>CM056057.1:147399373-148757887 GCA_029574335.1 Rana kukunoris | reverse complement strand
CTTGCTGGCCAGGCCAAAATCAATACTCTCTATTCTTTCTGGTCAGACTTTAGGTATTGGGTCAGAATCCTTCTCTCCGTATGGGGAAAAGGGTCTTGATACTATTGCCTCTCCCACAAAAGGGCAATACTTTAATGCATGGCTAACTTCACACGGTTTCACTTGTCAACATTTGTTCGTTACGACAATGCCAAATTCCTCAGTTTTGCTGCTTATGTTTTCATGTGATCCCAAAGCTTATCTTTATATTGTAGCTGGCGAGATGACCATCAAGGCTGAAGTATGGCAACACTGTGTTGTTTGAGAGTAAACGGAGAGGTATGTATCAAATTCAGTCTATAAATGCTGTAATCTGTGGGACATTTTAAGTGAAACTTTTTTGTGTATCAAGCTTTTAAGCAGAGTTCCACACTCTAAAAAATAATGCCTTGACTCAACTAAAAAAATTAACGCAACCGTTTGCATCAAGCTTTTTAAGTTATGACAATGTCAGGTAAAATCAAGTGGAAGCAACAACCTACATTGTGTTGAGGTAATTAGCTTTTCTGCTAGATATAAATGCATTTTTATTTACCACCTACTTAATTACTGGCATTATAAAACACATATTTTAAGTTGAGTACTCAACAATATTAAGTTGCTCTCCAATTCGTTTTTCCAGTTTCTACAATCATTTTTTTAAGGTCACATGTACTTAATTTCTACAATTATGAGCACACTTTTTTTAGCTAATAAACAGCTAATATCAAGTTGGTCCAAAGTTATTTTCTGTATTAGTGTTTAGCTTTGTTTTTATACTATAACTTTCAAAATAAATTCATTCAACAACACAATTGTTAAACAATTAACTTTATTTTTATTTTAACATAAAATTAAAGTTAACATAAATAGAAAAATGTTTCAAACATAAAGATTTGTACCATGTATCAGGCCTAATATATCTAAAACCACAGTGCCAAATATAAACTTAGGACCGTCTCACACCAGAAATTGCAGAGTTGCGTTGTATGTTCACATGCAGTTCTGTGTGGTGCGATATCAGCCCATTCATTTTGGATGGGCTGAAATTGCACTGCACTTAAAGTAGTGTATCTGCAATTGGAAACTCATTGCAAACGATCAAATTATACTTCTGTACCATGAGATCCAGTACGAGCAAACACACTGCATTTGTGATCTGCATTTGGGGTGTCATTAGCTTAATATTGACACCCACTGCAGAACACAGCTGCCGTGCATTCTGAACATGGTGTGGCAAATGTAATTGGAATGTGGGTTTTCTGCAATGCATTCTGGTGTGAACTGGCCTCAAAAGTACATTTTTTTTATCTTGTATTTTGTTGTATCAGTATACAAACAATAAAATGATATTATCAACAAAAATGTCCATAAAAAGGCAACAAGACAAGTCATAATAAAGCAATATTTGGATTTTACAAAGCAGGATGGAAAAATAATATCAATGGGAAATGATATCAAAGGGAAATGTACAGAGCCCAACATCATATACATACATGCAAGGCTACGTTGTCACTGAGGCGCTTTGCATGCGCTACAGCGCTAAAAATAGCGCCTGCAAAGCGCCCTGATAGAGCCTCTCCTTTCACTCCAGTGTGAAAGCCTGAGGCGCTATGCTGGCAGTTTTAACCCTTTTCTGCCTGCTAGTGGTTGTTAAAAGCACCCCGCTAGCAGCCGAATAGCACCACCAAAACTACGGCAAAAAATTAAAATAGCGGCGCATTACTGCCGACACCGTGGTGCTGCCTTGTGCAGGCTAGCCTTGGGACAAGTATAATGGGGGGAAGTAAGGAGGGAAGAGCATCAAACAAAAAATAAAAACACAAATAGGGAATACCACAATAGTGGCCATAGGTTGGAGGGGAGAGAGGAAAACAGTCCCTCCGACTCCAAGGAAAGGCGACAATAATCAGATTATGGGGTTTTATTTACTAAAGGCAAATCAACTTTGCACGTCAAGTGCAATTGCTGAAGAACTGAGGGAAAGTTCTGAAATTAGGTTAAGCTTGCTTATTATCCAATCATGTGCAAGTGAAAAAACACATTTGTGTGCTTGTACTGTACATGATTGGATGATAAATAAGCAGAAGACCCCTTGTGTTTCGAGCTTCCCCTCAGAGCTTCTACAGTTCAGCGACTGCACTTCTAAGTTGAAAAAAAATTGACTGTCATTGTTCTCTGATGGCATTTTGTATTGGAAATTGTTTTTTACAATGTTGTGGAATGCATAGGTTCTTCAGAAAATACTATTCTTCAGACTCATTACTTTAGAACAGGCTTTTAGTCCATCAAGTTCAAGAAACAGTTTCTGAAAAACGTCAAACGTGTATTTCAGTCTCTTGGGATAGCAAAGATTCCATAGCACAGCATCTTGGGATGTTACATCTCTCCAGGATTTTGGTTCCCTCAACCAGAATGGTGTCTGTCCTGTAGTCATATCCTGAGGTGGGCTGGTTACCAATGATAGCAATTTTCATAATTTGCATAGTTCTGCTTCCAACGTTTCCAAGTCCTTGTAAAAGAAATTAAAACAAAGGTTAGCTTGTTAAAGATAATAAATTGGATAATAACTGCTGACTTTTTAGACTGTCACTCTAAATGACAAGTCATTCGAAATGAAACACAGATTTTGTTTTAGTAAAAGTTTGGTGAGAGACGTTTTTCAGTCTTTGTGCTTTTCAGCCTGTTACAGCGTGATGAATGTGCTATCTCATTACAAACGGTAGTTTCACCAGAAGGAGTGCTCCCATCTCATAACTTGCTTTGGAGCACACGTGTTTTGTTCCCGTCATTAAAGCCTACACACGATCATTTTTTACAGCGTGAAAAACAACGTGAAAAACGATGCGAAAATTTAGAGCATGTTCATGTTTAATGCCCATTTTTCACGTCGTAAAAAAATGCTCTAGAGCCTACACTAGATCGTTTTTAACCACTTGACACCCGCCCGCTGTCAGATGGTGGGCGGGATACTCTATTGTTCTGACAGGACGTCATATGGCGTCCTGTTATTTAAAGCCATATGGGGCGCGCACCCGTCACGTTACTGGGAACACAATTGCGCATTCCCAGTGGCCGCGATGGCCGCCGGGCCCCCGCGATTGTCAAGTAACTGAGCAGGACCGTGGATCTGTGTGTGTAATGATGGGGTGTAAACACAGAAATCCACATCCTGTCAGGGAGAGGAGACCGATGCTGTGTCCCTTGTACATAGGGACACAGATCGGTCACCTCCCCCAGTCACTCCCCTCCCCCTACGGTTAGAACACTCACTAGGCTACACATTTAACCCCTTTCCCGCCCCCTAGTGGTTAACCCCTTCCCTGCCAGTCACATTTATACAGTAAACAATGCACATTTATATCACTAATCTCTATAAATGTGAATGGTCCCAAAAATGTGTCAAAAGTGTCCGCTATAATGTCACAGTCCCGGAAAAAAAGAAAATCGCAGATCGCCACCATTCCTAGTAAAAACAAATCATTATGTCCCCTATTTTATAGGCAATATACATTTTGCACAAACCAGTCACTATACGGTTATTGCGATTTTTTTTTTTTTTTTTTTACCAAAAATATGTAGAAGAATACGTATCGGCCTAAACTGAGATACATTTTTTTTTTAAATGGGATATTTATTATAGCAAAAATTAAAAAATATTGTGTTTTTTTTTTTTTTTTTCAAAATTGTCGCTTTTTTTTTGTTTATAGCCCAAAAAATAAAAACCGCACAGGTGATCAAATACCACCAAAAGAAAGCTCTATTTGTGGGGAAAAGGACATCAATTTTGTTTGGAAACCACATCGTACGACCGCGCAATTGTCAGTTAAAGCGACGCAGTGCCGGAAGCTAACATTTCGTCTGGGCAGGAAGGGGGTGTTTGTGCACAGTAGGCAAGTGGTTAATGCCATTTTTCATGTCGTGTGTACGCGGAATTAGTTTTGAAGTTTTCCCATGATTATCAGGCAAATAAAAAAATATGAAACAACACAGTCACTTCCAGTGCTAAGGGGTCTTCTGAGGTGAAGGGTAATAGGGACAAAGCTATCCCAAGACTGAGTGGATTCTGGCCTCCTCAGATAGGGTGATCCGATGAAAACAATGAAAAATACATAAATGGAAGGCACGCACACCTAGTGCATTACCAACAACAATTTAATTCATAAAAATCCATAAAAAGTGGGTACTCACAAAGCACAAATCTCAATTGAGCCATATAAAAAACACACACAGTGTGGACATGTGCAGGAACACAACACAGGGTATAGCTGATATGTTTCAGGGGCACACCCCTTTTCCTAGCTAGGCTAAGGCAGGGGTTGTGCCCCTGAAATGCATCAGCACATGTCCACACACTGTTTTTTTGGCTCAATTGAGATTTGTGCTTTGTGAGTACCCACTTTTTATGGATTTTAGGAATTAAATTGTCATTGGTAAGGCACTAGGTGTGCGTGCCTTCCATGTTTATCTTTTTCGTAACTAAAAAATAATAATTTAATGTAATCAATCATTTTCAGCTTAAGTTCAATAATTGAATATTTGAATAGATACGGAGACTACAGAGTGGTTCTTATATACTGCATGTTTAATTTTTTTCTCAATATGTTTTGTTTACTTACGCTAAACTCTTTGGAAAGGTCTTCCTCCCTCTCTCCAAGGTACACGATAAGGCAGCGGATGGCTACTTCTCTGCGCGTTTCAATTGTATTGTGCTAATGAAGAAAAATGGTGTAAAAAGAATCAGGGCAAAGTCCCTTAAAGTAATTGCATAGAGTAGCCCCAATCCCCCCCCTCTTCTGGGGTCCCCAGGTGGAGCTACCGGCTCCTCCCCCTTCCGAATGCCCCCATAGTAAAACCACTAGCTATGGGGGAACTCATGTGGGCTTGCTCCCAATCTGGGCTCTGTGCGTCTACTGAGACACAACTTGGCCCTGTCCCCAGTCTCTTCTCACTGTGACTTTGACTGACAGCAGTGGCAGCCACTGGTCCCCGCTTCTGTCATGGAGCCAGTGAAGAGAGAGATAGAGAGAAGCTATGCTGCTCTCAAGCACAGTGCTGGATCAACATTGGGCTAACGTAAGTATTTGGGGGGCTGGAGAGGGGATATCATGCATACAAGTTTCTTTTGTACCTTAAAGCGGAGTTCCACCAAAAAATGGAACTTCCGCTTTTCGGAACCCTCCCCCCTCCGGTGTCACATTTGGCACCTTTCAGTGGGGTGCAGATACCTGTTCAATACAGATATTTGCTTCCACTTCCGGGCATAGATAGCCACATTATCTGCGGGAATCTACGCCATGTCCAGCACCTCCTCTACTCCCCACTGTCTTCTGGGAGACACACATCCCAGAAGACAGTAGTGACTATTCAGATGACACAGCGCAACTCGTGCATGCGTAGTAGGGAACCAGGAAGTGAAGCCGCAATGCTTAACTTCCCAATTCCCTTACCAAAGATGGCAGCGGCAGCACCCGAGAGCCGAGGGAGAGATCAGCTTCGGGTGCTGACATAGCAGGTGCCCTGGATAGGTATGTGTAATTATTTTAAAAGTCATCAGCTGCAGTATTTGTAGCTTCTGACTTACATTTTTTTTTTTTTTTTAATTGGTGGACCTCCACTTTAATACAGACAATGCAGAAAAGTGAAAAAACCTTCTGCCTTTAAACCACTTTAATCAATATAATCTGAATGGGTGAAAACCAACAAACTTCAAGTAGTAAAGACTATGAAAAAAGATTTCCTCTGCAAGGCAATATTAAAATTTGCTAGTATGTACTGAATACCAGCACATTATGAAACACTTACCTTAAAACTAAGCCCTCCAGCGACGTGCTGTCAATGCTACAAATGCTTCCATCTTCACCCGGTCCTCTTTCCTGGTACACAAACCCCAGCCGTCTGACTGGCCAAGCCGCCATGATACAACTCCCACGCACGTTTAGGAGATATTCATTTTACCTAGAGGTAGGCTTTATTATAAGCTTACTTGTAGGTAAAAATAAACAATGAGCATTTACTATTACTTTCATTAAAGAGATAAATCTAAACAATTGTCATACCAGAAGAAGCATGTCTTTGATCTGCTTGATTCTCATTCCAGCCGCTCCTCCTCGTGATGATACTATGTTCGGCAGTTATGGGGTGCAATAGTCAAGTTTTGCCATAAAGGTGGACTCAAGGCTTGTGGCCATGATTCTCTTGAATTTTTCATTGATCTGTTGGATACAAAAGTAGAATAATTAAATGTTCGGGATCATTAACTTTACACCACTAATTCATATCACAGCACAAGAGCTAAGGAGAAACAGCCCTTAAAGTGTTACAGAACTCTTTTTTATTATTATTAAAATAACAAACATGTCAGACTTACCTGCTCTGTGCAGAGGTATTGCTCAACATGGCCCTGGTCCTCCTCTTCTGGGGTCCCCACAGCGATCTTGGCTCTGTCTCCTTTTCTGCAGGACTACCATAGCCAGCCTCTGGCGATGGGAGAGGTAGTCCCTGCATAACATCAGTTTTGTCACAAAAGCAACACTGGAGAAACCAAGAAGAGATCTGTGGAAAAATAATTGGCAGTTATTTTATGCATTACCCAGATATATCCCTGTCCAAAATACAATTGAATTTGGTCACTAGCACTTTGGGGTTGATATACTAAAGGCAAATCCACTCTGCACTACTAGTACACCTGGAAGTGCAGTCACTGTTGATCTGAGGGGAAGCTCTGAAATGAGAGGAAGCTCTGCTGATTTTATCATCCAATCATGCAAGCTAAAATGCTTTTTTTTCCCTTGCATGTCCCCTTCAGTTTTACAGTGACTGCACTTCCAAGTGCGCTTTTATTGCAAAGTGGATTTGCCTTCATAGTAAATCAACCCCCTTTGTTTAAATTTGAAAACATGATAATCTATGTGAATAACAGCAACTTGAATGTAGTTTGCCATAGAAGCTAAAATCTGTAATAATACACTGACTCCCCTGGCACAATTTTTTTTTCAACCTTAGCAGATTTCACAAATGCCACACTATCAATCCTATCCACTGACATGAGGCAATGATGTCCACAAGGCTAAATACAACCAGCACTATATTAGAATAAAGTTTGTTAATTGGTGTGGCCTTTTAACCCCTAGATTTCTAGCTATAGGCTATAAGGGATTACATATAGTAATAGTTCCAAATGTCATTGTAAAGCAAATTATTCTTACCTTTAAAAATGTCTTGTATATGTATATCTCTGTGCAGCAGCAGGTCTTCCTTCCAACATGTCTCAACTTTCTCTGTGTTAAGTTGGTGGGGGAGGAGACTTGCAATAACTCAAGATAGAACAAAATTGAGTTACCAAGTCCATTTTATTAAGTTATCACAACTTACATTTCCTTTTACATCAATGAATGCAGAAAGGGGACTGTACACAACACACAAAATTAAGTTGCTGCAATTTTCAACATTTTTACATCAACACAACTTATTAAAAAAGGTTTTCAACATAAAAAGTTTATTTACAATAATACATTCGAATTTTTATCTTGGAAATATGCATTTAATTAAGTGGTGGTAACAGGTCTCTCGAATTATTTTTTAGAGTGCACCCAAAAATGTAACTTCTGCTTTTAAGCTGAGTTTTAATGAGACTTGTAGTTCTGCAACAGTTGGCGGTCCACTTATTGCATATGCCTGCCATAGAGGCTTCTGTTATGGGTTTCTCCTGGAAGTTTCAGTTAATTGGCTGTCATACCTAGACTCTTAACCAGGAAGTATGCAGAAAGATTTCTAGACGTTCTTGATCTGGAACACATGAAGCCAGGTGTTGAGCATAACAGCAGGTCAATCATTTTGGGTCGGCAGTGAGTCTTTTTCATGATATGTTTAAACTTTGTATTTTTAAACCTCCACTTCAAATTTTATCTCTTGTAGATAAGTTGTAATTCAAAATGTTATCTTTTCCATTATTGGAAGCCTTGACCACTTCAAGCAAGTTGAAAGCTTGGGTTAGTAGCCACACATTGTGTGGACCCACAAATTAATTTAATATAGTCCAGCTTCGGAGGATAGGTTTTGCCAGAGTTATGAGCTTTCATTTTAACTCTTGGCTTGGGTTAGCCACACGTTGTGTGGACCCACAAATTAATTTAAGATGATAGGTTTCACCAGAGTTATGAGCTTTTATTCTAACTCTTGGCTTAGCCACACATTGTGTGGACCCACAAATTAATTTAAGATGATAGGTTTCACCAGAGTTTTGAGCTTTTATCATGACTCATGAGCTTGTGTTTAACCACCAGATTTGGTGGTGACCAAGTTCTGGGGTCTAGGAGTGAGATGTTATGGTTCGGTTGGAAGTGCCTAGCATGGATTTAGCCCCTGGGGTTGGAAGTGGGGTGGGCGAGCCTTCTATGTAATTCAGTGTCGACAGTGTCGACAGTGTTGCTTGGCCTGTCATGCTGGAAAACGTGGTTGATCTGGAACACATGAAGCCAGGTGTTGAGCATAACAGCAGGTCAATCATTTTGGGTCGGCAGTGAGTCTTTTTCATGATACGTTTAAACTTTGTATTTTTAACCTCCACCTCAAATTTTATCTCTTGTAGACAAGTTGCAATTGAAAAAGTTATCTTTTCCATTATAGAAAGCCTTGACCACTTCAAGCAAGTTGAAAGCAGAACACTCCAAGCATGATGGAATCCCTTCTCTTGTCCGGCAGCATTAGTGGATGGTGGGTACCAAGAAAACATATTAGGATGATAGTCCAGTTTAGTTTGCTAGGTTTCACCAGAGTTATGAGCTTTTATTCTAACTCTTGGCTTGGGTTATCCACACATTGTGTGGACCCACAAATTAATTTAAGATGATAGTCCAGCTTGGGTGGATACGTTTTACCAGAGTTATGAGCTTTTCTTCTAACTCTTGGCTTGGCTACACATTGTGTGGACCCACAAATGAATCTAAAGATGATGGCCTAGCTTGGTTTGCTAGGTTTCACCAGGGTTATGAGTTTTTAATCATAACCCTTCGATTTTGGGGTCTAAGAGCAAAGTTCTTGTTCTGTCGGAAGTTCCTGGGTAGACATTGCTCCTAGGTTGTGGGTTGAGCTTTGTTGAAGCAGGGCAGGGCACTGCAACACTGCTACTTCAGACTCAGTTGGCCTCTTTAATCCACATTTTGCACTTCCCCTGTAGGCTACCGGTTTCTAGGAGCTTTATTCTGCCATGTACAGGGATGGGTGGCAGAGCATTTATTTTACTCTGAAACCTCTTGGAAAATTCTACAGAGAACCCCTAGTTCTCTACAAGTAAAGGGTCTGCTGTTTTGAGACCGTTTCACCAGAGTTATGAGCTTTAATTCTAACTCTTGTCTTGGCCACATACTGTGTGGACCCACAAATAAATTTCAAAAATTCTAACAATTTGAAAAATTTCAAAAATTCGAACAATTTGAAAAATTTCAAAAATTCGAACAATTTGAAAAATTTCAAAAATTCGAACAATTTGAAAAATTTCAAAAATTCGAACAATTTGAACAATTTCAAAAATTCGAACAATTTGAACAATTTCAAAAATTCGAACAATTTGAACAATTTCAAAAATTCGAACAATTTGAACAATTTCAAAAATTCGAACAATTTGAACAATTTCAAAAATTCGAACAATTTGAACAATTTCAAAAATTCGAACAATTTCAAAAATTCGAACAATTCGAACAATTTGAATTTGAAAAATGTGAACAATTTGAACAATTTGAACAATTTGAACGATTTGAACGATTTGAACAATTTGAACAATTTGAAAAATTTCACCTGGCCATGTCACCTGTTCACATCACCTGTTCACATCACCTGGCCAAGTCACCTGCCACAAGTTGTGGATTGGTCACCTGCCACAAGTTGCAGATTGTCCACTTGCCATGTCACCTGGCCACGTCACCTGTTCACATCACCTGGCCATGTCACCTGCCACAAGTTGTGGATTGGTTACCTGCCACAAGTTGCAGATTGTCCACTTGCCATGTCACCTGGCCACGTCACCTGCCACATCACCTGTTCACATCACCTGTTCACATCACCTGGCCACGTCACCTGCCACAAGCTGTGGATTGTCAACAATGCAATGCAAACAATTACAGTTGTTTAGGTTTTTTGATGTTTTTTAATCATTTGCCATCATCTTTGAGATTTCTAATGTAAAAAAATAGGTCACCTTTAAAAACGCCTATAAACGAAATCGCGGCAAAACGCCGGTACCGCGATTAGCGACGCGATTTGCGTCTGAAACGCGAAAACGTTTGAGGCTGAACCCATTTATTTGCTTCTGGAAAAACGAGCGTAAACTCAACTGCCTAAAAACAGCAATGAACGAGATTGTGTGCATGGACACATAGGATAACATTGAATGTGTTCAGGGGCAGTTGAAAAAACTGTCCAAATGCCTCTGAACTCAAATTTACCATCGTCTCGTGTGCATGGGGCCTAAGGCTTAATGTACACACAAAATCTCTTTTCCATCAGACGCAATGAGTGCCCCCTTGTCCTCTGTGATGACCTTAAAGTAAGAGCAAGAGCATTTTCAGAAAACAATGGTGTGTTTTTTAAAATGAAGTTTGAAAAACGTTGTTTTTTTCATGAGAAAAAACAACGTTTTTTACAAGACAATAAACGACCGTGTGTACGCGGCATTAGCCAACGTAAGTCAAAGTAGGTGGAAGTGGGCGTGCTATATTAAAATTAAGTGTGACCCCATGCAAATGATGGGCTGAGCTTCTTGGATGCATGCTCACAGTCACGTCGAAATAGCTGCCTAAGATACGTCAATACACTGCCTACGACATGAATGTAACCTACGCACAGCCCTATTCATGTAGTACTACGTAAACGACGTAAAATACGATGACTGTTCCCTGGTCCATACCTTTTGAATGGGTTGCGCCTCCTATGTGTATTGGCGTATCTTACTCATTTGCATATTTAACATGGGTACGCCAAATGTGTCCAGTGTAACTATGCGCCCGCAATACGCCGGCGTAGGCGAGTTACGTCGGGCGGATGAAGCCTTGTTTTATGACGTATCTAGCTTTGTGAATCGCCGCAGAGATGCGACGGCTCACATTTGTACTTACAACGGCGTATCTTTAGATACGTCGGCGTAAGTCCGTCATGCATCCGGGCCATCATTTTTATCAGAGCCTGATTTTACTTTTTATTTTTTCTGTGATTGCATTGGGCCAGTGATGGTGAACCTTGGCATCCCAGTTGTTTTTGGAACTACATTTCCCATGATACAATATATATATATATATATATATATATATATATATATATATATATATATATATATATATATATATATATACACTGTATATATATAGTTCCTGGCACATATAATTAAAAAAAATAAGTGTTAAATAGGTGCTGCACCTAAAACCAGTGTAAAACAAATGAAAAATAATAATGTCAAAAAAATTTAATCCCTAAAAATGCAAATAAACTGTGTGAACCTTATATAATCTTATACATGTGTATTCATAAATTGTTTCACTTTACACATGTGCACAAATACTCCAAACAGTAAAAATGAACAGAGAAAAATGAAGATGGCAAAGAAAAACAAAAAAAAAAAGACTACATGTTCAACAAGGAAAAGACAAAGAAGAGCATGAACAAATAACTACTCCTCCAGGTACTTGAACCACAGTCCATTTGTCTGCTCAAAGACTTGTCCCAATTTTTAGCTCATTTAATGTGCTTTTATTTCAGCCAATTGGCTTTTTTATGGCGAAAAAAAAAAAAAATTCAACTTAGTATTTGATTTACTAACATTTTCTTATTTTTCAGAAAAAAATAGATGGTTATTCATTTTTTTTGTGTGAATGATACCTATGAAATATAACTTGAAAATGGAAATGATTGGGCAGCCGTCAGCAAGTGTTTTATGGTTTCAATTAAAAATGTTTAGGATTTTTTTTTTTTAATAAAAAAATATAGGGCCAGATTCAGGTAGATCAGAGCATCTTTGCTCCAGAGTAACGCTTCTCATTTACGTTACTCTGAAGACCCTTTCAGCGCAAGTACTGTTATTCACATAGCAGTTGCGCGTAAACTTGCGCCAGAGTAACGATAATGCGCTGGCGTAACCCGACGCAAGGGGAAGTGGGTGTGATCATATGTAAATGATGGGCGGAGCCCAGTGCAGAGGCTTACGTTCAGCGCATAAACCACGGAGCATGCGCAGTGAGTGAGGCTCCACTCGCCCCCTTTGTGCGCATGCTCACAACTTCCGTCGGCACCACTTCACGGGAAACGTCAGCGCAATGCCTTCCGTTGGGCGTTTAAATGCGCCCGTAGAAGCGCCATTCCGGCACTAAAGTATATCCTGCTCCCCCTCCCCGCAGTGATGTTACTTTTGTTCTGAGATGGCTGCTCCCGTTCCCCGCAAACACACAGGAGAAAGCTGAACTTTAATGGCCAGGAGCTGTCAGCCGTCATCTCGGCTATGGAGACCTATGATGTCTTCCTCCATGGCTGTAAAATTTGACAGACAAGCATGGACAGAGGTGTTGTCCTGCAAGTGGGGGTGCTCAGCTAGCTCTTATCGTCAGTAAAGCTGCTGTAGCTGCTCTCCTGCTGACCTGTGACCGTCTGGAGTAAAGATAAAGCAGCCTTTTGTAGAAATAACTTTGCGCCGGACAGACGAGATACGCGCGGCGCATGTAGCCAGCGTATGGTGCTAATCCGTTCGTGAATTGGGAAATCTCCCTCATTTGCATATTTGCAGGGGAAATCAATAGGCGCGACTGTTGCGCCCAGCGAAATTAAGCGCTGACGATACTCTGGCGTCGGAACGTTCCGCCGGTCGCAAATGACCCGTTATTGGGCGCATCTAGTTTGGTGGGTACGGGCACATAGAAACGACGGCGCATCATCACAGTTACGCGGCGCATATCGAAATACTCCAGCGCAAGTGTTCCTGAATCTGGCCCATAATGTGCACTTATACTATATTCCTATATCTTATCAGAACCTAGTGCAAATGAAACAATTGCTACAGATGAAGATGTGTTGTTAATCAAGGGTGCATGTACTTCTGATGACACAGACTTCATTGTAGATGACGACAGTGGTCACATGACAATGGAGGAATCCTCATTTGTGGATCAACCGGAACAAGGTATGCAAAATTTTTAACAATACAGTAGGTAATAACATATGGATAAGCTTGGATCTGAATAATAAAACTATTTAAATGATGATTATGTTATATTAGATAGCAACTCCTATGCACCAAAAGGCCCCTTTCACACAGCGGTGGGACGTTGGCTGCCGGCATAACATTAAAATTGACGCCTGATTAGGCCACAAGCGAGGTTGTATTAACCCTAGCTATCGACCGTTAAATAATAACTCGCGTTAGACCGGAGTACTTTCTAAATACGCGTGTCGTTTCATTAGTCTGAATCCTCAAACCATGAAACGACGACTTCGGGCTTCCATCCGACTGGCTTACGTGTTCCTACGCCCTCGGATCTACGCTGCAATAATTTTGCGGCCCCTGGGTGGAGTTCCTGTCGTTTTCCGTGTCGGGGTATGCAAATGAACTTTTTCCGACGATCCTCGAAGTTACGAGCGTCATTCGCAATCTCTTACGGCACCTGTAGTCATCTGGTTACTGCGTAAAGTTATTCCAGCTTTTAACTGGTGTAATATTAGACAGCCCATGTTAATTATGGCCGTCGTTCACGCGTTTAATTTCTACTTTTTTTTTCTTTTCGTAAGTCCGGGAATAGGAATGTAAGTAAACGACGCTACTCAAACCAAAAATGACGTAACTGCGTTATTTCGCGCAATGCATGGTGCTAAATTCATGATCGGAGCATGTACAGTTTGATCGCCGCGGGGACGCGCCAAATTTAAATGCTTCACGCCCCCTAATCGCGTATTTCAATTCCGCCGCAAGAAATACACTACGCCGCCGTACCTTACGGGCCTAATCTATCTGAATTTGTGTAGAGCCAGGTAAAATACAGCGGCGTAGTGTATCTCTGACAATGTAATTGTCCCTGAATCTGGCCCTATGTTTTTATATACAACACGCCAATCCCCCAAACGCCCCCTCCCTTTTCACATTTGGCATCTTATGATGGTCATTGTCACATACCCACGGACAGGGGACTGTTCGCAATTTACCATGTCCACACCCGTACACCTCTCCATGATAGCCTACCCTACAAAGGAAAATTGATTTTTCATCTATTTTTAGAAAATTAGAAGATAGATTATTATTATTATTATTTTATATTTTAGGAGATTTAGTGGACTACTCTACAATTGGGAAAATGTCTTCTGCATTAACGAAGTGCTGTGTGGATCTCGAGACAATCAAGGATTGTACGTCCTCAATAATCTGCAACATGCAATATGTTATTGATGTGTTAGGCAAAATTGGCCAAGATTTATATTAGTTATGTTTTTCTTCAAAAATTTACACCGAAATGTTTGATATTTTTGTTGTTGCTTTTTATTTGTTGGTACGTATAACCACATTTTAGGATGGGTCAACTGAGGATGTTTGACCTAACTAATTTCAATGTTTTTCGTGGCACCTTTATATATGTTTTTTATATTTTACATTAATGTCAATGCACAATAATGTAAGTGTTTATATCTAGAAATAGGGGCATGAGCCAGAACAGCCTCACTTCTTATTTAACTTAAAAATGATTGCAGTGATCCTTTTTACTACTAAAGCACTTTTTTCCCTGCAGCTACCCATTTGGTCATGGGTGGGAGAGGTGGGTGACGTTCAGTAGATGCATTCAGTAGTAGCAGGAAAAGTTGTCAAACCTGCCACAAGATGGTGCTTTGAACACATTTTTATTTTACTCCTCCTCACCCTCCTGCGACCACATGGTACTGCGTAGGCGTAAATCCTTATGGGACACCTAAAGAAAGTTCACATATTTTTTTAGGATACCAAAAATTGGAATTATACTTGTCACATGTTAAATATTTTTGCTTAATCAGGGCACTTTAACATGCAAAAGAATATAACGTTTACAATGCAAATGTTGGGAGATACAAGAATATTGTAGTTTATGGATAGGCAGTTAGCCTACCTCTACCTATCTAAAATTTTTTACATCCCATCACTTTTAAATCATTGGGCCAGATTCAGGAACACTTGCGCTGGAGTATTTGGATATGCGCCGCGTAACTGTGCTGATGCGCCGACGTTTCTATGTGCCCGTACCCACCAAACTAGATGCGCCCAATAACGGCTCATTTGCGACCGGCGGAACGTTCCGACGCCAGAGTATCGTCAGCGTTTATTTTCGCTGGGCGCATCAGTCGCGCCCATTGATTTCCCCTGCAAATATGCAAATGAGGGAGATTTCCCAATTCACGAACGGATTAGCACCATACGCTGGCTACATGCGCCGCGCGTATCTGATCCGTCCAGCGCAAAGTTATTTCTACAAAAGGCTGCTTTATCTTTACTCCAGACGGTCACAGGTCAGCAGGAGAGCAGCTACAGCAGCGTTACCGACGATAGGAGCTTGCTGAGCACCCCCACTTGCAAGGACAACACCTCTGTGTGCCAACATGCCAGGGGCACTCGTGGTCCTAGAACTACTGATGGGTCCCCTGGAACCAAGAAGGCGGGCACGTGAGAGGATATACCGCACTCGTATGAACCTCTTTGGCATGGGGGATGAGGAGGTGTATCGCCTCTTCAGATTCAGCCCTGATGCAATACTTGAACTAACCACAACCCTGCAGGATGACATCACCAGCAAGACACACCGATCACAAGCAGTGCAGCCACTGGTGAAGGTCCTGGCAACACTCCATTTCCTTGCAAGTGGATCATTCCAGCGTACAAGTGGAGTGGTGGCTGGGATGTCACAATCCTCCATAAGCAGATGTGTGCACCAGGTTGTCCCTGCAATCCTCAGACGCATGTCCCACCACTTCATCAGACCCACCACTGAGGAGCTGCGGCAGAAGGCAATGACAGATTTCTACAACATTGCCAGATTCCCACGCACTGTGGGGGCCATTGATTGCACACATGTGGCCCTACAGCCCCCCAGTGCCACAGAGCACATATACCGCAATCGGAAGCATTGGCATTCCATCAACGTACAGGTGATAGCCGATGCCCAACACCTCATATGGCACGTCCGTGCCAAACACCCCGGGTCCAGCCATGACAGTTTCATATACCGTCAGAGCCCCATCCCAGCAGAATTTAACCAGAACATGTATGGGGACAGCTGGCTGGTTGGTGAGTGACATGGGAGTCAGGCATGACTATCCCCTCCCGTCATGCACAACAGAAATCGCACATGCATGACTAACATTCTCCTGTCTTTTACCTTACAGGTGACTCTGCATATGCATTGGGACCCCATCTAATGACTCCTTTCCGGAACCCCCAAACCAGAGGAGAGAGAAAATACAATGAAGCACACATCAAAACCCGTGCAGTGGTTGAGCAAACATTTGGGCTCCTGAAGTCCCGTTTCCGCTGCCTGGATAAGTCTGGGGGGGCCCTATTGTATTCCCCTACCTTTGTGTGTCAGATCATCGGTGCATGTTGCATACTACATAACTTTGCTATGAAAAAAGGCCTGCATATTGACATACGTGATGACCTGACCCCCGACCCACACAGTCCCCCCCTGCCAGAGGACACCCAGTCTGCTGATGGAAGAGCAGTCAGGAGGGTCCTCGCCGTAGGCATCTTTGGACACTAACCCAAAACATTAATTACACAGACAGTGCACGCGTGTACACCACTGATGTCCCTAGATCACACACACCACATGCACATCGCATTGGATTAGCCCAAGTCCAGCATGTAGGAGTTGGGAGCAGTAACGCCAGCGTCAAGGCCCCAATGATGTCACTGTCCATTCACACACCTTTCACACATCATTCATTCAGCCGTGGGGTTCACTTCACCACCACGGCCGAGGGTGACACCCCTTACTTTCAGGAGTGCCACCCTCTCACATTCACACACCATTCACACTGTCCCCTGCACTCCTGACCGTGTGCAGTACAAAAATAAATTAGAAAGATCATATCCTGATCAATAAAAGAAAAATAATCTCATAACCTGAGAAAAAAATAAAATAAACTCATGACCTGAGTATGTCAAAAATAATAATATAAAACCAGCAACAAAAAAAAGGCCTCATCGGGGATGCCGGGGGCTTCTTCTGGGGGCCCCTCTCTGGCTCCGCAGCTGCCTGGATGGAGTGGGTGGGGGTGGGGGGGCATCTGGAGGTGGCTGATCCCCAGGTGGGCCACTCCTGGCAGGTGTGGCCTGCGTGCCCTCCAAGGCCCTGGCTATCCGTCCAAGGTATGTGTTCGTCTGGGCCTGCATCCGGAGCTGACGGGTCATCTGGTAATGCTGGGCCCGCCGACTCAGCCTCCCCTGCTCCCGGATGGCAGCACTGTTCCCATGGATGGCAGCAGTGTTGGCCTGGACGGCTGCAGTAAGGTGCTGGATATCCCCCTGCACCTCCCCCAAAGTGGTGACCACTGCAGCGCAATTAGAGCTGACATCCTGCACTGCGTTGCTGAGGTTGGCAACGGAGCCCAGGCTGTCAGACACTTTCTGCAAGTGGTCCGCTATGGCCCCCATTTGTTCTGTCTGTCTGGCGTGATCCCTCGCCAACTGGTCCTGGACACCATCAGACACCCCCCTGGTCTTCTGGGTCGCCTTCCTGGGGCCCGAAGATGGATGTCCTCGGGTGGAAGGTGTCGCCCTTGAGGGGCTTCCAAGGATGGGGGAGGGGACGACAGACGGGCCAGGAGAAGGGGAGGAGACAGACAAGACTAATGAAAAGTCCTGCTCTGCCACAGCAGGATCCTCCACAACCACCTCGGCAGGTGTGGTGTGGCCACTCTCCTCCTCCACAACCTCTTCACCACCCAGTGGCTCGGGCACATGATGGCGTGGGGGGGATGGGGTGGAATGCAGGCTGACAGATGATGGCCCAGCTCCGTCATCTGTGGATGACACAAAGCAGACACATGTTGGTGGTCCCACACACTTGGCACATGTCCCCCCCCCACCCCCCCAAATGCAAAACATCAAATAGGGGATTATAAAACACTTACCTGTCCTTGTGCCTTCCTCCACGGAGTCATAGCCTGCGACCCCCTCCACCTGCTCCCTCTCCAGGCAGCGAGCAACCACCTCCTCCTCTGCGGTTAGGGTGACAGGACATGGGGGACCACCACCTGTGCCCCTCTCATACCTCCTGATGGAGGCCACCTTGTCCCTCACCTTGCGCCGCAGGTCATTTATTTTCTTTTGTATGTCCCCAGCAGTCCGGGTGGAGTAGCCCAGGACATTGACCCTGGCAGCAATCGACTCCAGGATGCCCTGCTTCCTCTCCCGGCTGGTCTTGCGGCTTTTTTTGCCATGGAGAAATTCATTCTCCGTCTCCATAGCCGAGATAATGACAGAGACCTCCTGGGTATTAAAATTGAGGTTCCTCCTCTCTCTGGGGGTAGCGGGAGCAGCCATTACAGAGCAAAAGTATCTTCCCTGGGGTGGGGGGAAACGGAACTACTTTTGCGCCGGAATGGCGTTTCCGCCAGCGCTTTTAAGCGCCCAGCGGAACGCATTGCGCTGACGTTTCCCAGGAAGTGGTGCCGACGGAAGTTGTGAGCATGCGCACAAGGGGGCGAGGGGAGCCGCACTCACTGCGCATGCTCCGTGGATGATGCGCTGAACGTAAGCCTCTGCGCCGGCCTCCGCCCATCATTTACATATGATCACACCCACTTCCACTTGCGTCGGGTTACGCCAGCGCATTATCGTTACTCTGGCGCAAGTTTACGCGCAACTGCTATGTGAATTACAGGAATTGCGCTGAAAGGGTCTTCAGAGTAACGTAAATGAGAAGCGTTACTCCAGAGGAAAGATACTCTCATCTACCTGAATCTGGCCCATTGTTTCTTTGGTACACAGAAATGTTAAGATTTCGACCAGCTCCAGGCCCTGTAATAGAACATTCTTTGATAAATGTTAATTGTAGAGGCCTTTGAAGCATAATAATGTGCAGCCAATAATGTTATTATAACCAAAATAATGTTCAATATTAAAAGTACAATAATGTTTCCTTATATGACATTAATATACATATTATTCTGTTTGTGAAATAATCGGTTATTGTTTTTTTTTTGCTATGTGCACAATTGTTTTTATTGATGTGCAATAAAATAATTTTTTCAAACACTAAAGTTTTTTTATTTTTCCAATTAGACCTGTTATTCTGGTTTTGAACAATTGTTTTGAATAGAATATTTGTAATATTTTTAGTCGTGATTTTGGGGAATATAAAAATTACCTTATGTGGTATTCAAACCAATGTTGGTGAAAATGTTACATGTCCAAAAAAAATAAGTAGTATACTGACAGTTCACAGGAACCAAGTATTCAAGACACCACTGGTGAAAGTTGAGCCCTGTGACGTAGAGATGAGCTATTAAATGATGATAAGGTGGTAGTACAAAATCATGTTGACACTTTACTATTTACCTCAAATGACCTAACAATTTTGAAATCCACAAGCAACAATGTTCTATATGTTATGGCTGATGAAACTGTGCATACACTTAAATTAGCCCTTAAAAATATCTTCTTAGCTTTATACAGTAGATATTATAATGTTTAATATAGTTTTTTTTTAGATGAAAGAAATGAGTAGAAACAACAAAATGGGCTAAAAAAAAATTAAAGGGGTTCTAAAGGTACAAGTTTTTTTACCTTCATGCATCCTATGCATGAAGGTAAAAAAACAGCTAGCAGCACCGCCCCCCCCCGAGCCCCCGTTGTACTTACCTGACCGTTCGAATCTCCCGGGCGTGTCCACGTCGTCCTCTTCGATTCCCAGCCTGGCCGTTGATTGGCTAGGCTGGGCGGATTGATAGCAGCGCAGCCATTGGCTAGCGCTGCTGTCAATCAGGGCGGATGACGCGGCGCGCTGGGGGGCGGAGCCGAGTGATACAGTCGGCGGCTATGGCCGCCGCTGTATCACGGGAGCGCGCTCGCAAAAGCTTTCCTCCATGCAAGCGCCCTCGTATGAAGAAGGAAAGCTTTTGCGAGGAGGAGCCCAGACAGCCGCCGAGGGACCCCAGAAGACAGGTTTCCGGGCCACTCTGTGCAAAACGAACTGCACAGTGGAGGTAAGTATCACATGTTTGTTATTTAAAAAAAAAAAATCCCTGACTTTAGTGACCCTTTAAAATGCTTTTTTCTATAAGATTACTTTATATTGACAATGAAAACATGGGGTAAAGCACAGTTCAATGTTGTGTGTGTATGACATTCAACTACATTAATTATTTATTAAAGATCTGACTGCCATGACACTGTCCCAATCCCAGTGAAATAGTTCATGTAGTCCAATCGGCATTGCCTTGCAGACAATGTAGGAAGTCTGGGATGACCAGTGGACAACGGTGTCAGGACTTCCAAGTTATCTTGTACTCCAACGACGGGCCCTGGCATTGTCTCCGGATTCCTTGATGATTGGTTGCTGTAAGCTGTTGAATGGGCACGCAAATAATTATAAAGGACACAACAGCACAAAACAATTGTGTCAATTTTTGGTATTGCCATATTTATGCTTGTCAAGAAAATTCTAAATCTGTTGGCTAGTATTCCAAATGCGTTCTCAACTACCCTGCGGGCCCTTGACAATCTATAATTGTAGATTCTTTGGTCCGGGGTAAGGTTGCGCATGGGGAACGGTTTCATGACGTTCTCGCTTAAAGCAAACGCATCATCGGCCACAAAGACAAAGTTCAGGTTTTCCACTGTGTCATCGCGGGTGGGCAGGTTTAATGTTCCATTTTGGAGATGATCATAGAACTCCGTATGCTGGATGACACTGCCATCAGAGTTCCGACCATTTTTTCCGATGTCCAAATACAGAAAATTATACTTGGCATCTACTACTGCCAACATTATTATGCTGTAGAAAACTTTATAATTAAAATAATAAGAACCAGAATTTGCTGGTGGAACGATTCGCACATGTTTCCCATCTATAGCTCCTCCGCAACTTGGGAAATTCCAGACTTCTTTAAAATTAGTTGCAACATCCATCCACTCTGATGGGTTGCTTGGAAACTGTAACATAAAATTAAGTGTTTTAATATATATATTTTTAGTGCAAACTAATCTGACACACCAAAATAGACTCAGGCCGTGTACACACGGCAGAGAACCTCGACGGGCTGAACACATCGTTCCGCCCGTCGAGGTTCTCTGCCGGCCGTCGAAATCGGCGACCCGCCCGTCGGGAATGGCAACCAGCCATTCATCCAGGCGGGCCATCGAGCAAAAAGAGAGCCTGCTCTCTTTTCGCTCGACGGGATTCCCGACGGGCGGGGCGAGCCAAAAGCGTACACACGGCCGAGGTCCTCGCTGGAATGCAGCTTCCAGCGAGGTTCTCGCTGGTTTCCAGCGAGAACCTCGGTCGTGTGTACGCCGCTTCAGTAGTACTTTGCTAGAAGGTTCATAAAGACGTAATGGGACAGCGCAGTAGGTGAACAGACTTTAGGTAAGTAAAATGGGGGTCAAGGGGTGGTGGGTGGGCGGTACTGTCAACTTTATTGTGACCTTTGCATAGATTACTGAAAGGTACACAAAGTAGAAATTTATAAGCACTTTAAATGTAAAAATATAAAAAAATATCAGTCAGGGGAACATACATATAGTAGACATAATAGGTGTATAATAATTTACCTTCACATAATCTCTCTGTAGTACATCTATGAGAGCTTGGCAGGTTTCTGGGATTATTCTCCCAAGTGCTTGAGGAGAAATTCCGGTAGAAAATTTTAGGTCTTGGAGACCTCTCCCGGTTGCCAAATACCTTAAGGTTTCAATAAGCCTCTGTTCTGCAGTTATTGGCTGCCGCATAACTGTTGTTTCTTTTTGGATGATCGGTGTCACCAGCTGCAACAAGGCTTGGAAGCAGTCATCATCCATTCGGAGATAATTATGAAAGTCGTCTGGATTGTTTTCTTTTAATTCTCTGAGCAACCTCATATGAGAATAGCTCTCTCATCTCTGCAGCCATTGTTTGGACCATGTGCTTCTCTTCTTCTTTTTTTTGGTTTTAAAACCATTTTGGATGGCCATAACTCCTAGCATGACCAGGGGCAATGTTTGGTCTTCCATATAAAAGATTCTATAGTATGGACAATGGGGGACTATACCGGTGCTAATACACAACATACAATGGTAATTTTTTTAAATAATTTATTTTTTTCAAAAAAAGTAAAAGAAGTAGTTATCACAAAATATGATACAGAAAGCACATATTTCAAAACAGTAGGGTAGGAAAGGCATAAAACCAGGCAGCTGTGGATCCTGATTACACAAGCAGAGCGTATTACAGATGATCACAACCAGAAAGTTGTTAAGCCCAATATATTTCGCCTACATTCCGGCTTCGTCAGGGGCTAGGTTGAGAACGATAATTTGAAAACAGCTCTATTAATAGAAAAAATTGCATATTACAAAAGGACATATAAAACATAACCATATATTCATACAGGTATATGTGTATACTATGCTAACCTTGCGTGTCAGAAAATGGACATCCAGACCTGGAGAGGGGGGGCCAGAGCGGACACAATGGAAGATGGGATTGTCCACATGGAAAAGGATGGGGATAAGGGAAGAAGAGAGCGGCTAGACACTTGCAATCCAAACGGACAACCAACTCGTCTAGTGGTCCAATGCACCAAAGTAGGGCCAGAGATGCATCTCCATAGGAGAGGAGAAAGAAAACTGGCTGAAAAAAAACATAAAAAAACTTAATAAGAATTATAACCTACCCACATTTCGATATTCGTATCGTGTGTACGGGGCATAAGTCACATCCTTGTCTGCAATTCTCGATTGATGGTTTAAGGATTATACCTGGAGTTCGCGGTTCTGACACAGTACGCCATTCATCTGGTTCCTGTCGTCCATTTCCAGCTGGAGTTCCAGTCGTCAACAACGGTTCTTCCCGAGTTACAGTGGTCCCGGTTCCCAAGTACCACAATGTTTGACTGACTCTCTGCTGTACAGTATTAGAGTCCAACCCATCTGGTAAGCATGTTTACACCTACTTCATACCTTGATGTGATTGTGATCTTCATAGATCTCTACAGACAAATTGAACACCTGTTTCATTCCATCCATCGGATGGCAGCTCATCTGTCTTCTGCATCTATCATCTAACTGATGTCCATTCAACGTTAGATATAGACTTTGAAATGTCTTTTTCACATTTGAGCACATTGTAGGCTACCTTATTATATGTGCTGGTAGCTTATGCACTTTATTATGGATGTGGTTGCCTCACATGGTATTACACATTGCTGAGTTTGAGTATATTAGCGCTACATTTTCTGTTTACTATTTTATTGGCTTTGTTTGTTTGTATGTAGCAGCTTATTCTTTCTTTTAGAATTAGTTTTTTCTATACTTTAATGTGTATAGACATCTAGTACTGCAAGCACTCTGGACTCAAATACAGACTCGTGTGACCATTGTTTATTTGATATTTTGGAGGGATATTAAATTAGGAGCAAGCATTATGGTTGACATCTGTTCGGGATTCACCCGGATAGTTTGAGTTTTGAATCACATGTCCGGGGTTCAGACCACCTGAAACCCGGACACATTATGCAGACCAGACTATGGTTTCCCAGTAGGGTTGCTGGCTGCAGGTGTCTAAACCGAGAGTGTCTGTCTGTTACACTCTCTTTCACACTACCGAAAGCCAGCACTAGCAGCCCCCCCCAACACACACAGACAGGAGAGGATAGAGGGCTTGATCTGCTCCTCTTCCTCATGCCTATACCTCTCTGTGTTTGCCCACATGCCTCAGAAAAATAAAAGTGTGGGCTGGAAATTTAAAGTCCAGCAGCCTCAGATACGTCTGAATGAGAGGTGCTGACTACCAAGGGGGTGAGTGAGCTCACCATCCATCCCTGTCTGTGAGTAAATTCCCCCCTGTTCTCTATCCTGCCTCTGAGTGAGTACACTAAGGTAAATCAGGGTTCTCAGAACACCCCTTACATCAGAGGTCTCCTTTATAAAAGAGGCCACAGTGTTCCCCCTTACATCAGAGTCTTCTCCGTACATCAGAGTTCTCAGTGTTCCCCCTTAAATCAGGGTTGCCAGAGCGCTCCCTTACATCAGAGTCCTCTCTGTACATCAGAGTTCTCAGTGTCCCTGTCACGTACCTGGTGCTGAGCAGAGCCCGACGTGCGGGAGTGGCCACTCTTGCTCCTCTGACTCCGGAACCCCTGGTAGTGCAGACAGGAGGTGCTGGAGTTCAGAGTCACACTAGCGCCTGGCGGGGATGTTGTGCAGACACTGCGTCAGTCTTCTGTAGTCTCTGAAGAGAGGTGAGTGGAGCTGGAACAGCAGGTCGATGAACGGCAGGAACTTGGTGCAGGTGATCAAGATCAGCGGGGTGACAAAGTTCAGGTACTTGAAGCGGCCGACTGGAATCGCAGGCTGGAGGGAGGTGCACTGTAGTACCGTCCTGGCGGGTAGCCGAGCTGGGTGCAGACCGCTGGAGTGATACTGGAGGGAGGCGTGCTGTAGTACCGATGCCGACAGGTGGCTGGAGCTAGTGCAGATTACTGGGCAGATGGCAGGAGGGAGGTGTTCTGTAGTACGGATGCTGGCAGAGTCAGACAGGCCGGGTCAGATACAGGCAGACGGATCAGGTTCAGGAATAAGGCAACAGCGGAGTCGTAGTCCAGGCCGGGTCGGCAACAGGCGGGCAGCAACCGGTAAAGGATAAGGCAGAGGCAGCGTCAGACAGGCCAAAGGTCAGGGCAGGCAGCGATTAGAAGGGTCAGAGACAAGCCGGGATCACAGGAACAGAGGTCAATCAGGTAACAGGTCTCAGGCAGGTATCAGGAACGCTGACGATCGAGCAGCAAGAGGCCACGGGATGAGCCCCATTAAATAGCCTGAACTGGCGCCAAAATGGCGTCAGCACGTGCCCGCGCGCCGCTGCCGCGAATGCGCGTGCCCGTGCGTGCCGATGTGCCGCGCATGCGCGCGCGCGTGCACGTCGAAGTGCCGCGAATGCGCGCTCCCGGCGCCCCTGTGCGCGCCGTTGTACCGCTAGCGCCACCTGGTGGTCGGCCACGACCATGACATTGCCCCCCCCAACGGGCAGCCTCCGGATGCCCAACCGGGCCATCTTAAGTGGGTGAGCGTCCTTGAAGGTCCGGATCAGTCTCTTAGCGTGGATGTTGCGCTCAGGTTCCCACAAATTTTCTTCAGGGCCGTAGCCCTTCCATTTCACCAAGAACTGGACCTGGTTGTGCCTTCTCCTGCAGTCTACAATAGACACCACCTCAAATTCTTCCTCACCGTTCACTAAGACCGGCTCGGGCGGATCGGTGCTTCGCCCCGGAAAGGGGTTAGCGACATTAGGTTTGAGGAGGGAGACATGGAAGACTGGGTGAACGCGGAGTGAGTCTGGCAGTTCAAGTTCATAGGCCACACTTTAGCTGAGCTCCGCTGACCCGGATTGAATCTAAAGGCATCTGCCACTATAGAAAGACTCTCTCACCACAAATCTTACTCCATCTGCCTCCACCGTCCCGCCGGGAGACCCACTGCCAAATCCAGGACACGTATAAAGCGGCATTAGCCACAATCCAGCTCCCGGTCGGCACCCTCCTCCACAGCCCAGCCGCCATCTTGGGCCTACGGGGTCACCAGACCATCCGGTATTTGAGGCTACGATCCCCCTTTCTGGACTCACCAGGTTAGTCTCCGGCCTACACCGGGATCCCCGTTGCCCGGAAACCTCCTTTATCCGGCTCCCCGTCAGCCCTATTATCAAAGCTTCTCGGCGCTCCGGCCGCCATCTTGGGGCCTTCCCGGTCGGCGATCCCTCCACGCTGGGTTGCGGCTTCCCCTGGCATCTGGAGTCCCCCTGAACACTGTCCGGTGTGCATCAGGGACCGGGTCGGGCGGGTTGCAGGACTTTCGGGCTACCTACCAGCTACCTACCAGCGCCGCCGGCTGCCCTCCATCCGGAGGCCTTCAGGCCCACAGTCTATAGGCGATAAGGCCCGTTGCTGGCATATTGACTTGATCCCCCCCCCCCCGGTAACACCCCCCAAAAAAATAAAAAAAAATAAAAAAAAAAAAATCTCCCCAGAATCTCCAGTGCTCTGGAGGTACACAGCTCTGTCCATAGCCCTAGTAGCAGGGGTGTACAGCGGCCATCTTGCTATACCCTGGGCTTAGCAGCAACCCCCTGTGTTCGATTAATACACAACTACAGGAAAACAGCTCATAACCCAGTGAATCCCCCCTGGGCGACTGATTTAGGTGGCCCTCCAAACTGGAGTTGGTCCTCTTGTGTCATTTGGGCTGTGCGGCTGTCCTATCTTACATAGCTGCACTGGAGCTGGTGTCATACATCCCCCTGCTTTACAGACCACATCCACCAGCAGCAGCTCTATGGACATATCTTGATTATTACAACCAGGGGTTATCATTTGAGTTCCCCCGCCAGCTCCGGGAGGACTCACCAGCCCCCCGTCCCCAAAGTACCGCATAAAAATGATGGGAGCTAGTTGTCATCTGGGGATGTAAACTTCAGGATGCGCTAAAAGACTTGTTCTCAACTAAGGGGGGTCACATGCGGGGCGAGGTACGCCACAGCGGCCCTGCATAAAAGCTTCAAAGGTTAAAGAGGAATAGAGCTTATCCACGGTGCCTAATCTCATCTCATATTAACAGTGCCTGTAATCCACCAACACACCCACGGTATATCTCTGTGCATGCCTGGAAACTACAGGAACCGTGGTCGCCGTTCAAAATATCCTCCTACTAACATCTTACTCCGCTCCAAAACGAAAGGCAAGATGTCTCAAAACGCTCCCCATCCCTCTCCGCAGGCCTCTCCAGCACTTTCTCACGCCTCTCATGACATAGCTCCATCCAAACCAGCATGGGATCTCTCCTCTCAACTCAATAAATCTGATCTGGACGCCAGTCTCACCATTATGTATGAAAAACTGGCTAGCAAGTTCCACTCAGAACTGAAATCATCAACTAGCACATTACAGCAGGAAATAGCATCCTTGGGAGGGCGTACAGAATTGCTAGAAACAAAGCACGATGAGTTGTCACTAGCCCACAATGACTTAAGGAAAGACTTTGAGCTGCTGGCTGAAAACTATTCCTATCTCCAGGCCCATGTGGAGGATTTGGATAACAGAAATCGAAGAAACAATTTGAGAATACGCGGGGTTCCAGAGTCAGTGACAGACCTGATGCCAGCTGTATCGAAACTGTTCCAATCTCTTCTGCCAGACACTCCGCCACAATCCTTCGCCTGCGATAGGATCCACAGGGCCCTTCGACCTAAGCCCCCTATAGACAAACCCCCCCGCGACATTGTCCTCTGCATGAAGGACTTTATCACCAAAGAGAATATTTTGAGGGCCTCAAGGAACTCACACAATATCATGTTGGAGGGAACAAGGATTCAATTATACCCTGACATCTCTCAGGCCACCCTCGAAAGAAGACGCAGGATGAGGGAAGTAACATTGATCCTACAATCGGCCCACATCAGGTACAGATGGGGTTTCCCGTTCAAACTAACTATACCCCATAATGGAACAGTCTACTCAGTTGTTAATGTCACGGAGGGCAAGGAGCTCCTGATTAAACTTGGATTGCTGGAACCGGAAATGGGCTCAATACCACCTTCTACTCCACACCTATCTCCCATTTGGGCCACTCCCTCTTTAAGACGAGATCAGAGAAGGATGAGATCAACATTGCGATTTGCTAACCCATGAAAGTCACATGAAACGTAATAGTTCTCTTTCTTTTTATAGCCATGTTTTACTGACCCGCAAAAGACACCTTTGCACCACGTCAGCCCTTTTTGGCTATTTTTCATTGTGGTTTTTTTTTTTCTACATCCATCCCCCCAAGGAGGTTGAAACTTTCTTCTGGTTCACTGTTCCCCTTGTTAGTTACCGTTTAATGGACCAGGACAGAATTTATAAACGAGATATATCTTCAAACCCCCTTTTCATACAAGACAAATCTTTGGAAACGTACACATATCGAATCCCTCCACTATGGTCCCCGTTTTTGTTTTGGTCATATTTTTGCTCCTTTTTCCCTCTCTCCCCATCCAGTAACGATCATTGGCTCCCCCAAACAACAGAACAGCCCAATACTTGCGCACATAACCATCTGATACATTTTGATCCTCCCAGGTGATCCAAAGGAAAAAAAAAGAGAAAGAAAAACATCAGACGCAAGTACAAACATTAGGACACTGTCCTGAATCATGCCAGATAATGATTGTTACCTCAAACATTATCAATCCTCCTGGGAGGATTGACTTGATCCCCCCCCCCTTTTTTTTTTTTCTTCTCTCCCCCCACCCCCCCATTATGGCTGTGAGTGAAACTCAGGCAACCTGCACCGAATGGACATAGACTCTTTTTTCGTTTTCCCTCTCCTCTTTCCTTTATTCCTTTTGTTACCACTAGATAACAAATATAATAAAAATACGGAGGGCTGCTTGGTCTCTCCGCCTCCGCTTAGTTGACCCCCCTCTCACTCTTGGAGTCAAAGTATGAATCTTATGGCATGCTATTTGGTGCCTCTGATCGTACTCGTTATAGCGTTTTTCGGCAAGACTCCGGGAGTGAGGCTTGGACTTATAGGTCCAAAGTTTACTGTTTTTAAGTCAAACCGTTATTTACAGTTTGACCCCTTACTCTGGTATACACACTGTTTACAGCCCTATAGCAATTTTAGTAACATGTTTAGTTGCTTTAAATTCTTTGAAATGATGTTCATACGGTTTATATTGTTGTTCTTTTATATACTCAAGTCTCACATAGGAAACAAATTGATTGGATATTGGCATGGCATAGATTCCTCACTCAGGTATAATACATCACATTCAGATGTTCCCTTAAACTTTGTACTGACATTCTATGGGATTGTGTGTTGTGGTGCTTGGTATGCTCCTTACCTCTTAAAGTATGATAATTTCGTACTCCAGTACACAAACAGAGCTATTGACTATCACCGGGTGCCATCCCTTTGCATTCATTTACATATACTAAATGGTTTTGAAGGTAATCTCCCATAATGCCAATGGGATAAACTCTCCCCAAAAAAGGAAAAAAGCCTTCCGTCACTATAAGAGACTGGGGGCTGACATAATATTAATACAGGAGACACACTTCGCGACATCCAAGCACCCCAAATTTTTCGACAAGGCATACAGTCAATTTTATTTCACAACATTCGATTCCAAAAGAAGAGGCACTGCTATTTTTATTAAAAACTCGGTAGTATTTGATACCCATAGCGTCTTTAGAGACCCAGAGAGTCGCTTTCTAATTGTAAAGGGCTCTATAGGAGGACGTCTGGTCACAATAGCCTCGGTATATGCACCCAATGAGGCTCATGCATCATTTTTCTCAAATTTTTTCGATACTTTAGATAAATACTCCTCCCCCCACCTGATTATAGGCGGGGACTTCAATATAGCCGCTCACTCATCCTTAGATAGAAGCAAAGTAGCACCCACATCTAAAGCCTTCCCAAAAACATTAAATCGCACACTATTAAACCATCAACTCATAGACACATGGAGGGCTCATAATGTTGGCGTCAAAAACTACACCTTCTATTCACACCCCCACGACTGCTCCGCAAGATTAGATTACATCTTTTGCACCCCGATTCTAGTCGCTAATTCATCAAATGCAGACATCCATTCCTGCCCTTGGTCAGATCATCACATCGTATCTTTCACGACTTCCAAAATAGGTCTTGCTGACACACCCCACAGGTGGTGCATTAACGATGCACTACTAACAGACCATCTGAACATCCATCAGCTAACTTCCAATATGGAAGATTACTTTACACTTAACTCTTCCCCAGATACTCTTCCCACGTCTCTGTGGATGGCACACAAGGCGGTCATGAGGGGTCATCTAATCAAGATGGCTTCCACTAAAAACAGGATTAAGCTGTCCGATATAAAAACACTAACTAGAGACCTGGACAAATTATATCATAAACACAATCAATCCCCCTCCAGTGATATACTTAAACAAATCCAAGAAAAACGTGCAGCCCTAGACACCCTACTAACCTCAGATACAGAAAAAGCACTTAGATGGTCAAAAGCAAGATTCCTATTACATAGCAATTCTACATCCACTATGTTTGCCAGAAAATTGAATCAATCCACGAAACCTCCCCATACCTATAAACTAAGAAATTCTGCTGGCCACTTAATCACTCATCCTAAGGGAGTCATGGAGGTTTTTTTGAAATTTTATAAGAAGCTTCTATCATCTCCACAAAACACGCTGAAACAATCCTCGACGCAATGGCTAGATGAAATCCCGCTACCCACTTTGTCAACCCGACAGAGGGAGGCATTGAATGCACCCTGCACAGAATTAGAGTTAATCAAGATTATAGGTTCCCTAAAGACCTCCACAGCCCCAGGCCCAGACGGCTTTTCTTCAACATACTACAAAAAGTTTGCCTCAGTTTTAATTCCGCATCTTGTGAAACTATTCAACCACGTTCTACAGGGCAATCAATTCCCTTCTGAAATGCTCCTAGCAAATATGTCGCTTCTACCCAAACCAAATAAAGACCACTCATCCCCACAGAATTTTTGCCCGATTTCAGTTATAGACAACGACCTAAAAATTTTTGGTAAAATACTAGCAGACAGATTGGCCTCAGTCATCTCACCCCTTATCCACCCAGACCAAACAGGTTTTATCCCTGACAGGCAGATCACAGATAATATAAGATTAGCAACTAATATCATCAAAGACTCCATCCTTCATTCAAGATCAACACTACTACTTAGTTTAGATATTCATAAAGCTTTTGATAGCGTTGGTTGGTCTTACTTAGACTCGCTACTCCCTAGATATGGTATAGGAGATGAATTTCTACATGGATTTAAAGCATTATACCACAATCCACATACCCGAATTAAGCTCCCCGGCCATAACTCTGAGTTTTTCCCATTAAGCAGGGGCACAAGACAGGGCTGCCCCTTATCCCCTCTTCTGTTCGCTCTTGCTATTGAGCCCCTTGCCTGCGCCATCCGCAGTAATTCCAACATCAAAGGGTACACAAAAGGTTTGAAAAACTTTAAACTAAGTCTCTACGCAGACGACGTCCTCCTATTTCTCTCTGACCCTTTACTTTCGCTACCGAACCTAATTAAGACTTTGGATACGTTTCATGACCTCTCAGGTTTAGGCATAAATTTATCTAAATGTTCTGCTCTCCCAGTTAACTGCCCCTCTGATCTGACTGCCAAGTTAAAGGAGAAATTTTCCTTTCAATGGAGTTCAGATTCCTTCCGATACTTAGGCGTCCATATCACCCCATCCTACAAGTCCCTATACCACAAAAACTACCCTAGATTACTTCAAAACATCAAAGATTTACTCAAATCATGGTCAACATTCCATATGTCCTTCATGGGTAGGATAGTTGCCACCAAGATGGTTATACTTCCAAAACCACTTTTCTTCTTTAGAGCACTTCCTATCCTGGTCCCTAAAAGAGCCCTAGATGCTATACAAAGAGATATAAACAAGTTCATATGGCAAAATAAAAAATCTAGATTTGGATATGCGTTGATGTATAGACCTCAATCGAAGGGAGGGTTGAGTGTGCCCAACTTATGGCTATACTACCTTTCTGCCAGATATACACAACTCGCACAATGGTATGCACCCTCCAATCATATACCTTGGCTAGAATTTGAGGAACAGTCTGTCCTACCGTTCCACCTCCAAGGCCTCCTATGGTCCAAATCTATTAAAACTCAAAGAATGGGTCAACTTAATAAAGTAGTACACCAAGACCTACTATTATGGCACAGACATAAACATAAGTTTAACATCTCCTCAGAGATCCCTCCCCTAGCTTCCTTCATTGGGGACCCCCTATTTACCCCCCCAGACCTACACTCCAACCAATATTCTATTTGGAAACTCCTCAATCTTTCTAACCTAAAAGCTTTCACCAAAAATAATACTTTTCGGACATTCTTAGATCTGCAAACAGAATACAAACTTAAAGATACTGAACTCTCAGACTATAATAATATCAAACTATTCTATCAAAAAAACTTCTCTCTCTCCCTCCAAACCCCCTTCACGATTTTCGAACGAATTTGTCTTTCTTCACCCCGAGACAAGGGCCTGATATCTAGAATTTATAAAACCCTAAACGAACACAATTTACCAGACAAAACACACCAAATGCAGAAATGGGAATCAGATCTAGACGAATCCTTCTCTATCGAACAATGGGATAGCATGACAAACAACCTACAGAAATGCACCAAGACAGCCTCTATTAGGGAATCTGCTATTAAGCTCTATTACAGGCAGTGCTTTAAGTGGACCAAAAGAGGTGCCGGTACTCTATTAGGCGCCGGTTCCCCCCCCCCCGCGGGGCAGAACGTTTTTTTTCGCCCCCCCCCCCCGGCTCTAACGCATGAACACATATGCCCAATTACAGGGCGCCATGCCATCAAATGCAGCCACTGTGTCATCAATTGTCACCACTGTGCCATGCCAACAAACGCAACCACTGTGCCATGCCTTTAAATGCAGTCACTGTACCATGCCAATTGTCACCACTGTGCCACCAATTGTCACCACTGTGTCACCAATTGTCACTGTCCAGACATCTATCCACCTCAGAGCCTGTCATTTTAGTAAGACTGCTGGGACTTGTAGTTCTCAATCTTCTCCTGGGGCTCATGGAGATTGGAGAACTACAAGTCCCAGCAGGTTATACATACAATAAGGCTCTGAGGTGGATGGGTGCTGATGGCGGACACTCTGATGTAAGGAGGTGCTGATGGGGGACACTCTGATGTAAGGAGGTGCTGATGGGGACACTCTGATGTAAGGAGGTGCTGATGGGGGACACTCTGATGTAAGGAGGTGCTGATGGCGGACACTCTGATGTAAGGAGGTGCTGATGGGGGACACTCTGATGTAAGGAGGTGCTGATGGGGACACTCTGATGTAAGGAGGTGCTGATGGCAGACACTCTGATGTAAGGAGGTGCTGATGGCGGACACTCTGATGTAAGGAGGTGCTGATGGGGGACACTCTGATGTAAGGAGGTGCTGATGGGGACACTCTGATGTAAGGAGGTGCTGATGGCGGACACTCTGATGTAAGGAGGTGCTGATGGGGGACACTCTGATGTAAGGAGGTGCTGATGGGGACACTCTGATGTAAGGAGGTGCTGATGGCAGACACTCTGATGTAAGGAGGTGCTGATGGCGGACACTCTGATCATCAGAGTGTCCGCCATCAGCACCTCCTTACATCAGAGTGTCCGCCATCAGCACCTCCTTACATCAGAGTGTCCCCCATCAGCACCTCCTTACATCAGAGTGTCCCCATCAGCACCTCCTTACATCAGAGTGTCCCCCATCAGCACCTCCTTACATCAGAGTGTCCCCCATCAGCACCTCCTTACATCAGAGTGTCCGCCATCAGCACCTCCTTACATCAGAGTGTCCCCCATCAGCACCTCCTTACACCAGAGTGTCCCCATCAGCACCTCCTTACATCAGAGTGTCCCCCATCAGCACCTCCTTACATCAGAGTGTCCCCCATCAGCACCTCCTTACATCAGAGTGTCCCCCATCAGCACCTCCTTACATCAGAGTGTCCCCCATCAGCACCTCCTTACATCAGAGTGTCCGCCATCAGCACCTCCTTACATCAGAGTGTCCGCCATCAGCACCTCCTTACATCAGAGTGTCCGCCATCAGCACCTCCTTACATCAGAGTGTCTGCTATCAGCACCTACTTATATCAGAGTGTCCCCCCCATCAGCACCTCCTTACATCAGAGTGTCCGCCATCAGCACCTCCTTACATCAGAGTGTCCGCCATCAGCACCTCCTTACATCAGAGTGTCCGCCATCAGCACCTCCTTACATCAGAGTGTCCGCTATCAGCACCTACTTATATCAGAGTGTCCCCCCCATCAGCACCTCCTTACATCAGAGTGTCCGCCATCAGCACCTCCTTACATCAGAGTGTCCCCATCAGCACCTCCTTACATCAGAGTGTCCCCATCAGCACCTCCTTACATCAGAGTGTCCCCATCAGCACCTCCTTACATCAGAGTGTCCCCATCAGCACCTCCTTACATCAGAGTGTCCCCATCAGCACCTCCTTACATCAGAGTGTCCCCATCAGCACCTCCTTACATCAGAGTGTCCCCATCAGCACCTCCTTACATCAGAGTGTCCCCATCAGCACCTCCTTACATCAGAGTGTCCCCCATCAGCACCTCCTTACATCAGTGTCCCCATCAGCACCTCCTTACATCAGAGTGTCCCCATCAGCACCTCCTTACATCAGAGTGTCCCCCATCAGCACCTCCTTACATCAGACCAGAGTGTGTGTCCCCATCAGCAGCCCTCTTCCCTGTCTTCCCTCTCCTCCCCCTCACACGGGTACAGTGTAGTGTGTACTCATTGCAGTAGTACTCACAGTTCTGAAGGCAGTTCTGATTCTGAAGGCAGTTCTTCCTCTCCTCTCCTCTCTCCACGGTAACAGTTCTGGCGCGCGCGCTGATACATGTCCCGCCCCCCTCCTCTAGTCCAGCTTGTGTGACAGACAGCACACTGGCTCTATCACACGAGCTAGGAGGAGGAGGAGGGCGGGACATGTATCACAGCGCGGCGTGCCCTTTTTTTTCCATGGCCGCGGGCTGCCGCTCCCCTGAAAGTGCCGCCTGGTGCTGCGTTCCGGTACGGGAAACGCACGTACTGGGGGCACTGAGAGGTGCTGGTACTCTCCAGGGCCATTTTTGGAAGTGGCGGTACTGAGTACCGCCGCGTTCCGGCCCAGTTAAAGCACTGATTACAGGTGGTACCTCACCCCAGATAGAATCAATTCATTCTATCCTGCAACCTCTCCCCTATGCTTTAGAGGCTGCCCAGAACAGGGTTCCCTTATCCACACCTTCTGGGAATGTACGCACCTCAAAAATACATGGCAACAGGTCAGCACCAAAATAGAACAGATTACAGGGAGAAGAATAGAACTCACCCCGAAAATGTGTCTCCTTTTTTATCCTATTCCCGACATCCCTATAACCCACACCAGACTAATACACACCTTGCTCACATCAGTACATTGGGCGATAGCTCTCAACTGGCGTACCGCCACGGTGCCATGGGCTCAGATTATGGATCGTATGTTGTCCATCAAACTAGCAGAACGCATACATCACACCTTATATGACACTATGAACATATACGATCAGAAATGGAGGCCTTGGGACTTATCTTTGTTGATTCATTGAACCTTTTTAGGATTCTGCTATCTCCCCCCTTTTTTTTCTTCCCCCCCCTCTCCTTGCCACTAAACTAATTCATATAGCTCTCACATTACTGTACTATGCTGCCATGTAGCCTTTTATACTAACAACAACCTATTTCTCTGCCTCTCTAATAACTACTATGTATATCCTTCATGATATTCACTGCATATGTATGTATTCTTGTACTCCTTACCAATGTGTATTTAAACTGTACTGAGACTTATATCCCAATAAACCGTTTGTAAACAAAAAAAAGTTCATAGGCCACACTATTAATCCTCCTCTTGATCGGGAAGGGCCCCATAAATTTAGGCCCTAGTTTCTTAGATGGGCAGGAAAGTTTCAGATTAATGGTAGACAACCACACCAGGTTTCCGGGTTCCAGATTGAGTTCACCCCTCCGCTTCCTATCAAAGACCTCTTTATTATGCTCCTGAGTCCTTGCCATGGTTTCTTTTTTTTTTTGAATTGTTTATTTATCCAATACAGGGAGCTGGTCCACACGAACCACATCAGCATTACAGTGTATAATTCAACAACAAACACGGGAACACATAGGGTATACCAACATCTGTGTCAGGTCTAGACAGTAAGCGTACAACAACCTAATAGCTGCCGATCGACAGCTGTCATCTGAAACCCGTGTGTTCTAGGAGAATGCCTAGTTCCTGTCCGAGGGCTCAGCCCCCTATCTTTTCCGTTTACTAAGTAAGAGCAGAGGCAGAGAGAAAGAGGAATGAAAGTTGGAGGAACTGCCCAGGGGGGCAGTAAGAGGAGAGAGCAGAGTGGAGGAAGGTAATGAGAGAGGGGCAGGGGGGGGGGAAGGGGCTCGCGAGCATGATCAAGTGCCTATCGTTAACCTGGCAGTCCCGGGGGAGTGCTGGCCATACAACTCTAACTATCCCCCGGTGGGGGGGTTTGGGCCATCTGGAAGCTCAGGCTTCTTCCCCTGAGGGCCTGGCCCTCCTCGGAGTATGTGAAAGCATTCCACATTTGCCAGGTCTGAGAATACAGGTCATTTCTATCCTGCTTCGTCAGAATCAGGTCTTCCATCTTGTTGATCTCGTCTACCTTCCGAAGCCACATGGCCACCGTTGGAGGGTGTGGAGATTTCCAACAGAGTGGAACACATGTCTTGGCCGCGTCTAAGAGATGTCGGATGACTGATTTTTTATATATGCGGGCGGGGATGTCGGTCGCATGGAGAAGGCAGTACGCTGGGTCGTCAGGGATCGTGCAGTCTGTGAATTTCTGAGCAATTCTTCTAATCTCCGTCCAGTATGGACGAAGACGTGGGCATGTCCAGAAGATATGGAGCAATGTCCCTTTGTCTGACTGGCATCTCCAACATAGCTCGGATACTGTTGGGAACATTCTATTTAAGAGGGCTGGGGTCCTGTACCATCTCATCAGAATTTTGTAATTGGTTTCCTGTATTTTCGTGCATATCGACGATTTGTGTGTGAATGTTAAGATATGTTGTTTTTTGCTGGAAGAGAAAGGGCTGTTCAGATCTCGTTCCCATTTCTCAAAGCTCGGTGCTTGATATCCCTCCTCCGGTGTAGTTAGCAATGTATGTAGGGAGGACAGGGCATGTGGTAAGGGACCCGACTCCGAACATATCTCCTCCAGGGGCGTGAGGAGACGTCCCGTCTCGGGGGGGGGTGGGGTGGACCTCAGAAAATGGCTGAGCTGGTAGGCTCTCATGAAATCTAGTCGGTACTCCCCTCCTGGGTCCATCAGTTCAGGCAACGTTCTCCATCGTCCTGATATGCTGAAATGTGAGGCCTGGAAAAGCCCAGACTCTCGCATTTCTTGGAATTTAATGTCTGCGATTCCCGGCTCAAAAAATGGGTTGCCCAAAATCGGGCGAAGTGGTGAGTCCATCGGTGATAGGCGGTTCTGTGTCATCAGCCTCATGCAGACCTTTACAGTGTTGCCTATCAGAGGATGGTGCTGCACCTCCTTCTGCGTCAAACTGTGGCACCAGGGGGCACGTTGCAGTAAAACTCTGCTTTGTGCCTGTTCCAGCCGTGGCCAGAGCTTGCTCGTCCCATGTCTGCACCAGTCTATCAAGCGGTTCAGCTGTGCCGCATGATAGTATTTTCGTATGTCCGGCATTGCCAGGCCACCGTATTGTTTGGGTAGTGAGAGCACCGACTTGTGTATCCTGGGGTGTCTTCCCGCCCATAGAAACGTCCTAAACACCGTTTGCACTTGCCCAAAATATTCCTGTGGTATGTGTATAGGAAGGGCCTGCAGGAGATACAGGAATTTGGGTAGAATGGTCATTTTTAGTATGCTGTTTCTTCCGAACCAGGAGTGCAAACCAGTGGTCCACTTCTCTAGTAGATGTCGGACTGTTTTAAGAAGAGGTGGGAAATTGAGTTTAAAGACATTGGATAATTTGGGGGGGATACGTGTTCCCAGGTATGTCAAGGCTACATCTGTCCATTTTAGCCCAAAACTGTTTTGCAGTTGTGATAACTGCGGCTGGGGCACTCCCACCCCCATCGCCTCCGACTTGGACATGTTGATTTTCAGGTTGGACAGTGTACCATAAGTGTTAAATTCTTTCATTAAGTTTGGTAGTGATATCAACGGATTTGTCAGTGAGAATAGCATGTCATCGGCATAGGCCGATACTTTGCAACTGTCCCTGCCCACTACTATTCCTGTGATGTCAGGGTTTAGCCGAATATGTTGTAAGAAGGGCTCCAGGGACAGAGCGAACAGGAGGGGCGAGAGCGGGCAGCCCTGTCTAGTCCCATTTGTAATCTGGAATGGATCCGACAGCGTCCCGTTCGCCCTGACCCTAGCCGACGGGTTCGTGTATGCCGTCGTTATCCACTGTAGCATCTTCTGTCCAATACCTATGTGTCTCAGGGTGGTGAACATGAACCGCCAGTTGACCCGGTCGAACGCCTTTTCGGCGTCTGTGCCTATGAAGACACAGGGAGATTTGGTAGTGTTTGCGGCATGTATCAGGTTTAAGACCTTAGCCGTGTTGTCCCTGGCTTCTCTGGACGGAACGAAGCCCACTTGGTCAAGGTGTATGAGGTCAGGGAGGAATCGTCGGATTCTGGTCGCTATTATTTTAGTGAAGAGCTTAACATCTGTGTTCAGTAGGGAGATTGGGCGGTAGCTACCACACTGTCCCGGGTCCTTGCCGTCTTTATAAATCACTGCAATCTGGGCCTGCAGGGTGCTAGAATGTAATTTAGAGCCTGATCCCAGGGCATTAAATAGGTTAACCAGTCTGTTTCCCAAGGATGGTAGCAGGGCTTTATAGTAAGCTGTGGTAAGACCATCTGGGCCCGGAGCTTTGCCGGGCTTGGAGGATTTCAGTGCTCCCTGCAGCTCCGATAATGCTATAGGCTCATCCAGAAGCATCCTCGATTCCAATTCTAGGGTTGGCATTCGAGAGGCAGTCAGGTATTCTGTCATCTGTGTCAAGTCAGGATCTGGGGAGGATGGGGGTAAATTGTACAGGTCATGATAGAAGGTCTGGAATTCCTGTGAGATTTGCTGGGGAATCGAGATCTTGCGGCCTCCGTGTGAAATAATATGTGGGATGTATGACGCCATGTGCTGTGCCCTAATCGACTGTGCCAGCATCCTCCCACACTTGTTGCCGGATTCATAGACATTACGTCTACAAATTTGTATTGCTGCCTTGGCTTTATATTGCAGGACATCAACAATTTGCCTGCGAGCGGTATTCAAGTCCGCACTTATCTGGTCCGTCGGGGCCTTTTTATGTTGGGACTCTAAAGTCTGTAGTTTAAGGAGTAGGGAGTCAAGTCGCTCAGTCCTCATTTTTTTCAGCCGGGCACCATGCTTGACGAGAATACCTCTCACCACCGCCTTATGGGCTTCCCATACCACTCCCGGGTCACTGTCCTGTGTAGCATTTGTGTCAAAGTAGTGGCCTATTTCTGTTGTCACTTCAGACATGACGTCTGGATCCTGCAAAAGGCTTTCATTCAGCCTCCAGGGACGTCTCTGGGCCGTCTGAGCCTCCGACAGGCAGTAGGATAGTGTAACTGGGGCATGATCCGACCACGTAATGGGTCCGATCGTTACGCCTTTCACTGCTGCTAGGTGTCTGTGTGGGATCATGAAATAATCGATACGTGAGTAAGATTGATGCGGTTTGGAGAAGAAGGAGAAATCTCTTTCTCCCGGGTGAAAAAGACGCCAGGCGTCTACCAATTGCGCTGAGTGAAGTGCCGTGTGTATGCGTTTACGAGTGTCTCCCGACATAGAGGATGTTCCCGACGAGGTATCCTCTGCTGGGATTAAGGGGACATTAAAATCCCCTCCCACAATTAATTGACCTTCCGCAAAGCTCGTCAGTTGGTCTAATTGTTTCTTCAGGAATTTATCCTGTCTTTCGTTCGGGGCATACAGGTTCACAATGGTAACCTGCGATGTCCCAACACGACCCTTTAGAAACAAGAAGCGGCCCTCAGCGTCCAACCGTGTGTCTCCATGGGTCCAGGGGACCCTGGCTGATATGAGTATCGAGACTCCTTTAGACTTGGCTGTAGCATTCAATGAATGATAGACCGTGGGGTAGTATCTGTTTTTTAGCATATACTGGGCACTATCCCTGAAGTGTGTTTCCTGAAGCAGGACCACGTCCGCACCAAGACGGCGCATGTCATGGAGGAGCATCCTCCTTTTTTCAGGGACATTCAAGCCCTTGGCATTTAAGGAAACCACAGTTAACGTGTCCATGCTCGCGAGTCAGGAGGGGGAAGGGTCCTAGAGGTGCGGACAAGGCACCAGGCCTGGGGAGCGAGGGGGGGGGGGACCTGTGATAGCACAGGAGAGAGGGCAGGGAGGTGGGGAAAGAAGAAGTGGGAGAGAGAGAAAAGAGAGAAGAGAGAGGAAGGGGAGAGAAGATAAAGAAGGAGCAGATTAGAATAGGAGGCTGACACTAGGGCGTGTGGTAGCCAAGGAGAAATCTAATTTAGCCTAATTGGCTAACGCACTCACCAGCAGAAGGCTGGAAACCGAGCGCAGACCTAAGTGGGTAGGTGGCTAGACAGGACCGTAAAGGCGAGCTCCCCGAACCCAGCCCCCCCCCCCACCGGCCATCTTGCTGGTGTGTCTCTAGTCAACAATGCAATCAATATAAACAAACACCTGACATAACAAAAACAAGAAAAACAAAAGGGTAACAAAGTAGAAAACATGGTAAGGCAGAAGTTTCTAATCATGAGCTTTACGACAATACACTCCCTGGTAGGTTAAAAGGAACTACCCCTAGGCAGAATAAGGTCAAGCCTACACATTTCAGGGAACAGAGCGCGTGGTGTGTCCATCTCCCCCACCCATATCTCTATTGCAATCAGGGTCCATTTCAACAAATGTCAGTGCCCTCGACCCCATGTCCCGCGTATTTGCCGGTTAGTGCCATAGGAATGCCGGAGCTTTGCCGCCCTCCCGTCTCCCACCATATGTTCCGGCTGGGCTCACTCACATCTCAGCGATCCTGGAAGTCCCGCAGGAGGGTCATATACATAGGTCTCCTCCTGTTCTTTAATTCCAACAGTTTACTGGCTCATATCGGTCTGAGTGACACCTGGGGGGTTGAGGTGGACCGTTCAGCATTCGATTACCGCTGTATCTTCCCCCCCCCATGTGTGTCTATCATATGAGGTCGGCCTGGTAGGTGTCCGAGCAGCTCAGAATGGTGGGGGTATAAGGCCTCTCAGGAGAATAGGTGAGCTAATGGGGGGGATCGGAGCGGGTGAGTGCTCTCTATGGGCGTGGGTGTCCTTAGCCTAGACAGTTCCGGTGATGTAATGTGACTGCGGGAGGCCATGGACGGGAGTTTCAAACCTAATGTTGCAGTGGGGATGGTTGCCAGCTCCCCCACCCCTCTCCTCCCAGGGCGGGTAGTGGTATCTGAGCACAGAGCGGGAGTGTGGGCAGTAAGTGTTCAACTGCAGCAGGGGTGGTTGCCATCCCCTCCCTCCCCGTGGCGAGTAGGTATGTCTGTGAGCGGGACGTGAGTGGGGTCTAACGGTACGTATAGGCCACAGCAACTATGAACAACAGGGGTGCAAAAATAGAGTGGGGGATTGCGGCCTACAGCCTACTCACGTCCCTCCTGTCCTGATGGTGCTCTGTTCCTCCGTCCGCCGGGTCTCCGCTGTCTGGGCTGTGCTGCGGCTCTGTAGTTGGAGGGTCCCGACCGGCCGACTGTGCGTGGTAGGATCTGTAGCCAGTCCGGAACTTGTATTCGGTCTGCACCCAGGAACTGGAAGAGATCCGGGAGGTCCGCCGGCGTCTGTAGTGTGAAGGCTGAGCCCTCTTTTCGGAAGGTCACAGAGAGCGGATATCCCCATCTGTAGGTGAAGTCCTTTTCTCTTGCTATCTCCAGGATGGGCCTCAGCATGGCTCTCCTGCGCAGTGTCGCCCTGGATACATCTGGAAGGATCCGAATTTCAGCGCCGTCTAGAGGGATTCCTCCCTGTTCCCATGCTCTGCGCAGTATTTGCTCCTTCTGTGCGTACCTCAGGAGTCTGCATACTACGTCTCGAGGCCTGTCCGGATCCGTTGACCTAGGCCCTAGGGCCCTGTGCGCCCTGTCCACTTCTACCGTCCCGGACGGGTCCTCCAGCACCGTTCTGAAGAGAGACTGGATGTGGTCCCCAAGAGAGTCCGTCTCGACCGTCTCTGGTATGCCGCGAAGCCGTAAGTTATTGCGGCGGCCCCGGTCCTCCACATCTTCCAGGTGCAGCTGGAGGGCCACCGCCGTATCCCTATGCTGGTCCCTGGCTCTCTCCAGATCCGCCACCCGTCCCTCGAGTGCGTGGAGCGAACCCTCACCAGTGGCCACCCTGTCAGTCAGGGTAGAGACCTCCGCCCTCACTTCCTGGAAGTCCCGACGGTGGGTCTCCTCCAGGCGCAGAATGAGTGCCTCTATATCCGATCTCGTCGGGAGGGCCTGCAGCAGCGTGCGGATGTCCTGGTCTGCCTGTGAACCACCAGGTGAGTGCGGGGATGCCGCCATGGTAGGATGGTGGATCGGCGGTGCAGCCGACGGTCCCGTTGATGGAGCCTGTGAGCCTCTATGAGGAGCCTGTTGCGGAGGGTCGCAGGTCTCTGTGGGGCCTCCACGTGCGGCTCCACGTGGTGCTGTTACTCGGGCTCCTGGAGAAATCCTGTTCTGGGGTCTGAAATAGCGGTGAATGTCACCGGTGGTCGCACTGGAGCGGGTCACCCGGGTGGAAGCTCTTGTTTTCCTCTTTCTGGGTGATTGCATGCCGACTTTAAAGTTACTTTTTGGCCGATTAGGGAAGGGACAGGCCGGGAGCTCAAAGAAAAAGCAGCCTCACACAGCCATGTCCAGGCCACGCCCCCCCTTGCCATGGTTTCTTGCAGTAGCTTGTTGTTAGTGCTAAAGAAGTTTAATGTCTCTTGTACGGCAGGCACCGTACACTCCGGGGCACAGTTAGGCAGAAATGGTGGGTGGTAGCCATAATTTGCATAAAAAGGAGATTGCTTAGTAGCAGAGTGAACTGAATTATTATATGCAAACTCGGCCAGTGGTAATAGAGAGGCCCAATCTTCCTGAGAAAATGAAGAGAAACAGCGTAGGTATTGCTCTAATGTCTGGTTTGTTCTCTCGGTCTGGCCATTTGACTGAGGGTGATAGGCGGATGAGAAGGACAGCCCAATCTTGAGGGATTCGCAGAGCGCCTTCCAGAACCTGGAGGTGAATTGCACCCCGCGGTCAGAAACAATGTCTGCTGGGATGCCGTGAAGCCGCACGACTTCTTTATTAAAGATCTTGGCAGTCTCTGGGGCAGAGGGTGTACCCTTCATGGGCAGAAAGTGTGCCATCTTAGATAGTCTATCTACCGTTACGAAGATAGTCGTGAACCCCTCAGAGGGTGGCAGTTCAACAATAAAGTCCATGGAGATCATTTGCCATGGTCTCTCTGGTACGGGCAAAGGCCTTAACAATCCTCAAGCTCTGGATTTGCTCCCCTTATTTCGGATGCACGTGGTGCACGACTCCACATAGCTTCTGCAATCCTTCACAAGTTGGGGCCACCAGAACGTGCGCTGTAGAAGTTCCGAAGTCTTTTGTGCCCCAAAATGACCAGCCAGTACATGATCGTGGCAGAGACTCAGGACAGCGACCCGCAAGTCTTCTGGTACAAAGATCTTGTTTCCATGCCACAACAGACCGTCCCGAGTTTGCAGATCTGTATCCAAAGGCGAGGAAATTCCTGCAGAGGCTTGCTTGATCCGAGCCAATAGGTCATCTTGCAACAACAGAAAGTTCCCAGAGGATAGAATAGTGTCTGGAGAGGCGGAAGTTTCAGGATAGCAGTACATCCGCGAAAGGGCATCGGGTTTGGTGTTCTTAGATCCAGGCCTGTATGTTATGTGGAAGGTAAACCTAGTAAAGAAAAATGCCCATCTGGCCTGTCGTGGCTTTAGCCTTTTAGCTATCTTCAGGTATTCTAGGTTTTTATGGTCCGTGTAGACCAGGATCGGATGAGCTGCGCCCTCCAATAGGTACCGCCACTCCTCCAGTGCAGCTTTAATCGCTAAGAGTTCTCGGTCCCCCACATCGTAGTTCTTTTCAGCGTCGGATAATTTACGAGAGAAAAAGGCGACCGGGTGCAGAAGAGCCTTTGGCCCCTGTCTCTGGGAAAGAACAGCTCCCACTGCCGTTTCCGAGGCGTCCACCTCCAGGATGTAGGGCAGAATGGCGTCAGGGTGTTTAAGGACAGGTGCCGACGTAAACAGCTTCTTTAGGGTTTCGAAGGCTACTTGGGCTTCAGGGGACCATCGGAAACGGACAGTTTGTTTGGTCAGGCTGGTTATGGGGGAGATAATGCTGGAGAATCCCTTGATAAACTTCCTGTAAAAGTTTGCAAATCCGATGAACCGTTGTACGCCCTTCTTGTCCGAGGGCACGGGCCAGTCAAGAATTGCTTCGACCTTTTGTGGGTCCATCTCGATACCGTTTACGGAAATGATCAGTCCTAGAAATTGTATGCTTTCACGTTCAAATTCGCATTTTTCAGGCTTGGCATATAGTCCGTGAATTCGGAGTCGCCTGAGGACGTTCTTAACATGTTCCCGATGCCTGTCGATAGAGGGGGAAAAGATGAGGATATCATCGAGATACACAACAACAAACAGATCAAGATAGTCTTTAACCCCTTCCATACAGGGCATTTTCACCCCCTTCCTGCCCAGACCAATTTTTAGTTTTCAGCGCTGTTGCACTTTGAATGACAATTGCGCGGTCAGGCAATACTGTACCCAAATTAAATCATTATGTTTTTTTCCCCACACAAATAGAGCTTTCGTTTGGTGGTATTTGATCATCTCTGCGGTTTTTATTTTTTGCGCTATAAACAAAAGAAGAGCGACAATTTTAAAAAAAACACAATATTTTTTCCTTTTTATTTAATACATCTCACAATATTTTTTTTAAAAAAAACTTTTTTTCCCCTCAGTTTAGACCGATACATATTCTACGTATTTTTGGTAAAAAAAAAAACGCAATAATCGTATATTGATTGGTTTGCGCAAAAGTTATAGCGTCTACAAAATAGGTGATAGATTTTTTTTTTTTTTTACTAGTAATGGCGGGGATCTGCGTTTTTTTTTTTGTGACCGTGACGTTGCGGCGGACATATCGGACACTTTTGACACGTTTTTGGGACCGTTCACATTTACACAGCGATTAGTGCTATAAAACTGCACTAATTACTGTGTAAATGTGACTGGCAGGGAAGGGGTTAACACTAGGGGGCGCTGAAGGGGTTAAAATGTGTCCTAAAGTATGTTCTAACTGTAGGGGAGGGGGACTCACAGGGGGAGGAGATCGATGTGTGTTCCTCTGTACTGGGAACACACATCAGTCTCCTCACCGCTGACAGGAGGTGGATCTGTGTGTTTACACACACAGATCCACACTCCTGCCGTGATTGCCGGAAATCGCGGGTGCCCGGCGGCAATCACGGCCGTCGGGCACGCGCGTGGGAACGCGGGTGGTGCCGCGGGCGCGCGGGTGGTGCCGCAGGCGTGCCCGCGCGCCCTAGAACGCCGTGAAGACAGGACGTTGTGCAACGTCCTGTCTCATCGGCGAGGGGATCACCATGACGTGATTCCCCTATGGGCTGGTAGGGAAGGGGTTAAAGATGCCATTCACGAAGTGCTGGAATGTGGCGGGGGCGTTACAGAGCCCGAATGGCATCACCAGGTATTCGAAGTGGCCAAAGCGGGTGCGGAAGGCAGTTTTCCACTCATCGCCATCCCAAATTCGTACCAAGTTATAGGCCCCCCGCAGGTCGAGTTTTCGTGAAAATGACTGCTGTTCCAAGTCTCTGAAATAATTCCGGTACCAGGGGAAGGGGATACCGATTCTTGATCGTCACCTTGTTAAGCTCACGGTAATCCACGCAGGGGCGGAGAGTATGGTCTTTCTTTTCAACGAAAAAAATTCCTGCTCCTGCTGGTGAGGTGGAGGGGCGGATAAACCCCTTTTTAAGGTTGTCATCGAGGTAGGTCTTCAGATTTTCCAGCTCTAATTCTGTCAGGGGAAAAATCCTGCCGAAAGGGATTTCAGCCCCAGGGAGAAGCTCAATCGGGCAGTCATAGGGCCGGTGCGGAGGGAGAGTGTCAGCCCCTTTTTTGCTAAATACGTCCAGGAATTCATGGTAAACTTCGGGAACGGATTGGCGGGTTTCAATGTCAGAGTCCATGCAAAGCAGAGAGGGGGAACAAGAGGTCACTTGCAGACAATGCAGTTGGCAGTAGGTGGAACTGAAACGAATCTCCCCGGTAGTCCAGTCTATTTGCGGGTTGTGGGCCCGGAGCCAGGGTATGCCCAGAATTATGGGAAATAAAGGGGACTCAATAACGTCCAGGCACAGAAATTCCCGATGAATGTCTGAGATAGTGGTGGCAATAGGTAAAGTTTCTTGGGTAACTGGGCCAGATTTTAGAACTGACCCATCAGCCAGGTGCACAGACAGTCCAACAGCCCTTGGGCGCAACGGAATCTGGTGTAGAGTGGCAAAGGAAGAGTCCATGAAGCAGCTGCAGGCCCCAGAATCAAGTATGGCGCTGGTCCGGGTGGCCCCTCCTGGAAGCTGTAACAAGACGGGAACAGCCAGATGAGTAGAATTGTTGAGGACAACAGGTGTGTGGACAGAAGACATGGAAGTGGACTTACGGGACTTTGCTGGGCAGGTCCTCACATAGTGGCCGGACTCTCCGCAGTAGAGGCACAGGTTATTAATTCGGTGACGGAGTCGTTCCTCGGATGTGAGGGAAGGGCGAATCAGACCCAGCTACATAGGTTCTGGTATGTCTCTAGAGGAGGGGAGCGAAGCAGAAGGAGTCGGGTTAGGAAAGGTGGGTACCCGAGGCAGCATCCATGTCGGACCTGTGGCACGTTCAGTCCTGCGCTCCCTTAAGCGCCGATCGATCTGAATGGCTAGATTAATGAGAGCTTCCAGAGATCCGGGGACCCCCACTCGAGCAAGCTCGTCCTTAAGTGTCTCTGAGAGGCCAAGACGAAACTGGTAGCAGAGGGCCGCGTCATTCCAGTTAGTGTCCGCACTCCACCTTCTGAACTCGGATACATAATCCTCCGCAGGTCTGCGACCCTGCTGGAGGGCGTGCAAGGCGGCCTCTGCAGTAGCGGCCTGGTGGGGGTCCTCGTACAGCAAGGACATGGCCTAAAAGAACGTATCCAGACGGTCAAGGCATAAGTCTTTTTGCTCCAAGAGCCGGTGGGCCCATGCCTGCGGTTCACCAGATAGCAAGGAAATAACAAACCTGACCTTGGTGGCTTCTAATGAGAAAGTCCAAGGCTGGAGTGCAAAATATAGTTCACAGGCATTCCGGAAGGCCCTATACTTGCTTCTTTCCCCAGAAAATCTCTCTGGCATGGGCACTTTGGGCTCAGGTGGTAGCATGATGACGGAGGGAGAAGAGGAAGTGCCTGAAGCGGCAGCAGAGGAAGGCGCGGACAAGGCCTGGACGCGGTCTTCAAGTCGGGTGTAGCCTTCCTGCAGGGCCCTGACTGCTTGTGTTAAGCCATCCAAATGGCGACAGAGTTCAGTCATAGGGTCCACTCCCTGCGCAGGCTCAGACATGGCTGCTCGATACTGTCACGTACCTGGTGCTGAGCAGAGCCTGACGTGCGGGAGTGGCCACTCTTGCTCCTCTGACTCCGGAACCCCTGGTAGTGCAGACAGGAGGTGCTGGAGTTCAGAGTCACACTAGCGCCTGGCGGGGATGTTGTGCAGACACTGCGTCAGTCTTCTGTAGTCTCTGAAGAGAGGTGAGTGGAGCTGGAACAGCAGGTCGATGAACGGCAGGAACTTGGTGCAGGTGATCAAGATCAGCGGGGTGACAAAGTTCAGGTACTTGAAGCGGCCGACTGGAATCGCAGGCTGGAGGGAGGTGCACTGTAGTACTGTCCTGGCGGGTAGCCGAGCTGGGTGCAGACCGCTGGAGTGATACTGGAGGGAGGTGTGCTGTAGTACCGATGCCGACAGGTGGCTGGAGCTAGTGCAGATGACTGGGGAAACGGCAGGAGGGAGGTGTTCTGTAGTACGAATGCTGGCAGAGTCAGACAGGCCGGGTCAGATACAGGCAGACGGATCAGGTTCAGGAACAGCGGAGTCGTAGTCCAGGCCGGGTCGGCAACAGGCGGGCAGCAACCGGTAAAGGATAAGGCAGAGGCAGCGTCAGACAGGCCAAAGGTCAGGGCAGGCAGTGATTAGAAGGGTCAGAGACAAGCCGGGATCACAGGAACAGAGGTCAATCAGGTAACAGGTCTCAGGCGGGTATCAGGAACTCTGACGATCGAGCAGCAAGAGGCCACGGGATGAGCCCCATTAAATAGCCTGAACTGGCGCCAAAATGGCGTCAGCACGTGCCCGCGCGCCGCTGCCGCGAATGCGCGTGCGTGCCGATGTGCCGCGCGTGCACGTCAAAGTGCCGCGAATGCGCGCTCCCGGCGCCCCTGTGCGCGCCGTTGTACCGCTGGCGCCACCTGGTGGTCGGCCACGACCATGACAGTCCCCCCTGAAGTCAGGGTTGCCAGAGCGCTCCCTTACATCAGAGTCCTCTCTCTACATCAGAGTTCTCAGTGTCCCCCCTGAAATCAGGGTTGCCAGAGCGCTCCTTACATCAGAGTCCTCTCTCTACATCATAGTTCTCAGTGTCCCCCCTGAAATCAGTCTGCACAATCTTACAGTGTAAGGGAACTCTGCAAGTTCAGATGTAAAAGTGCAAAAGGGGAATTCTACGGATTCAGATGTAAAAGGGGAACTCTGTGGACTCTGATGTAAAGGGGGACTCTTATGATAAACTTCATATGATTGAAAATGTTATTTAATTGAAAAATATATGTATAGTTTATACTATAAAAAAAATTGCTGTGTGCCACTAAAGTGTTTGGGTTTGGCTTGAAGAAAAGGTGCCCACCTTAGCAGGAATAGTGCAAACTATAGCTGCCCATAAATATGGTGTTGTTTTCTTATGTACCCTTATGCAACCAGCAATTTCATTTATATCTGTAAAAGGGTCAGCCACGCATGAAGGTTGGACTACCTTCATGGCTTGTCTTTGTTTGACATACCTTGTATAAAGTAACACACTGGTGACCGATCTTGCAGTGACACCTATTTACCTCCAGGAGCCATACAATGTAAAGGGTGGCATAGTAGTATGTCCAATTATTGAAATGTAGTAGCACTAGTTTGCCTCAAGGAGGCACAGCAGGACTATGTATGTCAGAATGGTGTGGTTAGAAACAGGACATGATTCTATAGATCTACAGTAATACTACTTGGCCACAAGATGGTAGCAAAGCTCAATTTATGTAATGCATCATTTTGGATTCACACTAATGTAGTACTAGACAAAAGTCAGGTATGCTAAAATAGGAAACCTAATAAATAAATAATGGTCAGAGCTCTATAGGTATGTTATGCCGCGTACACATAAAAATTTTGAAATTCTGGCAAGAAAACCGTGAATTTTTTCTGACAGAATTTTGGCTCAAACTTGTGTTGCATACACACGGTCACACAAATCTTGTTTGAAATCCGTCCGGCAAGAACGCAGTGACGTAAAACACTACGACAAGCCGAGATCAATGAAGTTAAATAGGCAGTTCGGATTCTGAGCATGCATTTTTTTTGCGCATTGGAATTGCATACAGACGAACGGAATTTCTGATGGGAACCTTTTTCCGTCGGAAAAATAGAGAACCTGCTCTCAATCTTTTGTTGGCAGAAATTCCGACAGCAAAAGTCTGATGGAGCATACACATGGTCGGAATTACCGACCTAAAGCTCACATCGGACTTTTCTTGTCGGAATTTCCGATCGTGTGTCAAATTGCTAGATCCTGGTCTGTTGCAAGAGTGCTGATGTCGGCTTCTGTATAAACAAATACTGATTTTTTGTGTGCAGAATAATGAATTTTCCTTTGTTCTGTGCATCATGTCAGCAAAAATAAACTCAACTCCATAGAAGCCATAGTTTTCATGCACTGCACTTACAATAGTTTTATAATGTTAGGCTATATTTGTACTATACACCAGAGGCTCTGAATGTGTATCTGTCTGATAAGGCATGAATGACTGATATGCATGGCCCCGCCAACTGTCCCGGCATGGACAATGATCATCTTATTTTTGGGAAATATGCTAATACAATTTAATTCTATTTAACCCCTTAATAAACCCGGATTAAAACAGAATAATAATCACTAGCACCAGTATGAACATTCTTGCCTGATCTTTATCTAAGTTCAGGTTCTTTGGCCAATTTAATTGGCTGGACCGGAATGACATAACTCTTGTACATGCACATCTCTGTGCCAATTCTAAAAAAGACTGAAAACAGGCACACACGTTTTTTTCATTGCAAAATAGACATAGCAATAAGGAGCATATCTGCTTTCAATTTCTTAAATTTCCTTTTTTTTCTGATTTAACCTTAGTCAGCCCCAGCAAATTTTTCGCTGATATTTATCTACCCATTTTTATTTTTACATTTTTTTTTACTATTCATTTTTTTCTTATTTCCTGAATTTTGTTTGCTCCTTTTTGTAGCAGTGTATATAAAAAAAAAAAAGATACGCACACCAATCCCCATGCTAGCAATAGAACATGTACACTAAATACAGTGGAACAGAGTAGCTTGGTTTGAGAGCGTTTTGATTTGCGAGCAAATTTTTTTTAAATTCTAACTCGGTTTGCAAGTGTTGACTCGCAAGATGAGCAGAATTCAAGCTAAATAGGCCTGCAGTACCTCATTTGACCTGAAGTACGGGGGCGCATAAGCTGAGCAGAGACGAAAATAGGCCTGAAGTACCTCATTTGGCCTGAGGTACGGGGGCGCAGGAGCCGAGAAAAGATGAACATTGGCCTGCAGTATCTCATTTGGCCTGAGGTACAGGGGCGCAGGAAACAAGCCAAAGTTTCCTCTGACTTTGAGATGCGAGTACTTTGGATTTCGAGCATACTCCTGAAATGGATTATCCTTGTAATCTGAGGTTTAACTGTGAACACTAACAAATTCTAAATGTTACAAGCAGTTTCACAATGTACTGAAATAAATAACTAAACTAAAAACTTCAGCTTTAAGTATGTAATTAAACATACAAATCTGCAGATGTACACACCATAAACAATGAATTTTTTATTTTTTTTTAATATAAAAAAGTATCCAAAAGAATATTCCACTTAAGGCCCCATTCACACCTGAGCGTAGAGTTTTTGAGCGTTTTTTCCAGCATTTTGCTATACGTTTTGTCACATGTATTCGCACGTTGGCATACAGCATTGTCCGTCATTTATGAACTTTGTCGTTTTTTATTTTAGCCAATAGGAAAAATGATCATCTCTTCATTTGTTGCTATGTTTGTAATTTTTTTTATCTTCTTCCTGGGTGAATATTCTATTTCACAGAACAGATTAAAGCGGCAAAACGCTCGTAGAAACGCTTGTTGTCGCGCTAGACGCCTAAAACGAGTGTTTCCATTAGTTTCTATGGGAATACAAACGTTCGAAAATGCCAAATCTGCCCAATTCGAGCGACAAAAAAGGGTCCAGAACTTGTTTGAGTTTCAGGCGTTCGGCTTCAGCCATTTTGGAGTGGAGATGTGAGCCATCTCCATTAAGAATAATGGATTTTTTTCCCCTCTAGCTTTTGGAAGCTTCATGCTTCAGGTTACAAAACGCTCAGGTGTGAATGGGCCCTAAAAAGTTAGTGTCCAAAAATGATATATGCATTCATTTATCTACCTTAAATAAAATCAAACAAAATACCTAGGTGTCCAAAATAAATAGATCAAATATATGTATTAATTGCTCCACCCGAAAGGAAAAACAAACTGATATAACATAAAAAAACAGATGCAGAGATTGACGAATCAAATAATGAGAAGTAGAGTCCTAAAATAAAGGACAACAACCAGGGCTGTGCTTCAGTCATCTTACAGGTTTATCGAGTTAAACGATATATGGGATCACAATATCCGATAGCAATATCATGGTAATGTGATGAATACAAAGAAAGGGAGGAGAATAAAGGCATATAAAATAAATATTCCCCACGCTACCAATGTTTGTGAAGCCCCTAAATGTAAAGTATTAATAATTGTTGTAAACGGTCATTCCCACATCAACATAAACCTTACCAAACTAAATAGAGCAACATAACATTAGTTCATCCTTTTTACACATCAAAACAATCACAGAGTGCACACAAAATACCACTTGTAAACTTATACATAAGTGCCATGGGATAATAAAGTGCTCAATAGAAAAGTGCAAAAAATTGAAAATTGTATCAAATACTCACCGTAATTTTCCTTTCCTGACGCCAAACCATGGCAGCATACTAGTGATAGAGCTCCGCCTCTTGACCACTCCCTCAGGACCAGTGAATAGCATAAATTAAGGCATGGTTAGCCGCCACCCCCTTCTTTGTAACAAGCCACATACCGAACGCACATTGGTGGGCTCATATGCTGCCATGGTTTAGCGTCAGGAAAGGAAAATTACGGTAAGTATTTGATACAATTTTCCATTTTCCTGATGCCAACATGGCAGCATACTAGTGATAAATAACTAGCTGACAGGGTGGGATCTACTTGTCCAACCAATCCTCTAATTAGGATGAGACAGAGGACTGAATAGTCCTTCCTACAAAACTGGCTGATGACAGGACCCCCGGGCCTATTCTGTCAAGTTTGAGTAGGAATGTTGGGAAGACCATGATACCCTTCTACAGATGGGCACCATAGATTTGTTTGAATGTGTTGCCTATGAGGCTTCAACTGCTCTGGTAGAGTGCTCCGCCACCACTGACAGAGGCTCGCAATATATGTACAACCAAGCCTGCTAGGGTCTAGGCAGTAACTTCTTTCCCTTGATTCCCAGCTGGAATGATAAAAGGTTTAGATGACTTGAAAGGGACAATTGTGGACAGATACTACTTTAAAGTTATGAAAATTATCAGTTAGTGAGACTTTCCTGTGTGATGTTCTGGAAAGTTAGGCAATATCCAGCTGTCTGTTAAATAGCAGTCTGTTGCCATTTTTGTGGCAAGATGATCTACAAGACCAACCCTACTCCTTTTGGAAAGAAAAGAATATATATATATATATATATATATTTACTTTGAAGCTCCAAGAGCTTGAATATCCGATAACGTTCTGCCTAAAGTTCTTGCAATTGATACTGCCTTATAAGTGATGGCCTGAACTGAACACTGCTCTGTTAGAACGAACGGTTGAATTGATATGAGAACCAGCAACTCCAATATATCTTTTCCTTGGAGACCTACTCTCCAAAAACTCAAAAGTTGTACAAACTGAAGGATTCTTGGCCCATTTAAATGTGTTATTGCCGATATAGCCGACGCTCGTGAGCTATGTCAGGATAGGTTAAGGCCTGGAGGAAGTATAGAACAGCTGGCACTAAAAGGGCAGTAGGATGAATGTCTTACTCTACCAAGGAAAAGCAAACTTGTTCCAGAATTAGGCCTAGATGTTGTAAGTAGAATGTCTTCTTGCACACAACAAAGTAGAGATCACTCTGTAGCCCCTGCTTGCAGCCCCAGTCTGTATAGGTTATAATGGCTTCTGTATCCTGAAATGAATTGCCAGCGAAAACCGAGGGTCTTCTGGTCAATATGGAGGACTGGCTATGACAACTATGTTCTCTGTTGACAGCCTCAAGAGGAATCTCATTTACAGGAAATGTTGGGGAAAAATATATAGGTTAGATTAGAGTCCAAGGACCACGGCTATGGAAAGCTCTACTAACGGACATGCGCATGGGAGAAAACCATCCGGCCTCCAGGAAGAAACTTAAGACCCACCTCTTCTGAAGGGTAAGGAAGAAAATGGATAGAAAAAGCGCCTAGAGGTGATTTTGTTCGCAGATGTAGCGCTATACAAGATTTTCACTCACTCACTCATTGCAGGCCCATGGAGAGATCAGAGCATCTGCCCCCTGCGCCTTGGGGTGCGGAAACAAAGTCAGACATACCCAAAGTTTGAGATTATTCTGGGAAACGAGGAGGTCTGTCTGTGGTAGGCTCCACCTGTGGACCAGGTCAGAGAAGACCTAGGACATAGATCCTCGTTGTGCTCTGGGAAGCTTGTACTTGTTAAAAAAATCCGCTGGGAGGTAAACTGCATCTGGAATTTTGCTGGGGATCTTCCATCCCAGGCGTTATGGGTTTTACCTCTCTCACTAGCATATTGCCGAGAGTTTCACCCAGGAGCTGAATATAGGCAACTACTGCCCTGTTGCTCAACTGCCAGGAGACTGGTCTTCCTTGACTCTGTAGTAAGGCCGAAGTGATAAAAGGGGCTGTTTGAACCCCAGCGCGTTCAAGATTACCCTCCTTGGCTGGGAATCTCCGCCTGCCTTGACCTAAAGTCCCTCACAGTGCATCTTCCCGAGTGTTTTGTAGACATGATTTGTAGCAATTCTCCAGTGTAAAGGTCCTAACGGACCGAGACTTGCTGAAGGTCTTTCCATCGTGGCGGACCGTTACTCATACTGAGTAACACGGTTATTAACAGTGTTTGATCCTGTTTCCTCCCTTGTAGAATTCTTGAAATTTAAATTTGCGCAGGTGCCCATGCACTCCAGGAATCATCTGTATGCATGATGACGTTGTATCCAGATAACTGAGGCACTGAGAAACCATCAAACAAGCGGAAGTATACTTCCCCAGAATCCTGTTCCTGACTGTCACCATTTCCTCTGATAGAAATAAGAGGAACTAGAGAACCCCCAGGGTACACTAACCATTAGGATGGAGACCATTGGTTTTGCTTTCCCTCTAAGGTGTGAGGATAGGATAGGCATCCTGACAATCCAGCAACAGCATCCAGCCATGTGGTTGTACTGTTTAAAGGATCTCAAAGAGGACCCAGAAGGGTTCGACCTCTTCCGATCTGCAACTGGACAACAGACAACATCCCCTGCAAACTCCAAACAGGATTGTATAGAAAACCTGCAATCCCTTGAGTCTGAAGTGTATGTGAAGTGTTGTGGTGGGAAGAAGAAGAAGAAGAAGAAGAAGAAGAAGAAGAATCATCTGCACTTTGCCTTTAAATTAGGGCTTTAAATTCCTGCAGGATTCTTCACACAGAGACAAATAATTTAAGCGATAAAAAAATTAACTGTATAAATTGTATATGTATATTAACAGCTTTAAAGTGCTGTGTCAGCGCTCTCTATCTCTGTGCTGGTGTCAGCGCTCTCTGTCTCAGTGCTGGGGTCAGTGCTCTCTGTCTCAGTGCTGGGGTCAGTGTTCTCTATCTCGGTGCTGGGATCAGTGTTCTCTTTCTCGGTGCTGGGGTCAGTGTTCTCTTTCTCGGTGCTGGTGTCAGTTTCTCTATCTCGGTGCTGGGGTCAGTGCTCTCTATCTTGGTGCTTGGTGGACCCCAAAGCACCCTCCCCATGTTAAGGGCATGTGGCCTGCTACGGTTCAGGAGGGGGGGCCTGCCAGGCCACATGCCCTCAACATGGGGGAGTGGCACCTTGTCCACATGTTGATGGGGACATGGGCCTCTTTCTCACAACCCTGGGCTGTGGTTGTCAGGATCTATCTGCTTTTATTGAGGGGATTTAACTTGAATGGGGAAAAGGGACATGGGATGCCCAGATAATTGATCTTGTTGAATTGAACAAACGATTTTGGATCTATATTGGCTGTATCTATAGCTGTATCTGTATCTATAGCTCCTTACTCCTCCAGCACATCACTTAAATGAACTCCACTTTTGCTACTGCGCAATCATAGATTCCTGTCACAGTTAGCACATGGTTAGGCCTCACTCTGAATAAGTCCCAACTGTTCAATAGCCGCCATTTGCTGGCAGGGGTCTGCAGGCACCTTTGGTGTAGCAACCAATAGCGATGAAAATAAGTACTTTTGTGCTAACTGAATCTTGGTGGACCAGTAAGTCTTGTGAAAGTCCTGCCAATCCTCCTGGCTACAGCGACTTGGCTGCAGCGACTTGGCTGCAGCGACTTGGCTGCAACACCTGCGACATCACAGTATCTCCCTTTGGCTTCACAACCAATCCTGGCATGTCTCTCCCAGATCTCCAAATTGTATCCTTTCACTCACTGACCCCAAATGAATCCCTCCTAGTGATTTGCTAGGCAATGCTCCACACTGTCCTCTTCCTGCTCCTGTTCAGGACACCCCGAGATAGCTTTTGTAGAAGAGGTTCCTTCCTAGCTCCCTAGCTCCAGATCCAAAGTCACCCCCCCAGAAAGGGGGCTCCATACAGGGCCACAACAGCCTAACACTCCATCACTAGTTCTTCCACCCGAACAACTCCTCCCACAGCAGGCTGACCATGAGTATATATATATATATATATATATATATATATATATATATATATATATATATATAAAAAGGCCTGCCCCCTGACAATCCTAGTTGGGGATTGGTCAGGACCCCCAGATACACTTCATGCCACTTTCCCAGAACCTTCCAGAGACAGAGGAGGGGCCATCCCTACTCCTAACTGCAATACACCTCAGAGAAAAAAATTAACAAGTGTAATACTGTTTGGTTTATGACTTCTTGCACCTCATTTTATGATATTACACTTTTATTGTAAAAAAAAATCCCTTCCCTGAGATATCATGTGATTTTAGGAGGATTTTTTTTTTTTTTTAACTGTTGAGTGTAATGCAATATACAGCCAAAGCATGAGATAAGGGGCCTGGCATTATTGATAAGCTGACAGGGAAGAAGCTGAACGGTGATGATTTTTTGTGATGCATGCTTTTCTATCCTGCAAAAGAAGCAGAGCACAGAGACCAGAAAAACCTTGTGAAGAGGAGGCAGGTAAGTACTAATATTGTTCATTTTACTACATAGATTGAATTCCTGTAGTTAGATTGATTATGGGTTGGGGGAGGGAGGTCTGCTTTAATGATATAGTACTTCATTTATATTACCTTCACACTGTGGAGTAAAGTTCTGTTTTTTATGGGTGTGGGTAAACCCTTCTATTGTACGTGTCAATATGCACTTTTTTTTCCTAAGCTGATAAAAGGATTTACTTCTGGATGGAAAGTACATTAGTTACAGATTATGAATATGAATATTTATATACACTCTTTTGGGTTCAAACTGCAAGGTTCCTGTACTACCATTTTTCACAAAGTCAGCTGAATGTAAAGCTGATATTTAGTGTTTTGAGTGAGACCGGGTCTTTGCAACTAAAAATTAAATATGAAAAATAGTTATACAGTTGAGAACGCTTTGCAAGACAAGCACATTTTTTAATAACTTGATATACAAGTGATGTCTTGATGTACAAGTAGGGTAACGTCACAACGGAGTATAAAAGGGCCTAGGGTTGCCACCTGTCCGGTTTTGACCCGGACAGTCCGGGTTTGGACACATGTGTCCGGTTTTCAAGCCGCTTGAAACCCGGGCACATTTTTTACATTTAAAAAAAAAAAAAAAAAAATTTCTGCCGTCCGTTTTTTTTTTTTTTTTTTGCTGCCGTCCGTTTTTTTTTTTTTTTTTTCCTGCCGTCCGTTTTTTTTTTCTGCCGTCCATCCTGTAATCAGAGGCCTCGACAGCCTGCCCGGCCGCAACAGAGTTGGAACGATCGATTGCAATTTGTCCCCGTTGCCGCCCAGAGTGAGTGACTCCCGCCTCCCTGGCGCTTGCTTTGCCTGCTGTGTATGATATGATCTCCTCAGCTTGTCTGACTCAGTAGTGTGTGTGTGCTGTTCCAGCGCCGCCCACAGCACTGCTCTCTGTTAGCCCCCCCCCCGTGCGTGCATCGTGCAGGCAGCGCTGAGCGCAGCCATGTGACCTCCGGGACCGGGTCACTGTGTCTTGTTCTCTCACACTCTCTCCCATGACCGTCGCCGACACAACTCTCCGACTCTACAGTGAGTGAGGGACTGTATCCTAGCAACCGGGACGCTTATGCAGGAGGGGAGGAGTCTCGAGCGAGAGCATGGTGTTAGACTCCGCCCCCTGAGGTTCCTACACAGCGTAGCGGCTCCTGACCTGAAAGGTAAGGGGTGTTTTTTCCATGCTCTAAGGGGGGGGGGGGTGAATCGGAAGGGGTCCCGTCCTGGCCCTGGGGAGGTCTATCATGCATGCTGATATAAAGGGGGGGCCCTGCCCTGGGGAGGTCGATGCATGCTGATACAAAGGGGGGCCCTGGCTGGAGTAGGTCTATGGTGCATTGTGTGTCTTCTCCTGAGGTCTCTGTGTCATCTGCCCTTCCACCAGGCTGCCTCTCTGTCAGCACACCCCTCGCAGTAAGCCACCCCCTCTGTCAGCACACCCCCCTCTCTCGGTGAACCCATCCCCCTCTCTCGGTGAGCCCATCCCCCTCTCTGTGAGCCCATCCCCTCTCTCTGTGAGCCCACCCCCTCTCTCTGTGAGCCTACCCCCCTCTCTGTGAGCCCACCCCCCTCTCTGTGAGCCCCTCTCTGTGAGCCCACCCTTTCTCTCTGTGAGCCCACCCTTCTCTCTGTGAGCCCCCCCTCTTTCAGCCCATCCCTCTCTCTGTGAGCCCCTCTCTGTCAGCCCATCCCCCTCTCTGTAAGCACCTCTCTCTGTGAGCCCCCCCTCAGCCCACCCCTCTCTCTGTGAGCCCCCCCTCAGCCCACCCCTCTCTCTGTGAGCCCACCCCTCTCTGTCAGCCCACCCCTCTCTCTGTCAGCCCATCCCCCTCTCTGTGAGCCCATCCCCTCTCTCTGTGAGCCCATCCCCTCTCTCTGTCAGCCCACCCCCCTCTCTCTGTCAGCCCACCCCCCTCTCTGTGAGCCCCTCTCTGTGAGCCCACCCTTTCTCTCTGTGAGCCCCCCCTCTTTCAGCCCACCCCTCTCTCTGTGAGCCTCTCTCTGTGAGCCCACCCCCTCTCTCTGTGAGCCCATCCCCTATCTCTGTGAGCCCATCCCCTCTCTCTGTGAGCCCATCCCCTCTCTCTGTCAGCCCACCCCCCTCTCTCTGTCAGCCCACCCCCTCTCTGTGAGCCCCTCTCTGTGAGCCCACCCTTTCTCTCTGTGAGCCCCCCCTCTTTCAGCCCACCCCTCTCTCTGTGAGCCTCTCTCTGTGAGCCCACCCCCTCTCTCTGTGAGCCCATCCCCTCTCTCTGTGAGCCCATCCCCTCTCTCTGTCAGCCCACCCCCCTCTCTGTCAACCCACCCCCCTCTCTGTCAGCCCCTCTATGTGAGCCCACCCTTTCTCTCTGTGAGCCCCCCCTCTTTCAGCCCACCCCTCTCTCTGTGAGCCTCTCTCTGTGAGCCCACCCCCTCTCTCTGTGAGCCCATCCCCTCTCTCTGAGAGCCCATCCCCTCTCTCTGTCAGCCCACCCCCTCTCTCTGTCAGCCCACCCCTCTCTCTGTCAGCCCACCCCCTCTCTGTGAGCCCACCCCCTCTCTGTGAGCCCACCCTTTCTCTCTGTGAGCCCCCCTCTTTCAGCCCACCCCTCTCTCTGTGAGCCTCTCTCTGTGAGCCCACCCCCTCTCTCGGTGAGCCCACCCCCTCTCTCGGTGAGCCCACCCCCTCTCTCGGTGAGTCCATCCCCCTCTCTCTGTGAGCCCACCCCCTCTCTCTGTGAGCCCAGCCCTCTCTCTGTGAGCCCATCCCCTCTCCACGTGAGCCCACCCCCTCTTTTTGTGAGCCCATCCCCTCTCTCTGTGAGCCCATCCCCTCTCTCTGTGAGCCCACCCCCCTCTCTGTCAGCCCCTCTCTGTGAGCCCACCCTGTTTTTACACCTCTATTTATACATTATTATATGTGTATATGTATATATGGAGATTGCACAGCATATGTTTAAATACGATTGGAGTGTATTAGTACTTGGATTTCCCTTGGGGGTTTTCACCATCATTCAGAATTATTTTCTCACATTTAAAATAATATAATTATAGGGGGAGGTTGCACTGCATTTTAATTTATTTTTAGGTAATACAAGGACACACTGATCTAATGTGGGTGCTGATATAAAGAAAGTTTCCCTTATTTAGTAGAGGTCTCTAGGGAAAGGGGGGGCTGATCTAATGGGTCACTAGCAGCCAGCACCCCCTCTACTTTAGCTCAGAGTCCCCTCATATCAGCACCCCCTTAGAGCTCTCTATTAGATCAGGGACCCCCCCCCCCATCAGTGTCCCCTGTTCCTAAAGACCCCCATTATACTGCTTTACCGAGAGCTGTTTCGAGCCAGGAAGTGTGGGAGCCGGAGTTTGGGGGCGGAGCGAAGCTGCTCTTCTGTAGTGCCATTTCCCTTCCTTCCATTGTGTGTGTGGGGGGGGCTTTAGGATAAGGCAAAGTAGAGGCAGATGCTGCATCGCTGTGCCCAGTGTGTTGGCAAGACACATTTGAACTGGTACACTCACAGGGGTAATCCCCGCTCGGAGCCATAGAAGAAATTCTGCTAAAACGATAAGTACCAAAAAAAAAAAAAGACCAGCATACTGCAGATGTCAGCAGTATGCTGGATCTAACTGCAGAAAGTTGAATTTTGGGTGAACTCCCGCTTTAAAAGCATCTCTCTTCTCTTTTATACTCTGTAGCTCCTGCTGGATTTGGCTTCTAATCCCCTTGTGGAGGTTGCCATTTATGGATGGGCATTTTATGGTTATACAACCTTTCACGGTGTTATAATCTTTTTATATAGACTATAAACTGAAAGACCTATGAATAAATGGTTGTGGAACAAATCATCTGACTTTCTATTATTTCTTATGGGGAAATTTGTTTGATATACAAGTGCTTTGGATTACAAGCATTTTAACGGAACAAATTATGCTCACAATCCAAGCTTTTACTGTACTACATCCGCTGCTATATTTTTTAAAATGTTATGCGTAAAAATAATCTAAACCCTAATTTAAAGACATTTCCTGATTCTCTTCCAGTCTACCTGGAAATTTTTAAATGTTTTTGCCCACCTTTATGTATTGTAGATCCTCCTGATACATTCTCCATGTAGCGCCCCCTTACTTTTAGTGTGGGCACTATGCTAAAGTTAATGGGTGAATGGGAGAGTTACTTTGCTCCGATTCGTGATTTGTTAGATTACAGGTTGCTGTTGTTCCAGAACTGTCCTGTGGGTCAGTCTGCGTTCCAGGGGTGCTATCCCACCCCTGGGCGACAGTTGGCGCTAGAGGGGTTCTGGCAGAGCCACTTTTCCCCAGCAGCCAATTAGAGGAGTTTTTCCCTCGCTGGGCATGCTGGGGAGGGGTATATCTGTGACAGACGCCTAAATTCTGGGGCGATTTTCTCTCTTTCTCCGCGGGGTCCACATTCCAGGTGCGGCATCCACGGACCCCTCCAGAATGGCCCACCTGGCCGGAGCTGCATGCTCCACGGAGACCCATTTAGATGCTGAATGGGGCCCCAGTGACTTGCTGGGTCCCCAACTTCACTAAAAGATCCCATGCTGTGGACCGTTCGGTGGGGGATCGGCTTCAGGAGAACCCGGAGGCAGGTTGTCCAAAAGGACTTGAACGAACCATCGGGGATCTGGTCATCAAGACGTGAGAGGTATATGCCAGCTGTCAGTCCTTGGCCATTCATTACATTTACTGGGAGGATTCGCTCAATCCAAATTTGTTCTCTGAGTACTGAAGTATTAGGCCTGTGGCAGAGGCCCGAGTCAGGCCTGCATCACAGGCCTGTTCCTCCCAGCAACTTAAAAAAGTGACACTTCGGCTGCCAGGCCTGTGACGAGGGTGTGTCCGGGGGCACTTCTCCCGCTCTGGCTAGAGCGGTGACAAATTGTATTTACTACTACGGAGAGCAGGATTACTGTGTTCATATCCAGGCCTGATACCACAAAGTTCTCTACTGCTTCATCAACCTTTTCTATCCTACCTTCCGTTGATGCTAGCCCTGTTAGGCCTTGGAATAAAGCATTTGAAAAACCCATTTGGTGACTGGACATTCGCTCACTGCTACTACCCACTGCTACTACCCCTAGACACACTACAAGGTAACTTAATACGCCACTCCCAAAAACAACCAGTGGCTCCTTCGGGGGTGAGGGCTACATCCATAACATACAATTCAATAGAGAAAGTGGGAATCCCATATAACGGTCACAGAAAAGGACAGACCCATCCCCTCCAGACAGCTTTGTACAGGCTTTCACTTATAAAGAAAGAGAGCTAGTTTGGTTCTTAAAAATAAGGATGAAGTTTGGGTTCATCACTACCTTATGTTAGAATTTAATTCTGTAGGTTTGAAATTCGCAGTCCTGGAAAATTTGTTTAGATTCCACCAAGAAAATCCTTTTTTTACACCATAATGCATTGCATGGGCTTTTAAACTATGGCCATCAGGCTTAGAAGGCCCTACAAGGGGACTTTTGGATAAGTAAATCCGCTCACTATAAAAGGGGTGGGGGGTTGGAGGCACAGAGCAGCCAAAGTGTCAGTGCATTAGATGCTGGTATAAGGAATGCATAGGGAAAGCTGACAAACTGCATAGAAATTTGGATAAGTTAGAGAATTGCACTTTAATTTGGTCAAACTTAAACAGTTTTTTTTTTTTTTTGCTATAAGAATTCCTTTTAAAAATACAGTGGGCTCTAGTTTCAGGGGATACTATTTTGCAGTTTTTATCCATTTTGGGGCATATGTTCGTTTTATTGTATTTCCTGCTTATTTAAGGCTTATTTTAATAGTGAGCTTTTGTTTCAGGGGAGGTATTTTGGGGCTTTCGCTTATTTTGGGCTTTTCTTGATTTTATTTTTATTTTAATAGGACATTTTTTTAAGCTCAGCATTCACTGTTACATACTTTGAGCTGCCTTTTGTTCAAAGCGCACTGCTGCATCATCAAAATTTGTGGAAGAACAATGTGCACCTAAAAGAATTCAAAATTATAACAGTCACTTTTACTGAACACTGCTGTCTCATCCCCAACGAATAACAGTTAGGCACACACATGTTAGGCACACACATGTTAGGCACACACATGTTAGGCCTATTGCCATTTATTAAAACTGTCCTGCTTCTGGCCAATTTTACACTTGTGTATCCTCTGCAGTATCTTAATTCTTGTAATAAATTTTGCTGCCTGTGCTCTTTATCTCTAGTAAATATGGGCCTATCCTAGGTCATTAAAATTGTCCTGCTGTGGTCTGGTAATTCTTAATGACAATTTGATTAAAAAAAAAAAGGTAGTTTTGCATCAGCGAGAACAAGGGCAGCCTCAGTAAATTATTGGTAAATTTCTATCTACTGTTAAAGGGGGCCTTTCACTGTTCGATGAAAAAATATGTGTCACTGGCAAAATGTTATGAAAAAAAAAAATAAGTTGTGCTATCTGTAAGAATTAAAAAAAAAAAAAAACACACACAATTACACAGGCCAATGTATAAAGGTCTGTGTAAATGATATTGTTCTGTAACACTTCAAATAACCTAAAGGAACACCAAACATGTTATTTAAATGATTTGCGTATTTGCAGCGTTGGCTTCAAAGGTGCATGAAAAGGCCCTCATCTCACTGTATGGTTTTTTTTAATGTTTTTTTATTGTATATGACCCCCATGGCAGTGGCCAGCTTCTCATAATTTTTTTTACAGTAGTTTTCTAATTGGTCCTAAAAATGGTTAAATAACATAACTCACCCCACACACTTCAGTGGAATTCGGCACTAAATTTGGGTCCACTGAAGTCCAAACAGGATTCACAAAACCCTTAGCAGATTGAACCTGGGTTGACTACACATACAATCTGATTGCATATTCTATAAACCATCTCTTTGAGCCCTACCAGAACTACAAAGTCCTTTTTAAGCCTCACTTATAGCCCATCTTCATTCCAGCTGATGAAGAACTTAATGATCTTTTGTCAAGGGAATGACCTAACATTAAGTAAAACTTAGCTTAAAGAGATTGTAAAGTCTTGCTTCTTTTTTCTTTAAAAATAATAAACACCTGCCCTGTTTAAATCTGTTTTGCACAAAGCAGGCCAGATCCTCGCTGGAGAGGGATGGGGCTCAGGTATGTATTAGGGGTTCCTGGGGTGGCTGCTGCTGCACACAAAAGGCTTTTTATCCTAAAGCATAAAATGCATTAAGAGAAAAAAAACTTTCGCCTTTCCAACCCTATTAAGCTATGGCCCCACCAATTTTAGTTGTGACAACCAATCCATAAAAGTCCTAACTTCTTACCAGTCTTTAAGAAGTCTTCTCACTGTCACTCTCGACAATGTTATCACATACATTGTTGGCCCAGGAGCCATTGGTGGTCTTGCATTGTACTGTACATAATGATATAGGAGACCTCACCCGAATTCTGGCACAGGATAAGAGGACTGGGGCCCCAGTTGTCAGTTGTCAGACAACCATGAATGGAATCCTTCACCAGGAAAGGAAGGGCAAGAGTACCACTTTAAGCAATATATACAATTTATATCCATTCAAATAGGCTTTTGAACAACATAATTGTTTTTAGATCCAATGGAAATTGTGCAATCAGAGTGCAAGGTTTAGAGCCAACTCTAGAGTAGAGCATTGTTTGCTACTTTAAAACCTCATGCACATTATTGTAAACGCGGTTCCTCCTGACAGAAGAAAATCAGCATTTAAACTCACCTAAGGAGTGTTTAAATGCGTTTAGGTGGGTTTTGTATTTGGTTGTTTATTTCATTGGCCAGAATTTTTGTATAGTTTGTCTATTGAAATTAATAAGCGCTAAAATTGCCTAGTGCTTAGCGGTATTTAGCATTTTTTGTGCCCAAAAGCTGCTCCTGAACTCAAGTCAGTGGCCTGGCACAATTTGGAATACCCAAAGTCACAGATGATCATAGTGTGTTACAGAAGCTAATTCATATTCTATCAAACAGCATAGTATGTCATGTTCCATACACAGGTCCAGGTAAATCCCCAGAACCAAGGTTGCCAATGCTTCTTAACCACTTAAGACCCGGACCAAAATGCAGGTAAAGGACCTTGCCCCTTTTTGCGATTCGGCACTGCGTCGCTTTAACTGAAAATTGCGCGGTCGTGCGACGTGGCTCCCAAACAAAATTGGCGTCCTTTTTTTCCCACAAATAGAGCTCTCTTTTGGTGGTATTTGATCACCTCTGCGGTTTTTTTTTATTTTTTGCGCTATAAACAAAAATAGAGCGACAATTTTAAAAAAAATTCAATATTTTTTACTTTTTGCTATAATAAATATCCCCCAAAAATATATAAAAAAAACATTTTTTTTCCTCAGTTTAGGCCGATACGTATTCTTCTACCTATTTTTGGTAACATTTATAGCGTTTACAAAATAAGGGATAGTTTTATTGCATTTTTATTAATTATTTTTTTTTTACTACTAATTGCGGCGATCAGCGATTTTTTTCGTGACTGCGACATTATGGCGGACACTTCGGACAATTTTGACACATTTTTGGGACAATTGTCATTTTCACAGCAAAAAATGCATTTAAATTGCATTGTTTACTGTGGAAATGACAGTTGCAGTTTGGGAGTTAACCACAGGTGGCGCTGTAACTTTCGCTGTGACTGTGTGTGTGTTTACAACTGTAGGGGGGTGTGGCTGTAGGTGTGACGTCATTGATCGCGTCCCCCTATTACAGGGATGACGCGATCACACGGCTCTCCCCGTTCTTCCGCTCCAGGGACGGATCGCCGCACAGCAGCGGCGATCGGGTCCGCGAATCCCGCGGTCCCGGTCCTGGAGCTTCGGACCGCGGCGCGCGCCCGTGACCCATGGCTGGGTACTAAAATCAACGTATATATACGTTTATGTGCCCAGCCGTGCCATTCTGCCGACGTAAATGTGCAGTAGGCGGTCTTTAAGTGGTTAAAAAAATACAGGTCCCAAAATTGAAAAAATATCCTGATGGTTCTTGGATTGGACAGACCAGCTCTTGAATTCCATGTTAAATTGCCCCCCCCCCCTGTACCCCTTAATAATGGACACATTTTGGGCTTGTTATAATAGCCATACACAAATGTTTTGCCTTTAATTTCTATTTTAAACTGAATGGGTTGTTTTACAAGGTAAGGGTTTACATACACATTAAGGGTTAGTGGGTAGGGTGGGGGATTCAACTGCTTTTTCTTACCACCCACCAACCACAAGTGCAATCAAACCCTTTATCTGTTATTCGCTTTAGCCTTGTTATTGTTTTTTTTCCCCTCACTTGTGTCACTGTCATGCTATCATTAACATTCCTAGTCCCTCTGAGGAGTGACTATCAGCATCTGCAGAATCAGCAGGTCAAACCCACACTGCTCTATGCAGTGACTATCAGCATCTACAGAATAAGCTGGTAAAATTCCACACTGCTCTATGCCCTGACTATCAGCATCCATAGAATAAGCTAGCAAAACTCCACACGGTTTAATGCAGTGACTATTACCATCCATAGAATAAGCTAGCAAACCTCCACACATTTCTATTCAGTGACTATCAGCATCCACAGAATCAGAAGGTTAATCACCACACGTTTCTTCTATTCAGTGACCATCAGCATCCACAGAATCAGAAGGTAAATCTCCACACGTTTCTATTCAGTGACCATTAGCATCCACAGAATCAGCAGGTAAAATGCCACATGGCCCCAATAAGTGACCCGACCATCCACAGAATCAGCAGGTAATTCTCCAAACAGCTCTTGTAGCATCAGAAGACAGTTAATATTTCAGTCGTATCTTTGTGGGTTTTATATATAGTGTGAAACAGACTGAACTCCTCAACCCCTGTGATGTGTGTTAATTTTCTATGCACTTGATAACCTGAGACCAGCTATGATGAGTCATTGCAATATTCAGTCTCTTTTTTTTTTGTTTCAGCTATAACGGACATAACATATCTGTGAGATTGTTATGCAACTATAAGTCTCAGTACAGTACAGAACAAAAAGTAAAGTTAAAGCTAGTGTCGCATTCTCCACCTCAAATACACTATGCTATACCCTGAAAAGCTTTGCATGGTGTGCGATGGCCGAACCCACTTTTTTGAGGACCCCCAGCTTGCATCCACTTAGACTGACCAGAGGGATTGCTGAGACTGAACATACCACCCTGCTTACAAACTGTGAGTACTTTTCTTCTCTCTCCCCTGCTCCCCCTGTACCCGCAATACTGCCCATCTCCACCCTAATGTTTAGCCCGTCAGTGGGGGCCTTGCATATGTGTGTCCCCTGCCAGAGCAGGGTGGTAGACCTGGAAATCATTTTCTGTACTCCATTGGTCCTCGCAGCATGCCTACCGCCTCTGGGCGACCTTACTGACTCATGATCCCCGGTTTCCCCACACCTGAGAGACGCTTGTAGAGGACAGTGTCTCGAATGTTGCTGAGATTTTTCTGCTTCACTTTAACTACCACTCTGCTGGCAAGCGGCCCCCCCCCCCACTCACAGCTGTAATGGTGCTGCACTTTTATGGCTCCTACACCCCATGCACTTCTCAGAGAAGAAGTTGCCCCCCCCCCCAGCATCTCTATGAACTTTTTCACCCCCTGTTTGCCCGACTGTTCTTTCTTACCTTTTTTTTTTCTTTTTATTATGGGTATCTATGCTCCTTTGAAATTAAGTTCCTTGCCTCCAATGGGTTTTCACATTGGATGTCCCCCGTTGATACCTAGTTATGGGGTTTTATGTCCGTGCCGAGTTGGGGTGGCAGTGGACTGGGAAGGAGGGGAAATGTTGTGGTTTTAATTTTGATGTGTGCGGGTGCTTGTGGTGCTAGGTATCAACAAGGACAAAATCACTTCCAGTATCCACCAGACACTCTTCAGTGAGGGAGAGGTTAAAGGACAAGTTCACTTTTGGAACATGTTACATGTTACACCCGTTTTAAGTTGGAGGTACGAGGTACAGGCAGACAGCTATGCTGCAAGTCTGCTTATTGCATGTGCATTTATTATTTTTTCTAAGGAGCCTGCAGATATTGCACATGCAATAAGCAGACTCGCAGCTGCTGGTTAAATACTGGGATTGGCACGCCAAGTTACCCTGGTGATGTCTAAGGGTGAAATACCAGTGGCGGAGCAATGAGCGAATGTCCAGACAGTCAATAAAGTTTCCTTCAATGCCTTTTTTTTATTTAGCAGCCAACAAGGCGAACATCATCTTCAGTTTAAGGAAAGGAAAGGTGATGAAGGAAGGATAAGAGAACCGTTTGGTATCAGGCACGGATGTGAACAGGGCAGGCCTGCCCTCGACAATAGCAATAGTTGAACTTGTTTCCACTCCCGAGTGGAGTGTGTAAAGTGCCCACGGGCAGGTTCTCCACACTAACCTGGCAGCCAAGGTGTCACTTTGGATCGCTGGGAGGAACAGATCTCTCTGTCTCAGATCCGGCTCTAAGGCCCTTGTAACCGGCCAATTTCTTTAGTAAGTTGGATGGGTGAACGGAGCGAATCCTCCCAGTAAATCTCCTTTAGCATAGGTTACCGGGTGACAGCAAAGTGTACCTGTCAGTATCCCGGTCACCAGATCCCCGATTGGTTCGTTCAGGCCCTGTTGGACAACCTGCCTCCGGGTCCTCCTCAAGCCGACTCCCCAATCGTACGGCATCCAGCCTGGGATCTCTTCAAAAGAACTGGGAACCCAGTAGAGTACTGGGGTCCCCTTTGACCTCCGGTTGAGGTCCAGCATAGCCTGTAGATTTGGCCAGGTGGGCCATGCTGGTGGGGTCCATGGATGCGCGCACCCTAAAGGTGGATGCCGCACTCGGAACCGGGACCCAGCAAAACTGCCTTGAGCACATGACACAGATATATCCCTCCCCAGCATGCCCCGCGAGGGAAAACGCCTCCAATTGGCTGCTGGGGAAAGCTTGCTCTGTCAGAACCCCCTCTGCCGTCAACTGCTGACCAGGGATGACGACACATCTCTATAGTGCAGACTGACCCAGAGGACACTTCTGAAATAACAGGGGTCACCATCTTAACAATTGTGTAAATGGGAGCAAGGTAACTCTCCCATTCTTGCTAAATTTAGACTAGTGCCCACACTGAAAGTAAAGGGGGCGCTACACCTGCAAGAAATGTGCATTTTTTTTTTTTAAAGGTGAATCTATTCTTTAATGCTCACAATGCCACAGGACACCCAAACTCCTCCTAACTCCCACCAGACACTTGTCTCTGGATCAGGTCCTCAGATGAAGATTCTGTTGCTTAGCTTCAGAAAAAGGGATCTTAGAAGCAGCCCCCCACCCCCCTTCCCCAGTTATACCACAGCTGGAACCTCGATGAACATGCAGCAAACTCCTGCTTTTTGCCCAGGCTGGGTACTCCTCCTGCAGGATTAGACCCAGAATTAGAACAGGGCTGCTCCAGGCCTAAGACTATTTATGTGCTCTTCAGCCACCTACTGGGCACACCTCCCTAGTGATTGGCTGGAGCACAATAAATATTCATACTGCTCATTTGCTTTGCTCAACTTCCTATGTTGCACAAATCTTTAGAAAGCAGGGGAGAACAATAAAATCTGCAGCATGTGAAACCCAGAAGAGCCAAAAGAAATCAACAACTGCTCCACTGATTACAGAGGAGCTAAAAAGAACTAAATTTACCTAACATCCTAGCACCTAACTAGGAGAGTGACACATATGTAAACATTAATGTACTATTAAATCCTGGCATTTTTTTAGCTTAAAACATTGAGCACATTTTCATAAAAATAGTTACATAACTATTAAGTTTGTCTGAGCAAGCGACCAAAAAGAAGGAGAGCACACAATCATAAAACATACAGCGATATACAGTAACATTTTCTCATGAAATTATTATCCAAGTATGTATTACAATGTGCATAAGACCACTACAAGACCAAGAGCCACACTTCATATTTTAGGAGGCGAGGAGCTTTAGAAGTGTAAAGGCACAGCTGTGACCAACTGACAAGGTATCAACCTTAGATACACTGTGAGGTGTTCATCCTTAAATTGCCAAAAAACACCTCCACCACTACCCCCTTCCTGCCCAATCTATTTTTCAGCTTTCAGTGCTGTCACAACTTGAATGACAATTGCGCGGTCATACAACACTGTACCCAAATGACATTTTTATCATTTTTTTCCCCACGCTATAAACAAAAGAAGAGGGACAGGTTTGAAAAAGCACAATATTTTTCACTTTTTGCTATAATAAATATCCAATTTTTTTTCCTCAGTTTAGGCCGATATATACTCTTCTACATATTTTTGGTAAAAAAATTGCAATAAGCGTATATTCATTGGTTTGCACAAAAGTTATAGCGCTACAAAATAGGGGGTAGATCATGGGTCTTCAAACTATGGCCCTCCAGTTGTTCAGGAACTACAATTCCTATCATGCCTAGCCATGTCTGTGAATGTCAGAGTTTTACAATGCCTCATGGGATGTGTAGTTCCGCAACAGCTGGAGGGCCGTAGTTTTAAGATCCCTGGGATAGATTTATAGCATTTTTCTTATTATTGTTTTTACTTGTAATGGTGGCGATCTGCAATTTTTTATCATGACTGCGATATTGCGGCGGACACATCGGACACTTTTGACAAATTTTTTGCACCATTCACATTTATACAGTGATCCCTGCTATAAAAATGCATTGATTACTGTATAAATATGACTGGCAGGGAAAGGGTTAACACTAGGGGTCGATCAAGGGGTTCAATATGTTCCCTACTGAGTGATTCTAACTGTTGGGGCAGGGCCGTCTTTAATATGGTTTGGGCCCTGGGCAAACATTTTTTTTGGGCCCCCCCCTCCAGCTTTTTTTTGGGCCTGGCTGGTTCACATGTATGTGTTTTGGCAGGCCTCATTTGTGCAGGCACAGCAGCCCATTGATTTGAATGGGCTGCCATGCCTTTGTTTCCTGCAGAAAAAAGGTTCATTCAGCATTTTAAAAATCAGCTACCTTGAAATCCATTCTACTTTTGCACCATGCTACTTACCTGCAGTTCTTGCACACACAAACGCACTGTGTTTTTAAAAGCGTGACCTAAACGTCTAAAAATGCAGCAAGTTTGACAGTGCAGGAACTGCAGATAAGTCACAGCAGACAGCAGAATGGACAGACAGTGCTGTATTTCAGTGCTTGATGGGCATAGGTGTGCCGTGTGCTCAGCCTATTACATGAGGCATGCGCTTTTCTTTGCAGGAAATGCAGGCATGGCGGCCCATTCAAATGTGGGCCGCCAAAACACATACATGTGAACCAGTCAGGCCCAAAATAAGCCCATCAAGCAGTTAAATACAGACAGTAATGCCATGTGCTCTGTGGCCTCACTCAGCCTGGACTGCAGGGCTGCTCTGTGACTTAAAGAGTTCCTCTATTTTACACATGGCATGGCATGGGGTCCCATGGTGCTAAAGCAGAATGGACAGACGGTGCTGTGACCCCATGCCATGCCATGTGTAAAATACAGGAACTTTTTAAAACACTGACCAGACCTGCAGTGAATCATCAAATATTATAAAGACTTTGGGCACACTCTACAGAAAACTTGTATTTACAATATAGCAAACAGTGACATACCTTGAGAAGCAGGACATGAAGAAGTCAGCCTCGGGAAGAGCAAACTGGGGATGTTATAAAATCACATTCTAATTCACTTTTATATACAAGCAGCACCCAGTGGCAGGAAGGGAGAAGTGCACTTCTAAAGGGAAGCCAGGGGTGCTGTACATTTTAAAACACTGGGAAGGGAAGCAGTACTGTCACCTGGCTGCGTGCCGCTGATGATTTTCAGCCTGATTTGTGGGCAGCACAGGGGCTTAACGGGCGGCAGGGCCACCATCAGGAATCATGGGGCCCCTTACTCAGCTTCAGGCATGGGCCCCCTGGAGCAGAGAACGGGGGGGTGCTGCCCCCTTAAAATGAGAAGTGGGGGGGGGGGCGGGGCTGCCGCGAATTTAGAAGCGGGAGGCACTTTACAAAAAAAAGATTTAATAAAGAAAAATATATATAAAAAAAGGGGTGTAGCCATCCGGGGCCCTGGGGACCTCTGGGCCCTTTAATAAAAAGAAAAAAAGAAATAAAAAATATATTATTTTTTTTTTAAAAAAGGGGGTTGCCATCTGGGGACCTCTTGGCCCTTTAATATTTTTTTTTAATAAAAATAAATTACAAAAAAAGGGGGGTTGCCATCCGGGACCTCTGGACCCTTTAATAAAAAAATAAAATAAAAAAAATATATTAAAAATAAACATTTATAAAAAAAAAAGTGGGGTTGCCATCCAGGGGACCTCTGAGCCCTTTAATTATATATATATATATATATATATATATATATATATATATATATATATATATATATATATATATATATATATATAAAATAAAAAGAAGAAAAAAAATTGAAAAAAAAAAAGGGGGGTTGCCATCCAGGGCCCTGGGGAACTATGGGTCCTTTAATAATAATAACATTATTAGTTTTTTTTTTTATAAAACAAGTTTTTTTATTAAAAAAAGGGGGGTTGTCATCTGGGGCCCTGGGGAACTACGGGCCCCTGGGGACCTCCAGACCTCTAAAAAAAAAAGTGTCCCTTTAATAAAAAATAAAATAAAAATATCTAAAATAAATATATTTTTTATTTAAAAATAAATAAAAAAAGGGGGTTGTCATCTGGGGCCCTGGGGGCCTCCGGGTCCCTGGGGACCCCTAAAAAAAATTGGTCCTTTAATAAAAAATAAAAGTATATTAAAAAAATTGGCCCTTTAATAAAAATAAAAATTTATAAAATAAATATATTTTTGTATTTAAAAATAAATAAAAAAAGGGGGGTTGCCATCTTGGCCCCTGGGGACCTCCGGACCCCTAAAAAATTAAATAAAAAAAAAAGGGGGTTGCTTTGGGACCCCAACAGTGACAGGGCCCTGGGCAACTGCCCCTGTTTGCCCTATGGTAGGGACGGCCCTGTGTTGGGGGGAGGGGACTGACTGGGAGAGGTGACCGATCGGTGTCTCTATGTACAAGGGACACACCATCGGTCTCCTCTCCCTGACAGGACGTGGATCTGTGTGTTTACACACACAGATCCACGGTCCTGCTCAGTTACTGGGCAATCGCGGGTGCTTGGCGGACATTTCGACCACCAGGCACGTGCATCGGGTCCCTAGTGACACTGCGGGCGAAGACGTCCTATGACGTCTGCCCAGAACGAGAGCCTCATCGTCCCGCCGTCATATGATGACGGGCGGTAGGCTAGTGGTTAAAGGGGTTGTAAGCCCTCAGGGAATAGACCCTCATCCAGAAGCGTCTCACCTTAGAACATATCCACCATATCTGAAACATCATTTCTACCTGATCACATACTCAAAAACAAGGGAGATGACCCAGGAAACATTTTAGAAAGATGGTCAGGGACTAAATGCCATCTAGAGATAACTGTATAACCAGCTTCAATTACCTACTGCAACATTCATATTTCTTTTGTGAACTTTAGAAGTCTAATGTTTCCAGTCCCCCTTATCGATTTTCGCTCCGAGAGCTTTCTCCGATGCCAGTTAATAACACAACTTGCATGAAGTAGCAACAAAACCATTTATAGAGTATTGAGATGCTACCACTCCAAACCCTGACCACTCTTTATTTCCATTGTTGTAGACCTGCCACCTCTGTAATCTTGCGGCAGTCTCAACTTCACTCACTGGAGCATGAGAGGAAGGTTGCACAGAATCCCATGACAAGGAGCTGCAAAAGCCTTGTAAAATGCATTATCAATCTTTCTTCAAGGCTTAAGCCAGGTACACACAAACAATATTTTTTTTGTTCAACCAGTGGGCTGAACAAAGAAAACCTGACATATCCTTGCATCAACACAAGTGATTTTGATGCAGGGATCTCGCAGTCTGTGCTATTGTATTCTGACAGGGTGACTCCCCCCTCCACTAAAGTGCACTGATCAGCGTCTACAGCCAGTGGCTGCAAGAGCTTATCAAATGCTGATTTTCCAGCACGCCCATTCCACAGAAGTTGGTCTTACAATGACTTCAGTTGAACAAACATTGGTACACATGTACCGAAAGTTGGACGGTTCCGGCTGAACCAGCTGTTTTTTTCTACGTGTGTGTGTAGCACTACCCCGGGAGGAGCTGCTGGTTGTTTTGAGTATACGCTCTGTGATTAACCCCTTAAAGTGGCTCAAGACCCTCCCTTGACACACCTGGTAATATGGGAGTTGTGGACCCCAGTAGCTTGTTGGGAAGCACAATATCCCGTTACGCTACAACAGATTATGCAAACAAAAGAGGTTACCTTAAATGGAAGGGACCTTGTAATATGAAAGGCTGCACACAAACTTCAAAATAATCAAAGTGATGCTTTACTTAAAGAAGAAACAAATGAACATGAGCAACAGTGATACTCTATTTGCAGGTCCCTGCAATATCAATAACAATATTAAGGCTTCAGTGTGAACTAGACTACACTGTCATATAAAATAGTAGAACTGATTAAAGTAGTAGAACTGATTAAAGTAGTAGAACTGATTACTCAGTCAACGAGCAATGCAATAAATATAGTAAATATACAACTCTAAATAGATAACCCTTGGGTACTATGGCTATAGCTAATTAGGATGGCCTGGCATCCCAGGCCAAACTTCAACTGCTAACAGTTTGTGCACTTGTACGTTGGCATGCGGTGGTGCGCAATGAGCAATTTATAATCCAAAGAGGGTAATAATAAATTGTTAAAAGTTTCTTGAATAGTCAAACCGCAAAGATGGATATCAACGATCCGCCCTTCCCCAAGACAATCAGTACTTTCAGGCAAGTGCCTGTCTCACCCAACCGGTTTAGGCCTTGTCCTTCTACGGTACACTGTTCGTTCGGTCAGCAGTCTCCGGTCCCCAGACAGGTCGCAGGGTTACTAGGATCCCGCCCGATGACTCTGGCAGAAACTCTGTCAGAAACTCTGTCCTTCCTTCTCAAAGCCGCTCTGCCTAGGCGTATGTAGGCCTCAAATGCGGCCTACTCCCCGTGGAGACACTCCTGACAGTGTCCGCCTGGGTTGAAGTAGCGGTCCAGAGAAAGCGCGCCAAACACGTCCTCTCCCTTAAATTACCTCCCTTAGCGGGCGGTGCGGAAGGCAAAGCATCTTGGGGTTGCCCAGCTGCTCTCTGGGTAATGTAGTTCATTACAGGCCAGGGCAAATGGAGTCTCTTTTCCTCCTTCTGAACTCAATTCCCCAACATTCACTGCGGTACCAAGATGAATTGTAAACAACAGGTGGCTCTAAACCCAACTCGGCCACAGGAGGGAGCTGAGATCCTTCACGATCAGCAATGGTAGTCTTTTGTATCACATCAGAAAGGGCGATACCCCGCTACATGTTTACCCAGCTTTACACTGGAAATTCTGAATTTCTGATTTGAATATGGTTGCAATGTTCCCAAGAGAGTATTAGAGGTACACAGTAAGTGGAACTCTTACAAAATGTTTCTGGATAAAACAGGTAATGGCTAGCACCTCTTTCATATTTTTACACTGTTGCCACTAAAAATGTACATGCTGCCTTGGGTTATACATGAAGGATTTTGTCCAGAAGGGGCCTAGAAATAAATGTACATCCTCCCTTGCTTCTTGAACTATGGCGTAGCACTACTCAACAGTCAACATGTATCTGAACCCTTCAATATATTGAATAATTAGTCCAATGCATTTATAGTATACCTAGTTACATCCTCTTGTCACATCTTATCAGGTAAAGTCTGGGGCAAGTGAATGAAATCTCAGCCAAGGACAGAGATAAGAGAAGTGTTCTAAGTTCTTAGCGAACCGGATGACCCAAGTGTCATGTCAGGCCTTGGACGCTGAATACAGGTGCTCTGTACAGGCATAAACAACTGCTAACTGACAGAACTGACTTTAAACCGACTCTTATCTTATCTTTATCTCTATCATCTGAACTTTACACACCAGCCATTACAGCTTGTGGGAGCGCTGCTGTGTACCTTAAACAAAGCAAAAATAATTATCTCTTTAGAAGTTCACCTAATCTTTTAACCAAACGCTGAATTTCAACAGATTTCCCATCTCTTCTTTTGTTAAAATTCATTCTCAAAAAGCCATAAGAAAGTTTCAGACGTGAATGTTTAACAGTACCAGTTTTATTGCGAAAAACTTTAGATGATGCTTATAATGTATATGCATTGCTAAGAAAAAGTAGGTAGTACTGGTGTAGGTAGTAGTGGTGTAGAAACAGATGTTTGTAGAAGGTATTGATGTAACTGAGTCCATGATTCTAATTAGCCCATAGTCCTCCCTTTCCAAATCCAAAGGTCCTTTCCATCACCCTAACAAAGCAAATTCTCTAAGAAGACTGCATACATGTACATACAGCTATCCTCAGGACATGTAATGCCTTTTATTGCATAATACAATTGTCATTTGGAGGGTGGGGAACAGAGTTGCTAAAAATGATAGAGCACTAACATGGGGGCAGACAATGTAGGTGTAGCCAGGTGCTTGGCTAGAGACAGAGAGTGATATAGGACACTGTGCGGCAGTGCTCTGTGTGCTCGTAATGGACTTAAAGCAGGGTTTCCGGCATAATTTTTTTTTCAAGCTAAAATGAATCACATTAAATAATCCCTAAAACATATTAATCGCTCTCCAATCATTCCAGAAATAATTGCAAACACTTGCCTTTTATCCTCCAGCTCATGTTGTGGCCGTATTCATCATATGTGTGGGCTTGTGAAGCCCAGTTCCTTTTTCTTCCTGGTTTTCAGGGAGAGGTGCATGCTGGGCGATTTTTAGGCACAGTAATGCCCAGAGACTGGCAATGGGGTCTTAGGACAGGAAGTTGAATCACCTAGAACCAGGAACTAGGCAGATTACGAAATCAGATAGAAGTGAGTAAAAAAATATTTTTAATTATTTATTTATTTTTTCACATTAAAGGCAAGCTGTTAATAGAAAGTTGATTTTTAGGCTGGAACTCTGCTTTAAGCTGAAAGGTTAACTCTACCTTGCCTCCATCCACCAGGGGGAGCTGACAAGCAGAAGGAGCTCAAGAAACTTGATGGTTAGCAGCATTGAATCATGTAAGAGCATTGAATCATGGAATGGTTGGCTGTACAGTTTATACCGTACATCCAGCAGCCTCACAAGTGACATATCTTGTTTGGGCCAAGTATGTCAAAACATGGAGTTGAGCTTTCAACATTACATTTTGGAATGAATGGACTTTCTCTAACAAAAACCACATACACTGCTAGAAGTTCTTAATATGTGAGGTAAACGCCTGTGCTAACAAACATTTTTTAAACCAGGCATCACTAAATGGTGGACCACGGTCCGGACTCAGACTGAGCCACTGTTTCATCTGGGCTCAGTCACGCCATTTCTGAGCCATTTCTTTCCTTCCTGCCTCCACCGCTGTTATTATAACATTTATATATTAGAACACTGAGGACTCTAATGTAAGGGAATTTGATATAGGTGGAGAGGGCTGAAAATCTGGTTCAGACCTGGAAGAAAATGTTACTAGTTGGACCTCTATGAATTTTCATTTAATACCCCTGGTTTAAACCAAAATAAATATATACCCAGCTGCAGCACACAACATTTACCCCTGTACATGGATACCACTAAATACCAACACATTTCAATAGATAGCGCAGCTCTTTACTTTTGGTATTTACTGTTATGCCTCGTATACACAACCATTTTTCTCGGCAGGAAAAAAACGTTGTTTTTCCCGACCTGATTCCTCTCCAGCCTGACTTGGATACACACGTTCATGCAAAAAAACGTCCGATCAAAGCGCGGTGACGTAGGACGGGACTATAAAGGGGACGTTTCTTTCAGATGGCACCACCCTTTGGGCTGCTTTTGGGCTGTATAATTTATTCTGAGCATGCACATTTTTTCCCCCTCAGAAAAGCATACATACGACCGTTTTTTGTGACGAGAAAAAGACTGACAGGAAACGCGACAAGAAAAAAGAGAGCTGGTTTCATTTTTTTGTGGGTGCATACACACGACCGGTTTTCTCGACCAATATAAAAAATGGCAGTTTTATCGTCGTGAAAAACGGTTGTGTGTACAAGGCATTAGAAGTAAATTGGTTAAAAAAAAAACTATTTCCATCCCGCTTATTTCAATTTTGTTGCCTCTTCAATAAAAAACAAATGGCGATTTGACCTCTACTAAGGATTAAAAAACTAAATGAGCATTTTTAAAATAATACATTTTGAATAAAATTTTTGGAACTGCTTGCTTTAGGCCTTTCTCTGCACCTGGGGCATCGGTTCCAGGCCTGTCAAGTGCTCCATGTCTTAACCATTTAAGGACTGCCCTACATGCCTGTATGTAGTTTTATTCTTCGGCTCTGGGGTATGTACGCGCACGCACTGCTGGATCGTTCCAAGAGAGGCAGAATGGCGGTCTACCTATGCAAACAAGGCAGATCGCCATTATGTTAGTAAGGAAGACAGAGATCTTGGCCCAGATTCACAGAGCGATTACGCCTGCGCAACTGCTGTTGCGCGTGCGTAAGTCTAAATGTGCGCGTGCGTATAGTTGGACGCGATTCACAAAACAATATACGCCAGAAATCTACGTTTTTTTGTCCGGCGTAATTGAATTAGACCTTCGCTTGCCTTCGCGCAAAACTGCGCTAGACACACCATTGATTTGCTAGTCAAATATGCTAATGAGGGAGTTACGGGGATTCACAAAAAAACGCAGTTGCTGCGCAGGCTACGCGATGTGCGCAACTGCAAAATGTTCTGTCTAAAGTTAGAGGACCTAAAAGCTGGTCTAAATTTTGAAAAAAAGTCTAATTGTCAGATAAAGCAACACTGTTAGTGAGGAGTTCAGCAGTCACACGTGTTGCCCAACAATCTGTATGCCAACATGCCAGGGGCATCGTCGCGCATAGCTATACTACTGACTTTAGATGAACAAAGAAGGATGAGGGCACGGAGGATGGCACTAAGGAGGGCACGGGAGATGGTTTTTTTTTTTTTTTTTTGGCTTATATCAAATTTACAATTTAATCTAATCTAATACAATATTCTTATCTGATACAAGCCCCTCACTCTTCACTTGATATATCACACACGCATAGACATCTTTGGCATGAGAGATTCTGAGGTGTCTCGCATCTTCAGATTCACCCCTCATGCCATCGTGGAATTACCACAACCTTGCAGGAGGACATCAGCAGCCCAACACATGGCACTACCCATGACACCCATGACAGCTACATATACAATCAGAGCCCCATCCCCACAGATTGCGAACAGAACATGTATGGGGACAGCTGGCTGGTTGGTGAGTGACATGGGAGTCAGGCATGACTATCCCCTCCCGTGATGCACACCTCACAAGTGGCACATGCATGACTAACATCCACCTGTCTTTTCCCTTCAAGGTGACTCTGCATATGAACTGGAACCCCATCTCATGACCCCATCTCATGCCAGCTCACATTATGCATCTTTGCACGTTAAACACACACATTAATCATGGCACAATGAGAATGCATGCATGCACACCACTATGGTCCCTAGCACACACACCCCACATCCTCATCAAATTGGATTGGCACCAGTCCACCATGCAAGACTGGTGAGCAGTAACGCCACGTCAAGGCTCCAATTATGTCACTGTACATTCATACACCATTCACACGGACCTGGGAATCACTTCTCCCTGGTCCTGGGGAACCCTTCTCCACCAAAATTGAGGGTGACACCCCTTTTCCAGCAGGAATGTCACCCCCACATTCAAACATCATTCACAACCCAAAATATGCCAAAAAAGTCAAACAAACAAAAATGCATAGAAACAAAAAATGCATAGGAAAAAAAAAATGCTTAGAAAAAACAAAAAAAAGCAGAGAACAAAAATAAAAAAGCTTTCAAAACAAACAAAAGGGGGAAAAAAAAATTATTGCCCTCTGCCTGAGCCACGCCTGGGGCGCCCCCGGCCACGGCCCCGGACCCTCAGGGGAGACGCATGGGGGAGGGGAAAAGCCGGGGAAGGAGGAGCAGCCCCTGAGATCTGCCCACCTGGCGGCCTGCCCTCCAAGGCCACGGCTATTCTGTCCAGGGCAGCACCAAGTGTTGCCGTGTTGCCCTGGATAGCCTGGGTAAGGGCCCTCACATCCTGCCCAACGCCTGCTGCTGTAGTTTGCAGGTCATTTAGGCAGGTTGTGGAGGCCCGGGAGTGGGAGTCCAGGTTACCCAGGCTATCATTAATGGAGGACAGGCTCTGATCCACCCGCCCCATAGTCTGGCAGAGCTGTCTCAGAAGGCGGGTCTGGGTGGCCAGGTTCCTTCTCAGACAGGCGGGCATGAGATTGGGCGCCCCCCTGGTGCTTGGGGATGACCTCCTGGCTCCAGCTGATGGTTGTGGCCGGGGAGAAGGGGAGGCCCTTGTGAGGGGAGCCATGTTGGGGGAGGAGGGGGGGGGGCTGACCCTTAGGGAGGGCAGGCTTCTTGCAGCCAGAGGGGAAGAGTCCGCAGAAACCAAAGGGCCAGTGCCTTCCATGGACTCCTCCTCCTCATGATTCTGCTCCTCCTCATGATCGTCCTCCGCATGATCCTCCCCCTCCTCTTGTTCCTCCTCTGCGGACTCTGGCCTTGTTTGGGGGGCCTCATTAGGCTGCTGTCCTGGGGTTGGAGCGGTCAGTCCAGATGGCCCTGCACCCTCCTGCACAGCTGTGGATGACACAAAACATTCACAGGTTGGAGGATCCACACACTTGCCACATATTCCCTTTCACCCCCTCCCCCACACATGCTACACACCTGAGAGAAATAAAAACCTTACCTGGCACCGCGGGGACCGGACTTGTGTCAAAGCCTGGCAGGCCCTCCACTTCATGCCGGTGAAAGGTCAGGGCCACCACACGCTCCGTCTCTGAAAATCTAACCCGGCATGGTGGGCCCCCTCCTGTGCCCCTGGCATGGGCATTTATTGCGGCCAGTTTTTTTTTCACCTCACGCCGGAGGTCATTTATTTTCTTTTCTATCCCAGAGCGGGTCCGTGTCTCCCCCTCCCCCGATGAATTCACCTGCTCCGTGATCCTATCCAAGATCTCCCTCCTCCTGGCCGGGGTGGTGGTGGCACTCTGCGGGCCGTGGAGAAAACGCCCATAGTCGGTAATGGCCCGGGCAAGAATTCTTTTTTCCCCCACAGTAAAATTGAGCTTTCTTTTTCTCTCAGTCATACTTCCAAACAAACTCACTAGCAGTCACCAAAAATCTGTCACAAATACAAGCACAACCAATCAGACAAGAACACACACAAAGAGAAAAAGAACAGCCAAAAATCACACTAGCACTCAGCAAGAAACACACACAAAAAAATCAGATGAAAAAAAAAAGCAAGAAAACAAACGCTCAGAAATCTATCAATCAAACAAACAGTCTCAAACACTTATCAAAATACACTTTCACAAAACTACCAACAAGCACAAGATCACACAGAACACTAATCTGACAACTACAAAACACACTCTAACGAACAACAGAGCAAAAGCACTTGATTCAATGGGAAGGGACACAAAGGGATGTACTTTTGCAATGGAAGGGCGTTTGTGTGTGTCTATTTATGCTGTCTGCGTAGTTCACAACATTGCCCTAGTCCATTTCCAATTTCAATGATTGCGCCGCTCCCGAGTTGTGAGCATGCGCACAACGGAGCTGACATGGTTTCCTTCACGCGCGCATGCGCGAGTCGGCCGGCCCTTCATTTGCATGGGGTCACGGCTCATTTCAATGTAACACGCCCACGTCCCTCCCAATTTGTATTACTCCTCCTTACGCCTACGGAAAAAACCTTACGTTTGCGCAAGCTCTTGCGTAAAAGCTACGTGAATCGCCGGATTACGCGGCTAGATTGCGCAAGTCTAACGGAAAAGTGGTGCGCTACGCCGGAATGATAATGCGCCGATCTACGTGAATCTGCCCCCTTGTGTTTCTTTTAAGCAGGGACACAGATCTCTGTCTTCCTACAGTTAAACCACCCCCCTCACAGTAAGAAAGCACTCCCGGGGAAACACATTTAACACTTTGATCGTCCTTCCCTGCCAGTGTCAGTAGTACAATGACAGCGCATATTTTTTAACACTGATCACTATATTAGGGTCACTGGTCCTCAAAAAGTGTCAAAAGTGTCAGTTAGGTGTAATGCAATGTCGGAGTCCCGCTAAAAATCACCAATTGCCACCATTACTAGTAAAAAAAAATCCATAAATCCATACCATAGTTTGTAGATGCTATAACTTTTTGCACAAACCAATCAATATACACTTATTGGGATTTTTTTACCAAAAATATGTAGCAGATTATATTTTGGCCTAAATTGATGAAGAAGTTAGATTTTTTACATTTTTTATTGCATATGTTTTAAGGCAGAAAATAAAAAAATGTGTTTTTAAAAAAAAAAAAATGTTGCTCTTTTTTGTTTATGGAGCACAAAAAATGAAAACCGCAGAGGTGATCAAATACCACCAAAAGAAAGCTCTATTTGTGAGAAAACAAGGACATCAATTTCATTTGGTTACAGCGTCACACGACCACACAATTGTCAGTTAAAGCAATGCAGTGCCGTATCGCACTAAATAGCCTGGTCAGGAAGGGGGGTAAACCTTCTGGCGCTGAAGTGGTTAAACCTACATCTACTACTTGCTAAGAAAAGTAAAGTTACAGTTCTAACTGTTGGTGTCAAGGGGAGGTTGGTTACAAAGGAAGCTTTTCTTCTTCTTCTCCATCGGACCAGTTTCAGCGGACAAATTCGATCGCGTGTACGTGGCCTTAGAGTCAAACTCATGTTCGACTTGAACATTGCCTGTTCGCCGAACAGCGAACAATTTGGGGTGTTCGCAGCAAATTCGAAAAGCCGCAGAACACCCTGGAAAAGTCTATGGGAGAAATCTAAAGTGCTAATTTGAAAGGCTTATATGCAAGTTATTGTCATAAAAAGTGTTTGGGGACCTGGGTCCTGCCCCAGGGGGCATGTATCAATGCAAAAAAAGTTTTAAAAAAACTGCAGTTTTTTTCGGGATCAGTGATTTTAATAATGCATAAAGTGAAACAATAAAAGTGAAGTATTCCTTTAAATTTCATACCTAGGGGGTGTGTAAAGTATGCCTGTAAAGCAGCGCTTGTTTCCCGTGCTTATTTCTGAAGGATAAAAAGACATTTAAAATCGCTGCTCCTAAAAAAACTGCAGTTTTTAAAACTTTTTTTTGCATTGATACATGTCCCCTGGGACAGGACCCGGGTCCCCAAACACGTTTTAGGACAATAACTTAGGGTTATAAAGTTCACACAAACTTTTGGTCTGTTCGCAGGTTCTGGTGTGACCCGAACGGGGGGGGGGGGGGGGGTGTTCGGCTCATCCCTAGTGAAGAGAGCAAAGATGAAGAAAGACAATATACTATACAATGAAAAAAGAAAAGAACATTAGCACTGTTCACTGTTCCCTAAGCCTTTTAAGACCCTAGCAATGCCTTTGATGATGCTGGGGGGTTATAGGAATATAAATTATTAGGTTCAGAGGAGGGGTTGGGGCTACTAAGGCCTCGTACACACGATCGGACATATCCGATGAAAACGGTCCGCGGACCATTTCCATCGGATATGTCCGATCGGGAGTTTGATCCGATGGCGTGTACACACCATCGGATCAAATTCCCCGCCGCCGGACGGCGCGGTGACGTGGCGGTGACGTTGACGCCGCCGCGTCACCGCCACGTCACCGCACCAGGAAGTAAAACACTTCCGCGCATGCGCCGAATCCATTCGGCAGTGGCGCGGCGGCGGTGGGGGACGACATGTCTGCTGGTAAGTGTACTAACCAGCAGAAATGTCGGGCGGACAGATCCCCACCGGATAGATTTCAAAGCTTGCTTTGAAATCTGTCGGGTGGACAAATCTGTCCGCTAGCCCATACACACGAGCGGAGATGTCTGCTGAAACGGTCCATCGGACCGTTTTCAGCGGACATATCCCCTCGTGTGTACGCGGCCTGAGAGTCGGTTCACACTGGGGCGACTTCAGATCCGACTTGAAGTCGCCTCAAGTCGTTCCAAGTAGTGATGAGCGGAATACGCCATATTCGATTTCGCGATATTTACGAATATTCGTGATATTCGTGATATTTTATAAAAAAAAAAAAAAAACGCGAAATTTCGCATATGCGAAAGCGAAAATGATTGCGAAATTTCGCTATATTTTTTTTTTTGGATAAAATATCACGAATATTCGATATTGATTGATTGCGATTGCGAAATTGATTGCGATTTTTTTTTTTTTTTTTTGCGAAATTTGAAAAAATGCGAATATTCGAAATAGCGAATATTCGCCGCGATATTCGAGATATTCGCGAATACTCGAATATGCAATAATAGTTCCAAGTCGCGCTGTCCAGAAAAGCAATGTAAGTGAATAGGAGCCGTCTTAATAGACAATACTGAAGTCGTTCCTGTACTACTTCAATCCGACTTCTAGGCGATTTGTACCCATTGATTTCAATGGAAGTCGCCTCCAAGTCTGATCACTGTCTTAACTGAAGCAACTTTCCAAGAAGATAACATACATTTCTCAGGCAAACCCCTCCCTCCCCCTCCCTCCCCTAGAGCTGATTGTTGTTTGATTGGCCACTGGAAAGTCTCCTGACCTGGAGACGACTTCAAGTCTTGTGTCTTCCATCCAATGTACTGTATGCTGGGCTCCGTTTCCTGTGAGCGGTACGACGCATGGGGACGGAGCCCAGCGGAAATTCAAAAAGTGCAAAACATATTTACACATTGGGCCAGATTCAGGTAGATGAGAGTATCTTTCCTCTGGAGTAACGCTTCTCATTTACGTTACTCTGAAGACCCTTTCAGCGCAAGTCCTGTAATTCACATAGCAGTTGCGCGTAAACTTGCGCCAGAGTAACGATAATGCGCTGGCGTAACCCGACGCAAGTGGAACTGGGTGTGATCATATGTAAATGATGGGCGGAGCCCAGCGCAGAGGCTTACGTTCAGCGCATCATCCACGGAGCATGCGCAGTGAGTGCGGCTCCACTCGCCCCCTTGTGCGCATGCTCACAACTTCCGTCGGCACCACTTCCTGGGAAACGTCAGCGCAATGCGTTCCGCTGGGCGCTTAAAAGCGCTGGCGGAAACGCCATTCCGGCGCAAAAGTAGTTCCATTTCCCCCCACCCCAGGGAAGATACTTTTGCCCTGTAATGGCTGCTCCCGCTGCCCCCAGAGAGAGGAGGAACCTAAATTATAATGCCCAGGAGGTCACAGTGATAATATCGGCTATGGAGGCATTTAATGATTTTCTCCATGGTAAAAAAAGCAGGAAGACCAGCCGGGAGAGAAAGCAGGCCATCCTGGACACCATAGCTGCCAGGGTCAATGTGCTGGGGTACTCCACCCGGAGTGCTTCAGACATTGGTAAAAAAATCAATGACCTGCGGCGCAAGGTGAGGGGCAAGGTGTCCACCATTAGGAGCCATGAGAGGGGCACAGGTGGTGGTCCCCCATGTCCTGTCACCCTGACCGCGGAGGAGGAGGTGGTCGCCCGCTGCCTGGACAGGGAGCAGTTGGAGGGGGTCCCAGGCTATGATTCCGTAGAGGAAGGCTCCAGGACAGGTAAGTGATTTTTACCCCCTTTTTGGTGTGTTGCATGTGGGGCGGGGGTGGGTACATGTGCCAAGTGTGTGGGACCACCAACATGTGTCTGCTTTGTGTCATCCACAGATGACGGTGCTGGGCCATCTCGTGCCGGCCAGTCCACCCCAACCCCCCAACGGGATGCTGAAGACGAGGCCCTGGGTGCTGGAGACACCGAGGTGGAGGAGGAGAGTGCCCACACCACTTCAGCAGAGGTGGTTGTGGAGGAGCCTGTCCCTGAACAGGAGTTCATTTTAATGTTGGAGGAGTCCTCCTCCTCTGCAGGGCCCTCTGTGATCCCCTCCCCCATCCTAGGTAGCCCCTCAAGGGCGACTCCATCCCCACGGGGACAACCTTCCTCTGCCCCCAGGAAGGCCACCCGGAAGACCAGGGGGGTGTGTGATTTGGTCGAAGACCAGGTGCTTTTGGACCACGCGAAACAGACCCAGCAAATGGGGGAGATGGCTGGCCACCTAGACAGGGTCGCAGACAGCCTGGGCTCTATGTCACAGCTGCCCAGTCGCGTGCAGGGCGTTGTGACCAGCCTGGGGGAGGTGCAGGCTGATATCCGGCACTTGACAGCAGCTGTTCGAGACAACACTGCTGCCATTCGGGAAGAGGGGAGGCAGCGGCAACGTGACCAGCGGCATCAGATCACCCGCCAGCTGAGGATGCAGGCCCAAACAAATTTGTATCTGAGCCGTATCGCTGTGGCATTGGAGGGCATGCAGCCAACAGCTCCCAGGAGTGGCCCACCCGGGGATCAGCCTCCTCCTGATGCCCCCCCACCACCACCACCACCCACTCCCTCCAGGCAGCTGAGGAGCCCGAGAGTGCCCCCAAGGAGGAGCCCCCGTCATCCCAGATGAGGGTTTTTTGATTTTTTGGTTGTTATATATTTTTGTTTATACTCAGGACATGAGTTTATTTATTTTATTTATTATTATTGTTTATACTCAGGACATGAGTTTTTGTTAATTTTTTTGGTTCTCAGGTTATGAGATTTTATTTTTATTTTTTGATACTGCACACGTTGCAGTGTGAATGGTGTGTGAATGTGAGAGGGTGGCACTCCTGAAAGTAAGGGGTGTCACCCTCGGCCGTGGTGGTGAAGTTAACCCCACGGCTGAATGAATGACGTGTGAAAGGTGTGTGAATGGACAGTGACATCATTGGGGCCTTGACGCGGCGTTACTGCTCCCAACTCCTACATGCTGGACTTGGGCTAATCCAATGCGATGTGCATGTGATGTGTGTGATCTAGGGACATCAGTGGTGTACACGCGTGCATTGTATGTGTGATTAATGTTTTGGGTTAGTGTCCAAAGATGCCTACGGCGAGGACCCTCCTGACTGCTCTTCCATCAGCAGACTGGGTGTCCTCTGCCAGGTGGGGACTGTGTGGGTCGGGGGTCAGGTCATCACGTATGTCAATCTCTAGGCCTTTTTTCATAGCAAAGTTATGTAGTATGCAACATGCAGCGATGATCTGACACACAAAGGTAGGGGAATACAATAGGGTCCCCCCGGACTTATCCAGGCAGCGGAAACGGGACTTCAGGAGCCCAAATGTTTGCTCCACCACTGCACGGGTTTTGATGTGTGCTTCATTGTATTTTCTCTCTCCTCTGGTTTGGGGGTTCCGGAAAGGAGTCATTAGATGGGGTCCCAGTGCATATGCAGAGTCACCTGTAAGGTAAAAGACAGGAGAATGTTAGTCATGCATGTGCGACTTCTGTTGTGCATCACGGGAGGGGATAGTCATGCCTGACTCCCATGTCACTCACCAACCAGCCAGCTGTCCCCATACATGTTCTGTTCGAATTCTGCTGGGATGGGACTCTGACGGTATATGAAGCTGTCATGGCTGGACCCGGGGTGTTTGGCACGGACGTGCCATATGAGGCGTTGGGCATCGGCTATCACCTGTACGTTGATGGAATGCCAATGCTTCCGATTGCGGTATATGTGCTCTGTGGCACTGGGGGGCTGGAGGGCCACATGTGTGCAATCAATGGCCCCGATGGTGCGTGGGAATCTGGCAATGTTGTAGAAATCTGTCATTGCCTTCAGCCGCAGCTCCTCAGTGGTGGGTCTGATGAACTGGTTGGACATGCGTCTGAGGATTGCAGGGACAACCTGGTGCACACATCTGCTTATGGAGGACTGTGACATCCCAGCCACCACTCCACTTGTACGCTGGAATGATCCACTGGCAAGGAAATGAAGTGTTGCCAGGACCTTCACCAGTGGCTGCACTGCTTGTGATCGGTGTGTCTTGCTGGTGATGTCACCCTGCAGGGTTGTGGTTAGTTCAAGTATTGCATCTGGGCTGAATCTGAAGAGGCGATACACCTCCTCATCCCCCATGCCAAAGAGGTTCATACGAGTGCGGTATATCCTCTCACGTGCCCGCCTCCTCCGTAGCGAGGGACCCAGTACTAGTCTTAGGACCACGAGTGCCCCTGGCATGTTGGCACACAGAGGTGTTGTCCTTGCTAGTGTTGTTGTTCAGCTTGCTAGTTTCGTCGGTAACGCTGCTGTAGCTGCTCTCCTGCTGACCTGTGACCGTCTGGAGTAAAGATAAAGCAGCCTTTTGTAGAAATAACTTTGCGCCGGACGGACCAGATACGCGCGGCGCATGTAGCCAGCGTATGGTGCTAATCCGATCGTGAATTGGGAAAAATCCCTCATTTGCATATTTGCAGGGGAAATCAATAGGCGCGACTGATGCGCCCAGCGAAAATAAGCGCTGACGATACTCTGGCGTCGGAACGTTCCGCCGGTCGCAAATGACCCGTTATTGGGCGCATCTAGTTTGGTGGGTACGGGCACATAGAAAAGACGGCGCATCATCACAGTTACGCGGCGCATATCCAAATACTCCAGCGCAAGTGTTCGTGAATCTGGCCCATACAGTGCACTGTAATCTTACAGATTACATTACTGTATCAAATTATTTCACCTCCCATTTTTCCCCTAGTGCTTTGTCCAGTGCACTGCATGCACTTTTATATTATATATACTGTTCTTTCTGCCTGGAAACTGGAGATTGTTGATAGCAACCAAAAAGTGTCCCTTTATCAAAAGTGGTTTTAGCTAGAAAACAGTGATAAATTAGTAAATTAGAACACTTGCAGAATTGAGTGATAGTGATTCGTGGGGAAATTTGTCATCAGACACTGAATGTCACGACAGCGACAATTCTGCAACTGAGCAAATTTCAGTGTTTTTTAATTGATTACATTATTAAATAAATGTTATTATTATTATAATATTTTTGATTAAAATGTATAGTTATTTATTATAATTTATGATTTTGTGTTTCAAACTGTATCATACCTGGGATGTCTACTAGACTCTTGTTTGGACAGATTTAAGTGAGTTATTCTTAATGCCTCATGCACACGACCATTTTCTCCCATCGGGAAAACTGCCATGACAGCTTTTGGCCGGGAAAACCGGCCAAATGTATGCTCCATTGCAGTTTTCCTAATAGGAAAACTGCCGAGAATCCCGGCGGGAAAAAAGAGAACGTGTTCTCTTTTTTCCCGCCGGGATTCCCGGGGGTTTTTAAGCCGGCAGTTTCCCTATGGGGAAAACCTGCAGTGGAGCATACACACGGCCGGGTTTCCCGACCAAAGCTCCCATGACAGTTTTCCTTCCAGGCAAACCATCCGTGTGTGGGGGGGAGGTAAGCTACCTAGCAGGTTCTCGGTTTTCCCGGCTGACTTTTTACCGCCATGGAAAACCGATCGTGTGTACAAGTTATAAGAATTACAGGCCTACAATATAAAATGCCATATTTCCATGTGAAACAATGTACCGCTTTCAGCATCAAAAATCTGACATAATCATACCACCAGGGAGGTTAAGAGGATTAGGAGATAAAATACTGAGTAAAATACTACCTTTTCCCACTTCTTTTTCCTTTTATTAATCTGCCTACTTTCAACGCTTTAGGCTTCTCTTCCAAATAACTTTTTCTTTTGACTTTCCATCAACTAGAAAAACAATGACTGAAAAAATAGGGAAAAGCAAGACGGAAAATAGCAATCAATTCGTGGAACTTCATAAATAGGTTCCATAATCTTTATATACTAGATTACATACTATGAAGATTGTGTGTTTTCTTTATCTCCTGCATAACATCTGAGAGCAGCCGAGCGGCACAGTACATTTCACAAGCTGGAGTGGACTTTGTAGTACTAGGAAATTTCAGTATAAGTAACTCTATGTATCTCAGATATGCAGAAAATTCTAAATCGGCAACATCAGTGCAGCTTCTAAAGCCTAGTACACACTGACCGAATGTCAGGCACCATTTGGCCCGTATGTATTTCAGCTGCTCTGTTAAAGGGGCATGGCCAAAAAAGGCTGAGATCGCTGACCAGAGCGCCCAATGCATTTTGTGTCTATTCAGGGGACCGTAGAGAGTCCTGTTCTTACCACTTAACAACAAAACCTGGGGAATGCCCAGGGAAAAAACCAAGCCTACTTACCGACCAGCTGGCAGAACAACCAATTAACCTGTCTAACAGTATGCGTTAAAAACAAGAGTTTTGTCCGCACACATTTGCAAACGCATGCATGAGCCACAGAGCTGCGCCAAGGCACCCTGTAATCTGTGGTCCTAACACTAAACAATGAGAGTCCCCACAATGGAGGCACATGCATTCTGATGGGTAGATAAGGGCAGGTGGAGTGAAGGGGAGCCACCCCTCCTTAATGGTGCAGGAGCACACCAAACACATAGCATGTAGCACAATGGCTGCAAAGGTGTTGGTGCGCTGCTGGACTAATGCAAGCACCACATAAACGTGTCTACCGCCCCATCTATAGCTGGCCTTGTGGCTGTCATAGTCTTGCTATGCCAATTGTAGTTCTTCAACAGCCGGAGGGCCACTAATTGTATATCCCTGATGTAGAGGAAACCCATCCACCCCAAACCTTATCAAATTTAAGAGGTGCAACCCTCTTGGAATAGGTGGAATTATAAAGGGGAATAGCCTTACACAATGATTTCCAGGCAGCTAACAATGGTGCTAAAGTATTTTCCAAGACAGAATGATCAGGTTCCTTTCATAAAATAATAAAGTTAAGGAGGGTGTGAATGGCATTTGTAGTAGCTATAGAATCTACCAATCTCACATACACACGATCAGACTGGTCCGATGAAACTGGTCCGACAGACCGTTTTCATCAGACCAGGCTGAAGTGGTCTGATGGTCTGATGTGTGTACACACCATCGAATCTTTTCGACGGACAGGTGTCCGTCGGACAGATTTTAAAGCAAGTTTTAAAACTTTGGTCTGACGGACAACGGTCCGATAGGCCGTACACACCATCGAATTGGTCCGAATGAAACTGGTCTGCAGACCAGTTTCATCGGACTGGTCTGATAATGTGTACGCGGCCTAATGGAGGAGATTATGGGTAACGTAGCATACCTCCCAACTTTTTGAGATCGGAATGAGGGACACCTATCAGCAAAAGTATGCAGGCATTGGACACATCCCTTGCCATGCCCCCTAAAAGGAGAATGGTACAAAAAACAAGATTGGTTAAACCCACAAGTCCTTTTTTTTACCACTACTATTCCTTTATATTGGCTTTTGGAATTGACAAATGCTGCAATTTAGAAATCAGATGAAAGGTTTAGCACTAAAGAACACTTTCTGATAGATAAAAAGTGAATTTTATATACATCTATATGGATCAGACCAAAATGAGGGACAAATGAGTAGGAAAGAGGGACGGAGGGACATTGCTCCAAATCAGGGACAGTCCCTTGAAATCAAGGACAGTTGGGAGCTATGAAGTAGTGACTGAGATGATGCAAACTAGGGCCCCTTTTCAATATAAATAAATAGCTGGGCATTCACAGAAAATATGAAGGAAAATGGCATGCATTGACGAACAACACTAGCAGAAAAAGGATTCATTACTATAGATCCTTGCAAGTCTAACCAGAGTGAAGTAGATTCTGTGTAGGAATATATAATGGATTAGATGTCATCCCAGTCATCCCTATCCAACCCAGGGGCATCCGTATCCCATGTTTATTTACATGGCTGCAACAGAGTGCCAGGCTAGTGTTGGTCCACTGTGTTTTATCAAGTCCAAAGTCAGTGCAGCCCTCTACCAGGAAATTCTAGATCACTTCAATCTTCCCTCTGCTGACCATCTTTAACCACTTCCATACCAGGTACTTACGCACCTTCCCGCCCAAGCCAATTTTCAGCTTTCAGCACTGTCGCAATTTGAATGACAATTGCGCGGTCATGCTACACTGCACCCAAACAAAATTGGCGTCCTTTTTTCCCCACAAATAGAGCTTTCTTTTGGTGGTATTTGATCACCTCTGCGATTTTTTTTTTTTGCACAACAACTAAAAATAGAGCGAAGATTTTGAAAAAAAAATAACGTTTTTATTTTTTTCTGTTAATTTTTTTTGTAAATGAGTATGTTTTCTTTTTCAATTACGGGCACTGATATGGTGGCACTGATGGGCACCGATGAGGTGGCACTGATGGGCATCGATGAGGTAGTTCTGATGGGCACCGATTAGGTAGCACTGATGGGCACTGATAGGCGGCGCTGGTATGGGGCACTCATGGGCGGCACTGATGGGCACTCATGGGCGGCACTGATGGGCACTCATGGGCGGCACTGATGGGCACTCATAGGCAGCACTGGGCACTCATAGGCGGCACAGATGGGCACTCATAGGCGGCACAGGTGGGCACTGATAGGTGGCACAGGTGGGCACTGATAGGTGGGCACTGGGCATGGATTGGCACTGTGGGGTGGCACTGACAGACACTGGGGTGGCACTGATGATCACTGAGGGGTAGCACTGATGGATCAATGTTGCCAATCAGTGCCCATGTGTGGGCACTGATTGGCATCATTTTTTTTTACTGCCCCTTTTTTTTTCTTGCTGACTTGGTGGTCTAGTGTGGGCACTCCCTGGTGGTCCGTGTGGCGATCCGAGGGGGGGGCTGCGCTGATAAACAATCAGCGCGAACCCCCCCTGTCAGGAGAGCCGCTGATCGGCTCTCCTGTACTCGCGTCTGTCAGACGCGAGTGAGGAAGAGCCGTCGGCGGCTCTTCCTGTGTACATCGTGATCAGCCGTGATTGGACACGGCTGATCACGTGGTAACGAGGCTCCGCCGGAGACTCGTTACCGAGATCGGAGGTGCAGGGTGTCAGACTGACACCCCGCATCACCGATCGCCGCGCTGCGCGCCCGCACGGGCGCACGCGGCATGAAATTGTGCTAGACGTTTGAGAACGTCCAGTCACAATTTCATAACCACTTCCCGGCCGTAAATCGGCTATTGGCCGGGCGGGAAGTGGTTAATGAGATGCTGATTTCATTTTCCAGCAGGACTTGGCTGTCTACACAAAAAGTACCTATATCTGGTTTAATGATCATGGTAGCACTTTGCTTGATTGACCAGCAAACTCGCCTGACCTAAACCCCATAGAGAATCTGCTGGGTATTGTCAAGAGGAAGATGAAAGACACCTGACTTAACAATGCAGATGAGCTGAAAGATGCTATCAAAGCAACCTGGGCTTCCATAACACCTCAGCAGTGCCACAGGCTGATCGCCTGCATGCCACGCCGCATTGATGCCGTAATGCATGCAAAAGGAGCCCGACCAAGTTTTGAGTGCATACTATACTGTACATAAACATACTTTTCAGTAAGCCATATTGTATTTTATTGGTCTTATGTAATATTCAAATTTTTGGAGATATTGAATTTTGGGTTTTCACTAGCTGTAAGCCATAATCATCAAAAACTAAAAAAAAAATCCTTGAAATATATCACTCTGGTGTGTAATGAATCTTTATAATATATTTTCACTTTTTGAATTGAATTATTAAAATAAATTTACTTTTTAATGATATTATTTTTTGAGACGTACCCGTAGAACATTATCATCTTTACAAAAAGTACTTCCAAATGCAGACACAAGGAAACAGCTTTTCTTATTTAGGATGTATTTACTGTTTTGCTTACAGTTTGAGATGATTATACAAAAATGAATCATTACCTAAGTACTGAACAGACACTTTACTAATATTTGACAAAAATACAAAGGGCGTTTAAAGGCCGTCTTGCCATCAGATTAGTCACTCGAATGCCCCATGCGATTAACCCAATTAATGTAATAGACAGCAGGTCATATGAAGCTGGTGTTTTCCAGGCCCAAGGAACAATGCCAGCACCGGATTTCATGATTGCACTTATCAGCCTATCGGAGGTTTGGTTTCAGCTTTAAATAGTCCAATGATTATATGCAATCAATAAAGGTAATTGCAGTCATGTGTCTTCAGACTGATAAACTAAGTAGTAAATTCATAATTAATATACTCCTGGTTTACACTGGTAATCTGCTGCTGTGTTTTTCTACTATGCACTGCAATCAATGTTTAAAGCATAACTCCATTCTCGTAAAACAATAGTACACTGGCCACTGAGCCTTGCTAATCTGAATTATTCTGTGGACCTGCGAACAAATATCAGGATCAAACTTTATTGGTTTTGCTGGAAAGGATGAACCAACAATAATTTAATAGTTTAACCACTAGCTGACGGCCGTACGACTTTGTACTCGGAGGAGTTGGAGGAGGAGGAGTTTGAGGAGGATGTCATGTCAGCCAGTGGATTGCTGTTTTTGGAGGAGTCTTCCTCTCTGGTTGGCAGCAGCCAACCCTCCATAAGAGCTAGCCCCTCCCACTCCTCCCCCAACAGGGCTCCCCTCCCAAGGGCCTCCCCTTCTCCCCGGCCACAAGCATCAGCTGGAGGCAGGAAGTCATCCCAGAAGACCGGGGGGTGGCCGAGGTTCTGCCCGCCAATCTGAGAAGGGACCAGGCCCGTCAGATCTGCCATCTGGGACAGGTCAGCCAGACTTTGGGGCGGATGGAGGAGAGCCTGTCCTCCATAAAGGATACAGAAACACAGTTTTTCCTTTATTTCTACTCCATAAAGGATACGCTTGGGGACCTGGACTGCCACTCCCTGGCTCTTACAAACTGCCTAAACGTACTGCAGACTACTACAGCAGACGTTGGGCAGGATGTGAGGGCCCTCACCCAGGCTATCCAGGCCAATACGGCATCACTAAGTGCTGGCCTGACCAGAATTGCCGTGACCTTGGAGGGCAGGCCGCCAGGTGGGCAGAGACCAGGGGCTGCTCCTCCTTCCCCGGATTACCCCCACTCCCCATGAGTCTCCCCTGAGGTGCCAGGGCCGTGGCCGTGGGCGTGGGCGCCCCCCACCCAGCGTGGGTCACGCCAGCGGCATTAATTTGGTTTCCCCCTTTTCTCGGACTTCTTTTTTTTTTTTTTTTTTTTTTTTTTTTATGGAATTTTTTTTTTTTTTTGCTGGTCAATTTTTTTTTTGTGATTTCGGAATGTGGGGGTGACATTCCTGCCGGAAAAGGGGTGTCACCCTCATTTGTGGTGGAGAAGGGTTCCCCAGGACCAGAGAGAAGTGATCCCCAGGTCCGTGCGAATGGTGTATGAATGTGCAGTGACATAATTGGAGCCGTGGCGTGGCGTTGCTGCTCACAAGTCCAACATGGTGGGCTTGTGCTAATCCAATTTGATGAGGATGTGATGTGTCTATGCTAGGGACCACAGTGGTGTGCATACATGCATTCTCATTGTGCCATGATTAATGTGTGTGTTTAACGTGCAAAGATGCCTAATGTAAGCTGTCTCCTGGCTGCTCTTCCCTCAGAAGACGGGGTAGCCTCGGTTAGGGGGGGATTGTCTGGTTCAGGGGTCAGGTCATCACGTATCTCAATCTGCAGGCCCTTTCTCACTGCGAAGTTGTACAGCAGGCAACATGCACCGATGATCTGGCACACGAAGTTTGGGGAATACAACAATGGGGAATACAAGTCAGAAACGTGACTTCAGGAGGCCAAAGGTGCGCTCCACCACTGCACGGGTTTTGGCGTGTGCTTCATTGTATCTTTCCTCTCCTGGGGTTTGGGGGTTCCGGATAGGAGTCATGAGATGGGGTCCCAGTGCATATGCAGAGTCACCTGTAAGGGAAAAGACAGGAGGATGTTTGTCATGCATGTGCCCCTTGTGATGTGTGCATCATGGGGGGGGCAGTCATGCCTGCCACCCATGTCACTCACCAACCAGCCAGGTGTCCCCATACACGTTCTGTTCGAATTCCATTGGGATGGGGCTCTGATTGTATATGTAGCTGTCATGGCTGGATCTGGCGTGTTTGTCACGGACGTGCCATATGAGGCCTTGGGCATCGACTATCACCTGGACGTTGATGGAATGCCAATGCTTCCGATTGCGGTATATGTGCTCTGTCTTATGGGGGAGCTGGAGTGCCACATGTGTGCAATCAATGGCCCCCACGGTGTGTGGGAATCTGGCAATTCTGTCGAAATCTGTCATTGCCTTCAGCCGCAGGTCCTCAGTGGTGGGTTTGATGATTTGGTTGGCCATGCGTCTGAGGATTGCAGGGATAACCTGGTGCACACATCTGCTCATGGAGAATTGTGACATCCCAGCCACCACTCCACTTGTTCTTTGAAAAGAGCCACTGGCAAGGAAATGGAGTGTTGCCATGACCTTGACCAGTGGCTGCACTGCATGTGAGCGGTGTGTTGGGCTGGAGATGTCATCCTGCAGGGTTATGGTTAATTCCAGGATGGCATGAGGGGTGAATCTGAAGATGCGATACACCTCAGAATCACTCATGCCAAAGAGGTCTATGCGTGTGCGGTATATCCTCTCCCGTGCCCTCCTCCGTGCCCTCCTCCTTCTTTGCTCCTCTAAAGTCATTAGTATAGCTATGAGCAAGGATGCCCCTGGCATCTTGGCATACAGTTTGTTGTCCAGCAAGTGTGACTGCTCAGCTCCTCACTAACAGTGTTGCTTTAGCTGACATGTAGACGGATTGTCTAATTTTATACCACCTTTTATATGGTCTAATTTTAGACAGGACGTGCAGCTGTTGAGCACAGCGCGTAGCCTGCGCTGCACCAACGTTCTTTTGTGGATCCCCGTAACTCCCTCATTTGCATATTTGAATAGCAAATCAATTGTGTGTCTAGCGCAGTTTTGCGCCGGACGTATACGCCGGTCTATTGAAATTACGCCGGTCCAAAAAAAGTATATTTCTTGCGTATCTCGTTTTGGGGATGCGGCGCATCGAAACGCATGCGCAAAATTAGACTTACGCCGCGCATCTCCTGTAACGCCGGCGTAATTGCTCTGTGAATCTGGCCCTAAGTCTTTAAGAACTAAGGGCCAGATTCAGAAAGATCAGCGGATCTTTCTGCTGGCATAACGTATCCCCGATACGTTACGCCGATGTAATTTTGGGCGCAAGTTCTGTATTCAGAAAGAACTTGCGCCCTTATTTATGGAGCCGTAACGTATGTTTTGCGGCGTAAGGCCGCGTAATTCAAATGTTGTGGGCGTGTTTTATTTAAATTTAACTTGACCCCGCATTTTTGATGTTTTTTTTGAACGCCGCATGCGCCGTCTGTGAAATAGCAGTGTGCATTGCGGCAAAGTACGCCGCAAGGACGTATTAGATTCGACGTGAACATAAATGACATAAATCCCTATTCGCGAACGACTTAAGCAAACGACATAAAAAATTCAAAACTCGACGCGGGAACGACGGCCATACTTTACATAGGATACCCCTCATATTGCAGGGGTAACTATACGCCGAAAAAAGCCAAACGTAAATGACGTAAAACAAAGCGCTGGCGGAACGTACTTTTCTGAATCGGCCTTAAAACCTCATTAGCATATTCCTCGCTTAACTATACGGAAGCGCCACCTAGCGGCCAGCCTGAAATTGCAGCCTAAAATACAATTACACCTGTCGGATATTAGGGATATCTATGCGTAACTGATTCTCTGAATCAGGCGCATAGATACGATGGAAAAACTCAGAGATACGACGGCGTATCTCCTATCTGAATCTGGCCCTAAATCTTTAAAAATGCTCACTGCAGGAGCTACTGGTACTGGAGGATTAAATAGTGAAGGATTTGATAGTCCTGAATGGACAGTTCCAGAGGTAGCAGCTCTCTCAGTGGGAGGTGACGTGTTAGATGTGAGATAGCTTTGAATATTAATTTTACGTACAAATTTTTGAACGTCAATAAACATATTAAATTTATTTAGCTTGCTTGGAGGGGCAAATTTTAAACCCTTAACCAAGACTAACAGCTCATCAGCAGTTAGCTCCTTGGTGCTGAGCTTAAATACCCCTTGGCCTATTAGACCCTTCTTCTTTTTCCTCTGACATCTTCTGCCCCCTCTGGTACCTCTTTTGGATCCGAAGGCCTTTTGTGGCTTGGTCCATCCCGTTGAAAATCCTTATTTGCATAAGTGCCAGGACCATAGGATTCATGATTATGGTGTGCCCGATTGTAATCGGTTCCACCACCCCCATTAGTATCCTGAAGGGGCAGGAATCTATTATGTGTGTACACAGGGGGATAATTATAATAGTGAGATTCGGATTCATAGGGGACCATATGGTCATTAAACCTCCTTGGTGATTCAACATAACCATGGTGACCCTGTCCTTGATAGTAGGGGGTCCTAGAGTCCCGTTGGTTACCCCTAGACCGACCTCTTCTACCTCTTCTGTTAGAATTATTAGCACTTCCCCTAGGTGATCGGGGTGGAGTATTGTAACTAGTGATGGACAAACATCTGACGGGACGGTTCGCGAACGCTAACCGCAAACTTTCGCAAATGTCCGTGAACCGCAAGTTTGCGGCGGGCCCCATTGACTTTAATGGCAGGCGAATATTAAAAACCTGCAGGTCATATTTGCAGCCATAAAATACTTACTAGCTGTGCACAAATAGTCCCACAACATGGACACTGAATTACCAGAAGTATTAAGTGAAAAACTGGATACATAAGTAAGTGCTGGCCATTACAGGCCCCAAAAATTAGCCGACAGGCGTTCACCCGACAGCAAACAACTTTGTATTCTGTGGCTGGAGGTACATTAACCTATTCACCGGATACAGAAGTAAGTGCCGGCCAATACAGGCCCCAAAAATTAGCCCACAGGCATTCACCTGACAGCAAAGACCTTTGTATTCTGTGGCTGGAGGTACTGTACATTAAGCTATTCACCGGATATAGAAGTAAGTGCCGGCCAGTATAGGCCCCAGAAATTAGCCCACAGGTGTTCACCTGACAGCAAACAACTTTGTATTTTGTGGCTGGTGGTACAATAGGCATTCACCGGATACAGAAGTAAGTGCCGCCCATCACATGCCCCAAAAATTAGCCCACGGCCACAGGCATTCACCTGACAGCAAACAACCTTGTATTATGTGGCTGGTGGTACATTAGGCATTCACAGGATACAGAAGTAAGTGTCGGCCAGTACTGGCCCCAAAAATTAGCCCACGGCCACAAGCGTTCACCTGACAGCAAACAACTTTCTATTCTGTGGCTGGTGGTACATTAGGCATTCACAGGATACAGAAGTAAGAGTCGGCCATTACAGGCCCCAAAAACTAGCCCACAGGCGTTCACCTGAATTTGAATGAAACATGGTCTACTGGTCACATGTGTTGAATTCCTCCGAGATCCATGCCTCATTCATTTTTATAAATAACACTGTTGTGAGCTAGGCGAGTGCGCTTATCGGTCACGACCCCCCTGCTGCACTGAACGTCCTTTCGGACAAGACACTGGACGAGGGGCAAGTCTATTTTGTTTGTTTATTTTATTTTTTATTTTTTTTATGGTTGAACTGGATGGACTTGTGTCTTTTTTCAACCTAGCTAACTATGTAACTATGTAAGTACGTTGCCACCCAGTACTGGTCCTTGCCCTTTATGCTTTTTATACGGGGGTCCCGCTTAAAACACTGGAGCATGAAGGCCCCCATTTGCACTAAACTGGAAGAGCTATACTGGCCTGGCTCCTGCTCATCATCCAGGATAATGTCGTCCTCGTTCTCCTCCTCCCATCCACGGACAATACCAGGGATCCCAGAAAGGTTTAAAGCATGCTCTTCTTGCTCCTCCTCCTCTGCCCTGACACCATCCTCCTCTGATTTCTCTTCAGACTCCCGTTGTTGACTTGTCTCAGGTGGAGTACCCCCCCCCCTGGGAATTCATTAAGCATTGCGACTTCCTCATCTTCCTGCTCCTGCTCCTCGACAGCTTGATCAATGACACGACGCAATGCACACTCCAGAAAGAAGGCGTAAAGTACGATGTCACTGATGGCGCCCTGGCTGCGACTGACTAGTTTGGTGATCTCATCAAATGGCCGCAGAAGTCTGCATGAGTCGCGCATGAGCAGCCACTGGCACAGTGCATAAAAAACAAGCTCCCCAGAACCTGTCCTCATGCAGAGTTGGTACAGGTACTCATTAACACGTTTCTGCTGGAGCAGCCTATCAAGCATATACAAGGTTGAGTTCCATCGCGTCGGGCAGTCACAAATCCTCAAAACCAGGTTTGTTGATAAAGGATACTCAGAGAGAGCCATTGATGACGAAATTGCTAAAATTTCGACCATAAACCGATCAACCTTAACCATGGAAAAAATCAAGACTGCACAAGATAAACAATTTACACACTCTTTCTTCACCACCTTCTCGACCCAACATAAGCAAATTAAATCTATTATTTGCAAACATTGGAATATTTTAAAAAGTGGTTCCCTCTTAGGGCCTTCCCTCCCGGACCATGCAGGTGTCATTTACAGGGGAGCTACGTCTTTAAAAAAATGTTTTCCGGTTAAACCAACCTTTTTTCCCCTTTCAAAAGGTTACCACCCCTGTAGACGATGCAGGTTTTGTGCATTTAACTGTGTTCGGAGCAAGTCGACCAGTTTTAGATCCACAATTACTGGGACGGTTTTCCCAATGAAACAATTTTCTACGTGTGCGACTAAATATGTCGTTTACCTTATTACCTGGGTAGGGGAACCTATCACCAAGATCATTCAGGGTTACTCCAAACATACAGTGCCACGACACTATTTGGAAAAACACAACAAAAAGGTGGAAGGGACCACCTTTCAGATAATTGATCACTTTATACCTCATTGGCGAGGTGAACCTGGAGTTTCCAAACTAGAGTTTTTTTGGATTTACCAATTAAAATGCTACACGCCTCACGGTTTGAATGTAGAATGGGATGTAAACTCCTTCATAAACCAATCCTAAATTTAATTGTATACTTTAAGTTCTTGGTCTTTGTAATATTTACTTTTGTTTGGGAATTTGGATATTTTATTGTGGAATATGTACTCTCACTCCCAGACACTAGCACGAGTTCCATTGTACCCATACATGACTTATACATTTCCCCTTTAAGACAGTCTTCACGACATGGTAAAGGGTGGGCTGGTTCGCTACCCTTACATATGGCCAATGTCTAAAATAAGGGAGTGGGTTTTATATATGTAACTCTGAGTAGGTTCACTATACATTATTATTAGTTACATTTTTCCCAGTACAATTATATTTTTTTCTTCCCAGTATAATCATTTTTTAGCCTTTTAGGCTGAGGATTCCTGTTCGGCATACGCCAGGGGGCGCTCACAATGCCGTTACGTGCGCTGTTGCGTATGACGCTATTTAGTACTCCTTTAGGCCACGCCATCACATTGGTAAAGATGAATGGCGAGACATTTGTTTGTTCCGCCATCCGTTTGCACTAACGATGGATGCAGGGCGGCGTTGCCCATCCCACCTCCAAACATCAGGGAGGAGTGTGAGACAGGATGAAGCTTCCCCTCGATTCACCTACATCTTCCGGGATTGCGTCACGACGCCATTTCCGGCGCAAACTATCTGCAACTTCCGTTATTGCGTCGCGACACCACTTCCGGCGCGTGGAACGCAAACAAAGCAGGTTAACTATGGCGTGGAACGCACGCTGCTTTCAGCATGGCGCGCGGGTGCAGAGGCTCGTGTGAGTGATTGGGGTGACTATATAAATGCGCAGGAGGTGTACAGGTTCAATTCCCAGCCCCAGTTGAAGTCATTGCAGAAGAAACTGGTCGGGTTGAACCTTTTAACACTTCCACTGCGCAACAAATTTTTTCCTCATTGTGGTTGTGTATTTGGCTGTGGGAATTTTTACATATTGAGACTTTTTTCTATTCTTATCGTTGATTTTATCATTCCTTTTAATTTTTTGCAATTTCAAGTATCATACACGTGTTGTTGTGACCTGTGTGTTCCAATAAATACTTTTTTACACTATGAGGAGGTGTATCTCCTTTCTCCCTTCTTTCCTGTGATTGGGAATTTTCTTGAGGACCCCTTCCACTTCACCCCATTGGGAAATCCTGCGGCTATCCTTACCAGCTTTTCTTTGGATCCACTTGGAGTGCTAGGATTGAGAGTCATACCCACGTCCAATTACAAGGAGGGCGGTCGGCCCATACAAGCCTTCAGGACCCACCCACCGTACGGTGTTAGCGGGTCAACAACAGCTGGTAAGCGTATTTATTTCACTTATATGCCAAGGAATGTCTATGTGAAGATGTGGAGGTCTTAACAAAAGGAAAAATTGGGAAGTCTGATGACACTCACAAGAATCTAAGGAATATTCACTTATTTCAATTTTTTATGGGACTTTAACTTATATCACGTTGTCTGCCAGACTCAATATCTAGCTTGATTACACATTATGGGCCAGATTCATGAAGAGTTAGGCTGGCGGATCCAGTGATCCGCCAGCCTAACTGTCACTTTAAGCCGGCGTTTCTGTTTTCTATAACCAGAAAACAAGAAACGCCGGGTTGAAGTTCCGATGCGATCGGCGTAATTGAATTTCGCCATCGCATCGTTACTTCAACTTAAAAATGGCGCCGGGGGCGTTCCCGCCGATTTACGCTCAAAAAATATGTTAATGAGCGGGAATCGGCAATTCACGATCTTTTTCGGGCGCGAAGCAGAGACTTTACGACGTTTCCGGAAGCGATACGCGGCGTATAGATAAAGCAGCCCCCTAGTGGAGTATCCTATGTTAGGTATAGGCGTCGTCATTGCGTCGGAAAAAAAACAAATCGCGTTGTTTGCGTAAAACATTCATGAATGGGGACGTGACGTCATTGACGTTCACTGACAGAACTTGGAGCATGCGCACTGGGATGCATTGACACTCGACGCATGCGCAGTACGTTTGCGGCAGGATCGCGCGTAGTTTGAATACTACACGCCCGTACCCGCCCAATTTGAATTCCGCTGTCTCATTTGCGATGCGCTGCCGCAACTTTAGGAGCAAGTGCTTCATGAATAACAGCACTTGCTCCTAAAATTTCTGCAGCGGAACGTAAATGAGATGCGTTACTCCAGAGCAAAGATGCTCTGATCTACCTGAATCTGGCCCTATATTTAATTTTCTCCTTTTACTAGCAATTTTTTCTGGCGAATAGACATAGATCTATTCCTTATGTGATTGCACCATCACTAGACTCACCTGTCCTAGGTGGATCTTCCTCTGTGTCCATTTTGGCGCTGCACTATTCTTTTCTTTTGTTTCACCTGTTATCCACTGGGGTGCTGGCTGCCTTAATTTTTGTATATACATTGATTTTGTATTCACATTGTTGCATTACTTTATTATTGTTACCATTTAGCGCAGTATATTTGTTTATAGTCACAAATAAGACGTCTGATGGGCAGGTTGTGTCGCGGCTGAATGTCAGCAAGGCGGGCCATGGGCGTGTAAGATCTTCTGAAATGGGATGAGATTTTCCTGGCCTGCCACAAGATGTCCTGGATCCCAGGGTATTTGGCAACGAATCGCTGCACGACGTTCGGGATGTGTGCCATGCATGGCACAAGGGTAATTTTGCCCTGTTTCAGCACGCTCAGCAGATTGGCACTGTTGTTGCACACCACTTTACCAACTGTCAAATTGAGCCGTGTTAGCCACTGATCTGCCTGTGAACGCAAAGCTGAAAGGAGTGCAGGGCCAGTGTGGCTCTTGTCTTCCAGGCACAACAGACGCAGCACAGCATGGCAACATCTCACCTGGCATGTCGAATAGGTTCTGGGGAACTTGGGCGGCGCAGCAGAATAGACAGTAGCATCGCTGAGGAGTCAGCCGAGGAGGAGAGGGAGGATGGAGTAGGAGGAGTAGGAGGAGAAGAAGAGGCAGGCCTGCATGCAATCCGTGGCAGTAAAACCAAATCTACATGGGTGCCACGGGTTACATGCTTGACGGCCGTCAGAAGGTTCACCCAGAGTGCGCATGCGCGCGGCGCCGACGGAGGACATGCTCTGAAGAGCTCCGCACACCTCCGGCCCAATTAAGCTAATATTTAGCCCACAGAGCGAGCGGATCGGCTTATCCCCGTCCTCCCTGTACGGGACATGCAGCGGAGGTCGGCGGGGAACAAATTCAGCCAGCGACGGCCCTCTCATTCCGTCCGACGGACCCGGGCTTCACAGGCCCCAAAGCAATCACCATCTGGCAAGATGGCGCCGGGAAGGAAGGACTCGGCGCGTGGCGGCCCTCAGTACAAGGAGTCAACCACCCAGCTCAATGCACAGCAGAGCAGCGGAGGAGAGGAGAGAGGAGGCTCACAGACACCATCATCCTCCCCATGGCTAATGCGGCAGCCTGGGGAGGAGACGGATGACTTTCCACCCCTGCAGTCTCCCCTGGCTGTTATGGAACTGAAAGACTCAGGTACTAGGAGGGGGGGCACTGCGCTCAATACAGTTGCAGCCACAGCTAATCTTAGGAGCTCTTCGGTCTCTGTCCAGGCTGAGATCCACAGGGATCCTTTCTCCTCACAGTCCCAGGGAGCGACCCCCTCCCCGCAGAGCGGCTGCTCACAGCATTCCCCACTGTCCAGCTCTCCAGATAGGCCCCTATTGTTTACGGCCTCCCCTGCCTCCTCCATTGATAGGCAAATGGCGGAACTTGCAGAAATAACCTACAGCCAAACTAGCTCTGAGCCCTTGCAGCCCCCAGTGCCTGCTGATGTCCAGTATTCAGGGGATACGGTATTGCTGGCTAAATTTTCTGCCCTTTTACAACATGAATTGACAAAAGCCTGTGATATGATCACCGCTGGGATGAAGGCTGACTTTCAGACTATAGGCGTGCGGCTGGACAGTATTGAGACTAAGATGGATGGCACCATCAAGCGTGTAAATCAAAACTCCAGGATGATCTCTTCCCTACAGGACCAACTGGACCAGGCAAATGCGAAAATAGAGGACCTGGAGAACAGGTCCAGGCGCTACAATTTCCGCGTGCGAGGCCTCCCGGAGACGGTGCTGGATTTGGAGGAGGCTGTTCACGCTTTGATGACACAATTGATACCGGACATTTCCCCCCACCAGTTAGAGTTGGATAGAGTACATCGTGCCCTGACAGCTCCTAGGCCTGATGGCTTACCCCGTGACGTTATTGTTAAACCGCATTACTACAGGATCAAGGAAAAGGTGATGATGGCGTCCAGGTTGCAGGGCAACGTGTCCCTCCTGGAGCATTCGGTCCAGATTTTTGCGGACATCTCCCAATCAACGATCCTAAAGAGAAGGGCACTGAAGCCTCTTTTGAACCACCTTGTCAATCATCACATCAAATACCGCTGGTCGTTCCCGTTTAGACTTTCCTTTTCGTACAAAGGGAAGTCCCATTCCTTTTCTACTTTCCAGTCTGGTGAGGAGTTGCTTAAAGAACTGGGGTTGATCTCGACAGAGCCACGGATCCCCGACAGGGCCCCCGAAAGAGGAGATAGGCCAGTGTCCCCCCTCTGGTCCCAACAAAGCCGCCCTAAGAAGAACAAGAAGGTCCTCGCGGACACTTGAATATCTGTGACTTCCTTTTTCCCCTTTTTTTTGCTTCACTTTCTTACAGGTTAGGAGGTACAGTCCTCCCTAGATTGCAGTTGGGGTCCTGCCGGGAATTGTCTCGGACTGTTCTTGGATTGCTAGACTGTTTATTATTTTTTTGCTATTTGCCTGTTATTGTTTATATAAATTCATAGTTTGCTGGGACTTTAGCTCTGTCTGACGCAGCAGATCCGGCGAAGGTTCCCGTGCCTGAGCGCCCCTCTGCTCTCCTTATGGAGTTTTATTGGCCGATCCCGCCCGCTCTTCTCATTTAGCGACTGAGTTGGGCTGAGGTGGAAACGTGTGCCACCTTGAGTGAACTTGCCTCTCCCTTACTGGTGGAGGCAACTTTACGCTGAATACTGGGAGCCTATTGCTCCTAGGAACGCACTGGGCTCCCAGTGTGTTATTTCAGTGCCTGGGCCTTGTCTAGGCATTGGTTTACTATCCGCAATGTTGATTGTGTTTTTGTTTTCTTTGTTTCTTCCTTTTTCTAATCTGATCTTCTCTTCTCTCCTCCGAATCTGCTTCTTTTGGGGAGCACTCCTACACCGGAACAAGGTATGGTTGGCATTCCAGGAGACTTCTGGAACTCGATCGCTGAGGCATCTGAACTGTGAGTACAGCAAACCGAACCACTATGGCCTCTAGACCCTTAGCAAATTACACTGTTTTGACTCATAATGTCCAGGGCTTCAACTCCCCTGTTAAAAGATCTAAAGCGTTTCAGCAATATCACAAAATGGGGGCAGATGTCCTGCTTCTGCAGGAGACACATTTCTCCAAGACCTCAGCCCCTAGATATCTAAACCCAAGATATTCCACGTTTTTCTTGTCAAACGGTCCTGATAAAAAGCGAGGTGTCGCCATTTGTTTTGCTAAGAAGGTCCATTTCACCCCTTCGACTGTGCTCAGAGATAAGGATGGCCGTTATGTTATGGTGGTGGGGAAAGTTAATGATAAAGAGGTAACGTTCCTATCCTACTATGCCCCCAATGTGGGCCAATTGCCTTTCTTCCACTCTATGTTGGAAGTGATAATGCCTCACGTAGCGGGTCATGTGGTGCTCGGGGGAGACAGTAATATCCCGTTGGACCGGATTCTCGATAAATCTAACCCTGGGAGAGCGGTACTAAAACATGTGCCCAAACGGAGTAGTGCTATGGCGCGTCTCCTTCATAGCTATGATTTGATTGATGTCTGGAGGGAACTCCACCCTACTACCAGGGATTTTACATTTTATTCCCACGTCCACAAAACGTATTCGCGTATAGACCACTTATTTACGCTTTCCCCTCTACTTCCATACATTTCGTCGGTTAAGATATCCCCTGTGGCGTGGTCGGATCATTCTTCGGTTCAATTGGTGTTGACGGACCTTTGGTCCAAATCGGGTCCGTCGCCGTGGCGATTAAATGAGTCTTTGCTGAATGATCCCGCCCTCGAACAAGAGGTGGAGAGGGCTATTCAACATTACTTTCGAGACAATTCCTCCCCGGAGGTATCTCCGGTAACCCTCTGGGCCGCCCACAAGGTCACAATACGGGGTGCATTAATACATTTGGCCTCCAGGGTAAAGCGTGAGCGGGAACAAACTATTCGTCGTCAGGAGATGGAATTGAAGCGACTTATGCGTGAACAAACTGCTAACCCGCATGTCGATTTTCGAAATCAAATTGACGGGGCCCGAACAGCTCTTAATTTGAGCCTGACCACGAAAGCAGAAAGATCCATCCGTTGGGCCCGTCACCGTTATTATACTTTGGGCGACAAACCGAACACACTGCTGGCGAGAAAGCTGACTCCCAGGCCTTTTAGCCCCGCTCTCCCTAAATTACGCTTGAGATCGGGCTTGCCCACCCAGAATCCCCAGTCCATCCTTAAAGAATTTTCTAAGTTCTATTCCACACTGTATGCATCCCCGGGGACGTTTGATATGTCGGGTGCGGAGGATTTCCTGCGAGACTTGCCCCTCCCTATGCTATCTAAAACTCATGTAGACATTATGGAGGCGGAGTTTACGCCGAACGAAATTGCCATAGCCATCAAGTCTTTGAATCCATCGAAATCGCCGGGCCCTGATGGATTCACGGGTCATTATTACCGCAAGTATGCTGAAATGCTGACCCCACATATATGTGCCTTTTTCAATGCATTACGTAAGGGTTCTCCCCTTCCTCCATACGAAAATAGTGCCTTTATACATGTTATTCCCAAGCCCAATAAAGATCTTGGGAATTGCGAGAACTATCGCCCCATTTCGTTAATAAACGTAGATCTTAAGCTTTTGACGAAAGTCCTGTCTACGCGCATGAACTCCTTTTTGTCCAAGTACATCCATCCAGACCAGGTTGGATTTGTGCCTAATAGGCAAGCATCAGACCAGACTAGACGGGTTATAGACATAATTTCGGCGTTAAACTCTGGCTGGGACGGAGGGGGGAAGCGGGGAGCCTTGCTCCTGTCGTTGGACTTATGTAAGGCCTTTGATTCCTTATCGTGGGATTACCTCTTTTTTATACTACACCGCTATGGCTTTGGGCCAAATTTTTTAACAACGCTTCGTTCGATTTATGATGCCCCTATTGCGAATCTTCTGATTAAAGGCTACCGTTCCCCAACCATATCTATTGGTAGGGGTACCCGTCAGGGTTGTCCTTTATCCCCCTTGCTGTTCATTATGGCCTTGGAACCCCTGGCCATCAAGATTAGAACGCATCCGGACATTCTGTGGGGGCCGCGAGCATAAATGCGCGATGTTTGCGGACGACATTTTATTGCTCCTGGCCTCCCCGGTCACCTCCTTGCCTCACTTGAACCTAGTCTAAGGTAAATTTGCATTGTTTACGGGTCTATCTGTAAATCACTCTAAGTCTCAGGCCCTTAATATTTCCCTGCCACCTCACATGATTCGAGCTCTTCAACAGTCTTACTCTTTCAATTGGCAAGAAGATGCCCTGCCTTACCTGGGCATCTCCCTGACACCGACCCTATCCACACTTTATAAAATGAACTACCCCCCCCTATTTAGAAAACTATCAGATGATCTGCGTAGGTGGTCAAAGACTCCTCCGTCGTGGTTCGGTAGGCTGTACTCAGTCAAAATGACTATTCTACCTAAGGTGTTGTATTTGTTTAGAACCCTTCCGATTGCAATTGTGAGTGCGGACCTAAAAACATTCCAGGCTAATCTGCTAAATTTCATTTGGGATAATAAGAGGCCCAGGGTGAACAGGAGGACATTATACACACCTAAATTGGGAGGGGGGTTGGGTGTGCCTGATCTCCTTAAGTATTATCATGCAGCCCAATTGGCTCATTTGACCCGCTTCCATTCAGCCCGGCCCAGGCCGCTCTGGATGGAGATGGAGTCCTCTCTGTGTCCGGACAGGGAGATCTCCCATTTGATGTGGCTTAGGGGGAAGGATAGACCGCCCATAATGTGTCCGTCTCTGTCGTTCTCCCTCAGCTTGTGGGATCGACTAGCAGCTAAACATTATTTTAAATCTCCGCATGCACCTCTGGCGCCACTGTTTCGTAACCCTCTGTTTACCCCGGGTCTCCGTCCCCAGGAATTTTCTTGGTGGACCAATAAAGGGCTGCTGAGGATAGCGGATTTTTGTGACCATAGAGGTGTCTTAACAAAACCGGCGCTGCAAGAGAAATATAAAATTCCTAACTCTGAGCTTTTTCATTATACCCAAATAGCCCATTTTTTAGCTTCACTGAACCGGGCATCTGCCATTACAGCTCGTACTGCCATGGAGAACTTTTGTAGGACCTTTGATAAACAGAGGGGTCATATATCGCAGATTTACGGTCTCCTATCCTCCAGCTCTCAGAAGTTAGATTATATGTTGAAGTGGGAACAGGATACAGGAGAGTCTTTGGATCTGGCTAGCTGGTGTACGCTCTCACAAAATGCCTCTAAATCCTATATCAATACCTCTTTGATAGAGGCGAATTATAAAGTGTTGCTGAGGTGGTACATGGTCCCTGTGCGAGTGGCAACCTTCGTGCCTGGGGCGTCCCCGCGGTGCTTTAGGGGCTGTACTGCGGATGGTACTATGTACCATGTCTGGTGGTCGTGTCCGAGGGTGAGGCGTTTTTGGATACGCACTTACAATTTTATATATTCCCTCGTCCACGTCAACCTCCGTAAGTCGCCGCTGAGTGCATTGCTGGGACGCCCAGTTGATGGAGCATCGAAATACACAAAAAAGCTGATAGCCTATATATTTGTGGCGGCCAGGATCTCTATAGCGAGGTCCTGGAGGTCCCCCACCGTTCCTTTCCATTTGCTAAAGAACAAATTGTCCTGGATAATGGTGAATGAGAGGTTGTCTGCTATCCTAGCGGATAAGATTGAGGGGTTTCATAGAATTTGGGACCCATGGATCAATTACCTTACGACCACATGACCAATGAATTTGTTATGGGAGGGGATTCCCCCCCCCCCCTGATTGGAGTGCTCCCCTCTCCCCCCCTCTTCTTTCTCTTCCTTTTTTCTAGCTTCTTCTTCCCTCTTATTTCATCTTTCAGGGTACTAACTGTTTTAAGACATTTTGACTTGGTCCCCTCCTTTTATACATGGTCACTCCCCCCCCCCCCTTTTTTTTTTTTTTCTCCCTATTTTTTTTAATTATTATTATGTATCTTTGCCTCTCTGTGAGGGAGCGGTTCCTGAGACCAGGGGACCTCTCAGCCGAGAGCCCCTCTGGTGGTCCTGATCTAGTCCCTTTTGCTGACTAGTGACGGCTCTAGGACGGAGACCTAGGTGGATGTTTTCTGTCAATGTTACTATTGTGCCCTCAATGGATATTACTGCTATCTGTTACTTGGTTTTTAAGTGTGCAGACAGGATGTTCCTGTCTTATTGTCTTATTTTCTTATTTTCCTCTTTGAAAGTTTAATAAAAATATTGGAAAAGAAGGTTCACCCAGTGGGCAATAAAGGTTATATACCTTCCCTGCCCGTGTTTGCTAGACAACGTGTCTGTGGTCAGATGTATCTTGGCACCGACACTGTGTGCCAGAGATATATTTACTTGCCACTGAACATGGCCATATAGCTCTGGGATGCCCTTCTGTGAAAAAATTCCTTCCTGGGAGCTTCCATTGTGGTGTTCCAATGGCCACAAATTTTCAAAAGGCCTCTGAGTCCACCAGTTTATGTGGCAGTAGTTGGCGGGCTATCAGTTCCGACAAGCCAGCGGTCAACCGTTGGGTAAGAGGGTAATCCGGCGTCATCGTTTTTTACGATCGAACATTTGGGCCACGGAAGCCTGCCCTTTTGCAGAAAAACATGAGGACGGCATGATGGAAGGGGGAGTTGAGGACAATTGTGAGCATAGAGGGGAAGGAGAAGGAGAAGAGGCTGGATGGTGAGAGCCTGGAGTGTGGCTTTGTGGGTTTTGATGGCGTTGCTCCCACTGGGCTCGGTGATGGGAGGCCAGGTGCCTTCTTAAGTCGGTCGTCCCTAGATGAGTGTTGGGCTTACCGCGAATTATGCGTTGACTGCAAAGGCTGCAGATGGCAACACTATTGTCTACAGCGGACACGTTAAAAAAAGCCCACACTGGGGAGCCATGGGCCAGCGTCCTGGGAGCGCCAGATGTGACTGTACATGGTTGATGGCTTGCTCCTGATACATGAGGAGTCTGGTTTGTCCCTCCTGTGCAATGTAAGTTTGGCCTGCTTCTCCTCCCTATCTGCTGGTCCATCTTTCCTTTTGAACTCCCCTTCTCTTCCTCTCTTGTGGGCACCCACGTGACGTCTGTAGACATGTCATCATCCACGTCACCTTCCCCATCACAAACAAATGAGATCTCGGATTAGGCAGCAACAGCGGGCACCAACCTCCTTGGGCTGATCTGAGTTCTGTCGTCAGACTTCTGAGTGCCGGCTGTTGCTACCTCCTCTTCCTGATCCAATGCCAAGAATGGCTGCGCATTCGAAATGTCTTCTAATGGATCGGAAAATAATTCCTGTAACTCAAGCGGACGGTATATAGGGGTGGTGTTGGTGGTGAGCAACTTAAATGATCCTATGAGAAAAGGTTCTAGAGAAGCGTAGTATATGTGGAAGAAGGTATTTAACAAAATCTGACGTTTTGGAGGGCCACTGGTTTATCGCACCAGTTATGAAACTTTTTTTTTCAGGAAATGTTGTTAATATGTGTAGCAGAGGTAACGCAGCGAAAGAGGCAAAAAATCTGCAGTAACCAAATACACCGCCAGTCTCAATGCTGCACAATACAAATCCACTATAATATGCTTTCTATATTCAAAAGTATATTATAAGTGTATATTACCCCTATATACTGCACAGCAAGTAGTACACCTATACCAGTGCTTGAAAGGACTTTTGTGGACCTGTTGGGTAACGATTTGTGTCACCACAATCTGTCCCTGCTCGAAAGAGCAACCTGTCCCTACACTGACAAAAAGTATATGAATGTATTACACACCTACAGTATATACTGCACAGCAAAAGGACTTTTGTGGACCTTTTAGATAGCTATTTGATTGAATACAGCCTGTCCCTGCTCCAAACAACAACCTCTCCCTACACTGACAAAAAGCAGAATGTAAGATGGCCGCCAGATCAGGTCTATTTATAAGGTAGGGGGTATGTCCATGTGCTGAAATGTCTCAATTGGCTGTCCTGCACCACCTGATGGATGTGTCATAGGTCAAAGTTCTTCTCCATGTAAAATGGTGGACAGCCACGAACATCACCAGATGTCCGCCAGTGTGGCGGACTGTGAACGAGCAAAGTTTGCCGCAAAACGACTGCCGGCCGAACCGCCAGGCCATCTCTAATTGTAACTGGGATGCCTCCCTCTTATGTCCTGTACACACAATCGGTTCGTCTGATGAAAACGGACCGATGGACCATTTCCATCGGACAAACCGATCGTATGTGGGCCCCATCAGTTTTTTTTCCCATCGGTGAAAAAAAATAGAACCTGTTTTAAATTTTTCGTATGGTTAAAAAAACAATAGAAAAAAACGATTGTCTGTGGGGAAATCCATCGGTCAAAAATACATGCATGCTCAGAATCAAGTCGACGCACGCTTCATTTTTCTCTGCACGTCGTCGTGTTTTACGTCACTGCGTTGGACACAATCTGATTTTTAACCGATGGTGTGTAGGCAAGACTGATGAAAGTCAGCTTCATCAGATATCTGATGAAAAAATCCATTGGTTTGTTTTCATCAGACGAACCGATCGTGTGTACAGGGCATTTAGAGGTTCCCCTTAGATGCATAAAGGGGTTTAGGGTATACATGACTAGACTGATGAGCGACCTGCTGGTTGCCGTTTGGATGCATCCCCACCGAATCCACCTCGATGGTGGAATCGGAGGTGGATGAAGCTGTCAAAGACTTTTGCCATCCAAACACAGTTCTTGATTTGTAATCCCCAGCATCCCTGGAATATTTTTTGTGCTTCTTATTTTTCTGATCTCTATCCTCCTCCTCCAAATGTGACTGGAGACTATTATATTCTGTAGAATTTTTAAATGTCAAGAGTTTGTCATTTAACGCCTTAATTTCTCTATCTAGTTAAACTTCCACTTTGCCTTTTTATGTATTAAATCCCATATGTTTAATACCTACGACATCAGTGCATGTGTTTCAGTGCCCATTTCCCTCTATTGTACAGGAATACACACCATTTTACTCAACAGTGCTCTACTCATTGTTTTCTCTATTTTGCACCCACCTTTTTTCCTTTGTGTCTTTTGTCCAATCTAATACCGTAAAATTAACACAGAATTACGGTATAATATGCTTTAACATCCGGTGCTGCCAGGTCTCCTTGCAGTTTGTTTTTACTTACTACTGAGAACTTTAATCTCTGTTTTTTATTCTGCCAAATAATTTTTAAGATGATTGTTTTTAGTATCTTAAAATATGTTTTAGGTATAGGAATTGGGAGCATTTGAAATGTATACATCATTTTTAATAGTATTGTCATCCTTACCATATTCACTTGACCTATCCAGGAGAGAGGTCTTGTTTATCAACTTTTTATTTCTGCCTTAATTTTGTTGAGGTATATCATTTTTTTGATATGTTTTCCCCAATGTTGGTGTCAGTTATATTCCCAAGTATTTTATTCTGTTTTCCATGTAAATGGTAATTCTGGTTTCAGCTCCTGTTCTTACAAACATACAAACATATTTTTGTTATTAAGACTTCTTTAACCACTTCAGCTCCGAACCATTTTGCTGGTCAATGATGGGCCACTTTTTGCGATTCAGCACTGTGCCGATTTAGCTGACAAGTGTGCGGTCGTGCGACGTGGCTCCCAAACAAAATGTTTTTTTCCCCACAAATAGAGCTTTCTTTTGGTGGTATTTGATCACCTCTGCGGTTTTTATTTTTTGCACTATAAACAAAAATAAGCCTTTATTGATTGGTTTGCGCAAAAGTTATAACGTCTACAAAATAGGGGATAGTTTTATGGCATTTTTATCAATAGTTTTTTTTTTTTTTACTAGTAATGGTACCAGATCAGTCCAATCCCGAGCAAGGGGGAGTGTCTATACATGCGCCACGTAAAAAACAGTTATTCAAACTAAAGGTGCCTATAATGTTCGCGGCGGCAGCTTTGTATATACGGCGGCGGGGTCGGTTCTGCATATACGGCGGCGGCGGCGGGGAGGGGAAAGTATTCTATTTGGGTTTTGGGGGTATTTGCGAGAGTACAAGTACTCCCGCAAATACTCGGTATCGGTCCCGATACCGATACTGGTATCGGGAAAACCCTAATTTGTACTGTCCTGGCATTTTCAGGCCTCAGGAAATAAGGTTGTCAGTACGTCAGGACTTATCAATTTTTCAGATACACATCCCATAGTTTGTGGACTCTATAACTTTCCTACAGACTAAATAATAAACACTGACTTGGGTTATTTTAACCAAAGAAATGTAGCATTTATACATATTGGAAAAACTTTCTAAAGAATGATTATTCAACATTTTATAACAGAAATTAAGAAAAACCTGTTTGTTTTATCAAAATGTTGGGGCTTTTTTTTTCCCGTTTATTCGTTTATTTAGTAAACAAAATACAATAATCAGCAGTGATTAAATACCACCAAAAGAGAGCTCTATATGTGTGGAAAAAAAAGATACAATGTTGCATGACCAAGAAATTGTCATTCAAAGTGTGACAGCGCTGAAATCTTCAAAATTTGCCTGGGAAGCAAGGGGGTGAAAGTGCCCAGTATTGAATTTGTTAAAGAAGCCTTTTAGCTCTTCCACCTTTTCAATTTAATCACTTTGTAAGATATTTAGATGTGTGTATAAATAGCCTAAACCTTTTGAATACGGTGGTGAAGGGTTAGAACCTCTGTAAGGTGTACATTCCTGCTTGTGTCTCTGCTGGGTGATTCACCCCTATTTGTTCCCTTACTTTGTAGAGATTGCCTCTTCTTTCCATTTACAAATATGACAATAAAAGTGAAGTGAAAATGTCCACATAAATATATAAATATATAAATAAATGTCCATATGTGAAAAACACAAATAGTGTACAAATACAAATCTGACTATAGAATAGTCCAGCAATAATATTGGTGAATTCCAAAGCCTGGTGATAACTTCAAAGAGGTGCTAGAGTTGAAGGAGCGTTGAAATGAATTAACATGAAGAGATACCCCAGATGATGTTCTTGGGACGAAATGCGTCGGGAGGACCCCACTGTTGCTACTACTTTGCACAAAGGGCTTGTACATCCATCTATATGTAAGTGTTCTTGCTACATTAAATTTTCAACATTTAACACAGAGTTATGCTATGTGGATGTTTTTTTCTTCCTAATCTATGGTACACACCCTTCCATACACATCCGGGATTTTTTTTTGGACCATCATGTCCTGTGAGACCATCAGGTAACCAGCTATCTTCGTCTGTGGTATACTCCATTCCTCTGCCGTTTGGTCACTTTTGCTACAGCCATTGGAGACACATACAGGATTGCTCAGGTTCCATCGTGGTTTTACCACACAAAGCTCTGTTTGACCCATCTGAATGTAGGTTCTCCTGGGTTCAAACTCTCTGGTAAGCACCTTACCCATCGGTGGTGGTTTCTCTTCACGTTAATTCATTTCAATGCTCCTATAACTCTAGCACCTTTTTGAAGTTATCACCAGGCTTTGGAATTCACCAATATTATTGCTGGACTATTCTATGGATTAGTATTTTTACATTATTCGTGTTTTTCACATATAGACATTTATTTATATATTTATGTGGACATTTTCACTTCACTTTTATTGTCATATTTGTAATTTGAAGTTGTATGCCAACCTAACTTAATTAGCACTTTTTTGTTTTCACGTTTTTTTGCAGTGTTAGCAGCTTACCTCTCAGTGCGATATTTTTCTGTATACTATTCTTCTTTCCATTTGCATCTCTGAGATAGGAAGAAAAGGGAGATTTTCTCAACAGCACTGGCAAGGGTTTAAACCCTCTGCTTCTCTATTACAAAAAAAAAAAAACTTTAGCTATATACACATTTTTAAATAATAAGGGAATTTAGGGAGAATTATAACCCCAATTTTTATCAGTGACCTCATCCATCACGCTAAATGTATTGCTCATGTAGGACTGATCACAGTGGGAGAAAAAAACAAACAAAAAAAAGATCAGTGAGCATTTTTATATCCTAAGAGGAAAAAATGCTGCAGTAAATCATCAGATATACATTTATTGTTGTCACATCTGTGCATGAGGATTTCTAAAATTAAGATTCTTGTTTTATCATCACATTAACATTTAAGGCATAATCATAGAATGTAGCTGAGCGTGTCTGAAAGAATGAATTTTTGTAAGTATGGGCAGTTTAGCTTTACATGAACCTTTGATCCTTTGGCATTGTTAAGGGTAGCTGGAGCTGGGAAAAGTCCAATCATGGCCCTTGTGAACCCAGTCACATCGGTGCTGTGCCAGGTCTTGGAGATCTTCTGTACTGTACAGGCCTCCTCCTGGATTGCAGCCCATAAATTCTAGTTCAAGGGTCAGTGAGAACGCTGGAAAAACCTGCAAGTTGTGAAGGTTTATTTTTAATACGGTAGGTGATGCTGCCTTCAGCTTGTTCTATATCAGTCGGTGCTGTTCATTTTTTTTTTGGGCAGTTTACTAACATGGGTCAGAGAGCAATGATGGGCAGTAACCCAGCACCACTGATAATCAAGTGTGCGTTCAGGAGAGGCGCAATTTGCCATAAAAATTCTGATGCACCTAAACGTGTGTAAACGAGTCTCAACGTGCGCTAGACTCGTTTAGTGTTTGAGCGTTCATTCATTCCAATGGGCAGAAAAAAATGAACACTCTGGACAGTGAGCACATCATAGTATAAGGATAATATACAACATTCCAGTGTGGTTGTACAGTGAGTCCGAATAGTACACATCAGACTTGGGCTCTCGGTCACCCTGTGCCCCTAATAGACACAGTGGGACTTAGACATAGGAGGTGCATGAGGAGCTGAAACAAGGGTTTCCCAACCTCTCCAAGGGATTCTGGGTTCCACGAGGCCCTCCACCCAAAGTGACTCCTGTCACATCAAGGTAGAAAGATGCGTGGGAGTAGAGTGTTCAATGCCTTATGAACTGGGTAATGTTAGAGGACCTGCGGCTTTCAGTCATGGTGGGGGTGAGGCCAGTAGTAGGGTACCCAGTATAAGGAAACAGCATACACAGAGTCCACAAAAAAATAACATTTATTGTCTTTAGAAGTGTGCAGGTTAAAGGGTAACAAGGATGCTTGTAGAACACTATAGTTAGCACTAGTATAATCATTGATGGCAACAGGTGCAAAACACTTGCAGCATATTTACAGCAACACTTGCGATAACAGGCGTTATAAAATTGAATCATTAGGCACAGTAACTCTTGCAGTAACAGGTACAATTCACTTTCAGAAATAAGCACAATAACAGTTCCCAGTAGAGTGCTGGTACTAATGGCACAGGTCAAGATAAGCAGTGCAGATAAGCTGGCTTAAACTGTAATGTCACAGGACCAGATCACAGCTATGCAGTGGTACAGTGCCTTGCGAAAGTATTCGGCCCCCTTGAACTTTGCAACCTTTTGCCACATTTCAGGCTTCAAACATAAAGATATAAAACTGTCATTTTTTGTGAAGAATCAACAACAAGTGGGACACAATCATGAAGTGGAACGAAATTTATTGGATTTTTCAAAAAAAATTAACATAAAAAACTGAAAAATTGGGCGTGCAAAATTATTCAGCCCCTTTACTTTCAGTGCAGCAAACTCTCTCCAGAAGTTCATTGAGGATCTCTGAATGATCCAATGTTGACCTAAATGACTAATGATGATAAATAGAATCCACCTGTGTGTAATCAAGTCTCTGTATAAATGCACCTGCACTGTGATAGTCTCAGGGGTCCGTTTAAAGAGCAGAGAGCATCATGAAGAACAAGGAACACGCCAGGCAGGTCCAAGATACTGTTGTGGAGAAGTTTAAAGCCGGATTTGGATACAAAAAGATTTCCCAAGCTTTAAACATTCCAAGGAGCACTGTGCACGTGATAATATTAAAATGGAAGGAGTATCAGACCACTGCAAATCTACAAAGACCTGGCCGTCCCTCTAAACTTTTAGCTCATACAAGGAGAAGACTGATCAGAGATGCAGCCAAGAGGCCTTTGATCACTCTGGATGAACTGCCGAGATCTACAGCTGAGGTGGGAGACTCTGTCCAAAGGACAACAATCAGTCGTATACTGCACAAATCTGGCCTTTATGGAAGAGTGGCAAGAAGAAAGCCATTTTTTAAAGATATCCATAAAAAGTGTTGTTTAAAGTTTGCCACAAGCCACCTGGGAGACACACCAAACATGTGGAAGAAGGTGCTCTGGTCGAAACCAAAATCAAACTTTTTGGCAACAATGCAAAACATTATGTGGGCCTGCTTTTCTTCAGCAGGGACAGGGAAGATGGTTAAAATTGATGGGAAGATGGATGGAGCCAAATACAGGACCATTCTGGAAGAAAACCTGATGGAGTCTGCAAAAGACCTAAGACTGGGATGGAGATTTGTCTTCCAACAAGACAATGATGCAAAACATAAAGCAAAATCTACAATGGAATGGTTCACAAATAAACATATCCAGGTGTTAGAATGGCCAAGTCAAAGTCCAGACCTGAATCCAATCGAGAATCTGTGGAAAGAACTGAAAACTGCTGTTCACAAACGCTCTCCATCCATCCAACCTCACTGAGCTTGAGCTGTTTTGCAAGGAGGAATGGGCAAAAATTTCAGTCTCTCCATGTGCAAAACTGATAGAGACATACCCCAAGCGACTTACAGCTGTAATCGCAGCAAAAGGTGGCGCTACAAAGTATTAACTTAAGGTGGCTGAATAATTTTGCACACCCAATTTTTTATTTGTTAAAAAAGTTTGAAATATCCAATAAATTTCATTCCACTTCATGATTGTGTCCCACTTGTCGTTGATTCTTCACAAAAAATTACAGTTTTATATCTTTATGTTTGAAGCCTGAAATGTGGCAAAAGGTCGCAAAGTTCAAGGGGGGCGAATACTTTCGCAAGGCACTGTATATCTTCAGGCACAATAGCCACAGCACAGGTAGGACCTACTTTACCGGAACAGCATCTGCTGGTGGGTTGGCATACTGGCAGGTCAGAAGGCATTGGCAGCACACAGAGGAGATGAGAAGGGTTGCAGTAGCAACCCTGTAGATCAGTATCTTGCGCTGGAACATTTCACTAACTCTCAATCACTCTTCCTGATGGAGCGAATTCCTGTCCCAACATTTGCCATTCCCAAAATGCATGTCAAACCTCAGCAGGGTCCCCCTTTTAACAGGGCTGCCCCAACCAAGATGGCCATGGAAAGTCACCAGTCATGACAGTGTCCAATAGGACAGCTGCTTCCTTGTGATGCCTACGGAGTCTCCATTTCATCAGAATAGTGGCAAGATGACCCCTGCTGGATGTAGTAAGAACTATACCTGGCCAGGACCGTCTTTAATATTGATTGGACCCTGGGCAAACATTTTCTTGGGCCCCCCCCCACCCCATGCAAATTCGCTTTTCACCATACAATAAATAGCAGCTAGACTCAAAATCAGTTTACTAAATCAGATCAGGCAGCAATTATGATTGGTTGCCAGAGGTTAGAGTGCATCATTACCGCTCACTGACTGGTTTCAAGAGGTTACAACACACATTATGGATCACTTATTATTTGCTAGAGGTTATAGCACATGACTTGATTGGTTGCTAGAGAACTCCTTGCCTAGAAAAAGGGTTCCACTTCCAATTTGCTTACCTTTGCAGAACAGGCTGATGTTAGGCCTAATTAATGACCACAGTTGTAGGCAGGACTTTAAAGCATGCATACCTCCCCAGTAGGCAGCATTCAGCAGAAGTTATGGTGGATATGACCTCAGGGGGACATGATATACATATGAATGCCGTCTCTATTTACACATCAATGACACTGTTATGCTACTATTTACATATTAATGCCGCTGCTATTTACAGATCAATGCAGATTATTAACATGTAAGATATCAGGACACAGCAGGGGGCCAAAACAACATGTGGCAAGGGAATTCGAACTGGGATAGTTGGCAAGTATGAAGCAGCTGCTTTGGGCCCCACAACAATGATGGGGCCCAGGGCAGCTGTACCTTTTAACCTGCCTTAAAAACAGCCCTGTACCTGCCAACAAAGGGGCCTCAGTTTAACGCATGTCTGGGGGCCCATTTTTAATACTGAACTGCTCTAGGAGTACAGCGGTTGATACAGTTGTTGCGAAAAAATAGCTTCAGTAACCTAAGACCTAAGAACGTGTTTTTTCTGATGGAATTCCGCTCAGGCTGTCTTGCATACACAAGGACACACCAAATTCCAACGCCAAAAACGCAGCGATGTACAAGACTACAGCAAGCCTAGAAAAATTAAGTTCATTGCTTCCGAGCATGCACTGAATTGTTTCTGAGCATGCATGTTTTTGTCCGTCTGAAAAAAAGAGAACATGTTCTCTTTCTAACTCCGTCAGAATTTCCGAAGGAAAAAGTCCGATGGGGCATACACATGGTCGAAATATCCGATGAAAAAATTCTGTTTGACTTTTTCCATCGGAAATTCCAACCGTGTGTACGTGGCATCAGACTTCAGTAACCTATGAAAAAGTCAGTTAGGTACATTATTGTTAAGGAATATGTTGTTTACGCATAATGGGATTAATAAGTTATTTTGTTATTTATGGTTTGTTAATAAAAGACTGCTTTGGCCATTTAAATCCAAATTATGTGATTGTGTCATTATTTAGGGGGGTGGTATGGACTAAAGGTCATGGCAGGTGCAACATCAGCAATACCTCAATCAAGTTAAAATGCATTATCTTTGTGATTATTCTAATCTACAAGAAAGTAATGAAGCCAAAGCATCAGTTTGATAGCCAGACAACTAGCATTTGCAGAAGACGAGATCAGCTACAGAAGCCCCATATTTTTTCATAACAAGTTTCCTTTAACCTAGAATGCTTACTGGCTGTGTGCACATACATTGGCATGCGTGCATTGTGGCATTGCTTGTTTTAGGGTGAGTCAGATGTGTTCCATCTAAGATCTTCCATAGTTAAAGTAAGATATTTTTACAGCAATTCACTGGGGCCATTTTTGGCCATTTATAGCTAGCTACATTCTCTGGTTAGCCTTTAAGACAAAAATATAAAGTTAATAAACATAAGTAATGGCTGAACCATTAAATGTGAAAGAGAGTTGGATATATGACTTTGTGAGCAGTATATGTCAGAGCCTTGAACTGCATTGAACTCCACTGTAATAAATAGATGTATAAAACTTTCGCTTTGACCACCAATAGCCGCAGCACCTTATCTGAAAACCGGACTCAATATATAGATAAGTAAAAGGTGCGCTTGCCCCTTTAAATAAATACAATAATAAAAACTAACCATGCGTAATTAAATGGCACAATAAAAAAGACATTCTGTGTATTTTAGATCCCCTCCTCCTTTCTTCTTCATCTCTCCCAGGATTGGCTGCTTCACACCTCAGCATGATTGGTCATGCGGTGACTTTTCTGGGATTTGACTGGATATGTAGAGGTGGGCGGGGAGTCTACTGTAATCAGGACTCTACCAATGAGCTCTGGACAAAAGACCCACCCACAGAATCTGCAGTTGTTTGGGTCTCATAACAGACAGAGGAGAGACATTTGACAGGTAATGTCAGGACCTGGGCTTGAACCAGGGACCTCTTCTGTGTCTGGCATTGACTCTTCACACTGAGCTATCTGGGATGCTGGACAGTTCCCTGCCTGATATGCTGGAAAAACTGATTCATTAGACTACTCTGCTTGGTTTCTTGATTGCTATTGAAACTTGAACCTCGTGCTCCTCCCATGAACTTCCTATAAAAGCCTTGTCTCAGCACCAGGGCCGATCCTAGGGTCATATGCGCCTGGGTACAGAAATATTTCTGGCGCCCCTACAAGGGTGTGGTCACCTTACTAACTCCTCCCACTTTACAATTGTTTTTATGGCAACGACTCAAACAGAGATGCTCCCACAAGGAGTCATTGTTACCCCGCGATCCTCCCATGATCTCTTAACAATAAACAAAATACAGGAAGAGAAGCTGAGTACTCTAATTGAACCTTGAGGGGGGTCTCTCTAATGGACACAGAGAGGGCTACTGTTAGAGAGTCTGTTTAGAAAGAGCCTCCAGACATAATACAGGAGATGGTCAGAGACTGCAGACATGATACAGGAGATGATCAGGGACTTTAGACATGGTCAGAGACTGCAGACATGGTACAAGAGATCAATGCAGCCTCACCAGTGCCCATCAAATGTAACCTTATCAGTGCCCTCTAAATGCAGCCATATCAGTGCCCATCATTTGGGCTGAGAGAGAGGGTAGTGGACAGAGAGGGGGGCTGAAAGAGAGGGTAGTGGACAGGGGGGGGGGCTGAGAGAGAGGGTAGTGGACAGAGAGGGGGGCTGAGAAAAAGGGTAGTGGACAGAGAGGGGGCTGGGAGAGGTGGGCTTGAGAGAGAGAGAGAGAGAGAGAGAGAGAGAGAGGGGCTCAGACAGAGGGTAGTGGACAGAGAGAGGGGCTGAGAGAGAGAGGGTAGTGGACAAAGAGAGGGGCTGAGAGAGAGGGTAGTGGACAGAGAGCGGGCAGAGAGAGAGGGTAATGGACAGAGAGAAGGGCTGTGAGAGAGGGTAGTGGACAGAGAGAGGGGCTGAGAGAGAGAGGGGCTGAGAGAGAGAGGGGCTGAGAGAGAGGGTAGTGGACAGAGAGAGGGGCTGAGAGAGAGGGTAGAGTACAGAGAGAGGGTGTCAGGGTATCAGTGGCTCCAGCGGCCGATCCGCGCCACGACGCATGCCCGTGCCCGTGCGTGGCGCGCGCATGCGCGCCTCTGCGTTCCAGCATGGTTCTGCGTCACGGCGCGTACGTGGGCGCGCTCCTGCGTGCACACGTGCGCGTGCGTCTGCGCGCGCATCCACGCGCACGTCCACCAATCAAGTTCCAGCCCGGCCTATTTAAACCAGCCCCAGACGCATGGCGGGTTGCTGGTTTGTTGTCAGCTATCCTGCTTAGTGCCTTGTTTACCTGAAAGCTTGTGACCTATTGACCCGGATCGGACCTGACTTCTCCACGCCTTCTCCTGCACTTGACCCTCGGCTTGTCTCATCGTTTCTGCTGCTGTCTGTACCCCTTGACCTCCGGCTTGCACCTTGGACCTCCTGCCTTCTCCAATCCCTGAACCATTGGCTTGCATCTCGGACCTGCTTACCGTCTTGACCTGAACTGACTCTCTGCCTGATAAACTTTATTGCTCCTAGGATTACTATCCACGCCCGCTGCGATCCTGTCCTGTGATCAGAAGCCAAGCCTTCAGAGATCTCCTATCAGCACAACACCTTCCGCTGGTAGCCGGTGCCCCTTTGTGCCCTTCCCCGCTGTCTCCACCTCCAGGGGGTGAAGTGCACAGAGCCGCAAAGGCAGCCGCCCTCGGCATCTTGGCCTCGGTGAGTACTTATCCTAACAGTTCCTGACAGTACAAACCAGCCAGATGTCAGAGACCGACAGGGTGCGCTCGCCTTTTGAGACCTTATGTCAGCAGGTCTCGGCTCTTACGGACGCCATGCAGAAGTTGCAGGATGGGTACCTCCAAATTGACGGCCGTCTTCAGCAGCTTACCGGACAACCTGGCCCCTCGGCTCCAACCACAGCGCCTCCTACAGAGACTACAGCCCCACAGGCTTCAGCTAACCCAGCTGTGGTAGTGACTCACCCTGAGCCCAGAGTCCCGACTCCCGAGCGATTCACAGGCGATCGCAGGAAGTATCGTGCATTCAAAAACGCCTGTTCTCTATACCTCGCGCTGCAGCCCAGAACATTCTTTTCAGAAGCAGTAAAAGTTGGCTTCGTTATCTCCCTCCTCTCTGAAGAACCCCAGGCATGGGCACATGGTCTCATGGAACAGAGAAGTCCGGTGCTGGACACACTTGACACCTTCTTTGAGCAAATGGCCAGACTTTACGATGATCCACAATGTACAGCGACAGCTGAGACCGTCCTTCACAGCCTCAGCCAGAGTAGGAGACCAGTGGAGGTCTACACAGCCGAGTTTCGGAAATGGTCAGCCGACACCGGCTGGAATGAAGCAGCTCTTAAGTATCAGTTCCGGCAGGGACTTTCAGAAGCGCTCAAAGATGAGCTAGCCAGAACTGAACCTCCTGCTACCCTGGAGGACTTAATTCAGGCCGCCACCCAATTGGACAGACGGCTACGAGAACGGCGCTCCGAGCGCCTCCACACGCTCCTACGTACTCATCACCTCCAGTCTCCTCCAACCCGGTTCCCGACCCAGAACCCATGCAGCTTGGGCTGGTCCGCTCTCCTCTCACTCCAGAAGAAAGACAACGCAGGCGTCAAGCCAACCTATGCCTGTACTGCGGTGCCTCCGGCCACTTTCTTCGCACCTGTCCGGTGAGACCCAGTAAGTGCGCACCCAGACCCACCTCAGATTGCCGTGTCGTCAGCGCTCCACAGTCTTACCTTACTCTTTTTCTCTTTCTACAGCTACCGGAAGGGGTGACTCGCTTACCAGCAATCATTGACTCTGGTGCCTGCAGTAGCTTCGTGGACTCTGCCCTAGCCCTGAAACTACATTTTCCCCTTCACCCGAAGGATCCTCATTTACAAGTACGCCTGGCGGACGGCTCTCTCCCTCGTTCAGGACTAGTCACACAGCAGACTGACCCTGTCGTGGCCATCACAGATTCTGGACACCAGGAGCTCCTACAGTTGGACTTAATTTCATCTCCGATGTTCCCTATTATTTTGGGCCTTCCCTGGCTGTACACACCAACCACATATTGACTGGGGAAGCAAAGAAGTCAGCTTTATTTCTTCCCATTGCTCTGTACATTGCCTTGCACCGGTTACCACTGTCTGTTCCACCGTTGCCACCACAGCAGAGAATCTTCAAAATGTCCCTCCAGCATACCGGGAATTCACAGACGTCTTTGACAAACAACAGGCCAACCGCCTGCCACCTCACAGGCCTTATGATTGTCCTATAGACCTGCTTCCTGGTGCAGAAGTCCCGTTTGGCCGTATTTTTCCCCTATCAGAGACTGAACTGAAGGCCCTCAAGGCCTACATCGACGAGAACCTTGAAAAACAATTTATTCGCCCTTCCTCCTCCCCTGCGGGAGCGGGGATCTTCTTTGTGGGAAAAAAAGACGGCTCCCTCAGACCCTGCATAGACTACAGGGAATTGAACAAAATTACGGTCAAAAATAGGTACCCACTACCTCTCATCCCCGAACTCTTCCATCGTTTCCGGTCTGCTAAAATCTTCTCCAAATTAGATCTCCGGGGAGCTTACAACATTGTCCGAATTAGAGCAGGGGATGAGTGGAAGACAGCATTTAGATCCAGGTTCGGACACTTTGAGTATCTCGTAATGCCGTTCGGTCTTTGCAACGCCCCAGCCACTTTCCAACATTTTGTCAATGACATCTTTCGGAAGTACTTGGATGACTTTTTGGTGGTCTATTTGGACGATATTCTTATTTTTTCCACTTCTATTGAGCTTCATCAGGAACATGTCAAGATAGTTCTCACTACCCTCAGGCTCCATAAGTTGTATCTGAAAGCCGAGAAGTGTGAGTTTGAAAAGAGTACAGTACAATTCCTCGGGTTCATCATTTCCACGTCTGGAGTCGCCATGGACCCACAAAAGGTCCAAGCCATTCAAGACTGGCCAGCTCCCCGAGACAGGAAGGGAGTACAACGTTTTATTGGTTTCGCTAACTTTTATAGACGCTTTATCATTGGGTTTTCCGCCATCGTTGCACCCATTACCAGGCTCACTCGTCAAGGCAACCGTTTCGTGTGGTCTCAGGAGGCCCAAGAAGCCTTCCTTAAGCTCAAGTCAATGTTTACCTCAGCACCCATTCTACGCCACCCCGACCCGGCACTACCCTTCATACTTGAGGTGGACGCCTCCGAGACAGCTGTGGGAGCAATCCTATCCCAAAGATATGGACTAAAGGCCCTGTTGCATCCAGTGGCTTTTGCCTCTCGAAAATTAAATCCGCCAGAAAGGAATTACAATGTCGGTGACAGAGAGTTGTTAGCGATTAAATTCGCCCTAGAAGAGTGGAGATATTTGTTGGAAGGGGCAGTCCACCCTATTATGATCTTCACGGATAACAAAAACCTAGAATATCTGCGATCTGCAAAACGGCTAAGACCCAGACAAGCCCGTTGGGCTCTTTTCTTCACCCGATTCAATTTTCTTATATCCTATAGGCCCGGCTCCAAGAATGGGAAGGCAGATGCCCTTTCCAGAATGTTTTTGGAGTCCCCCGAAGCATCTGAACCTGGCACCATCCTATCTTCCCAGAACTTCCTATTACTCCCGCAACTGGATCTCCTAACCTCTATTAAGACCGCATCCAGGCACTGTCCCAACCAAAGCTCTCTCTCTCTTGAAAGACGGGACGAGCTGCTTTGGTCGCGAGACAAGATTTTCGTTCCTGTGGAAACCCGGCACCTAATTCTGAGTACCTTCCACGATCACAAGCTGGCGGGCCATTTTGGAGTCCGAAAGACCACGGAATTGATCTCCCGCACCTTCTGGTGGCCAAACTGGAAGCAGGATTGTAAAGCCTATGTGTCTGCATGTGTTCGTTGTCAACGCAACAAAGGACCTAGTACAAGGGGTTGGGGGTTGCTCAAGCCTCTGCCCATTCCCGAACGACCATGGTCGGAAGTCTCCATGGACTTTATTGTAGATCTTCCCCCTTCTGGGGGTTTTGTGAAAAAAGTCTAATGCGCTACTGTGAGTAAACTGTGGTGGAGAGGTGGATAGCTACCACTAATTGGAGCAGCTCAATCGTGTGTTCACAATCACAAAATGATAATAGGTAAAATAGGTGATAAGCGCTACAAAAACTGGTGCATGAATCCTGCAAAAAATGCTATGGTGACAGAAATATATAACACACAATATGCAAAAACAAAATCAAACCACAACTGTTGCAAAGTGATGAAGCTGGAATGCTAAATGCGACTAAGCTAAACAGTGCTAAATCAAGTGGCCTCAAAGGAAACAAATGATACTAGATGATCATGAATAAAGTCCAGTGATTAAAACATGAATGTGACCTTCGGTCACATTCATGTTTTAATCACTGGACTTTATTCATGATCATCTAGTATCATTTGTTTCCTTTGAGGCCACTTGATTTAGCACTGTTTAGCTTAGTCGCATTTAGCATTCCAGCTTCATCACTTTGCAACAGTTGTGGTTTGATTTTGTTTTTGCATATTGTGTGTTATATATTTCTGTCACCATAGCATTTTTTGCAGGATTCATGCACCAGTTTTTGTAGCGCTTATCACCTATTTTACCTTCTGGGGGTTTTACCTCAATTTTTGTAGTCATCGACCGCCTTTCCAAGATGGCGCACTTCCTACCTATGGTGGGCACCCCCACCGCTACAGAGACAGCTAAAGTTTTCCTCAAGGAGATAGTCCGGCTTCACGGGACCCCCAAAAGTATCGTCTCTGACAGAGGCGCACAATTTACTTCCGAATTCTGGAAAGAGCTTTGCAAATCTCTCAATATCAAAATTTGTCTTTCATCAGCCTATCACCCACGGAGTAATGGTCAAACCGAAAGGACGAACCAGACCTTGGAGCAATACCTCCGCTGCTTCTGTTCAACCTCCCAGGACGACTGGTCTTCACTACTTCCGTCCGCGGAATTTGCATACAACAATTCCATTCATTCCACAACCAACCAAACCCCCTTCTGGTCAAACTTCGGGTTTCACCCCTCATTCCTGCCTAGCTATATTCCGGAGACGTCGGTTCCAGCCGTTCAGGAGCACGTAACCTCTATTCAACTGAACTTTAAGAAACTCCAGGAAATGATGCGACAAGCCCAGGAGGATCACAAATTTTTTTTTGATAAGAAGAAAAAGGAAAGCCCGATCTTTGAAATTGGGGAAAAAGTATGGCTGTCAGCCGCAAATCTCAAGTTAAACATACCTTCCCAAAAGTTAGGGCCAAGGTTCATCGGACCTTTCCAAGTCAAACGAAAGATCAATGATGTAGCTTTCGAATTAGCTCTGCCTAATTCCTACAAAATCCATCCTGTCTTTCATGTCTCCTTACTGAAGCCTGTCGTCCCTGAGTCCTTCCCAGAGAGGGAGGAATCCCCGCCATCACCAGTGGAAGTCGAAGGGGAAGTAGAATTCGAAGTTGAGGCCATTCTGGGCTGTAGAAAGAGAGGAAGACAGCTGCAATACCTGGTCAAATGAAAGGGGTACCCCCCGGAAGATAATTCATGGGAACCATCAAGGAACTTACACGCTCCTCGGCTAATTCGAGCCTTCCATCAAGACCACCCTGAACTGATGTCCAGCTTGGGCGTCCGGAGTCCGCCCCTTGGGGGGGGCACTGTCAGGGTATCAGTGGCTCCAGCGGCCGATCCGCGCCACGACGCATGCCCGTGCCCGTGCGCGGCGCGCGCATGCGCGCCTCTGCATTCCAGCATGGTTCTGCGTCACGGCGCGTACGTGGGCGCGCTCCTGCGTCTGCGCGCGCATCTACGCGCACGTCCACCAATCAAGTTCCAGCCCGGCCTATTTAAACCAGCCCCAGACGCATGGCGGGTTGCTGGTTTGTTGTCAGCTATCCTGCTTAGTGCCTTGTTTACCTGAAAGCTTGTGACCTATTGACCCGGATCGGACCTGACTTCTCCACGCCTTCTCCTGCACTTGACCCTCGGCTTGTCTCATCGTTTCTGCTGCTGTCTGTACCCCTTGACCTCCGGCTTGCACCTTGAACCTCCTGCCTTCTCCAATCCCTGAACCATTGGCTTGCATCTCGGACCTGCTTACCGTCTTGACCTGAACTGACTCTCTGCCTGATAAACTTTATTGCTCCTAGGATTACTATCCACGCCCGCTGCGATCCTGTCCTGTGATCAGAAGCCAAGCCTTCAGAGATCTCCTATCAGCACAACACCTTCCGCTGGTAGCCGGTGCCCCTTTGTGCCCTTCCCCGCTGTCTCCACCTCCAGGGGGTGAAGTGCACAGAGCCGCAAAGGCAGCCGTCCTCGGCATCTCGGCCTCGGTGAGTACTTATCCTAACAGTTCCTGACAGAGGGCTGAGGGAGAGGGGCTGAGAGAGAGAGGGTAGTGGACAGAGAGAGGGGCTGAGAGAGAGAGAGGATAGTGGACAGAGAGAAGGGCTGAGAGAGAGAGGGTAGTGGACAGAGAGAGGGGCTGAGAGAGAGAGAGAGAGAGAGAGGGTAGTGGACAGAGAGAGGGGCTGAGAGAGAGGGTAGTGGACAGAGAGGGGCTGAGAGAGAGGGTAGTGGACAGAGAGGGGGCTGAGAGAGAGGGTAGTGGACAGAGAGAGGGGCTGAGAGAGAGAGAGAGAGAGGGGGTAGTGGACAGAGGTGGGTGCAGTCGAGGGACAAGCAATTGCTCATCCGCGGCTGGTGACATTGCGGGCGCGCTGGACAGGTAAGTGTCCATTTTTTAAATGTCAGCAGCTTCAGTATTTGTAGCTGCTGGCTTTTAAAAAAATAAAAAAATTAAAAATTTCCAGCGGAACCTCCACTTTAAGGATGCTGTCAACTCTTCACGGCCGACAGCCTAGTATCAACTAGTGATGCTATATTGGCGGAGCTTAATGGGGAAGCTAGACACTAGTGACCATATCAGGTCAATTTTCTCCTTGTTATTGACAGCAGACGGTGAATGAATTCTTTAGCCAATACTAGGTTGTCTATTGGCCAAGGATCCGCACACTGCCTATTGACAAACAGAGAAGGAGTGGACCTGGTACCTTAGCTTCCCCTTCAGGTTTTCCCACCCAGCTTCAAACTCCCCACCACTGCACTGTCTATGCGACAGCAGCAAGAGGAAGCTTATCGTAAGGATACTCAAACCTCTGTGCATGTACAAGATTCATGTACCTGTTTATAACGGGTACAAGAATCTGTCGCCCGAAATGAGGCATACCAACATGGAACAAATCGGTATGATCTCAAAACAAATATGTAAACTTACTGACATACACACATGCGCATTATGCATTCAGAGAAACACACAAGACTATTCAACAGAACAGAAGCTAGTCATAAAAAGATGTTTAGTGGATTGAGGAGGCTGGAGTTGTTACTGGAAGATTTTGTAGCCTGGGAATGAAAAGAGTGAACTCTAATGCCGCATACAAACGGTCGTTTTTTGTGATGAAACAAAACAACGTTTTAAAAAACGTAATTTAAAATGATTGTGTGTGGGCAAAAGGTCGTTTTATGTCTTCAAAAAAACGACCAAAAAAAAATTCGAACATGCTTGATTTTTTTATGTCGTTTTTCAGAATGTCGTCTTTTGTTTCACAAAAAGTGATGGTGTGTGGGCAAAACGACGTTTAAAACAACGTATTTAAACCCGCGCATGCCCAGAAGCAAGTTATGAGACGGGAGCTTTAATGGAACAGAGTGCATTCGAAAGTGTCTTACGTAACCGCGCTTTGCAAGAGCATTTTCAGAAAACGATGGTGTGTATGCAACATCGGTTTTTAAAATGAAGTTTGAAAAACGTTGTTTTGTTTCATGAGATAAAACGTTTTTTATATCACAAAAAGTGATTGTGTGTACGCGGCATAAGGGTCAAGCTAGGCAAAGGTGGATCTACGGGGCTACTTAACCCCTTTAAAACACATACATGCTTCAACTCTTCAGCTCTCAAATGAAACATGAAGCCAGCCAGCTTTGACCCATTAATGCACAGCTTGTCCTGCAAATTACCATTAAAAACCTATCATAAATCATATCTCACCAACACCTGGTAATGGTAAAATGTATAAGTCAAACATGACAGAAACATTACTGTTTTAGATTTATAGCCTGACAAATAAAATGCAATATAAACCCTTCTTGTGTAAAGTTACACTGCAGAATACTGAATCAGAGAACCCAAATTTACCAAGCGGTTCCTTCAGTGGTGTCCGTAGCGTCGCATGTATGCTGCTATTAGTGCCAGTTGAGGATCAGAGAGGGAGTGTGGCATTTACCAGGCCTCTTGCTCTTCAGGGATGTCTACTCATCTACATGTGCTTTTATTATTACCTCTTTTCTGGGGTACAAACTTTTTGTATTTTGTAAAAATTAGGGGTAGTCCACATTTGTTGGACCCTGGATGACCTCATAAACATGTTGAATTATGGATACATACCCCCCTAGCCCCAAAACCTGTTAACCACTTGCATACTGGGCACTTACACCCCCCTCCTGCCCAGGTAAAATTTCAGCTTCCGGCACTGCGTCGCTTTAACTGACAATTGCGCGGTCGTGCGACGTGGCTCCCAAACAAAATTTACGTCCTTTTTTCCCCACAAGTAGAGCTTTCTTTTGGTGATATTTGATCGCCTGTGCGATTTTTTTTTTTTGCGCTATAAACAAAAAAGAGCGACAATTTTGAAGAAAAATACAATATTTTTTACTTGTTGCTATAATAAATATCCCAATTAAAAATAAAAACACATTTTTTTTCTCAGCTTAGGGCGATACGTATTCTTCTACATATTTTTGGTAAAAAAAAAAAAAAAAAATCGCAATAAGAGACTGGTTTGCGCAAAAGTTATAGCGCTTACAAAATAGAGGAGAGAATTATTATTTTTTATTATTATTTTTTTTTTACTAGAAATGGCGGCGATCTGCGATTTTTATTGGTACTGCGACGTTATGGCGGACACATCTGACACTTTTGACACATTTTTGGCGCCATTCACATTTATACTGCGATCAGTGCTATAAATATGCACTAATTACAGTATAAATGTGACTGGCATTGAAGGGGTTAACACTAGGGGGTGAGGAAGGGGTTAAATGTGTATGCTAGGTGTGTTATAACTGTGGGGGGAGGGGGGGGTGACTGGGGGGGGTGACCGATCTGTGTCCCTATGTAAGAAGGAACACAGATCGGGCTCCTCCCCTCCAGAGACAGGACATTGTCTCTGTGTGAGCCGGCAATGAGAGATGATCTATGAGAGATCATCTCTCATTGGCATACAGATCGCATCGCAAACGGCCGCTCTGATTGGCCGTTTGCCGCGATCTGTGATTGGCCGTGTCCAAGGGACACGGACAACACAGGGATTCCCCGCAGCGTGCACTACAGCGCACGCTGGGAACGCCAGAAAGACATGCCGTCAAATGACGGCATGTTGGCTATTCAGGCCCGCGCTGTTGCCGTCATCCGACGGTAGCGCGGGCCTCAAGTGGTTAAAGAGTGGATTAGGAATTATACTTATAAAGTCATATAGTCCTACCTTGTGGCACAAGTCTGATGTTCTTCCAGAAAAAAAACATGTGCCTCAATTGGGCATTTTGCCATGTGATTCTCCCTTCCCTTTCCATTGCTTCTCTCACTCTGAATCCCCTTTTAAACGACGTGGGTTAAAGGTCTGAAAAAATACATTAAAGGATGGTTCGACATGGACATTTTGTAGTGGCATGGTCAGTCTGGTTCTAGTAGGATTGTATGGGTTTTTTGGCTTTACAGTGTGTCCCTAGAGGCATGATTTGACTATATCGGCATGTCCTGGCTGTAATGTAAAGCCTGTCTTTGGGGATATGCAACTTTAGAACATAAGAAAAAGTGAGTGGCTACATTTCCCTGATTTTTGGACGTCACTTAAAGAAGCATACCCAACAGAAATATAGCACCGTCTACGTACTCACAAAATACTCTTTTAATTCAGTACCATAAGCCTCAAAGACACATGTAAACCTCAGGACAAAATATATAGTTAAAACATTAAGCTTGTCCTCTACATATGCTTTTCTGCACACAGAATTTAGAAATAGAGCTAATTTTCGTCATTCTATTCTAACGCCCAGACATGTCCTAGATCCATAAATCCTCGGGATTATATTAAAATCCCATTACAGTGCCACAGGATATGGTGGTCAGTATTACTTCCCTGCAATTTTTATACTCTAATAGCATGGTGAGATCTAATTGCACCGTTTAAATACTATTCTATCTGCCTAGTAATTTGTTTAGTTTGTCTTGTGATTTACACTCCTTTGCCAGACAGCACAGCCAGGAGTCAGGCCTGCCTCTGCACTTAAGGGTGTCAGAGTCAGGTTTAGGCACAACTGGCAAAATTAGACATGGAGCCAGATTCAGGTAGAGTTAGGCTGGAGTATCAGTGATACTCCAGCCTAACTCTCACTTTGAGCCGGCGTTTCTGTTTTCTGTAGTCAGAAAACAAGAAACGCCGGGTTGGAGTTCCTATATGAGCGGCGTAATTGTATTTCGCCGTCGCATCGTAACTTCAATTTTAAAAATGGCTCGCGCAGAGAATATGTTAATCAGCGGGAATCGGAAATTCACGATCGTATTCGGGCGCGACGCAGTGACTTTCCGACGTTTCCGTAAGAGATACGCAGCGTAAAGATAAAGCAGCCCCCTAGTGGAGTATCCTATGTTAAGTATGGCCGTCGTCATCGCGTCGAAAAAATAATAATTTGAGTCGTTTGCGTAAAAAAGTCTGTGAATGGGGATTGACATCATTGACGTTCACTGACAGAATTTGGAGCATGCGCACTGACAGTCGACGCATGCGCAGTACGTTCGCCGCGGGATCGCGCCTAGTTATAATAATACACGCCCCCTACCCGCCCAATTTGAATTCCGCCGGCTCATTTTCGCTACGCCGCCGCAACTTTAGGAGCAAGTGCTATGTGAATAACAGTACTTGCTCCTAAAGTTTCGGCAGAGTAACGTAAATGAGAAACGTTACTCCAAATTAAAGATTCGCCCATCTACCTGAATCTGGCCCATGGCTATTATCTATTGGAGTACGGAAAAGTCAGAGTTGGCACCTATGGAACTTAATTTTATGCACAACTGGAACCTATGAAAGTAGGTCTCAACTCCCAGGCACAAGTTGAACCTATAGGAGCCAGGCTCTGGTACAATTGACACATATGGGAATCAGGCTCGGCTTAAACATACACTGAATGAATGAATGAATGAAAACTTGTATAGCGCGGCACATGCGAACTGAATCGCCTCTGGGCGCTTGTTGTTCCTGTCTCCTTTGATATCAAAAGAGAAAAGTCTTGACCTTTTTCCTAAATGCTAGGTGGTTCTCCTCCAACCGAATGCTGGTTGGTAAAGCGTTCCATAGTTTGGGACCTTGGATCGCGAATCTCCTTTCTCCCTTGGACTTGAAGTTGGCTTTCGGAACCTGGAGCAGGTTCTGATTCGTGGATCGCAAAACGCGATTGGGATTATGCGCTTTTATTATTTCGCATAAATAAAGGGGGGCATTCCCATGGACACATCTATGTGTAAGACAGAGAGCTTTAAAAGCGATTCTGTCTTTGACTGGCAGCCAATGAAGTGCTCTCAGTGAAGGTGAGATGGATTCCCAGGGTTTTTTCCCAGTCACCAGTCTGGCGGCCGTATTCTGAACGACTTGCAGACGAGCGATTTGGTACTTGGGGAGGCCGAGGTAAAGGGCATTTGCATAATCCAGTCTGGAGTTAACAATTGCTCCCACCACGACCGCTAAATCTTCTTTAGGGATGAACGGAGTGAGTCTGCGTAGTAGGCGCAGCAGATGGTGAGATCCGCTGACTACTGACCCTATTTGTGCGTCCATTGTCATAAAGGAGTCAAAAATGACCCCTAGGCTTTTGACTTTGGCGCTAGGGGTGATGAGCTTGCCCAGAATGGGCGGGGGGGTCCATGCTGTTGAAAGTTGATTCATACGCTTGGCGTGAAACAGGAGAAGTTCTGTTTTCGCTCCATTGAGTTTAAGATAACTCTTTGTCATCCAGTCCTCTATCAAAGAGAGACATGTCTCTAGATTGAGGTGGTGATCCTGTCTGTTGCAGATGCGGAAATAGAGTTGTGTGTCATCTGCATATGAGTGGTAGAGCAGTTTTTGGCTGCTGATAATCTCAAAGAGAGGACGAAGATATATGTTAAACAGCACTGGTGACAGAGGCGATCCTTGAGGGACTCCGCATGTTACTGTGCGTTTGTCAGACGTGAAAGGTCCTAACTTCACTGTTTGCGATCGGTTTTCCAGAAAAGAGGAGAACCAAGATAGATCGCCTTCTGCGACTCTGGCTACTTCAGCAAGCCGAGTCAGTAACAGATTGTGGTCTACAGTGTCGAAAGCGGCACTTAGGTCCAACAGAACTAGAAGACAAGATTCTCCTTCGTCTGCGGCCTTGAGAACATCGTCCCATACTTTCAGTAATGCTGTTTCTGTCCCGTGTCCGGGACGGAAGCCTGATTGCAATGGGTCAAGTAGCTTGTGGGTATCTAGATGCTGTTGCAGCTGTTGTACCACTACTTTTTCCATTATCTTTGAGAGTACGTTGAGGCTAGTTATGGGACGGCGGTGGAGTGGATCCTTGGGGTCCAGGGAGGGTTTCTTCAGGATGGGTTGGATTACACCCTCTTTCAACTGTGAGGGCACTATGCCTTCCAAGAAAGACTGGTTGATAAGCTGCGTGATGGGAGGAGCCAGAATGTCGGCGCATTCCTTCAGCAGTTTAGTGGGGATAACGTCATTTGGCGCTGTGCTATTACGCAGAGTACAAATGACATTCTTAGTGGTCTCGATGGAGATGGGTTCCAGGGCGAACTTACCTGATATAGAAGAATTACTATGGGTGTTGTGTGAGAGGCTGCAGGGGGGCTGAGGGGGGAATTGTTTTGCTGAATGCTTTCACGGATCACCTTGATTTTATTAATGAAGTAATCCGATAGTTCATTGCAAAATTCTTGTGTGTCCGAGCTGGGGGTTTCAGTGCATCCTGGCTTCATGGTCTGGGTGACCATCTTGAAGAGTTCGCGGGGGCGGTTTAGGGCGCCGTTGATAGCCTCCGAAAAATAATTTTTCTTGGCTTGGAAAATTCCTTTGTGGTATTTTCTTGTAGTCGCCTTGTAGATGGATAGGTTTAGCTCTGAAGAACATCTTTTCCAGGCAGATTCGGCCCTTCTGCGTTCTTGCTTCAGTAACGACAGTTGGTTGCTAAACCAGCTGCGGTTGGTTTTCCGGATGCGGGTTCGTCGCTTCGGCGCTACCAAGTCGGCTGACTGTAGCATGGCCGAGTTTATGGCTTCCAATGTTTCAACGGCCGTTTGATGCGGCGGAGTTGTTTCTATTTTTTTCCTTAAAGTGGTTTTGAAGAGTTCCGAGTGGAGCTTCTTCTGACATCTAGTCCAGTGTGTTGTCACTGGATTTGATGTTTTTGTTGCGGGGGGGATTGTGGAAATATTGAAGGTAATTGCATGGTGATCTGTCCATGGCAATTTTTCATTTTCCCAAATTTTTATTTCCAGAGCTTGTCTGAAAATAAGATCAAGTGTGTGACCTGAAGCATGTGTGGGCCCACATACTAGTTGCTGCAATCCTAATCCTTCCAGGTGGTCAATACAGGCGTCGGCAATGGGGTCCTGTGAGGAGTTGGCCCAGAGATTGAAATCCCCGAGCAGCAACAGGTGTTTGCTGTTGAGGGTATAAGTGGAGAAGAAATCCGTCCATGATGATAGCAGCTGCGATTTTGGGCCGGGCGGCCTATAGCAGAGCAGAATGTGGACGGTCTCCTTTGAACTTGCTTGAAGTTGTAGAGTAAGGGTTTCCATGAATGGAAGAGGGTTTTGGCGGACTGGTTTGGTGATCGTAAGATGAGTCTTGAGGATCACCGCCAGGCCGCCTCCTCTTTGCCCTATTCTGTTTTCCGTTATGATACGGTAATTTTCTGGCACCAGTTCTCCTAGAATGGTGTTACAGTCGGCTGTGAGCCAGCTCTCTGTAATAAAAAGACAGTCTAGATCCTTTTGTTGAATGAAGTCGCGGATTTCTAGTCGGTGTTTTACTGCCGATCTTGTGTTGATCAGAGCACATGATATGTGCTTGAGCTGGGGTAAATGGCTGAAATGACTGACCGTCGATCTATGATCGATTCTCAATAGTCGCTCAGTTCTTAGGGCCTTTTTGGTGATGGCTGGCAGTATTGCGGCGCATTGCCTCAAACTCCAAATGGTTTCGGCAGAATATTGCCTACGTGCCATGATCGTCAATACACGGGGGGGGGGGATTTCGGGGCAGTGGGGAGAGGAATTGGCTAACTCCTCTTTCCAGGCTTGGTCCAGAGGAAGGCAAAAAACCCCGGCGGTGCTCGGCCAATATGCTCCAGCAGGGAAAAAATTCCTTCCTGACCCCTGTAAGAGGCGATCGGGTAACCCCTGGATCAGGCTTCTGTGCTTTGGAAAGACAGGGGGGGGGCTGGGGCTGTGAGGGGGACCCTGTTGCTGGTCAGGCGGGATGGCTGTTCAGGCAGTGGGAAGAGGGCTGACAGGGTGATTCTTTAATTGAACAGGGGGCTGAGGGGGTGAGAGACAGGCCGGGTAGCTGGCCCTCTGGGGTAGGGGAGGTTTCCTGGGGCTGAGAGAGGACCACAGAGGCGTGGGGAGCGGCGCGCCGTTAGGCCGCAAGTGAAGCCGCGGTCTTTCCTAGACCGCGGCCCCGCGATTCGGAGCGGCCTGGCGCGGTGCCCTCAACAGAGCACCAGAACGGCGAAAACTACACGGGCGGAGGAATAGAGGAAGGGGGGCCCTTGGGGCCCTTGGGGATGATGGAGGTAAGGGAGGTGAGGGAGTGCAGGGGAACCTAGGCTGGGGAAAAAAAGAAGATTCCTGTCTCTCGGGACAGAGAAGACTGCGGCTTGTCCTGACAAGGACGGCCGCTTTTAGTCCCAGGGAGAGCAGGCAGACTTACCTTCAGCGGATGGGGGCTGGAGCAGAGAAGGAGCTGGAGCAGGAACGGGGGTGGCCAAAAAACCCTGCCTATCCAGGGAGTATGAGCCACACGTCCCACTGCTGGGATCCGTGCGCCAGTATCTGCTACTCCCTGGTTCAAGCCCTAGGAGAGAGAGGGGGCCGACACAACCAGCAGTAGACACCTGGTCGTGAAATCAGCACAGAGAGAGGAGAGAGCACGTCTTGCTGCACGTCTTGCTGCTTCCTTCTCTTGCTGTTCGCTGTACACTATATTGTCAAAAGTATTGTGACACCTGCCTTTTCACGCACATGAACTTTAATGGCATCCCAGTCTTAGTCCGTAGGGTTCAATATTGAGTTGGCCCACCCTTTGCAGCTACAACAACTTCAACTCTTCTAAGAAGGCTGTCCACAAGGTTTAGGGGTGTGTCTATGGGAAAGTTTTACCATTATTCCAGAAGTGCATTTGTGAGGTCAGGCACTGATGTTGTATGAGAAGGTCTGGCTTGCAGTCTCTGCTCAAATTCATCCCAAAGGCGTTTTATCAGGTTGAGGTCAGAACTCTGTGCAGGCGAGTAAAGTTCATCCACCCCAAACTCCAATCATACACTGCTCAAAAAAATTGAAGGAACACTTTGAAAACATTAGATCTCAACGGGCAAAAATCTCATGCTGGATATCTATACTGATATAGACTGGGTAATGTGTTAGAAATAAAAGGATGGCACATCCTTTGATGGAAATGAAAATTATCCACCTACAGAGGGCTGAATTTAAAGACACCCCGAAAATCAAAATTATGCAGCAAGCTAGTCCATTTTGCTGAAATTTCATTGCAACAACTCAAAATGGTCTATGACTAAGCACTGATTGTGCGAAACACGTCAGTTTTTCTACCCCACTGCTTTCTGTGCTGTGTTTTGTAGTGCTTTTTTATCCTTATACACCAATAAAGGCTACCGTTTTACCGTGCGGCTTGCCATGAATTCCTTTGAGGTCTTTGAGGAGGACATTGATTGCTTATTGCATTTGCCTGGAGCGGCAGTCTCTTTTTCTTAACTCAAAATGGTCCTCAGTAGTTTGTATGGCCCCCAAGTGCTTGTATGCGTGCCTGACAACATCAGGGCATGCTCCTAATGAGACGACGATGGTGTCCTGGGGTATTTCCTCCCAGATCTGGACCAGAGCATCACTGAGCTCCTGAACAGATTGAGGTGCAACCTGGGGGCATCAGATGGAGCGAAACATAATGTCCCAGAGGTGTTCTTTTAAATTTAGGTCAGGAGGGAGTGGGGGCCATTCAATCGTATCAATTTCTTGAGCCTCCAGGAACTGGCTGCATGCTGTATGAGGCCAGGCATTGTCGTGCACCAGGAGGACCCCAGGACCCACTGCACCAGTGTAGGGTCTGACAATGGGTCCGAGGATTTTATCCTGATACCTAATGGCAGTCAGGGTGCCATTCTGTAGTCTGTAGAGGTCTGTGCGTCCCTCCGTGGATATGCCTCCCCAGACCATCACTGACCCACCACCAAACCGGTCATGCTGAACGATGTTACAGCCAGCATAAAGTTCTCTGCGGCTTCTCCAGACCCTTTCACGTCTGTCGCATATGCTCAGGGTGAACCTGCTCTCATCTGTGAAAAGAATGGGGCACCAGTGGTGGACCTGCCAATTCTGGTGTTCAATGAAAAATGCCGATCAGGCACAGAGCACACTAGAGGACATCGGGCCCTCAAGCCACCCCCATGAAGTCTGTTTCTGATTGTTTGGTCAGAGACATTCACACCAGTGGCCTGCTGGGGGTAATTTTTTAGGGCTCTTGCAGTGCTCATCCTGTTCCTCCTTACACAAAGGAGCAGATACTAGTCCTGCTGATGGGTTAAGGACCTTCTACCGCTCTGTCCAGCTCTCCTAGAGTAACTGCCTGTCTCCTGGAATCTCCTTCATGCTTTTGAGACTGTGCCGGGAGACACGGCAAACCTTCTGGCAATGACACGTATTGATGTGCAATCTGGAGGAGTTGGACTGCATGTGCAACCTTTATAGGGTCCAAGTATCGCCTCCTGATACCCAGTAGTGAAACTGACCCTAGCCAAATGCAAAACTAGTGAAAAACAGTCAGAAAAGATGAATAGGGAAAAAAATGTCAGACACCTCCACCTGAAAAAAACATTCCTGTTTTGGAGGTTGTCTCATTGTTGTCCATCTAGTGCACCTGTTGTTAATTAAAATAACAGCAAAGCTGAAGCTGATTACCAACGCCCTCTGCTACTTAACATTAAAAAAAATTTGAGCAGTGTATATCGTTTTTTCAGAAGCTCCACTTTAAATACATTTCTGTCTATTGGCTTCTGTGTGGTAAGAATGCCTGTACAGGAAATGTTGGCATACCGTGGTCCTCTCAATCTAACTTTACATTTTATTCATTTATGTCATAATTAATCAATATGTTCTCTAACCCAGTAACAAATGTAAATATGGAGAAACACATTGAGATAAGGCTGCACACCCCAGTATTGACAAAAGGACAAAATGGTTCCCCTAGATTTTCAAACACTTATTTATCAAACATAGCGACAATAAAAATGTGGTGCTAATGCACTCAAACAATGCAATATACCAGCCACAAATTTGTCACCCGATGCGTTTTGATCCAATGTAGTTGTGGTCTACTTCAGGGGGATTGTTTGTGTCTAAAAGATACATCAACGACTAATGCCACGTACACACGATCAGATTTTCTGTCAGAAAAACCTTGGATGACTTTTCTGACAGAATTCCGCTCAAGCTTGGCTTGCATACACACGGTCACACACAAGTTCTCTGAACTTTTGTCCGTCAAGAACGCGGTAACATACAACACTACGACGAGCCGAGAAAATTAAGTTCAATGCTACCGAGCATGCGTCAAATTGTTTTCGAGCATGCGTCAGAATTTTGCGCGTCAGAATTGCTACAGACGCATAGGAATTTTTTCCGTCGGAAAATTTGAGAACCAGCTCTTTGATTTTTGTTGGCAGAAATTCCGACAGCAAAAGTCCAAAGGAGCATAGACACGGTCAAAATTTCCATTCAAAAGCTCACATCGGACTTTCGGAATTTCTGAACGTGTGTACGGGGCATTAGAATTGTAACATGTCACAGTATATGACTGTCCATTTGGACACAATAGGTATATTTACCGCTAATGGATGGAAAGCAGTCCAGAGGCTTATAGTTGAGCTTTTTTTTTTTTTTCACCGCCTCGCTTGCACTCTGCCTGTTACTTCATTACAACTAATACATATTTCTTGATATAACTTTTTATTAATTTATGTATTTTGGGAATTGCTCCTCAGGTGGCTTCTTATCCCCCTTTTGGGATGCCAAGAGTGTGGTTTCTTGTAAGCCAGTTCCACCATTGGATCCCATTTTGGAGGAGACGGGGACAACTCATGGAATGTTTTTGGATCACTTTCCTATAAGCCTCTGGTCACAAGGCTGCTTTCCATCCATTAGCAGTAAATATACCTATTTTGTCTAAATGAACAGTCATATACTATGACATGTTACAATTCTAAGTCTTTGATGTATCTTTTAGACACAAACATTTTCCCTGAAGAAGACCACGACTACATTGGGTTGAAACGCGTCGGAAACAAATCTGTGGCTGGTATATTGCATTGTTTGAATTGCATCAGCCCCACTTTTTTTTATTGTCGCTATGTTTCATGGATTATGACTAATTAGTTTGCAACCAGACCTCATATTTTAAAATCTTGTGAATTTTACCCTTTTGTACAATAAAAAAGATTTTTATAAATGTATTGTTATCAACAAAATCATTTTGCTGCTAAAAAAAAACCCAGGGGGAATCATCCTGTCTTTTTACCCAGTAACAAATTGCCTTTAATCACTCAGAATTGATTACAATGATCCAAATCTCAATCTCTGACTATTTATTAAGAATTGCCAACTACTGTATTTGCAATAATATTATATATACATTTAAATAGATTTTGACTCACGATGAACCACCTATTAAACCATCTATTGAAGCTTAAAGTCACGCACCAGGCGGATTAAAAATAAACTGTCAATGATTGGAGTATTTTATGTTGTTTTTTAATCATTATGTGTATTTTAAATACAACTTGTGTACATACCTGAATTTACCTGCCTGAAGTTCGTATATTCTCCCTGTGCCTGTGTGGGTTTCCTCTGGGTCCCCTGGTTTCCTCCCACTCTGGTTGGTTAATTGGCTCCTGTATAATTTGGCCCTAGTATGTGTATGTATGATTGAGAGTTAGGGACTTTAGACTATAAGCTCCTTGAGAGCAGGGAATGTACAATTTATGCTGTATGTAAAGCGATGCGTAAATTGATGGCGTTATATAAGTACCTGTAATAAATAAATTCAACAGCATTATATACCGGGTAAGAGTGAAAGCAGTATTTTGGTCCAGCCAGGTGCGTTGTATTCACATGTACCGACAATAAATATGCTGACAGGGGAAGAGTGCAGAGAGATTACCTCATTAGTCTATTTCTGCTTCTTTACTATCCAATTTCGGGAAGAGGGGGAAGGGGCTGGTTGGAAAGTGAGATATATGTGTTTTCATCATAAAATTTACCGACACAGCCATGTTTTTACTGGCATTTCCAAAAACAGCTTTAGCGCTAATTTCAGTGTTTAGACAACTAACAAGTACAATATGCAATTAACAATTAGTGTTGAGCAGAATATGCCATATTCGATTTCGCGATATATCTCGAATATATAGTCGAATATTCGAGAAATATTCGCTAAATACGAATATTCGTGATATTTTTTGGAAATTAAATTATTGCGAATTTTCGCTATTGCGATTTTTCGCTATTGCGAATATTCCAGAAATGCGGAATGGAGCACTCTGATTGGCTCAGAATATTTGTGATATTTTATAATACAAAATAATTGCGAATATTCGAGAAATGCGGAATGGAGCACTCTGATTGGCTCAGAATATTCGTGATATATTACAATACACAATAATTGCGAATATTCGGCAAATGCGGAAGGAGCACTCTGATTGGCTCAGAATATTCGTGATATATTACAATATAAAATAATTGCGAATATTCGAGAAATGCGGAATGGAGCACTCTGATTGGCTCAGAATATTCGTGATATATTACAATACAAAATAATTGCGAAATTTCGAGAAATGCGGAATGGAGCACTCTGATTGGCTCAGAATATTCGTGATATATTACAATATAAAATAATCGCGCGATATCGCTATTGCCGAATAATCGCATTGCGATTTTTCGGCAATATAAAATGAGCGCTGCAGCTACTCGGCCCAAGGTCTCTAATCATACCAGCAATGCTTTTAGACGTCGATGGGGATCTCTAGGATGTGATCTGTTCTAAAAAAAAAATTGAAAAAAATTCGAATATTCGAAATAGCGAATATTCGCCGCGATATTCGTGTTATTCGCGAATACTCGAATATGCAATATTCGTAGCGAATATTCGCAATGCGAATATTCGTGAGCAACACTATTAACAATGTGACTTTCAGTAGATTTGAAGGCAAAAAACATTTTTCTTCTTTTATTTTCGATATATTACGTAAGTAGCTGAGGGAAAAGTCTCAGCAGGGAAATTATAATGGGCAGGCGCACACACACACATGAAATGTGTGAGGCCGCGTACACACGATCAAATTCATCTGCTGGAAATGGTCCGACGGACCATTTCAGCAGACAAATTCGATTGTGTGTACGGGCGGACAGACGGGTTTTTCCAGCAGACAAATTTTAAAGCATGCATGTCTGCTGGGAACCCGTCCGTCCGACATGTCTGCTGGTTAGACATGCGTGGAAGTGTTTTACTTCCTGGTGACGGTGACGTGGCGGCGTCAACGTCACCGCCACGTCACCGCGCTGTCTGCTGGCGGGGATTTTGGTTTGATCGTGTGTACACGATCAAACCAATCTATCACAGCAGACAAATCCGATCAAAACGGTGTGTCAGACCGATTTGATCGGATCTATTTAATGTGTGTACGTGGCCTGACAGTCTCTTCCCACGCCAGGTGGTCCCTTCAGCCACTCCATTTCAAACAGCACTGGGAGTTACACTCCCGGCTGGCATTGCTTCCATCATGTAGACCCACACACGAGGCTCCAGCAGCAATGCATGGCTTCCTTTGTACCATGACATCACACGACACACTCAGGCACTGCCTCCACCAGACCCACCCCCCACTCCAGCGCTGCCCAAACACACTGTAGCAAAAACTTGGATGGTTTTGGCTGGCTTCGGAGTGTCACAGCCATATCTTTTACTGGCAACCTTATCCAGTTACTGGTATTTACCGCCAGACGTTAAGTGCCTGTTTTTTTACTGGCTGCCAGTAAAAATACTGTTGGTCGGCAACACTGTAGCCCATTAGAAAAACAGAGTAACAGAGCCCTCAACACTATTTTTGAAATTGCACCGCACTGAATCACATGAGAGGGTTATGGCACCACTGTGCCTCTGCTAAAGTGCAGATGGTTTCTCTGCGGGCGATTTTGTGTACGTTCCCCAATCCTGGATATGTGAACCTAGATGGTACAAAGGTATAGCACGTTATTACATTATAATGCTATACATCATTGAATTGTACTGACCCTTCCTGCCTGTGTAATCTTCCAGAAAAATGTACACTGAGTCTTTTTATTGGTACCAGTTCTATGTAAATTAGTGAAGGAGCTGTGTACAGTAGGTGACACTCAATTGTGGGCTCACCACAGAACGACCATACGTCACCCTAATACATGGAGTGAAACAGCTTTTCTATTCCCTGTAATTATCACTACAGCTGACCACAGTCCACTACAAAGCTCCTCCATTCCGCCCACCTGGCTCCTGCCATTTTATAGGCTGGCGGCTGTGTGGCGGAAAATGTGCCATGACATCACTCGCCTCATTACGAATAGGCATGCTCCAAGCCTCTACCGGCAGTCAGATCTGCTCCCTGGCCCTGGGAACCACCCCCATCCCCTGGCATTTACACAGGATTGTCTCAGGCATGTGCAGTACCGGGCCAAGCTGGTGGTAGCAACTTTTCACTGGCATTTTCTCCTGCTACGGGCAGGAAGAAAAGTGCCCTGTTTTTACAGGCTGCCCGTAAATATATGAGCATTTGGCAACACTATACTGGACAGTTAGGGAATGGATCCCCATCTGTCTGTTTTTAGCGGACCAGATTGGATCAGATGCTGGTGGGTGTCAGTGGACACATGTTCACTGACATCCGTCGCTCCATAGAGAGTAATGGATGGTTCAATCAGGTCCTCCTGAAAACTGACAGGCAGACCCAATTTGTCCGTTAGTGTGACATGGGCTTTATACTGTATGTATTATAGCTGCGTATTTAATTGCTTTTATAAAACTCCATTCTGCTCTACAGACATAAATGATTGAGAAACATTCATATAGCTTTTTTTACAGTGTTGTTTTTATTCATGTAAAGTTTGAAAGCAATCTATGTCAATCTAAGGCTCTTAGAGTGACAGGTGTAGCTTACTGTGCAAAAAGTTAGTGAACTGCTAAAACACTGACAATAAATTACCTCTTGCATGCTGAGCACAAATGGATGAATGTGTTCTACATCAACAAATGTTTATAAGCTTACCATTGGAAGGCCATTTTGTATCCACCACTGATTAGCACAGAAGTGGAGTTCATAGCATGCAATCAGAAGGTAAGGTCTTCATACACATCAACATGATCTATTTTTACAGAGAGCCTCAGCTCATATTAACTTTTGACTGAATTCCTCTATTTTTTGGAACATTACTTGTTATAATTCAATAACCATAGGCTAATATAGTCATTATTACCCAAAATGTTCTAAAAAAAACTGAGATTACTGGCTCAGTTAGTTTGAGATTGATCAATATGATTTCCATCTACGAGCTTTCCCCTAACTCAATTTAGGTGGCTTTAAAAAAAAAATCCAAAGACTACTTTCTGCAGGAAGGAAAAAAATGGCTCTCATGCCAGTCTTGCGCAGACTGCAATCAAAACCTTTAATTATCACAGTTGGCCCCTTGTGGGGTATTAAGAGAATATACCTGTTTAACGTGATCTGATCGAACCACAGGTTAAAGTTGACTTTTTGTTTTTTCTGTCCTGGAACAGAGCACCATATTATGTACAAAAAAATATCATGAATTAATATCAAAATACAAAATAAAGTGTTTTCTTTCACATAAATAGTTGAGGGTAGGGCTGGTGAAAAGAGGGAGTTTGAGTCCTGATAGATCCACGTGGGTGTAAGGCTGCACCCTCATAGCTCCTGGGATTGAATAAAGTCTGGATTGTCATAGCAGTAAGTCCCAAGGGATGGAGAGTCCTTCAGGGGAAGAGGTTCTTTTGATTTTTCTTCCTCTTCTCTGTGCTGAGAACACTTCTTACAACAGCATCCACACATGACAAAGAAAAGATTGTCATAGGGTGCCAAAGAGTGTAGCCAAAGGGGTAGGAAATCCCAGTTCCTCAGGAAAGATGGTAAATATTTTGGCAACCTCTTCTGAAGAATATTGATGATTATGACTGCAACAATGACCACCAGAATTGGACCTCCCACAGCAGCTAGCACAATCCACCCGGCCATAGACAGGCCAAAAACAGCCAGGGGTAGTATAAGGAAGCTCAAGAGGAGGTATAGAACTGCAAACCAGCGGTATTTTGCTGTGATATCTCCAAATGTTTTGGCTATGTGGATCGGTATACGAAGGTATGGGATAACATACCAGAGGACAATGCCAGAGAGATTGAAAAAAAGGTGAATGAATGCCACCTAGAATAAAGAAGAAGAGCGTTAATTAATTATTGAGATAATAAGATAAAACAGCATAATTCCTTTCATCGATGTTGTCTGTCTTGTAGGCTAATATCTGATCAGTGTTCAGTACTTGAAGGTTTATTGGGGACATTTGAGATATCCATGTCATTATCTCCTGTGCTAAAGTTCACCCAGGAGTCTTTGGTACTACAAATTGTAACATACTTTGTTTGGTAGCCAGAAAGTTGACAATAACATTGCAATTGAATAATTTCTTTGAGAATCACTACCAAAGAATTTAAGGTTTTGAATTGCTCATGGGATAATTAAAATGTAGGGCGTTAGGTGAATTACCATTTAGGCTTCATTTACACCTAGGCGTTTTGAATCGCGTGCAGATTTGCCCGTGATTTCAAAGCGGCAAGGTGTAAATACTCGATACTTAATACCTAGGTCTTCAAAAAAATATTTTTTTTATTTTTTCATAAGCTTAAGGTGGTAATAAAGGAAAAATCACTAATATACATAATTACATTGTTGGCGAGGTTAAATAAAGACATCAGTCCATTCAGTTCTACCTGTGTGGGTGTGGATCTGTGTGTTTATGTCAATACCATTTCCCATACCCCTGTATAATGTGTTCTCCATGATGCTCATCTAAAGCCTCGTACACACAGGCTAGAATCTCGTCAGGAAAAAAACATAGTTTTTCCTGACGAGATTCTTGGCAAGAATCTCTTGCCGCCCGAGTGTACAGACTCTCCTTTCAAAAGAACCGTGGTTCTCTTGAAAGGCAAGAACGCAGTGATGTCATTGCGTACGACCAATGTGTGCTCATCACATTCGATGCTTTCGTCGCCATCTTGCTGCACCCCACCTATGCCTAGGAAGTAATTTCGAGCATGCACGGTGTAACGGAATGACCCGTGACGCCTAGAGACTTTTGAGGGATAGGGGGTACTCCTGTGCCAGCGTCACTGAGGACTCTTGGGACTAAGGTCACCCTGTGCCCCTTTTGGGCATAGGGTGGCTGATAAATGATAATTCATGTTTTGCAGGAGATCTGGACATATTACAAGCTGTAAAGGTCAATGTTTCATTTAATGTGGGGACACATGCTTTTGAGGTGTTAATTGCTTCAGCTCCTAAGACCTTTCATTGTCCATTGTGTGAGGCTGTTGAGATGCTAACTAAGACTACTATTGTGGATTGAAACTGAGAGTCAGCCTGGCTCCTGAAAGACATTTCATTGTGTGATAACACTGTTTAAAGCCCATTGATGATCAGGTGTGAATACCTTTTTGTCGGAGGCAGAAAGTCTGTCTATGATGTGGATTGAGGGGAACTAATTGTGTGATGCTGTTTTGTGTGAATAGATGTGACTTGTCAGCTGTAGTAATTAACTCCTGTAATTCGGGGCCCGAACGTCTGACACAGGAATGTGTATTCTGCAGGTGAATAGCTGTTGTCAGAGACGGGACGTCTGGGGGATAATTACCTCACCTGAATGTCATTATCTAAAAGAATGTGAAGCCCCACTGTGTGGTAAAGTGGGGTGGAGAGTTTCTTTGTTCCTTTCATGCTTGAACTGTATAAAAACCTGAGAGTGTACCATTAAAGCATTCATACATTTTGGAACAGGAACAGAGCTGCGTGTCTCATCCTTGTTTTGGGGAATGAAATGGGTCCTGTCGGCTGGATTGTCGGATAAGCTGTCGTGGTTGGGGCAATGGAATGGATATCGTAAACGGTGGTGACCGTTACACCCGGGTTTCCACGGCGACAGGTAAGTATACAGATGCTGGGTTTCTCGTTGGGAAACAGGCCAACAAGAATCTTGACGAGAAAATAGAGAGCAGGATCTCTATTTTTCTCGTGGAAATTCTGGGCAGATTTCCAGACGAGAAACCTCAAAGCCTTGTACACACGCTCGGTTTACTCAACAAGAAAGCTCTGCCAGCAGTTTTCTTGCTGGTTCTTGCAGAGAAAACCGAGCGTGTGTACGAGGCTTTAGAGTTTTTTTGTTTTTATTTTACTATCGACACTCCTGGCTGACACCACTGATTGTAGAAGGGAGTTTCACATCCTTACCTCTCTGACAGTAAAGAATCCCCTATTCAGTTTAAGGTTAAAACTTTTCTCCTTCAATTTCACTAAGTGGCTGTGTGTCTTCTTAATGGAGTTGTAAACCCTTGTGTTTTTTCACCCTAATGCATCCTATGTGATGGGGATGTGATTGGAAAATATAGCTGCCTCTATGTACTGTAAATATATAATTACAAATCATACAAAGAAACAACGTTTTTAAAACATTCACAATCATTGATCAGAGGAAATACCCCAAACATGTCTTAACCCGGTTAAAACCATAAAAACAAAATAATAGTATTTTCTTGGTGATTTTATATATATATATATATATATATATAAATAAACACACACACACACATATACCGATCAGCCATAACATTATGACCACCCACCTAATATTGAGTATGGCCCTCTTTTGCTAAAACAGCCCTGATCTATTGAGGCGTGGACACTGGACAAGTAACATCCACATGAATGGCAGGACCCAAGGTTTCCCAGCAGAACATTGCCCAAAGCATCACACTGCCTCTGCCAACTTGCGTTCTTATCCCGCATCCTGGTGTCATCTCTTCCTCAGATAAGTGACGTACATGCACCCAGCCATCCACATGATGTATAAGAAAACGTGATTCATCAGACCAGGCCACCTTCTTCCATTGCTCCGTAGTCCAGTTCTGATGTTCATGTGACCATTTTAGAAGCTTTTGGCTGTGGACATGGGTCACCATGGGCTTCATAGCCCCATACACAACAAACTGCGATGCCCATTTTTTTCCTGCTTTCACCAAATTACAACATGTTCACTTGCTGCCTAATATATCCCACCAATTTTCAGATGCCATTGTAATGAGATATTCTCTTTACCTGCCAGGGGTCATAATGTTATGGCTGATTGGTGTATATACAGTATATAAAATGTTGGCAGCCTTTTAAATTCCTCAAAGCAAGCAAGGAATTACAAGACATCATACCTGCACTGATTCACTTAGGGAAGACGCGGGGCTGGCTAAGGCCGCTAACACAGCTGTAGTGGTGGTACCAATATTAGATCCAAGAAACAGAGGATAGGCTCTTTTCATGCTGATGACACCAACACCTGCAAAAAATTGATATTTATCATAAAACAATTCCTAGACAATTGTACCTATCAAAAGTATGTTTAGCAACATAAAAATAATTAATATTTGAAGGTTGGGCCCTGAATGAGAGCTGTTTTTCATTTGCCCATTGGAAAATAAAGACTGTTTGTAAAAGCAAACACAACTGGCTAGTGATCTGGACTCCCCAAATATAACAATGCATATCACAGCCCTGTGCGCTGTGAGTGGCTTTATTGGGGTGATTTAGTGAGATCCCACATGCTTGTTACTCTGGCGTCCCTGAAAACCCGGATCTTTTACAAGGAGTTAAGATAAAGAGTGAGTAAGATCTCTCTGAATTGGTGGCAGATGAAAATAATCATTAGACAGCCCCATACACCTGCAAGACTGTTGTTTTGCCATTGTACAGTTCACCCAGTGAACACTGTCACAGTGGTGAACATAGAAATTCAGGAACAGGTGTAAGTGATCTTTATTTATTTTATGTATGTATTTTTCCTCCACTAGACCACCAGGTATGATTAGTGGAAATGTTTCATATTGGGGCACTGTTACAATGGGGGTTATTACTAAAGGCAAATTCACTTTGCACTACAAGTGCAAAGTGCGCTTGAAATTGCACTGAAATTGTACTTGGAAGTGCAGTCACTGTAGATCCGAGGGGGACATGAAAGGAAAATAAAAAAACAGCATTTTAGTTTGCACATGATTGGATAATAAAATCAGCAGAGCTTCCCCTCATTTCAGATCTGTCCCTCAGATTTACAGCAACTGCACTTCCGAGTGCACTTTCATAACTCACACTTTTCACTTTTCAGAAAACAAGATACGCCGGTTTGCATTGAAGATCCGACAGACGTAATTGTATTACGCTATCGGATCTTAAATGTGTTTTTAAAATGGCCGCCGGGGGCGTTCCCGCTGATTTACGCCGAGAATATGTAAATCAGCGAGATACGCCAATTCACAAACGTACGCCGGCCCGACACAGTCACTTTACGCCGTTTACGTAAGGGTTTTCCCGGCGTAAAGATAAAGCTGCCCATAGCAGGCGCATCCTATGTTAGGTATGGACGTTGTGACCGCGGGAAATTTGAAAATGTTTAAGTCATTTGCGTAACTCGTCCGTGAATGGGGATTTACGTCGATTACGTTCACGTCGAAAACACCGTCATAATTTGGAGCATGCGCACTGGGATTTTACAATGGTCGACGCATGCGCAGTACGTTCGGCGCATGGACGCACCTAATTTAAATAGGAGACGCCCCCTACCCGCCGAATTTGAATTAGGTCGCCCAGTTTGGGCTACGCCGCTGGAACTTTACACGCAAGTGCTTTCTGAATACAGCACTTGCGAGTAAAGTTTCGGCGGCGTAACGTAAATAAGAAAAGTTACGCCGCCGCAACTTTGCGCACGGCCTTTCTGAATCTGGCCCATAGTTTGCACTTGTAGTGCAAAGTTGATTCGCCTTTCTTAAATAACCCCAAATGTCTTGTATTCTGTTGTAGCATTGTGCCACATTGGGGTACTACTGTATATTATATTTGGACACTGTGGGCCAGATTCTCAAAAGAGATACGACGGTGTATCTCAGATACACCGTCGTATCGCAGTTTTTTTCAATGGGTATCTATGCGAGTGATTCTTTTTTTTTTTGACAGTAAAGAATGCGAGTGATTCTTAGAATCACTTACACATAGATACACTAAAGATCTGACAGGTGTAAAGCAATTACACCGTCGGATCTTAGATGTAATGACAACGCCGGCCGCTAGGTAGCCTTTACGTTGTTTTCTCATTTGCCTATTCCCGAACATTTTTGCGACGCGGCGATGTAGTTTACGTAGGTTGCGTACGCGTAAGGTTACCCCTGCTGTATGAGGGGTATGTTTCCGAAGTGCCGTCGTTGCCATGTTAAGTATGGCGTGGGGTCAGCGTCGTCTTTTTCCGTCGGTTACGTCGTTTTACTAAGTCGTTTGCGAATAGGGAATTGCATAAGTCACGATTGCGTCGTTTTGACGTCGGTTTCAACGACGCTTTCCGACGTGAGCTGGAGCATGCGCACTGGGCTTTTTTCCCAGCCGGCGCATGCGCACTTCGTTTGACACGGAGGCGCGCTTAATTTAAATACAGCACGCCCCCCTCCTTCAGTATTTGAATTACGCGTCCTTACGACGCCGGCCTTACGACGCCGGATTTACGCTACGCCACCGAGAATTACGGAGCAAGTGCTTTGAGAATACGGCACTTGCTCCAGTAATTTGCGTAGACGTAGTGTAAATGCGATATGATACGCCGCCAGATATGCAATTTTTTGAGAATCTGGCCCTGTATGATTTAATATTCTGGCCATGTTTTACATTGCAATATTTTATATCATGGCAACCACATCACATTGCGAGATCATGGGTTCTATTATATGTGAGCTCTGATGTACTTTGCAGTGGGAAATCTATGTTTTGTATTGTAGACTGCTTTATTGAGAGGGGCCTTTTTTTTCTCAAATAGCGTGTGAGCTAGGTCTTTTATTTCTCTATAGCAGGGATCTCCAAACTACGGCCCTCCAGCTGCTGTGAAACTACACTTCCCATGAGGCATTGTAAAACTCTGACATTCGTAGACATGACTAGGCATGATGGGAATTGTAGTTTCTGAACACCTGGAGGGCCGTAGTTTGGAGACTCCTGCTCTATAGCACACATTTATATGCACATGTGTGTATACATACTGTATGCAGCCTCACTGTGCCCATCAAATTCAACCACTGTGCCCATCAAATGCAGCCACTGGGCCCATCAAATGCAGCCACTGTGCCCATTGATGCCACTGTGCCCATTGTCGCCACTGTGCCCTGTAATATGCCCCTCCCCCTGCCCGGCACCTACCTTTCTGGGGGTCAGCCATCCTCCTTCCACGTCCCTCGATGTCTTCTCCCGCCCTCGATGACGCTTCAGCCAATCAGGTTACCGGTAACCAGAACCGGTGAACATGATTGGCTGAGACGCCTGTCAGTCTTATCTAAGGAACGTACCCCACGTACGTCCCTTGGATATGTTTCCGGAAGCCGACTACAGGCTGTGTGCACTTCCACACAGCCAACCAGCTGCCATTATTCAGGTGGCCGGCGCTCACCATCCGGCCATCTGAATAGTCGGCAGCAGCGGCAACAATAACATAGATTCATGCAATGCATGAATCTATGTTATTGTAATCAGTGGCGGTGCGAGAGCCAGAGGGGGCGGTGCTCCGGCGCCCTCTATAGACGCACCGTCACTGATACTGAGGCTCTAAGAACATATGACTTCTATTGTGATTTGGTATCATCATTGTCGATTAGCCAATTGGATCCAGGACCAGCTGTATAGATCAAGTTGATCGATTTAAGCTTCTGGTGACTTGGGTGGTGGTGTACACCTTCCCCAGTCATTGGCATTTGGTAAGCCCCTTTTTCTACCATTGGTGATGGTACTTCTGTCAAGCTGTTGTTCCATCTTCAAGATTTTCCTGTGGTGAAGTCATCTTTATCTCCATTTGTTTGTACTTTAGTTACTTGCACCTTTTCATCTTCATTCACTACCATTGTGAAATTTTTATTTCATCACATCATGTCGGTGTATCAATTTGTATAGTGCGGTCACGTGGTGACATTTTTTAACCATTTAGATATACAGGTATATCATTATATGCAATTTTAGGTTTGTTATTATCAGATGTGGTTGACTTCCATATCCTTACACAAGTAGTAGCGCTCCACTTTTCCATTTTAGCTTTTGATATACTTTAGGCCAGGTCGGAAATAGCATTAACATTGATGGTGCCAACTCTTAGTGGCAGTACAACATGAATGGCACTTTTGGTAGAAGCTGATACAGCAGAATTCTGTAAATTGCACTCCAGCATTTTAAAAGAATACTTGAACAAGTACAAATAAATGTCTGTTAATGAAAACCACTCACCCATCAGAGGTACGATAGCGGCAGTGAACACGGAACTACTCTGGACCACAAATGTCATTACAGCACCAATGAGGATCGCCAAATATCCAGTGAGCCAGCTGAATGGGAACGGGAAGTCTGCGTGCACATAATTCATAATTATATTTATGCCTAAATAAACACATGAACAGTATACTGTATTATAAAGTTTATTGGTATTTTAAAAAGGTAATGTGTTAGATTTAAGTGACATTGGGGGTTATTTGCGAAAGGCAAATCCACTTTTTCACTACAAGTGCACTCAAAAGTGCACTTGGAAGTGCAGTCGCTGTAGATCCGAGGGGGACACGCAAGGAAAATAAAAAAACAGCATTTTAACCTCCACATGACTGGGTGATAAAATCAGCAGAGTTTCCCCTAATTTCACATCTACCCCTCAGATATACAGCAAAAGCACTTCCAAAATGCACTTGTAGTGCAAAGTGAATTTGCCTTTCGTTAATAACCCCCATTGTGTTTAACATTATTTAGAAAACTATTTTGTGGAACTACTTGTACTAATTTCACCAGTTATGGCGGTAGCTCCCAAATACATGGGTATTGCACCATGAATATGTATAACATTTTTTACATTTTGAAAATGTAAAATGTACATGTTTTTTGTGATTTGTCTTTTGTATTTACTTTAATGTGTTTTGAAATAATTTTGTTCTATATTCTAATAATAGGAAATCTTTTGACTACAAAATTTTAAATCTACCCCTGTCTGGAGTCTCCTGGTATAAAGGGCTCATTCACTTCTTTTTGTTCTGATGCGTCGCTTGCGATAATGCAGTATATTGCATGTTGCATTCAGGTAGACCATTCATTTTGCACTTTAGTGCTGGGGTGCCATTTGGAACTAAATGACGCCACATTGCATTAGTACTTGTAGGGAAAACTTTTTATATTGGTTTTGGATAGAGTAGAGATTGGATTAGAGCTCCTGTCATGTTTACATTGCTGTCTTCGCACCTATTATAGAGGTTTACCCTCTCTGTTTGTCATATTCTCGATTATTACCACGCTGAAGTGGTCTGATGGTCTGATGTGCGTACACACCATCAGACCAAAAATCCAATCAGACCAGAACGCGGGGACGTAGAACGCAACGACGTGCTGAAAAAAAGAAGTTCAATGTTTCCAAGCATGCGTCGACTTGATTCTGAGCATGCGCAGGTTTTTGGTCCGATGCTTTGGCGTACTAACCATCAAATCTGTCCGACGGACAGGTGTCCGTCGGACAGATTTTTAAGCAAGTTTTAAAACTTTCGTCCGACGGACAACTGTCTGCTGGGCCGTACACACCATCGAATTGGTCCGATGAAACTGGTCTGCAGACCAGTTTCATCGGACCGGTCTGATCGTGTGTACGCGGCCTAAAGAAAGTAGTCACATAGTTTGGCTTGAATATGTATGTACCATGGGGGAACTTAAAGGTGCCTTATGACCTAACCCCACATTAATAAATGTCTCTTTGTTTGCCTCTTTTGACCACCTCTGGTTATTGCTGGCTAAATTCAGTAACGGCACTGTAGGTTGCAGAGAATGTTGAGAGGAGTCAGAAGTCTCCTTGGAAAAAATTAAGCAATATTTAATTTTATTGGTTTGGTGGCCTGAATAGTTGATTATTACCTTTACATATAAATCTGCCTCCAATAGCACATTCTAGCAATAGTTTTTAACTCTATTAAATCACATGACACAATAGATAGAGCTTGTAGAAAAGGATAACATTTCCAGAGCCTCTCCCATCCTTTGGAACTCGCTACCTAAACCTGTCCGGTTATCCCCTACTCTTGCTACCTTTAGGCGATCCCTGAAAACTCATCTCTTCAAGAAAGCCTATCACGTCTCCAACTAATCTTTTATCGCTTCCATCAGCTCATTTCCCACAGTTACATCCTTTTGTACCACCTGTCCCACCCTATTAGACTGTAAGCTCTTCTGAGCAGGGCCCTCTTAATCCTCTTGCATTTTATTGTATTATAACTGTATTGTCTCCATTTTATATTGTAAAGCGCTGCGTAAACTGTTGGTGCTAAATAAATCCTGTATAATAATAATATCAATTAGGTGACAACATGATGTCTACATATGGCCCCGCTGGTGTCAATGAAGGCTTAGTCTGTAGCCAAGGAAAGTACCCAGTGCTAATTATTTAAGCATAGTTGTGATTCAAATTTTTTCACCTGCATTAATTATCTTCTTGATGATTTGTGCAATCTGACCCTTCAGGACAGAGTTAAGAATTTTGACGATGAGGATGAGGCATGTGCAAAGCACCAACAATGATGCGGTCAGGAGGATGAAACCCACTGCTATGTCTGGGAGATTGATGTGTGAAAAAATATGAATGCCTGGTTGAGGAAAAAGAGATTAGTCATAGATATACACCAAGGTAGCACTAACATGCTATACTGTGTGCCCCATGCAGGCCCTATTCAATGTCTTAATGACCATGTATTACAAAGCCTAACATATCTAGGTTATTTGTGCAGAACAGTCTGTAAACTTCTGGATATTCCTTCACACTACAAAACATTTGCAACATTTGGAAGTAATGTTCAATTTTTTTTATAGCATGGCACCTCTAATGGTCAAGAACAATTATTGAGACCATTTTAAAGACCTCAGTCCAGTTAGTAATTATGCTGTACTCTTATGTATATAGGATTATCTTAGAAAATAGCTTTCTTGCTGTTCATAAGGTAAAACAATATTGAGGTAAGCTGTTAAAACATCATGTCTCATAAACGTTACCTTTTATTTAAAATAAATATCCAGATTCCATCTGTTAATGATATCATGATAATGAAATAGCAGAAAGTTTTGCACAGCATAGTTAGGCTCCATGCACATACAAGCTTAGCAGCTCCTGTATGCTCAGGCATAAAATCTCGGGCTCGCGCTAGGGGTGCCTTGCGTGCTGTGTACAGTCACCAGTATAAGTGAATGGCTGTATGCAGCCATGGTCAGGTAAACACCAATGGCTAGCTTCTGCATCAACCTGCGTTTACCTACGGATGCATGTACAGCACTTCCCCACAAAAATGTAGTGTGGTTTTGTACAGCCATTCACTTGTATTGGCGTCTGTTTGCGGCATGTGCAGTTCTTTGGGTGTGAATAAACACTAGGGATTTTATGCTTCAGCATACAGGAGCTGCTAAGCGTTCATGTGCATAATGACATAATTCACTTTACTGTCTATATAAGCTTTGGGGCATTTTCTAGCAACCAGAAGGCTCTGATCTCACACTTACATCTCTCTATGTTTTCTTCTACTGTGGTGTTAATTTCTACGAAAGTTCCAAATACGTTGGTGATGCAGGAAACTGTGCTGCAGTCAGTCAGGTTAGTAACTGGGATGTACTCGGTCACCTTGAAAAATTGAATCAAAGAAAATAATTTTTTGAAGTGTTTCCCCCCCCCCCCAGGTCTACACAAACTTTCCAACAATACCATTAAAGTGGTTGTAAACCTCAGACCTGAAATATGAACAAAGCATATCCCTCTATAGTGTCTCAATCTAGAGCACTAAGTGTAATTTCTGTCTGCTGCCTCATTCCTCTCTTACCTGCATGAGTCACTTCTGACAAGTTTTCCTGACACCAAGAGAAAAATGGTGACGGGAAAGGAGCTCCAGCTGATTGAAAGCCTCAGCTCTGTTCCTGTGTGCTTTGTGGAGGGGGGAGTTGCTTGACCCCCCCCCCCCCCGCATAGTGTGACCCCAGCTCTCCTCCCACTTTTTTCTGACAGTTCGGACTTTAAATGGATGTAGAGAAGAGAAGACTGGAGATAAACTTATGTAAGAAGATTTGGTTAATCTCTGTGTATCACCTGAGGCCAGCCACTTCAGTAGGTATATGAAAGGGTTTACAATCAGTTTAAAGATTACAGTTTTTCTCTATTGTTTTGGCTCATTTCGTGAAACCGAAATGACATTCTCAAAACTCTAAGATCATTTGGCAAAACAGTCTTACAGTTCAGCACAACACTATAATTCACTTGCAAAAGCTCATATCTTTCCCAAAACTGTTCACTCATGCTTCAAAACCATATTCCTTTCCCATATAAAGAGTCAGTGCCTCCAAAATGGCAAAGATTCTTCTCAATTGCTTTGGCTCATTTCTTGAAACAGACCAGACATTCTCAGCTCTCTTGGTGCTTTTGCCAAAATAACCTGGATGGTTCGGCACAACACCATGGTTCACCTTCAAAAGCTCATATCCTTCCCAAAACAGTTCACTCATGTGTCAAAACTAAATTTCTTTCTCATTCAAATAGTCAGTGCTCCCAAAATGCATCATCCCTTTGGCATTGTGTAAGCACTGCAAGTCAAAATGTTTAGATGTTTTATCTCTATGGCAGAGGACCATTGAAATATCCCTCATGTCCACCTTTCAGTCTTAGCCCAGTCCTACATTGACAATGGTTACTGTACAGTTTTTGTCTAGCTAACTGAATACAATTGTGTATAAAACTGAAAAAAAAAGAAAAGATTTTAGGGTAAGAGTAGCCTCCAAGGTTTGACATCACACATTGCACTCATACTGCCAAGGAAAAAATACTTTACAGTCTTGTAACCATTATCATTCACACACAAAGTAACTTCCATACATGAGACTAAAAAGAAAACATATACAGCATAATATACGGAAATATAAGCACACAAACAAAAAACAAGGACAATTAAATTTAGCCTACAATGCTGTAAATAAAGCTTGAGTTTCACAACTACTGTAAGGCCCCTTTCACACGGGGCGGATCAGCAATGATCCGCCCCGTGAACCTCCACTTGCTCAGCGGGGATCGCTCCGTTGATCCCCCGGATGACAGGGAGGTCCTCGCACACTGTGCAGGGACTGCCCTGTCAGCTCTCTGCTCTCCGCTATGGGGGGATCGGATGAACACGGACCGTCTGTCCGTGTTCACCCGATTCGATCCGCCAGACGGATGGAAAAGTAGGTTTTTCCTCCGTCACACTTTGGCGGATCGGAGCGGGTCGGATGTCAGCGGGCATGTCACCGCTGACACAAAAAACTATAGGTACAGCACTAGAAAAATCATGACATAAATGATAATGAAAGGTAATAATAGTTGAATATAAAATAACTTATAAATAAGGTGAGAATAGTGTGATTATAGGAAGTGAGATTCAAAAGTGATCCAATAGATATAGTCCATAATCTGTGAAATTAAACATAATATCTTCTTCCACCAAACGACACCCAGTGAATAAGGTTGGCTCCTTACCACAAAGATAGACCGTATATACACCGGTCAGATGAACCTAGGGATAATTAAAGTCTTCCCAGACAGACCTCTCCAGAGCAACAGACAGAACATATGATGGTTCCACGGCGTTGTTTGAACAAGGTATAGGGATGTTTTCAAAGGCTCATGGGAGAGAAAACAAAAAGACCCATGGTGTAGTACGTAAAGATAACGGGTTTATTGAACAAAAAATTTAAATGGAAATGCACTCACACTTTAGTTGTAAATACAGCGCGAAATAGTAATGCAAGATTGCGGCGTCTCCTCTGCTCCGTGCTAGTGTATTAGGGCTCCGTGCTGTGTAATCCGTATCTGGTGGACGTGATGACGCACCACTGCTTAGGCCACACCCACGCGTTTCGTCATCAAAAGACGTCGTCGGGGATTGGCTGGGAAGACTTTAATTATCCCTAGGTTCATCTGACCGGTGTATATACGGTCTATCTTTGTGGTAAGGAGCCAACCTTATTCACTGGGTGTCGTTTGGTGGAAGAAGATATTATGTTTAATTTCACAGATTATGGACTATATCTATTGGATCACTTTTGAATCTCACTTCCTATAATCACACTATTCTCACCTTATTTATAAGTTATTTTATATTCAACTATTATTACCTTTCATTATCATTTATGTCATGATTTTTCTAGCGCTGTACCTATAGTTTTTTGTATTTTCGTGGATTGCTTTGGTTTAAGTAATTGGTACTGGCAGCTTGTATATTCAATATATTTTCAACAATTTTTCACTTATTCACGTTAGCGCAGTGTTTTTCTCCCTTAGGGGGGATTTTTTATGTTTTTTGATGTCACCGCTGACATCCGCGACTCCACAGAGGAGCACAGAGCGCCCATTCAGGTCCGCCTACAAAACTGGCAGGCGGACCAGAACAGGCCATCCGTGTGAAAGAGCCCTAACATCTCTTCACTGGTCGCTGTCCTCACCCTCCCTCTCCTGGTTACTGCCCTCACCCTCCTGCCCATCCACACGCTGCTGACTGTCTGGCCACAGATTCCCATCAACATTGCAGCGTATATCCTCCCTTGCAATGCAACGAGGGAAGAAACGAGGGAGATGTCGCAACCATCGTCTACACTGATCTCCTGTAATATTCTCACAGGCAGCGTCTATTGCATGGAGCAGGGACCTCTGATCATGAGCCTGATGCTCATACACTCTCCACCTCCAAGCGCAGAAAAACTCCTCAATAGGATTGAGGAAAGGAGAGTAAGGTGGTAGGAACACAATATCCATCCTTGGATGAGCAGTGAACCAGGCCCTGATAAGTGGGCCACGGTGGAAATTCACATTGTCCCATACAATTATATATTGTGGTAGGTGAGGCCCTATGAGACCTCTCTCATTTTTAGGTATCAAATCCAAATGAAAGCGGTCCAAGAAGATGAGGAGCTTCTATGTATTGTATGGGCCAAGACTGGGCATGTGAGTGGCCACACCATTCTCAGAAATGGCATCACACATAGTTATATTGCCCCCTTGCTGGCCTGGGACATCCATCGTGGCCCAGTGGCCAATAAAATTACGGCCCCGTCTTTGGGCCTTGGCCAGATTGAAGCCAGCCTCATCCCCATACACAAGTATGTGAGAGGTCTCGTTTCCTTCCAATGCCATTATTCTCTACAATAGAGTCAATAAAGAAAACATCAAATCAGTCATACAGAAGAGCAGGGCCGATCCTCCCTATAGGCTCACTATGCAAGCCGCTTAGGGCCCCGCAAAGCTGTGAAGGGCCCCCAAATTACTAAAGGTCCCGTCTGGTGATAAGTAATTTTCACCCCCTTACCCCGCTTCTAAACTCGCTGGCTGAGTCATTTCCGACAGCAGAACATCCCCTCCCCCCGCTTCTCAACTTTCTTTAATGTGACATATCACTGTCGTCAGCACCCCCCGCTTCTCATTTTTAATGTGCCATGTCATTTTGCTTAGGGCCCCAGGGAGGTCAGGATCGGCACTGCAGAAGAGTCATACACTACAGTTACAGACAGCTACATAGGAATGTTCTATGTTCTGCACAAGTTCAATATACTACTGGCCAGTATTTCAGTGGGTCCAAACCTGGGGTACATGTACCCTATGCAGAGGTACTGCAGGGGATATTTAAAAAAAGGGGAGGGGAAAAATTATCAACGACTAGACTTACTGAAATGTTACAGTAACATTATTAGATCTATTTACATGGGAGGCACTACTGTAATTGCAGCTCTTTGACCCTTTTACTTACTGTATTGTATGTAATATTCTTCAAAATAATAATTTTAATGATAATTGCATCATACAATAAGCTGCAGTTTTTACTGTAATACTGGAATACTACTGTAAACTGTATCATCAATATTGTAGAAAATAAACTATTCCATACTATTCCATCGTTTATTTTCTACAATATATTTCTTGTCATGGTTAGTATCATACGTAACGTCCCACTGAAGTAAGATACTGTAATACTGTAGGCCTATCACACACACACACACACTAAATGAATATGTAAATGAGTAAGTAAACATATTTGTTGCTCTATGCACAGTGTCCTATCCTATCCATTATATAATTCCATCATTGATTGTGAGGCCATGGTTGATGACATGGTCTATAATTGTGGCCCGAATTTTATCAGGGACAGCATGGTGTCTTTGTGCTCCTCGGCCTCTTCCCCCTATTCCACTACCACGCACCCTTACTCCTCCTCCTCTTCTTCCTTGTCCTCCAGCAGGCAGTTGCCCTTGTTCATTTACTTGGCCAGGTGCCTCCATGTTCAGAAATTCTACTGGTCCTGCATGGTCAAGCGCTCTCTCTCTCTCTCTCTCTCTCTTTCACTCTCTCTCGATATATATGGTGCTGTCCATGTTTGGCAGCATTCACAATCATGGACAGCACCTCTCAGGTAATTAAACTAAACTTACTGTTTGATTGGTCACCTGAGACCAACTCCAACTCCTCCTTCGTTAGTCAAGTTCTAGTTGTACCTGACTGTCAATTGCTGTAACCATTTTATCAAATTTTGCAAGAGATTCATATATGGCAATTATGGTATTATGATCCTGAATAATTTTGACAACTGAACAGACTATTGTGCATGTGATGACTTAAACAATGAAATGACGCTGACACGTTTTGGAGAGAACGACCATTAGACTGAGAATTGACAAATCAGTTTAGATCAACAAGATCTATTCAATTGAAAATTGTGCTAAATGTAGGCTACTTGTACTAAATATTATGAAAAATGTACCAAGGCATTCAGACATGTACTGAGACATTTGCAATTTGATTAAATGAATGAGAAATGCAATTCAGTTGTGAACAATTGCCAAGTGGTTTGGAGATATGTCCATGTTGTTTTGAGAATGTCATTTCTGTTTCAAGAAATGAGCCAAAACAATGGAGAAAAACTGTAATATGTGTGCAAAATCTAATAAACCTGCTTTTTCATCCTCTGCAATATTTGATACAATATTGCCATAATGTGGACAGTGAACAGTTGTGATTTAAAAAAGAGGGCAGCTTTGCCTTTTTAATCAAAAACATCACTGGAATTCGACACTTACATTTTTCGTTTCTATCTCACACCATCTCTTGATCAGACTTTTATTTGCACTTTCAGGATCACCAATAGCGTTTCCAGTGATTACAGAGCTGTCCAACTAGAGGGCATCAATAGGAATATTGACTTCAGATAGTGTGGTTCATATGATAGATAGATAGATAGATAGATAGATAGATAGATAGATAGATAGATAGATAGATAGATAGATAGATAGATAGACTGTTTCTCACCATGATAATGAGATCGGTGAAGGGCCGGGTGATGACTTTCAGGATATCCGGGGCTTGGCCTCCAGCATGGATGTTAAAGCTTTTGATGATAGCTTCGGACAGGTGTAAGAGGTAGCCTGTTCCCAGCTCAATAGGAAGTAGTATAACCACTGTCAACCAGTTAAACATTCCATGCACAGCTGAACCACCAAAGGCCCTACAACAAATCAATTCAAATTGTTACACAGGCGATACTCCAGTTATGCAATATTCTAACATTTTATACATCCAGCTTTGTACCTAAAAAGAAGTATATGTCTATTAGCGCCATATAACTTTGTGTATCACAGTGTAGTTGTAAAATGCCATCTTTATCATATTGTCAGGTTGTGCTCCATCAGGTGAAAATATTATCTACTGTGTTGATCTGCAAGTGTTGAACCAGTCACTTAATTTAGTGTATCCGGAAAATATTATGAAATATTATGAATTTTACCTTCGAAACTCATTGCGATCTCCTGACTGTGCTAAGGACACTAAAGTGCTGGTCACTGAGGTTCCGACGTTCACTCCCATAACAATGGGTATAGATGCCTTCACATTTAGTACTGCAGGAGAGAAAAAGACATACATTTTGCACATAGAAGCAATATACCATGAAAATTTTGAAACCAAATAATCCCATCTGTAATGAAAACAAAAATGGGAGCTGCCACCGCAAAATGTTACCTAATCATTACTTTATTACCTATGACCATAGATATTGTACTATGGCGTACTGACCTAATTAAAATGACTACTGACCCTAAAAGAAAGCTCAAAATTGTGTCTTCAGTGTTTTATATCTATAAAGTTCCCTGTAAACTGTCTAAAGACAAAGACATGCCTTCAGATATGTATTCATGATCTTACCATGCAGGATCTTTTTTTGATTGGCTTTTCTTTGAGAGCAGTCATATGTGAATATCTTCTCGTATCTAGGACATCCATAGCTTTGTTTGACGTTCATCATCTAATGTTAAGGGTACCTTCTCTAAAAATATTCTTTAGTATTTTATGGACTAAATGGTAAACTTTTATTTCTCTCCCTAACCTCTAGTCAAACTTCCTATTTTGGCTGGAGGACTGACTGCCTTGTTCTTATATTCCAATGGAGGATTATCTAGATTAGGCTGATAATACAGAAAACCTTCAAGAGTGCTTTTGTGTTACTTAGTCCCTAGTGGAGTCTTCAGATTCACATATGTACAATTTAGTAGTGCAGGAGGTCTGTGTCCTCATTGAGGAAACTTCACTGCATTTTTTGTTCCCAAAGACACCACTATAAGTGATTGTCCTCAATCTGGGGAAATCACACCTTTGACAGTAATCACCTGAACATTTATCAAAATGGGAACATTTGGGACTCCCTCTCACTTGTTATCCCTTTAACAACATTCCCCAGTGTAAACAGTGTCTAAAACTGGAAAAAAAAAACTTTTGAGGCTTGAATTATACTTTAAGTTGGAATAGTGGAAACAATACTGACACTTAACATACAGGCATACCCCACTTTTAAGTACACAATGGGGTTTATTTACTAAAGCTGGAAAGCACAAAATCAGGCTTACTTCTGCATAGAAACCAATGAGCTTCTAACCTCAGCTTGTTCAATTAAGCCTGGTAATAAAATCTGGAAGCTCATTGGTTTATATGCAGAAGTGAGCCTGATTTAGCGCTTTCCAGCTTTAGTAAATAAACCCCATTGTGTACTTAAAAGTGGGGTATGCCTGTATTGTTTTGCAGACTTTACAATAGGTAAATTCAAAACACTTATAAATGATATAGCTGCTTCTTGTTCTAGTGCTTTTTGCCTCAGGTTTTGGGTATGTAATCTGTATAAATACTTACTTCCAGAGGACACCATGCTGACAATAATGGAAGATGAAGTACTTGAGCTTTGCACCAGAACCGTAAGCAGGACACCAATCACCAGACCAGCAATTGGATTTGCTAGAATGTCATTGTCACTGAAAATATCACCGGTGAGTTTACCTGCAAAAAAGCATAAAGTTGATGAAAACTCAATATTTAGAGGTTGATGCACTCTGTTCAGGGCTGGACTGGGACAAAAATTTGGCCCTGGACTTCATCCAGACAGGCCCACTTTGACAGGTCTCTCCCAAGGCGGCCGGACAACTCCCGCACCCCCCTGGCCTTCACTAGCCATTCTACTTTATTAGAGTAGAACGGCTGGTACTGGTTCTTTTATAGGCAGTACCAGTGGAGAAGCTAGACATTATTTCACCTGGGCAAAGAATCAGTTTGGTGCCCCCCTTATGGGACAAGATTAGGCAGAAGTGAGAAACTCCCAGGCCATAGCTGTTGAGTCAGGTGTCTGTCCCCTCCCCCATGCTCCTCTGTTGTCCCCCCATGGTCCTCTGGTCCTCCCCCTGTTTCTCTGTTCCCCCCAGGTCAGCGCTGCGGGGAGGGAGAGGAGGTGAGCACTGCGGAAAGGGAGAGACAGAGGAGCGGAGGGGGCGGCGGTCCACTGTCACTGAAGCCGGCCCACTAAGCTATCAGCCCACCGGGAAACTCCCTGTAGTCCCAATGGCCAGTCCATCCCTGACTCTGTTGATATAGATGCAAGACTGAACTGGCAGCTCATCCCTAGATAGGATATAGTGCACATTAAACGATTCATAGGACCATAGGATGTGAGTATTAAAGTGAGTCAAAGAGAATGGAGTACTTTTTGAAATTTTCAGCGACGTAATATCACTAGCACCTCGACATGTTGTTTACATTTCAACTTTTTTTTCAAATTGCACTAGTTCTCTCACTCTACTGTTTTTCAAGTTCATACGCTTTAGAAAATGTCTAAATACACAGTAAGTCCCCACATCACAGTAAAAAAAAACATTGAAAAAAATCAGAATCATTTTGCAGCTTTTTGTAACCCTTAAGACTAGACTTTTTATTTTGCATGGTTTACTTACTTCCAACTAGCTGGAAAGCTGAACTCAGAACATCCAAAGAGCAGATGAACAAATAGAGGAACCCTAGAAGTAGGAAACTTTTGACCAGCCCCATCGTAACTCTTTTCACTCTCTCTTTATTGTTCATCTCTGCAGAGAAGATAAAACATATATCACTCATTTAGTATTTAAAGTTGTTTTAAAGTCCAATCTTTTTTTGGCTTGAGCATGAAAGGGGAAGAACCCTTCTTAGGGCTTTTAATGTTGTCCTTGCTGTGAAGATGTTCTCTCTTTATTTGTCCTGATCATAATTGTCCCCAGGAGAAAAGTGAAGGGAACTTTCAAATTTTACAGTTTTAGTGCAACAGAAGTTAAGAGGAAATCTTTCCACATAAAAACCTGTTCCAGTGGCAATGGTATAATAGAAGATCCTCACTTTGGAGAGATCTCCTTTCAATTTCTGTTGTGTTTCTGGGACAAAAGTTGATTGGAATTCTCCCCAAATTAAATACACAAAAAAAAACACTTGACAAGGGTTTTATTAATGTCCTCTATCCAAAACTAAGAAAAGGTTTTGGATTTAGTGTATACCCAACGTGAACTAGGCCAAATAAACCTAAATATATATAATATATAAACCTAAATAACCTCATGCAGAACCCACCTTTCCAGGAGGGACCAGATGGCTGAAGTTCAGGCAAGGCCCAGGGATCAATATCTTCATTTGGCTCTTCATAGAGCAGATCCATAGACGTTGTGTATGAGGAATCTATAGAAAAACATCACAATGCTTCAAGATTACATCCTCCAATATTAAGAAGTATTGAGGCTTGCTGTTCAAAATATCTGAATGAAAATGCATCCAGATTTTCTCTTTATTTAGAAGAGTCATTCTAATATCTGGCACTGGATCTATGCTAGCACATTTGGGGAGAGTAAACTACTGCCCAACAGTGTCTATATAGTTTATATTGGCTGTGACCTCACTAAGAGGTGGCTGAGTATTGCAGCAAAGCGGGTCCTGGGACATATGTTAATAAGCAGGATTGGTCCACCCTGACCACCATCAATAAGGGGGCTGGGGGAGGAATAGTTTTTCCTTCCCCCTATGCTAAAGCTTATTTTCCTCCCACTGACTTCTTAGGCTGGAGCAGTCTTTCTCCCTCTAACTCTACTAACACCAACACTCAAGCATTTTATCTTTGCATTGACTATCAATTATTATTATTATTATTATTATACTATTATAAAGGATTTATATAGCGCCAACAGTTTGTTTAGCACTTTACAATGTAGAGGGGGGACAATACAGTTCAATACAGAAGGGACAGGAGGGCCCTGCTTGTGCAGCTTACAATCTAAAGGGAGGAGGAAGTGGTACAAAAGGTAGGAGCCGAGGGGGAGGATCTGATGGAGGTAACTCAAGTACAGATCTTATGCGGGTGTGGCATAGGCTTCCCTGCATAAGGGAGGGTAGGGGCTGAGTGGACATACTGGGGCAGGGAGTTCCAGAGGATGGGAGAGGTGAGCATAGGAGGAGGTAACAAGGGAGCTAGAGCAGGGGATCTTGGGAGGAGTGGAGAAGATGATTTGGACAATATCTGCAGATGAGGTTGATGATGTAGCTGGGGTCGATGTTGTTGATGGCCTTGTATATGGTGGTTAGTATTTTGAATCAATGCCATATAATTTTTTCCCTCCTGTTAACCACCTTTTGCTCCTTCTATTGACCATCAGGGCAGTCTTTCTCCACTTGACCACCAATGTTGGGGAATTTTTACTTGCCACTGACCAGCAATGTGAGGGGCATTATTTTATTTATTCATAACCCCTGCACTCTATACACTATGCTGTATGTTACATACTCCCAACTACTGCCCTAAATTTTCTACATTGTAATTTACATAGTCCTAAAAGCTGTACTGTAGTTGCCATTCTGGGGGGCCAACAACAAATTTTGGACCTGTACAGGGCAGTGAGAAAAATGCCTGCAAGGGCCTTGGGTTGACATTTTAAAGATGAAGATCCCTTGATCAGAAGCACAGACGTAAGTGTTATATTCGCAACACATGATCTTGAGATTTAGATTTCTTCTTCCCTAATCTTTAAACAGAGCCTATGGCTGAGAGTATATAAAGGTTAGTGATTTCGTATTGTTCAGCCTTACCTGCTGGAGTCTCATCTAATGGAACCTTTACCGGCGTGTCATTGATGCCCAGTTTAATGTCAGAGAGGGGTACCTGTGGGTTGTTGCTGGTGAATGGCATGTTGGAGGCAATGCTCTCAGATGTTCTCTTGTTGTTCTGGTGTTATACTGGAGAGAAGATACATTTTTTAATTAATATGGAGATATCTTATGTATTAAAACACATACTCTCAACTGTCCCCAATATTGAGGGACTGTCCATCATTCAGGAACAAAGTGCCTCTGTCCCTCTTTCCTCCTCATTTGTCCCTAATTTTGGTCTGATCTATATAACTGTATATAACATGCACTACTTACAATAGCTATCGTGTTTTACAGTGCTAAACCCTTCATCCAATTTCTAAATTGCTGCATTTGTAAATTCTAAAAGCCAATATAAAGACACGGTAAAAGATTGTAAGCTGGGCACAACATAAGTACACATTTCTTATACCTAATGGACAGCTGGGGAAGCTGGAAATCACTGTAGTAGTTGGTGAGCCAATCCTTTGTGTCCTCCTCAGATTTTGGGTGGCTTCCCTACTTAAAACTGACCACAGGGGGTCACACATTTGGCACCACCACCATTCATACAGAACTCCCTTTTTGCCCCCAATGTATTTTTTAAAAGGCGTTCTCTGATTGGATGAGGATGGGAGAAAGGGCAGTGGAGTTATTATCTCCATCTTTTACAATTGAAGAATGCCCTGTATCCATTGAAATAAAAAAAAGTTGTTCAATGAATGGCGGGAGTACCAAACAAGTGACCCCACCCCCATATTCAATGTGCAATGGGGCAGCCGCACACTCAAACATATCATATGTGTTAAAAAGGTGGGCTGCACTGAGCGGGAATCATATATATAAGGCATAGTTTGACACATCAGAAAAAAATCAGAATTATCATTGTGTCATATTGAACGCTCTGTATGGGAATGGACTGCATTGCTCAGAAAGAAACTAAATCTTAAATGACCCTTTAATACTAATTTGCTAAGTGAAACATGCCATACTGTATATACAGTATCTCACATTTTTGTAAATATTTTATTATATCTTTTCATGTGACAACACTGAAGAAATTACACTTTTCTACAATGTAAAGTAGTGAGTGTACAGCTTGTATAACAGTGTAAATTTGCTGTCCCCTCAAAATAACTGAACACACAGCCATGAATGTCTAAACCGCTGGCAACAAAGGTGAGTACTCCCCGAAGTGAAAATGTCCAAATTGGGCCCAAAGTGTCAATATTCTGTGTGGCCACAATTATTTTACAGCACTGCCTTAACCCTTTTGGGCATGGAGTTCACCAGAGCTTCGCAGGTTGCCCCTGGAGTCCTCTTACACTCCTCCATGATGACATCACAGAGCTGGTGGATTTTAGAGACCTTGCGCTCCTCCGCCTTCCTTTTGAGGATGCCCCACAGATGCTCAATAGAGTTTAGGTCTGGAGACATGCTTGGCCAGCCCATCACCTTTACCCTCAGCTTATTTAGCAAGGCAGTGGTCATCTTGGAGGTGTGTTTGGGCCGTTATCATGTTGGAATACTGCATTGCAGCCCAGTCTCTGAAGGGAGGGGATCATGCTCTGCTTCAGTATGTCACAGTACATGTTGGCATTCATGGTTCCATCAATGAACTGGATTTCCCCAGTCCTGGAAGCACTCATGCAGCCCCAGACCATGACACTCCCACCACCATGCTTGACTGTAGGCAAGACACACTTGTCTTTGTACTCCTCACCTGGTTGCTGCCACACACACTTGATGCCATCTGAACCAAATAAGTTTATCTTGGACTCATCAGACCACAAGACATGGTTCCAGTAATCCATGTCCTTAGTCTGCTTGTCTTCAGCAAATAGGTTTGCCGGCTTTCTTGTGCATTATCTTTAGAAGAGGCTTCCTTCTGGGATGACAGCCATGCAGACCAATTTGATGCAGTATAGTCTGAGCTAACCCCCCCCCCCCTACCCCTTCAACCTTTGCAGCAATGCTGGCAGCACTCAAATGTCTATTTCTCAAAGACAACCTCTGGATATGACGCTGAGCATGTGCACTCAGCTTCTTTGGTCAACCATGGTGAGGCCTGTTTTTAGTGAAACCTGTCCTGTTAAACCGATGCATGGTCTTGGCCAACATGCTGCATCTCAGTTTCAGGGTCTTGGCAATCTTCTTATAGTCTAGGCCATCTTTATGTAGAGCAACAATTTTTTTTTTTAGATCCTCAGAGAGTTCTTTGCCATGAGGTGCCATGTTGAATTTCCAGTCACCAGTATGAGAGAGTGAGACCGATAACACCAAATGGAACACACCTGCTCCCCATTCACTACTGAGACCTTGTAACTTTAAGGCCCCGTACACACGATCAGACATGCCTGATGAAACTGGTCTGCAGACCAGTTTCATCGGACCAGTTTGATGGTGTGTACGGCCCATCAGACCGTTGTCCGTCAGACCAAAGTTTTAAAACATGCTTTAAAACCTGTCTGATGGAACCTGTCCGTCGGACAGGTTCGATGGTTAGTACACAAAAGCATCGGACCAAAAACCCGCGCATGCTTAAAATCAAGTCGACGCATGCTTGGAAGCATTGAACTTTGTTTTTTCATCACGTTGTTGTGTTCTACGTCACCCTTGTTCTGGTCTGATCAGATTTTGGTCCAATGGTGTGTACAATCTCAGGCAAGTTCAGAGTTGTCTGATGAAAACGGCCTGTCAGACAAGTCTCGTCAGACATGTCTGATCATGTGTACAGGGCCTTAGGAGTCACATGACACCGGGGAGGGAAAATTACTAATTGGGCCCAATTTGGAAATTTTCACGTTGTTGCCAGTGGTTTAGACATTAATGGCTGGGTGTTGAATTGTTTTGAGGACACAGCAAATATACACTGTTATACAAGTTGTACACTTACTATTTTGCATTATAGCAAAGTGCAATTTCTTCAGTGTTGTCACATTAAAAGATATAAAACAATATTTAAAAAAATGTGAGGGATGTACCTACTTTATTGAGATACTGTATATACATATATAGTGTAATATAGTGTATATAGAGTATATTAAATTATTATTAAATATTGAATTATTTTTTAATTAACATTCATCTTCAGATTTCATATTACAGTTTTTAAACTTTCAAGTACTATCTGTATCATCTTTAGCTCTGACTCAAAAAATAACATTTTTCGTCCATTATCTTTGTATTTCTTTAGTTATTACCACTATAAATGATGTTTATTCAGTCACGGGGATACTAGATTGTAAAACGTATATGTTCAGCAGGTAAGAGAGGAGTGTTTCAGATGATTGTTTCACACTTGCACAAAGTACAGGAAGGAACAGTAAATTCCTAGAAGAATGATTTACTTTATAGATTTTCTTTCTGTGAACAGAGTAACTTATACAGGGTAAGTATTGTATATTGGGTGCAGAAGGGCTGGATATTGTGGTTATTGTGATCACAATTGTTATACAGTGTTTCAGCATTTTATATGGAAGCTGGCCCTAAGCTTAAAGAGTATCCAAGCCCAAAAATGTAATATAATACAGTTCACCTTAGATGAGGGGACTATTTATTTTTGCCTTTATTTTCAGTGCAGACTTGAATATTTTGTTTCGTTTTTTTTCGTTTTCGTTTGGAAAATAGATTTATTTAGTTACTCCCGAAAATCATTTTGATTTATTTAGTTTTTCATTGGGGAATAGCTTTCATCCAAAAATCCAATAATACTTGGTTTCTGTCGAATGGTCAAAAGAATATTCGATGGAACGTCGAATCTTTCAGTCGAATCGTACATTTCCGTTCGAATATTCCGCCTACAAGAATTCTAATGTTGTATGACTAGTAAAAATGTCGAATCTATTCTCTATAATGTCGAATCTTTTCTCTATAATGTCGAATCTCTCTATATCGAATTTTTACTGCAACGAAAACGAAAATAAAGCATTTTTTATGTTGGATCTTTCGGTTTTCATCTCTTGCGCTTTCGTTATCGTTTTTTAAAACGATAACGAAAAAAAAATGATTTTTGGACGAAAATGCATTCTAACAAAAACGAATGCACATGTCTAGTAAATAACACATTTCCTGCCCTAGGGTGGCTACGCTCATCCACTATACTCTATCTATAGGAGAGCAGCATTGTCACCCTAGGCTGCTCTCTTGATTTAGAAAACAAGCACCACCCTATCACTTAATTTCCGTTACATAGGGAAGGTGGTGTAGTTCTCAGAAGATAACTAAAAAGTCAATGACTTATTTAAAAATTCAGATCAGTGCACAGAAAATTACAAGAACGTAGGTACTGTGAAAAGACCAACAAGTATTTTTTTTACTTGCAGAAAAGGTAAAGAAAAAAAAGAGAACTAATGCAGATACCACCTCTAGGGACTGGTAAACAATAGGTTACATTTTTGTTCTTAGGTTTAGATATCCTTTAAAGTTGACCATACATGTTACAATGTAATTGTACAAACTCTCTTAGCTCTACAGACAGCTATATGGGCATTCTTAAAGAGACTGTGCACAAATTCTACAATCAGATTGTAACTGTGTCATTGCAAAATGATTTAGTGGGAACTGTAGTAATTGGTTTTTCCAACCTGTCAGATCAATGGCAGCTTCTGTGGAAAGCTATAAACATGTGATCACCCCCCAGTCTGGATAAAAAATAACTGGAGCAGTTGCCATCTTATATCCAAAGGTAATTTTAGAGCTAGATAGCTTTTACGATATAAAAGGGCAAACAATCATTATTAGTACATCTCTGCAATTCATACACATATCCCCATAATTCATCTAGTTATAGACCTTGTAAGTGCAGAAAAATACCCATTGATCTTCCAGTAATGCATTTTTGAATGGTGTCAGCCCTCTCAGTTACCTTTTGTAAATCCACTCAAACCCAACCCTTATGCCTTGTACACACGATCGGAATTTGCGTCGGGATAAACTCTGATGGAATTTTCCGACGGAATTCCGTTCAAGCTGTCTTGCATACACACTGTCACACCAAATTCTGACCTACAATACTACGACGAGCTGAGAAAAATTAAGTTGAATGCCTTCGAGCATGCGTCGACTTGATTCTGAGCATGCATGTTTTTTTCTCCGTCTGAGTTCCATACAGACGAGCATAATTTCCGTTCTCTTTCTAAGCCTGTCGGAATTTCCGAAGGAGAAACTACAATGGGGCACACACACGGTTGGAATATCCAATGAAAAATTCCGTAGGACTTTTTTCATCGGAAATTCCGATCACGTGTACAGGGCATTAGGCTCCACGCACACTGGCTTAAAAAAATGTTGCTTCTACAGAAGTTTTGTGTTCTGCCTGTAGAAGCAGCTCAATGTTATCCTATGTGTCCATGCACATTAGGACGATTACAGGTATATTTTGAGCTCAGCGTTTAGAGGCAGGAAAAAAAAATTCTGATTGGAGATTACTGGCATAAAAAAATTAAAACTCTCCTTACCTCGTCTAAACTTTGTACAAAGAATTCTCTATATGGGTGTTTTTTTAGGTTCCATGCACACTGGGCTTAAAAAAGTGTCTGTTCTTTTTGGAGTAAAAAACATCCATATAAATCATTTTTTGTACAAAGTTTAGATGAGTTTAGGAGAGTTTTTTACGTTTTTTCTGCCAGTGAGCTCCAATCAGAAACGCGAATGAGAAGGTTTTTTTTTTCCTGCCTCTAAACGTTGTTCTCAAAAATATGCCTGTAAACGTCCTAATGTGTATGGACACAAAAGAAAACATTGAGTTGCTTCTACAGGCAGAACACACAACTCCTGTAGAAGCAACGTTTTTTATTTCAGTGTGCATGGAGTCTTACTGCCAAGAGAGCAGATTTTTTTTAAGCCTTAAGCCTCGTACACATGCTTTGATTTTCGGACGATAGAACATACGGTTTTTGTGGCATGCTAGTCTCATGTCGAAAGTGAAGAGGTGAAGAGGTTACTTAAAATACGAAAATTTTCGTATGACAGAATACAACGTCAGAAGTGACATAATGTGTTCAATAGTTTTGCATGTATTCTTTCGTTTCTGAGCACGTGTAGTCTTGCTCTTAAGTTTTTTTTTCATATGAAAACTCTACAAATTAAATCAAAAATCAGACGTTGAGTTCACATCCAACAAAAATGTTATAGTCTGCACATCCAGCTTTTGTCTGAAGAAGAAATCGGCTGTCGAAAGCACCGTACTAATGAGGCAGACAGCTCGTCGTACGAATTTTTCCATCTGATTTTCGTATCGCGTGTACGGGCCTTAACTCTGGGCTCAAAACATAGAGACCTACCATTCGGTAATCTAAGATAAGAACTGGGATGGCTAATTAGACTCTATTAAATAACACAGGGTGTGTGCACAGAACGCAGGGTAGCTCTAAATTTCTGACAAGATTAATAGATATTTTCTTTGCATTTATATAACAAGATATATCATTATATTTAACAGAGCAAATAATAGCAAATAAAGATAAAAATCATTGTTATTGTTTACATGCATGTGTACAATTTACAATCTATCTAAAAATATATAGTGCACAATTTTTGATTAATTCAAATTATCTTGGAAAACTGTGTAATTAGAATTTTCCGTCTATTTCCTCTCATTTTTAGACATGTTAGGTCAATCCAATAATGTATCAAAGATGAGTCTTGAGCTTACTACTGCCCTGTGTTGTGCTAATCAGTTGACTGCCTTGGGTTCTGTTTCTTGATAACATATACTCATTACATAGGAGAGCCATTCTCAAAGTGACCGTGAGAGAAAAGGCTTGTTGATTGTGTCCATCCATTTTGCTATAATTAAGATTTTTTTTTAAATATATTTATATCATTTATATAACGTTTTTATAGAATAGCTGTAATTTAGTTGCTGATTTTCCAGGCTAAAAACTGACTCTTCTGAAGGTAATGTCACTGTTTGCCTGTAATCCAGGTAATTATGTTAACTTTATTGTGACAGTTTATTGTGCTTTATTTTATTATACATGAAAGGTTACTACAATGCAAAGACAACCATGAACAGTAAAAAGAAAAACAATTACCTGGTCTTCTTAACTGGCAGTTTACCAGGGCAAGTGTGATTAAATATAGACAACCTTCTAGAACCATGTTTCTCAACCAGGGTCCCATAAAGTCTTTCAAAACCCTCCATGCCCCAAAAGTTAGGGTCTCCCAACAGTCTAATGCCCCGTATACACGATCAGAGTTTCCGTCGGAAATAAACTCTGACGGGTTTTCCCGATGGAATCCCGTTTAAGCTGTCTTGTATACACACGGACACACCAAATTCCAACTGTCAAAAATGCGGTGACGTACAACACTACTACGAGCCTAGAAAAATTAAGTTCAATGCTTCCAAGCACGCGTCGAATTGTTTCTGAGCATGCATGTTTTTTTCTTCGTCGGAGTTCCATACAGACGAACGGAATTTCCATTGGAAAAAAAGAGAACATGTTCTCTTCTTTTTTTTTTTTATTGTTTATTTATTCATAACAGGAAATGGGTCCACACGAACATGTTCTCTTTCTAACTCAGATGGGGCATACACATGGTCAGAGTATCTGACTTTTTCCATCGGAAATTCTGATCGTGTGTACGAGGCATAACACCAAGTTCCAATTCCTAAGATTCCACAAGCTCACACCCCCAGCACCATGGGGTTCAAAATGTTCAAAAGCACTGGACTTCTGCTTGCATGCTCTGCATTGCTTAGGACTATCCTGGCTCTAGAATCTAGCACAGGCAGGAAGCCTCGGCCCGGCAGGTTGAGAACCAATGTTCTAGAATAGAATATTCCTATAATGTCTGAACTATATAGGATTTTTAGTTATTATTCCAACCTAAATAGGTTATTAAAGTGTGAGCCCATCCAAGAATGATATTCTGTCTTTTTGGTAAATTAAACTAACTGACATTTTTTCCAATCTCTCAAGAAAATTATTGGTTACATACATGGCTGTGCTGAGTTCCCAGGTTTGAAAACCTGCTCTTTTCCTATTTAAAAAACCCCAGAAACAATTGTGGATGCAGTGAATATCCAGAATGCTGGAAAATTGTATTGACTGGTCCTGCAGCATCATATACTCTATGCCAGTGATGGCGAACCTTGGCACCCCAGATGTTTTGGAACTACATTTCCCTTGATGCTCAACTACACTGCAGAGTGCATGATAATCATGGGAAATGTAGTTCCAAAACATCTGGGGTGCCAAGGTTCGCCATCACTGCTCTATGCAATTGCTAAAAGCCATGCTCAAATAATCAATTTCAAATTTACTTCAAGGCTACTCCACATTTTAGGATCATAAGCCTTTAAGTAAAGTACTGTTGGCTCCACTGCAACTATTAAGCTGTCAAAGATCTAATTTTTATTTGTTTGGAGGTGATTGTCTCCATCCTTTTTTCTATGTAAAGTGATGTGAAAAAAGGCATCAGTGCTAAATAAGGAAAGTTTTTGGACAGAAGTGAGTCACTTGACCAACAGAGGTTCTTTAGCATCACAAATTTTCAGGCCATTTGTTTTAATAATTTATATTTGTATTAAAACAAAAACGAAGTCATTTTAAGAAAAGGGCCCTATATATACAGTATATATACATGCATATCTATCTGTAAAAATGTGCACAGACACTGTTAACGCTATATAAATTGTAATGTATTATAATAATATTAACATACAAACTGCATATATATATAACATATATAGGGATAGATATAGATACATATTTCTATATATATATATATATATATATATATATATATAAACTTCAAATATGTGAGGGTCTACAATCCCCCCGCACAACAGTTTTCAGTACAGGCAAACTATCACTCACCTATGAGAGCAGAGGATTCGAGTGGCCCAAATGCAAGGAGTGAAGGGGTGTGTGTACTGTATATAACGGCAAGAAAGAGGGGGTCAAAGTTTTCTGCTTCATCAGCAGGTTGCTCTGTTCTATTACTCCCATTATTAATGTTTACAGAGATAATCTACAGACACGCGTTGTTTGTGCCTTGCTAGTGTCCTCATTTGATGCAAGACTATATAGCTATGTTTACTGTAGCATACCATAACGTCAATCATTTTGCAGCTTTGCGATACACAATAATATTGTTAATAGTACAGTGCCTTGAAAAAGTATTCATACCCCTTGGAATTTTCCATATTTTGTCATGTTACAACCAAAATGGATTTTATGTAATAGACCAACACAAAGTGGCACATAATTGTGAAGTGGAAGGAAATTGATAAATGTTTTTTTTTTTTTTTTTTTTTTTACAAATATCTGTAAAGTGTGGTGTGCATTTGTATTCAGCCCCCTCCTTTACTCTGATACTCCTAACTAAAATCTAGTGGAACCAATTGTCTAATTAGTAAATGTAATTTAGTATGTAATTTAATCTCAGTATAATTACAGTATAAATACAGCTGTTCAGTGAAGCCCTCAGAGGTTTGTTAGAGAACCTTAGTGAACAAACAGCATCAAGAAGAACAAGGAACACACCAGACAGGTCGGGGATAAAGTTGTGGAGAAGTATAAAGCAGAATTAGATTATAAAAAAATATCCCAAGCTTTAAAAATCTCACCGAGCACTGTTCAAAACACCATCCAAAATTGAAAAGAGTATGGCACGACTGCAGATCTACTAATACATGGTCATCCACCTAAACTGACAGGCCAGGCAAGGAAAACATTAATCAGAGAAGCAGCCAAGAGGCCCATGGTAACTCTGGGGGAGCTGCGGAACACAGGCCCAGCATCAGTGAAAATAAATATGGCTTCAGGTTTGGTGGTCAATAGCAGGAGAAGTAGTGCCCCTATTAGGAGGAGGAATAGTATCCCAGTATCCCTAGTATCGGTGGAAGATATAGTGCCCCATTGTTGGTGTCAGTGGGAGGAATAGTGCCTTATATTAGTGGGAGGAATAGTGCCCCAAGGGCCAGATAAAGTCTAGCAAAGGGCCACATCTGGCCCTCGTGCCACAGTTTGGAGACCCCTGGTTTAGATAAAAGCATATTCATGTGTTATGCTGCGTACACCCATTTGAAATTTCTGATGGAAAAAGTTGCGACCGCGTGTATGCCCTATCAAACTTTTTCTGACTGAATTTCTGATGGACTTAGAGAGCAGGTTATGAATTTTATGAATCGGAAAATCTGTTCGTTGGTATGAAATTCCGACGGGGAAAAAAACACACATGCTCGAAAACAATTTGACGCATGCTTGGAAGCATTGAACTTAATTTTTCTCAGCTCGTTGTAGTGTTGTACGTCACCGCATTCTTGATGGTCGGAATTTGGTGTGACTGTGTGTATACAAGCCAAGCTTGAGCGGACTTCCATCGGAAAAACCATCCGATTTTTTTTTACAACGGAAAATCCAATTGAGAACCTGTGACATCCTACAGACATCCCCAAAAAGACCTGCAGCTGTAATTGCAGCTGAAGGTGGTTCTACAAAGTATTGACTCAGGGGGCTAAATACAAATGCATGCCAAAACATTTATCACTTTCCTTCCACGTTACAATTATGTTCAACTTTCTGTTGGTCTATCACAAAAAAATCCACAAAATGTGGAACATTTCAAGGGGTATGAAAACTTTTTCAAGGACTGTATTCATTTAAAGGGGGTTGGACCTGCTACCATCACCAACGCATAATATAGGATAGTGTTAAATGAGAGCAGTAATGCAATGGAAATAGAAAATGTATTTTATCTACGTATTGGGGTCTTCTTGTCCCCTCATTAACTAGAAAAACATAAGAGGGACCTGGAAAGTAAGGACATCCCAGCTACTGTAGGACTGTAGGATGTCAGAAAAAACGGTAATTAGAGCATTGCAAAAAAGAATCGAATGATAAGTGCACGTGCTGTACTACCTGCTTATTTTATAAGCTGTGTTGCAAGAAAAAGCTACTGTATGTCTTTTGAGTCACCTATTCCCTCTTTTGAGTTAGTAGTAATCATTTACAGTATATTCAAGTGGACTAGTTATAGAGAATTAAAGTGATTCTAAAGGCAAACTTTTAATTTAGAAAAAATAACAAACACATCATACTTACCTGCTCTGTGCAATGGTTTTTCACAAAGCAGTCTTGTTCCTTCTCTTCTTGGGTTCCCCCTCAGTGCTCCTGACCCCTCCCCTGCCAAGTGGTCGCATAGCTGCCTGTTATACTCTGTAGCCCAAGTCAAATTTTCTGCAGCTGCAGCATGTGTGCAGGGTTGTCAAGCTGTAATGTTACCATGTAGGTGGACAGCCAGAGGGTAGTATGTTTTTAGGCCCCCTTTCACCCCCCCCCCCCCACAGCTTCCTTTGTAAAAGAGCATACTAGCTATACCAGGACCCTAATAAATGAATACATGGAAGACCACCTTCCGTATCCAATGCAATGATTTTATTGTATTGCTTATATTTATAAAAGGGCAGCATGTTTAACCATTTAAAGGGGTTGTAAAGACAAAAATATTTTCCTCTTAAATTATAGTCTGACAGTAGCTGATAAAGTAAAAAGTAATGTTTTGCATTATAACTAGTTTAATACCTGTTGAAATCGAGCTGTTTTATTCACCTCTGTCAGTCCTGAATCGTTATTCTCACTGACTTCCTGGTTTGCAGTGTGCATTCATTCTTGCTACATCACGGCCTAATGGGAACTACAGTTCCCATTAGGCTTAGCCTCCATGTCTGTGAGGCATAAGAGAGCATCTTCACGCAGGGCTGTAGTCATAGGGAGGGGGTGAGCACATACTGCTTTCCACCATGCAGATGCTGGTGTAAAGCAAGAAGAGGAGAGACAGGAAATGGCATTTTCAAACCTGGATTACTGTATTTTGGAGGTCAAAAGGAAAAACGAGGTAAGTGATATTTAAATGCTCTAGCTTACAGTAATCAATTGAGCTAATAAAAAACGAACCTTTAGTGTTCCTTTAACCACTTCCCTACGGCCGTACGACTATATGCGGCCGCAGGGTGGTGCTAAATCTCCGGGCTGCCGTGTTTTCACGGCAGCCCCTTTCCTCGTTCCCAGCGCGCGCTCCAGAGCGCGCAGTGGGGAACTTGCGTACTGGCCGTGTCCCTTGGACACAGCCAATCACAGATCGCCGCGAAGGCCAATCAGAGTGGCCGTTTGCGATGCGATCTGATGGGCCAATGAGAGATGATCTCATATGTAAACATATGAGATCATCTCTCATTGCCGGCTCTCACAATGACAGCGTCCTGTCATAGAGAGAGCATACCGATCTGTGTTCCTAGTACATAGGGACACAGATCGGTCACCCCCACTCCCCCCACAGTTAGAACACAATGCAGGAAACACATTAACCCCTTCCTCACCCCCTAGTGTTAACCCCTTCCCTGCCAGTCACATTTATACAGTAATTAGTGCATATTTATAGCACTGATTGCAGTATAAATGTGAATGGTGCCAAAAATGTGTCAAAAGTGTCCGATGTGTCCGCCATGATGTCGCAGTCGCAATAAAAATCGCAGATCGCCGCCATTACTAGTAAAAAAAAAATAATAAAAAATAACAATTCTGTCCCTTATTTTGTAGGCGCTATAACTTTTGCGCAAACCAGTCGCTTATTGCGATTTTTTTTTTTTTTTTTTTAACCAAAAATATGTAGAAGAATACGTATCGGCCTAAACTGAATTTTTTTTTTAAATTGGGCTATTTTTTATAGCAACAAGTAAAAAATAAACGACGTTTTATGTGACGAAACAAAACAACGTTTTTCAAACTTCATTTTCCAAAACGACGTTGCATACACACCATCGTTTTTCCAAAATGCTCTAGCAAAGCGTGGTGACGTACACCACGTTCGACGGCACTCTGTTCCATTGAAGCTCTGTCTCATAACTTGCTTCTGAGCATGCGCGGGTTTAAAAACGTCGTTTTAAACGTCGTTTTGCCCACACACGATCACTTTTTATGACACAAAAAATGACACACACGATCATAATTTTAATGACGTTTTTTAAAACGTCATTTTTTTTCATCACAAAAAGTGATCGTGTGTACGCGGCATAACTTTAGCCCTAGACCTCTTCTGTAGCTCAAAAGATGCAACCTATAGAATTTTTTAAACATCGCCTATGGAGATTTTTAAGGGTAAAAGTTTGATGCCATTCCACCAGCAGGCGCAATTTTGAAGCGTGACATGTTGGGTATCATTTTACTTATCTTTCACAATATATAAAAAAAATGGGCTAACTTTACTGTTGTCTTATTTTTTAATTAAAAAAAGTGATTTTTTTCCAAAAAAAGTGCGCTTATAAGACCGCTGGGCAAATACGGTGTGACAAAAAGTATTGCAATGACCGCCAGTTTATTCTCTAGGGTGTTAGAAAAAAATATATATAATGTTTGGGGGTTTTAAGTAATTTTCTAGCAAAAAAAAATGTTTTAGTCTTGTAAACGCCAAATCTGAAAAATAGCCAAGGTCCTTAAGTGGTTTAACCATCCTAGCGATATTCCCGAGTGTGGCTCAGGGTGAGATTTTTAAGCTACGATCGGTAACCCCGAGCCACACTTGGGTTTGCCTCGCTGGATGCAGAAAGAGGTAGCTTACCCTTTTCCTGCAATCCAGCGATGAATCCCCGCAGTGTACGGTGGCCGGATGTCTGCCCGAGGCACTGTGTTCCTCTGATTCCCTTCCATGCGAGCATCGCAACGCAGAGGGGCGGAAGGGGGGGGGGGTCCGGGCGAAATTCAAAAAGTATAAGTAGAAACACAAGTAAAACACACTGATACTATTGGATTAAATTAAAAATAATATACAGTGATCTTTGATTGCCCCCCAGTGCTTTCTCCAGTGCCCTGTCTGCAGATTTATTGTACCAGTGTCTGTAAACTGCACAACGATCATGGCAAAGCGCGCCTCTACCTCAAAATCGCTATGCGACCTGCTGCAAAACAGCGACAGCGATACGGAATCACTTGCGGAGGAGCTGAGTGACAGCGTCGCGTGGGAAAGTTCGTCATCAGACGCAGAAAGTGATATAAGCGACGATGCTGCGACTGTGCCCAGCAATGTGCTGACTTGGTGCGCAATTGATTGCGGTGCGGAGCACGTAGCGCCCCTCCATGATTTCCATTTACAGGAGCACCTGGGATAAAAGTGAACGTTGAGGATGACAATCCTTTGGAATACCTCCAACTTTTTTTGACCACTGAAGTGTTCGCCAAAATCGTTTTGGAGACAAATCGATACCATGAACAACAAGCTGCTACCCATCAGGGATTTTCAAGGTGCAGAAAATGGGAGCCTGTAACCAGCGACGAAATCTGGAAGTACCTTGGCCTCATCATTTTACAGGGAGTGGTGGGGAAACCCCTGCAAAAGTGGTATTGGACAACCAATAAATTATTGGCCACACCTTTTTTTGGAACCGTCATGTCAGAGTACAGATTTTCATTGATCATGAAGTATTTGCATTTGAAAATAACGAGGACTTTAAGCGCTCTCATTCAGCTCCAAAGCTGAAAAAATTTTGGGATATTTACCAGATTATTTTGCAGAACTTCCAGCGGACCTATGTTCCTTAGCGGGACATTACCATCGACGAAAGTCTCATGGCCACAAAGGTAGGCTCAGCTGGATTCAGTTCATTGCATCAAAGTGTGCTCGCTTTGCCATAAAATAGTTTATGCTGTGTGAATCCAGCTCTGGATATATCTGGAATGCAGTCCTGTACACTGGGAAAGGGACCAAATTCTCCCCGAGATTCAGCGGTTTTGGGATGGCTTCGGTTCTTTCCTTGATAGAGCCCTTGCTGAACCAGGGCTACTGTGTCACTACGGACAATTTCTATACCTCCCCAGAACTGTACGAGTTCCTTATCCTAAATAAAACTGACGCTTATGGGACTGTGAGGCCTAACCGGTGTGACATGCCGTCAGCATTTTCCAACAAAAAGCTCGGGAAAGGAGAAGTAGCTGCATGGCATAAAGGGAAAATGTTGGCACTGAAGTGGCGGGACAAAAAAGATGTTTCCCTTATGAGCACAGTGCATAACACCTTGACCGTCATGGTCCATACCAAAGGTAGGAAGAATGTTATGAAACCACAGGTTGTGTTGGACTACAACCACACGATGGGAGGTGTGGACAGGGCTGACCAGGCCATGACTTTTTACCCAGCGATGAGCAAGCAGCAGAAAAAGTACTATAAAAAAAATTTCCGACATCTTTTGGAACAATGTCTCTGGAACTCCTTCATCCTGATGAAAAAAAAAGTGACAGGTCTATGGTCCATGCAGGCTTTATGTGGAAGATGGCAGAACAGATCTTTTTGAAGCACCAAACGCCAACGGTGGTAAACCAATCTGGACGTCGGGCTGCTGGTGTCATTTTTTGGACCACATTCCACCCACTGAAAAAAAAACAGCACCTACAAGAATGTGTGTGGTTTGCTGCTCCAAGCACGACGACAAAGAAAGAAAAATCTGTAAAGAAACGCGTTTCTGTTGTCTCGACTCTGACGTTGGACTTTGTGCTGTACCTTGCTTTAAAAATTTTCATACCTGAGACGTTTACTGAATAATGATTTTGCACCCCAAAAAATCAGAGTTTCTGAATATATTATTTGTTAAGATTCATTGAATAAAAAGTATTGCTGTTATTAAATTATTATTTGTTATTATTTATTATATTATAATTTATGATTTTGTGTTTCAAACTTTATCATAGTCTACTAGACTCTGGTTTGGACAGATTTAGGTGAGTTATTCCTAAGAATTGCAGGCCTGCAATCTAAAACGCCAAATTTCCTTGCAAAATAATGGTACCGCTTTCAGCACCTAAAATCTGAAAGAATTAATACCGCCAGGGAGTTTAAGGTAAAAAAAAATTGGGATAGAGGGCACAATTTTGTAGCGCTTTCCTCTTGATGTGACACACATGAAGCTAATACACCAGTCAGCACACCTTCTACAAATGTTAGAACTCTACCACACTGTAGACGATGAGACCATTTGGAACCCCAATAGTCCCCTCAGATACTTTTCTGGATAAATATTAAGGCTTTAAGGGCTTGTTTACACACAAGTCTCTCAGTGAAGAGTGTTCTGTGGCAGCTGAATGCCAGTGAGATCTGGAGGAGAGAAAATGGTAGACATGTGCATTCGTTTTCGTTAGAATGCATTTTCGTCCGAAAATAGTTTTTTTTCGTTTTCGTCTTAACAAACGATAACGAAAGCGCAAGAAACGAAAACCGAAAGATCCGACATAAAAAATGCTTTATTTTCGTAAAAATTAGATATAGAGAGATTCGATGCTGACTGAATACAGTGAATGAATAGCAATCTGTCTATCAAACCTGATATACACACACATACGGTACTTTTCGACATTATAAAGAAAAGATTCAACATCATAGGAAAAAGATTCAACATCATAGGGAAATGATTCGACACTATAGAAATAATAGATTCGACATTACAGAGAATAGATTTCAATTTATGAGAAAATAGATTCGACATTATAGAGAATAGATTCGACATAATAGAGAATAGAAGGCTTATGGTGTATATCGAAAGTGCTAAGCAGATATGACGGAGAAGATATACTGCACTCGTACATTTTAATGTACGATTCGGTGTAAATTTTCGAAGTTCCGTCGAATATTCTTTGACCATTCGACAGAAACCAAGTATTATTGGATTTTCGGACGAAAGCTATTCCCCAACGAAAAAGAAATTAATCAAAACGATTTTCGGGAGTAACTAAATAAATCTATTTTTCAGAAGAAATGAAAAAACAAAAACAAAATATTCCAGTCTGCACATGTCTAGAAAATGGATAGAGGGCCTGCATGACTAAGGTGAGGAACAATTCGAAAGGGTTAAAATGTGAATTCTATGTGTAGGGAGTGTATATCCTACCTGGTTGAAGGCTGAAAGTCAGAACCGCATGGGTTGTTCATGTGAAGGATGCTTGATAGTTATTCTGGAAAGTTCAGTCGAAGATGTTTCTTCACCTACCTGTCCTTGATTCACAGTTCATTGTGGGTCTGGGGTAGCCGCAGCACGTAAACAGATTTTTTTTGTAACAGCAGCTTGGTGGGTCAGAGGGTGTTTTTTTTTTGGGGGGGGGGGGGGGGGGGGGTCAGTAAATACTTGAATTGTTGGAAAACTGTAGACAGGGCCGTCTTTAATATGGTTTGGGCCCTGGGCAAACATTTTTTTTGGGCCCCCCCCTCCAGCTTATTTTGGGACTGGCTGGTTCACATGTATGTGTTTTGGTGGCCCTCTTTTGTGCAGGCACAGTAGACCATTGATTTGAATGGGCTGCCATGCCTTTGTTTCCTGCAGAAAAAAGGTGCATTCAGCATTTTAAAAATACAGTTGCCTTGAAATCCATTCTGCTTTTGCACCATGCTACTTACCTGCAGTTCTTGCACACACAAACGCACTGTGTTTTTAAAAGCGTGACCTAAACGTCTAAAAATGCAGCAAGTTTGACAGTGCAGGAACTGCAGATAAGTCACAGCAGACAGCAGAATGGACAGACGGCGGTGTATTTCATTGCTTGATGGCCATAGGTGTGCTGTGTGCGCAGCCTATTACATGAGGCATGCGCTTTTCTTTGCAGGAAATGAATGGGCTGCTGTGCCTACGCAAATGTGGGCCGCCAAAACACATACATGTGAACCAGCCAGGCCTAGGGTTGCCACCTGTACGGGATTCACCCGTACAGTACGGGTTTTGAACCATCTGTCCGGTTTTCAGTCTCCCTGTAACCCGGACAAATGATTCATTCAGATTGGACTGTGGCAGATGGGGATCGGGGGAAGGAACATAGATAGCACTTACTGGGCAGCAGCTGGGGGCTGAGGAAGGAACAGAACTAGTTACAGCAGTCAGCAGTGCAGTAAAACTTTTTCAGTGGCACCCGACAATTAATCTATAGTCCCGGTCCCCTTGTGTATATCAATCCGCCGGGCTTGTAATTGCCGGGGGTCACAGTACAAGGATTACTCCGCCGGGACTATTTGATGATTTTCGGCCACAGGTGAAGTAATCCTTGTGCTGCTGTTCCCCAGCAATGATATCCACGGAGGCGGATTGATAGAGAAGTGGAGGTCGGGAGCATGACATGAAGATTACTGCTGCCAGGTAAGGATTAATCAATCCAATTCCGTTCCTTCCTCAGTCTGCAGCACTCCTAAGGTAAGAACAGTCTGATTAGAGTAATGACTTTACAGGGAGGTGAGGAGTTAATGAGGAGTTGTTGCCTTGCTTGTCTCTGCTGATAAGATGAGGAGGGGGAGGGGGGGGGTGCATGGTGGATAAAAAACTGAATTGATCTGTGAGGATGTAAACCTGTGGGAGGATCAGGATGGACAAGACTGATGTGCACAGGGGTTGCCTGTGACTCTGTGTGGGCCAGTGATGATTACCCTCTACATTACATAGGACTTACCTCTGCCATACTACTGACCTCTGCCTTCTGATTTTTTTTACATACCCTGGCAGATTGTCAGAACGTTAGTAAAGGAATTTTTATTAAAATAACAAACATGTCATACTTACCTCCACTATGCAGTTCGTTTTGCACAGAGTACCCCCGATCCTCCTCTTCTGGGGTCCCTCGACGGCTGTCTCTGGTCCTCCCCACAATCAGTCACCACAGTCATGCGAGAGCTCGCATGCTGGTCACTAATTGCAGGCACGCCCCCATGATACAGCGTGCGGCCATAGCCACTCACTGTATCACTCTGCCCCACTCCTCGGCGCGCCGTGTTATGGATGTGATTGACAGCAGCGCCAGCCAATGGCTGTGCTGCTCTCAATCCATCCGCTCCAGCCAATCAGCGACCAGGCTGAGCGGCAAAATGCAAAAAGCACAAAAACTGCATCAGTATGAATCCAGCTTAAGGCTATACTTTCACACCGATGTGTTTTTTCCTGCGTTTTTACTCTGCAATGGGACATTTCTCACCCCAGAGCTGTGTGTTTGAAAAGTCCTGCATGCTGTATCTTTGGTGCGGTGTTGAAAAGCCACACCAAAAACGCAGCTTTCTATTCAAGTTTTTGAATCGCATGTCCATTCTTTACAGATGCAGGCAACCCAAAAACACCCTAAACGCACAGGAAACGCATCAGAAAAATCTTGCTACTTGCAGATTTTGCTGCAGAGTAGTGTGAAAGAGCACTAAATAGTCCTGTTTCTTCCCCCAGCTAAGCAGATGGGGCACAGGGAAGTTTTTTTTGTAATTGCTGCAGACCACGAGGTTACTAAGCGGTCCTGTTCCTGTGCCCAGTTATCTACTGAATTGACAGAAAATACTAGAATGGCTAAACAGACTTAGGGCTCATTTACACATGTGGTGCCCTCTGAAGAGCAATCCATATTTGTGTTGCTCTTCAGAAGGCATTTGACAGGCAGAGAGGAGGTGTTATATCGCTTCCACATTACATTCAATTAAATGGAATGGGTTAGGCAAGCAGTAGCTAGGGCTGCCACCTGTCCAAGATACACCCGGACATTCCAGGTTTTCAATCGTTTCCACTCTCATACTGGTGCCGTCCATTACTCTACTTTTACCATCCACTGTTTTGCTGACTGACACTGTCCACTTTTAAAATAGGTTAAGTTCATATATTTACAGTGACATTTTTTTTAATCTAAGAATATTTTATGGATACAAAAAAATGCTTCTGTTTTATTTAATCATGCCACTCTAAGCCCCTCACACTGTTGGTGCAATTTGGACACACCTACTGTTCGCCATGGCGCTCATAGCACGCCATATTACTACTCTCATTGGGGCACCCAACAGTACCCCAGGTCTTTTACAATCTTATAGTGACTATATACTACAAAAAAAAATTGCCGTACGACACAAAAAAATGTTCGGGTTTGGCTTGAGGAAAAGGTGGCAACCCTAGCCAGGCCCAAAATAAGCCCATCAAGCAGTTAAATACAGACAGTAATGCCATGTGCTCTGAGGCCTTACTCAGCCTGGACTGCAGGTCTGGTCTGTGATTTAAAGAGTTCCTGTATTTTACACATGGCATGGGGTCCCATGGTGCTAAATCAGAATGGACAGACAGTGCTGTGACCCCATGCCATGCCATGTGTAAAATACAGGAACTTTTTAAAACACTGACCAGGCCTGCAATGAATCATCAAATATTATAAAGACTTTGGGCACACTCTACAGAAAACTTCTATTTACAATATAGATTAGCAAACAGTGACATACCTTGAGGAGCAGGACATGAAGAAGAAGTCAGCCTCTGGAAGAGCAAACTGGGGATGCTATAAAATCACATTCTAATTCACTTTTATATACAAGCAGCACCCAGTGGCAGGAAGGGAGAAGTGCGCGTCTAAAGGGAAGCCAGGGGTGCTGTACATTTTATAACACTGGGAAGGGAAGCAGTACTGCGTGCCACTGATGATTTTCAGCACAGATTTGTGGGCAGCACAGGGGCTTAACGAGCAGCTCTTCTTTGGGCCCCCAACAGTGACAGGGCCCTGGACAGCTGCCCCTGTTTGCCCTATGGTAAAGACGGCTCTGACTGTAGGGTATGTGGGGTATGTCACTTCCATTTGGTTGAATATTGGTGATTTTCCCAGAAGCTTTGTCCCCTGGGGAACACAATTAAGTTTGTGAGCTTGTAATATCTTCAGGCTGGTTGGGGTATGGCTGAGGACATGGGTGATTCTATTTGTGGCTTTGTATCATGTAACACTCCCCTCTGTAGTTTTTCAGACTCTGCAAATTATGTAACTTCCTTCACAGCTGATTTTGGGCTCGATTGAATACATCCTTATTAGCATTCAGTTCCGCCCAGCCACACCTACAGGTAAAGTCCCTGTAATTATTACACTAACCCTCCCTATTATCCTAATAATGATCCTCCCTGTAGCCCTAACATTAACCCCAAACGTAATCCGAATACAAATTGTCCCTGTGAACATTATATGAACTCTACCTAAATGTAAACTCTTGTTAAATGCCCATCTCTCCTGCCAGGGGATCCTCTACAACACCACTTCCCAACCTCAGCGGGTTATGTTTTCAGAATTTCCTTCACTTTGCATAGGTGCTTTAAAACAGTGTCAATGGTTTGGTATTTACTCTAAAGGAAGTTTCCAAAACATGCCCTGTTGGGGGTACTTAATGCTGGGAACCACTGCTGTACAACAAAGACCAACCCATCCTTTTCCAAAAAGCTCCAGCACCAGAATCTACGGTGCTGCCTATGACAAGTGGCAAAGGCACATCTTTAAGGTCATACATATGTAGCGCCCCCTTGTTTTTTTGTGGGGGCGTTATGCTAAAGTTAGTGGGGAATGGGAGAGTTATATGGCTCCCATTCACAATTTGTAAAATTGGGCTGTGACAATTCCAGAACTATCCTGTGGGCCGGTCTGCTCTCCAGGGGTGTGTGTTCACCTCTGGGCGGCAGTTGGTGCTAGAGGCAGAGGCATACCTAGAGCATTTGGCACCCGGGGCGGATCCTATATCTGGCACCCCCCCCCCACGGTAAAATGTAAAAACACCCCACTGCGTCCCCTGCATCCTTCAATATCTCTATGTCACTACTGTGTACCCCTCTCCACTACTGCACCTCTGGCCCCCTTTACATTACACAGCATCCTGCAACTCTGGACCCCCTTTACATTACACAGCACCCTGCAACTCTGGACCCCCTTTACATTACACAGCACCCTGCACCTCTGGGCCCCTTTATATTACACAGCAACCTGCACCTCTTGGCCCCTTTACATTACACAGCACCCTACACCTCTGGACCCCTTTACATTACACTGCACTTCTGGACCCCTTTACATTACACAGCACCCTGCACCTCTGGACCTCCTTTAAATTACACTGCACTTCTGGACCCCTTTACATTACACAGCCCCCTGCACCTCTGGACCCCTTTACATTACACAGCCCCCTGCACCAGTGGACCCCTTTACATTACACTGCACTTCTGGACCCCTTTACATTACACTGCACTTCTTGACCCCTTTACATTACACTGCACTTCTGGACCCCTTTACATTACACTGCACTTCTGGACCCCTTTACATTACACTGCACTTCTGGACCCCTTTACATTACACTGCACCTCTATATCTCTTTACATTAGACCACCTCTGGACAGTGCAGACCCCCCCTACAATACAGAACCCCCCATACAGATACCACCCCCCTACAATACAGAACACCCCATACAGATACCACCCCCCTACAATACAGAACACCCTATACAGCTACCACCCCCTACCCTACAATACAGAACCCCCTATACAGCTACCACCCCCATACCCTACAATACAGAACCCCCTCATATAGAGTATCCCCCTATACAGAACACCCCCCCCTACAATACAGACCCCCCTCTCACAATACAGAATCCCCCCTCATATACAGTACCCCCCTATACAGAACACCCCCCTCATATACAGAACCCCCTATACTAACATCCCCCCCACAATACAGAACCCCCTATACTAACAACCCCCCACAATACAGAACCCCCATACAGAACACCCCCCCACAATACAGAACCCCCCCCCGACAATACAGAACCCCCCCCCCACAATACAGAACCCCCCGTACAGAACACCCCCCCCACAATACAGAACCCCCCGTACAGAACACCCCCATACAGAACACCCCCCGACAATACAGAACCCCCATATAGAAAACCCCCTCATATACAGTACACCCCTCATATACAGAAACCCCCCCCCCCTTACAATAGTGCAGACTGCAGAGTGACTGTGACATGACACCCCCTTGCCTTCAGACTCAGTGCGCCGAACAGAGCACGTGTACGGAGGAGGAGGGGGGAGGCAGCCGCAGCTTCATACTCGGCTGTGTGACTGTCAGACAGAGAAAGTCACAGCTGATAGTATCAGAGCCGCGGGCGCTGCGCTGCCACGGAGAAGGGGATCATTGCGGTGGGTCCCGGGTGGTGGGTATAACTCAGTACGGCTCGCAAACCCCCCCCCCCCCCCCCGAGTAGCCCAGGCTGTTTTACCTAGTCTTCCATGTCGTGCCATCAATCATGCTGTCACCGCGGCTGCGCCATGCCTCAGTCGCGGAGGGGGGTGCGTCGGCCTGACACCCCCCAGTGTGTGGCACCCGGTGCGGCCCGCCCCCTCCGCCCCATGCTTAGTCCGCCGTTGGCTAGAGGGGTTCTGGCGGACTCGTTTTCCTCCACAGCCAATCAGAGGGGTTGGTTCCCTCGCCGGGGCATGTTGAGGGAGGCTATATCTGGGGCAGCCACCTTGGCCTGAGGGCCATTCTTGTTTCCTGCGGGGTCCAAGTTCCAGGTGCGGCATCCACCTTCAGGGTGCGCACATTCATGGACCCCGCAGCTGTGGCCTACCTGGCTGAAGTTGCGCACCATGCAGGGCTTCACAACGTGGAGAGGGATCCCAGAAGCTGCTGGGTTCCAAACTTTTTCTAACAGGATCCCAGGCTGGAAACTGTACGATGGGGGATCGGCTTGAGGAGAACCCGGAGGCAGGTGATCCAATAGGGCTTGAACAAACCATCGGGGATCCAGTGACTCTAATTAAATTTATTGGGAGGACTTGCTCACTTCAATTTCATGCTCATCTACTAGGCCTGTGGTAGAGGCCCGAGCCAGGCCTGTCGCAGAGGCCTGGCATTTGAAAGTGGCGTTCCAGCTGCCAGGCCTGTGGCAGAGACCTGTCCAGGAGCACTTTACCCACTCCAATTGGAGTGGCGACGAACTGAGTTCATTACTACTGAGAGTAAGATTGCTCTCTCACTTTGCAATATACAAGGGCTGATACTCAAGTTCTCTCTCTCTCCTCATCAACCTGTTCCTATCCTATACTATGTTGATGAAGGCCATGTTGGGCCTTGGAATAAAACATTGAAGAAAATCCAACTAAAGACTCTTATACTTATACTCAGCGGCTCCTGAATGGGGTAGCGCTACACATAGCTTACTCTTCCACTGATTGTTGGTCATACAAAGGTTAGGTAATGAGTATTTCTCCATCAGCAGAGACTAGAGTGTCGGCTCTAAGGAATATTTTATTTGCTCCTGACAGCAAGGAATATTTTTCCCCACCATGGGCCTAAATTGGCAGCTGCTATCTGCATGAATGCTATTGGAGCAGTATTATAATTAGAATAGGTAGTGATTGATAGACTTTGGACTGTTTTTGTTCACCCTTATTATGTTAGTATTCAGTTATATATTTACAAGACTTCAATAATAATTGTGCAATTGCTAATTTACACTATACAATATGTGATATTACATTTTTTACTCATTCTTTAAAAGACACAAAAGGAGAAACACCCACCCCAAAATCGCAATTATGGGGAGAACTAGGCATTCCCATCTGAGGACCAAAAAGGCCAAACCACAAATGATACCCATTGAACACTGGAGTTATTCATTAGTGGAAGGGGAATCAAGCCAGAGGTCCCAAACCTTAGGCAATGTATGGGGGCCCCCACGAGACAGTTAGGTAGCCTTGTAAAGGGGCACAATGCTATTAAATCAAGGATTTACAGAAATTCAAAGCAGGAGCCTACTTCGATTTACCTTTATCCTTCAAGATAAAATAACAGTAAACTTAGAATAATTTGTTTTCAGTGAACACTTTGCAATGGGAGACTCAGCTTTGGTATTTCCTGCAGAGCTTGATAAATGTATAACTTTGCCCCTGTGTGGGTGTATTCCATAGACTAATGTCCCCTTCTGCTTGACACTTTCTGTGCGAAGGTCTATGCTCAGTCAGTAGTTACGGGTCACTGTAACATATTTAAAATACCCTAATAATCAGTGTTAAAGGACAACTCTGCAGAGGAATTCAGGATACCAAAAAAAACAAGCACATGTGATTACTTGTGTCTGCATTTTATCTTTGTGGACAAAAAACAATTGACAGATTTTGACATACTGCCATAGTAGTCAATAGCGTCATAATTAGAACGTGTCAAGTAATTGACTGTGGAGCCTGAGATGACAAGGGTGGCCTCTTGCGCAATTCTCGTTCAAGAACCCTGGTAATGAAGACAGGGACTGCTAGGGCAGTGGAAGGTGCAGGTACCTGGAAGCTGTAGTAGTGAGCTGACGCTTGGAGACATAGGAGTCTTTCAAGTACTAGCATAGAATTTGGTCACAAGCCTTGCTCGGCAGCAGCAAGGCAGACAGATTCAGGGTCAGGATTAGGTTCTAGGTCAAGAACAGGCAGAAGTTGGTAACGTGCTGGCAGAGGGGTAACAAATCAGGAAGCAGAGACGTAGTCAGAAATCATGCCAAGGTCAGCAACACAAACGAGCACCAGACGAAACAGGCAGGGGTGATCCAAGAGAGCAAGACAGAAAAAAAACTGCATGGGGTACATCCTAATATTCCAACCAGATCCTCATCCAATCATACAGACTAGGACCTAGGTGGTCAGGAAATGGAGGGCAGTGAGCATGCACCCCACTTTCTGCACTGTACCAGACCACGTGCCTTTTAACTTACTATGTACTATAACTTGCAAGAGGGCCCAGACTCTCAGTCTAAATAAGCTGCAGGCGCCACAATTATGCAATTGCTCATCCGCGTGCAGATTCTAGTGCTTGCTCATCTTGTTAGGCCTCTATGCTCATGATTCTGCACATGCACATGTAGCACCCTGGTACTTCGGCAGAATTGCTCACAAATTTAGTATGCCAGGTAATCATTGTCCTGGCTAATTGTTAGAAGATCAACTAACTTTTCCCTAAAGCCTCTTGAGGGGGGAGGGGGCGAGCAGGAGTTTCAGGATGCCCACTAACACACAGCTCCTTTCTCTATCTGCAAAGTAGAGAGTGTCCTGACTCGCCCCTCCCACCTCAAGAGGCTTTCTGCACACCAGGGAGAAAGCCTTGCATTACGGTGTTGAGTTATGCCGCGTACACACGATCATTTTTTGTGATGAAAAAAAACGACGTTTTCTGTGAAGTAAAAAACTACGTTTTTGAAACGTCACTTTTCAAAGATGATGTTGCCTACACACCATCGTTTTTTTCACAAAAAGCGAGGTTACGTTCACCACTCTTTTCCATTGAAGCTCGCTTCATAACTAGCTTCTGGGCATGCGCGGGTTGAAAAACGTCGTTTTAAACGACGTTTTTGCTACACACGGTGACTTTTTGTGAAACAAAAAACGACGTTTTGAAAAACGACACAAAAAATTCAAGCATGTTGGAATTTTTTTTTGGTCGTTTTTTTGAAGACAAAAAACAACGTTTTGCCCACACACAATCAATTTAAATGACGTTTTAAAAAACAACGGTTTTTTTTCAGCGCAAAAAAACGACCGTGTGTACGCGGCATTACAGACAGAAGAACAGGAAGTGATGATTTCTCAGAAGAAAAAAGGACATTTAAAAGCAAAATCGAAGGATGAGGTAAGTGAAGGAGGACTGCACTAAGGTAAAGGAAGCTGTTTAGGGAATTTTTTTTTTACCTTTACAACCCTTTTAAGCCTAAACTCTATTCCAACTTAACACTGATCCCTTATCCTTAACCATTACACTAATCCACAGCCTACATTAAGAATAAGTACCATATTTATCGGCGTATAACGCGCCGGCGTATAACGCGCACCCTAATTTCAGAGGGAAGTTTCAGGAATTTTTTTTTTTTTAATTTTGTGGTCAGTGTCCATCTGCAGCCTTAATGCAGCCTAATCTGTGCCTAAATGCAGCCTATGGGCCAGATTCTCGTAGATTCTGGCGTAGCGTAGCATAAGCTATTTACACTACGCCGCCGCATCTTACAGGAGCAAGTGCCGTATTCTCCAAGCACTTGCTCCGTAATTTGCGGCGGCGTAGTGTAAATGGCCCGGCGTAAGGCGGCGTAATTCAAAGGGGGCGGCTTGTATTTAAATTAAGCGCGCCCCGCACCGAACGAACTGCGCATGCGCCGGCCGTAAAAGTAGCCCAGTGCGCATGCTCCAACTCACGTCGGAAAACGTCAATGAAGCCGAAGTGAACGTGACTTACGCAAAGGCCTATTCGCGAACGTTTTATGTAAAGGACGGAAAAACACGACGCTGTCCTGAGTCCATACTTAACATGGCATAAGGCGGACCGACGTAAAGCTACCCCTCATATAGCAGGGGTAACCTTACGCTTACAGAAACAACGTAAACTATGGCGACGCGGCGCAAATACGTTCGGGAATCGGCGTATCATGCTCATTTGCAAATATACGCCACCTAGCGGCTAGCGTAGTATTGCATTTAAGATCCGACGGTGTAAGTGACTTATGCCAGTCGGATCTACGCCGTATCTATGCCTAAATGATTCCAGGAATCAGACGCATAGATACCCGGGGTTAGAAACAGATACAACGGTGTATCTGGAGATATACCATCGTATCTCTTATAAGAATCTTGCCCTATGTGCCCATCTCCAGCCTAAATGCAGCCTATGTGCCCAGCTCCAGCCTAAATGCAGCATGTGTGCCCAGCGCCCATCTTCAGTCTAGATGCAGCCTATGTGCCCATTTGCAGCCTCACCTTCTCTTGTGGAGTGAGGGAATCACCGAGCCGTCATCTCCTGTTCATTCGGTGGCAGTCACATACACAGTCCCGCCTCCGCCATCAGCATTGGACCAGCTCCTGTGATTGATAGAACACTGGTCCAATGCCAGTGGTGGAAGCCAGACTGTGTGTGTGACATTAGAGCTGAGTAAACAGGAGAGACGGCTCGTGAATTCCGGAGGCGCTCGGCGGCACTCGGCAGCGCTCGTCCCCTTCCTTCCCCTCCGAGCCCAAGGTACACTATCGGCGTATAACACACACCTGTGATTTTCCCGCTATTTTCAGGGGGGAAAGGTGCGCGTTATACACTGATAAATACGGTAAATGTCCCTGGGTTCTATTAGCCAGGGGTTCAACGTATCTTGCCTGAAACTGCAAAACCTGAGCTTACTATCAAGCCCTATTGAAATCTATGGGAGGCAAAACTTGTGGGCCATATTTTTGGACTAAGTACTGTAGAAAAAGCTGGGAAGCTGAGCACTGGCATGGGGAAAATGTACCAAGGCAAAAAACAAACCAAACACAATATACTGTACAGAAGGGAGACAATCTTTTTATCCAGCTTCAAGGGCAACATTTAAAATACACAAATCCTGTAAATAACTTTCTTGGGGTATAGCTGTACATGGTACTAGTGGTACTGAACAGTACAATTTACACAGACAGTCTCAGTGACAGCGTACACTGGTAGAGCATTAATGTTTTTATTTTACAATTAGCTTATATACAGCAGAAGAAACCCAATCTGATTCAATTGAATTTTTAAGAATAAATAAACTTTTAAAAAACTGAAAAAACAACAGCATTGGGTATCCCTTAATATTCCAATCAGATCATCATCCAGTCATACAGCCTTGGTGGTCAGGAAAGGGAGGGCAGTAAGCATGCAACCCACTTCCTCTACCATACCAGACCACATACCCTTCAACCAGGGATGTGCAGTCAGGGGAGGCAGGTGAGGCAGAGAGATTTGAATCTGATTGATTGCTTCTGTGGACAGGTGTCTTTTTTTGCAGGTAACAAGCTGAGATTAGGAGCACTTCCTTTAATCACTTAACCCCGGACCCAATGCCCAGAGCACTTTTTGTGATTCGCCACTGCGCTGCTTTAACTGACAATTGCGCGGTCGTGCGACGTGGCTCCCAAACAAAATCGGCGTCCTTTTTTTTTACCACAAATAGAGCTTTCTTTTGGTGGTATTTGCACACGTGCCCCCTAGTGGCCGCAAAAAGAGCCAACGTAGAGCTACGGGCTCTCGCCCAGGAGAGACGACCTGCCACAATAAAATGACGGCAGCAGGTCAGCAAGCAGTTAAGAGAGTTCTCCTAATTTCAGATAATTACCTGTATATAAAACAACTGGGAGTCATAAATCTTGCTGATTGATAAGGGATCGAATACTTATTTCACTCAATAAAATGCAAACCAATTTATAACCTTTTTGAAATGCGTTTTTCTTGATATTTTTGTTGTTATTCTGTCTCTCACTGTTAAAATAAACCCACCATTAAAACTATAGGCTGATAGGATGTACAAAATCAGCAGAGGATAAAATACTTTTTTCCCCTCACTGTAAATAGTGTAATTTAAATAGGGCTTACACTGCTTTGGAGCCCAAGACAAGTGAATCTCTAAACTTATTTGTAAAGCAGAGCAATGTGCTTTATAAATGTACCTTTTTAAAAAAAAGTAGAATGGCAAAGTTAAGGCCATACCACTGTTCTATACTGGGTCTGCAAATGTTAAGCTTAAAATACACCATTAATAGTAGTTGAGAGGCCATTGCTCTCAATCCCAATGGACATTGTTTTAGAATGCATTTTTTCCTTTCCCCCTTGCGGACGCCAGTATTGCCCTTTCTCTGCGCCCCCCCCCGAATAGGGGCCGCAGGGGAATGGGCAAGTGGGTACCAACAGGGGGATCTATTAGGCACCTGGGTTAGTGCTGGAGGGGAGGGAAGGGTAGAGATGGGTAGCCTAGGGGCGAAGGGAGAGACCCAAGAAGATTCACCTATAGGCCCACAGGCTGCAGCCTGCTTACTATACTATTACAGTGTTCTTGGGGACCTGAGGGTTTCCCATTGTCTCCCATGTAGACTTTGGGAAGGGAGGTTAGGGAGGGGGGATTTGCACGGGTTCACTCATCACTATGTGCACCCAGGGGCGTCCAATCTATACTGGCTTCTAGGGTCGGTCTGATTTTCTGAAGTCCACTTCTTCACTTTTTTTTTATTTTATTTTTTTTTTATTTTTTTATTTTTCCTCTCCACTGCAGTTTTATGCAATGGTCGATGGGGTTCACATGGGCACCGCAAAGGTTTGGGAGGGTAAGGGGGAAGGTTGGGTTGGGTTGGGGGGGTTGGTGTCGCAGAAGGGACGGGTGGGGATGGGCGTCCCGGAGGCTCTGTAGTCGGGTACCACAAGATAATCCTCCGGAAGGAATAAGAGCTCCCAAGAGGTCTTAAGATTTGATATGAATTAGGGGATACTTGTCTAGGGACCTGTTACTGGGTCTGTCCATTCGGTATGATATATCAGAAGAAGGCTGGCCCCAGGTAATCATGTTGACCTAGGGGCAATTGATCTACTATAGAGCGAGTTATATGTTATATTCGGATAGAAGGAGCGCGTGGAGGTGGTGGGAGACCCCTCACCAGGGGGAGGCGTGGGTCAACAACCCCGATTAGGCCATCACTCAGGGGATTCGGTATTTGAGTGACCAAAGATTTGCTTTGGGATACCCTTGAAGAGGAGGAGGACAATCCAGTTCCTCTCTTCTCTCTCTTTGGGTATCAGTTTAGAGTAGGGGTACACAGGGTCGGGTGGGGGGGGGGGGGGGTTTTTTTTTTTTGGTTTTTTTTTTTGGGGTTTTTTTTTTTTTTGTTTCTCCTTCTCCTTTTCTCCTCCTCTCTCGCGGGGGACGGGTGCTTGGATCCCCCCATAGGGAGTCCGAAGTGCGTCCAGAAATGGAGGCCCTTTCAGTGACTACAATCAATGCTAAGGGATTAAATATTCCGGAAAAGAGACGTATCTTAATGCAGGACCTAAAAAAAAGAGGGAGAAACATAGCCTTGATACAGGAGACACATTTTAGAAAAGGGGGGCTCCCCTTCCTTAGAAATCGACATTTCCCGACAGTATATCATGCGACGAACCCAGTGGCAAAAAAGGGGGGAGTATCAATACTTATATCTTCTAACACACCATGGTGCTTAAAAGACTCCCTGGTAGACGCTGAGGGGCAGTTTCTAGCGGTAAAAGGGACGATAAGAGGAGCGATATTCACATTTGTTACTTTTTATGCCCCTAATGTACAACAGGACCAGTTCCTAAGGAACTTCTTGAATAGGCTAACAGCCTTTCAAGAAGGTCAGCTGATCATGGGTGGGGACTTAAATGCCCCTCTGGACCCTACTATGGATACGTCAACCGGTGGCTCCTCAGTTGCAGGGGGCACCCGGAAACGAATCCGACAGTTGCTACAACAAGAAACATTGATAGATATATGGAGAATGATGCACCCGGGGGAACGAGATTATTCCTTCTATTCCATCCCGCATAAGACATACTCACGTATTGACTATTTTTTTGTCCCACACAGTCAGCTCCACGCAGTTATAGAATTTGGAATAGGTGAAATTTCCTGGTCCGATCATGCCCCAATCTTTCTGGAATATAAAATAGGGGACTCCGGCCCTCTTGGACCGGGGGGCTGGAGATTAAACGAGAGACTATTGCAGGATGAGGGGGTGCTGGAAGATGTCCAGAAGGAGCTAAAATGGTACTTCGAGACTAATGACACCCCAGAATGTAACCTAGGGGTAGTATGGGAGGCCCATAAGGCAGTCATAAGGGGAGTCCTGATGAAACATGGTGCAAGGGTTAAAAGGGAGAGGGAGAGGAATATAACAACCCTTATGACAAAGATTACAAACTTAGAAAAAAGGCATAAACAGAGATCTAACCCAGAGGTAGAGAGAGAACTTATGACGGCACGCAGACAAATTACCGAACTGCTCTTTTATAGAGCAAGAAGGGCGATACAAAATGGCAAAAGGCAGATGAACAGGGCAATAAATGTGGGAAGCAATTGGCGAACTCATTGAGGGAACAACACACTAAGACGTATATCCCTATGATTAAGGGGTCAGGAGGCGAAGAACACATGCTACCCAGAGAAATTGCACAGAGATTTAGTGACTTTTATAGCAGTCTATATAACTTACAAACAAATCTCCAACAACATGAGGCATTGGGTAACTATATAGAATCCTCAGGCATCCCGACCCTAACAGCAGAAATGAGCCAAGAAATGGAAAAACCTATAACCTTAGAAGAACTACAGGAGGCAGTGAAAAAAGGGAAAGGAGGGAAATCACCGGGAGCAGATGGATTTACCATTGCCTACTATAGACTTTTTCTCTCAGTTCTAGGCCCCTTTATGGTCAGAATGTTTAATGGGCTGGGCGATACATGTTCTTTTCATAATGAAACCCTAAAAGCGGTAATAGCGGTCATACCCAAAGAAGGTAAAGATCCTTCTCAATGCGGGAGCTATAGACCCATTTCATTACTCAACGAAGATTTGAAGCTTTTCGCCAAAATCCTAGCAGCACGTATACAACAATACATACCCGGGCTTATCCACAAAGATCAGGTGGAATTTGTCCAGATGCGCGAAGCCAGGGATAATACGGTTAAGACGCTGAACTTGATCCATCTGGCTGACACTTTCCGAACCCCGTGTGTCTTCCTCGGTACTGATGCCGAGAAAGCTTTTGATCGGATAAACTGGCAATTTATGTTTATGGTTCTGAGACACATGGGGTTCGGAGATAAGATGCTACAATGGATCACAAGTAATTATACTCATCCAACGGCACAGGTTAGAGTGAATGGAATATTGTCTCCACCCTTTAAATTGTCGAATGGGACAAGACAGGGATGTCCGCTATCCCCTCTTTTGTTTGCGATATCTGTAGAGCCCTTATTAAACAGGATCCGACTGAATCCAGACATCAAAGGAGTGTCTATTGGAGATGCAGAATACAAGATCTCTGCTTACGCAGACGATATGATGTACTCTTTGACGAACCCGATGGAATCCCTCCCTAGGTTGCTACAGGAATTGCAACTATATGGAGGCCTATCAAATTTTAAGATAAATTATGATAAGTCAGAAGCAATGGGAGTAGCGATCCCGGAGGAGGATCTGCGGTCTTTGAAAGCTAAACACAGATTTAAATGGTCTGACAGATCACTTACATACCTGGGCACTTCCATCCCAGCAGACCTGACACAGGTCTTTAAACTTAATTTTGTGCCAATATTGGGGAAAACTCGGGCCCTCTTGGAGGGCTGGAAGAGGGGGTTTCATTCCTGGTTCGGACGAGTCAATATTATCAAAATGAGCATATTACCAAAATTTCTGTATCTCTTCCAGACACTCCCTATCGCCATACCAAAATCCTTTTTTAGCCAGACGCAAACTCTCTTTAATAAGTTCATATGGGCTAATAAACCCCCAAGAATTAAGAGGCGCACATTATCATTATCAAAGCGAGATGGAGGTGTGTCTGCTCCAGATATCTATAGGTACTATCAGGCGGCCATTTTGACCCGCCTGATAGATTGGAGGAGACATGGCGATGAGAAAATATGGCCAGGTTTGGAACAGGCACAGTGCAGTAGTATACTCCACCTGGCAGCGTGGTGTTATAGAGACCTGCCGATAACTATTAAGAAACACCCACTGATAGGCCCAACACTGAAAGTTGCTTACGGGCTATTTGCGAAGGGGACATTGTCCACCCTGGATTCACCACTTTACCCAATTATGGGGAACCCCCAATTCGCACCAGGATTGATGAAGGGGACGTTCAGTGGGTTAATAGAGCGGGGCTTGGTACAGGCATCTCATTTTGTTAAAGAAGGCTCTTGGCATACTATGCAGGAGATGGTAATGGGTGGGATTCCCTACCAATTGGACACTTGGAGGGCATTACAATTACGGCACTTCCTGGACACTCTGAAATCCCCTGTAAGATATGGGCGTAAACTAACACGATTTGAGGGGTATTGTAGTGGGAGTGGAGTGCTTCGGCACACCCTCTCAAGAATTAACGAATTATTAAATGTACCGATGGAGGACTCCCAAATCCCCTTTTTTAACAGGTGGGAGGTGGAGCGGGGAAGACCTTTTACAGAAGAACAAAATAATAAAATTCTTCGGAATATATTTGAATCCTCAGTCTGTGTGAAGACACAGGAGATGAATTACAAGATATTAACTCAGTGGTATCGTACACCGGTAGTATTAAAGAAGTGCTACCCAGACATCTCGGATAGATGCTGGAGGTGCGGAAAGAAGGAAGGAACGTTATTACATATTTTGTGGTCTTGCCCGAAGATTTTAAGTTTTTGGACAAAGGTCCAGGGAATAGTACAGAAATTTAGCAAAGAAAAATTACCAGAGGACTGGTCTTATTATTTATTACAGGACTCTGAGAGTTCGGTAAAGCGTTATAGGAAATCCATGGCTTGTCACCTTCTAAATGCTGCCCGTGCCTGTATCCCAGGGATGTGGAAACAGACACAACCGCCAACGGTAAAGATGTGGCTGAATAGAGTAGAAGATACAAATAGAATGGAGGACCTAGTGTGGACCTCCAGACAGAAACGTAAGGCCTACCTTGATACGTGGGCTGAATGGATTGCGTTTAGATACTCAGAAGAAGGAAGGGTTCTGATAGATGCGTAGATATGGGAGGGAGGGATCCGGCCCTGCGGATGGGGAGGAGGAGAGGAGATGGATGGAGGAGGGGGTGGTTCCCCCACCCCCCCCCTCTTTTTTTTTTTTTTTTTTTTTTTTTTTGGGATAGGGGGGGGGGGGGGGGGGTGGTTATATTTTTGGTTAGTTTTGTTTGATAAGGGGGATGGGGTTGGTGTAGTATTGGGAAGTCAATGCAGAGAGTGATATCCCAAGGGGTGGTCCAACTGCCCCCCCTGGCAGGGGACACTTGGACCCCCTGACGGGAGGGGGGGTCCTGAGGTAGTAAGGGGAAGGCACCCACTGACCTAAAGGTAATTAGATATGGAAGATGATTTTCAGTTTGAGAGAGGAACGATACGATATGTTTTGGGAAATATATCTCTTCTATCTATGTTTAAATGATTTGACTTTGTACCATGTGGGTATTTCTTTTCCTTTTTTCATTTTTGTATGTTGTAATGACTTCATGGCCAGAGGGATGGCCCTTTGTATGTATCTCACTATGCTTGTTTGAAAACAATAAAAGAAAAGAAAAATTTAAAGAAATTTAAAGAATGCATTAAAGCAACAGCCTCAGCATACCAGCTAGGCAACTATCATTTTCAGATAGAAAGGTTAGAAAAGGCAACCTTTATTCCTCTATGGAACACATATTTTAAAAAAAGGAATTTGACAGTCTTTAAACCTTGGTCTATCTTGTAAAAATAAAGAAGAATAAATTACATGAAATTTGCACCATTCCTTTAATTTTGTCGAATGGTGTAAGTATAATTTACATATGCTATATAGGCTTGTTTTGGACAAGGTCACAAAGAAAAAAAGGAAAATGCAATAGATGTACAGCCAGAATTTTTTTTCCTATAATATATAAATGTAGCATTCTGCATTTTTGTTTTAAAAGCCTTGTTCCTATGTTTCCTATGTTTAGAGAGATAACCTGTTTATTGCAATACAATTTAAATGTAGCTCTGATTAGTCTAGGTAGCCCTGTCCCTTCTGTTCTGGAATTCTAAAGCTGGTTTTAGCTCAGGGCTCAATAACCAACATCTAACGGCCACTTAATAGATAAAGTACACAGGCTGACTCTGAGTTCAAGTGCTACGTCATTGTTTCTGCTAGGGAAAAGCTGTGTTCCAGGCAGGTTGGACAATGGCTGTAGGATCTCCCCATTACCCAGATCTTGTCTTCAAGTCTCTGATACCAAGATTAATGTCACATTGTGATCATCCTCAGGAGCCCCAGCAACTGGACTTTTCTGCAACATTTATCTGGAGGTATCTCATTATACAATTATATATAACTGGGTATATGTGCACAATTCCACCAGGACTCTTTTTGTGCCCTTTGCTGATATTAGCTGTCTGTACATTGGGTGTATGTACTATTATTATTCTTTTATATACTGTATTTGTGTGCATCTAAACGATGTACTAATTGGAAATGTTGCAGGCTAGTTCCTTTGCTCCTGGGTGAAGGCACAGCCAACTTTATTATGAAACCCACTCTTTTACTTAGCAAAGGTTCTGGTTCTCTTATTTACCTACAGGTTTAGCACAATATCCTATTTTGAGAGGGCCATTTGTCATAACCCCCCAAAAGAGGGCCACATGTACATCAAGTATGACTTTTAATCATAGGTCTACATTAAGCCATCCATTACCCCTTTAAATAATATGCATAATCATTCATGATTATTCTGCACCATTATATCATTGTTTTAGCAGGTTGTAATGTAACAGAGAACAGAATGTGAATCCCAAGTTCTAAGACAATTTACATTGGCATTAAACATTTACCAAGTTCTCGAAAACAGCTCCAAGGAGTGGTAAAAGTCCATCAATTACACAGCTGGCATTAATATGCATCATTGGCTTATTATAAGATTTGCTGAGGGCTGTTGTGGCAGCCGGCAGACTCAGCTACAGAATGCACGCAATGCGTCCCTCTTAAGTACTAAAGCCATTAAGGAATATTTTCACAGCTGAGAATGAGAAACTTTCTCCCCAGGAGATAAGTATGAATATGTATCTGAGTTAATGTCTAAAAATAAAAATGCACACAATCTTTATCACCTAAATGATACTATATTGTTTGTGGGGGAAAAAAGACTGTGTACCGATAAAGTTTTAAAATATATCTAAAGTTATACAGCAAGGGTATAAAAGGAACTGCCATTGCTGGTTGGGTGATATGACTGACCCTGAGCAAGGCAGCAGGACATGTTCTCAGACTTTTCAGGCTTTACTGGCTTTAGCCTTCCAATGCTACTTACTGCCATGGCCAGCTATAGATGGGGTCGGTGGACATGTTTATGCTTCACCTGTGGTGTTTATATTGATCCAGCAGTGCACCAACACCTTTGCAGCCATTGTGCTACATGCTGGGTGTTTGGTGTGCTCCTGTACCTTTAAGGAGGGGTGGCTCCCCTTCAGTCCACCTGCCCCCTTCTATCCATAAAAATGCATGTGCCTCCAGTTTGGGGACGCTCATTGTTTAGTGTTAGGACCACAGATTACAGGGTGCCTTGGCGCGGCTCTGTGGCTCACGCATGCGTTTGCAAATGTGTGCGGACAAAACCCCTGTTTTTAATGCATACTGTTAGACAGGTTAATTGGTTGTCCTGCAAGCTGGTTGGTAAGTAGGCTTGGTTTTTCCCTGGGCACTCCCCAGGTTTTTGTTGTTGTGTACTGGCTCAGTGCAGGACAGTGACTAGTTTAGTAGGTAGCCCTGACTAGTATCTGCAAGAACACCCTTTTGCCTTCAGAACAGCCATTTTTTCAATACAACGATGTGCTGGAAATGTTAGTAGAGATCTTGGTTCGTGCCAACTTAGTAGCATCACACATCTCTATCAATTTTGTTAACCACACAAGCTGAGAATCTTCCATTCCCCCTCATCTCAAAAGTGTTTCAGATTTGGTGACTAGGCCAGTGAGATACAGTATGTCATCATCATGTTTATGAAACTAGCTTGATGCAATGCCTACTGTGTCACATGGTACATTATCTTGTTGGAATTAGTCACAGAAATTCTGACAATACCCACAAGGTACTAAGTGGCCATTATTAATATTTGCCAAGAAAACCCTCCTAAATCACCATCAGCCTGAACCACTGACAAAAAATAAGATGGTTCCAAAGATTAGTGTTGAATGAGACAAATTCCAACTATCTGAAACCTACAGTAGAAATCCATATTCATGAAAGAAGACAACATTTTCCAAACATTAGGTATGGAATTGGTTATTTGTTCTCCTTTGGGGCCTTATTTTCTGAGATAACAGGCAAGGGTTCTTCTGCTTTAGCCTCATCTCTTTAAGGCGCAACATGTATTCAGAAATGTTCTAAAGACGTTATCTGAGAAGCTTCTGACTTGCAAACTTCAAAAACTGTATTTCTAGTTTATTGCTCTCTCAAACACTCTGTAAATCCAAAAGTCAGGTACCTACTGTATGAAATATTGCATCCACCAAACACTAAGGCCTCGTACACACAATCAAATCTGTCTGCTGGAAACGGTCTGCTAGACCGTCCCAGCAGACAGATTCGATCGTGTGTACGGGCGAGCAGACGGATTTGGCCACCCGACAGATTGGAAAGCATGCTTACCAATCCGTCGGCTGGGAACCCGTCCGCCCGACATGTCTGCTGGTTAGTACGCTAACCAGCAGACATGTCTTCTCGCACACGCGCCGAATGGTTTTGACGCATGCGCGGAAGTGCTTTACTACCTGGTGCGGTGACATGGCGGCGTCAACGTCACTGCCACGTCACCGACACGTCAGCGCGCTGTCTGCTGGCGGGGATTTTGGTTTGCTCGTGTGTACACGCGAGCAAACCAAAATCCAAACAGACAGATTTGTTCAAATCGGTCGGTCCGACCGATTTGAACAAATGAATTGCCTCGTGTGTACGAGGCCTAAGAATCATGTCATGGTCAGATTTGCTTAGCGCATGTCTTCCCTATTATATTATTTTCTTGAATCGTAAGTGACCCCCTTGACCATGTCTGCATGTTTTGATTTGTTGCCCCATGGTTTGAAATTTAGATTTTCGCACCAATGAACAAGTTTGAATGAAAAAAGTCATAGATAATACTGCCGATAAGTTTTAAAAAAACCTGTGGGAATAATCTAGTTGAGTTCTCAAGTTAGTACTTGCACAGTGGTAAGCCCTTGTCATAGACAAGTCTGAGTTACAATTCCGGTAGCTGTATCAGAAGGATTGGGGTCTGTAAAATATATCATTATAGATTGGTCTAGGGAATTATTAGTTAAGGTTAACTACAGTTCATAAGATCTTTAGTTAGCTTTGTAAATAATGATCTGCAGATTAACAGAACAAAATGCAAAGAGGGCATTTTTCAACAAAAGATCTTAGTGGCAGGGGACAGATTTTAAGATTAATATTTTGATTTCTTAGATTATATGGGTGCATACACAAGTTTATGACCTGATGTGACCCCCTTAAAATTGCAAGTCTGTGTTGGGGAACATATATGTTGTAGTAGGGGAGCTACACTTAGACTGTAGAATATTGAAACACTGTGATTTTCAGCTTTGAAACTATGACTTCTGAGTCTAGGAACAATGAAAATTAGGGGGCCCTAAAAAAATTACGCACTGGGCCTGGAGTGTCTCTGAACAAGGACACACTGAAACTTGGGGCTCCAGGACAATGACACACTTACAATAGGAAGTCCCTAAAATTGACATACTGATAGTGATTCCAGTACAATGAGATGCTTACACTTGGAGCTCCCAGTACGATGATAAACTGACACTTGGGGGTCCAAAAACATTGACATGCTGATAGCTATAGCTGGGCAAACACAGGTTGTTTTTTTTTATTGATCAGCCAATGGGCTGATCGAAAAAACTGAACGGGCTCTCTCATCCACATAAGCGAGGTAGATATACAGTAAAAATCTTCTCCGCTGTGTTATTGTTTTCTGAAAAGCAGGAACTCCTCCACTGCTGATTGGCTGCAGTACTGATCAAACAAAAAAATTCCAACAAGCATATTTGTGAGAAGTCAATCATTAGATCAACTTCTCATGAACATGAACCATAGATAAATTGAAATTTGGCTGGTCCCTGCTGAACCAGCCAAATTTCCATCCATCTATGGCCAGCTTTAAGGATTCAAGAACAATGAAACATTTACACTAGCGGGTCCCAGAACAATGACATACTGGAACTTGAGGGTCCCAGAAAAATTACACATTGACACTTGAAGGTCCTAGAACAGTGATGGCGACCCTTGGCACGCCAGATGTTTTGGAACTACATTTCCCATGATGCTCAACTACACTGCAGAGTGCATGAGCATCATGAGAACTCTAGTTCCAAATCATGCCAAAGTTTGCCAACACTGTCCCAGAATAATGACACACTGACACTTACCAGAACAATGATGTGTTAACAGAGGGTTTTAGAGCAGTGACATTATATTTGATCCCCTGCTGATTTTGTACCCTTGGCCAGTGACAAAGAAACGATCAGTCTATAATTTTAAAGGTAGGTTTATTTTAACAATGAGAGACAAAATAACAACAAAAATATCCAGAAAAATGGATTTCAAAAAAGTTATAAATTGATTTGCATTTTAATGAATGAAATAAGTATTTGATCACCTATTAATAAGTACAATTTCTGGCTCTCAGTTGTCTTCTATACAGGTAACAATCACTCTGTTAAAGGGAGTGCTCCTAATCTCAGCTTGTTCCCTATATAAAAGACGCCTGTCCACAGAAGTAATCAATCAGATTCAAATCTCTCCACCGTGGCCAAGACCAAAGAGCTGTCCAAAGATGTCAGGGACAAGACAAGATTGTAAACCTACACAAGGCTGGAATGGGCTACAAGACTACCGCCAAGCAGCTTGGTGAGAGGGGTAATCAACTTATAAATTGTCTCCAAACACCACCTTCCTCCATTCGCTTTTTAATAATCAATTCCACTTATCCAAAAAATGAAACAAAAAACACAAGTACCATAGTGTTCTCTGCTTTTGAATTTATTAAAAAAGTCCCCCTAAAAAGTTACACTTACAAGAAATAACAATAAAAACAGCTAGTATCAAATCACAAGCTCATCACAGATAAGGCCGTGTACACACGATCAGTCCATCCGATGAGAACGGTCCAAAGAAGCTGACTGATGATCTGATGTGCCTACACACCATTGGTTAAAAAAAAACGATTGTGTCAGAATGCGGTGATGTAAAACACAATGACGTGCTGATAAAAACGAAGTTCAATGCTTCCAAGCATGCGTAGACCTGATCCTGAGCATGCGCGGCTTTTTAACCGATGCTTTTGCATACTAACGATCAGTTAGGCATCCACTGGTTAAATTTTAAAGCAAGTTCTATTTTTTTTACCGAAGGATAACTGACCGATGGGGCCCACACACGATCGGTTTGGACCGATGAAACGGACCTTCAGTCCGTTTTCATCGGTTTTGACCAATCGCATGTACGCGGCCTAAGACTCCTCCCTTCGAAACGCGTGTCAGCTTCTCATTTGCCTTCATCAGTAGATCAGATCCTACTGATGAAGGCCAATGAGAGGCTGACACATGTTTAGAAGGGAGGAGTCTTATCTGTGATGAGCTGGTGATTTGATACAAGCTGTTTTTATTGTTATTTCTTGTAAGTGTAACTTTTTAGGGGGACTTTTTTTAATAAATTCAAAAGCAGAGAACACTATGGTACTTGTGTTTTTTGTTTCATCTCCTTAACCCCTGGATAAGTGGAATTGATTATTAAAAAGCGAATGAAGGAAGGTGGTGTTTGGAGACAATTTATACGTTGATTACCCACACAGGGGTGCAGTCTGAAAACTGTAGGAATTGCTACCATTAGTAAAGTGGACAGATCGTGGTGGACACAAGGAGTGATCTGTCTATGAGTTTTATATGAGCGGGAATTTTAGCAGGTGGTGGTGTGCATTGAATATTGGATCCATTTAAATATGATTTTTCACAGCGGTGACAGCTTTGGAAACCTACACATGAAGGGCCAGATTCAGGTAGGACAGCGGTTCTTTATTTCGGAGTAACGTTAGTCATTTACGTTACTCCGCCGAAACTTTAGGAGCAAGTACTGTTATTCACATAGCACTTGCTCCTAAAGTTGCGGCGGCGTAGCGAAAATGAGCCGGCAGAATTCAAATTGGGTGGGTAGGGGGCGTGTATTATTTAAACTAGGCGCGATCCTGCGGCGAACGTACTGCGCATGCGTCGACTGTCAGTGCGCATGCTCCAAATTCTGTCAGTGAACGTCAATGATGTCAATCCCCATTCACGGACGTTTTACGCAAACGGTGTGAAATTTTTTAAATTCGACGCGATGACGACGGCCATACTTAACATAGGATACTCCACCTAGGGGGCATGTTTTTCTTTACGCCGCGTATCGCTTACGGAAACGTCGGAAAGTGACTGCGTCGGGCCCTCGTACGATCGTGAATTTCCGTCTATCGCTGATTAACATATTCTTGGCGTTAATCAGCGGGAACACCCCGAGCGCCATTTTTAAAATTGCAGTTCCGATACGACGGCGAAATACAATTACGCCGCTCGTATAGGAACTCCAACCCGGCGTTTCTTGTTTTCTGCTTACAGAAAACAGAAACGCCAGCTCAAAGTGAGAGTTATGCTGGCGTATCACTGATACTCCAGCCTAACCTGAATCTGGCCCGAACTGTTTTTATTTAATTATTTTATTTTTTCCGTTTTTTTTTTTTTTTTAAGGAATGTTTAATTATTTGTTTATATAAGATTTATAGATACGCAGCGCTGCACTATTTTCATTTAAATGATAGACTGATACTTTCTTTGTCAGTGGGCAAATGTACAAAATCAGCAGGGGATCAAATACTTTTTCCCCTCACTGTAATGACCCCCAGGGACACAGAACAACGAGGATTTCCAGAACAGTACTCTTTGGGTTCCAGTGTAAACTCTCTTATCTGAGATTTCAGAACAATAAAATGTTGATATACTTGTAGCAGATGATTTAGGAAATATTTTTTCATGGGCACCATAATTTTAGATGTGAGCTTACCTCTGATGTTTGGGTCTCCATGGTAATGAGTACCAAAGCTCATCCTGAATCCTGAAGCTCTTCACAGCTGATCAAGCAATGCATGATTTCTCATTTCAAACTCATGGTGAAAAATGAAAAGGAAGATCACATTCGCGCAATTTGCAACTTCTGATAACTGCTACTCACATCCTTCACACTAAGTCAGACAGCCTAATGATGTGCTAATAACAGAGATCTCAGGATCCCAGCATACATTTCCACACCTTTTATGATTTATTTAGTAAGCACAGAAAATATTGGGATATATTAGGATGCTCACTTAGCCACTGCAAAATAATTAAATGAAAAAAATTTAAACAGCCAAAGCTGCATGTTTTCTCCATAAAGCCGAGGCATTGATGCATTGTCAATATTATGAAATAATACTTTTACATGTTAAAAAAGTCTTTCAGCATATGGTATAATTGTTATCCCGCTATGCTGGAAAGTTTTTGCTGTTCTTTGTCACAGTGGAAAATATCTGTCAGTCTTTTAGCACACTGGGAGAAAGTTGACATTTAACATGCTGGGCAGGTCCTGACTGTTGAAGTGATCCTAAGTTCTGACAGTAAAAAGTCTTAGTTATTAAACTCAACATTCCGAAGCCAACTCAACAAACATTAAAGAGCAAATTTATAACACAGTAAATCTGTCATTCACTAAACATTCATTAACATTTTTCTTCTTAAATGTAAACTCTGCCCATTTTCAAGGGTAATAGGCAAACCATTGTCAGAAAAGTACACGTGGAGTTGAGCATGCTACAAGCAACATTTAATTAGTATGAGCAACATTTAAGCAGTAGGAGGTTCCTTTTAATGTAGGTTTGAGTGCAACTTGAACAAAACTTGAATCCTTACATGTCATGCTTGGAAGATGCCTTTCAGTTGTATGTGGTGTTATGGAACGATACAATGTTCATGAACAGTTCCTGTATTCTGGCATTGCATATTTTGGATGTCTAATTGATTTTTTAACTTATCTATTTAGCTTGGCTTCGGCAGCACCCAAATCTGATTCATTTACATTTTAAAGGGCTTTTAAGTAGCTCTGGCTCCCAACCTGATTTTTTTTTAAGTGATAATAGGTCTGTAGTGACCAATGGAAGTAACAGCTACAATAGATCTAAAAGCTATAAAAGAGTTTTACTCTTAAAAAATACAGATAAAGCCCACAACTTCAAACAACCAGTACAGTGGCAAAACAAGTTTCCCCACATCCAATTTGCGTGACAGGAGAGTGTGACCGACTCTCAATAGAGCCCGGTTCACACAGCTCGGCCGTGGCCATGGTCTGCATTTGGAAAGGGTCCTATGCATCTTATGGTCCAATTCAGGTGCGAATTCAGGCATAAATTCGGACCTGATTCGCACCTGAATCAGTAAACAGGGAAGCACCGGACCCCCTGCTGTGACCCGCAGCTGCATCATATGTAAACGGAGCCTCAATCTGCTAGTGCATCTAAGAGTGTCTTCCTTGCTCCACCATCTAGATTGGAGACACCCTAACACAGGGTGATCACTAGATCACTAGGTGAAAATAAAGAACTAAAAATGTAAGGTAGCTACTACATTGTCTGAGCTGCAATATATAGTATACATTTTGGGCCAGATCCACAGAGCCAGTACGCCGGTGTATCTCCTGATACGCCAGCGTACTTTCAAATTACCCACGTCGTATCATTAGTTTGAATCCTCAAACCATGATACGACGGCTTCGGGCTTTGATCCGACAGGCTTACGTCTTCGTACGCCTTCGGATCTACTCTGCAATCTTTTTGCGCCCGCTGGGTGGAGTTTGCGTCGTTTTCCGCGTCGGGTATGAAAATTAGCTTTTTACGGCGATCCATGAAGATATGATCGGCCGTCGCATTCTCTAACGTCGTCGCTAGTCAGCTTTTTCCAGCGTATAGTTAAAGCTGCTATTATCCGGTCTATAGTTAGACTGGCCATGTTAAGTATGGCCGTCGTTCCCACATCAAATTTTAATTTATTTATTTTGCGTAAGTCGTCCGTGAATAGGAATGTATGTAAATTACGCTACCAAAAAAAAAATTACGTTCCGACGTAATTTCGCGCAATGCATGGCGGGAAATTTCAGAATGGAGCATGCGCAGTTCGATCACCGCGGGGACGCGCCTAATTTAAATGATTCACTCCCCCTAATCGCGTATTTTGATTCCGCCGCGAGAAATACACTACGTCGCCGTATCTTACGGGCTAAAATCTTCCTGGATTCGACTTAGAGCCAGGAAAAAAGTACGGCAGCGTAGTGTGTCTCTGATACTCTATGCCGGGGCAATTGTATGTGGATCTGGCCCTTTGTTTCTGGGTTTAGTACCACTTTAAGCATACAATTCTACAGTCAGTTTTCCTGCCCTTTCCCAGAGTGAAAGGATCACTAAAGGAATTTTTTTTTTTTAGCTAAATAGCTTCCTTTACCTTAATGCAGTGCTGTTTTCATGTTCCCATTGTTAGTTTTTGCTTTGAAGTTACTGTAATTCAGCTCTGATCTCCACACTTCCTGCTTGTCTGGCTCCTTATGAAAAATCTCATGGCAGCTTTTCACTGTGGTCCAAACTGTGTGTCTAAAACTCCTCAGAACCAATCAGATTCATTTTAAAAACAAAACACTGCCCTGGGATTCATTTTAAAAACAAAACACTGCCCTGGATTTGTTTGTTTTTGTTCTGTCTCTCTCTCTACTTCACATAAACACAAAACCAGTTTAAAAATGAAAGTGAAACTAGAGGCATATTATATGATTGATTTTTATCTATTTTTAATCATTTTTAAAAGGAATCAGTTAACTTTTATGTCTCTATACCCTGTAAACAGTCATTTCAGCAAAAAATTTTTTTTCCTTTAGTGACCCTTGAAGCCTTGAAACTCTCCCAGTATTCAGACCAATATTTCCCTGTAAAGCCTCGTACACACGATCTAATTTTCCATTGGGATTTTTGTGATGACAGGCTGTTGGCGAAAATTCCAATCGTGTGTAGCCCCATCAGAGTTTTTTCATCGGAAATTATGATGAATTCCATCTGAGTTTTTATATAGAACATGTTCTATTTTTCTCCGATGGAATTCTTAGTGTGTAGATCACAAAGGTTTATCATAGAGCAACGTTTATGTTGATATGGTCTTGTAGAACAATCAAGAGTAGACAGAGATACGTTCACTATATTTTAGCAGTGACTGTACAGACCTGTGCTTAAAGTTTTCCAAAAGTCTCTACATGTGTCTTGGCTCAGCAGATTATTTACAATCATTTGGTTTTCAAGAAAAAATAGACACCTTCTGTTTGACTAGAGCCTCCTAGCAGCCTACTAGAAAACAATAGGGACCCCTATTCAGATATGGTTTAAAGTGCTTAGGCTGAAAACTGATCACAAATACGCAGTCACTTCCACTGTTATACACTGGATCTCATTGTCAGTGTCATACAGTAAGGAAGAACATAGAGAGATTCTGAACAGACAAAATGTACAGCTTTCCTACCACTCCCCTTTAGGCTTGATTCACACTAATGCGTTTTTAGATGCTTTTTGCACTTTGCAGAAATGCTGGGAATTCTTATAACATGGGTTCCTATGAAACACGTTCACATCAATGCATTTTTGTGCCTCTGCGTTTTTGAAAAGAGTTGGGGACCTTTTTTCCTGCACAAAAAGTCCCAGGCTCTTTCCAAAACTCTTTTTATATAATAGTTTTATATAATTAAATTCATTTTTATGTAATAGACTTTAATGAACCTGCATCCAAAATGCAAGTACTGCGTTGTTACTATGATTTTGCTTTGATTTTGCCCCGATTTGTTGTTGCAATTTATGTGGAGTTCTTTTTACATTCACTATATATATTAATTTGCTCATTGCTAAATGTTTATATTGTGATCACTAATTTGATAATTACCACTCATTTTTTATTCAGCCCTCACATTTGGGTGTGGTTGAGCTTCATTATTCTTTTTATTTTAATTCACTGTATATAGCTGGTTGCTAAGGAGCAGGCCCGGAAGCCAGCCGCCACGTCCTTAACAACCGATGAGTCATCAGCTGTCAGCAGGCTTTCCCATCGGCTAAAAAAATTCTGAAAATAATGGCATGGGGTTCCCACCCCCAAAGACCATACCAGACCCTTCAGTCTTGTATGGATTAGGAGGGGACACCAAAAAAAGAAACATGGGGTCCCCCAAAATCCATAGCTGACCCTTATTCAAGCATACAGCCCGACAGGTCAGGAAAGGGAGGGGACGAGAGAGTGCCCCCCCCTTCTGAACCATACCAGGCCGCATGCCCTCAACATGGGGGGGCTGGTATCTGGGGGTCCCCTTGTTAAAGGGGGCTTCCAGATTCTGATAAGCCCCCCACCCACAGACCCCAACAACCACCGGCCAGCAAGGTGCTTTGGGGTGGGGGTGTAGAGCACCCACCCCCCATGTTGAGGGCATGTGGCCTGGTATGATTCAGGAGAAGGGGGGCTCACTTGTCCCCTCCCTTTCCTGACTGTCGGGCTGCATGCTTGGATAAGGGTCTGGTATAGATTTTGTTTTTACATTTTAGCATGGGGGTGTCCCCTCCAAATTCATACCAGATTGGTTTTTCTGTGAATTTTTTTAGCTGGCAATTTTTGTTTTTATTCAACTGTCATGTCAGAGATGACTCATCGGTTGCTAAGGATGCCGTGGTAAAATCATGGTAAAAACGCACTGCAGAAATGCTCAAAAGCATGCATAGATGTGAATCTAGCCTTAACCACTTGAGCCCCGAGCCTGTTTTTCAGATTCGGTGCTTACGAGAGTAAAACATTTTTTTTGCTAGAAAATGATTTAAAACCCCCAAACATTATATATATTTTTTTCTAACACCCTAGAGAATAAAATGGCGGTCATCGCAATACTTTTTCTCACACCGTATTTGCGCAGCGGTCTTACAAGCGCACTTTTTTTGAAAAAAATTCACTTTCTTGAATTAAAAAATAAGACAACAATAAATTTGGCCCAACTTTTTTATATATTGTGAAAGATAATGTTACGCCGAGTAAAATGATACCCAACATGTCACGCTTAAAAATTGCGCCCGCTCGTGGCATGGCGTCAAACTTTTACCCTTAATAAATCTCGATAGGCGACGTTTACAAAATTCTACAGGTTGCATTTTTTGAGATACAGAGGAGGTCTAGGGCTAGAATTATTGCTCTCGCTCTAACGATCGCGGCGATACCTCAGTTGTGTGGTTTGAACACCGTTTTCATATGCGGGCGCTACTCGCGTATGTGTTTGCTTCTGCGCGCGAGCTCGTCGGGACGGGGCACTTTAAAAAAAATATTTTTTTGGTTTTCGTTTTTATTTTTATTTATTTTATAATTTTTAACACTGAAAAAAAAAATATCACTTTTATTCCTATTACAAGGAATGTAAACATCCCTTGTAATAGAAAAAAGCATGACAGGTCCTCTTAAATATGAGATCTGGGGTCAAAAAGACCTCAGATCTCATATTCAGGCTTAAATGCAAAAAAAAAAAAGAAAAAATGTAAACAAAATAAATGTCTCTTTAAGACGCTGGGCGGAAATGAAGTTTTGACGTCACTTCCGCCCAGCAGAGGTATGGGGACGGCTGAGGGACATTTTTTCCCTCAGTCGCATCCCCGGACAGCCAGCAAGAGGACCGACGGCTACGGTAAGCGGCAAAGGGCGCGGAAGAGCGGCGGGAGGGGCACCCTCTCCCGCCGCCGATACCGGCGATATCGCGGCGAATCCGCCGTGATGACCGCCGTTATCGTTAACAGGTCCACCCCACGAAGAGATGGATATCTTGGTTGTGGCAGCAGCTGCCGCCGTTACCGAGATATTCATCTTCAAAAAAATCACGTCGTAGTAGTTGTACAGCTCTCTAAAACTCTATTATTATATCATTTCTAAATAGTGTTGTTTCTTTCTGCATGTTCTTATTGAATCCATCGAATCCAAGCACCATAAAGTAACCTTTTTTTTTTTTCTACATGAAACTCAAACCTATTTTTGTTGAAGCGTAAATCCACTTTTGTTGAAAAAAAAAAAATCCCCTCTATTGCCCTGTACACATGAGTGGTTTTCCCGACGGAATTCCTCTCAAGCCTGCCTTGCATACACACATTCACACAAAAGTTCTCTGAACTTTCGAGCGTTAAGAACGCGGTGATGTACAACACTACGACGAGGCGAGAAAAAGACGTTCAATGCTTCCCAAGCATGTGTCGAATTGTTTCCCAGAATGCGTCTTTTTTTTCCGTCGGAATTCCATACAGACAAACGGTTTTCCCGCTAGGATTTTCTCCTGGCAGGAAAAAAGAGATCCTGCTCTCTTTTATTTCCCCAGCAGTTTTCCTGTGGGGAAAAAGTCAGATGGATTATACACATGGTCGGGATTCCCGACAAAAGGCTCTCATCAGAGGGCCAGATTCAGCAAGACTTGCGCTGGAGTATTTCGATATGCGCCGCGTAACTGTGAATATGCGCCGTCGTATCTATGTGGCCGTAGCCACCAAACTAGATGCGACAGAAAACGGGCCATTTCCGATCGGCTTAACTTTCCGACGCCAGAGTCTCGTCAGTGCATAATTTCGCTTGGCGCATCAGTCGCGCCTATTGATTTCCCCTGCAAATATGCAAATGAGGGAGATTTCCCGATTCGTGAACGAATTAGCACCATACGCTGGCTACATGCGCCGCGCGTATCTCGTCTGTCCGGCGCAAAGTTATTTCTACAAATAGCTGCTTTATCTTTACTCCAGACAGCCACAGGTCAGCAGGAGAGCAGCTACAGCAGCGTTACCGACGATAAGAGCTAGCTGAGCACCCCCACTTGCAGGACAACACCTCTGTCCATGCTTGTCTGTCAACAGCCATGGAGCCATGGAGGAAGACATCATAGGTCTCCATAGCCGAGATGACGGCTGACAGCTCCTGGCCTTTAAAGTTCAGCTTTCTCCTGTGTTTGCGGGGAACGGGAGCAGCCATCTCAGAACAAAAGTAACTTCACGGGGAGGGGGAACAGGATATACTTTAGTGCCGGAATGGCGCATCTACGGGCGCATTTAAACGTCCAACGGAACACATTGCGCTGTCGTTTCCAAGGAAGTGGTGCCGACGGAAGTTGTGAGCATGCGCACTGGGATGCATTGACAGTCGACGCATGCGCAGTACGTTCGCCGCGGGATCGCGCCTAGTTTTAATAATACACGCCCCGTACCCGCCCAATTTGAATAACGCCGGCTCATTTTCGATACGCTGGCGCAACTTTAGGAGCAAGTGCTTCATGAATAACAGCACTTGCTCCTAAAATTTCGCCAGAGTAATGTAAATGAGAAACGTTACTCCAGATTAAAGATGCGCCCATCTACCTGAATCTGGCCCTGAGTTTTTACGATGGGAAAACCGGTCGTGTGTACGGGGCATGAGGCCTGGTTCGGTGTGCATTTTTTTGGTTTTTGCATTTTGCAGATTTGCACTACAGTCCATTTAACATTGTTATTTCACCAAAAAAATTATTTTGTTGCAGGAGATGACGGATAGCTGACTTGTATATTAGTGCAGACTTCTGGGAAAATCAGTGAGCCAATCACACAAGCAGGGAATTATGTTTCTGGGGGGGCGTTCTGTACACATTCTGTGTAGAGAACACCTCCAGGTAGACATATTGGCCCAGATTCACAGAGCGATTACGCCTGCGCAATAGGAGATGCGCGTGCGTAAGTCTAAATGTGCGCGTGCGTTTCGTTGCGCGGCATCCCCAGAACGAGATACGCCAACATTTTTTGTCCCGCGTAATTTCGTTTGACTGGCGCATCCTTCCGCGCAAAAGTGCGCTAGACACACCATTGATTTGCTAGTCAAATATGCTAATGAGGGACTTACGGGCATCCACAAAACAACGTTAGGGCAGCGCAGGCGACGCAGTGTGCGCAACAGCAAAATGTCCTGTCTAAAATTAGAGCATATAAAAGCTGCTCTAAAAAGAGAAAAAAAGTCTACTTGTCAGATAAAGCAACACTGTTAGTGAGGAGTTCAGCAGTCACACATGTTGCACAACAATCTGTATGCCAACATACCAGGGGCATCGTCGCGCATAGCTATACTACTGACTTTAGATGAACAAAGAAGGATGAGGGCACTGAGGATGGCACTAAGGAGGGCACGGGAGATGTTTTATTTTTTATTTGCTTATATAAAATTTACAATTTAATCTAATCTAATACAATATTATTATCTGATACAAGCCCCTCACTCTTCACTTGATATATCACACATGCATAGACATCTTTGGCATGAGTGATTCTGAGGTGTCTCGCATCTTCAGATTCACCCCTCATGTCATCCTGGAATGACCACAACCTTGCAGGAGGACATCAGCAGCCCAACACATGGCACCACCCATGACACCCATGACAGCTACATATCCAATCAGAGCCCCATCCCCACAGATTTCGAATAGAACATGTATGGGGACAGCTGGCTGGTTGGTGAGTGACATGGGAGTCAGGCATGACTATCCCCTCCCGTGATGCACACCTCACAAGTGGCACATGCATGACTAACATCCTCCTGTCTTTTCCCTTCAAGGTGACTCTGCATATGCACTGGGACCCCATCTCATGACCCCATCTCATGCCAGCTCACATTATGCATCTTTGCACGTTAAACACACACATTAATCATGGCACAATGAGAATGCATGCATGCACACCACTGTGGTCCCTAGCACATACACATCACATCCTCATCAAATTGGATTGGCACCAGTCCACCATGCTGGACTTGTGAGCAGCAACGCCACGCCAAGGCTCCAATTATGTCACTGTACATTCATACACCATTCACACGGACCTGGGGATCACTCCTCCCTGGTCCTGGGGAACCCTTCTCCACCAAAATAGAGGGTGACACCCCTTTTCCGGCAGGAATGTCACCCCCACATTCACACAGCATTCACAACACAAAAAAAAAATAACCAAAAAAAATGACCTGCCAAAGCAAAAAATTCCCAGCAAAAAAAAAAAAAAATGACAAAAAAAAAAAAACATCTATTTAAAAAAAAAAAAATTATATTTAAAAAAAAAAAAATGGGGAAAAACAAATTAGTGCCCTCTGCGTGAGCCACGCCTGGGGCGCCCCCGGCCACGGCCCCAGCTTCTCAGGGGAGACTCATGGGGGAGGGGTAAAACCGGGGAAGGAGGAGCAGCCCCTGATCTCTGCCCACCTGGCGGCCTGCCCTCCAAGGCCACGGCTATTCTGTCCAGGGCAGCACCAAGTGTTGCCGTGTTGGCCTGGATAGCCAGGGTAAGGGTCCTCACATCCTGCCCAATGCCTGCTGATGTCGTCTGCAGTTCATTTAGGCAGGTTGTGAAAGCCCGGGAGTGGGAGTCCAGGTTCCCCAGCGTATCCTTGATGGAACACAGGCTCTCCTCCATCCGCACCAATGTCTGGCTGACCTGTCCCAGATGGCGGGTCTGGAGGAACTGGTCCCTTCTCAGGGTGGCGGGCAGGAGATCGGCCAACCCCCTGGTGGTCTGGGATGACATCCTGCCTCCAGCTGATGCTTGTGGCCGGGGAGAAGGGGAGGCCCTTGTGAGGGGAGCCATGTTGGGGGAGGAGGGGGGGGGCTCCCCCTTAGGGAGGCCTGCCTGCTGCCAGCCAGAGGGGAAGAGTCCTCAAAACCCAAACGTCCAGTGCCTGACCTGGACTCCTCCTCCTCATGATTCTCCTCCTCCTCATGATTGTCCTGCTCCTCTTGAACCTCCTCCGCGGACTCCGACCTTGTTGGGGGGGCCTCATTAGGCTGCTGTCCTGGGGTTGGTGCGGTCAGGCCAGATGGCCCTGCACCCTCCTGCACATCTGTGGATGACACAAAACATTCACAGGTTGGAGGATCCACACACTTGCCACATATTCCCTTTCACCCCCTCCCCCACACATGCTACACACCTGATATTAAAAAAATAAAAAACTTACCTGGCACCACGGGCTCCGGACTTGAGTCAAAGCCGGGCAGGCCCTCAACTTCATGCCGATGAAAGGTCAGGGCCACCGCACGCTCCTCCGCTGTCAGGCTAATACGGCATGGTGGGCCCCCTCCTGTGCCCCTGGCATGGGCATGCATTCTGGCCATCTTCTCTTTGACCAGACGCCGGAGGTCATTGATTTTTTTGTCAATCCCAGACCTGGTCCGTGTCTCCCCCTGCCCCGCAGAATTCACCTGGTCAGTGATCCTATCCAAAATCTCCCTCCTCCTAGCCGGGGTGGTGTTGGCACTCTGTGGGCCGTGGAGGAAACGCCCATACTCGCTAATGGCCCGGGCAAGAATCTGTTTTTCCACAAGTGTAAAATTCAGCTTGCGTTTTCTCTCAGTCATCCTTCCAAAAAAAATCAGTCCCAGTCAACAAAATTCACGCACACAAACAAGCACAACCAATCAAAAAAAAACACACACACAGAGAGAAAACTACTGAGCAAGAAACAGTCACCAAAAAACAAAACAAAAATACAGCAGGAAAAGAAACAAACACAAATATATCAATCAATCAAACAGTCTCTCAAACACTTATCAAAAACCACTTTCAAAAATCTACTAACAAACACTTGATCACACAGAACACTAATCTGACAACTACAAAACACACCGCAACGAACAACAGGACAAAAGCACTTGGTTAAATGGGAAGGGACAAAGGGATGTACTTTTGCAAAGGAAGTGCGTTTGTGTGTGTCTATTTATGCTGTTTGCGTAGTTCACAACGTTGCCCTAGTCCATTTCCAATTTCACTGATTGCGCCGCTCCTGAGTTGTGAGCATGCGCACAGCGGAGCTGACATGGTCTCCTTCAAGCGCGCATGCGCGAGCCGGCCGGCCCTTCATTTGCATGGGGTCACGGCTCATTTCAATGTAACACGCCCACGTCCTTCCCAATTTGTATTACTCCTCCTTACGCCTCTGCAATTTCCTGCGAGAATACGGTGATTACGCGGCAAAATTGCGCAAGTCTAACGTAAAGGCGGTGCGCTACGCCGGTCCAATAATGCGCAGATGTACGTGAATCTGGGCCATTGCATTTTACAGAAAATTTACAGAGCTGCAGATTGAAAAAGAAAGGTAATTTTTCATAACATTCAATTATAATATGACTTTTGTCGCAATTGTATACGTATATTATTATTTTCTCTTTATTTGTTATTTTTTCCCCCAACGAAGCGGAGTTGTCTGTTGTTTGCATGTTACCATTATGCTTGATATGCTAACCAAGACAGTCATCAAGATGTAGCACCCTCCTAGATAGATGCTAGGAAGTGTATATAGTTTTTGGCTTTTCTGCTTAAAGGGGATGTAAAGGTTTGTTTTTTATTTTCTAAATAGGTTCCTTTAAGCTAGTGCATTCTTGATTCACTTACCTTTTTCTTTAATTTCCCGTCTAAATGTTTTTTTCTTTGTCTGAATTTCTCACTTCCCGTTCCTCCTCAGTAAGCTTGCGCCCATCAACCGAGCCGTTCTGGCTGGGGGTTAGTCAGCGTGCTCGCCCCCTCCTTTGGGACTACATCCCTGCTTTTTTTTTTTTTTTTTTTTCAGTTCTAAAAATAATCTCTCTCTCTCTATATATATATATATATTTTTATAGCCCTGATGTGCTGTAAACCTCAAAGCATTTTTGATAAGATTTCAAAGATCAAATAAGGCTTCTTTGTATAAGAATCAGATGTCCATTGTTTTATGGCTTTGCCCCTCTAGATTGCAGTAGAGTGCTTACCTTTCGCTGTACCATATTGGCAATAAAATTAGAATCGAGGTTCTAAATGTTGTCTAAATGGAACATTGTTATTTTTGCTAGTTGTGTCCTCATTTCCTCCCCAACAACCATTACATAGAAAGAAGAAAATAGAAAAAGAAAGAAAATATTAAAATAATTCAGAATTTGACAACCTTTTTGAAATAATGCTTTATTTTGCCATTAAAGACAAGGTAAATAATGCTCTAGTTGAATATACACTGTTCTTGAATACGTTGGTGAATTTGTTCATTCAGCCTACACTGACATATACTAGAGTGCTGAATTACACATGGACCACTAGAGGGCTCCAGTACCACACATAAAGGTCATCTTGTCCAGGGCTGTACCAGTTCATGCCTCGGAAAACTTTTTATATTTTATTGAAAGAAGAACTCTACTCAAACACATTTAATTGCTACATATTCTGTTTTATAATTTTACATTATTAAGAAGACCTATATTTTCATTTTAAACTGAGGGTACCTATGTTTTTCTAAAGCAGGGGTCAACAATCTTTTCCACAATAAGAGGTCTATTTATAATATATTTCAGAAACAAGAAAAAAAAATTTGCTCATGAAATAAGTTCAAACTAATTATTGTAAATTAGCAGGACCACTGACGTGAGATATTATCACATAAACACGTAAAATAAAAAAATTGCCAGTATGTTGCGCTAGATAAATCAGTCTATATGTCTTCAATATGGCACCAGTGTGATGCCTTCACAGAAATCTTATATCTTAAATCTTATTTGGTTCCTCCACTTTGTGTTAAAAACAGCATTTGCTCATCATGTTTGGAGATTTTTTCACACAATATATAAAGCTGTGGCTGGTATTTTCTCTTCCAACTGAATGATCTTATGGTATTTTTTCTAAGCTTTCAAATTGCCCCCTTTTTTTTCTTTTAAATAAAACAATTTAAAGGGGTTGTAAAGGTTTTTTGTTTTTTTTTCTAAATAGGTTCCTTTAAGCTAGTGCATTGTTGGTTCACTTACCTGTTCACAGCGTCCCCCCGCAGGAATGTAGTCCCAAGGGAGGGGGAGAGCATGCTTACTAACCCCCAGCCAGAATGGCTCGGATGATGGGGGAAAGCTTACTGAGGAGGAACAGGAAGTGAGAAATTCAGACAAAAAAAAACATTTACACGGGAAATCGAAATTAGTGAACCAACAATGCACTAGCTTAAAATAAAAAACAAACCTTTACAACCCCTTTGAAGAGTCATGTAAACAAAGCATTTTGCTTTGAGGTGTGGTTAGTTTGTGGCATGTGATCTGGAGTTCTTGGTGATTCTGGTGAAGCTTTTTGCTCCGTTTTGTTGCTTTGTTGGCAGATTTGACTGTCTTTTTATGGCAATATCATGAATTACTTTACTTCATTATCATTCTGGGTGCCTTCCATTGTCACCCAGAGACAAAAGTTAATTTTCACACCCCGTATCAGACTTGCAGAGTTTTCCCCAAAAATTGTATTGTTATGTCTACATTGGAGTGCCAACTTTTGCTGTTTTGCTGCAGATCCTAAAGATTATTTTTCGGCATTAAAAAAACGAAGTTTTTCGGCATGTAGAAAAAACAAAGTTTTTCAAACCTCGTCATTAAAACGACTTGCCCACACACCATAGTTTTAAAAAAATGCTCTAGCAAAGCGCGGTGATGTACAACACGTACAACGGCACTATAAAGGGGAAGTTCCAATGCGGATCATGCCACCCTTGGGGCTGCTTTAGCTGATTCCGTGTTAGTAAAAGACGATTTGCGCTTTTCTGTCTGTTACAGCGTGATGAATGTGCTTACTCCATTATGAATGGTAGTTTTACCAGAACACTCCCGGGAGTCTCATAACTTGCTTCTGAGCATGCACGGGTTTTCAACGTCGTTTTAGCCTACACACGATCATTTTTTACAACCCGAAAAACGACATTGTTTAAAACGTCGTTAAAAAATGCAGCATTTTCGGAAAAAAAAATTGTAGTTTTTCAGAACCCGAAAAATGATATGAAGCCCACACACGATCGTTTTAAATGACATTTAAAAAAAAAAACATGCTGAAAAATGATTGTGCGTATGCGGCATGAGACTCTGACTGATGTTATCCAGACTAGAGCTGCATTAATACCTTTTTTTTTTAACAGCGAGTACGAGTACTGATACTTTTGGTCAAGTACTTGCCGATACCGTGGATCATCACTATCTGCTTTTTCAATGTTAGGAATTTAATTTATTGTTATGTACCTGTTGGAGAGACAACAACAACTTACAAAGCAATGAAGCACAACAGATTCTAAAATTAAATGGGGAACCATCACAGCCATGAAAGCCAATAAAGCAAGATGAAAGATTGGACCCTGGGACAGCGGGTCCACGACCAGGTGCACCATGTTGAAGCACCCAGCATCCCTGTAGATATCTGGCTGCCAGTGGGATGCTTTTCCAGAAAGAAGACTGAGGAGATATCTCAGGAAATATTTATATTCCCCTTTCCCTTTTCTGCACACTGAATGCTGCAGAATTCCACTATTTATGGAATTCTCAGTCAGCATGGCTGCCTAAATTTCACAGGATTTCAGTATCAAATAGGATTACTGCCCCCCCCCCCCCCCCAAGATGGATGCTAGGAGCCCCTAACAGGAGACAGTTAGTCTTCAATGGGTCCCTGCCAGCCTAAATAAAGGCATGGTGCCACCTTCAGGTTGGAGGATATATTGCAGTTTCTACCTGCCTAGATTCAGAACATGTTTGAATTTGAGAGGACATTTGGCATATAGCCTCCTTCCCAACTGATTTAACCTTGTAAATGCCACACTACCACTTCGCAGCCCCATAGACTTTCATGAATCACATTCAGCAATGGTAACACCTGTCAAATGCAACGTGCTGTCTAATTTCTTCCACAGCCGCAAAGCACAGCGTCGTGTTGCCGTGGCATGTGTACAGCCCTAAGCAGCTGCCAGTCAATGTGGAGGCAGGTGGTCAGGGGTCTGTAAAACTTTGTCTCAACCGCATGTTTTTTCAGCTCGTAGCTGCTTGTGAAAAGACCCCTTAACACTTGCAATGGCACAGCATACAATGTAACACACACAAAAGAAAAAACAAGGAGGCTTCAGGAAGCATTACAATTTTCAGAGATAAAAACTGAGACAGAGGATGGCTACTAGTGTCTGAGCTGCAACATTATTCATTCTGTGTTTACTGACTTCACTTCAGAGCATTGTACTATTCATCAGTGTTGAAGGCCAGCCAAAAGTTATCTGTTTCTAACCTGTACATTCCTATGAATCTTTGGCATTACACTGAACCTTAAAATAGGTTAAAATTGTCTATACCACCTGTCTTAAACCCAATTAAATGGCGCTGTACACATTACACAATGGCAGAAAACGTGGTGCGATCAGTGCAGGAGACACAATTACATAATTCCTCGACACACCCTGCTGGGCAAGGCTCACCCACATTTGGCTCTCTTAGACTCCTGATTTATTCCTTTATTTATTTGAACATGTGTAATGTCCGTTTTCCAACACTCTGTATACAAGATCTTGCGAGCTGAGTGATAATAAATTATAAACGTGTCATAAACTAGAGAGAGAAATCAGAGCTGGGATTTTCCTGGGGTTGCAGAGGGGCTCAGCGCTGTGTAAACACTGGTGGGAGATTGAGGAATTTGTACAATACAGATCTGTTTTCCATATGGCTCCCTGCTGATGTGATGAAATGATAGATTAGGAGGAGAAGATGGAAAGTTGTTACGATCGGCGACCTAGCCTAACCTCACAAATCCAACACGGGAGTTCATCGCACAGCAGGCCTGACACCCACTGGAGCTGCTATCCAAAATATACTGCACATTCATTGTCTCAGAATGGGGCTATAATCTTTTTAAAGTTCTTTTTTTAGATAACTAGGAGGACCAATGCTGTGTTATTCAAATCAAAATTTTAGGCTAGAATCGTCATTTTCTGTGTTTACAATATTGGCCAAAGCCCAGGTTGGCAGGGCGAGATTCATACGAACATGAAAATTCTCATCAGTACATTTAATGACATGATGAATGTCATTCACAAGTACTTCAAAAAACATTTGCTTTCAAAATTCAGTTTGGAATGAATGGACTTTACCAAATGAAAACCATATTCACTGTTAGTATTTGTTCGAGAAACTGCTCCTTTGAATTTTCTCATCACTGCAGTCGAAAACAAATGTTGATATGACCCCACTAACAATTAGAAAGTCAAATAAACATTCTTAGGGAAGGAAATATTCAAACACAGTTCTACTAGTGTTTGGCCAGCTTTAGTATCCTTCCCTCTTCTGGTCACTCCCAGAATTGGGTATATGGGATTGTACGATATATATATATATATATATATATATTTTTTTTTGGTTGAACTGGATGGACTTGTGTCTTTTTTCAACCTGACTAACTATGCAACTACTGTATTTATTGGCGTATAACACTCACTTTTTTACCCAGAAAATAGAGGGTAAACTGGGCCTGTGTGTTATACGCAGGGAGCTGTGGAAAGTTTTTTCCTGAATCTTCCCTCTTAAAGTTAGGGTGCGTGTTATACGTCTGTGCGTGTTATACGCCGATAAATACGGTATGTAACTTCCTAATATTTGTTTCTAAATCGGGAGATTATGAGAGCATAGTTACCAACCAACCTTCATTTGATGGCACTGTCTTTTTTTTTTTTTTTTGGAATGTTCTTTTTAGCTCTGGTGTATATATTTATTTACCATTTAACTGACAAAGTTGTATATATTGCCCTAAAAATGTAATTCATCCTGCAGATGATTTTTATGTTATTATAAAGGAAAAGTAGGAGGGGATAACTCCCCAGTAGGTTTAAGTGATCATTCTTGTGCTTTAATTCATCATGGTCCTTTTAATGACAAGAACATATCTGTTACCTAAATGTTCTGTTACAAGGTGTTCCCTCATTTAAATTTTCCCCAAAAAGTTGGAGGGTATGTGAGAAAAGCCAGGAGGTTAATTATAGCCCAATAACCATGAAACAATCTCTACTTTCTCTTGTTCGGGGGTCTGTATAGTTTAAGCAGTTGTATGCCCGCCAAAAAAAAAGAAGCCCTGTAAGACAAAGGCATAATGAGCTAGTATGTACTACATTCTAGCTAATTATGAAATACTTACCTTAGAACAAAGCGCTGCTGGAGGCCTCATCCATGTTCGCCCCTCTTCGTTCCAGGGCCACGGACTCTGGCTCTGTGACTTACCGGAGTCGCTCGATGTCACTCCTGCGAATACGCATGGGAGCCACCAGTCACGACACTTGCTTGTGAAGAAATGGCAAAGAGGGGCAGTTCTTAACAGCGCATGTGCCGATGACATCATTGGCGCAGTACAAAGTAAATATCTCCTAAACGGTGCATGTTTAGGAGATATTTACTGTACCTATAGGTAAGCGTTATTATAGGCTTACCTATAGGTACAACTTGAAAATGGAGGTTTACAACCTCTTTAAGAATAACAGTTAGTATGAGGGCTTGTGTTGCTGGACTTTGTTAATGAGCTATGCATTGTGCATTTAAATGAAAACATGTACTGTAACTAACGCTAAGTTTGACCTGCTTTGCCTGCAAAATGAATGGTTCACAATAGGGCCTGCTATATTGAATGATACAAAAAGTAGGTCACATGTGGCTTCAATGGTCATCTACACAACACCCCCAAAGTAATCAAAAATCTGCAGATTTAAAACCTAAATTGGGACTTATTGGAGGAGGTGTGAAATTAATAAAAGCATCTCTGGCAGCAATACTCACATTCCCTCAGGTGCTGTTCCCTGCAGTAACACCTTTCAGCCACTGGATGACTTGAATTTTCTGGGCTGAATGATGCCCGGCATCATTTAGCTTACTTCCGTTCATTGAGGGTAGTTTAGTGCTGGAAGAGGTGACGATGAACAGAACCCTGTTCTCTTCAACACACTTGCCAGATGAAATCTGAAAAGGTAAGTAAAGAAAAAAAAAAGCACAGATTAAACCTTTAAGTTCATGCTTCAAATGCAGATCAGTACTAAACATAATACATAATCATAGGAACTGCATGTGACCTATAATGAGATTGTGACTTATTCACGCAGCAAAGTTTCTGTTGAGTGTTTAGTCGAGAATTGATTATGGAATAAATCATATTCCTCTTTCTTACTAAGCCTAAATATAAATACAGTAAATCCTTGGTTTGAGAGTAACTTGGTTTGAGAGCGTTTAGCAAGACCAGCAAAATGTTTTAATAAAATTTTGCCTTGATATACAAGCGATGTCTTGATATAAAAGTAGCGTCATGTCACAACTGAGTATAAAAAAGAAGAGAGGTGCCTCTATGTGTAGCTACATTTAATGAAGGTACACCATTTAGCAACTTATTGCTACACTTAGGCTGCATTCACATCTAAGCGTAGGCGATTTTTGTCGTTTTTTTTGGCGTTTTTCCTGTCGTTTTGACGCGCGTATTCACATAGTTACATAGTTACATAGTTAGTCAGGTTGAAAAAAGACACAAGTCCATCCAGTTCAACCATAAAAAAAAATAAAAATAAAACAAAGTAAAACACAGTACATCCTCCCATACACCCAACTCCATACCCACAGTTGATCCAGAGGAAGGCAAAAAACCCCAGCAGAGCGATGATCCAATTTGCTACCGGAGGGGAAAAAATTCCTTCCTGATCCCCCGAAAGGCAATCGGATTTACCCCGGATCAACTTTACCTACAAAACTTAGTACTCAGTTATATTATGTGCATTTAGGAAAGAATCCAGGCCTCTCTTAAAGCAATCTACTGAGCTGGCCAGAACCACCTCTGGAGGGAGTCTGTTCCACATTTTCACAGCTCTTACCGTGAAGAAACCTTTCCGTATTTGGAGGTGAAATCTCTTTTCCTCCAGACGTAAAGAGTGCCCCCTTGTCCTCAGTGTTGACCTTAAAGTGAATAACTCAACACCAAGTTCACTATATGGACCTCTTATGTATTTGTACATGTTGATCATATCCCCCCTTATTCTCCTCTTCTCAAGAGTGAATAAATTCAGTTCCTCTAATCTTTCCTCATAGCTGAGCTCCTCCATGCCTCTTATCAGTTTGGTTGCCCTTCTCTGCACTTTCTCCAGTTCTCCGATATCCTTTTTGAGAACTGGTGCCCAAAACTGGACTGCATATTCCAGATGAGGTCTTACTAATGATTTGTACAGGGGCAAAATGATATCTCTATCTCTGGAGTCCATACCTCTCTTAATACAAGAAAGGACTTTGCTCGCTTTGGAAACCGCAGCTTGGCATTGCATGCCATTATTGAGCTTATGATCAACTAAAACACCCAGATCCTTCTCCACTACAGATCCCCCCAGTTGTACTCCCCCTAGCATGTATGATGCATGAATATTCTTAGCCCCCAAGTGCATAACTTTACATTTATCAACATTAAACCTCATCTGCCACTTAGTCGCCCAATTAGACAGAGCATTGAGGTCGGCTTGTAAATTGGAGACATCCTGCAAGGACGTTATTCCACTGCATAGCTTGGTGTCATCCGCAAAAACAGAAATGTTACTTTTGATCTCAGACCCAATATCATTTATAAATATATTGAAAAGTAAGGGACCCAACACTGAACCTTGGGGTACACCGCTGATAACCTTGGACCATTCAGAGTAAGAATCATTAACCACAACTCTCTGAATCCGGTCTTTCAGCCAGTTTTCTATCCATTTACAAACTGATATATCTAATCCTGTAGACCTTACCTTACACATGAGCCGTGTGTGGGGAACTGTATCGAACGCTTTTGCAAAATCCAAGTATACCACGTCCACTGCTACGCCTCTGTCCAGGGTTTTACTTACCTCTTCATAAAAAGAAATCAGGTTTGTCTGACAACTTCTGTCTTTCATGAATCCATGCTGTCTGCTGCTTAAATAGTTTGTTTCCAGCAAGAACTCATCCACGTGGTCTTTTATTAAACGTTCCAGTATCTTCCCAATTATAGAAGTTAAACTAACAGGTCTATAGTTACTAGGTAAAGACTTTGTTCCCTTTTTAAATATGGGCACCACATTGGCTTTATGCCAATCCAGTGGTACTATTCCTGTCATTAATGAGTCCCTAAATATTAGATACAGTGGCTTTGAAATTTCAGAGCTCAATTCTTTTAGGATCCGTGGGTGGATGCCATCTGGTCCAGGTGCTTTATCCACCTTTATTCTGTCTAAATATTTCTGGACCATATCACTTTTGAGCCATTGTGGATTTGGGGCTGTGTCACTCCCACCCCCTATATCGACATGAGCTCCCCCATTCTCCATTGTATACACAGAGCTGAAGAAAGCATTTAATAAATTTGCCTTCTCTATGTCCTCAGTCACCCACTCTAGATTATTTTGTAAAGGGCCTACATGCTCAGACTTGACCTTTTTACTATTAATATATTTAAAGAATTTTTTGGGGTTTGTCCTACTATCTTTTGCAATCTGTCGTTCATTTTGAATTTTTGCATCCTTGATTTCCTTTTTACATATTCTATTATATTCTTTGTAACATTTAAACGACACTAGTGTTCCTTCATTTTTATATTTTTTAAAAGCTATTTTCTTATTGTTTATAGCTTTTGTAACTTTGACCGTGAGCCACATAGGTTTTATCTTTAGCCTTTTAAACTTATTGCCCATGGGAATATACTTTGCAGTGAGGTTTCAAAGAGTCTTTTTGAAGAATTCCCATTTCTGTTCTGTGTTCATCGGTGCCAATATTCCCTCCCAGTCCAAGCCCTGGAGAGCAGTCCTCATGCTTTGAAAATTTGCTCTCTTGAAATTAAGTGTTTTTATCTTTCCTGTATGTATTTCTTGCTTATAGTTTACATTAAACGAAATCATGTTATGATCACTGCTACCCAGGTGTTCCTTTATCTGAACATTAGTAATGAGCTCTGCATGGTTTGAGATTACCAGGTCCAACAGAGCATCATTCCTAGTTGGGGCCTCAATAAACTGGACCATAAAATTGTTCTGCAATAGGTTTTTAAATTTTTGTCCTTTAACTGTCCCAGAAATTCCATTATTCCAGTCAATTTCTGGGTAGTTAAAATCCCCCATTATTATCACCGTCCCTGCCCTTGCAGCCCTTTCCATCTGTGCAAGGAGCCGAGTCTCCACCTCCTCATTAACATTGGGTGGTCTATAACAAACTCCAATGATTAGCTTTGAACTACGCACATCTGTATGCAGTTCCACCCATAATGCTTCAACTTCATCACACTCTCCATCAACCAGGTCCTCTTTCACGCTTGCTTTGAGGTCACTTCTCACATAGAGACAGACCCCTCCACCTTTCCTTTTTACCCTTTTTCACGCGTTTGCATACAGCGTCGTCCGACGTTTTTGAACTTTGACGTTTTTTATTTTAGCCAATAGGAAAAATTATCATCTTTTCATCACTTGTTGCTATGTTGGTAGATTTTTTTTATCTTCTGCCTGGGTGAAAAGTTCTATTGATTAAAGCGACGAAACGGCCGTAGCAAACGCTCGTTGTCGCGCTAGTCTCTTGAATCGAGCGTTTCCATTACTTTCTATGGGAAATGGAAACGCTTGAATACGCCCAAACCGACCGATACGCGCGACAAAAAAGGGTCCAGAACTTGTTTGAGCTTCAGGCGTTCGGCGTCACGCGTTTGGTCGTGGAGATGTGAACCATCTCCATAGAGAATAATGTATTTCTTCCCCTCTAGCGTATTATAGTGCCGCGCTTCAGGTGACAAAACGCTCCGGTGTGAATGCAGCCTTAGAGGTGCCTCTCTTCTCTTTTATACCCTATAAAAATAATGGGCCTGATTCAGAGAGCCGTAACTCCTGTCTAACTAGTGTTAGACTGGAGTACTTTCTAATTACGCGCGTTTTTTCACTAGTTTGAATTTTCAAACCATGAAAAGACGGCTTTGCGCTTCAATCCGACTGGCTTACGTGTTCGTACGCCTTCGGATCTACGCTGCAATAAAATTGCGGCCGCTGGGTGGAGTTCCCGTCGTTTTCCGTGTCGGGGTATGCAAATGAGCTTTTGCCGACTATCCACGAAATTACGAACGTCTATCGCAATCTCTTACGGCATCTTTAGTCTTTTTTTAATCTTTTTGCTGCGTAAAACTATACCAGCTTTTTGCTGGTCTAATATTCGACAGCCCATGTTAAGTATGGGCGTCGTTCCGGCGTCGAATATCAACGTTTTCCGACGTCTTTTTTTATTTTTGACGTAAAACGTCCGGGAATAGGAATGTCCGTAAACGACGCTACTCAAACAACGAATGACGTATCGACGTTATTTTGCGCAATGCACGGTGGGAAATTTCTGAACGGAGCATGCACAGTTAGATCGCCGCGGGGACACGCCTAATTTAAATGCTTCACGCCCCCTAATCGCGTATTTCGATTACGCGGCGAGAAATAGACTACGCCGCCGTATCGTACGGGCAAAAATCTACCAGGATTCGGTGTAGAGGATGGTAAAATACAGCTGCGTAGCGTATCTCGGATACGCTGCGCAAATGTACGTGTACCTGAATCTGGCCCAATACAAGGGCTTTGGATTACAAGCATGTTTCTGGAACGAATTATGCTTGCAACCCAAGGTTTTACTGTATTTAAAATTTGATTTAGTTCTTGCTGGGACCAACAATGGTGACTGAACATGATCAAAAAAAAAAAACGTTGACAAATAGATAGTGGGCTTTCTAGGTGCTTAGAAATAAAAAAGGAATTATTCTTTTGTGAACATCTGAACAGTGTAGCTATTTAGGGCTCACATGGCCTGCAACACGACAGAGCACACAGCAGTGCGTAATACCATTGCGTGTGGTCCGGATGCCGCCTATGCCAGGAGCACACAGATCAAACCGCTAAAGAGTGATCAGAGTATGTCAAACTATCTTTTAACAATGCCAAAACACGGCGAGCTAAAGGAGAGCCGCTTCTAATAACCTAAACAACCGGAGAGGGTGAGAATGAAGCTCAAACAACTTTCTTCTCCAGGCTCTCAGCGCAGTGGGTGACATTCTTTCCTAGATCTTCCTAACCAGTAATGTATTTGGGTTAAAGGTATACAGCTGTCAAGATTAAAAACTAAGCCTTGAAATGCAAACTTGGAATATGGTTTACCTGCCCATGACTTATGTTTCTTAATCCAAAAATAGTTGTAGTGCATTGGGTCAACCCTGCTACTTAAAAATCTGTAATAAGCCACTTGTTGGTTCCTATCTCCCACACACTGCAAAGGACTTGCTACCTGGCTCACTACTGATGTCCTAGAACTTCCTGACATGGCCCTGTCTCCTCTGATGTTCAGTGCATCCCCTTTAGATGTACCATCACCTGCTGACAAGGATCTATAGGGCACTGTAGCTTGGATGTGCTTAAATTTACCCGTGGCATCAGCTAGTGTAAAATACTAATTATGCCCAATGTAAAAAGGGGAGTGTAAAGTGGTTTTGTATGTATTTTCTTTCTTTATTATGGTTGGGAATAAAAAAAAAATATTAAAACATTTCTTATTTGTAGTTTAAAAAATATGAAATACTAGAAATAAATAGTATTTTCATATGAAGGAGCTATTGCCTCTTTTTCACGTTTTCCTTCTCTGCATAGCTAGGGGGAAAAAAATGCTCTTTATACAGCCCAATAGTTCAAGCTAAAATCTGCTCAGATTTTATTACATGCACTTACCTAGACCTCAATCAAAGTAGTAAATTTGAAAAAAAAGATTTCAACTGTCAGAAGAGTTGGCACACAACAAAAGGGACGGGCTGGCAGGTTTCTGGCTAGGTACTGAATTGAAGAAGGGCTGTGTCCAGGTGACCATCCTAGAAGATAAAGCGTCTAATTAAGCATCTCAATGATTGGTTATAGAAGTGATGGCCAACCTTGGCACCCCAGATGTTTTGAACTACATTTCCCATGATGCTCCTGCACTCTGCAGTGTAGTTGAGCATCATGGGGAAATGTAGTTCCAAAACATCTGGGGTTTCAAGGTTGGCCATCACTGGGTTATAGTAATTCCTGCCAAAGACCAACAACCAATGCAGATAAGCTACCAGATTTGTTCCAGAGTGACTGACGTTATTAATCTTAACCCAGTAACAGAGTTCATCCATTAGCTTTCTAGATGCCTTAATTTGGATGAAACCCATAGGAGTCAATAGGAAAGACAAAATTAAGATGGAGTTTCGAGGGTTTTAAGGGTGCAATGGGGTTTAAATGGATTGTGAGGGTTACAGAAGCTCCTTTTAACTACCCTGGGCTTCTTGTGCCAAAAACAGGCCTTCATAATTTTATGTTTCTTTTTTACCGAATAAAATAATGATACCATAATACACATCAAATACACAAATAAAAGGAAAAAAACACAAAAAAATGCTAAAAGACATGAACTAAACTACCTTAAAGCGGAACTACACTGCATCTGAGCTCCACAAATCAAAAAACGCTAATTAAATCATGTTTAATATTTAAAGCAAACTCACCCATCCATCCATGTTTCCATGCTTTATTTTGCTGTGAAATCCCTTTACAAAAACACCCCCCAGCATTTCTTGCTGTAGCCATCTTGTAGCAAGCATTTACTTCCTGGAGTCCATTTGGCTTAGCACAGGCAAGCAGGCAGGAGGATGTGCATGGCTAAGAACCCCCACCCCTCCTGAAGACTCCAGGGATGTATGAAATAATTTGCCTAGGCCAAAAACCAGGAAGTAACTGAAGAAATATAAAAAGAAAAAGTAAATATGCTATGCTTTCTTATCTATTTTCTAATATTAGCAGCATGAGGATTAAAAATAGTCAATGAGAGTGAATTTCCGCTTTAAGTACAGAAGTTAATTGAAGAAGAGATGTGTCCACGAGACTGTCCTAGCAGATAAAGCATCTAAATGAAGCGTATCAATGATTGGTTTAATTGGCATATCAATGATTTCAACTATCCTGGACTTGTTCTTGTGCCAAAAACTGCCCCCATTAGCCTCAATATTTTATGTTTATATTTTCATATAAAAAAATGTAATTATACACTACTACCTTACATACACCCTAAACCCCCACACCCTATAAATAAATAAAAATAAAAAAGAGTAGACCATTTCTTTTTCATTAAAAGTTTGCCTAAGCAACTCAAAAAGCAAAAGCTTCCCATTGGGTGACTGACTGCAAAATCGGTACTTTCACTGCAAAGTCAATTTTGACAAAATCGCTCTGTTCGTAACTACTTGCTGACGAAACCTTTTCTGGAACTTGTTTACGAGTTAAATTAGTATTTTTTGATAGAAAAATACTTAGAGCCCCAAAATATATATATATTTTTCAAGCAGAGACCATAGAGAATAAAATAGTGATTGTTGCAATATTTTATGTCACAGTGTGTTTGTGCAGCGGTCTTTTAAAAGCAATTATTTTGGAGAAAATACACTTTAATGAATTAAATAAAACAAAACATTAAAGTTAGTCCAATTTTTTTGTATAATGTGAAAGATGATGTTACGCTAAATAAAATAGATACCTAACATCTCATGCTTTAAAATTGCGCACTCTCATGGAATGATGGCAAACTACGGAACCTAAAAATCTCCATAGGCGACGCTTACATTCTTTTTACAGGTTACCTGTTTAGAGTTACAGAGCAGGTCTAGTACTAGAATGATTGCTCTCACTCTAATGATTGTGGCGATACCTCACATTTAAACATGGTTTACATATGTGAGCGTAACGTATCAGTTCACTTCTGCGCACAAGCACAAGAGGGATGGGGCGCTTTTAAAAAAAAATCTTATTTATTTTAATTTTTTATTTTTACGCTGTCCTTTTTTTTATCACTTTTATTCCTATTACAAGGAATTTATACATCTATTGTAATAGAAAAAAGCATGACAGGTCCTCTTTATTGAGAGATCTGGGGTCAAAAAGACCACAAATCTCTCATTTACCTTTAAAAGCAAAAGAAAAAAAATATGTTTTTGACACTTAGACTTTAAGACCGAGAAACGGAAGTGACATCAGAGGTTGCTCGGGTCCGCCAATGGCATAGAGCCAAGTGGGAGCCAACTTGCCCTCATTCGACTTCCTGCCTATCCATCCGATCCATCCGAAGGATTGGATCGCTTTCGGGTTTACTGGTGGCTCCGGTCCTCCAAGGGCATAGAGCAGAGTGGGGACCTTTTGCCATCACTCGACTTCCTGCTTATCCATTTGACGGTTTGGATCACTTACAGGTTTACCAGCGGCTCCGGTAACCCCGGAAATCAGCGCGGGGGGGGCACCTCTTCCGCCGCCTCCAAAATGTATCCTGTGGCGAAGCTAGCTGCTGCCATAACCCCGGTATCAAATGTAAATGTAATGTCCAGTGTTTTTCTCCAAGCTCAACCATTTGTTGCTGTGGCTACAGCTATGCCTGAACCAAGATGGCTACTAGCAATACATAAAATTATTATTGCTAAAAACATGAAGCTCAAGAATTTTCTATTGGAGAATTTGATCTTTATGCCGCGTACACACGATCGGACATTCCGAAAACAAAACCATAGATTTTTTTTCGACTGGATGTTGGATTAAACTTGTCTTGCATACACACAGTCATACAAATGTTGTTGAAAATTCCGATCGCCAAGAATGCGGTCACGTACAACACTACGACGAGCCGAGAAAAATTAAGTTCAATGATTACGAGAATGCGTCAAATTGATTCCGAGCATCTCTAGGATTTTTGGGCATCTGAATTGCATACAGACAATCAGAATTTCCGAAAATAACTTTTGTTGTCGGAAAAATTGAGAACCAGCTCTCAAACAATTGTCAGAAATTCTGACAGAAAATGTCATACACACGGTCGGATTTTCCGACGACAAGCTCACATCGAACATTTGTTGTTGGAAATTCCAACCTTGTGTACGTGGCAGTAGTGTTTTATTTCACCACTCAGACCCTAATCCTTGATATACATCATTATGGCCATAGCTAGGCCCAAAACAAGATAGCTTCCACTTCAAGATGGCTTCATGCTGACGTTGGGCCTCTGAGTGGGTATTCAAAAATAACTTCACTAAGGAAATAAAACAGAAAAACTTGAATGGACTGAAATACTTTATGATGTAACGATAAACGTAATGGTCCTCACACTGGTTACGGATAAGGATCATTTTCCAAAGCTAATTTTCTCCTTATGTTCTCTGCTATGGATGGTGGGGGCCATTGGGGGTACATGGACAAACAGCAAGACGCCATTTTATGCTTGGCTTTTCTCACGTTTCGCTGGTGTGTCTGATATCTCAAGCTGAAATCTGCTAAGTGTTTTAGCAGCTATTTTTCCAAAGATTGCACTGTTAATGTGATGCCCTCTTTGTCACACTAAATCAGTTTCTTGCAAATCACATTTCTTCTGCAGGAGACCTATCATCCATAGTCAAAAAATCAGCAATAATATTCAAACTTTTTATTTTTCCCTTGATGCCATATCTAGCAAACAAAATCTTCTAAAGAAAAACTTTCTAAATGCAAAGTGCTTTATATTTTTTATAGCTTTGAAGTATATCTGTACCAAAAATAGTTAAAACTAGACATGTGCACAACAAAAAAAATCTTTTTTTTTTTGTTTCGATTTTGTCTTGTTCCGTAGATTCGTAAAGATTCATAATTTCGTAAGAGGCAAGTTTTCCTATTCGGACCCGTTCGTATTTCGTAAAAGACGCAAGTTTTCCTATTCGGACCCCTTTGTATTTTCGTTTATACTGAATGATTTGTAAGTCTGTCTAATTCATTTTTGTTGATTCGAAATTCGTAATTTTGTTAGACTTTTTGCCAACAAACTTCAAAATTCAAAAATCTGAGTGTGTGTACGCTCCATCTGACAAACTTTTTCAGTTTTCATCGGACAAAAGTTTGCTCTGCAAACGGACAAACTTTTCGTCAACAAAAGTACGGCCAACTCCCTTCGGACAAAAATCCACGGAAAAATGTGTTTGAAGTCCGATCGTGTGTACGAGGCTTTACACTGTCCAATGTGACTCAGCACAAAAGAGATAAGCTGATTGGCTAAGATATTAAGTAAGATACATCACTCACTATCTACACTGCCCAGTGCCCATTCGAAAGAACGATTCGAGTACACACATTTACTAACAGACAAAGAAACACACAAATGAAAATACGAACATACAAATGAAAATATGAATATACGAATGAAAATATGAATATACAAATGAAAATATGAATATACGAAATTACGAACAGACAAAGGATTTAAAATACGGAATGCAAATCGTTCGTTATAGATGTAATTTTTGCTCTTTTTCTGTTTCGGTGTTTCGTATTTTAGTAAGCGATTTGTCCAGTCGTACGTTCGTATTTTCGCTTGTTCGTTATTTTGCTTATTCGTAATTCTGTAATTTTCGGATTTTAGTACTTTCAGCTATTCGGATGTTTGAATTGATTCCAATGTACGAATACTAACAAATTTGTACGAAAATCTATTCGTTACGAACGGAAACACACATGTCTAGTTAAAATCCTTGGCAGATTTTTTTACTCTTGTCTCTGTCCAATAGGGTAGCTTTTTCTAAGCTTCCTGTTTCAGAAACACAGGAAGCGAGTGAAAATCTCCAAAGGGAAATTAAGTCCGCTTTTTGTTGCCCATAGAAAAGGTTTCCACATTGGGAGATTTTTTTCTTACATTTTTCAACAGTGACAACTGTAAGGCCGCGTACACACGATCGAATCTATCTGCTGAAAACGGTCCGACGGACCGTTTCAGCAGACAAAATCGATCGTGTGTACGGGCGGACAGACAGATTTTTCCAGCAGACAGATTTTAAAGCATGCTTTAAAATCTGTCTGCTGGGAACCCGTCCGTCCGACATGTCTGCTGGTTAGTACGCTAACCAGCAGACATATCTGTCCGCACATGCGTCGAATGGATTCGACGCATGCGCGGAAGTGTTTTACTTCCTGGTGACGGTGACGTGGCGGCGTCAACATCACCGCCACGTCACCGCGCTGTCTGCCGGCGGGGATTTTGGTTTGATCGTGTGTACACGATCAAACCAATCTATCCCAGCAGACAAATCCGATCAAAACGGTCTGTCAGACCGATTTGATTGGATTTATTTCATGGTGTGTACGCGGCCTAACATTTTGGATTTCCCATCCCTTTGCATTATTTAGGTAGACAATCGTCTCCAATAAAAGCCTGACAGGGAATTTAACTCTTTCACACTCCATCCAAACCCAATATAGTAAATTAATTTGGAAAGGTAGCTGACTGAAATGCCTTTACATTATCTTCCACCTGCAGCTCTCCTACTTTCATATTAAAGGTAAACAATAAGGATTTAGGGTATTTTTTTTAGATTTATAACTTTTTTTCTACATTTGCTTTTGTATTTACCTTATTTGCTGGCGTGTAAGATGGCTGGCATATAAGACGACCCCCTAATTGTAAATTTTAAATGTTGGTTTTATGGCATACTCACTGTATAAGACGACCCCCCATAAGACAGTCCCCTTCTGACTAGTCTGCAGCCTGCTGGATGTCTCACAGTATACATACAGTATACCGTGCTGAGCCAATCACGGCAAGCGATGCATTCTATTAATGAATAAAAAGCCTGCTCAGATTGGCAGAGGCTGTGACATCATCAGCCCGCGTCTCTGACTCTCAAAGCCAATCCGAGCAGGCTACTGTATGTAGTCTGCTCGGATTGGCAGAGGTTGTTCCTCCAATACGAGCAGGCTCTGTATTCATTAATAGAATACATTGCTTGATGGGATTGGCTCAGCACTGTATACTCTATGTATACAGTATTACCGCACATTTACCGAGCATCCGGAGCGCTGACATCCAGCACCCGGTGTATAAGACAACCCCCGCTTTTTGGACGTTTTTTTTTGTGTACAAGGTCATCTTATACGCCATAAAAAAACAGTATATAAAAGCTTTTAATTTTTTGTTTTTACCAATAATGTATTAGTACAGGGTACACCCCTGACACTAGTGTCACAGAGCATTGTAGATTTTCTAAATAGAAAATATAGTGGAGTCTGTTTGCTTTCAGGCTATCTCTCTCTGAGACTGTATGGAGCTGCCAGAACTCAGTAGGACAGGGGTTGTGGGGTGGTTGTCACGTCCTCCATGCTTCTCTCCTTGTTGGGTGCCAAGCAAGGTTTGCATGAAAGGCTTGCTCCAGGGTGGGTTCTTCTGGGCTACGCTAGGCACTATGAATAGGGTCACTGCCTTACACATGGCATACCTTTACATGTACAGATGACTGATCTCTAATAAACTCTCTTGATGTAATATGCACCACCATGGTCATTAATGCATTTAGAGGGACATGCTGAGCCTATGCCCTCTCCACCTGTCCAGCGTATCTCTGCTACCACACTCGCTTTAACGGAATGGGGTCCTGCCATGCACCCAACATGGAATGCTCTTAATTCTTCCTCTTGTGCACAGGGGAGAGTGCCTCCTTTAAAAGGCTATCCCACCTGTCACATGTCCACGCTTGTGACTGCTAGAAAAAACCTTTGTTACCCTTGGTAACCACTTGTATTAACTCTTTAGGCCGCGTACACAGGGGGGGACATGACCGCTAAAACTGTCCGACGGACCGTTTCCAGCGGACATGTCTCCTCCGGATTTTCATCCGACGGTGTGTGCACACCATCGGATCAAAATCCTCGCCGGCAGACAGAGCGGTGATGTGGCAGTGAGGTTGGCATGCCAGTTAAACAAAAAAGGCAACAGCCTGTCCCTAAACTAATCTGTAACTCTGGCTGCCCCAGCATACCTGCACAGAATATAGTACATATAAGGCAGAGTCCATTTTCGCATATCTTCAAAACTGGTATTTTCATGGAAGACTGCCATTCCCAGCAACCCCCCTACATGGTGGATGTGACAGCAGGCAGATTTGCTCTATGAGGTAGATTTTCTCCCCATTCTCTCTTCTCTTCTAGTACCTGGAGATTACATGCTGTGGCTTGTCTGTATCTTTCCATCCCATGTAGCATATTTTCTGTCTGGCAGAGCCCTCCTCTTTTTATTATCAGCACTGAGAGAGAGGCTGAGTTCAGCAAAAAGCAGAGTTTAACTGTTTCCCTCCCACTAACTATCACAAGTCGTAAGTGCAAGGAAAGGAGAAACCACTCGTCTAACTTATTCAGTTCTGTGAATAAATTGCAAGTTAAGCTATTGAGCTCTGTAAACAGACTTGTAAAGCAAAGTAGCTAAGAATAGCCTGGCAAGCAAGTGAAAACACAAAATGTTCATATGGGACATTTCATAATTAGCTGACTAATTATATTTTTACATACAACCAGCATAAGTACCTGAATCTGTATTGATATCAGCCTTAGGTTCTGCTGAATGTACAGTGTGTGTGCTGACAGAAGGAGAAAGCACAGTAAGCAGTGTTAATTACTTATAAATGTGTTGCTACTCTTTTATACCCCAATTAACAGGTAGCAGGCAAGGATGTGACTCCACTAGGGATGGTCCCGATGTTCAAATAATCAAATGTAAGTTGATTCAAACATATTGGCCCAGATTCACAGAGAGATGAGCGCACATTACGCCGCTGTAGTGCAAACACTGTACGCCACGCCAACGTAGCGTGGAGAGGCAAGCAAAGCATTCAGCAAGCCAGTGCTCCCAACACTGCGTCAGCGTGGGTTTCGATGGCGCATGCCGGCGTAGATGGAAGTGGGCGTGACCCCATGCAAATGATGGTCCGAGCATGGCACAGTGTTTTACGCCCCGCGTATCATGAACTGCGCGTGCGCCGTGACGTTGCCGTGACGTGGACGCATGCACAGCACCCTTATGCGCCTGCTCACAACCACACTGGCACAACTGCCTAAGCAATGCCGGATCACCACGTACGCCCAGCCAGACACATGTCCAACGCACAATACGCCGGCTTGTGTTCCCTATGCATGTCTGTTGCCGGGTTGCACCTCATCTATGGGGAATAACTTTATGCCGGACGTACAACTTACGCGCACCTCGCGTAGCATGCGTCGGGCGCACTCACGTTCGTGTATCGCTGTATTTCCCTTATTTGCATGTTTGAATGCCTAATCAATGGGAACAGCAACACGCGTCCAGCCCATATGTGCGCCCACACTACGCCGGCATGTGCAAGCTACGTCGGCGTAGGGTGGCCAGTTTTTAGGCGTATGTTGGTTTGTGGGTCTGGAGCACACATACGCCGGCGCAAATTTGCACTTACGTCGCCGTAATGTGCTATACGTCGGTGTAAGTGCTTTGTGAATCTGGGCCCCTGTGTTTGTTTTTGTCCACTAACGAACCAAACGTATGTGGTGTTGACGGCAAATTTGAGCACAGCGGAATGCCCCATAATGCATTTCTAGATCACAGTGCATTGATGGCTGCCGAATTGGCCAAAACATGCACCTGACCCACATGCTTTGGCCAATCACAGCGCGATCTGCTGGGAGAGCCATGATTGGCCAAAGGCACGGTGGCAGCGGCGTGATTGAAAAAAACTGTCTGTTGTGGTTTTTACTTTTTGACACTTTTTAATCTTTCAGATTTACCTAAGCATTCATTTTGTTAAGCCTCTCTCCTAAAGAAATTGTACAATTCGACTGCAGTGTGTGTGGTCAGCTTTAGTCATAGGAGACCCAAACTTGCCATCCTGGGGCCTGGCCTAATTCACCAACTCCAACAACCTGTCTCTCGCTGCTCTCAGGCTGCTTTTTATTAATTCCCCTTTCTCACTTTTCAAGCTGCTATAAGACCTCCTTTCCCTGGAAAATTCATTATTCACAGGGTTTGTCAAATATATAATTATCCCATGGCTGGCGAAGATGAAATTGTGTTTATAAGAGCCCCCATCCAGATGGCCGCAGTGACAAAACAATGCAAATCTTAATATATACACGGCAAAGCATGCTTTGTTCTAGCGGTCCCCGGCCCACTCACATTGATCACAAATACTTTTTCAAGCAGGGATCACGCAGATTTTCTTCTCTGTCCTCTCCCCATACTTCACTGTCATGTCTCCAGCAGTTTTCCACAGAAAAGGGAATTTCATACGTAGTAGGCGGTTTGATGTACCATTACGTGCAGTAAGCAATAGTCTGAATCAGGGATGAATTTATATGTTCTGTCCCCACCATCCCCACAAGTCAAATGACTTGTTCACCCCTCTTCCATATTCTACTTTGTAAATTTAGATCCGTGGAGATTTCTTTAGTACATTGATGAATATACTGTACATGACTGGTATTTGACCCTGGCTTTTGCTTCCTCTAGGCTATTTTTTAGTCCCCCAGGACTTCACCAATTTATTCAGCAGGGCCCTGTTCTTTATTTATCATATCCATTTGGACCTCTAATTTTTCCCTTCTCTGCCGTCTTCTAGTATAATACAAGGTTTCTTAGATAAATTACATTTTGGATTTACCATACATTATATACATAATAATATTGGCACAATGTTGGTCTAGTTAAACGTTTTTTTATTGCTTTCACCTTCAACTTTAATCATGTTTCAAACAGTTCATATTTTTTATATGTAATTTATGGGTAGTATATTTAATAGATAAATATACTTGTGAAATACACAATGTTTTATATCTGAAATATGGCTTTTGTAAGCCACTTGTTGGCCCTGAATATGGTAAAAGAGACAATTTAATTAACAATTATTGTTATCTTTTAACTTTTCTTAATGAGGTGCACAGCTATCGTGAGAAAAGAAAGAGATTAAACTTCGGGTCCCCAAAAGGTTCTGTTCTTGGACCTCTCCTATTCTCAATCTTCTGTACACCTCCTCCCTGGGTCATATCATCTCTAAGCCGACATCACCCAAATGTATCTCTCTACCCCTGTGCTCACTCCCTCAGAGCCGGTTCACACTGGGGCAGCACGACTTGCCGAGTGACTCGGCAAGGCGACCTGACCACGACTTCAGAGGCGACTTGCAAAATGACTTCTGAATTTAAATCAGTCAATGCAAGTCGCCCTGAAGTCGTCCCAAAGTAGTATAGGAACCTTTTTCAAAGTCAGAGCGACTTAAATCGCTCCAATTAGAACGGTTCCATAGTCGCCTGACAAGTCTCCCCTGTGTGAACCGACTCTCAGTTTCCTTTCACTTATTTAACCACTTAAGGACCCCTTCAGGCCCATATACGTCGGCAGAATTGCACGGCTGGGCACAATCACGTACCTGTACGTGTCTCTTTAATCCCAGCCGTGGGGTCCGTGACGCGCCCGTGACTGTGAAGCTCCATGACCGCGCCCGCGGGTTCCGCGGACCCGATCGCTGACGATGTCCTGTGATCGCTCACCGGAGCTGAAGAACGGGGAGAGGTGTGTGTAAACACACATTCCCAGTTCTTCATTGTGGCAGTGGCAGTGATCGTCTGTTCCCCGATATAGGGAAAGACGATCACTGACGTCACACATTCAGCCCCGCCCCCTACAGTTAGAAACACATATGAGGTCACACTTAACCCCTACAGCGCCCTCTAGTGGTTAACTCCTAAACTGCAATTGTCATTTTCACAGTAAACAGTGCATTTTTAGAGTACTTTTTGCTAAAAATTTATAAAAATTGTCCGATGTGTCCGCCATAATGTCGCAGTCACAAAAAATCGCTGATCGCCGCCATTAGTAGTAAAAAAAAAAATGTATAAAAATGCCATAAAACTATCCCCTATTTTGTAAACGCTATAAATTTTGCGCAAACCAATCGATAAACGCTTATTGCGATTTTTTTTTACCAAAAATAGGTAGAAGAATACGTATCGGCCTAAACTGAGGAAAACATTTTTTTTAAATATATTTTTGGGGGATATTGCATTTTTTATCAAAATTGTCGCTCTATTTTTGTTTATAGCACAAAAAAAAACGCAGAGGTGATCAAATACCACCAAAAGAAAGCTCTATTTGTGTTAAAAAAAAAAGACACCAATTTTGTTTAGGAGCCACGTCGCACGACCGCGCAATTGTCAGTTAAAACAACGCAGTGCCGAATTGCAAAAATGGGCAAGGTCCTTAACCTGCATAATGGTCCGAGTCTTAAGTGGTTAATAACAGACATATCAGCCTGGATGTCACACCACTTCTTCAAACTTAATTTATCCAAAACCAAGCTCATAATTCACCCCCCCCCCCCCCCCACGTGCCTTTTTCCCTGATGTCTCTGTCAAGATCGATGGCTCCTGCCCCCGCCTAACAACTGTAATTTTAATTTCTCCATCAGCTCCTCCTCCACAGCTATTAACTTATATCCTAGATTGTAAATGAGCAGGGCCCTCTGATTCCTCCTGTACCAAATTGTATTGTAACTGTACTGTCTGGCCTCATGTTGTAAAGCGCTGCACAAACTGTTAGCGCTATATAAATCACGTATTATAATAATAATAATAAAAAGAAAGAGGAGGAATAGGAGAAAAAATACAGGAAAAAGAGAAGAGTGAGAGAAAAAGAAAGAGAAGAGAAAGAGATAGGTAAAGAAAAAGAAAAGAAACATAATAGAGAAAAAAAAAATTAGTAAAAGAGTAATTAGTGAAAGAAAAAAGTAAGGGCTAGTTTACACTTCGGACAGGCTTTGTTAAAGCCCTCTGTCACTAAATAAAATGATTAGCTTACAGTCCTGTTTACACCTTGCTTTTGTTTTGCTTTGCTTCTAAAATTATACCCAATGTCGCTTTAGTGGTGCTTCATAGTGTCAACGCCTCCATAGAAGTCTATGGCAAAGCTCGCTTTAAGCACCTGCAGTTTTTGAGAGGCATTAAGTCAGCCTTAGCTTCCTTTTGTTTTGGAGTAATTGCAGGTATGAGGTATTCTCACACACACACACACACACACAGTAAAACTGCCAAGAGCATCACCGAAGCATCAAAGCTTCCCCAAAGCTTTATCGAAGCACCATCGAAGCTTCATCAAAGCAACACCAAAGCATCAAAAACACTTCATTAAAGCATGTTGAAGTGGTAGGCGCTTTAATGTTGTTCAAACCGTGTAAATGAGCCCTAAGATATAAGAGAAAGAGAAGAGAGAGAGGATAAATGGAGAAAGAGAAAAGAAGGAGATAAGAAAAAGAGAAGAGAGCCTCTAGGCTACATTTTAGTACCCCAGGACTTGACCATTTTATAAGTGGTGCCTTTTTATTTATTTATGATATCCATTTGGACATAAAAATGTTCCCTTCCCTGCTCTCTTGTAGTATAATTCAAGTTTTTTTTTTTTTTATAAATTACATATTGTCAGTGGACTAACCATACATTATATACATAATAATGTTGGCATAACCTTTTGGTCTGGTTAGACATTATTATTGGTCTCACCTTCAAAGGTATTCATGTTCAATTTGTATTTTTATATGTCATTTATGGGTATTATATTCAGAGCCGCCCGCCAGCCAACCAGCATGTTCCTAGGGCCGCCATCAGACAGTGCTCCTGCGTGGGGCACCAGCGTGCCAGCAACATAATAAATGAATCCATCAAGCGTCGGCCGCGCCCGCTATAAAGATGGAATCTGTGGTGTCAAGGCAAGATGCGAACTGTGGGACATCAGTATATCTCCCCCTTCTTTCTCCTGTCAGCAGTGGAGAGAGAGCGGCTCTCCCCTGATTCGCCGCTTAGTGCATTGCCCGTCTGTTTCCCTCCCGGTGGCTCTCCTGGGCGAGAGCCCGTAGCTATACGTCCGCATTAAAGCGGCGACTAGGGGGCGCGTGCGCGCCGCTGGCGTCGGCGCGCGCGCTTCCCCGTTCACCCTCGAGTCCCTCGCGCGCATGCCCGGCATGCCCTCCCCTAGTGAGGCCACCCCCCCATACAGTTAGAACACACCCAGGAACACACTTAATCCCCGCCCCCTAGTGTTAACCCCTTCACTGCCAATGGCATTTTTATCCACTTAAGACCCGGACCAAAATACAGGTAAAGGACCTTGCCCCTTTTTGCGATTCGGCACTGCGTCGTTTTAACTGACAATTGCGCGGTCGTGCGACGTGGCTCCCAAACAAAATTGCCGTCCTTTTTTCCCCACAAATAGAGCTTTCTTTTGGTGGTATTTGATCACCTCTGCGGTTTTTATTTTTTGCGCTATAAACAAAAATAGAGCGACAATTTTAAAAAAAATTCAATATTTTTTACTTTTTGCTATAATAAATATCCCCCAAAAATATATAAAAAAACTTTTTTTTTCCTCAGTTTAGACCGATACGTATTCTTCTATACGCGTTTATCGGTTGGTTTTCGCAAAATTTATAGCGTTTACAAAATAAGGGATAGTTTTATTGCATTTTTATTAATTATAATTTTTTTACTACTAATAGCGACGATCAGCGATTTTTTTCGTGACTGCGACAATATGGCGGACACTTCGGACAATTTTGACACATTTTTGGGACAATTGTCATTTTCACAGCAAAAAATGCATTTAAATTGCATTGTTTACTGTGGAAATGACAGTTGCAGTTTGGGAGTTAACCACAGGTGGCGCTGTAGGGGATGTGTGATCTAATGTGTGTGTTTACAACTGTAGGGGGGTGTGGCTGTAGGTGTGACGTCATCGATCGCGTCCCCCTATTACAGGGATGACGCGATCGATGCTACGGCCACAGAGAAGCACACACGGCTCTCCCCGTTCTTCCGCTCCAGGGACGGATCACCGCACTCCAGCGGCGATCGGATCCGCGAATCCCGCGGTCCCGGTCCTGGAGCTTCGGACCGGACCGCGGGCGCGCGCCCGCCCGCGACCCACGGCTGGGTACTAAAATCAACGTATATATACGTTGATGTGCCCAGCCGTGCCATTCTGCCGACGTAAATGTGCAGTAGGCGGTCATTAAGTGGTTAAAGTAATACAATGCATTTTTATAGCATTGATCACTAAAAAAAGGCCAATGGTCCCAAAAATGTGTCAAAAGTGTCCGAAGTGTCCGCCATAAGGTCACAGTACTGAAAAAAAATGCTGATCGCCGCCATAAAAATGCTATAAAAATGCATTGGATTACTATAAAAATGCCATTGGCAGTGAAGGGGTTAACACTAGGGGGCAGGGAAGGGGTTAAGTATATTCCTGGGTGGGTGGCCTCACTTGGGTAAATCACTGATCTTCTGTTCATACATTGTATGAACAGAAGATCAGCGTTTCCCCCGCTGACAGGACCGGGAGCTATGTAACGAGCGATTGCGTGTGCCCGGCATGCGCACAGGACTCGGGGGCGAGCGGGGAGCACGCCTATAGGCCGCCGGCGGCGTGCACGCGCCCCCTAGCGGCCACAGAAGTGCCGACGTAGAGCTACGGGCTCTCGCCCAGGAGAGCCGACCTGCCGCCGTATAACTGCGGCGGCTGGTCGGCAAGCAGTTAAAGGTTACAGACCCCTGTGTTAGGTGGATGGCCATGTCTTGTAGGTTTGCAGTTGTGCCATACACATCATTTCTGAAGATGGGTTGAACAGTGCTCTTTGAGATGTTCAAAGCTTGGGACATTTTTTTTTATAACCTAACACTGCTTTAAACGTCTCCACAACATTATACCTGACCTGTCTGGTGTGTTCCTTGGCCTTCACGATGCTGTTTGTTCACTAAGGTTCTCTGAACAAATGTATTTATACGGAACAAATGTATTTATACGGAACACATGTATTTATACTGAGATTAAATTACAAACAGGTAGACTTTATTTACTAATTAGGTGACTTCTGAAAGCAATTGGATCCACTAGATTTTATTTTTCAGATATTTAGTTTAAAAAAAAAAATGAAAACCATTTATCATTTTCCTTCCACTTCACAATTATGTACCACTTTGCTTTGTGTTGGTCTGTCACATAAAATCCCAATAAAATACATTCATGTTTTTAGTTGTACCATGACAAAATGTGGAAAATTTTAAGGGGTATGAATACTTTTTCAAGGCTCTCTATCTAAAATATGGATTTTGTTAGCCCCCAATATGATAAATGACCCAAGTCAAGTGGATTTACCTTTATTTTCTGTTAAAGAGGTCCACAACTATTGCAAGGAAAACAAGAAAGGGAGAAAGAGAAAAGAAAGAGAAGTGATAGAAGATAAAGAGATAAAAAAAAGGGTGGGAAAGAACGGAGGGAAAAAAAGAGAAAGATAGTATAGAAGGAGAGAGTGCAGGGAAAAAGAAAAGAGAGAGAGAGAGAGAGAGAGAGAGAGAAAGAGAGAGGAAGAGGAGAAAGAGGTAAGAGAAAAAGAAAAAAAAAAAGAAAAAGATAAGAGAAATAGAAATTAAGAGATAAGAGAAGAAGTAAGGGGAGATGGATTAAAAAAAAAACGATCACCATGTTTATATGTTCACATTACCATTGCTTATTTCAGGGAAGTGCTGAATGAGACTATATTGGATCACACCAATCTCAGGAAACATTGTTTATAAGTACAGGTAGCTCCGTGGGATAAGAGTGATAGATGGAATTACAAATAAATACATGTAACATTTGTAGTATTTTTTTTTTGTCCCCCTAGTGAAATGCAGCAACTTTTGGAAGAGTGTGATAAACCATATACTCAGTTGGAATCTGACACTGGCAGAAAGTGAGATAATACAGTATGTCAAGCAAAAAAAATAAAAAATAAAATGTAATAATAATAATAATAATAATAAGTCCACATATGTAACAGTCCTATCCAGTCCTATCCACCAGGACTGACCATTGACCCCCTACCCTACACCTACCATAATATTATATGCCATATTAAATAATCAGACAACACCCTTTTTTGGAGTAAAATTGGCCGTGCCGGCCATTTAATAACAAACAGCCATAAACATTTTATTTACAAACAATCTCCTAGATAGGTCTTAAACTTAAAGGGTTGTAAAGGTTCGTTTTTTATTTTCTAAATAGGTTCCTTTAAGCTAGTGCATTGTTGGTTCACTTACCTTTTCCTTCGATTTCCCTTCTAAATGTTTTTTTCTTTATCTGAATTTCTCACTTCCTGTTCCTCCTCAGTAAGCTTGCCCCCATCATCCAAACCGTGCTGGCTGGGGGTTAGTCAGCATGCTCGCCCCTTCCCTTGGGACTACATTACTGCGGGGAGATGCTGGGAACGTTCACAGCGTCTCCCCGCAGGGATGTAGTCCCAAGGGAGGGGGCGAGCATGCTGACTAACCCCCAGCCAGAACGGCTCACACAGCGTCTCTCCGCAGGGATGTAGTCCCAAGGGAGGGGGCGAGCACGCTGACTAACCCCAGCCAGAATGGCTCGGATGATGGAGGCAAGCTTACTGAGGAGGACAGGAACAGGAAGTGAGAATTTCAGATAAATAAAAAAAAACATTTAGAAGGGAAATTGAAGGAAAAAGTATGTAAACCAACAATGCAGTAGCTTGAAGGAACCTATTTAGAAAATAAAAAAACAAACCTTTACTACCCCTTTAACCATGTTGTTGATCTTTGAAGGCACTAAAAAGACCCCAAATTGACTTAGTATCAGAGTGATCACACAAGGTCTCCAGTCGCAAACCCCCCCGACTCGAGGACAATACCAACTCTCTACCTTCCAACGCTGATACCCATATCCAAATGCCCAGTTAAATCTCGGTTAACTGACATCTTACCGAGGACCCTATACCATAATTCCCCACTATGCCATATTGGTATTAATTTAGAAGGTTTCCAAAGATCCCAACCGCCACACCACTAAAATATTCAGTGCCAGACATCTATTCCACAAAAAAAGGAGCGGGAGCGTGGAAGACTGATTCTTCTTTGTCCGATGATCTCCAACTGACCACTGGACACTTGGCATCTCCCTGCCTAACCTGCAACCCCCCCCCCCCCTGGCCACCCCCACCAAACTGACCAACACAAAACACAGGGTTGACCCCTTGTGTTCTAATTGCTCTGCTACCCTGTCATGTCAGCCGTACGCCTGTTTCTGTTTCCTTTTTGCTACAGGCTTCTCTTGATCACTGCAATCCTCCTTTAAATATGTCCCATAAAGGCAGAGCTAGTTGTACTAGAACAAAAGGCAGCGTATACTAACAGAAACATTTAGATTTTCACTGCTGACCCCCTGAAAATGCAGGTTGCCTGGCTGTTTTTACCACCAACATTTGTTGAGACATTTACCCACAGCAAACACAAAGTTCTGGAGAGTGATCTGCATAGTGGTTCCTTATCAGTGACTTGGTAATGGGGGCAATGAATGATAACCACTGCCAGGGAACCATTATGTTTAAATGGGGAGGGCAACAATTCCAAATTCCACTCACAATTCCCAACTCTTTTCCTGTCCACCTGGAAAACAATATTGATTTTGGCTCCGACTGCTACAAATTCCAGACAATAAAATAAATAGAAGTACCTGCAGGGTTGGTGGGAGCTCCTCATAATGAACACTGCAGGTGTCCAGACCCCAAGATCTCATCAATATAGCCTCCAAAAAGATAATGGGCCAGATTCACGTAGCGCGGTTTAAATTACTGTGGGCGTAACGTAGCTCTGATACGCTACGCCACCGTAAATTAGCGAAGCAAATGCTTTATTCACCAAGCTAAGTTACGGCGGCGCAGCTTAAATGGGCCGGCGTAAGCCCGGGTAATTCAAATGTGGATGAGGTGTTTTATCTAAATGTGTTGTGACCCCGTGTTTTTTTTTAGCTGCGCATGCGCCGTCCGTGGACGTATCCCAGTGCGCATGCTCCAAATTATGATGCTAAGACGCATTGGTTTCGACGTGAACGTAATTGACGTAAAGCCCCATTCACGGACGAGTTGAGCAAACGACGTAAAATCTGAAAAATTTGTCGCAGTCCCGACGTCCATACTTAACATAGGATGCGCCATTTTTTTGGTGGTTTATCTTTACGCCGGAAAACGCCTTATGTAAACGACGTTAATTCACTGCGTCGGCCGGGCGTACATTTGTGAATAGGCGTATCTCGCTGATTTACATATTCTAGGCGTAAATCAGCGGGGACGCCCCTAGCGGCCAGCGTAAAAATGCAGTTAAGATACGCCGGCGTAGGAGACTTACGCCGGTCGTATCTTAACAATATTTAAGCGTAGAATACGCTTAAATATACACCGGCGCAGATTCAGAGTTACGACTCTACTGTAACTGTAAAGTCTACTGATGGCGTAACTGTTACTGAATCTGGCCCAATATCTGTTAGTTGGTTTAACATTTTGGCACCTACCTTACATAGAAATATCAGTTTGGGGTGGACTTACTGTACATATTAAGCATAATGTTCAGAGAAAAAAAAAGTACAATCAAGAAGCACGCTTTATTTCAAAATGCTCCAGCAGTCGTTGCGTGATGAAATGCGCTGAATGCGTCCCCGCTGCCACCAGCAGGAACATCAGCACTAAAATGTCCCCTAATGGGATTTTCACTTAACAGATGCTCATAAACAACGACTTGTTTGTAATGTTCTAATAAAAAAAAAAATACACGGCACAGAGATCGTTGGGGGCCCCACTGCAGCCATCATAATTATAAGGAATACTTATAGGATCATCAATCTTCCTCCTCTTCCTGAGTGACATTAACTCGCTGTGTTCTGCATAATCGGAAAAGATAAGTATTAGAACACCGTATTATGTGGCAACAGGAGAGCTTTATGAAAATTCAAATAGGAACAAAATTGGATGAATAGAAATCAGCTGGACGGCCTGCGTTCTTCGGTCTGGAGGCGCTAAGCGTGCAGATTGGAATAAGGTGAAGCATTAGTGAGTCCACATTAGGGAAGGAGAGTGGATTTAAAAAATAGGGCACTTTTTTAATCTGGGATTCTCAGTGGGATTCTATGATAATTTTACAATTTGTTGGGTATATGAATAGGGTCAGCGACTCAGCTTATAGTGTGTTTTTTTTTTTTGTAACTTTACATGGTTGCATGAAAAAATTCCTGACATGTCACACTATGCAGCTTCAGTTTTTCTTTTTTTAAATGTCACTTTATATGAAATAAGCTATTCTGGAGCTGCAGTCAGGTGACTCTGCCTAGGTGTGCCTGTACACAACATAATCACCCTGTGTTGTGCAGATTCCCCCTGTTTAGACCCCTGATATTGCACCAAAGCTTCCTAACGGGGCTCCTAAAAAAAAAATGTCATAAATAAAAAAATAAAAAATAAAAATTTTAAAAAATAATAAAAAAACAAAACGAAAAAACTACTGACACTGTCCACTGCCCCACTGACACCATCCATTGCTCTACTGACATTGTCCACTGCCTTACTGGCATCGTCCATTGCTCTACTGACACTGCCCTACTGACACCATCTATTGCTCTACTGACACTGTCCATTGCCCTACTCGCACCATCTATTGCTCTACTGACACTGTCCACTGCCCTACTCGCACCATCTATTGCTCTACTGACACTGTCCACTGCCCTACTGGCACCGTCCACTGCTCTACTGACACTGTCCACTGCCTTACTGACACCATCCATTGCTCTACTGCCATTGTCCACTGCCCTACTGGCCCCATCTATTGCTCTACTGACACTGTCCACTGCCCTACTGGCACCGTCCATTGCTCTACTGACACTGTCCACTGCAATACTGGCTCTATCCATTGCTCTACTGACACTGTCCACTGCCTTACTGACACCATCCATTGCTCTACTGACACTGCCCTACTGACACTATCTATTGCTCTACTGACACTGTCCACTGCCCTACTGGCACCATCCATTGCTCTACTGACACTGTCCACTGCCCTACTGACACAGTCCACTGCACTACTGGCACCGTCCATTGCTCTACTGACACTGTCCACAGCCTTACTGACACCATCCCTTGCTCTACTGACACTGTCCAGTGCCCTACTGGCACCATCCATTGCTCTACTGACACTGTCCACTGCACTACTGGCTCCGTCCATTGCTCTACTGACACTGTCCACTGCCTTACTGACACCATCCATTGCTCTACTGACACTGTCCACTGCCCTACTGGCACCGTCCATTGCTCTACTGACACTATCTATTGCTCTACTGACACTGTTCACTGCCCTACTGGCACCGTCCATTGCTCTACTGACACTGTCCACTGCCCTACTGACACTGTCCATTGCTCTACTGACACTGCCCTACTGACACCATCTAATGCTCTACTGACACTGTCCACTGCCCTACTGGCACCATCCATTGCTCTACTGACACTGTCCACTGCCCTACTGACACTGTCCATTGCTCTACAGACACTGTCCACTGCACTACTGGCACCGTCCATTGCTCTACTGACACTGTCAGTATATATACACATGCGCACACACACACACACACACACATTTCTTTTTCCTACTGAGAGGAATATGTCAAAACTGGAGAATCTGGAGCAGCCGATCGGCTTCTATCTTCAGCGTGTTCAGCTAAAGTGAAATGAAACCTCTGAAAAATGTTTTTGTAATTGGGCCCCAGAAGCTTCTAACCAAAATGTGTTAGTATTCACAACATGTTAGCTCAATATGGCAGATTTACCTGGCAAGAGATCTCTTTCAGCGCTGTGCACTCATTGCTTCCGTCGGACACGGGCACTGCCATCTATTTCAGGTTTTTGGGTTCCAACTCTTTGGCTGCTTGGTTAGCTGGGCCGCGATGATGTCACTCCTGTGCATGCGCAGCACAGAGAAGAGCTGTAAATCTAAGCTGCTTTAAAGGGGATTTGTCTTGAGAGAAATATGTGGTCTGCCATTACTGACAGCTCCTTCTGACAGTGAAAGTTGCCCCACTGTCATACTGACCCTCCACCTTTCACTGACTTGAAACAAGTCTCCAGATCAAGAGTTCTGACTACATTCTGCCTTTGCTTGCTGCATACTTATCTTTGTCAGAAACAAATGAATCACAAAAAATCCAGGTATCTAGCATTCTCAGGAGGAGGTTGGCAGTGGCGGCATCATGTTTCTTTCATAACAAGTGTCCTTCACCAGCCACTTTATTAGGTACACCTGTTAAACTGCTTGGTAACACAAACTGCTAATCAGCCAATCACATGGCAGCAACTCAATGCATTTAGGCATCTAGATGTGGTGAAGACGACTTGATGAAGTTCAAAGCATTAGACTAGGGAAGAAAGAGTCTGAGTATTTTAATAACTGCTGATCTACTGGGATTTTCACACACAACCACCTCTAAGGTTTACAGAGAATGATCTGAAAAAAATTAAAGTATCCAGTGGGTGGCAGTTGTGTTCAGGAAAATGCCTTGTTAATATAAGAGGTCAAACGAGAATGTGCAGATGCAAGAACACTTAATTACTGAAGCTGTAATCTATGCATTTTGTGGGACAATTCCCACTTCATCAGGAGACAGCCAAAGTTGGTTTAAGTGTACTGTAACGGGAGGGCCCATGGAACCCAGAAGCTCTTAGAAAGTATGAGATACTCCTGTTTCAGCTTCCCCGATGCCTCTTTTGTGTAGATCACCCTGTGTCTCTAATAGGGGCACAGGGTGAATAAGAACCCTACTATGATCTGTGCTAGTCAGATTTAATGCGGTATACATTGTATATATTGTATATATATTGTGTGTTGGCTGTTGTGTACTATAAAGCTTGATGTGATGAGGTGGGGTGTGATTGCATTCTATTGTCTATTGTGGTAATTAAGTCTGCTACTGTGATAACATTTATTGTAAGTTGGCAGACAACCTTAAGGTCAGGTGTCTGAGTCATTAGTTGTAGTTAATTAGCTCATGTAAATTAGGTCAGGTCCCGGAGCCAGGATGTCTGCTAAAAGATGTAGTGAGGATGATGTGTATTGGGGGGGGCTCATTAGGTACCATTGTGTGATGTTGTGGGTGGAGTTGTGTCATTGTTCATTTGGTTACTGCAGTATCCTAAATTGTATATAAGAGCCTGTATTTCTCAATAAAGGGTCATTTCTGTTGAACCTCAAACAGAGCAGTTTGTCTTGTTAACGGGGGGAATTCTTATGGGTCTTGTTTGCCGGATTGTGGAGTGTGCCTTGTGTTCGGGAATGGAATATCCTAAACGGCTTTAACCCCTTTCCCATTTGGGGTGCCGTTACATGTACATATAGGGATGAAATCAAAAGTAAAATCTGCCAAATCTGACTTCATGGGGATCCAGCATCCCTCCATGCTGATGGGTTCCTTACCTTTTACTGACATTTTTTGGGACTGAGCAGGGCCGATCCTACGGTCACAGGCGCATGGGTGCAGAAATATTTCTGGTGCCCCCACATGGGCGTGGCCATCTTACTAACTCCTCCCCATTACAAATGTTTCTATGACAACGACTCAGACACAGAGATGCTCCCTTAAGAAGTCTTCATTACCCTGGGATCCTCTTAACAATAAACAAATTACAAGAAGAGAGTACACTAATGGGACCTGGGGGGGTCTCTCTGATGGATACAGAGAGGGCTTATGTTAGGAGGTCTGGTAGAAAGAGCCCCCAGTCATACTACAGACATGAGACAGGAGGCGGTCAGAGACTGCAGACATGATACAAGAGATGGTCAGAGACTGCAGACATGGTACAAGAGGTGGTCAGAGACTGCAGACATGGTACAAGAGATGGACAGAGTCTGCAGGCATGATACAAGAGATGGTCAGAGACTGCAGACATGGTACAAGAGATGGTCAGAGACTGCAGACATGGTACAAGAGATGGTCAGAGACTGCAGACATGGTACAAGAGTTGGTCAGAGACTGCAGACATGGTACAGGAGATGGTCAGAGACTGCAGACATGAAACAAGAGATGGTCAGAGACTGCAGACATGAAACAAGAGATGGTAAGAGACTGCAGGCATGATTCAAGAGATGGTAAGAGACTGCAGGCATGATACAAGAGATGGTAAGAGACTGCGGAAATGATACAAGAAATCAATGCATTAAATGCAGCCTACCAGTGCCAACCAATTGCAGCCCCATCAGCGCCCATCAAATGCAACCTACCAGTTCCCACCAAATCCAGCTCATCGATGCACACCAATTGCAGCCTATCAGTGCTCCTGGATCACACAGAGCAGCGGCGATCTCCTGCTGTCACAGAGCTTGGATTTGAATCTCCCGGGCAGCCACTGTAACAAAGTCCCGCCTCCTAGACCAGCTTGTGGCTTCTATGATACACGTCACACTGATTACATTTTACTGCATTAGATCAGTGTTACGTCTATCTCACAGGAGGCGAGACTTTGTTACAGTGCCGCCAGGAATTTCAGACCAAAGCTTGTGCGATGTGCGAGACACACACAAGCAGTGGCATCGCTAGGGTTGGTGTCACCTGGTGCGGCCAGCAGGAACCACAGGTCAGCGGCCAGCAGGAACCACAGGTCCACAGACAGTTTCCAGCAGGTCCTACAGCCTGTGGGTCCTGCTGGGAGGTGGCTGCGGATCTGTGGGTCCTGCAGGGGGCCGGCTACGGATTTGTGGATCCTGCAGGGGGCTGGCTACGGACCTGTGGGTCCTGCAGGGAGCTGGCTGTGGACCTGTGGGTTCTGCAGGGAGCTGGCTGGTGATCTGTGGGTCCTGCAGGGGGCTGGCAGCGGACCTGTCGGTCCTGCAGGGGGCTGGCCGTGGACCTGTGGGTCCTGCTGGGAGCTGGTCATGACCTGTGGGCCCTTCTGGCCTGTAGGCAATGGCTAGCTTCTAGCAGGACCCACAGGTAATGGGCAGCTCCCAGCAGGGGGGGAATAAATAGAATGATCATGTGGGGGTCAGGGTCTCTCATCTCAGCCATGGTTTAATGGCAGCTGCCAGCTCAGAAGGACAGGTCCCCCTGCTTGCAAGTTGCATGGCCTCCTCCAGTCCTGGGGGGGTGGTTTTGATGCTCCTGTGCTGGGGTCAATTACATGCACTGACAGTCCCGGAGTTGTAGCACAACTTTCCTTTCTCTCCTTGCTTACACCACCCTCCGGGAGCCTTCCTCAGCACTACAACTCCCAGACAACTCCTACAACTCACAGAAGCCACAGCGGCGGCCATCGCAGCACAGTAGCATTGTTAGGGGTGGCGCCGGGAGCGCCAGGAGCCACGGCCGCCCACTTACATTTTTTTTCTTTTGGCTCCACTTTCGTGTGAGTCAATCGTCTGTCTCAGAGGAAGTTGAGGACTACAGCTCCGAGAAGCCACAGCGGCGGCCGTCGCGTCAGCTGACTTCACTGACGTGACGGCCGCCGCTGTGGCTTCTGGGAGCTGTAGTCCGCAACTTCCTCCGAGACAAACGATTGACTTGCTCGCTCGGAGTGAAGCAACAAGAAAAAACAGTGCTACTGTGCTTGTGTCTACTCGCAGACTGCACGGCACGCGAGAGCGACTCTTTGGCATGGATCAAGGAGAGGAGGGGGGAGGAAGCACTCTGACACTTCGGCGCATCCCCCCTCTGAGCGCCTGGGTGCCGGGCACCCCGCGCACCCGCCCAGGATCGGCCCTGGGACAGAGTGCTGTTCAGGTTTGAATATATGTTTTTTCCTTCTAGTTCTGAAGGCAAAAAGGGGTTCAACCCTGTACTAGCAAAGTGTACCAAATAAAGTGGCCAGTGAGTGTATGCAAAACCAAAACTGTTTTGGTTTGGGAAGGGTTAGAACCTCTGTTGGATATTTATTGCTGTCTGTGTTCCCACTGGGAGGATAATGCCGCGTACACACGATCCGTTTTCGGGTTGTAAAAAACAAAGTTTTTTTTTAAAATGTAATTTAAAACGATAGTGTGTGGGCTTCAGAGCATTTTTCGGGTTCTAAAAAACGGGCAATTTTTTTTTCAAACATGCTCTATTTTTTTCACAATGTTTTAAACATTGTCATTTTCCAGGTTGTAAAAAATGGTCGTGTGTGAGGCAAGGCCGTTTTAATGATGAAGTTGAAAAAAACGTTTTTTCTATAGCCTGAAAAACGTTGTTTTTTACAACCCGAAAAATGATCGTGTGTACGCGGCATAACTATCTCTGGTTGTCCCGGTCACCATTGTCATCAGAACAGAAAGTGACAGAAAATGTTAAATGTTAGTATTATAATTTAGAATGGAAGAGATGCAAAATTTACCATTGGCGACATCTGTTCTGCATTTTTTTTCTGCATAAATGAATATTTTCCAAAGGATAAGACTGAATGGTGAAGCACACAAACACAGATGTTAATTTTTAACACGTTGCAATAATAGCTTGAAACATTATAATTCAGCTAGCAGGTGAAAGGTGCAGTGAAGTTCCTCCTACACCACAAATATAAAAAATTGCAAGGCCAAAGCATATCCCATTTCTATAAATATCCCATTTCTCTTGCGTGGAACGTGGATTTTTTTTATCTTGCATAAGATATAGTAAGGAAAGGTTAGAACAGCTGAGGGATTTCCACAGCTTTTTGAGACTTGGTGGTGGAGATCCCCTCTTATTCTTGTCCAAATGACTCCAAACTTTGATAGTTGTCACTAGGACAGGAAGTTAGGGTTATGCCCCATACAGGCATACACACACGCGGAATTTCCGACAGCAAAAGTCTGATGTGAGCTTTTCATCGGACATTCCGACCGTGTGTATGCTCCATCAGACTATTGCTGTCCGCCAGAAAAAGTTTGAGAGCTGGTTCTCAATTTTTCCGACGGAAAAAATTCTTAACGGAAAATTTGTTCGCCTGTATGAAATTCCGGTGAGAAAAAAAACATGCATGCTCGGAAACAATTTGACGCATGCTCGGAAGCATTGAACTTATTTTTCTTGCCTCGTGGTAGTGTTGTAAGTCACCGCTCGAAATTCCAGAGAACTTTTGTGTGACCGCCAAGCTTGAGCGGAATTCCATCGGAAAAACCATACAACTTTTTTCCGACGGAAATTCCGCTTGCGTATACGGGGCATAAGTCTCATATATAAATACTCCCCCCATGGAAACAAAAAGAAAAAGCAGTTTGGGTTATAGTTCTACTTTAGTGATTTCTCCCATTTTCTATTTTTTGATTTTATATTGCTGACACTTTACACATCCAAATTAGATACATCTTGAAGACCACTAAGTGGACCTGGAGAGGGGAAGGTTAAGGCCACACAAGTTTTACAGTATGATGTACCCCTTTGTAGGAAATCAGCACCTTTCAATTGAAAGATTAATGGCAATAATATGGGGTTTTGCTGCCCTCTAGTGGCCTACTTAATAAATCCCGCAAATTACAACCAAGTGGTTCTTGGAAGCTGAATACAGTCTCATTAAGCCTCTTAATGCAATGGCAGGTTTACAAAAAAACTGTTAATTGATGTCTCTTTTCATTTGGTGATCAATGCTGGCATAGCACTGTCACATTGCCCCTTGGTTCTCAATATTTATATATAGCACAGACAGAGTACACGTGGTCTATGTCTACCAAATTGTTATTTTCTGCTCATTTGTATAATGGCAGACCAGGGCCAGCTTTAATGTGGATTGGAAACAGCAGTTTATTGCGCATTTTTTACTTGTTTCCTCCCTAATGTTGATTGGACCCTAGGCAAAAAAAAATCTTGAATCACTTAAAATCAGTTTACTGTATAGATCAGGCAGTGATTTTAATTGGTTGGCAGAGGTTACAGCATATCATTACCACTTACTGACTGGTTGCTAGAGGTTACAGCACACATTATGACTCACTGATTAGTTGCTAGAGGTTAAAGCACATGATTTCTTCTTGTTGATTGGTTGCTAGAGATGACTGTACAGTAATACTACTCACTGATTGGTTGCTAGAGGTTACAGCACACCATCTCTTCACTGCAGAGGGGCATGATATACATATGAATGCCGCCTTTATTTACATATGAATGACGCTGGCCTCAGCTATTTACATATGAATGCTGCTGCTATTTACATATGAATGTTCCTGTTATTTACATATGAATGACTGTTATTTATATGTAAACACAGGGTCTGCAGATGAGTAATCTGTACACAACAATAGGGCAGAGCTGGGCATCATTAGTAGCACTTCACACTGAGATATCGAAACACAGCACAGGACTAAAACTTCAAGGGACAAGGACATTTAAACTGGGATAGTTGGCACGTATGAGGCAGATGCTTTGGGCTCTACAACAATGACAGGACCCAGGGCAGCTTCCCCCTTTGCCCTGCCTTAAAGACGGCCATGTGGCAGACATTTGTGCAGCAATGTACAATGAAAACATACACAGCACTTCAAGCTATCAATATATTCCATCTATAACAGTTTAGTGTGACTGCACATTCTGAGCACTTTATTTAGTCTCAACTTTCCTTTTTAAATCAGGCTTGATCTCTGATTGAACCCTGAGGCTGGGTTCACACCTATGCGAATTGGATGCGGTTTCCTCGCAATTTGCATGACAGGAGATTGTGACCGGCTCTCTCTAAAATTATGGTAGAGACTGCAGACATTGATTTCTGATCTTCACTTAAAGCGGAGGTTCACCCAAAAATCAACTTTCTGACATTAGATCCAGCATACTGCTAACATCTGCAGCATGCTGTTTTTTTTTGTACTTATCGTTTTATGAGCCGTTGTTATCCGGCTCCGAGCGGGGAATCCTGCGGGGAGTAGGCACTCCTAAGCCAAGAGGAGTTGATTGACGGGCTGCTAAGGCACCTCAAAAATACCCGAAGTGCCACAATGTGCGACAATTATGGATTTTACAAACTGTTTGTAAATTTACTTAAAGTTGGCAACCCTGCCAGCACGCCCGCGATGTTGGCAGCCAAGGCCTGAGCAATCGCTCATCCCTCAGATGCTGCCGCCGCCATCCTCGATGGTGGAATGAGGAAGTGAAGCGTTCCCTACAGCGCATGCGCGATTCGTGCGGCACAACGTAACTGGCCCCGCTCTCTCCTGGGAACAGTGTGGAACTCCGCTTTAAGAAGCTTTGTAATAAAATTTACTCTTTTTATAAAATGTGTTTGTATTTTTGGTGCCTTAAAAATCCCCCTATGCACTCAGCTGAACTCACACGGCTTCACTCCTGCAGCCCAGTGTGAACCTGGGCTTATTGTCAAAGCTTAATTTAACAAGCTGGAGGCTGGGTTCACACTACACTATACAGCAGTATGACTTTCATCCTACTTTGCTCTGCGACATCCAGGGCCGGCCTTAGGCCTTTAGGCGCCCTGTGCGAGAAAGCTTTACAGCGCCCCCTAGTGGCCACGCCCCTCGGTAACCATGCCCCTCAGTAACCACACCCTTTCAGTGTCCACACCCATTTCTCCAATACCGGCTCCATTTAAAGCCTTACATTCTGTTAAGTTCCCAAAAAACTGATTACAAGCTATGATAAAAATACATTCACACGCTATAATAACGCCACCTATACTGCAAATCACACGCTATAATACCACTACCTGTAAATTTACAATCAAATATCAAACATAATTACAATAAAGTATTTTTTAACTTTTGTATTTACTGTTCCTTTAAGAAACACCCTATTTAAATAATAAAAAATACAAAAACTAACATTAAGCAGTACACTGCACTTATAAAAAAAAAAATGTACTTACAGAAAAAAGTTTTTACATCTGCTGCCTGCGTCTGTAGATTCTTGCCCTCCTTTGTCTTCTCAGTGCGCATGGCATATGAGCTCCTCATAGCAAGGCAAGGACAGCCGCCATGCCGTCTTTCCGGCAGAATCCACCTGTGGCCTGCTAGGCATACCTAGAGCATTTGGCACCCGGAACGGATCCTATATCTGCCCCCCCACAGTAAAATGTAAAAACACCCCACTGTGCCCCCTGCATTCTTCAATATCTCTGTCACTACTATGTACCCCTCTCCACAACTGCACCTCTGGACCCCTTTACATTACACAGCACCTCACAGCTCTGGACCCCTTTACATTACACAGCACCTTGCACCTCTGGACCCCTTTACATTACACAGCACCCTGCAACCCTGGACCCCTTTACATTACACAACACCCTGCACCTCTGGACCCCTTTACATTACACAGCACTCTGCACCTCTGGACCCCTTTACATTACACATCACCCTGCACCTCTGGACCCCTTTACATTAAACAGCACCCTGCACCTCTGGACCCCTTTACATTACACATCACCCTGCACCTCTGGACCCCTTTACATTAAACAGCACCCTGCACCTCTGGACCCCTTTACATTACACAGCACTCTGCACCTCTGGACCCCTTTACATTACACATCACCCTGCACCTCTGGACCCCTTTACATTAAACAGCACCCTGCACCTCTGGACCCCTTTACATTACACAGCACCCTGCACCTCTGGACCCCTTTACATTACACAGCACCCAGCACCTCTGGGCCCCTTTACATTACACAGCATCCTGCACCTCTGGGCCCCTTTACATTACACAGCACGCCTTTACATTACACAGCACCCTGCACCTCTGGGCCCCTTTACATTACACAGCACCCTGCACCTCTGGGCCCCTTTACATTACACAGCACCCCTTTACATTACACAGCACCCTACAGCTCTAGACACCTGTATGTTACACAGACACCCCCCTACAGTGCAGACCCCCCTTACAACACAGACCCCTTCTTATAATACAGAACCCCCTCTACAATACAGATTCACTCCTACAATACAAACCCACCTACAATACATAACCCCCCCCCCCCTACAATACAGAACCCCCCTACAATACAGAACCCCCCTACAATACAGACCCCTCTCCCTACAATACTGAACCCCCCCTACAATACAGACCCCTCTCCCTACAATACTGAACCCCCCTCTCCCTACAATACAGACCCCCCTCTCCCTACAATACAGACCCATCCTACAATACAGACCCCCTCCCTACAATACAGACCCCCCCCTCTACAATACAGAACCCCCTACAATACAGAACCCCCTCCCTACAATATAGACCCCCTACAATACACAATCCCCCCTCCTTCAACACAGCCCCCCCTCCTACAATACAGAACCCCCCCTACAATACAGAACTCCCCCTACAATACCCAACCCCCCTACAGTGCCAACCCCCCTCCTACAATACAGAACCCCCCCTCCTACAATACAGAACCCCCCTCCTACAATACAGAACCCCCCCTCCTACAATACAGAACCCCCCTCTCTACAATACAGAACCCCCCTCCCTACAATACAGACCCCCCTACAATACACTATCCCCCCCTCTTACAATACACAATCCCCCCTCTTACAATACAGACCCCCCCTACAATACAAAACCCCCCTCCTACAATACAGAACCCCCCTACAATACAGAACCCCCCCTCCTACAATACAGAACCCCCCCTACAGTACCGAACCCCCTCCTACAATACCGAACCCCCTCCTACAATACCGAACCCCCCCTCCTACAATACCGAACCCCCCCACCTTGCTGCCCCCCCTACAATACAGAACCCCCCTCCTACAATACAGAACCCCCCCACAACACAGAACCCTCCCACAACACAGAACCCCCTCCTACAATACCAAACCCACTCTACAGAGCTGACCCCCCCCTTCAGACCTGTATAGCAGGCTCAGCTAATGTGCTTGCCGCGTGCTGCACACACACAGCACAGCACAGTACAGACAAGGGGGAGGCGGCTTCACTGCTCGGCTGCCTGTGACTGTGAGACAGGCAGCCGAGACTCAGACCTGCGGCGCTTCACAGGGAAGGGTGATGATTGCGGCCGTGTCCCGAGTGTGCCGACGGCTCGCTCGGGTTCCTGCTTGCACCCCCGCAAAGCCAGGCGCCTGTCACCATGCCATGCCGCCCAAAGTCCTCTTCGTTCGCGCGCGGGGGGAGGGGGATTCGGGGCGCCGGCACGCCCCACGCCCACTACTTAGTACACGGGCGATTTTAGAGAATTTGCGCCGATCGCCAGGCGCCCATGTTGCCATGGCGCCCTGTGCGACCGCACATCCCGCACACCGCAAAGGCCGGCCCTGGCGACATCGGTCCTACATCGGTCCTGCATCCATCCGACTTTCATGAACAGGATACTACTTTGATCCGACTTTGTGATAGTCTTACTTGTTCTTTGACCAATCAAAACAATACCAGTGTGAGATCAATTTATTTTACTGCTGCTGTAATCACAATGTCGGATGCCACAAGTCGAATGGTTAGGACAAGGATCCTACTTTGATCTGACTTCAATGATATTTAATAGGCTGAAGTAGGATCAAAGTCGAACTTTTTTCAAAGTCGGACCGACTTGTGTCGGGCCAGTTAAGACGGCTCTCATAGGGAAACATTGATTTTCATACGTCATGCAACATGAGCTCCTAAGGAGCGTTTGTCGTACCAGTGTGAACCTTGCATACGTTTGAAGCTGATTGACTACCATACACAGCTACACCAGATTCTGAGTGCACCAGTATTAAACTTCCTTTAATGTGTATACACATACAGAACATGCAGCACCACGCCTGTTAACAAGTACACAACAAAACCACTAAAAGAGGAAAAAAATGAAAAACGAAATTATTCAGATGAAATGACAGGAGACCATGTACAGTTACTTAAATTAAAACATTGTGAAGATAGAAACCCCCTTTAAATCTTATCCTCTCCTGCCCTACCCAGTATCTTTTTTATGATCATTAGGAAAACCATCTATTTGTTTGCTTTTTTAATTCCGCTTGCTTCCCTGCTTCTTCCCCCTCTCTAGGCCTGATGGGGTGAATCCGCAGCCCCCCATCTTGTTGCGTCCGGTTTGATGACGGAGCCCATCGAGCGTGGGGCGGAAAAGCCAAAAGGGAGCCTGTCACTCACCCCAGCTTGTCCATATGTTTGCCGGCATGAGTCCTGATCACATGCTGCCAGAACCAGTGGCTCATGCCAAAAGATATTAAATTCTCAGCGGGGTGCGCTTAGTGCTAGGATGATTGATTAAACACTGAATCAGGGGCTGATCCTGCTCAGAGAGGGAGAAGAGAAAAGGAGGGGGGTTGGAGGGTGAAAGTTGTCCAATGGACCCTCCAAAAAAGCTAAGTTTATAGTCAGGATGAGACATAGATCACTGCAATTCAAAATATCTCCAACTTAGCAGGCACAGAGCCTGCAGTGAAATGTGGAACTACATGGAGGGATTTGACAAATGTACATCAGCAAAACATATTTCAAAAAGTAGGATGGAGCTGTAAAAATTCTGTAGCAGTGTTGGGTCCTGGCACAGGGATCGAGTCATAGGCAGTAGTAGTATACTAGTAATATTAGGAGTAGGTCCAGCTAAATGGGTTCCAGTTTTGCAAAAGAATTTAATGGCAATATCAACATCACGGAGTGGGATCATCCCTTGTAAACATTGTTTGAGAAGCAGTACATTTCTGCAATCCCATTTAAGGTGTCAATGAAAAATTAAAAGATCTTTTCAATGCTAAATATAAAGAGTCAATAGTGCCATATTCTTATCTCGTGCCTATCTAGTGCCATATTCTTATCTGTAAAATATGTGACATCAGAACCCTAATGAAATATGAGTTATATTTTATAGACAAGACATTACTGTTCTCTAATCTCTAAATACACATTATATTTACATATGTGACACTCCATTATAACTGGCCGAGGCATAGACTCCACTAGACCTCTGAAAGTATGCTGTGGTATCTAGCACCAAGCCATTGGCAGTCTGAGTCCTGTAAGTTGTAAGGTGGGGCCTCCATTAATCAGACTTGTTTTTCCAGCACATCCCACAGATGTTCTGTTCTATTGGATTGAGATCTGGAGAATTTAGAGGTGAAGTCAACACCTTGAGCTTGTTGTGTTATTCAAACCATTCCTAAATTCATTAGACCAGGCCACCTTCTTCCATTACTCCATAGTCCAAATCTGATGCTCATGTGCCCAGTGTAGGCGCTATTGGCTTTTTGGCTACTAGATTTACTAAAACCAGAGCACTCAGAATCTGGTGTAGGTGTCATAGTAGCAAATCAGCTTCTAACTTCAGCTTGTTCAAGTAAGCTTTGACAATAAGGCCGGGTTCACCCTGGTGCGACAAATGCTCCGACATTGTCGCATGACGTGTGAAAATCAATGTTTCCCTATGGGAACCGTCTTAACTGGTCTGACAGAAGTCGGTTCGACCTTGAACATGCTCCCTGTACTACTTTGGTTCGACTTTGTTCCTACTTCAGCCCATTGAATATCATTGAAGTCGGATCAAAGTCGGAATGCCGTCTTGCATGCTCCAACTTTGGAATGCGACTTGTGCTCTGATGATCTTGAGGAGGAACTCCACACCAAATTTTAAATATGGGTTCCCCATCCAAGAGTATACCAGGCCCTTTGGTCTGGTATGGATTTTAGGGGAACCCACTACGCCGAAAAAACGGTGTGGGGGGGCCCCCCAAAATGTATACAAGACCCTTATCTGAGCACGCAGCCTGGCCGGTCAGGAAAGGGGGTGGGGATGAGTGAGCTGCCCCCCACCTGGACCGTACTAGGCCACATGCCCTCAACATGGGGGGGATGCGTGCTTTGGGGAATGTTGAGGACAAGGGCCTCCTCCATTGGTTGTCTGGGTCTGGGCTTATTAGAATCCAGGAGCCCCCTTTAATAAGGGGGCCCCCAGATTTCGGCCCCCCACCCTATTTGAATGAGTATGGGGTACATTGTACCACTACCCATTCACCTAGGGGGGGGGGAAAGTGTCAATAAAAAACACACTAGACAGGTTTTAAAGTAATTTATTAGGCAGCTCCGGGGGTCTCTTCTAAATACTCCTTGTCCTTATCAACATGGGGACAGGGTGCTTTGGGGTGGGGGGCCCCAAATTACCCACCCCCCATGTTGAGGGCATGTGACCTGGTACGGTTCAGGAGGGGAAGCGCACGCTTGTCCCCATCCCCTTACCTGACCGGCCGGGCTGTGTGCTCGGATAAGGGTCTGGTATGGATTTTGGGGGAGACCCCCAATGCCGTTTTTTCAGCATAGGGGGTTCCCATTAAAAACCCAAGGGCCTGGTATGCTCTTGGAGGGTGAACCCATTCTGTTTTTTTATTTAAAATTTGGCGTGGAGTTCCCCCTCAAGATTCATACCAAACACAGTCGGATCCCCGTTCATTGAAGTTGGACGTGCCTCTGACTTTAAAATGAAGACAAAGAAAAATGGATAGCCGCACTCCAAAACCTGATGGGTGGTCTTTTATTCAATAGACAGCATATACAAAAATAGGGTCACAGCAGTAGAAACGCGTTTCGCACTGGATCAGTGCTTATTCATGGCTGAATGAGCCATGAATAAGCACTGATCCAGTGCGAAACGCGTCGGCTGTTCCTTGTTTCTACTGCTGTGACCCTATTTTTGTACATGCTGTCTATTGAATAAAAGACCACCCATCAGGTTTTGGAGTGCGGCTATCCATTTTTCTTTGTCTTCATTTTGCTTAGTGCACCGCCAGCACCCTCGGTATCCTGCACCACCTGTAACCATTTAGTGATCCCACCTGGAGCGGTGACTCCTTTCTCTTTTTCGCCTCTGACTTTAACCTCCTTGGCGTTTTTCCCGTGTCTGACACGGGGTAAAAATTTGCTGCTACTATTGTTGATCCCGTGTCAGACACGGGCTCGCCTCGCTGAATCCAGAGACTGTTTACTTACCTTCTCCCTGGATCCAGCGATGCATCCACGCTGTGTGAGCAAGCGGGTGCTCGCTCGATTCACACAGCGTCCCCGTGTGCCGCCGAGCTCCGTTCCCTGCGACGTTACGTCGCACGGGGACGGAGAACGGCGCCAAATTCAAAAATGTAAACAAACACTTTACATACAGTACAATGTAATCTTATAGATTACAGTACTGTATGTAAAAAATACACACCCCCCATGTCCCTAGTGGTCTGCCCAGTGCCCTGCATGTCATTTTATATAATAAAAACTTTTCTTTCTCCCTGCAAACTGTAGATTGCCCATAGCAACCAAAAGTGTCCCTTTATGGCAAAAATTGTTTTAGAGCAGCTAAAAAACAGCGATAATAAATTATAATCACTTGCAGAATTTAGCGATAGCGATCTGTGGGGAAATTCGTCATAAAAAAAAAAAATTATGACAGCAAAAATTCTGCAACTGAGCAAATTTCAGTGATTTTGATTTGATTACATTATTGAATAATTTTTACTATAATTATATTATTATTTGTTATAATTTTTTATAATTATTTATTATATTATAATTTTTAATAAAAAAAAAATCATACCCGGGATGCCTATTAGACTCTTGTTTAGATAGATTTAAGTAAGTACTTACAAAACAATTGCAACGCTTTTGGTACAAAATTCCAGACAGAATCATAACGCCAGGGAGGTTAAGTCGCAGGGCAAAATCGAATCCAAAGTAGTACTAGTGTCGTGTCGCACCAGTGTGAACCCATCCTCAACCTGGAAGCTGATTGATTTATATGCAGAGCTGCACCAGATTTGGCACTTCCCAGTTTTAGTGAATAACCCCCTGTGTGTTTTGACACCTTTCTATCACAACCAGCATTAACTTTTTCATAAATTTAAGCTAAAGTAGCTCTTCTGTTGGTTTAGACTACAGAGGGCAGGCCAACCTTCGCTCGACATGTGCATCAATGAGCTTTGGTCGCCCATGACCCTGTTGTCGTTTTTTCTTCCTTGGACCACTTTTGGTAGGCCCTGACCACTTCAGAGTGGGAACATGCCACAAGGGCTGCAATTTTGGAGTTGTTCTGACCCAGTTGTCCAGCCATTACAATTTAGCATCACTGTTCTTTGTAAAATCTCATCAGGACCACCATAAGATTTACCAGCTATGTAGTATGTGAACCTGCCTAACCAATCAATTTGCTTTCCATAAACTAATTGTTGGTAAATCTAAAACTGGCCACAGGGCTGGTGCAAGGATTTTTGACACCCTAGGCAAAACCTAATTTTGCCGCCCCCATAGGCTCCGCCCCCACTGAGATTTTTGCGGCGCCTCTTCACCTATTTTTTCAGCCGTGGTCCACGGGCCTGCACCTGTGCCTCTGGATCCGTTCCGAAGACAAATAGTGGATGGTAACGGCTCGTTCCTCACACCAGCTGTAGCCCACAGGCTAGGACAGTATACAGACAGACTAACTGTGTACAGTAACTGCCTGTCTGTACGAGCGACAGATACAGTGACAATGTTTTACAGGTTCCTACTAAAAATAATAAAAAAAGGAAACATTTTTGCACCTGCAAAAATATCTGCATTTATTTATTTTACAAAGGTGGACTTCAACCTTCACACCGCAGATCGCCCCAATTCCTGTATTTTTAGGTCTCAGATCACCACTATTCTTCCACCTTCACACTTCAGATCACCCCATTACTGTATCACCCTAAATACCTGTTCCCCTCCGGTCCTCTGTTACCCTCTGCACCCCCCCCCTCCGCACCTCTGCACGCCCCTCACACCTATCATTTCCTCTTTGTAACTCCTGCACGTCTGTTCCCCTCCCCCCTACACATATATCCGATCCCCCTCTGTAACCCCTCCCACACACATATCTGTATCCCCTGCACGTCTGTTCCCCTCCCCCCTACACATATATCCGATCCCCCTCTGTAACCCCTCCCACACACATATCTGTATCCCCTGCACGTCTGTTCCCCTCCCCCCTACACATATATCCGATCCCCCTCTGTAACCCCTCCCACACACATATCTGTATCCCCTGCACGTCTGTTCCCCTCCCCCCTACACATATATCCGATCCCCCTCTGTAACCCCTCCCACACACATATCTGTAACCCCTGCACATTTGTTCCCCTCCCACACACATATCTGTATCCCCTGCATGTCTGTTCCCCTCCCCCCTACACATATATCCGATCCCCCTCTGTAACCCCTCCCACACACATATCTGTAACCCCTGCACATTTGTTCCCCTCCCACACACATATCTGTATCCCCTGCATGTCTGTTCCCCTCCCCCTACACATATATCCGATCCCCCTCTGTAACCCCTCCCACACACATATCTGTAACCCCTGCACGTCTGTTCCCCTCCCCCCTACACATATATCCGATCCCCCTCTGTAACCCCTCCCACACACATCTGTATCCCCTGCACGTCTGTTCCCCTACACATATATCCATTCCCCCTCTGTAACCCCTCCCACACACATATCTGTAACCCCTGCACGTCTGTTCCCCTCCCCCCTACACATATATCCGATCCCCCTCTCTAACCCCTCCCACACACATCTGTACCCCCCTGCACATCTGCACCCCCACACATATATCTGGTCCCCCTCTGCCCCCCACACATATATCTGGTCCCCCTCTGTAACCCCTCCCACACTTATATCTGTACCCCCCTGCACGTCTGCCTCCACACATATCTGTCCCCCTCGGTAACCCCTCCCACACACATCTGTACCCCCCTGCACATCTGCCCCCCCACACATATATCTGGTCCCCCCTGCACATCTGCCCCCCCACACATATATCTGGTCCCCTCTGCCCGTCTGCCCCCCCACACATATCTGGCCCCCCCTGCACATCTGCCCCCCCACACATATATCTGGTCCCCCTCTGCCCCCCCCCACACATATATCTGGTCCCCCTCTGCCCCCCCACACATATATCTGGTCCCCCTCTGTAACCCCTCCCACACACACACATCTGTACCCCCTGCACATCTGCCCCCCCCCACACATATATCTGGTCCCCCTCTGCCCGTCTGCCCCCCCACACATATCTGGTCCCCCTCTGCCCCCCACACACATATATGTGGTCCCCCTCTGTAACCCCTCCCACACATATCTGTACCCCCCTGCACGTTCTGCCCCCCACATATATATCTGCCCCCCTCTGTAACCCCTCCCACACTGATATCTGTAACCCCTGCACGTCCCCCCCCCCCCCCACACACACATATCTGTATCCCCTCTGTGTACAGTGCAAAGAACTATAAACAGCACAGCAGAGTACATTTTTTATTTCCTATGACAGCAGGCTGCAGCACAGCTTCCATACCTGAGCCATCGGCGGGTGATAGCTTTACTCCATGATAGCCGTGCTGCTGCTGCTGCTGCTGCTGCCTGCATGTCCTCTGTTGTGGCACTGAGAGATCCCGGAGCGACCAGGAGGAGGGGGGAGCGGATAACGCGGCAAGCCCGTATGCAGGGCTTCCATCTCATCCGCCCCAGCCAGGTTCCATCGATCATGCAGCACAACACTTCCGGTCGGTCGGCTGCTTCTTGTCCTGGCTCTATCGCCTCATCTTCTCATTGTCAGGGCGGCTCTGCAGAGCGGTCCGGGATGTCTTCACAGGCGCAGACAGTCGCCCCCTAGCCTGGCGGCTGGCGCATTAAGGCAGCATGCATTTAAAAAAAATCAATCCTGGAGGTTATTTAATAATCCGAATCCCCAGCGGATTTTGCCGCTCCCCTTACCCTGGCGCTCTAGGCAGCCGCCTGATCCGCCTATTGCTAGCGCCGGCCCTGACTGGCCACATACAGTATGTTGCAACCTAATTGCTTAATCTGATTTAGATTAACTAGCAACTGTGCAGTGCAGTCGACTACCTGATTGGATACAGTCTGAATTAATTTATTTGAGTGCATCCTCATGCTTAGTACTTCATGTTGAAATTGTACAATCAGATTGTAGCATGTGGAGCCATCCTAATGTAATGTGTGTGTGTGTGTATATATATATATATATATATATATATATATATATATATATATATATATAGTTTTGCTCACGTTTACATACCCTGGCAGAATTTATGATTTCTTGCCCATTTTTCAGAGAATTGGAATAACACAAAAACCTTTTCTTTCACTCATGGTTAGTGTTTGGCTGACGCTATTTATTATCAATCAACTGTGTTTACTCTTTTTAAATCATAATGGCAACAGAAACTACCCAAATGACCTTGATCAAAAGTTTACATACCCCAGTTCTTAAAGGGGTTGTAAAGGGAAAAAAAAGGTTTTCATAATAAGCATCCTTTACTTGCAGACATTCCTCTTTTCTCTATTTCTATTTCTTCTATTTCTTCTCTGTTATGTTCACTTCCTGCTTTTCTGATTGTTACTCACCACCGTGAAGTGAGGCTCCCCCCCCCTCCTGGGAACTACATCTGTGCGGCAGGATGTTCTCTACGTGTTAGAGACTTCAATGAGGTGTGAATTATTGGGAGTGCCGCAATGCATACTGGGAAATGTAGTTCTTACATGACCGAGTGCCGCAAACCAGGAAGTGAATGAGAGAACAGAAACTAGAACGCCGGAGGTGATATAGATGAAGGATTTTAATAGATATTTACTTGTTTTTTAACAGAAACATTTCACTATTCTGCCTGTCTACCTTGCAGACATTCATTTTAGGCAAAAAATGTTTTCCTTTACAACTCCTTTAATACTGTGTATTGCCCCCTTTTACATCAATGACAGCTTGCAGTCTTTTGTGGTATTTGTGGATGAGGCTCTTTATCTTCTCAGGTGGTAAAGCTGCCCATTCCTCTTGGCAAAAAGCCTCCAGTTCCTTTAAATTCTTGGACTGTCTTGCATGAACTGAAGGTCTGAGATCTCTCCAGAGTGGCTCAATGATATTGAGATCAGGGGACTGAGATGGCCACACTAGAACTAAGGCTGAGCTCTGGCGTGTTCACAAAGTTGGCACTGTGCTGCGCTAAACACAGGCAGTGAGGCATTGTCCCGATGCTTGGCTGCAGAGATCGGGAAATGTCTCCCACCTGTGGTTAGCGCAGCACAGTGCTGACTTCCTGGCGTGCTCTGCACGTGGGCTTTGCGAACACGCCGGAGCTCATCCTTATCCAGAACCTTCACTTTATTCTGCTGTAGCCAATGACAGGTCGACTTGGCCTTGTGTTTTGGATCATGGTCATGTTAGAATGTCCAAGTACGTCTCATGCACACCTTCCAGTGAGGCCGGGAATAAAGAAAGAAGAGAATAGTGCAGGGCGGGGCATGGCAGTATAGAAGGGGAGCAACTAAAGCAGGGATCCTCAAACTATGGCCCTCCAGATGTTGTAGAACTACACATCCCATGAGGCATTGTAACACACTGACATTCACAGACATGACTAGGCATTATGGGAATTGTAGTTCCTGAACAACTGGAGGGCCGTAGTTTGAAGACCCATGAACTAAAGGGTTAAATATGCTGGTTAAATATGCTGGTAGGAAGAGGCTGGATGATCTGGAAAAAAGTCTGAAGGGAGCGGGGGTGTACTTAAGGGAGAGGTGGGAACTTCCAGTCAGCAGAGGAAGGGACAGTGAAAGGAAGCAATTTCCCACCCTCCCTCCATGTATTTGTCTTGTTCTCTGTGTTTGTGTTCTTTTATTTTAGGTCAATGGATGTCGGTTCGTCGTAGCAGTGATGTAGCGGCAGTGGTATTTGGTCTTTAATGGTGGCAGGAAACATACGAATGGAAGTGTTGGGGGGGCTCATCTGTAGTATTTTCCCCTCTGGCGTATTCCATGAGATCATTTAGCTGGAATACGGGAATGGTTGCACTGCAGGAAGCTGGTTGTCTCCGAGCTGGTGGTACGGCTGGAGGCCTATCATGGCAAAAGTTTTGGCAGTGTAGTGGGAGAAGAAGTGTGAAGCTTGGGGGGCCGTCAAAGACCAACAGACTAAGGGTGAAAAGTTGTTGTTACAGATATTTATGTTTTAAAGGTGTTGAGTTATTTATATTTGTTAATAAAAGGCTGCTACAGCCAGTTATACTCCAAATTCATGTGTGGTCTTGTTAATTTAGAATGTTAATAAGGGGATGGTGGAGTACGAGTGATTGGGCAGTTCTATAGAAAGTGGGGACATCTGAACTACTGTTAGGTTCGAGGACGTACCTGGTCGTCAGAGCCTAGTCGCAGGAGGCGGCCTCTCGTACAACTCTGGCTCGGGAGCCGCTGGAGCCGCTGGATTGGGGACAGCGGGCTCGGGAGCGCAGCGGGGTAGGAGTGCCTGGATGATGGCAGGAGTAAGGCATGGGTGCTGGTCCTTCCGGGCGTCTGGAGCAGAGGAAGAGAGTCTGGAGCTGGTACAGAAGCTTGTGACCCTGGAGCTGGTAAGAAAGCCGTGTTAGGACAGCGTGGATTAGGCAGTAGCAGGGTCAGACAGGCCGGGTCAGACACGTAGTCAGGCAGAGGGTTCAGTAGGCAAAAGCGTAGTCAGAATTCAGGTCGGGCTGGAGAAGTTTGGGTGGTCAGACGGAGCCAGGTCAGTACAGGAATAGGTTCAACAGGATAACAGATTAGATCACACATACGCTGCAGATCAGACAGCAAGAAGCTGCTGTAGCCTGCTTGCTTTTAAGCACAAATTGGTGCCAATTGCGCACTAAGGTGCACGCGCGCGCTCCCGCCACGTATGCCCTATTGGCGCATGCGCATGCCGGCGCACAGATAAGGGCAGCTGGTGTTGCTGGGCTGGTACTGGGGTATGCGCGCGCATGCGCGCGCGCTGGGAACCAGTGGCAGATCCCTGACAACTACATTGGTCATGGCTGATGAATGCAAATGTTGCTCCAGTATTTTTTATAACATACTGCATTCATCTTGCCAACAATTTTGACCAAATTTCCTGTGCCTTTGTAGCTGACCCATCCCCAAAACGTCAGAAATCCACCTTTGTACCTTCCATCAAAGGCCTTGTCGACTCCTCTTCAAATGTAGATTTTATGGTTGTGGCCAAAAAGCTACATTTTGGTCTCATCACCCCAAATGACTTTGTGCCAGAAGGTTTGAGGCTTGTCTCTGTGCTGTTTGGCGTATTGTAAGCGAGATACTTTGTGGCATTTAAGTAGTAATCGCTTTCTTCTGGCGACTCAACCATACAGCCCATCTTTCTTCAAGTGCTTCCTTTTTGTGCATCTTGAAACAGCCACACCACATGTTTTCAGAGAGTCCTGTATTTCACCTGAAGTTATTTGTGGGGTTTTCTTTGGCGGAAATTTAGTTGGTCTACCTGACTGTGGTCTGGTTTCAACAGAACCCCTAATTTTCCACTTCTTGATTAGAGTTTGAACACTGCTGATTAACATTCTCAATTCCTTGGATATCTTTTTATATCCCTTTCATGTTTTTTACAGTTCAACTTTTCCCACAGATCCTTTGACCATTCTTTTGCTTTCCCCATGACTCAGATACCAGAAACGTCAGTGCAGTAATAGATGAAAGATGCAAGGGTCTATTAGGAGTGCAAAAAATGCATTGACCTTTTATACACACACACACTTATTACAAGCAAACAGATCACAGGTGAGGATGGTTACCTTTAATAGCCATTCAAACGCCTTTGTGTCAACTTGTGTGCATGTTTTCAGACCAAAATCACCAGGGTATGTAAACTTTTGATCAGGGTCATTTGGGTACTTTCTGTTGCCATTATGATTTAAAAAGAGTAAACACAGTTGATTGTTAATAAATGGCTTCAGCCAAACACTAACCATGAGTGTAAGAGGTTTTTGTGTAATCATTCATATTCTCAGAAAAATGGCAAAAAAATCATAAATTCTGCCAGGGTATATCAACTTATGAGTACAACTGTGTGTGTGTGTGTGTGTGTGTATATATATATATGTATATGTATATATACAATTACATGTTAATATCCTGCCGAGATAATGTGAAATTTCACATCTCAGACCACTGTCCTCCATGGAGATAAACCTATCAACCTTATGTTACTGCGTTAGTAAATATCTGTAATTAGGCTGGCGAGAGATCAGTCTCCCCAAATACAGGCACCCGCGGCTCTGGGTAATAATAGCCACACAGGATTGTTCATTACGCAGGGCTGGCTCCTTACTGCCCGCTAAGTCTTGTAATCTTGTAGCTCTCATGTCTAATGGGGCGTTTATGCAATGCCTGATGGAGCCACCACCACTTAGCTCTTCAACATTAGCGTCACCCTGTGACTGATGGCGTTTGGTCAGTGTGATGTCAGACTGGAGCAGAACGAGTTAATTTAGAACTACAAGCAGAGCACAAAGTAAAAAAAGCGAGAGTATTGATGCTGAAGTATTATATAACTACAATAAAATACACTGCTTAAAAAAATTAAAGGAACACCTTGAAAAATATCAGATCTCAACGGGCAAAAATCTCATGCTGGATATCTATACTGATATGGACTGGGTAATGTGTTAGGAATGAAAGAATGGCACATCATTTGATGGAAATAAAAATTATCCACCTACAGAGGGCTGAATTCAAAGACACCTCGAAAATCAACGTGACAAAATTATGCAGCAAGCCAGTCCATTTTGCTAAAATTTCATTGCAACAACTCAAAATGGTCCTCAGTAATTTGTATGGCCCCCAAGTGCTTGTATGCATGCCTGACAACATCAGGGCATGCGCCTAATGAGACGAATGTCCTGGGGTATTTCCTCCCGGATCTGGACCAGAGCATCACTGAGCTCCTGAACAGACTGAGGTGCAACCTAGCGGCACCGGATGGACCAAAACATAATGTCCCAGAGGTGTTCTTTTGGATTTAGGTCAGGTGAGTGTGGGGGCTAGATATGTGCATTCCCGTTCGTACGAATGTTATTTTCGTACGAAAATGTTCATTTTCGTATCCGCAGGATAATGTGTACATACGAAAATGGTAAAGCACCAAAATACGAAAACGACGGGATAACGGATGAGCCGCATAACGAACGACCGCAAATACGAACGAACGATCCGACGGGAAAAAACGACAAAACGAAAATGGCAAAATAACGAAAATTAAATCTGTATCAAGAGGTTTGCATTGTGTATTTTGTTTGAATCTGTTTTGTGTTCGTTTTCAGTTGTATGTTCATTGTTCAATGACATCTATAACAAAAGAATTTCATTATGTATATTGAATGAATTCTTTTTTCTTTTTTCTGTGTATTCAAAATACTGAAGGCAAATGTTTTGTTATAGGTGTCATGTCAACATACGAAAATAACAAAAGAAACGTGTTCAAATGCAAATCTTTATTTTATGGGTTTTTTAATGGCCAGAGAGTTATGCCGCATACACACGGTCGTTTTTTGCGATGAAAAAAAACGACGTTTTTTGTGAAGTAAAAAACGACGTTTTTGAAACGTCACTTTCAAAGACAATGTTGCATACACACCATCGTTTTTTTCACAAAAAACGAGGTTACGTTCACCACACTTTTCCATTGAAGCTCGCTTCATAACTAGCTTCTGGGCATGCGCGGGTTGAAAAACGTCGTTTTAAACGACAATTTTGCCACACACGGTGACTTTTTGTGAAACAAAAAACGACGTTTTGAAAAACGACACAAAAAATTCAAGCATGTTGGAATTTTTTTTTGCCCACACACCATCAATTTAAATGACGTTTTTTAAAACGTCGTTTTATTTCATCACAAAAAACGACCGTGTGTACGCGGCATTAGGCTGGCCATACATGATTTTCTGTGCAATTTTCTTTTAGATTTACCAAAAACCATATATGAGGTCAAACTAAACAACACTTTCAATTGTATGCAATCAGGCAGGCCCTTGCACTACATAGTTGAAGGTAAATCTAAAGAAAATTGCACAGAAAATTGTATCATGTATGGCCAGCCTAACTCTCTGGCCATTCAAAAAAAACATAAACAAAAGATTTGCATTTGAACCTGTTTCTTTTGTTATTTTCGTATGTTGATATGACACCTATAACAAAAAAAGGAATTCATTCAATATACATAATGAAATTCTTTTGTTATAGATGTCATTGAACAATGAACATACAACTGACACTAACAAAAGAAAAGCATTCAAGATACACAGAATGCAAATTGACGAAAATTCACGATAATTATTGTCTAACAAGAAACGAACATGAATTAAACAGAATAACGAATCTTCCAGCATGTACAAAAATAAAACGGTAACGGAAATACAAAACGATCGGAATACGAAAAAATCGCGTCGTACGACAAACGAACGGGAACGAACGGGAAAACGGGCGTCTTACGAAAAACGAACGGAAACGAACAGACGGGACCATACGAAACGGAACAAAAAAAACCGAAAAAATTTTCTGTGCACATGTCTAGTGGGGGCCATTCAATGGTATCAATTACTTCATCCTCCAGGAAATGGCTGCATGCTCTCGCCACATTAGGCCGGGCATTGTCGTGCTCCAGGAGGAACCCAGGACCCACTACACCAGCGTAGAGTCTGACAATGGGTCCAATGATTTCATCTTGATACCTAATGGCAGTCAGGGTGCCATTGTGTAGCCTGTAGAGGTCTGTGTGTCCCTCCATGGATATGCCTCCCCAGACCATCACTGACCCACCACCAAACTGGTCATGCTGAACGACGTTACAGGCAGCAGAAACTTCTCCAGACCCTTTCACGTCTGTCACATATGCTCAGGGTGAACCTGCTCTCATCTGTGAAAAGAATAGGGCACCAGTGTCGGACCTGCCAATTCTGGTGTTCAATGGAAAATGCCAATTGAGCTCCACAGTGTCCGGCAGTGAGCACAGAGCACACTAGATGACGTTGGGCCCTCAGGCCACCCCCATGAAGTCTGTTTCTGATTGTTTGGTCAGAGACATTCACACCAGTGGCCTGCTGGAGGTAATTTTGTAGGGCTCTGGCCTTGCTCATCCTGTTCCTCCTTGCACAAAGGAGCAGATACGGGTCCTGCTGATGGGTTAAGGAACTTCTACGGCTCTGTCCAGCTCTCCTAGAGTAACTGCCTGTCTCCTGGAATCTCCTCCATGCTCTTGAGACTGTGCTGGAAGACACGGCAAACCTTCTGGCAATGACATATATTGATGTGCCATCCTGGAGGTGTTGGACTGGCTGTGCAACCTTCATAGGGTCCAAGTATTGCCTTGTGCTACCAGTAGTGACACTGACCCTAGCCAAATGCAAAACTAGTGGAAAAACAGTCAGAAATGATGAGTAGGGAAAAAAAATGTCAGACACCTCCACCTGAAAAAAACATTCCTGTTTTGGAGGTCGCCTCATTGTTGCCCATCTAGTGCAACTGTTGTTAATGTCAATTAGCAGCAAAGCAGCTGAAACTGATTAACAACCCCCTCTGTATACACCCCTCCCCCTCTGCCACTTAAGTGACCAGATCAATATCCCAGGAGTTGTGATTTAGCCCTGGTTCACACTGGTGCGTTTTGACATGCGATTTGGCATGTCAAATCGCATGTCAAAACGGCGGATTTTGCCGCAAATTGCCGGCAATGGCACTGTCCTAATCAGCGCGACGCTGCATCTGCGGCATTGCACCGATTTCAAAAAGTAGTCTCTGTACTACTTTTTGCGATTTCAGCCTGCGATTTACATTGACATCTGTGCAGAAACCTGCACAGATGTCTCTGAAATCGCGGCTGAAATCGGGACTGCCGGGCGGGAGTGAAATCGTGCGAGTTCAGCTGAACTCGCACTGCTTCACTCCCGCAGCCCAGTGTGAACCAGGGCTTAAAAGTGTTTCTTTTTTGAGCAGTATAATTTTAGGTGCTGAGATGTTCTTTAACTCAAGCAGAACTGTTAGTTACACTGCTATGTCACCAACTTGCAATATCTGGTCTGTAGATAGGGAAGTGAAAACTACAGCAATGATCACTAGGCGGTGCCAAACTCGGTCGCGATGACGTCATCACGCCCGGTCATTCTTCTACGCATGTGCGAGCATCCAAATGACAATATTTATAGCTGTGGCGGCTACCGATGGGCAGACGCGACGGCTCCTATGGCAGAATTATATGATCCCTCTCCATCTGACAGGTACAGCGGAAGCTCTTTCCTTGCCAGGCTCTTTGTGGTGATATTGGGTTATTTATCCCCATACACACATTCATTTTATGCTGTTTTGCTTCCCTAGGCATACCCCTTTGAAGTGGGAAAACTGTAGCCTCCACTTTTCATTATGGGTTGCTTATACAGAATTGTGTAGCTCTAATACATAGCTTGTGTATGTATCATTTTGTTCTATTTAAACTAATGTATAGAAGGTAGGGCCCGAAAGTGACTCAAGCCCAGGGGCCCCCACCACCCTAAGTCCTGCCCTGGGCATATACTTCATAATGTCAGGGACGCATGGAAAAACAAATGTGTGTGATTTCAGTTGATGGAAAACCAGTCACTGCTCTGCTAGATTCTGGTAGTATTATGACATTAGTCAAAGGTGATTTTGTAAATCATGCAAAGTTATGTCCTAGCGGCACTATTGTGGTGATTTGTATACATGGTGACACACGTCACTACCAGACTGCTGTGGTTGAGTTTAATACCCCCTGGGGCACTCTGACACAATCAGTGGGGGTGGTGCCTTCACTACTTCATGAAGCCCTAGTAGGGAGATTTTTTTCCACACTTTTGAAATTTATGGGAAGACAGAGCTCCCCCTGCTGAGGAAACACTGGTACTCACTCAGGACCCTTTTGATTGCAAAATTTTAAGGGAAACTGATGGTTTGTCCAACGGACGGGTAGATTCTTTTCCCTTTTCTGTAATGGCTGTGAAGCAGGAGGAGCTGGAATCCTGCGCCCCAGCTTTAGGTTCATGAACAAGAAATTATCTCTGACCCTATTAGTGAGAGTGGACAGAATGTGGTGCCTGACTTAGGTGTCAGGAAAGATGTTTTTTGTACGGAACAACTAACACTCCACACTCAATAAAGCCAGAGAAAATGTTAAAAGGATTGATGGGGAATCTGTTGAACCTAATGTGTCGTTTCCCTACATGGCTCTTAAAAATAATTTGCTGTATCAATTGGTAAAGCAAGGGGAGGAGGAGGTAAAACAAATAGTGGTTTCCAAACCCTATCGTCAGATGGTTTTAGATTTAGCCTATGATCATACATTGGGTGGACACCCAGGTATAGAAAAGACTAAGTAGAGAATAACTTTGGCCTGGGTTACATGCAGATGTCAAACAAATTTGTGAGTCATGCCCAGAGTGTCAGTATTCTGCGCCATTATCCCATTTCTGGCAGTCGGCTGGTACTGTTTTCCGATAATTGAAGTGCCTTTTTGAAAGAATTGGCATGGATCTGTTGGGATCCATAGTAAAGTCTGCCCGGGGGCCATGAGGACTTACTAGTAATACCGGACTATGCCACATGGTATCCTGAAGCCATTCCCTTGCGTAATACCTCAGCTAAGACTATTGGCAAAGAACTTGTCCAGGTATCGAGTGGGTATTCCAAAAGGGGTATTATCCGATCAAGGCACACCAAGTCACTAAAGAATCCCCCATCTCCGTACCTCTGTCCAGGGCCGCCATCAGGAATTTTGAGGCCCCTTACACAGCTTCAGGCATGGGCCCCCTGGAGCAGAGAACCGGGGGGGGGGGTGCTGCCGCATGAAATTGAGAAGCAGGGGGGGGGGCTGCTGCCGCGAATTGAGAAGCGGGGGGGCCCTTTACAAAAAGAAGAAATAAAGAAAAATATATATAAAAAAGGGGGTAGCCATCCGGGGACCTCTGTGCCCTTTAATAAAAAATAAAAAAAAGAGAGAAAAATATATATATATATATATAATATATATATTTTTTTTTTAAAAAGGGTGGTTGCCAACTGGGGCCCGGGGACTTTATTTTTTTTTTATAAAAGGAATTACAAAAAAAGGGGGCTTTCCATTCGGGACCTCTGGGCCCTTTAATAAAAAGAAACCTCTGGGACCTTTAATAAAAAGAAACCTCTGGGCCCTTTAAAAAAAAATAAAGAAATAAAAAAATATATATATAAAAAAGAAATAAACATTTATATAAAAAAAAAACAAGGAGGTTGCCTTCCAGGGCCCTGGGGACCTCTGGGCCCTTTAATAAAAAAATAAAAAATATATATAAGCAAAAATAAAAAATACAATTATAAAAAAAAGGGGGTTTGACACATGGGGCCATGGGGACCTCTGAGCCCTTTAATAAAAAATACATCTATATATTAAAAAAAAAATAATAATAATAATATAAAAAAATATATAAAAAAGGAGGATTGTCATCCGGGGGCCCTGGGGACCTCTGGGCCCTTTAATAATAATAATAATAATATATATATATATATATATATACAAGGCTCAAAATTTCAAGTCCTGAGCTCTAAGCCAGGCCTCAAAAGTTACTCGCCACTGCCTGCGCCTAATTGCACCCGTAAACATGCCCTCGTAGATTATCTCATGTAATGACACTGTTAAATGTTTTATGCAGAATCAAGTTACATAATTAAATATTACCAACAACAACTTTAACAAAATGGGACAGGGCATTGGGGCCAGACCAGAGGGACAGGGCACTGGGGGCAGACCAGAGGGACAGGGCACTGGGGGCAGACCAGAGGGACAGGGCACTAGAACTGGGTCTCTTCCCCATTCTCTTGCTGTCTCCTCTGCAACTCCCATCCATTCTCTCTCTCTCTCTCCTATTCATCTCATCATCAGGAGCCTGTGTGTGCGGCTCCACGCTTGCCTGTCCCCACTTCCCCCTTTTATTTAGGCTGGCAGTGAAGAGAGGAGCTGCAGCACAGCAAGAGGGAGTACAATCCAGCGCTGAGATCCACACAACTGCACAGCCATTGACACGATAGCACAGTGCACACTGACACAGCACAGCACACATTGAGACCAATCTGTTGACAGTGCTCAGGCTGAACTGTTGGACACTTACATAAAGCACAAGGAGAAGAAAATTGCACAAACTGGAAGGCTGATGCTCTCAAGTCAGGGCAAATTTAAGTGAGCTACATTGGTCGGGGGGAGGGGGCAGGCTCAGAGAGGCCATACTGTTAGGTCCCATGGCTTAATGAGAATTATAAGGAGAGCTCCTGTGTACTGGTCTGCCTGTACGTGGCTCACCAGACTACTTTTCCGGAGCATGCACCTTTCCTCTTCGGCCGCCAATCTCATATGAAGTCTCTGTGTAGGCACAGATAGGAGGGAGATTCGTCATGCAGCCCTGTCATCACTCGCCCCCAGCTTAAATCCACTCGCCAAATGCTAGTAGGCGAGTGAAAATTATGAGGCCTGTGTATATATATATATATATATATATATATATATATAATATAAATATAAAAATAAAAGAAATAAAAAAATATATAAAAAATATATATTTTTTTTTATTAAAAAAGGGGGGTTGTCATCTGGGGCCCTGGAGATCTCCAGGTCCCTGTGGACCTCCGGACCTCTAAAAAAATAAAAGAAAAAAAATTGGCCCTTTAATAAAAAATAAAAGAAAAATATATTAAAAAAATATATTTTTTTATAAAAAAATATATTTATTTATAAAAAAATAAATAAGAAAGAGGGGGTTGCCATCTGGGGCCCTGGTGGCCTACGGGCCCCTAGACCCCTAAAAAAATGTCCCTTTAATAAAAAATAAAATAGAAATATATTAAACTATATATATATGTTTTTATATAAAAAAAAAAGAGCTTGCCATCTGGGGCCCTGGTGGCCTCCGGGCCCCTGGGGACCTCTAAAAAAAAATAAAAGAAAAAAATGGCCCTTTAATAAAAAATAAAAGAAAAATATATTAAAAATATATATTTTTTTTATAAAAAATATATTTTTTTATAAAAAATATATATTTTTTATAAAAAAAAGGGCTTGCCATCTGGGGCCCTGGTGGCCTCTGGGCCCCTGGGGACCTCCGGACCTCTGAAAAAAATAAAAGAAAAAAAATTGGCCCTTTAATAAAAAATAAAAGAAAAATATATTAAAAAAATATATTTTTTTATAAAAAAATAAATAAGAAAGAGGGGGTTGCCATCTGGGGCCCTGGTGGCCTACGGGCCCCTAGACCCCTAAAAAAATGTCCCTTTAATAAAAAATAAAATAGAAATATATTAAAATATATATATATATGTTTTTATATAAAAAAAAGGGCTTGCCATCTGGGGCCCTGGTGGCCTCCAGGCCCCTGGGGACCTCCGGACCTCTAAAAAAAAATTAAAAGAAAAAAAAATGGCCCTTTAATAAAAAATAAAATAAAAATATATTAAAAATATATTTTTTTAAAAAACATATATTTTTTTATAAAAAAAATATATTATTTTATAAAAAAATATATATTTTTTTATAAAAAAAATATATTTTTTTATAAAAAAAATATATTTTTTTATAAAAAAAAAGGGCTTGCCATCTGGGGCCCTTGGTGGCCTCCGGGCCCCTGGGGACCTTCGGACCCCTAAAAAAAGGATGGTTCCCATCCGGGCCCCTGGGGACCCCCGGGCCCCTTATAGGTGTAATGCCTGTACCCCCCTGATGGCGGTCCTGCCTCTGTCTACCACCCCCAAACTTATGGTCTTGTGGAGAGATTTAACAAGACATTTAAAAGCATGTTAAAAAGGGTGGTGGACAAAGATAGGAGAAATTGGGATTTTGTTGCTGCTGTATCTCATGTTTTCTATACTAGAGGTACCTCTATAAGTTATTCCCCATTTAAACTACTGTATGGTAGACATCCCATGAGATTGCTAGATGTTGCAAAAGAAACGTAGGAGGGAGAGACCACACCGTATAGAAGCATCATCTAGCATATCTCACTGATGCAAGATAGGATTGCTGCTGTCATGTTGCTTGTGTGGAAACTTTAATTTCTTTAACCACTTCCTTACTGGGCATGTATACCCCCTTCCTGACCAGGTGAAATTTCAGCTTGTGGCACTGTGTCGCTTTAACTGACAATTGCGCGGTCGTGCGATATGGCTCCCAAACAAAATTGACGTCCTTTTTTTCCCCACAAATAGAGATTTCTTTTGGTGGTATTTGGTCACCTCTGCGGTTTTTATTTTTTGCGCTATAAACAAAAAAGAACAATTTTGAAAAAAAAAATACAATATTTTTTACTTGTTGCTATAATAAATAGCCCATTAAAAAAAAAATTCAGTCTAGGCCGATACATATTCTTCTACATATTTTTGGTAAAAAAAAAAATATATATATATATATATATATTTATTTTTTACTAGTAATGGCGGCGATTTTTGGCACCATTCACATTTATACTGCAATCAGTGCTATAAATATGCACTAAATACTGTATAAATGTGACTGGCAGGGAAGGGGTTAACACTAGGGGGGTGAGGAAGGGGTTTAAATGTGTACCCTATATAGTGTTCTAACTGTGGTGGAGGGGGGGTGACTGGGGGGTGACCGATCTGTGTCCCTATGTACAAGAGACACAGATCGGTCTCCTCTCTCCCTGACAGGACACTGTCATTGTGAGAGCCGGCAATGAGAAATGATCTCATATGTTTACATATGAGATCATCTCTCATTCGCCGCACAGATCGCATCGCAAACGGCCACTCTCATTGGCCGTTTGCGGCGATCTGTGATTGGCTGTGTTCAAGGGACATGGCCAGCACAGAAGTTCCCCGCTGCGCGCTCTGGAGCACGCGTGGGGAACGAGGAAAGTGGCGGCCGTAAAAACATGGCGCCTCAGGGAAGTAGAACCACCCTGCGGCCGTATATAGTCGTACGGCCGTCGGGAAGTGGTTAAAATTTAGAAGGACAGAGAGACTTTATTGGCAGTGCCAACCCCCCTCGTGACAATTGAGGTACCTATAACTGAAAACGTGTCAGTGGCCCAACAGAAGGACGTTAAAGAGTTTGAGTAAGAATAGAGACTTTTTCTCTCACTTACCCGGAAAGACCAATGTTATACAGCATGACATAACTACGGAACCAAGAAACACTGACAGAAGTCACAAGACCGGTATATACTTTTGATGATAAAAGGTATTTAGCAGTTTATATTTATTAAAATAATTAATTTACATGTTCTGTGTATTGTGGGAGATCAGATATAGTGCATGCAGGGTCCTGCATTTAGTAACACTTTAAGGAAATTAAACACATTAGATTACTGGAGTGAAGGTGATGTGATTGTGAGTGAAGATGTCATTATGCCAACTGAGGATATCATACGCAATGAGCGCGAATTGCAGTGCAGCTGCAAACTGTTTTACGTTAGTACATGGGTGTTGGTGAACTTATCAATGTCATTGTTGAGTTTAATTTGTGCTTGATTTTGATTGCTGTGCCCTTGGGTGGCAATCAACACCCCATATATATATACAGTATATAAAGTGCCACATCCTAGAAAGTGTTTAGAATATATAGAAGAACAGATGGACTTTATAGGCACTACTTAGAAATATAAAAAAAATATTTTTAATAATCTATAAATATATACAACTTAGGAATGCCAAATGCATCCATTAAAACATATAAGACACAAATAAAACCAAATTGTAAAAATTTAAGACAGGGTGACAAAACCACAGGTATAGACTTATAATGTTATTGATGTCGTCAAGAATTGTGACGATTTGGATTAATATTGCCTGGGTGGACACCGTCAAGGTCTTGACAAGTATAGGAGTTGCTCAAAGGTTGCTCGACATGTTTCGCGGATTAGAGCCGCTTCCTCAAGAGCATTTGAACTACAAAAATATATATATATATATAATAACAAAACAAAAGACATTAAGACAGATGCCAGAATCAGACCCCAATGCTGGGATCATGAATGTGCATTTGGTAACTATTTATTGTAAACTCACCAATTTAATGGTGTAATTGAAGAATGTCCTACGTGATCGTGATACACTCCCAGAGATAGTAGCCTCGGCCAACCTGCACCCAGCCGGGTGAGGATTGATGGAAACCGTGTCGTCCTACTTGCGTACCGCTATAGCCAAATTTGGTTCAGCTGATGCATAAGGGGGTACAATGGGTAGCTAAAAAGTTAGGTGTACTTTAAATTTATATCAAAAAACGCTTGGATACTAGCCCCTATAAAGCAGAAAGAATTATTGAAGCCAGATATATGCCTATCGGCAAGATAGTTATTAATTTGTTGGTTAAATATGCCTGGTATATCTAGACAACATTGTGTGTAATATGGTACAGTTTAGGGAAAAATACCAACATATATATGCTTACTGCATATAGGGCTATAAAAGTTGTATATGCTGACAACAGTCCACATGGTAGGTTTGCAGAAGATACCCATCCTATTTAACGTATTAAATATAAATATACATTAGCGAACTCTGACCTGTATCGTCAGAGCATACTAATAAAAATACCAATATATAACAATATACTAAAAACCTGTTTTAATGTTGATAGGATTACTAAAGCTTTATGATTTTTAACAGCATATCATGGAGAAGTATATACAAACATTAGTTTGTGATTTGAATATAATGTAGCCCGATGCATGGCTTTTCCCCACCCGCATGTTTGCAAATGTAGTGAATCCATGCATTGCAGCATAGGTTTATTCCGGGTAAATAGTTATTATCATTAAATTTCCTATTAAGTTATTGTATACTTGCCTTATTCGTCTTAATATAGCTGTGTCAGTGCAAAGGCTTTAGGCAATTAAGCCCTTAAAGTATATTGCAGCTGTAGCAAATCTAGCAAACAAAAGTATAAGAAATTGAACTATATTAAGCGCTGTATGGGGCAGTAAAAAATAGGCTGGGATTGGCACCCTGCCGGCTCCAACACAACTCACCTACAATTAGGATGGATACTATCTGGTGGCAGGGTATGTGGCTGCACGCTCCAAATGACAGCTGGAGAGTGACCGCTCACATCGCTTTAAATGTACCCTGCTCGCATTCGTCACAGACGTGAGTCTGACATTACGCGAGCCGGCCGATGCCTGCCGCCCATGCGCCATTCGGAGACTGCTGGTAAGCTCCGAGGCGCAAGTATGGGCGGAAGTGTTCGGGGACTAGATGGACTTAGTCCAATTGCCATTGGTGGACACCCATCCACCTGACTACCCCTAGGGGAGGGGGAAGAGAGGCAGCCCATCCAATGGATGAGTGGCTGCTTATGCATCAAGCTGACCATGAACCACGGCCGCACACTGTAGGATATTGAGCGGGGCTACATGAATCTTCCTGGGAGGTATACGGTCATGATGTCATTCCTGTAAATCAATTCCATATATGCATGTCCATGCCTCGCCAAATCACTGACGAGATCCTGGAACAGTATTGAACATTGTATAAAGGAGAATGGTTAAATTTAAACATATTACTGAAAAAGAGACAGACTTGTTAATACAGGCTGAATCAACATACGGTTCCTCATGTTTACAATCTTTTGATACTGGGACTATTAGAAAAGGTCCTACCTGGAACCTTTAATATTTAAAACTTGAAGGGATAATTCAGAGATATCGATAGGGAAAGGCTAAGTATGATTATAAAGCCATCTCAATGGCAACCATTAATACTGAAAGAGGATTTTGCAGATACTGAACAGGATTCACATCAAATCTCCATCATTATTTGATGGTGTTGAAGGAAGTTAGAGCATTATATTGGGCTTCCATGACATATTGAGTACCATTGCTGAAGATGGATTAATACAGAGAAAGGATCGTAATTTACAAAAAGGGGCGATACGACAAAACTTCATTTGTTCCTGGGGGTCTGATGGCTCCCAAACGTTCAATCCAGAAGGTTTCCTTATAGAGAATGCATTTGTCCCAGTTCCCACCTCTTGGATCTTGGGGTATAACTTCAAGAATAATGAATTTAACCATTGAGGTGTTAAATTTGTGGTATAGCCCTAGATGGCGACTCACTGGTGTAATAATTTTAGCATATTGCAAATAATAAATATGATCGTATATGCGTCGTATAGTTTTGCCGACGTAGAAAGCTCCACATCGGCATGTCATCAGATATACTACTCCTTCTGTATTGCATGTAGCATGGAATCGTGGCCGGAATGATTCGCCATTAGGCAGTTGGAAAACTGTGCCTGGCTGTACCCAGGGGCAGTAAGAGCATTGTCCACATATATCAAGGCCTCTTTTGGATGTAATTTTGTTACATTGTGGTTTATATTCACTTGCAGTTAATCTATTGCCAATGGAGGCACATTTTCGGAAAATTATTTCTGGTTTTTCTCTTACATATTTGCCTAAAGTGAAGTCTTCACTCAAAATGTGCCAATGTCGCTCCAGGCAATTTCTTAACATGCCATGTTGTGAAGTATATTTTGTGATGAATTTGGTGGTTTGCTGGTCATTATTGGCTTTAGATTGTTAATAAAGTAGGGATGTTCTTTCTATTTTTTATAGGCCTTGTTATATGCCTTCCTTAAAAGGCTCTTAATGTAGCCACGTTGTAACAATCGTTCACAAAGTTCTTTGGCTTGTTGTTTAAAGTCCACATCATACGTGCAGTTTCTGCGCAATCGAATGTACTGTGCATATGGAATGCTGTGGACCAATGGTAGTGGATGTGCACTGCCAGCATGCAACAATGTGTTGCCTGCTGTATTTTTGCGGTATAATTTTGTACTGATATTGTCATTAGTCTCTATAGATGGATACATCCAAAAAAGGTATGGAAACCTTATCGGAATGGCAAAAAAGCTTTATTTTGACACATAAGAGGTCGATAGCCACAAAAACACAAGAGAAGGCATATAAATTGATGAGTAGATGGTACAGGTGCCCGTCTACTATGCATCAAATTAACCAGGATATATCTGATATATGCTGACGTTGCCATAAGTCAAAGTTAAATATGTTTCATATCTGGTGGGAATGTCCCCCGGTGAGAAGGTTCTGGAAACATATTTTTTACTTATATGAAAAAATAGGGGATATAAATACCCTCGCATCACCCAGGGTGGCTCTCCTAACCATGATTTCAGGATCCTTAAAAACAGCAAAAGAGGATGTACTTATACATTTCCTTGCTGCAGCCAGAGTAGTTATTCCACGACACTGGAAATCGACAACAGTACCTTCCCTGGGGGAATGGGCAATTGAAATGGACTCTATTAAAGATCTAGAAAGTATGATGGCCCGGGAAGTGGGGAGAGAAGAACAATTCTCTCGAACATGGTCCGTTTGTTCCAAGTTTAGACAGTCAGCTCAGTTCCTAGTCTGGGTTAAAGGGAACCCAACCAATGTTTAGCCATACTGGAGTGATCTTAATTATTAAAGCCTTCATAATTTTCTCCCCCGCCATCTTCCTTTTCTTTTTATCCATCTTCCCCCCCCCCCCCTTTTTTTTCTCTTTCTTTCTCTTTTTTTTTTTTTCTTTCCTTTTTCCTTTCCCTTTTTTAGTTTTCTTTATATAAGACTATATGAAAAAGATATGTATTGAGGATATATAAGAAGTTGTAAAGTATTATAATAGTTTATGCAGACAGTCTCCATATAAATTAATTTGTTGTGTATAGGGTAATACCCCTGTAATACCTTACGAAAATAATAATAAAATAATATTGCAAACAAAAAAGGTATGAAACTGGAATGCCAATAATGTGTAAATTTAAGATTGAAGTCATTATTATTAAGTTGGGATAGAAATTAATTAAGTAAGGGTAGAGTCCCTGTCCAGATGACAAAAATGTCATCTATATATATGTACCAGCAGAGGGTCTGGCTCAGATATTGTTGATATTTTTCATTTGCCAAAATTTCCTGCTTCCACCCCCCAGGTACAAGTTGGCATACGCCGGTGCGCAACACGTGCCCATGGCGACACCTTGTACCTGGAGGTAGTGGGAGCCAAGGAAAGAAAAATTATTGTGTTTGAGAATACATGACAGCAATGAGATGATAAATGATTGGAATTTCCACTGTCTATGGTCTTGTTCCATTAGAAAGGTTTTAACAATTTTGAGGCCCACATTGTGTAGTATACTTTATTTGTGGTTTTAATAAAAAAACTTTTTTTTATGGAACTTACTATAAGAATGCAATATGTTTTATCTTGAGCGAAATTGCCTGGGTAGTCAGGAGATCTACACTGAAGTGAAAGGTGACTGAGGTCCCCGGAAGAGTAAACATGATTATAGACCTTCTAAAGTTAAAGGTCCTACTTTTAAGGTGAGAGCACATGCGAGGGTAGTGTGATACACAAGGTAGAGCAGAAGGTGTGTAGGTAGGTGCAGTCTATATTCTCTACTGCAGGTGGTGATCTTCAGCAGCAGCAATGCAGAGGGGAGAGGAAGTTTAGAGAATCTATGTTTCTCTATGATTTCCTTGGTCACTCAGGTAGTGATCTAGTTGACTGCACATACTCTATGTGACCCTGGGGATCATCTTGGTTTTAAGAATCTGACACCTGAGTTTGGTGCGCTTTATGCGAGTGGACAGGTTAGGAAAAGGTTCCCGGTCAAGCAGGGAGAGTGGCAGATACTTTCGGCATCCCTGAGTCCTCTGATCATTGTCAATTCACTGCATGCCTGTAATTGACATCAGATGATGAGCTTCCCATCAGGCCTGCTTTTGCGGTTGACTACTATTCTATACAACGTTCTTTGCAAATCTGGACTCTGTGTGTTTACTGTCTGACACACTACAATGCATTTCTCCACCAGGTAAATAAGAGGACAGGACAACTTCACTGCATCAAAGGGACGATGTATGGGGCCATGTACCATCTAATCTTGGGTGAGAACCTCCTTCCCTCAGCAAGGGCATTGACAATGGGTCATGGATGGGTATTCCACCATGACAATGATCCAACACACATGGCCAAGGCAACAAAGAAGTGGCTCAAGAAGAAGCACATTAAGGTCCTGGAGTGGCCTAGCCCTGTCTCCATCCCATTGAAGGTTTAAGTTACCAAGCATCAGCTTCAAAACCTTAACGACTTGGAGAGGATCTACATAGTTGGTAAGGTTTAAAAAAGACAGAAGTCCAACCTGTGTGTGTGCACTTTTATGTCAATATTACATTGTATATCCCTGTATTTTTTATATTGGCTTTGCTTGTAGCAGCTTGGCATTGCCTGCCGTTGCTGAGCTTATCATTTACTAGGATCACGAGCACGACACTCCACACCAGGGAGAAAGCCTTGCATTACTGTGTGGAGTTACAGACAGAAGAACAGGAAGTGAGGATTTCTCCGAAGAAATAAGGACATTTAAAAGAAAAATCGAAGGATGAGGTAAGTGAAGGCAGACTGCACTAAGGTAAAGGAAGCTATTTAGGGGAAAAAAATTGTACCTTTACAACCCCTTTAAACCTCATCTGCAAAGAGGAGTGAGACAAAATCTCTCCTGAGATGTGTGCAAACCTGGTGGCCAACTACAAGAAATGTCTGACCTCTGATTGCCAAGGGTTTTGCCACCAAGTACCAAGTCATGTTTTGTGAAGGGGTCAAATACTTATTTCACTCATTAAAATTTGTTGTTGTTATTCTGTCTTTCACTGTTAATATAAACCTACCATTAAAATTATAGACTGATCATTTCTTTGTCAGTGGACTAATGTACAAAATAAAGAGGGGATCAAATACTGTTTCCTTCACAGTATTTGCGAATTGAATGCGGTGTGTGAATGGCTCTGAATGGGGCCGGTTTCCCACAGGTCTGGGGCAGCTGCGCAGCAGATTGAAAAAGGGTCTTGTGCATTGGGTCTGGTTCAGGTGCAAAAATGAAGGCAAAAATTCGGACCTGAATCAGTGAACAGACACGCACAAGAGCCCAGGAATTAACCCGCAGCCGCACATATATGAGCCTGGCCTTAAATGAATAGTTGTTGGAGTGAACACAGAATAGTTAAAAAATAATGGACTCAAGTTTTGCTTATGTAGCACCTGGCTACTTTTTTTTTTTTGTCATTAAATTTTTATTAAAGATTTAGTTTGTCAGTAACAAGCATACAGATATCTTACAACAACAAACGTAGGAACAATACATGAGAGTAGGGCGGAGTCACAGCATAACATCGGTGATAACAAGGAGCAAGTTTGTATGCATAGTGAAACATGTTTAGCAAGACAGAACACTCCAAACAAGTCACAAAATCAGCCTTGAGGACCCCACCGTATACACTGCACGTTGGTAGGGATGTATAACCATTGTAAACTAACAACAGGCAGGTAGGGTGTGAAATAATACAAAGGGGGGGACTAAAGCAAAGGGGGGGGGGGGAACAGAGATGGATCCCAAGTTCAAAACATTTTTAAAGGGAGTAGTATTGGGAGGGTATTGTTACCAGGACGGGGCGGGAGCCCCTGTTTAAGTCTGAGTAATCATTAAGACATCACTCTACCAAGGTAAGTTCACTCCTTATCTTTTACTCCACTCCGTCCAAATCTGCCATCTTTATCAAAGCTCCCACTCAGTCCAGCTCTAGAAGCCATCAAGGACTCATACACGTAATTATCGCGAGTTAGGGATATTACATGTGAGAGATTAGGGACTACATTAGATTTCCAGTTACGAGTGATTAAGGATCTAGCCGCCAGTAGAAGGTGTGTCACTACAGTTCGGAACTGCGGGGGGAATAGGTCAATGTTCAAACTCAACAAGGCCAGTTCAGGACCTGGCTGAGTAAGAACACCTGTGATTGAGGAGATGCATCTAAACACACTGTTCCAAAAGCTAGTTAGGTGTTTACACTTCCAGAGGACATGCATAAGCGCCTGGCTACTTTTCATAGTAGGTGCTGCTGTAAATTTAGATGGGGGTCAGAGAGTTAGTTGCCTCTGATCATGTTTATTTGGCTAAATTTAAGGCCTCTGTTCTAGCTCTGGCTGTACTGTGTGCCCTGCTGCTGTCTGTGGACTTCAGGCCCCCCCAGACGGTAGGTGGCAGCAGTAGAATCAGGGTTGTGTGGATACTTATCCTCGGCAGCCAATCAGGAGGGTTGATCCACCTTGATTGGAGCTACCATAGGTTAGTCGTTGTTGCCTTGCCGCCATCCACCTGGGCAGTTTGTCCCACCACCCCTGTGTGAGGCCCTCCTGGCCAGGGTGTGTGTGTTTCAGTGTTCCTGGCTCCGGGACCACGTTGATTCGGAGTATTAATCTACTTCGTAGACTCAGTAAGTAGACTAAGTCTGTAACTTGCAAGTGGTCCTGGGCTGTCCGTCCTGTGGGAGGAAGCCGATCGATGGAGAACCTGTCTGGGGGATACCGAGCACGAGACTGGTGTCACAGGAGAGGCCTACTTGCTCATCGAAGGACACTTTGTATCTGAGAGGCTGGACGATGGTCGCCTATCAGTTCCTAACATAATCAAGGCTGTTTGAAAGAGATCCGGGTGCTGAATCCAGTTGAGAAGGATTTTGGACTGAAACTATCTCCACCTCTGTGGCAGAGACTTTACCCTAAAGTTACAAGTGACACTCTGGCTGCTAGGCTAGTGAGAGTGGCCTATCCAGATGCACTATACCCAGTCTGGCTAGAGTGTCGAAAAAAGTTGTCGTTGGAAGCAGGACTGTTTCCAAGAATCAGTTACACCTGAATCTGTCACCTTCCATTTCTTCTTTTCCTTCACCTTTTTACTATTTACCATTTTTACCCCGTTGGATAATAAAAACACAGAAAAGACACCTGTCGAGTGGACATTGACTTTATTACAGCTCTCATCCAGTACCCTAGACGGCGGGAAGATAGAGGTAACGTGCCACCCAAATAAAACCAGCAGCTCCTTCGGGGGTAGTGCTACACTTAGATTGTAATTTTTGGATTCAATTGAGGCATGTTAAATTTTTGGTTTCAATTGAAGAAAACAAAACACTTAAAGCGGTTGTATATCCCTTTTTTACATTTTACCTACAGGTAAGCCTATAATAGGGCTTACCTGTAGGTAAAATGTATATCTCCTAAACCTACATGGTTTAGGAGATATTCACCCTGCATGCAGCCTCTGACGTCAGCAGCACATTGCGCAGTGAAGGCCCGGCATATCGTGCCGGAACGGAGGACTCCCGCGTGCATACGCATGATGTCATCACGGCTCCGGACACTCACAGCGGCAGAGCCATGAACTCGGAAAAAATGCTGAGGGGAAAATGTCAGTTCCTCTCGACTGTGACTGGGATGTAATGCTGACTCTTTGTTCTAAGGTAAATATTTTTAATAATGAGCTAGTATGTGGCGCAAACTAGCTCATAATGCCTTTGCTTTACAGTTTTTTTTTTCATTTGCGGGTATACAACCGCTTTAATTGTATACTCTTTGAGCACCTAGCACGGTAAATATTATTTTTATATTGTATATAGAGTTTATATTGAATGTGGATACCGTATATTATTTATACAATCAGGTGATATTAGAATACATAACCGTTCATTAGTAATTTGATTTTAGAAATTTGTGTTTACACATTAATAACAAGATCCGCGTCCTGTGTACAAGCAGAGCAAACAAGGTGGTGGAGGCCTAACTAGAGTTCTCACATACAATGAGTTCCTGTTGAGGACAGTTTCTGTTAGAATGTGGCGGCCACATGTTAACGTCACCGTGGAAGCGTTGGAGATTGCTGTTTCCCACGCCTCTACCTGAGCCTGTTGCTACAATGGAAGGCTTTTCTTCTATTTGACAGCAGAGTGATAAAATGGCACTATTCATCCATACAGCTACCCACACACATCAGATACTTGTTTTAGGAAAAGTGTGTTATTCCAAGACATACATTTTAAGTCATTTTAGTAAAAGGATCCTTAAAACAGGTTGACCAGGTTAAAAAATTGCTCTGTGGAGCTGGAGATTTTTGTTTGTTCATTATAAATGGGAAATTTTTTCATGCCTGTTTAATGTCTCTGTAAAATGGCAAATAGACGATAGCATGCAATGGATCTTTTAATTACATTTACAATTACTATGGCAGATGGAACCAGTTTACCCCACTGTACGGCCATCCTCACCTCGAACCATACCTGATGCCTCCTAATTCCAACAAAGACCACACCACAAGTAATATGCCCCAGTGTATTTAGATGCTGTGGTACCACATCCAAAATTCTAACTAAAAAACTATATATAAGGTGAGAAAGAAACAAGATTTTCTCGGTAACCCCGCCATGGATGACTCTCTGTCATTGACAATATTGTAGAATTGTATTATAACAAAATCTAATTAAAAACATGTACGTACAGTGTCTTGCAAAAGGATTCACCCTCTTGAAATTTTCCGTGTTTTAATGCCTCACAACCTGGAATTAACATGGATTGTTTAAGGATTTGCATTATTTAATTTACAGAACATTTCAACAACTTTTAAGATTTTTTTTTTTTTTTTATTGTGAAGCAAACAACAAATAGGACAAAATAACAGAAAAGGTCAAAGTGTATAACTATTCACCCCCCTAAAGTCAATACTTTGTAGAGCCACCTTTTTGTGGCTATCACAGCTCCAAGTCGCTTTGGATAAGTCTCTATGAGCTTACCACATCTTACCACTGGGATATTTGCCCATTCCTCCTTGCGAGGTCTTCTTTCTTCTCCTCCTGGGAAATGGGAAGCTGTGTCTTCTGGGACCTTGTGTGTGTCCCAGGAGACATCCGCCCATTCACATAGCGCTGTGCGGCTCACGCATGCGCAGTAAGGAATCGGGCAGTGAAGCCACAACACTTCACTTCCTGATTCCCTCACTGAGGATGGCGGCGGGGCAGCCGAGACCCGAGGAATTGCTCGGCTTCGGCTGCCGACATCGCTGGCACACTGGACAGATAAGTGTCCTTATTAAAAGTCAGCAGCTACAATGTTTGCAATGTTACAATGTTTGTAGCTGCTGACTTCTATTTTTTTTAAAGCCTTCCGCTGTAAGTTTATATGAAACACCTTTTCGACACCCCACAAATAAAGTGGAACACACAGCTCAGTGTACAACTTTGACATCTGCTGAGATGAATGAGCTCCCGTGCATGCACAGCACAGCCAATCAACAGGAGTCTATTCCCGGAAGTGGGTGAAAATACCTGTATTATACAGGTATCTGCACCACCATCCCACCTGAAAGATGTCAAATGTGACACCAGAGGGGGGGGGGGAGTGTTTTCCAAAAAGCATAGGTTCACTTTTTGTGTGGACCTCCGCTTTAACAATAAAACATGAAAACAGGGTTGGGTTATAGGTCCATGGCGGCACAATAAACTGAACAATTAAACATTTACCTTGGAATCCAATTCTGTACATTTAGTTGCATCAAACTGCTTTTGGGATGATTCTCCAAAACTGCCCACTATACCATCCATATCATCTCTTCCATACTAATCCCGGTCACTTAACGTTGACCACACCAAAGAGAAGTTTTACTGTATCTGTTGAACACCTTACAGGCTTAGATTAGTGGATTGCACTGCCATACACTCATAGGGGAATGAGGATCTGCACCAGCAAACCTTTATATAGTGCCAACACTTCAAAATCCATTTTAAAGGCAGAGTGGATCCTGCAAGGTCCTGAAACAACAGGTTATGACACGTGTTGCTTATTATCATATATTATTGAAGATCCTTATTTTCCCCATATCCAAGATGGATTGCGAACAATTTATTTTTTATACCAACTAACCACCTTCAAAGACCCGGCTCACCAAAATACATGTTCCCAATACCTTTTCCCATCAGAGGGGGCAGTATAGACTTTATTGGTCAGTATCAGTTTCTCTAAGGACACACTAGTGATACTGTTGTCCGCAAATAAACCAATCACCTGCTTCTACAGCATCTCTACCTCTACTGGCAAAGAAGCAATGCGTTAGAAGCAAGTGAGTACTGTTTTTTTGCTGCTATCAACAAGATCAGATAACACATACTGTATAAAAAAAAGGTACATTGCATTGGAACACATAGTCGCAGAATCCTTTGCTTTCTAGACTCTCAAATAAAGACATTCTGAGATCCCCTGACATGAGCTCAGCCTGTAAGCTTACATTAATGTAACACAACAGTCTTGTAGAGGAGAAGGGAGGGTTACAGGGACTATAGTCACTTCCCTCTAATGCCTTTTACATTCTTAAACAGAATATTAAACCGCATCTCAGCAAGACATGTTAATAATAGCACAGGACCCTCACGAACATCATTTAAATTGTCAAGAAGAGCCTGATTAATGCACCGTCCAGGGTGACGGGGTATACACAGGAAGATATGACAGAATGTCTCCCTAATGACTTCTTAAAATGCCTTAATTTTCAAAATTGACCGAAAGGTTTGGCGACAGGAGTTGGGGAAGTGACAAGCAATAAAAGACGAAACGCTGAAATCATAGGTGATGTCGATTCTGGGCATGGGAAAATGCAAAGCTAAAAGGATGTATTTGGAAGAGGACAGCTGGTCCATCAAAAGCTATTAAATTGCAGGGGTATTAGCCAGAGTGGCGTCTCAATGATTCTAGCAAATCGCCATTACCGTCACTTAGAGGAGAGCCGTGCTAAGCCCTATTTATATCTGTACTGGCCACATAACATCATCTCAGTACAATGTCAGAATACACAGCAATACCATCTGCGGCAAAACAATTCAGAGTATGTCGGAAAAAAAAAGTTTTTTTGGAAGATGGGCATCTACCATCTTTATCAGCTTTAAGAAGCACAGGAGTGGCTTCCTGAGTTGCATCTTTCCTAAGAGGTCTGGCAAAAATGTGTTAGTCCTAAAGGTAGACCTTAAGTCCATATGGAAGCCGTACTCCTCACAGTACTCAATCTTGTAATGATGGATGGTCAAAGTTAATGCCATAGATGTAGGGTGACCACGTGTCCCGGATTGCCCGGGACAGTTCCGTATTTTGCAGGTCTGTCCCGGGCACATTCATTCCAGGACAATACAGTGTCCAGAAATGAAACTGACACAGCCACCCCCCTGAGCCAATCTGATGCCCCCAAAAAAAGGCCACCACATCATTGCTTTACGCAATGACAGTACTTGTCCTGGCTGGGAATGCCTGGAGGAGCACAATCCCCGCCCCTTGTTTGTGATTGGAGAAATCATAAATCCTGCCTCTTGTGTCTAATCACTGTGCTGTGATTCGTTACCGCACACGCTGATTTTTGGGAAGGGGGGTGTCCCCGAATTGTAGTTTGGAAATGTGGTCACCCTACATGGATGGTACGTGCCAGAACCAAATGCAAAGTCATCAGTTTTGGGACTTGTGAGGTCCGTTACTGAAGGTAACATTATGAAACTAGTGTTACAATGTTGCCTTTATGAAATGATCCTGCAAAGTCCCGAAACATCTGTTCCCCCGACTACCGATTACACTTTAAGTTAAAACAGTTTGGCAAATGAGGAATCGCAAAGGAATGCCTGCAACAGTGCTGCAAATATGGCAAAATTATGGTAGCAGGGAAGCAGTACTTAACTGCATTTCTGTGTTTTGCTGGTGCAGGTTCAACTACTTTACCCTGCATTACAATGAGTTCTGGAATATAGTAGGTGGGAGACCTGAATATTCATACAACCCCAGCCAATTCCTGGTCAGGAGAGTGACCAGCATGGCAGAAGAAATCCTTTTATGGGGTCCCAGCTAGAGCTTGGGGACACTCATCCAGTTCAAGAAGTGCTGCAGAGGATCCAAGCCAGAGGCATACAGTACAGAGGCTGGCTGGTATCACTCAGTCACCATCAGCTGCATCAGGTCAGTGTCTCAGATCTGATTCATGGGTGTCAATCCAATCCGAGGTCGAAGCTGCAGAGCCAAAGAAATTTGCTTATCTACCAGCAGTCAAGGAACCAGCTTTCAATAAATTATGTGGGGTCACGAACCTCCGTTTTTTAGGCTGGCTGGAAGCACAATTAAAGGACCCTGGGAGATGGTCCTTGACACTTTTGGGAGAACTCAGTACAGTTTTCTTGACTCAAGTTATACCTCTGCCAAGACTAAATTATGGGTTCAAATAGAACAAGCCCAATCACGGATTCCCTTAAGTGGATTCCCCTGGTGTTACACGTACTGCCTAGAGAGTTGAGGGAGCACCCGGTGGTGGGAAACACGGCTAAGCTTTGCTCAACGTTGTTCCCCACCCTGGGGATAGTCTCTTCAACTTCGCCCATATACAGGGCTGGACTGAGACCAAAATTTGGCCCTGGACTTCATCCACACCGGCCCACTTTAAGTTTGCTAACAAGCACAAAAACAGTATATAAACTATAAGTAGCATAACATAAGGAGTCCTCACCTCTTTTATTATTTCACTTATTCTTCTCTGTATTTTTCTCATCCTTCTCACATCACTGCATGAAGTGAAGGGCGAGCTGCGCAGCCATTACTTTGACAGGCTGTCACTGAAACCGGCCCACTGAGCCATCGGCCCACCGAGAAACTCCCTGTAGTCCCTATGGCCAGTCCATGCCTGCCCATATACCTGGTACTAGGTAACCCTATATTTCAACCAGAATGTGAAGGAAATGATTTTCAACATTTGGTTGACATTGGATGCATTTATGCATCCAGTTTCATCCAAAATAGGGCTTGGCCAACGATAGAAGAAATGACTGAACAAGGGAGCAGATTTAGGCTTAAATTTTGGAATGCACTTCAACTTGCTCATTTCTTTAATGCACTTCCAGGTCCAGATAGGTTTGCGAGATCTCTTACCAGCTTTGAGAAACTCTGTAATGGAAAATGCAACATTTTTGAGTATCCCAATGCTCACCCACATCCCACCCAAGGTAATGAGACGTTTTACACTGACCACCAATGTAACTGAGACATTTAGCCTGTGTTCAAATTTCTTTGTGTTGGGAACTCAATCACTTTACGGACACCACAGAGACATGCTGTCCTTTAGCAGATACACAGCAGTGGCATTAGTTGGTAATGACACCCTCATGCATCTGCTGAGATGTGCGTATTCACATGCACCAAAATTCAGGGTGCTGTAGTACCATGTAATTTTGAAAAAGGGTTTCACTACCAATTTGTTTACCTTTGCAGAACGAGCTAATGTTAGGCTTAATGACAACAGTTGTAGGCTGGATTTCAAACATGCCCCTTTACTTCCCCAGTGGGCAGCATTCAGCAGAAGTGATGGTGGATATAACCTCAGGGGGGCATGATATACATATGCATGCCATCTCTATTTACATATGAATGCCGTCTGTCCATGGCTACTTACATATTAATGGTGCCGCTATTTACATATCAATGCAGGTTATTTACATGTAAACACGGGGTCTGCAGGTGAGTCATCGGTACACGGCAATAGGTCAGAGCTGGGCAGCGTTAGTAACAACACTGAGATATCGGGGCACAGCACAGGACTAAAACTTCAAGGGATGGCATTGTTGGCAAGTATGAGGCAGCTGCTTTGTGCCTCACAACAATGATGGGGCCCAGGGCAGCTTCCCACTTTTCTCTGCCTTAAAGACAGACCTGCAGGTGGCGCTCTTCCGCAGTGACATTACAGTGGGAGAGAAAGTCAGGAGGAACAGGGTTCCTCTATGGTTTTCTGGGTCACTAGGGAAGCAATCCCATTGAATATGGCTACCCCATGTGGATCAAGCAGAGCTTTCTTAAGGCCCTGGCTCCCAGTTTTGGCATGCGATTTGGTAGAGTAGGAACAGATACCCCACCCAGTAGGGACAGAACCAGCAGCAGGGAAAGCTTAGGGTTCTTTGGACACCCGCCTGTTTGGGCAAGAGATGTCCGGGCTGCTATATTCCCCCCTCTGCAGGCGCTGTCAGTTCAGCTGCATCTTGCTATCTACAAGCTGTTGAAACTGTAAGTGTTCCCATTTAAGCTGCCCTACCACCAGATTACTTGTGAACCGTCTCTGTATATTTTCAATACAAGTTCTTTCATTGACCTAGGACTGAGTGTATTTTTCCCGCCCCACTACGCTGCACCCCACCTACACATAGACTCCGAAATACTCTTCAACCTGTAAAGCTGCTGTGAGAACCATATTACCATCCTATCCTAGTGCCCTTTACATTAAATAAGGGTGAATAGCTGGGGTAATTTCTCTGTACGTTTTTGATCCTCCTGTAATGACCTTCCAGCCAACACCACATTTTCTACCCATTTTAACAGGAACTGCTAATTTGGTAAGACCTTACATTCCAACACTATAACCTTACGTTTTAAACTTTTCTTTACAATTCCTCCCATTAACCCCTCCATCCATTTTTGTTGTCATAGTCATGTTTTTAGTGTTGAGGGAGTAAAAAGATGGGTTGGATGCCCCTGGGCTTACTAATATTGCAATGTTGTAAAACAGCCCTGATCATCTATAGTGGAGTTGTTCCTGCGCATGTGCCATTTGGTCTTTATTACTCCAAGGAAAAGCCTATCTACAGCCTGAAAAATTGATCATTGGGCTTTCCAGGCCACAGCAGGCTTGCATGGGTAAGGCTTGTAAGATATTGAGCAGTGGCTGTGCGAATAGGGGTTGTAGGAGGGTATAATTGGTCATCAAAATGTTGGAGGGGGGTAGACTGCACTTATCCTTTACAAATATAATAAAGCACAGCAAAGTAGTATACCCAAATCCACATTTTTTACCACTTTAGGTGTATGTGGCCTTTCCATATATTGGGGCTTGGCCAACAAGACTCCATCCTGTTCTTTACATTGCTGCTTTCATGGTAATTCAGTCACTGTAATGTGTTGTGCAGGTAATTGTGATTCCTTCTATCAGTCTGAGACAGAATAAAGTCCCATCTTCCTCCCTCCCACTGAGACTTTTAATTGCAGCCCGGACTGCCAGATGTCTGACATTAATTGCACAAGGGGCCAGCTGTTGAATGCAGTAGACAGGGGGGGTGGCGTATTGGGGGAGTTTAATGTGACTAAAATGTGACTTGGGGGGGTCTCTGGATTCCCTGGTGGGAAATCCACAGCGCATAAGCTGATATCTGCAACCTAAGTTTTTATATATGCATTATTTGCAATATGTTGTATCTAGTTAGATGCAGTGTAACTCTAGAAATTTGGTATAAAACACAAAACATTAGAGCAGTCTTAGGACGTGTTTACACTTGCATTGGCCCTCTGAATAGGGAGTTTGACAGGCAGTAAGGAGGTGTTATGTCGCCTCCTCACTAATTGTTTTAAACTCTAAAAAGCCTGCACCACCATGCGTGGTGTGGCCCCATTCACTTGAATGGGTTGTGTTCAGCAGGCGGGACTGCCTGCTGGATGTAAAAGCGGAGATCATTTTTGCTGCAGTATGTGTATTTCCCTGTATGGCTGCCTTTGAAACCTAGGTAGAGTAGCGTGGGAACACGGCTTAACTAAATGTTTTTTTACTACCCTCCAACCACAAGTGTAAACAAGGCTTTACGCCTGGTACACGCGATCAGTTTTTCCGACAGAAATTGTATTTATTTTTTTCAGCAGGAAAACAGCTGAAATTTGTCTTGCATACACACGGTCAATCTTGGCTGAAATTCCAACCGTCAAGAACGCGGTGACGTACAACGAGCCGAGATCAATGAAGTTCAAAAGGCAGTTTGGCCCTTCTGTTTGATTCTGAGCATGTAGGTTTTTTTGCGCGTCGTAATTGCATACAGACGAACACGATTCGCAATAGGATTTTTTCCTGTCACGAAAATTGAGACCCTGCTCTCAATCTTTTCTTGGCAGGAAAACTGACCAAAAAGTGTGATGGAGCATACACACGGTCGGTTTTCCTGACAAAAACCTCACATCGCACTTTTCCTGTCAGTAAAACCGATCGTGTGTACGAGGCATTAGGCTTCGTTCACACCAGTGAGTTGTGGGAACAGGTGCAAAATTGCATGCCTTCACGCAGCACACACAAATGTGCTGCCTCCTTAGAGGCTGTTATGTGGGTGCAGGGGGGTGCGGCCAGCACCAGGTGACACCAGCCAGAGGGGTGACACCGGAGCCACCACGCCGCTAAACACATACTGTACTGCTTGTCAAGAAGCGGTGCAAGCAGGGCATCCAGTCGTGCTGGGAGGCTGCCTGTTACATTCCTCAGTCAGGCTAGCTATCCCCGAGTGAGCCGAAGTTGGTGGACGAAGCTGGGGGTGTGGCTGCCTCCTCCCACAGACACCTTCACTATGGATGATGCCGCAGCTGAAGCAGATAGAGGCGAGGACACAGCAGCCCCGCCCACAAGCCTGGATCTTCATCTGCAGGCATGCTTGTAAGTTACTCTGCAGTGTCACTACATAGGAATTCCAAGATACCCTGTGCCACCCCAGCCTGCCTTGTGCCACCCCAGCCTGCCTTGTACCACCCCAGCCTGCCCTGTGCGACCACAAACAGCCCTGTGCAACCCCAGCCTGCCCTGTACCACACCAGCCTGCCCTGTGTCACCTCAAGCAGCCCTGTGCCACCCCAAACAGCCCTGTGCCACCTCAGCCTGCCCTGTGCTACCCCAAACAGCCCTGTGCCCCTCAGCCTGCCTTGTGCCACCCCAAACAGCCCTGTGCCACCACAGCCTGCCCTATACCATTACCAACCCAGCCTGCCCTCTGTCACCCCAAACAGCCATGTGCCACCCCAAACAGCCCTGTGCCACCTCAGCCGGCCCTATGCCACCCAGACAGCCCTGTGCCACACCAGCCTGCCATGTACCACCCCAAACAGCCCTGTGCCACCCAGCCTGCCATGTACCACCGAACCTGCCCTGTGCTACCCCAGCCTGCCCTGTGCGACCACAAACAGCCCTGTGCCCCCCAGCCTGCCCTGTGCCACCCCAAACAGCCCTGTGACGTCCCAGCAGCCTGTGCCCCCAGCCTGCCCTGTACCACCCCAAACAGCCCTGTGCCACACCAAACAGCCCTGTGCCACCTCAGCCTGCCCTGTGAAACCCTAACTTGCCCTATACCACCCCAACCTGCTCTGTGCCACCCCAACCTGCCCTGTGCCACCCTAACTTGCCCCATAGCACCCCAACCTGCCCTATACCACCCCAACCTACCCTGTACAACCCCAACATGCCCTATACCACCTTAACCTGCCCTATACTACCCTAACTTGCCACTATACCACCCTATACTATCATTTACGGGGCTGGTTTGGGGTGTGCCCCGTGACTGTGCGCTGCCTGCATGGTGCTGGGCAGCCTAGATGGGGGGGGGGGGGGGTGACACCATGTTTTACCGCACTGGGTGACACCAACCCTAGTGAGGCCACTGTGCCTCCTTGCAGATTTGCATCAGTGACAGTAATTCGTATTGTGCAAACACGTGCACATCATGTGTGCCAAAACTTATTGTACTATTATGCTAATGCAGTACTATGCGTTTTGGTGCAGTGAAATTTGTCAAATGGTGCAGACACCTCTTTTGTGCGTTTCTTGTGCATAGGGCAGCCCATTGAAAATAATGTTCTGCCCTAAAAAAGATGTGCGAGAATGCGCAAAAAAAGTGCGTGCTCTTGGTCATACCTCCTGTGAACTGTGCCTTAAAGGGGTTGTAAAGGTAAAAGTTTTACTTACCTTACCCCTCGAAAGTCCGGTGCGTGTGCTGGTTGTCCCGTTCGGTTCCCAGCCTGACCGTTGATTGGCTAGGCTGGGCGGATTGATAGCAGCGCAGCCATTGGCTGGGGCTGCTGTCAATCACAGCGGTTGATGCGCCAGGGAGCGGGGCCGAGTGATACAGTCGGCGGCTAAGGTAGAAAAATATATCTCTGGTTAAGGAGCCGAGACAGCTGCCGAGGGACCCCAGAAGACAGCTTTCAGGGACACTCTGTGCAAAACGAACTGCACAGTGGAGGTAAGTGTAACATGTTTGTTATTTTTAAAAGAAAACATTTCTGACTTTAGTGTCCCTTTCCATATCCATAGCAAAAAAAAAAAAAATCTTTTAAACTTTGGATAGACCAGTGAAGGGATAGTTCCTACCTACCAACCATTCATTGCTTTCTGTGTTCTTTTTATATTATGTTTTTTAGTCCTGGTGACCATTGTCCCCAAGACAGAAAGCAAAGCAAAATCACAAACAGTTGCCACCGTAGGTGAAGGAAAAGCTGCAAATAGGGACATGCCTATATTACTATGTCTAAAATTTTTGTGGTCTGGCTATGGGTGGACACCTAATGTTATGCGCCTCATCCGAAAATGTAATTAAGAAACAAAAACGAGGAGATGGGACTATGATGGTGCTAGTAGGGACTATGATGGTGCTAGTAGATTCATATCAAACACAATGGAAGACTCAATTGACACTTAGTAAACCAATATACAATAAATGGTATTAGTGAATTATACAAAATGTATAAAATTAGAGCAATATCACTAGATAATTTTTCAGTAGGGTGATTCCAAGATGGTGGTTGCATCAGTAGTGGGTGGAGAAGATCATACGTAGTCCCAACATGTTTCGCCCATTGGTGCTTCATCAGTTATAAACATTTATATTACTATATTTCTACACATCATGGGAACAAATATGAGACAATAACTATAGAGAAAAAAAATCCTCTACAGCTAATGACAGCTTCAAGACGCCTCCTGTATGAAGAAACTAGTCGCATGCATTGCTCGGGTGTAATTTTGGCCCATTCTTCCACACAAACCGTCTTCAAATTTTGAAGGTTCCATGGGCCTCTTCTATGAACTTTAGTTCTTTCCATAGATTTTCTATTGGATTCAAGCCAGGTGATTGGCTGGGCCATTCTAGCGGCTTTAATTGTCTTTCTTTGTAACCAATTAAGAGTTTTGTTGGCTTTATATTTGGGATCATTGTCTTGCTGAAAGGTCCACCCTCATTTGATCTTCATCATCCTGGTTGATGGCAGCAGATTTTTATCAAGAATGTCTTGGTACATTTTTACATTCATCCTTCCTTAAATGAAATGAAGTCTGCCAGTATCGTATGCTGAAAAACAGCTCCACACAATGATGTTCCCACTTCCAAACTTCACTGTTGGTATGGGGGTGTTTTGGGGTGATGTTTGACCTCCAAACATGGTGTGTATTATGGCACCCAAGGAGTTAAATTTTGGTGTCATCTGACCAGACTTCACAGACTTGTCTAAATCTTGTGCAGCAAACTTTAAACAAGCTTCAACATTCTTTTTCTTCAGCAATGGAGTCTTGAGTGGTGAGCGTGCGTGTATATAGGCCGTGGCAGTTCTTTCTGGAGCTCTCCACAAGTGGTCCTTGGCTCTTGGACAACTCTTCTGATAATTATTTTAACTCCTCTGTTAGAAATCTTGTGGGTAACACCTGGCCTTGGCCGGTTTACGGTGAAATTATGTTCTTTCCATTTCCAGAATATGGCCTCAACAGTGCTCATCGGTATGTTTTGCAACAATAAAGTTGCAAAGGTCTTGAAAGAGCTCTTTGCTTTTACCCATCATGAGATGTTTCTAGTGTGACACCTTGGTAATGAGACACCTTTTTATAGGCCATCAGTTGAGACTGAACCAGCTGATATTAATTTTGCACTGACAAGGGGCAGGATTGCTTTCTAAACATTGATAGTTTTTAGCTGGTGTCTTGGCCTTCCGTGTCTTTTTGCACCTCCATTTCTTCATGTGTTCAATATTCTTTCCCTGTGTCATTCCATTTTATTACACATAGCTTCTTTTCTGAACTTTTTTGTTTTGGTGATGTGTGATATATGCTGTATGTCCGCTTTGCAGAGGAATTTATTAAGCAAGGAGGCCAAGAGGCCAGTAGTAGACTACAGAAGTGTAAAATTGGAAGGGATCTTTTATTATTATGAAATGTAGGGCTTTTTTTTTCAGTGGGAAAGCGGGGGAACGCAGTTCTGGCACCTCCAGGACTGAATGTATGTAATGGCAAGGGGTTCAGGGACTATTGATGCTAGCTGCTGGGGGATCTATTGTTACTAGAGGGGATCTATGGTCTGCATGAGATCTGCTTTACTGCTTTTCTTGTTATCATTAAAAAGTTCCATACAAATTATTTATTAGGAGGTGGGTAGGGTTTGAAACCAAGGAATGATGCTGGAGGTGGCTAGTGGATGGAGACAAGGGGTAACTCAGAAAGGCGGAGTCCCTGTACCTATTGTCTGAGAAAAAGTTTCCTGTTGAAATGGATTTCAGAGCTGAAATATGAAATTATTTGCAGGCTGGATTTAACAGATGGTGGGCAAGATTGTACAAAATTTACACATCTCATACTTGTGTAGCACTGACCCCCGAAGGAGCTGCTGGTTTGATTTGGGCCTGCACTCTACCAATAAACCCCACTAACTTGGCTCAATCCCCTTGGCACAGCTGTGATGCAATGCAATACAATACAATGTAAGACAGTACAAAATACCTGTATTGTAACCCCAGGATCCACTGACTACACCTGGTGGGAGAATACAATACGCCACAAAAACTGGATACTTAAACAGAGATATATTTTACTGTAGAATATGCAAAAAAGTGATTACAGTAATTGTGCTGTCATCCCAACATAAGACAGCAGCACAATAGATTTCAATATAAACAATTTGAACCTACAGTATACCTATATATATATATAGGTATAGACTCCCAGGTATAGACATATATATATATATATATATATATATATGTGTCTATACCTGGGAGCTCCCCCTACTTTATAAGCTATGTGTGAGATCTCACTTAAAGTACTTAGTCCTGGGTCTTCTTTTCTTCGGTAGCTAAAGTGGCTCCTTGTGATTTGTAATCCACAGTTTTGGTGAGTTAAATTGAAGTGAAAATGCTCGTGGTGTAACTGTAACAACTATTTTAACATTGCTTGAGACATCAAGGTAGATAGGCCTCAAGCCTTCTCAGTGTCAGTTGCTCTGCTCCTTCGTGGAACTATAATTCCCAGTGAGGCCTGTATATGAGTCTAACTGCGTGTGAAATTTAACAAACTGTGGGCCATGACCCGCTCACCCACTGGATAGAGGCTCCGTGTGGTAACTTTAGTCCGGTGACTGCAACTTGCTTCTCCGTCTGTTGGGCCAATCGCTCTCTTCAGCTCCGCTGGGTGAATCCCATCCTACGATGCTCGGATGAGTGTCTCTGGGTCTCTCCAATCTGGCCACCGTCTCCCCTTAGGTCCTCTCAGGCAGACCACACGACTCCAAGAGAACTAAAATGGCTGCTCTGGCTCCTTTTATCTCCTACCCAGCATGCACTGCTCAAGAAGGTGTTCCTGGGTAGCTGATCAAACTTCCTGCTGAAAAAGGTCAGCCTCCTCCTTTACAACAGTCACTTCCTCTCTCTTGTGCTTCTTTCAGGAAAACTTAAATATTTACACTACCAGTATTTGGCCACTAGATGGCTCCAAATACTCAAACATAGCAATGTCCATAGACGTTTTATTAAAGTATGCAAACACACATCAGATATAGGAGAATATCAGCGCTACACTTGTTTATGGGTTTGTGGCTCAGAAAGTATTGCAGCCTTTGACTCATGATGGGAGCCAGGGAACCAGCATTGGAAGCTGCTTATGTCTTTTAGTAATAACAGATTATGATTTGCCCCACAACATGTTACATTGGTAGTTTATTATTTAAACATATCAAAATTCCAGGACACAGTTAAGGCATTCACTGGGTAAATTTAGCATTCGGAGTCCAGGATATTATTGATGAATGAACACCACTGTTTACAAACCCGCACCTTACAGTAGTAATTATTGTTTTTTCATATCATACTGGATCTGATGTTGTAGGTTAAGATTAGGCACTAGTTAATGTGATTGATGGATTCAGCAAAGGCTAAAGGCCATATGGATGACTTCAGCTCTGCCACTCTATACAGATAACACTCACTTGAGAAATGAATCGCTGGGCCACAAGGTCAAATTCAAGGAGTGGCTGAATTTTCATATAAACAGTCAAAGAGGTACAAAGTGACCTCTTAACCACTTAAGACCCGGACCAATACGCTGGCAAATGACCCAAGGGGTTTTTGCGATTCGGCACTGCGTCGCTTTAACAGACAATTGCGCGGTCGTGCGACGTGGCTCCCAAACAAAATTTGCGTCCTTTTTTTCCCACAAATAGAGCTTTCTTTTGGTGGTATTTGATCGCCTCTGCGATTTTTATTATTTGCGCTATATACAAAAATAGAGCGACATTTTTGAAAAAAAATCAATATTTTTTACTTTTTGTTATAATAAAAAACCAATAAACTAAATTTTAGTCAAACATTTAGGCCAAAATTTATTTAGCCGCATGTCTTTAGTAAAAAAAAAATCGCATTAAAAAAAAATTAGCTACCTAGCGGGAACAGCGACACTAATACAGCGATCAGAAAAATGATCGCTTAGTGACGCTGGCAATAGGGAGTGAAAGGGTTAACTAGGGCAGTGATCAGGGGGTTAAAACTTTATTGGGGGGGTGGGGGGGGCTACCCTGACACTACTGACTGTCTGACTGTCACACTGTCTGTCACACTGACACTAAATACAGTAATCATACATGATTACTGCATTCAGTGACACTGTGACAGGGGGGAGGGGGGGGGCGATCGCGGGGGTTAAATGTGTGTGTCAGTGTGCTGTTTGGTGCAGACTTACTTGTTCTGTAGTGATCTCTCCTCAGCGGCGCTTGAAACAAACGCCGAGGGAGAGATCACGTCGCTTCCTCCTTCCTGTGTTTACACAGGAGGAGGAAGTGACAGGTCAGGCGGGCGCGCGCATTGGCTGGGAGCGATCCGGAGGGGGCGGATGAAAACGGATAGCCGCCCCCACTTGTCGGATCGCTCCTGCAGCCGCGCGGACCGCCGCATGTACGGGGGGGGGGGGGTCCGATCGGACCCCCGATCCCCCCCATGGCACCAACGTATATATACGTTGATGTGCCTGTCGGTGCCATTCTGCCGACGTAAATGTACATGCGGCGGTCCTTAAGTGGTTAAAGAGAATAAATTGAGCTTTTGCACATAGTTTTATGTTATTGTGTTCAAAACTAAAACTATTTTTAAAATATTTTCATATTTTTTTTTTTAGGTAAGTAAAATATGAAATTTGCTATTAATGATAATACTCTTTATTTACAGCTGGTGGAGTTAGTTACGCACCTGTTCCACCGGGTGTTGTCTTCTGTGCCTGCTCTAGTGCCCCACAGCCAGCATCCAGTGTTCTTTCACCACTATGATTCACTGGGCTTGATTTACTCCAAATCTAGGTTGACATCAATGCAGGCTGCACTTGATGCATTTTCCAGGTACGGTTTGCAGTGCATTTTGTATTTTTAAACCCTCGCTTTTGATGTGTTTTTGCATGCAGTTTTAATGCATTTTGCGTTTAACATTTTTTTTTATTTAAACACATTGTAAACACACTGTATATAGCTGGCCACTAAGGAGCGGGCAGGGAACCTGGCTGCAGCGTCCTTAACAACTTATGAGTCATCAGCTGTCAGCGGGGTTCCCCGCTGGCAAAAAAAGAGGTGAAAATAACAGGTCCTTCAGGTCTGGTATAGATTTGAAGGGACCCCCCCCCCTCACCATTTTTTTTTAAATGGGGTGGGGTCCCCCCTAAAATCTATACCAGACCCTTACCTGAGCATGCAGCCCACCAGGTCAAGAAAAGGAGGGTACAAACAAGCGCCCCCCTTTCTGAACCATGCCAGACTGCATGCCCTCAACATGGGGGGTGCTTTAGGGCAGGGGAGCTCTGCCTCCTCTGCCCCAAAGCACCTTGTCCCCATGTTGATGGGGACAAAGACCTCTTCCCAACAACCCTGGGTGATGGTTGTGGGCGTCTTATCAGAATCTAGAAAGCCCCCTTTAAGAATAATCCCATCCCCCATGTGAATGAGTATGGGCTACATTGTACCCCTACTTATTAAACTAAAATAAATAAGTGCAGTGTTACAAAAAAACAAGAGACAGTTTTTGACAAGTCCTTTATTAAAAATTAAGAATGTCCCCCATTGTGGCTCCAACATGTCCTCTTTCTCCGGTCTTCATCCTCTGGTCTTCTCCCTCCGGTGGTTTCTTCTCACTCTGGTGTTGCTTCTCCCTCCGGTGTTGCTTCTCCCTCGAGTGTTGCTTCTCCCTCCGGTGGTTTCTTCTCTCTCTCTGCAGGTTTTTCTCTCCACAGGTGATCGCTTCTTCATCTGCTGCCACTAACCTCCTGGGGCGTGACGTCACATGGAGAACCCTCCCCTTGTGACATCACGTGAGGTAATTTACTGAAACTGGTGCATCTGTGTATAGTAAGTTAGTAACCATAGTTTTTTTCTATCAAAGCCTAATTGCAGGAGCTGAAGTTGGAAGCGGAATGGTTAATATGCACAGCTGCACCAGTTTTAGTAAACTCTCTCAATGACAGCCCCACTCTGTCTGGAACACGCAGACGGTGGGATTCTTAGCTACTATTACTAGTTTAAAGGGATTTTGGACCCCTTCAGGCTTCTGGTGCTTCATGCTGGACATATAAAAAACATAATATACATTAGACTATTGTTCTTGATTGAAGTTATTTGTCATTATTTGATCCTAGTCATTCGAAGGGCTGTGATACTGCCTCTGCTGCCCAGCTTGAGGTTATGTTTAGCCAATTCTGGTGGTTACCTCCGTTCTTAAGAAGCTTATGTGGAGTTCTGGATATATGCTCACTGATTAGGGTATGAGAAGTTTGATAGCTTTAGAATTGCGTTCCCAGGTCCTTTGCCTACAATAATTTCTGATATCTTCCTTACTCCAGTACTATTTTCAATCTCCTGAAGAAGCGCTGATGGCGCAACATGTAGAGTAACCTTCATCACACCTCAACCACTAACCACATTTTCTTGGAATATTCAGTATCCAAGTCAATATTACTTTTGACTCTATATATTTTGGTAACAACTGGTATCATAGGTGGTGTGAGTGCATTGTAGGTCAAACTACGTAATGATTTTAATATTTTTCAATAATTCGTATGGGGGCTTTCTTCAAATTGTCCATTTCAAGTCTCCCTTTCATGTCCAAGTATTTCTCCAACTTGCTCATTGTGTTTTAGCCAGCCACTCCTTAGCAGCACCTGCGCACTTCTACCCTCTCCCAGCCTAAGTGCTACAATGGACTCCTACCTACATACTTGAGCTTGGTTCCTAGTAACTGCCTGCTCGGGTAAGTCAGAGGATCGCAAACTTATTATTGTCTGCACCAAAATGAATCTCCAAAATCAGGAGCTTTGGTGAAGCAAGGTAGTTCCTTAGACTCAGTGCCTCAGGTCATTTGCTGAATGTGTAGGCATACTGGGCCCTTCCCAAAGGAACATTGTTAAAAGCTTAGAAAATATGAGTTATTTCTAAGTAAATCAGATATAGCCCTTAAAAGACAGAAACAGGCAATAAAGGCTGGCTCTGAAATAAAATAAAAATGTTTACAGGCAGGTAAAGTCATTATACTAGCGTTTTTTTTTCTCTGGAGTTTTTCTTTAATATTTTCTAAACTAGCATCCACAAGTTGGTGAGAAAAGTGAAAGGTCTTTCTAATAAGTTCAGCACGCAGCTGCTTTACGATGTACATGATCTTTGCCCTCCTGTAGAATCACCATAAACAGATTCCTGAATACCGTAATCCACTTAATGCAAATGTCCTATGTGATGAGCCAGCTGTTGTCAGGCTAGAGCCCTGAGCCATCCTCAGAGTACATAGATCTTCAGGAAACAAATTATGAATGTCATTTTTTTTAATATTTAATATAATCAAATAACAAACCATTTTGTGTGGGGTATAAAGAATTAACTGTTGCAAATTTTATTTTAGGAGCCCAGTGTGCATACTTCTGTCAGTCCATAAGATGTCCAAAATGGCAGGAAGGGAGTTGAAGGTCTGAAGGACCCCATACCATCTCACATCTTCGGGAGGAAGTGGAAAATTGCAATATTTGCGCACCACTAAGGAGCTGTTTGGGAGGCATTTAAAAAGGACAATCAATACACAAGAGCTGGCAATCATTTTGGTTGAAGCTTCAAGGGTTGACTGTCACAGAAAGTTTTCAGGGGGCCTAATATACATGCTTCAGCCAGTCAGTAAGATGTCTGAGAAGGGCAAAACTCAAAGGATTTAGGATGCGTTTGGTAACAGTATATTCATTTTTGACTGCTGAATTTCCACACAAATGTGCTTTGTATGCGTGCATTTTTGTTGCCTATATGCATTACAACAGATACTGTATGTAGTATAGCCTAATTACCTGAAAACATAACAATAATGCCACGTACACACAATCGGTTCATCTGATGAAAACGGACCGATGGATTTTTTCATCAGATATCCGATGAAGCTGACTTTCATGAGTCTTGCCTTCACACCATCAGTTAAAAATCCTATCATGAACAATGCGGCGACGTAAAACACAACGACGTGCAGAGAAAAATTAAGTCCAATGCTTCCGAGCATGCGTCGGCTTGATTCTGAGCATGCATGGATTTTTGACCAATGAATTTCTCCACAAACAATCATTTATTCTATCGTTTTGTTAACCATCAGAACATTTTAAAACAGGTTCTATTTTTTTTCAACGATGGGGAAAAAAAACAATGGGGCCCATGCACAATCGGTTCATCAGATGAAAGCTGTGCATCAGACCATTTTCATCAGACGAACTGATCGTGTGTACAGGGCATTACTCTACATCTATGAATGGAACCCCTAGGTGTACAGCTGTGAGTACCCACAGCAGCCTTACCTAACCGACAAATGAAAACCCAACTACACACAAAGGCCCGGATTCACAAAGCACTTGCGCCGACGTATAATCAGATACACTGCGTAAGTACAAATATGCACCGTCGTATCTGTGCGCCGGACCCACAAACTAAGATACGCCTAAAAACAGACTTCATCCCACCGACGTAACTTGCCTACACCGGTGTAGAGTGGGCTCATATTTACGCTGGACGCAGGTGGCGCTCCCATTGATTTTCGATTCAAATATGCAAATGAGGAAGATACGCCTGGTGCATGATTTACGCGGTTTGCGTAAGTTTTACTCTCGGGGTAAAGTTATTCCACATAGATGAGGCGCAACCCATGCAAAGGTATGGACCAGGGAACATAAGCCTACGTATTGTATGTTGGACGTCTGTGAATATGGGCCGACGTGGTTCTGGATGGGCGTAGGTTACGTTAACGGCGTACACAGTGATCCGGTGTATCTTAGGCAGTTGTTCCAATGTGGTTGTGCACATGCGCACAGGGATACGTCCACGTCTCGACGCATGCAAAGTGATTTAAATACTGGTCTGGCGCCCGGCCTATCATTTGCATGGGGTCACGCTTCATTAGCATGGATCGCGCCCACTTCCAGCCCAATTCCACCTACTTCCACTTATGCCGGCTTACACCTACGAAATATATGCCACGCTGGTGCAACGTTGGGAGCATTTGCTTTGTTGAATTCATGCTTGCCTCTCTGCGCTGCGTCAGCGTAGCGTAAAAGAGATACGCTACGGCTGCATAAATGTGCCCCGATGTCTGTGAATCCGGGCCATAGTTTAGAACATTCAACCTAGAACTTATCTAATGTCTAATCACCAACCATCCCAAACTCAGCTTCCTAACACTTTTTTTGCTGGCAAGACAAATCAGCCATCATACAATACAGACATCCCAACCTTCAAGAACTCATTTCAGGAAGGTGGCTAGGGATGAGCTTTGTGTTTCGAGTCGAACATCATATGTTCGATCGTTCGTCGAATTACGAATATTATGGGCCGTTCGCGTCACGGCCCATAATTCACTGCGGCATCGCAGTGCATTGCTGGCTGATGATTGACCAAGCATGCACTATGACCCGCATGCTTTGGCCAATCACAGCGCGCAAAAAACGGAGAGCCATAATTGGCTAAAGCCAGGATGGCTTTGGCCAATTATGTCTCAGGGGGTATAGTACACGCCCCACACTATATAAGGCCGCCTCCGTGTAGGCCTTGTGTAGTGTGTTGCAGTGGTTAAGGACAGATAGAGAGAGAGAGAGAGAGAGTGTAATTTATTTTGAGTTAGATAGAGCAGGCAGGCGAGTCAGTTACAGTTACAGTGTGTAGAGGATATATATGCATCCCAGGTGTTGTGTATATATATATATATATATATATATATATATATATATATATATATACACTGTAGTGAGTTTAGCTAGATCCATTCCTGTATGCTCTTCCTAATATACTGACAGGCAGGCAGGTGATTGTGCTAGCTGCAGTATTTTCACTTGGTGTACTGTGTCCTCTGCACTGTGTGCACCTAAAGCTAAATGAATACAATTGCTGGTGTTCTCATATTAATACCACAGGCAGTAATCAGCAAGCATTTTCACTTGGTGTAGTGTCTCATCTGCACAGTGTGCACCTATAGCTACGTGAATACAATTGCTGGTGTTCTCAAATTAATACCACAGGCAGGGATCTGCAAGTATTTTCACTTGGTGTAATGTCTCATCTGCACAGTGTGCACCTAAAGCTACGTGAATACAATTGCTGGTGTTCTCATATTAATACCACAGGCAGTGATCACCAAGTATTGTCAGTATTTGTGCAGCTACATCTCTTTGCAGACCATTAGTATGTCTGGAAGGACAACAAGGAGAGGCAGAAAGTCACGAGCCGATAAAAGATGGCAAGCAGGCTCTGCGTCTATAGACAACAGTGCTGGTCGTGGACACCGTGCATCCTCATCAGCACTTGGCCGTTGGACACACTCGTCCTTTTTTTAGGCAGTTGGCCGCGTTGAGCCGCAACATGCCGAACACTTGGTAGAGTGGATGACCAAGCCATCCTAGTCCTCCTCTTCCTCTCTCACCCAGGCTCAGGGTACTTTGTCTAGCAAAGCAGATGCCAACGCGGCCTCTTCCCTCTTCTCAATGGCATCAGCCACTCCTTCCTTAGTCCCACCATGTCCTCCTGAGGAGTCCTCTGAACTGTTTGACCACAGTGTTGGGTACATGCTGCAGAAGGATGCACAGCGTTTTGAAGGCTCCGTTAATGGTACACGGCTAGAGGAAGGCAGTAACGAGAGCCCAAAGAGAGGGGGTGCCCAAGAAGGACAGCAATATGGCAGTCATGTTCCCCTAGCTGCAGCATACTGCCAGGTTTGCTACAGTGATGAGGAGGGAGTGGATGATGAGGTCACAGACTCCACGTGGGTGCCTGATAGGAGAGAGGAGAAGGAGGCACATCAACGACGCAGGATGCCCTCCAGGGGCCATCTTAAGGGCAGCACACGACTGCATCACACCACAGAGCTCCGCATGTGCAGGGCGCTGCTGTCTCTTCGTCAACTCCGTGTTATTCCAAAAGTTCTTTGTTGGAAAAAAAAATTGAGACGCACAAAACATCAGATCGCACAACTGCTATTTGCAACATATGTCGCAATCGTATTTCGTGTGGCCAAAACATCACCCGCTTGGGCACCGCATGCTTGACCAGACATATGTCGACCTGCCATGCAGTTCGTTGGCAAGCGTACCTCAAAGACCCACACCAAAGAACAAAGCGGACCTCTCCTTGCTCCTCATGAGCTGGGATCTCCAACCCCACTATAACTTGAGTCCTCTCTGAAGCCTGCACTGATAGAAGGTGCAGAATTAGGTGCGTCACAGCCAAGTACTTGCAGGCAATCTACTATCGGTACACCAACATCAGATTGTACCAGGCAAATTTCCCTGCCCCAGCTGCTGCAGCACCGAAAGAAGTTTGAATGCTAGCTTAGCTAAATTGCTAGCACTTCAACTGCTGCCTTTTCAGTTGGTAGACTCTGCCCCCTTCCGTGAGTTTGTGGAATGTGCGGTACCTCAGTGGCAGGTTACCAAACACCACTTTTTCTCACAGAAGGCGATTCTGGCTCTCTACCGGCATGTGGAAGGCAATGGCCCAGATTCACAGAGAGTGGCCGCACATTACGCCGCCATAGCGCAAACGCCGTATGCCACGTATGCGGCGACGCAGCGCGGAGAGGCAAGCTCTGCATTCAGCAAGCTATTGCTCCCAACGCTGCGTCAGCGTGGCGTATTTTTCGAAGGCGCAGGCCGGCGTAGGTGGAAGTGCCTAAGCTATGCCGGATCACTACGTACGCTGTGAACTTAACCTACGCCCAGCCAGACACACGTCCAACGCAATACGCCGGCTTGTGTTCTCTGGTGCAGACCTTCGCATGTCTGTTACTGGGTTGCACCTTATCTATGGGGAATAACTTTACGCCGGACGTACCACTTACGCCCACCTCGCGTAGCATGCGTCGGGCGCACGCACGTTCGTAAATCGCCATATGTCCCTCATTTGCATGTTTGAATGCCTAATCAATAGGAGCAGAAACATGCGTGCAGACGAAAAGTGTACCCATGCTACGCCGGTGTATGTAAGCTATGTCGGCGTAGGGTGGCCAGTTTTTAGGCGTATGTTGGTTTTTGGGTCTGGCGCACACATACGCTGGCGCACATTTGCACTTACCAGCGCAAATTTGCACTTATGTCGGCGTAAGTGCTTTGTGAATCTGGGCCAATGTCCATGCCTCGCTGGACAGGGCGGTCAGTGGTAAGGTGCATATAATCGCTGATTCATGAGTACTTCATTGGGTTCTGTCTTGACTTCCTCATTTCCTCTTAGTGGGTGGGAAACTAGCACTTCAACTTCTGGCAGTGGAAGACGTGTCTCCCTCGTAATGGGTGTTCCCTGAATGGTGGGATCATGTTCTAAGGGGAAAATCCATATCCAATCAAGGTCTAATTGCTCCTCATCACTCTCATCTTCAGGTGCCATGGGCTGGCATGCTTTCCTGGCCCTAGGCCTTAGCGTAGGGGACTGATAAGTCCCTTAACAGGAAGATAAAGGTACTCAGACAGCCTCGGATATAGGCAGCAGATGGTTTCAAGGGCCAGGTCTTCAGAGGCGCAGTCCAACCCTCAGGTTGGTTTGGTACACAAGAAGCCTGGATAATCGTTTACAGACAATGTAAGGTTGGGAGTACCATCGATCAGCCAGTTTGTTTCCCAGGCACTCCTAGGTTGCGCAACAACACTCAATCTCCGGGTTGTAGTTCCTTGACCCTCACTCTGAGATCAACGTTTTTCTCGTTCCTCTGTTCTCTGTTGGTGGATGCTTCCTTGGTTTTCCCATAGGCCATCTTAAAAATTCTTTCCAAGCCTGTCGACATACCCCCAGTAGGAGGCCTGAGGGGTATGACCTCTGGGACCAGTTCTATTCCAACATCTTCCTCTGCTAAATCAGCTTCCACCACTACATAAGTGTCCGGCTGGTCCCATGACAATTTAACAGTGGCTTTCATGCAGGCCCTCTCACCCGGCTGCAAGACCTTTTCGTGAGCATCCAATCGCCACAGCCTTCGTACTCCTTCCACAGGACCCTTCTTTTCCTGCAACACTCGCTGGAAGGCCTGTTGCACCTGAGGGTGAATCTTCCCTACTGGAGTGCCCTCCAAAGCCAGTGGAGTGGGTAGCCTCCTTACAAGATTGGTGTAAGTGCCAATCGGCAAGGAATTTCAGCCCAGGAGGTCAGGGGCAGACAACAGCCAATGTGTCAAAAGTCTCTGGTTTCACAGCCAGGGAAGTATCAAAATGTATCTTGATGGGTATGTATCCGTCGTATGGGAATTTCTGGGTCCCTAAGCCCCACATTTCTAACTCTTCACGTTTACACAAAGGGATATGCTTCAAGGATTTGTGATCTTCTTCCTTGAGGGTTTAGTTTATTTTGCTTTCCTTGGTCAGGGAGAGGAAGGGGTAACAACTGGCTTGTGTCCCCATTTTTCCATAAGCCTTTCCTTTAGTAAAGGAGGAGGAAAAGCAGCAGGGGGCTTGCACCCCTTTTTTCTTTTATTTTTTTCTTGGAGCTCCGTCTTCCCATGGAACTCCCAACTAGCTCCTTCACTGAGGCCCCCTAAAGTGTCCCGCCAGCTTTGGGAAGAGTAACTTCTGTAAAGCCTTCAGAATGTCTGCAAGTAATTGGGAGCTGATGCCAGCGTTGGGACACTCAGCCTGAAAGTGTCCAGCCTTCCCACATCCACCATAACATCTCTTCTCTCGTCCTTGGGAGAATTTTGGCTCCCCTTGGCGAGTCCCTTGTTCTTGAACCTTGGCTTGGGTCTCCATCACTCGCATCAAGGCATGATACATCTGGGTTTGAGCTTGAGCTACCTGAGCCCTCAGTTTGGTTTGGCCCAGTTCACATACTGGCTTATTAGTGTCAGGAATGGCCCGCCCCACCAGTTCAGATTTAGTTCCACTGTCTCCATCCAAGAAACAGTTTTTCGCATGAACAGCTCGGGCCACCACTTTCTCCCTGTTTCCAGCAGTAGAACCCACTTTCTTTGTTCTTTGACCTTTCTCCTCTAATAGAGCCTCTTCTTCTCTCACTTCTCTTATCAATTCAAGTATGTATGCACCAATTTAATTCTCTTCAGTAACAACTTTAGCACAATCGGGTGATTTGGCCTAGCCCCATGCAGAACCGGTCTATGGTCGCCGACTGCATTGCACGGGAGCGTGCCTGCAAGCTAACCCCTTTGGGAGAGAGATTCCCAGAAGGGGTTAGCTCTTGTGGGGAGGGGCCGCTGTGAGACCCCAGAAGAGGACGATCAGGGCCACTCTGTGCAAAACTAACTGCACAGTGAAGGTAAGTATGACATGTTTGTTTTAAAAAATAAAATAAACCTTTACAACCCCTTTAAGTCAAATAGTAACCTTTAGGGCCAGTGTCGATAAACTTTGACAGGCTTTAATCATTAGGTTGAGGACCTTCTGATATGCTTTAGAATTTATTGCTGGTGGAGTTAACCTGCTTTTGCATTTTCATAGAAATGTATAGGGAGAGAAGCAGTTCTGAAACAAACAAAAGTCACTTTACACTGGTCATTATTATCTCTCTGACCCCAGGCTCTGGCTTATGTGGCAATAAAAAAAAAATATCAGGTAATAGGTTGTCTGTCTAAGTCACTCAACACCCACTTTTAGACAGAAGAATAAAGAAATCTTATGTTAGAATGTTATGAAGGTTATTCACAGTCCAAGTGAAAAATGCATCACACCGAAAAAACCCACACGGCCATATTTCACGTTCCTCTTTTTTCTTCTAATAACTCCTTAAAGCTCCTCACACTCCAGCTGGCATGGTGCAGAAGAGGCTCTTTGATTCTGTGACAAAAAAACCCTTTTAAAGTTGCATTTTGCCGGAGTGTTTATGCCAGGACTGTAAACAGTATTAGCGTGCGTTTATTTTACAGTGAATTAAGTGTCAATAGGAATTTGACCCCGTGTGAGCTGATATTAGCAGGATTTGTCCACTGGACAGAATCCAGAATAGGCCCTGGCATATTTCATCTCACAAAGACCACACTGAGCCGAAGAAAGCAGAGCCTTAAGACAATGCAAAGCCCCATTCTGTAAATAGCCAGTAACTGCCAACCAATCAGACTCTGGCCTTTGCTAGCCTGACACGCCAATCGGATGTTTGTGTTCGTTTTTGAGATTAGCACTTCACTCATCAATGTAAAAGTTAAATATTTTCCCCTGCTGACATATGATTATTAGTATTACAAAGACACTCAACTTATGGAGAGCGGATTGGCATTTTCCGTATGTTTTAACTAAACAACAGATAAATTATTTGTCTGTGTCCAAATTAATTTTACACATTTTTTTACTGCGAGAAGTAATACACTTAATATCTTTTTTTCTAGATGAATCAACGTGTGTCTGATACAGTGTGAGACCAAGTTCATGTTTAAACTTCCTAAAATGGGTTGAAACTGCACAATCGTGTTTAAAGCTTAACCACTTCAGGCCCGCGCTACCGTCGGATGACGGCAACAGCGCGGGCCTGAATATCCAACATGCCGTCATTTGACGGCATGTCATTCTGTTGTTCCCAGCGCGCGCTGTAGTGCTCGCTGCGGGGAAGCCCTGTGTTGTCCGTGTCCCTTGGACACGGCCAATCACAGATCGCGGCGAACGGCCAATCAGAGTGGCCGTTTGCGATGCGATCTGTGGGCCAATGAGAGATGATCTCTCATAGATCATCTCTCATTGCCGTTTTACACAGAGACAGCGTCCTGTCTCTGGAGAGGAGGAGCCCGATCTGTGTTCCTTCCTACATAGGGACACAGATCAGTCACCCCCCCAGTCACCCCCCCCTCCCCCCACAGTTAGAACACACCTAGCATACACATTTAACCCCTTCCTCACCCCCTAGTGTTAACCCCTTCAATGCCAGTCACATTTATACTGTAATTAGTGCATATTTATAGCACCGATCGCAGTATAAATGTGAATGGCGCCAAAAATGTGTCAAAAGTGTCCGATGTGTCCGCCATAACGTCGCAGTACCAATAAAAATCGCAGATCGCCGCCATTTCTAGTAAAAAAAAAATAATAAAAAATAATAATTCTCTCCCCTATTTTGTAAGCGCTATAACTTTTGCGCAAACCAGTCGCTTATTGCGATTTTTTTTACCAAAAATATGTAGAAGAATACGTATCGCCCTAAACTGAGAAAAAAAATGTGTTGTTTTTTTTAATTGGGATATTTATTATAGCAACAAGTAAAAAATATTGTATTTTTCTTCAAAATTGTCGCTCTTTTTTGTTTATAGCGCAAAAAATAAAAATCGCACAGGCGATCAAATACCACCAAAAGAAAGCTCTACTTGTGGGGAAAAAAGGACGTAAATTTTGTTTGGGAGCCACGTCGCACGACCGCGCAATTGTCAGTTAAAGCGACGCAGTGCCGCAAGCTGAAATTTTACCTGGGCAGGAGGGGGGTGTATGTGCCCAGTAAGCAAGTGGTTTAAAGCAGAACTCCGAGATTTTCAAAAAATCCCCCCATTAGTATGTAGCACCTGTGTACTTTCAGTACAGGTGCTAGTCTTAAATTTAAGGGGGATGAGAGAGTTATTTGTCTCTCATCCAGCGATTTATCTAAATTGGGCCTCTGTTTCAGCTGGGCTATGCTGTGGGCTCATTCTGTTAGATGGCAGCAGTGGAGCCTAGTCTCTTGTCAGAGGCCAATTAGCAGGGGTTTTCCCTCGCGGGGCATGCTGGGGGAGAGTACTTCTGGAACAGACGCCGTTGGGCGAGGTCTTCTGGTTCCTGGTGCAGCACCCACCTTTAGGGTGACCATACATCACCCCGAGCGTTATGGCCTACCTGGCCGGGGCGTGGGTGGTACGCGGAGATCCTAGTTCCGGGACCATGTTGGCCTGGAGCAACTGAAGTGTGGCGGGACCCCAGTGATCGACTGGGGTCCTAACTTGAAGATCACAAGCGAGTTTAGCTGTTCGGTGGGAACCCAGTTGAGGAGCACCAAAGAGAGGGTGGTGGTCCAACAGCACTGGAGCAAACCATCGGGGATCGAGGTGACACTGAAAGGCTGGATGTCAGCAACCTGTCAGTCGGTCACCAACTGAGAACTACTTAGGTGACATACATTCAGGCACTAAATTCACTAAGGAAGATTCATCTCATGACCTACGTTCTGGGGAAGGGTCTGTGGCAGAGGCCTGTCTTCCCATAAGGTTCTGAGTGATATCCTGGCTGCCAGGTCGGTGTGAGAGGCCTGTCCAGGTACACTATACCCACTCCGGCTGGAGCGGCGACGAAAGCAAAGTGTCGTTTGAAGTAGGACTGCTTCTGTTACTCATAGGCCTGAGTCTGTTACTCTTCTCCTCATTCATCTTTCTCCTATTTCACCTCAAGTTATTGTATTACCGTGTTGGGTCAAATAATGCACAATAAAAGACATCCACTGTTTGGACATTCCATTACTGCTACTCTTTTCTCAACTACCCTAGACATCGAAGCTATAGAGGTAACAGGCCGACCCAAATCTATCCAGCGGCTCCCGCGGGGGTGAGCGCTACAAATACAAAACACACACAAAACACTAAACGGTTGTAGGGATGTAGTGATTTCCTAAATTGCTGTGTATTGTGATCTGTTAGTGTAGTATTAGACCCCTTTCACACTGAGGCGGTTTGCAGGCGCTATTGCGCTAAAAATAGCGCCTGCAAACCAACCTGAAACAGCGGCTGCTGTTTCTCCAGTATCAAAGCCCAGAGGGGCCGCTCCAAAAGTCCTGCTAGCTGCATCTTGGAGAGGTGAAGGAGCGGTGTGTTTACCGCTCCTTTTTAATTGAAAGCAATGGGACACCACGGCTATACCGCCGGCAATGTGCCTCTGCAGAGGCACATTGCGGGTGGTATTAACCCTTTTTCGTCCGCTATCGGGGGGTAAAACCGCACCGCAAGTGGCCAAATACTGCCGCAATTCCGATAGAAAAGCTCCGCTAAAAATAACGCCACTTTACACCACCGCACCTCCCATCCTAGTGTGAAAGGGGCCTTAGCCAGCTTAGTTGTGTGCTGGCTGTGCACCCTAATGCCTTGTACACACGATCAGAATTTCCATCGGGATAAACTCTGACTGATTTTTCTGACGGAATTCCGTTCATGCTGTCTTGCATACACCCTGTCACACCAAATTCCGACCATCAAGAACGCGGTGACGTACAACACTGCGACGAGTTGAGAAAAATTAATTCAATGCCTCCGAGCATGCGTCGACTTGATTCTGAGCATGCGTGTTTTTTTCTCCGTCGGAGTTCCATACAGACAAATGGAATTTTCAATATTGTTCTCTTTCTAAGTCCATCAGAATTTCCGTAGGAAAAACTCTGATGGCGCACACACACGGTCAGAGTATCCGATGAAAAAAGTCCATCTGACTTTGTTCATCAGAAATTCCAAATGTGTGTATGAGGCATGAGGCTGCATTCACACATAAGCGCAACGTTTTGTACCGCGATTTGCCACAACAAATTGCAGCGCTTTGTACCGCGATTTGCCGCGACAAAACGCGTCATTTTAAACTTTTTTTTTTTTAACAAGTCATTGTTGTCTATGCCGAACGCCGAAGCCGCCTGAAAAAAAGGGTCTGGGACTTGTTTTGAGCTTCAGGCTTTCGTTTCGGCGTGGAGATGTGAACCATCTCCATAGACAACAATGTTAAATCACCCCTCCGGCTGCAATAGCGTCGGGCGTTAAAACGCCTAGGTGTGAATGGAGCCTAATTGTCCAGTGATTGTTCCCAGTCACATGCTGTGTGAGTGTTCTCCAGCAGGGTGTGCTAGAGATATTACTGCACATAATAGATATTTAATACCTGGCCAATCAGCAGGCCTGGGGAGCTTACTATTAAGTATTTGAGTCACTTCCTGCTTTTGCTTTTTCCCTCCAGGGATTTCCCTTGAGAGGATGTATGTGTGATACACTTATTTAAGCCTCAGGGCCTAGAGGTATGAAGTGTTGAGGGATCTCCTGTCATCTGAGGTGTCTCTAAGCTGCTGGCTGAGATGAAGTGCTACTGGCCATTGGGGAAGCAAAGCTGCAGTTGTCTTACCACAGGGATGGTGAGTGACCGACTGAGCTGGAAAGCACCACATGAACCTTCCCACTGCTCTCCTGCCTTGTATCCTAAGACTGAGAATACACAAGGACCTCAGTTGACAAGGTACCACATTTATGAGATGTATTCCATTCAGCAGAGTTACAGAAGGATTGATATTAGTGAGAAGACCATGTATGGGACTCAGAGACTGTGTATTGTTAATGGAACCCCTCAGGTATCCTGTGTTCCCTCCACCCTCCTTCCTACTCTTCATGCATGTTCATTATTAAATATCTAAAACGTATTCAAACTGACTGGCGCCCTTAATTTATCCACCACCACCCGGAAAAAAGGACTTTCATCCTGAGAAGGAATGTGCCTAGGGTTGCCACCTGTCCGGTTTTGACCCGGACAGTCCGGGTTTGGACACATGTGCCCGGTTTTGAAGCCTCCTGAGACCCGGGCACATTTAAAAAAAAAAAAATATATTTTTTTTTTTTTTTTTTTTTAGCTGTCCATCCTGGCCCGGCCGCAACAGAGCTGCACATCCCCGGCTCCACCAGCTTGCCTGAGTGTTAGTAGAAGGTGTGCCGCCCACAGCAGTGCTCTCTGTTAGCCCCCTGTAAACATGTGTGCATCTGGGCTGTAAACATGTGTGCAACTTCTCACTGTGCTAGCCCCTCCCCCTCCCTCCCTCCGGCGCGCCTCCGTCTGCATTGTGTGCTGCAGAGTGGAAGGGGACACAGAGTGCTCAGCTCTTCTCTGACTGGCTACAGAATACACATGGAGGTGGGTGGATGGGCGGACCATACACTACCCCCACCATACACTAAACATACAGTTCTGCCCCCCCCTGCATATACCATTACCATCCACAGCCGTATATATACAGTTCTGCCCCCCCTCCATACCATCCACAGCCATACATACAGTCCTGCCCCCCCTGCATATACCATCCACAGCCATACATACAGTCCTGCCCCCCCTGCATATACCATCCACAGCCATACATACAGTCCTGCCCCCCACTCAATATACCATCCACAGCCATACATACAGTCCTGCCCCCCCCCCCCCCTCCATACAGGGCTGGATTAACAGAGGGGCTGATGGAGCGGGGGTTGTAGCTCGATGACCAGAGGTCACAGAAACCCCACATTTGGGGGGTAGTCAGTTGAAGACCTACCCCACAACTGGTCAAAATATGGGATGGCTATAATTTATGGTTCCGGAGATACGGGCCTGCTTGCACAGCCTGTCAGAAGCTACATACAGAGCGGCCATTATAAATACAAGCTGACACACTGCAGCAGACTGAGAAAAAAAAAATCATCATTAATTTTTTGCTAGAAAATTACTCTATGGTGGTCTTTGCAACTTTTTATGTTGCACAGTGTAGAGCTGCATGATTCTGGCTAAAACGACAACTGCAATTTTTTTGCTTAGAAGATAGATGACGATTCTCTCACGATTCGTGCGGCATAACATCATCTTTCACATTAAAATGAAAAAAAAAAAAAAATGGACTAACTTTACTGTTTTGTTTTTATGGTTTTTATTATTCAATGAAGTGGGCAAATGCAGCGTGACATAAAATATTGCAGCAATTCCCATTTTTGTCTCTGCTAATATATATATAATGTTTGGTGGTTTCAAGTAATTTTCTAGCAAAAAATATTGCTTTTTAACAAGTGTTGGTCTTTAAGTGGTTACATTTCTTGCATTTACACACAGAAGTTTAATCTAAAAAGGAAGTTGGTTACAATGTTTCATGTTGTTTACAAACTTGGCAGACTGCCCGGATATTTTCTTTACACACAGAAGTTTATCCCTTTGATCTATGAAGAAAGTGTTAGTTACAATGTTTCCTGCTAAGAACTTAGCAGACTGTCCAGATATTTTCTTTTGACAGCTGAAAGTCTCTCCACTTGTTATATGATAGAATCAGCAAACTCTGCATTGGAGATGTCAGGGGGGGTGAATCGACATCACAATTTTTTAACGATTAATTGTGCAGCTCTAGCACAGTACTGTATTTGCGCAGCAATTTTTCAAACGTGTTTTTTTTGGAAATAAACTGTTTCATTCATTAAAAAAAACACTAAAGTTAGCACGATTTTTTTTGGTATCCTAAGCGATGCTTTAAATTTTTTTAGGTTACATGTTTAGAGCTACATACCCTCCACACTCCTCTCCTGTACATACTGCCCACTATCATACTCTCCACACTCCTCTCCTGTACATAGTGCCCACTATCATACCCTCCACACTCCTCTCCTGTTCATACTGCCCCCATCATACCCTCCACACTCCTCTCCTGTACATACTGCCCACTATCATACCCTCCACACTCCTCTCCTGTACATACTGCCCACTGTCATACCCTCCACACTCCTCTCCTGTACATACTGCCCCCATCATACCCTCCACACTCCTCTCCTGTACATACTGCACACTGTCATACCCTCCACACTCCTCTCCTGTTCATACTGCCCCCATCATACCCTCGCACTCCTCTCCTGTACATAGTGCTCCCATCATACCCTCCACACTCCTCTACTGCATATACTGGTCACTGTTACACCCTCTTCACTCCTTTCCTGCAAGTAATACCTACCCTCTGCACTCATTTCCTGTACATAATGTCTTACACTTTGCACTCCTTTCCTACACATACCAACATACGCGCCACACTCTTGTATATACTGTTGTAAATTCTGCACTCCCTCCCTGCACATACTGTAATACCCTCTGTACTTAATGAAAATTAAAAGGTGAACTAATACCCCTGATCTCCACTGCACTTACCTCTGTAGTAATGGAAGAGTTTTATTTAAATGATTGTGCTAAGGTTTATTCATGTCAGTGAGACTCTTACTTGTGGCACAGCAAAGTAAGCATATTTTATAGGTAAAATAATTATTTTGTTTAATTTAATCATGCCTCGTGATGCCCCTCCCTCAATATGGCCACACCCACCATATGTAGTGGCGTGTTCGGGTTTGGCTTGAGGAAAAGGTGGCAACCCTAAATGTGCCTGGGACATTTATCACCAAGTAAGTGGGTCTGGGACATTCACCTGTACCTATTGGGCATCAGTAGAGCCAAATGTGCCAGGACCGGCTACCGATAGCATTACACAGTTATTACATTTGAGACATTTCTTACAGATTAAAAAATAAGTCTGATTGAATTATCAGGAAGTCAGCTTTGTGATTCAAAAAATGCTTCATCTTTTTTGGCAGGGAGAATCTCTAAGGCCGCGTACACACGATCGAATTTGTCCGCTGAAAACGGTCCGATGGACCGTTTCAGCAGACAAATCCGATCGTGTGTACGGGCTAGCGGACAGATTTGTCCATCGGACAAATTTCAAAGCATGCTTTGAAATTTGTCCGCTACAAACCTGTCCGTCGGATATGTCCGCTGGTTAGTACGGGAAACCAGCGGACATATCCTCCCGCATATGCGTCGTATCCTGTGAATGGATCCGACGCATGCTCGCGGAAGTGTTTACTTCCTGGTGCGTGACGTAGCGGTGACGTGGCGGCGTCAACGTCACCGCCGCGTCACCACGCTGTCTGCCGGCGGGGATTTTGATCCGATGGTGTATACACGCCATCGGACCGAAATCCGATGAGACACGTTCGCTCTAAACTGTCCGTCGGACAAGTTTGAGCGGACATATCTCATCGTGTGTACGAGGCCTTAGAACAGTGATTACATCATATCCCGTTCTCTCTCTCTCTCTAAGGTCCCTTTCAAGCTAAAAATAGAGCCTAAATACCGCCTGAAAATCTCCTGCCCTGTAGTCTCAATGTGAAAGGCGATGCGCTGGAGGGACTTCTCCAAAAGTCCTGAAAGCAGCATCTTTGGAGCGGTGTGTTTGAAACCGCAGTAATAATGCCGGCAATGTGCCTCTGCAGAGGCGCATTGTCGGTGGTATTAACCCTTTTTCGGCAGTTAGCGGGGGTTAATACCGCACTGCTAGCGGCCAAATACCACCGCAATTCCACGGCAACTCAGACAGTATAGCGCTGCTATCCTGCCACCACACATCCCGCCCCAGTGTGAAAGGGGCCTAACTGTAATCAGACTACATTTCCCATGAATCTTTGTGATGGGAGTGAATGTGGGAGGTACACTAGGGTTGTACATGTAAATATGAACTCACCCACTATAACATAGTATCACAGTCCTCATTCTGCAGCCAGCAAGCCATACATAACACACGGTATGATAGGTTACAGCCTTATAAATGCAAAGCATTTTAATATAATATTGAATGCTTTTATTTAAATGAAATTAAAACATTTAATTTAATATGAATTCAAACCAGTGCAGCTTATAGGGTTGCCACCCTTTTCTTCAAGTCAAACCCAAAAAGTTTAGTGGTGGCCAGATTTATTTTTACATTATATACTATACAGTACATATATTTTGTGCTTAAACATTTATAATCATATGAAGTTAATAACAAGAGTCCCCTCTTGCCATCTGAATCCGCAGAGTTCCCCTCTTGCTATCTGAATCCGCAGAGTTCCCCTCTTGCCATCTGAATCCGCAGAGTTCCCTTACACTCTAAGGGGGGCTCTGCAGACTGATGTAAGGGAGAACTCTGGGGACTCTGACATGGGATGCTCTGGGAACCCTTATTTAAGGGCAAACACTGAACTCTGATGTACGGAGAGGACTGTGATGTAAGGGGGGACACTGTGGCCTCTGGTGTAAAGGGGAACTCTGATGTAGGGGTTGCTCTGAGAACCCTGACTTACCTTAATGTACTCACTCAGAGGCAGGAGGGGGGAGACTTCAGTCACAGACAGGGATGGATGGTGAGCTCACTCATCCCTTGGCAGTTGGCACCTCCCATCAAGATGTATCTGCTGGGCTTTAACCACTTCCTGACGGGCGTACGACTTTGTATGGCCGCAGCGTGGATCTTAATTGCTGGGAGGCTGTCTATATACGGCCTCCAGCGTGCCCGCCGCATCACTGAGATGCCGTTGCGCGTGTCTGGCGGCTGCGATGTCCGCCAGGCACCCACGATCGGCGGTTACAGAGACAAGGACGTGGATCTGTGTGTGTAAACACACAGATCCACATCCTGTCAGGGAGAGAGGAGACCAATCTGTGTCCCTTGTACATAGGGACACAGATCGGTCACCTCCCCCAGTCAGTCCCCTGCCCACACAGTTAGAAACACTATGCATGGTACACATTTAACCCCTTTCTCACCCCCTAGTGTTAACCCCATCAATGCCAGTCACATTTATACAGTAATTAGTGCATTTTTATAGCACTGATCGCAGTATAAATGTGAATGGTGACAAAAATGTGTCAAAAGTGTCCGATGTGTCTGCCATAATGTCGCAGTCCCAATAAATGCTTTGCTAGGGGCCAGGAGCGCCAACAGGGGCCTGAGAAGAGGAGGATCGGTGCTGCTATGTGCAAAATCATTACACAGAGCAGATAAGTATAACATTTCTGGTATAAAAATTGCCATTATTATCACTTTAAGTTTTGTTTTTGGGCTTAGATATACTTAGATATAAGCCCCTGTCGCTGATATCTAGGGCAGTTTCTCAACCTTTTTTGAGTCGAGACACCCTTTAAAATTATAGATAATCTCAAGGCACCCTTTAAAATTATGGAGGGTCTCGAGACACCCCATTCTAAAATGTAAAAAACTATTCTAATAGCTTTACATAATACAACAACATCCATCTGTAGGACACCCAATGTTAGAGGGTGATTTATTCTTCCGAAGCAAATACACTTTTGCACACTGGTACTGACTAGTATTCCCATGTTTCTCTTCACCCTCAATTTCTCTCCATCAGTCTGCTAGTGTCACCCCAGTGCTGAGGGAGAGCGGCACAGGAGGGGCAAACAAGGATGCTGTGGAGGCAACAGACATCCTGCTTATTAACTGATGGCATCTTTGGTTGTTAGGATGCTGGTGTCTAGAAAGTTGTAATGGTGTATAATGAAAACTTGTGGCTTTGTGTAACTAACAGGCAGGCTTGATTTTACACATATTAGCACATATCCTCTATCGTAAATATCAGTGGATGTAAACCCGATTTTTTTTTTTTTTTGTACAGTATAAGATTTCCTATCATCTGCGCCCAGTCTTGCCACACAGAGTTAATCCAGCTCTGAGCAATCCTCTTTTATTGTTCAGTGAAATAAAACGGACTTACAGAGAAAAACCTTGGTCCGTTCCGCCCCCTTGCTGTCAGCTACGAATAAGCATCGCACGATGTGAAACATGTCAGCTTTTGTTCTTTTGTCCACTCCTTCTTTTTGACTGCAGCAAATTTTGGTTGTTTTTTGATTTTCCTTTCATCCTATGCATTTGTGCACAGCCAGCACCCTTTCGGTTCACTGGGACAGAAGCAAAGGGGATTAACAGTTTTCAGAGCGGTATACATCTCTTACCTTGCTGTGAGTGGCAGGTTATTTACATATCTCATGCACTAGCCTGGAGAGCGGTATTATTTTTTAACCACTTAAGACCCGGCCAGGTTTTGCGATTCGGCACTGCGACGCTTTAACAGACAATTGCGCGGTCGTGCGATGTGGCTCACAAACAAAATTGGCGTCCTTTTTTTCCAACAAATAGAGCTTTCTTTTGGTGGTATTTGATTACCTCTGCGGTTTTTATTTTTTGCACTATAAACAAAAATCGAGCGACAATTTTGAAAAAAAAAACAATATTTTTTAATTTTTGCTATAATAAATATCCCTCAAAAATATATAAAAAACGAATTTTCCCTCAGTTTAGGCCGATACGTATTCTTCTAAATATTTTTGGTAAAAAAAATTGCAATAAGCGTTTTATCGGTTGGTTTGCGCAAAATTTATAGCGTTTACAAAATAGGGGTTCGTTTTATCGCATTTTTTTTTACTACTAATGGCAGCGTTCAGCGATTTTTTTTTTTTTTTTTTTGTGACTGCGACAATATGGCGGACACTTCAGACAATTTTGACACATATTTTGGACCATTGTCATTTTCCCAGCAAAAAATGCATTTAAAATGCAATGTTTATTGTGGAAATGATATTTGCAGTTTGGGAGTTAACCACAAGGGGGAGCTAAAGGGGTTATGTGTTCCCTAATGTGTGTTTACAACTGTAGGGGTGTGTGGCTGTAGGTGTAAAGTCATCAATTGTGTCTCCCTATAAAAGGGATCACGCGATCGATGATGCCGCCACAGTGAAGAACGGGGAAGTCGTGTTAACACGGCTCTCCCCGTTCTTCAGCTCCGGGGAGCGATCGCCGCACTCCAGCGGAGATTCGGACTGGGTCACGGACGCGGCTGGGTACTAGCACAGCACGTACCTGTACGTGCATGTGCCCAGCCGTGCCATTCTGCCAACGTATATGTGCAGGAGGCGGTCCTTAAGTGGTTATTTCCCACCCCTCTTTTAAAGTCATGTGATGACTTTTCTGGGTTTTGACTGGATGTTAGGGATCATAGCAGAATTTAGTGTAAGGAATACATAGAAGAAAATGCATGTTGACAAGGGGAGTGTAGAGGTGGGCGGGAGTCTACTGACATCACGACTCCACCCACAGAGCTCCAGTCAACAGACCCACCCACAGAATCTGCAGTTTTTCAGTTCTTTTAACAGAGGGGAGACATTTGACAGGTAAGTATACAGTACATGCAGGAGGCATCTATATCCTTATAGATCAGCACTTTGGCAGTAATTTAGAAAGGATGAGAGTGGGTTTACATCCACTTTAATAAAATGAAAGTATGATGGCGGGGCACGCACATCGAGTCCCCAGTGATGCAGCGTGCGCGCGCGCATTCTCTACAATGCCGAGAAGCCGGCGGCCCAGAGGGTCGGAGGGTTCCTGCCACTGTCATATGACAATGCCTTGTATGACAGTGGTAAAGAAATATGTGCCTTTTATCAAGAAATCAGTAAATTTGTCTAGGTGGAAATTATGTCATAAATCTGTTGCAGGTAAAAGACATTTTACCGGTCTTTTCTTCCCCAGTGAGACCATACAATATCATTTTGTAGTAATTACAAAGTAGATGCTGCAGAGGGGGGCTGATCTGTGTCAGACATTTGTGACACCAGGATTTACAAGACTGCGAATCAGCGTTTCAGTCTAGGAAGACTATGTAATGTCACCTGACCAAAAGTGGCTCTGTCTTTCTCAAGAGAACAGTAGATAAAGGAATTGTCAGGTGGAGTACTATGATCTGATATAAATAGATCTCTCACACTCATTAATCAGGCTTTTTACCACCGCTGTCTGGTGAGTGAAAAACTGCGGAAGGTGGCGGTGAATCACAAGTGTTTTGCATATTAACACTACTAAAACCTATACCTGCCACCTGAGATCAATTTATAAAGAACTATCACTGGGACTTTCTGCATTTAAATCACTTTAATACACTTATAATTGGTGTTGGAAATCGAGTATTGATTAATTTGTTGGTTATTATTGATTGATGTGAGCAGCACTAGTAGTAGTTATTTATAAGCACATATTGTGTAAGCATTGATGGACATGTTGATAATTTATTAAGCACGTTCATCTGTGCTTAGGATGTCTGGAACTGTGGTAAGGAACCCGCAAATAAAAACCGAGCACACAACGTATTTGCACTGATGGGTACTGATGAGACGACACTAATTAGGTGGCACCAATGGGGAGGCACTAATATGCCACACTGATGAGCACTGATAGGTGGCACTGATAGGTGGCACCAATAGGAGCCACTTATGGGTAGGGGTGCAACGGATCAAAAAACTCACGGATCGGATCGATCCTCGGATCGGGAGTCACAGATCGGATCATTTTCGGATCAGCAAAATAAATAAAAAATCTCCCCCACTGTAATATCCACATCTCTCTCCCCCCGTAGTACAGGCAGACAGTGACCCCCCCTTAGTACAGGCAGACAGTGACCCCCCCTTAGTACAGGCAGACAGTGACCCCCCCTTAGTACAGGCAGACAGTGACCCCCCGTAGTACAGGCAGACAGTGACCCCCCGTAGTACAGGCAGACAGTGACCCCCCATAGTACAGGCAGACAGTGACCCCCCGTAGTACAGGCAGACAGTGACCCCCCCTAGTACAGCACAGTGACCCCCCCCCAGTACAGCACAGTGACCCACATAGTACAGCACAGTCACCCCCCCCCCCTAGTACAGCACAGTGAGCCCCATAGTACAGCACAGCCACCCCTGTAGTACAGCACAGTCACCCCCATAGTACTTGCAGTTACCCCATTAGCGGCATTTGTGTGCGCCTCGAGCGCGGGCTTCTCCTCTGTTTACACCAACAGAGGAGGAGCCCGCGCTCGAGGCGCACACACGCCATCGGGTGTACCAAGATGGCCGCGGCTCCGGAGCTAGGCCGAAGCCGCGGCCTTTCCTAATTCTATGCCCGCGGTGGCGATCCGATCCGAAGGGGGTGACCCGTTCGGATCACGGATCGGCAGTGATCCGTTACACCCCTACTTATGGGCAATGATAGGCACTAGGGATGAGCTCCGGTGTGTTTGCACACTCCGCGTGCAGAGCCCACCAGAAAGTCAGCACGGCGCTGCACTAATCACAGGCAGGGATACATTGTCCCAATGCGTGGCTGCAGAGATTGGGAAATGTCTCCCTGCCTGTGATTAGCGCACAGCAGTGCCGACTTCCTGGCGGGTTATGCACATGGACTGTGCAAACACACCGGAGCTCATTCCTAGTGCCTTTCATTGCCCATAAGTGCCACCTATCAGTGCCTTCTATCAGTGCTCATCAGTGTAACATATTAGTGCCGTCTCATCAGTGCAGCCTATCAGTGAAGGAGAAAAATTGCCTATTTACAAATATTACAGACAGAAACTACAGTAAGAAAAAAAAATTTTTTGTCTTTTTTTTTTTTTCCTTTTTTTAGCAAAACATAACAAACCCAATGGTGATTAAATACCACCAAAATAAAAATTTGATACAAATTTTATTTGGGTACAACATTGTATGACCGCGCAATTGTCATTCATATTGTGACAGCGCTGATAGATGAAAATTGACCTGGGTGGTGAAGTGGTTAAGGTAGAGACATTTGTTTAATTCGATTTTTTTCTTCATGCCAACCCTACTTTTTATGGGGGCATGGGGGCATTGCTAGTTAATAAATAAATAATAGCGCCAAACTTTGATCTCTTCCTTGTCGTTCAATTAGATCTCCACCTCTCAGAAGCCGCTTACTCCTAAACCAACTGGTCCAGCACAAGCGTGTGCATGTCAGATGTTAAGACACTTACCTGGCTGTATACTTGCGTTTAGTAACTCAAAAAGAGGAAGAATAATGTTGACCATACACGAAAGATGACTCGTCAATCAGATTAACCACTTCCTGCCCAAGGACGTCATATGATGTCCTGCAATTTCAGTGGGGATATCTGATATCTGATATGCAGCTACAGGCATCATTCAGATATCCATCTCTTCAGCCGGCGATCCTGCGCACCATAAGAATGATCATAGCGGCAGTTCCACCGTTTGATGCTTCTTATAAGCGGCGGGAGAGGACTCCCCCCCCCCCCCCCTCTCGCCACCATCCGGTGTTTCTCCGGGCTCTCTCTTGCCATCGGAGACCCGGAGAAATGACCCGCCGGCGTTGGATGGAAAGCATGATGGTCACCAGTCATCTCTACGATCGTCGGAGGCTCGGACGTGATGTTATGATGTCACTCCCAGGTACCGGAATGTAAGCACAGCCGCAATAGCAGCTGAAAGCATTAGATCGGTAAAAAAAAAAATTCACAATCTAATGCTTTCTAGCCTGAAGGAGAGATGTGGGGTCTTATTGACCCTGCATCACTCCATAAAGAGTACCTGTCACAAACCATTCCTATTACAAGGGATGTTTACATTCCTTGTAATAGGAATAAAAGTGATAAAAAAAAGTGTAAAAATAAAATAAATTGAGTAAAATAAAAAATAAAAATAATAAAAAAAATGTTTGAAATGTCCCTATCCCCTGTAGCTCGCGCTCAGAAGCAAACACACACGTAAGTCCCGCCCACATATGTAAACACCGTTCAAACCACACATGTGAGGTATCGCCACATGCGTTAGAGACCCAGCAACAATTCTAGCACTAGACCTCCTCTGTAACTCTAAATTCGTAACTTGTATGAAAAAAAAATAATCAACGCCTATGTAGATTTTTAAATACTGAAGTTTGGAGCTATTCCACAAGTGTACGCAATTTTAAAGCGTGACATGTTGGGTATCTTGGCGTAACTTCATCTTTCACATTATATCCAAAAATTGGGCTAACTTTACTGTTTTGTTATTTTTTAATTCATGAAACCATTTTTTTTCCCCAAAAAAAGGCGTTTGAAAAATGATTGCGCAAATACCGTGCGAGATAAAAAGTTGCAATGACCGGCATTTTATTCCCTAGGGTGTATGCTAAAAAAAAAAACACATATATATAGTTTTTGGGGGTTCTGAGTAATTTTCTAGCAAAAAAAATTATGATTTTTGCATGTAGGAGAGAAGTGCCAAAATAGGCCCGGTATGGAAGTGGTTAAACAGTCTTTCAATTGAATGTGATCTATTGATACCAGAAAGAAAATGTTTTATTCAATTCAATCTGATTTTCCTACTTGGACCAATCATTTGTATTTCTTACGACATTTATATTGTTATGTGTGTGGTTTCCATAAGGATGTGTTTATAGAAGTTTTCCTTCAACTTGCACACATTTCCATATTTTGGCCACTAGGTGGAGTGTGGCTCCAGCTCAGAAAATCGCAAGCCGCTTGTTCCACCAAGCCCACCAATGAAGCAAATTGTGCTTCCTAGCAGACTTACCAAGAGCAGGCGGCATCAATGGGTCCCATTTACATTCTGTTTTCTTTAATTCTTAATTAAGTCCCCCTGAATCCAATTACAGCTTGCCACTTTCCCTGAGTCAGTCCTACACTGACATTACACTGTTTATATACAGTGTGTAGATGAAAGGGGCCGCCATGTGTATTTATAAAGAGCGCTGTGTCATGGGATTAACCATTTACATGCTGCTGCCCACATCCTGGAGAGTAACCATTAAAGGTGTTGCTGCTAAATAAAAGTTTTTTTTTTTTTTTTTTTGTCGGTCGCTGCTGACCACATCCTTGTGGCTCTCACTTGTTTCTCTTTTCTGTTTGAAGCTCTAGGTGCATCATTCCTCCACAATCATCTATTGCGAATGATATCGGGGGCTAAATAGTTTCTTCACTCACCAGAATCACCCTATTAGGGCTCACGGTACACATTACACTTTGACTGCACAATCAACTTTAAATTTACCAAATGAGCAGCTAAACTAATCCCATCAATCTGTATCCAATCAAGAAGGCCCTTGTACTACATAATTGTTTGTAGATCTAAAGGAGATTGTACTGTCATATCATAATGCATAGCTCCCAACTGTCCCTGATTTCGATTGCTCGGCCATTGAGGAGATGCAGCACGTCTCCCACATGCGCACCTGCAAGCTGTCACAGCCAGGTGCCCACACTTGTAATGCCGGCGCCGGGGAGAGAGCCGAGGGTTAAGGCGGCCATATCGCTGGACCTCGGGACAGGTGAGTGCATAGCTCCCAACTGTCCCCGATTTTAATTGCTCGGCCATTGAGGAGATGCAGCATGTCTCCCACATGCGCACCTGCAAGCTGTCACAGCCAGGTGCCCACACTTGTAATTCCGGCGCCGAGAAGAGAGCCAAGGTTTAAGGCAGCCATATCGCTGGACCGCGGGACAGGTGAGTGTGTAACTCCCAACTGTCCCTGATTTGGAGCAATGTACCTCTGTCCCTCATTCCTCCTCATTTGTCCCTCATTTTGATCTGATCCATAGAGTTGTATATAAAATGCACTTTTTATCTATCAAAACGTGTTTTCCAGCTCTAAACCTTTCATCTGATTTTTTAAATTGCTGCATTTGTATTCCAAAAGCCAATATAAAGGAATAGTAGTGGTAACAAAGCACTTGTGTGTGTATAACCAATCTTGTTTTTTTGTACAGTTCTCCTTTAAGGGGGCGTGACAAGGGGTGTGTCCTATGCCTGCATACTTTTGCTGATAGGTGTCCCACATTCCCATCTGAAAAAATTGGGAGGTATGGGTGAATGTGTTTATTAAAAGTCAGCAGATACACTTTTGCTGACTTTTAACCGGTTAAGGACCGGCTGCTGTATATATACGTCAGCAGAATGGCATCAACAGGCAAATCAACGTATATATTTCCGTCAGTTTGAATTTGAGCTCCATGACTGTGCCCGTGGGTCACAGAGCTGAAGAACGGGGAGATGCCAGTGTAAACACAACATCTCCCCGTTCTGCCTAGTGACGTGTCACTGATGTCTGCTCCCTTTCATCGGTAGCCACGCCCCCTAACAGTTAGAATCACTCCCTAGGGCACACTTAACCCCTTCCTAGCCCACTAGTGGTTAACCCCTTCACTACTAGTCACATTTACACAGTAACTAGTGCATTTTTATAGCATTGATCGCTGTATAAATGTGAATGGTCCCAAAATAGTGCCACTGGTAATCAATGCATTTTTATAGCACTGATTGCTATAAAAATGCCAAAGGTCCCAAAAATGTGTCAAAAGTGTCTGAAGTGTCCGCCATAAGGTCGCAGTACCGATAAAAATCGCTGACGCTGCCATTACTAGTTAATAATGCCATAAAACTATCCCCTATTTTGTAGACGCCTAACCGTGCAATTGTCAGTTAAAAGGACAGTGCCGAATCGCAAAAAGTGCTCTGGTCTTTTGCCAGCCAAATGGTCCAGGGCTGATGTGGTTAATAAACTCAAAAACTACTGGAACTCCGTATTAACTATCAGTCCCTCCCTACATGCCAGGGGGTTTGATCATAGATTTTGACGTCTCTTTTTGACCCCACAGCCAATCATTGTCGAAATCTTGCCACCTCAACCTTCATAACATCTCCAAAATATGCCCCTTTTTAATCGCAATATCACAGTCCAGTTATGAGTCATTGATTGCCCGCCATTACTAGTAAAAAAAAAAATGTCCATGGATTTCATTTAAAAATCTGGTCACCTTATTCTGTAGCCCATCTGCTTCAATGTGTTGTGTGTTCAGAGATGGTATTCTGCATACCTTGGTTGTAACGAGTGGTTGTTTGCGTTACTGTTGCCTATCATCTCAAACCAGGCTGCGCATTTTCCTCTGACACCAACAAGGCATTACCATCCACACAACTGCCGTTCACTGGATATTTTCTCTTTTTTGAACCATTCTCTGCAAGCTGTAGATATGATTGTGAGTGAAAATCCCAGTAGGGCAGCAGTTTTTGAAATACTAATGCCTCGAACACACAATCGGGAAAACTGCCATGTTTGCTTTTGGTCGGAAAAACCAGCCGTGTGTATGCTTCATAGCAGTTTTCCCGACAGGAAAACTGCGAGCAAAAAAATGAGAACTTTTTTTCCCACCGGCCTGCCCACCGCGATTCTCTGCCTTTTTTCTCCCATGGGAAACACTGCAGTGGAGCATACACACAGACGGTTTTCCCAACCAAAGCTGTCATGGTTGTTTTCCTGTTGGAAAAACCGGCCGTGTGTACACAGGGAAAAGCAACCAAGCAGGTTCTCGGTTTTCTCCTCTGTTTTTCCGGCGGACTTTTGACCGATGGGAAAACCGATCGTATGTACGAGTCATCAGACCAGCCCATCTGTCACTAAAAACCATGCCACGTTCAAAGTCACTGAAATCCCCCTTCTTTCCCATTCTGATGCTCAGTTTGAACTTCAGCAAGTCATCTTCACCACATCTAGGTGCCTAAATGCATTGAGTTGCTGCCATGTGATTGTCAGATTGTTACCAAGCATTTGAAGCTAATAAAGTGTCCGGGGAGTATATAAATTGTGAATAATAACAGTTTCCAGTGATTACCTGCACAGCTAGATTCAGAGATAAGGGCCAACAGATTTCTATACCTGTCATCAATACTAAACTGTAAAGAGGCAAAAACAGATGGTTGGAGTGCCTTTTTAACTTGGCTCAGCCACCAGGCAATGACCACCAGACAGACCCATACAGATTGTCATGGCATGGCAAAAAAAAAAAGACATGTCGCATTCGGCAGGCGGTTGTGACCCGTGTAAAAGAGGCCTTACTGCTGACTGGGAGCTTTCTGAAAAACAGGGAGAGCAGATTGAGAATAGCAATTACCTCAGTAAACTGGCCACATATCCACATATTATTATTACTTTCTAATCTGCAAAAGTAGTCCTAGCTCTAACCCTAAAGGGCTAATTAACACTATCATGCTGGGATTGTGCAGCCCAAGGCACTTGCCACTGCAACACTTGTTAACAATTGACAAATTGCAGGTTAATACACTGCAGGGGATCAGTCTGGTGTGAATGGGACCTTAAACTTAAAGAGGAATGTCAGTTTTTTTAACAACTCTTAAAAATTCTGTAGCTGTTGCCTTCAAAAAATTAGGTACTTACCACTGCCCAGCGCTGTCTTTCCTGGCACTGCCATCTTCTTTTTTTTAACGTTAAGATTTTTATTAAATTTCAAGGTATACAAGACATACAAAGTAGTTGTACATAGATCAATACAGTTTACAAGGAGCAAAATAAGTAAAACTGAGTATCCTTAGTTTTATTACATCAGGAAAAACCACCAGGAAAACTGAGAACCTGCTCGGTAGCCTTTTCCCCCTACACACAGCCGGTTTTCCCGACAGGAAAACTGCCGTGAGAGCTTTGGTCGGGAAACCCGGCCATGTGTATGCTCCACCGCAGGCTTTCCCCATTTTCCCGCCGGGATTCCCGACGTTTTTCTTGTCGGGAAAACTGCGATGGAGCATACACACGGCCGGGATGCCCGTCCACAAGCTCTCATGGTAGTTTTCCTCACGGGAAAACCAGTCGTGTGTACGAGCATGAGATGCACTTTTATTTTCCAGTATATATCGACAAGAAATTGTGACCTGGCGCCCGCCGGTAATTGAGGCCGCAAAGCCGTGGCCTCAGTTAACAGCCGTCGCGGGCCCACTGCGATCGCGAGGTGGGGCAGGTGGGGGCGCACGTAGGCACAGGATACTGTTTCTTCGTGCGCCCCACCTCCCCCACGCGACCGTGGCGGGCCCGCGAAGGCCGGTAATTGAGGCCACGGCTTTGCGGCTTTGTGAAGGACCAAGCTCCTAGATTCCAAGCAAATTTGTCAAACCCTGTCCTAGGTAGTTTATGTGTAAGTAGGAGCAGGTACCAATAAAACTACCATTCAACTACCATCCCCAAAAAAATAACTTCTAGGGGAGAGAGAGCAAACCAGCAGGACTTTTTCGAGTGAAGTTCCACTTTAAACTCATCACTCAAACCTAAACTGGAAGCTAACTATTGTTAGATGTACCATCCTGACAATTACCTCTATCAATAGGACACCAATATGCCTTCAATCAGCGCCAAAAAATTGAACCGTGGCCGGAATTCCGGCACTTAAAATCCTCCACAAAATACAAGCGTTTCTTGTTAGCTCTGCTGGCAGGGGTTGCCGCAAAGCGCTGTGCTATATGTCAATTCAGTAAATGAATAATAATGTTGCTGGTAATAATGACAATCTGCGTTTTTCCTCCACGCCGTCTGCCATTTGGGCCGGCACTGCAAGGGTTACTTCCATTTAGGTCTGTGATACCCCGGCCTCCCCCCTTCCCGCTCCACCTGAATGTAGCAGAAGCACAAGTTTGCAGATTCAGGCTCCTATTTCATTCCCAGCATGGGGCAGTCTTAGAAAAAAGGCCAAATTGCACTAAATTTGCTGGTAATTGAAAATGCCATCCAGTCCTCTTACCCCTCCTACCCTTTTCCTCCGGCCCTGGGAATGAGTTCTTTTTGTGCAGCCTGAATCCCCCGCCTGGCAGGGACTATTTGGCTTTAATTGAGTTGAACAATTGAGAGGCAATTACGAACCTTTGCAAGACGGAAGGGCAGGAGGGGGAGCTCGCCGGAGCAGTGGGCTTTTTCTGGGCTCGCCGCTCTGCAAAGTGTCTGCTTTTCAAAAGCCCTCGTTCCCCCCCTCAGCTCCCCTTTTCCCAGCACAGCGGGATAGGTGCAAAACAGGGAGATAGATTTCATTGATTCCTCTCTGTCGGTTATTTTGCTTCGGTGTTATGATTGCAAACTGGCAGCCTCTTAGTGTGGGAGGAGAGCAGTAGTGAGAAGGGGGAAACCTTTTATTTTCGGATTTGCATTCGACCGTTTGAGGTGGGAGGCAAAACTTGGGTAGGAAAACACTGACCTGACAGATCAATGCACTCCATTTTACCTGTGATGGCGGTAAAGGATTACGGTTTTCTTCAGCTGGACAAGTTTGAACATTTTGACAATCAGGCCTTGTCGTTGTTAGGGGAAACGATAGCAAATTTTCAATTAGCAACATTTTCTTCCTATAGTCTTTATTGTTGCCCTTGGCATTAACAAAATCTTGATATATAACCCTTTTATGCCTAAGCCTATTTCTGACATTTGTTGCTTACAGGTTAAAATCTGTCTATTTTGCTAGAAAATTACTTAGAACCCCCCAAACATTATATATATATATATATATATATATATATATATATATATATATATATATATATATATATATATTTTTAGCAGAGACCCTAGAGAATAAAATAGCGATCGTCGCAATATTTTATACCACACGGTATTTGCGCAGCGGTCTTTCAAATGCCTTTCAAGCCGAGTCCGCATATGTGCATACGCTCGGCACTAAGGGGATAACTTTCACTTTCCTTAATGTAGCACATTAAGCTGGTCATATGCTATTAGATATAACAGATACCTTCTTCCACGCTATACAGAGCAGACAGACGAATATCCCACTGCGGCTGGTGTAGGCTGTCAGAATCTGATGGATGCAGCTGCTTCGATGAATGTCGGACGGGAGATTGGCGACAGGACCACCCACTGAGAAAATTGTGGCTAATTCATCAGGAACAAAAATTTCTATAGTGTATGGGCAGATTTACTGTACTGCATATACTAATGCTGTGGTTAACCATTGTAGGAAAGATGGATGAAAATGTTCCACGCTTAAAGTGGATGTAAACCCCCCAAAAAAAAATTTTTTTGATGTCACAATGTAGAGTATAAGATTTCCTATCATCTGTGCCCAGTCTTGCCACACAGAGTTAATCCAGCGCTGAGTAATCCTCTTGTAATGTTCAGTGCAAATCAACAGAATTCCAGATAAAAACTTGCCAAATTATAAAGTCCGTTTCTTCTTGCTTTCAGTGACAGGTTATTTACATATCTAGCCTGGACATGTTTATCATATGTTATTATTATTATTATACAGGATTTATATAGCGCCAACAGTTTGCGCAGCGCTTTACATCAGGGAAGACAGTACATTCACAATACAAATCAATACAGGAGGGATCAGAGGGCCCTGCTCGTAGGAGCTTACAATCTTAGAAGTATGTTATGTTTTGTTTATCATAACATGAGGTGATCCAAAGTTCATTGTATATTACCAGGATGTGTTATGTGGGGGAGGGGTGGATTTCTCACTTTTTATACCTCATGTTATGATAAACATAACATAACATATGATAAACATGTCCAAGCTAGATATGTAAATAACCTCTCACTCAAAGCAAGAAGAGAGAAAACTGACTTAGGCAGGTTTTTATCTGGAAGGCTGTTCATTTTCACTGAACATTAAAAGAGGATTACTCAGATCTGGATTAACTCTGTGTGGCAAGACTGGGCACAGATGATAGGAAATCTTATACTCTACATTGTGGCATCAAAAAAAAAATTTGTTTGGGGGTTTACATCCACTTTAAAGCTGTATTAAACCCGCAAACAAAAATATTGTAGCTTAACAATGCTTAAACCCTGGGCAGTTCAGAGCATGATGCTTGGTGCAGAGGGGCCGTATATTTGCAAGAATTGCTGCCCAAACAGCTGTGCCTAGAGCGCGCGCTGCCGTTACCGGCACCTAACCGAAAGCTTACGATTGCTGCTTGCGATCGGGAGTTTTCAGATCACGTGACCCCAGTGACAGCCAATCACAGTTGTCTTATGCCCCGTACACATAATCGGGCTTTAGCCCGGCCAAACTCACATCGGAATTCCAACGGAATTCCATCGGAGTAAAAGAGAACATCATCTCTATCTAAACTCTGATGGAATTACTCAGAAAAAAGTCAGATGGGGCATACACACGGTCAGAATTTCCAATGGAAAAAGTCTGTCTGAATTTTTACATCGGAAATTCTGATTGTGTGTACGGGGCTTTAAAGTGTGTAGGTGGGGTGCAGTGTGTGCGACGGCAGCAACTCACACAGGCAGGTTCAATAGAAAATTGACGACATCCATCGTCAATCAATGATGTTTTATGCTTGGTATCGTACTGCTCATAGGTGTACACAGCCTATGGCATTAGGGTGTGCACCCCAAAACTCAAACATATTTACATGTGTCTGCATGTGTATATATACTGATGGTGGCAGCAGAGCAACAGATGGCACACCCTGTGCGCACACCTATGGTACTGCTTAAAAAAAAATGTTTTGGTATATTTCTAAGATTAGTAGGGATATTGGTACCTTCTTTTCAATATTTAACAATGCAGACAAGTAGAAAAAGAATAGTCACACACCACCCTTTCTAGAGATCTCCCCATTTGGACACGGACCAGCATGGTCACAATTTCCTCCTCAAGACAGATGCTGTAGGCACCCCCGAGACCTGCTCTGCTATACATTGCTGTTGCATTCTGTGAGTGTTCCTGATCGGGTGCCTTCCCACCAGGCTTGTTGTGAATTGCCGAATTGTAACTTTAATACAAGTTCTGTTCCATTTTAGCAGTGCACAGCAATTTTTTAATAGTATAAATTATAGATATATTTTGCAATTAAATAACGTTTCTAATCATACGAAGTTACTCACAATAGTCCCCCTATACATCAGAGTCCACAGAGCTCCCCTTTTACATCTGAACTTGCAGAGTTCCCTTAAGTGTAAGGAGGAACTCTGCAGACTCTGATGTAAGGGAAAACTCTGGGGACTCTAACATAAGGGATCCTCTGGGAACCCTGATTTAAGTTAAACACTAAGAACTCTGATGTACAGAAAGGACTCTAATGTAAGGAGGAACACCGTGGCCTCTGGTGTAAAGGGGAACTATGATGTAATGTGTGCTCTGAGAACCCTGATTTACCTTAGTGTACTCACTCAGAGGCTGGAGAGAGAAGGGGGAGACATCAGTCATAGACAGGGATGAATGGTGAGCTCACTCACCCCTTGGCATTCAGCATCTTTCTTCTATATGTATCTTTGGGTTCTGGGCTTTAAATTCACCACCTCACTTTCTAAGTCGTAGCACCGGGTATTGTAGTGCAGGCAGATACCAAGGAATAGGAGCAGATGGGGCAGTCTCTCCTCTCCTGTCTGTGTGTGTGTGTGGGGGGGGGGGGCAGGGGCGGACTGACCATTGAGTAACTGCCCGAGGGCCCCATGCCACTAGGGGGCCCCACCAGGGTTGCCAGGCTCAGTAAAACCAGGGACAGTATGTAAAAATCTTTGTTTTTTTTACATCTGTCCCTGATATGTCTGAAACCGACATGCTTTTGATGTAAAAAAACCCGAGATTTTAGCTCCCCCGCCTCTGCACTGCCTCCTGGCATGGTGGCCATCTGTAAGCGACGGGGCCCCATAATCTTCTATTGCCCGGGGGCCCCATGAGTTGTCAGTCCGCCCCTGGCCAGAGCCAGCTTTGGGCAGTGTGAAAGAGTGTAGCAGAAATTTTCAGCATAGACAACTGCAGCCAGCAACCCTGCTAGGAAGCCATAGTCCGCTTTGAATAATGTGTCTGGGTTTCAGGCAGTCTGAAACCCGGATGCATGACTCAAAAACCAAACTGCCCGGGTGAATCCCAGACAGGTGGCAACCCTACAACCCATACACTGTCCCAGGATCGGGGGTGCTCGGAAACAATTTGATGCATGCTCGGAAGCATAGAACTTAATTTTCTTGGCCTGTTGTAGTGTTTTACGTTAACCACATTCTTGACGGCCGGATTTTAGTGTGACCATGTGTATGCAAGACAGCTTGAGCAGAATTCCGTCAGAAAAACCTTCAAACAAAAAGGCACCCTTCCTGTCCTGGATATTCGATCCATGTGGGCAGGCCCCCCTCCAAGCTGGATTGGGGTTGGGTGGCCATATGCTTAGCTCTAGAGTGGTTACAAGCGTAGCTCCCGTACTTAAAAACATCTTAAATGATCTTGGAGTACCAAGAGTGGTCAGAAACCTGAAGACCGTCCGGGTAGTCCAAAAAAAAGGATTCCCAGGTATCCCGTGGATACAACACAACAGAACACAAAAGAAGAAAGGAGAGAGAGAAAGCATATATAAAAATAAATATGTAGCAGGAGGGGAAAAAAAGAGAGATAAAGGAGAGAAAAGGAAGGATAGAGAAGAAGATGAAGGCATGTGGAATGTAGAAAATTCTGGCTAGGGTAGTAGGCACCCTGTACCAACGCAATAGGAGTTTATAGTTGTTTTCTTGGGTCTTAGAATCCACCAAACTCAAGTGGGTCAAGTGGTAAAGGTGGTGGAGTTGTTCCTCCGTGAAATCAGACTGGAGGTCCCTTTCCCATTCTTTAACATCCCATAGAGTGCCGAGATCATATGGGGCAGGGGGTCTACAGATGCCCACATGCTTTAAAATTCTGTCAGAGTGGTACTGATCTGTGCTTTTTTATGGCATTTAGCAATTAATATCTCTAACCTAGTGTTTCTCAACTCCAGTCCTCAAGGCCCCCCAACAGGTCAGGTTTTCAGGATTTGCACAGGTGATTTGATCAGTTTCACTGCCTTAGTAATTCCCACAGCCTTTTCATCGGAGGAAAATCCTGAAAACATGACCTGTTGGGGGGGGCTTGAGGACTGGAGTTGAGAAACACTGCTCTAACTGGCGGTGTCTCCAAAAGTCAAAGGGGAAGCTACCATATCGATCACGTAGGGTGTCTAGTTGTGTCAATGTGCCCCCCTCCACGAATCTTGCCAGGCTAACAATCCCGTCGCTTGCCCAGGATCCGAGGGAAGCTTTCTGTTCCCCGGGAGGGAACCATGGAAACCCACCCACAGGTGCCAGCGGAGATGTCCACGGTGCCAGAGCTAGATGGTCATTCATTTTGTCCCACATCGTCAGGGAGTGTGTTGTCAATGGGGAGACCCAATCAGAAAGCCCTTTGACCTCTGCTGGGACCCATGGCACGTGTCCCTACCTGCCATAGTTTTTTCGAGTGGAACCCACAACTTAAAGGGCGCGTGGAACTTCCAGTTCAAAATGTGCTGTAGAGCTATAGCTTCATAGTATTGGAATATATTAGGAATGCCCAGTCCCCCCTTTAGCTTGGATCTTTGTAGCATTGTCATGGCGAGGCAGGGTTTCTTACCCCTCCAATACTCATTTTATAAAAAGGCTGCAAAGATCCGTTAAGCGTTTTGGTAAATGCAATGGTATAATCATTTTATACTTATCGTCCGGCCAAACAACATAAATAGAGCTTTAACCCATGTCGGAAAGGTCCTGGGTGATCTTCTTTAGTAGGGGGATGTAATTGTGTGAATATAGGGATTCTAGGCGATCCATAAGCTGGACGCCCAGATATTTCATAGAGTTGGCGGACCACGCAAAAGGGAAAGATCCCTTTACCACTTAAGGACCGGACCAATATGCTGCTAAATGCCCAGAGGCGTTTTTACAATTCGGCACTGCGTCGCTTTAACAGACAATTGCGCGGTCGTGCGATGTGGCTCCCAAACAAAATTTGCATTCTTTTCTTCCCACAAATAGAGCTTTCTTTTGATGGTATTTGATCACCTCTGCGATTTTTTTATTTTTTGCGATATAAACAAAATTAGAGCGACATTTTTGAAAAAAAAATCAATATTTTTTACTTTTTGTTATAAGAAAAATCGAATAAACTAAATTTTATTCAAACATTTAGGCCAAAATGTATTCAGCCACATGTCTTTAGTAAAAACAAATCGCAATAATAAAAAAAATGAGCTACCTAGCAGCAACAGTAACACTAATACAGCGATAAGAAAAATGATCGCTTAGTGACACTGGCAATAGGGGGTAAAAGGGTTAACTAGGGTGGTGATCAAGGGGTTAAAACTTTATTAGGGGGGTACGGGGCTACCCTGGACCTAACACTAACTGTCTGTCACACTAACTGTCACACTGACACTAAATGCAGTGATCAGTACATATATGATCACTGCATTCAGTGACAGGGGGGTGGGGGAGTGATCGGGGGGGTTTAATGTGCCTGTGTGTCCTGGTGTCAGTGTAGTGTTGTGCAGACTCACTTGTGATGTCTTCTCTCCTCAGTGGCGGTTGAAAATACCGCCGAGAGGAGAGATTACATCACTTCCCCCTTCCTGTGTTTACACAGGAAGAGGGCGGGTGGCGGACGCGCATTGGCTGGGAGCGATCCGGAGGGGGCGGACAAAAACGAACAGCCGCCCCCTCAGCACTGATCGCTTCCACAGCCGCGGGAACTGCCGTATGTACCGGGGGGGGGTCCCCGATCCACGTCTAGGCAGGGACGTACAGGTACGCCAATGTGCCTGTATGTGCCATTCTGCCGACGCAAATGTACATGCGGCGGTTCTTAAGTGGTTAAGGGAGGCCTCTAAAGTTGGAGGGACAGTGATCGGCAGGATCTCTGGTTTGGTGTAGTTTACCTGGAATTTGGAAACCTCTTTGTAGGCAGTTAGTTCTCCCATTAAGTTCGGCAACAAGACAAGGGGGTCAACCACATGGAATAATATGTCATCTGCATAAGCAGAGAGTTTATGTTCAATGGAGCCTGCATGTACTTCCCTGATGCTTTGATTAGTTCTGACCCTCTGCAGCAATGGTTCCAGAACCAACGCGAACAGAAGGGCGAGAGCGGACAGCCCTGTTTCGTGCCGTTCCGGATAAGGAATGCTGAGGAGAGGCCACCATTCACTTTAACCTGGGCAGTACGAGACACCTAAAGTATAGAAATCCAACGCAACATATGTGGACCCAGGCCGGTATCCCGAAGCACAGCATCAAGAAAGTCCCAATCCACGCGATTGAATGCCTTCTTTGCGTCGGTCGACAGAATCAGGTATGGAGGCATTCGATCGTGTGTGTGCCCAGTGGACAAGCTGAATGGCCCTATTGGAGTTGGCCCTTGCTTCCGTCAAGTCAGGTAGTAGGTGTTTTAGGCAGTTGGCGAGAATTTTTAATTTTTATTTTTTCCTTTCAAAAGCGCTTGTATTGTGTTTTTGCATGGGGGGTTTGCTTTAATACAACTGTTTGATTATATGGTTGGCGAGAATTGTAGAAAAAATCTTAAGGTCCGTGTTCAGGAGGGAGATTGGGTAGCTCTGCGGTTGGGTGGGATCTTTGCCCTCAGGAGCACAATAATGTGTGCTTTCAGTCCTTTTAATTGACTTCTTGAGTGCAATCAAATCAAAAAGCTGTTTCACAAAGAGAAGCATGTATAGATAAGACTAAGAGAACTTGTTGTAGCCATTACAGGCTCTTTCACACAGGCGTTGAAAAGAGGAGGTTGTGCTCTTCAGTAGAAGACAAGAAGGGTACATTACAGCAATCTAAAATGAAAGGGGCAGCTATGCGCCTTGGAGGAGGAAGAATAGGCAAATTGTGCATTAGCAGCACTATAAAAGGAAGTGACTATTACATGCCCTTCGGGGAAGAAGAGTGCATGCCTTTTGCTGCTGACTTGTCTCATTGAGGTTCTGGTCCCACTTCAGCTGGCTGAAACACTGCTACTGTGAATGTTGTATGCTTTTTACTTCTTGCTAATCTTAAAGGTGTTGTAAAGGTTCGTTTTTTATTTTCTAAATACCGTATTTATCGGCGTATACCGCACACTTTTTTGCCCTGAAAATCAGGGCAAAATCGTGGGTGCGCAATATACGCCGATACCCGCTTTCCCGCGCCGAGTTTGAATACTGCCCCTGCATATACCGAGCGCAGTACACTCGTGTATAGTCGGGCAGGCTCGGCTCCTCTCGCCCTCACGTCCTGGACGTACAGGACGTGAGCGCGAGAGTAGCCGAGCCTGCCCGACTATACACGAGTGTACTGCGCTCTGTATATGCAGGCGCAGTATTCAAACTCGGCGCGGGGATCGAGCGGGGAGGACGCCGCAGAAGGACGCCGGACCCGACGAAAAGGACACCCGAAGCCGCAGACGGACCCCGGACCCGACGAGACCGCCGATGGACGCCGCGCAAGACACCAAAACTGTAAGTACAAACATATTTTTTCCACAGGAATTTCGGGTCCACTTTAGGGGTGCGCGTTATACGCCGGAGCGCGCAATACCCCGATAAATACGGTAGGTTGCTTTAAGCCAGTGCATTGTTGGTTCACTTACCCTTTCCTTCGATTTCCCTTCTAAATGTTTTTTTTTCTTTGTTTTCTTTGTCTGAATTTCTCACTTCCTGTTCCTCCTCAGTAAGGTGTTCAGTAAGCTGTTCTAAATGACTTTCCACCTCTGATGATAGTGGAAAGCTTACTGAGGAGAAACAGGAAGTGAGAAATTCAAACAAAGAAAAAAAAAACATTTAGAAGGGAAATCGAAGGAAAAGGTAAGTGAACCAACAATGCACTAACTTAAAGGAACCATTTTGGAAAATAAAAGACAAACCTTTTCAACCCCTTTAACCACTTGTGACCGGCCCCACGTCCAAAGACGTCACGTTTTTGAAGATGGATATCTCGGTAACGGCAGCAGCTGCTGCCACAACCGAGATATCCATCTCTTCGTGGGGCGGTCCTGTTAACGATAACGGCGGTCATCGCGGCGGATTCGCCGCGAGATCGCCGTTACCGGCGGCGGGAGAGGGTGCCCCCCCCTCCCGCCGCTCTCCCGCGCCCTCCGCCGCTTACCGTAGCCGTCGGTAGCGGCGGAGGCGATCGGGTCCGCTCGTTGTCTGTCCGGGGATGTGACTGAGGGAAAAAATGTCCCTCAGCCGTCCCCCTCTCTCTGCTGGGCGGAAGTGACGTCAAAACGTCATTTCCGCCCAGCGTCTTAAAGAGACATTTAATATGTTTACATTTTGACTTATTTTTTTTTTTTTTTTTTTTTTTTTTTTTTTTGCATTTAAGCCTGAATATGAGATCTGAGGTCTTTTTGACCCCAGATCTCATATATAAGGGGACCTGTCATGCTTTTTTCTATTACAAGGGATGTTTACATTCCTTGTAATAGGAATAAAAGTGATAATTTTTTTTTTTTTTTTTTTTTCAGTGTTAAAAATTATAAAATAAATAAAAATAAAAACCAAAACCAAAAAAAAAATTTTTTAAAGTGCCCCGTCCCGACGAGCTCGCGCGCAGAAGCAAACGCATACGCGAGTAGCGCCCGCATATGAAAACGGTGTTCAAACCACACAAGTGAGGTATCGCCGCGATCGTTAGAGCGAGAGCAATAATTCTAGCCCTAGACCTCCTCGTCATCTCAAAAAATGCAACCTGTAGAATTTTTTAAACGTCGCATATCGAGATTTTTAAGGGTAAAAGTTTGACGCCATGCCACGAGCGGGCGCAATTTTTATGCGTGACATGTTGGGTATCATTTTACTCGGCGTAACATTATCTTTCAGAATATATAAAAAAATTGGGCCAAATTTATTGTTGTCTTATTTTTTAATTCAAGAAAGTGAATTTTTTCCAAAAAAAGTGCGCTTGTAAGACCGCTGCGCAAATACGGTGTGAGAAAAAGTATTGCAATGACCGCCATTTTATTCTCTAGGGTGTTAGAAAAAAAATATATATAATGTTTGGGGGTTTTAAATAATTTTCTAGCAAAAAAAACTGTTTTAGTCTCGTAAGCACCGAATCTGAAAAACAGGCTCGGTAATGAAGTGGTTAATAAGCCTTATTATCCCATGAGGTGCTTCTCTTTCTGTCTTATTTCATTGTGCATGGATGATGTGCCCCAGAACCTGTGACCAGAGATACTAAAAATAGAAGTGAATGTAAGTTTAGTGAAGTGGTCACTTCTATCTGGCAAGCTTTTTTCTGTTAGGGGGATCTCTGATGGTAAAACATGTTAGTAGACTCCTGATTCACTACCAACAATGGTCATGCTGGCCCAGAGAACCTCTGACATATTGCCTATTCATCGACCCCCAGACTGAGGTCCACCTCATTAAATAAACAATTGCCTACACTCTCAGCCTTTCCGATGGAAAAACTCAGATGGGGCTCACACACGGTAGGAATATTCGATGAAAAAATTCCATCTGACTTTTTCTATTGGAAATTCCAATCGTGTATACAAGGCATAACAGTTTTTGTTTAGGAACCCTTTGGCAGGCAGGTCATTACTAAGGTGCCTTAGGTGTCCTTGAACACTGGAAGTCATAGTGCGGAAAAAGATTTGAATACAGTAGTATAGTATGAGATGGGCGTTGTAGAGCAGGAGAATCGTAAGAATTGTACAGTAGGAGGTTGGTAAAATTTGTAGAGTTTGGTAAGAGGTGCATAGCAGGAGATATAAGAGTTGTAAAGTAGAAGGATGGTGAGAGTTGTAGAGTAGGAGAAAGGTAAGACCCCCATTCACATCTTTGTGTTCGTGTTTGAGCATGCACATCACAGGTAGAGCAGCAAACTAATTTCAATGGGTTGTCCCCATCCCTTTGTTGAAATCACACCACACTGAATCGCATGGTGTTATGTGCCTGCTAAAGTGCATTTAATTTCTCTGTGTGTCAGGAGTGCATACCATTTCTCACACATTCCCCTTCTGCAAAGGTGGGAAGTTGGTCTAAAGCAGCCCATAGATGATGCTATTTTCGCAAGTCAATTGAGTTTGAGTACAGCCAGCCTGCCCATAGCCTGATCGAATCTCAGTCGGTCACTGCTCAACTATGGCCATCTATGACCAGCTTTAGAGTTGTAGAGCTGTAGAATGGTAAGAGTTTTAAAGAAGGAAAATAGCAGGAGTTGTAAATAGTGATGTAAGTAAGAGATGTGAAGAGGAAGAATGCTAAGCATTGTAGAGTGGAAGAATCCTAAGGTTTGCAGTGTAGTAGAATGGTAACATTTAAAGAGCAGCAGGATGGTATAACATGTGGAATTGTAGAAGGGTAGGATTTGTTGAACAGTTGGATGCTAAGAGCTGCAGAGCTGGGGAAATGGTAATGCCCAGTACACACGAGTGGAATTCCAGTCGGAAAAAAAAAAATTTCCGACGGAATTCCGCTCAAGCCTGCCTTGCATACACACGGTCACACAAAAGAACGCAGTGACGTAAAAGACTGCGATGAGCCGAAAAAAATAAGAAGAGCATGCATCGATTTGTTTCTGAGCATGCGTCGGAATTTTGAGCGCCGGAATTTGTACACACGATAGGAAATTCCGATCTGTTTCTTTCTGATGGGAAAATAGAGAACCTGCTCTCTATTTTTTTCCAGCAGTTATTCTCCTGCCAGTAAATGCCAGTAAAAATAAAAGGTTGCCAGTAAAAAATATGGCTGTGACGCACGGCTTGGTCCGGAGCTGGCTGGGACCATCCGAGTGCTTGCTACAGTGTGATTGGGCAGCTCTGACAAAGGCGGTGCCTAAGCATGTCTTGAGGTGTCAAGGTGCAATGGAGCCAAGCAAAGCGACCAGAGCCTTGTGTACGGGTCGACGGTATAGGAGCAAGGCAGGCTGGGTCCGGGACTGTCAGTGTTTCGGCTGGAGGGACCACTTGGCTTGGAGAGAGACTGTCACTGTGACTCAGGAGGGGACGCGTCGTGTCTGTGAGGTGTCATCATCATCTGTGCTGCTGTGAGAGTCAATTTTATGTGTGTGTACCGCCCATTCTAATCTTGTCCTCCTGATTCCTGTCCCTGAGCTACTTACTATATCAAAAATAAAATAAGAAATATGTTTTTTGCCTTATTATCTACCTTAAATCATATTGCTAATTGCATATTGTATTTGTTTGTAGGCTAAATTCTCTAATATACTTGTTAAAAATATTTTTGTAACTTTTGGAAATGCCAGCAAAAACTTGGCTGTGCCAGTAAGTTTTGGGTGTTGTGTCAGTAAATTTCACTCTGGTAGGTTGGCAACACTGCACCATAGAGAGGTATGCTGGTTAGTGGGATGGTGAGAGATCTAGAGCAGGATAAAGAAAACCATAGAGCACGATGGTAAGAATTGTGTAGCAGAATAATGAGAGCCAAAGAGTGGGATGATGAGAGTTGATGGACTTGGATGATTGGAGCCATAGAGCAGGATAGTAGGAGAGGGATAATGAGCTTTGTAGGCCAGGAACAGGCCAGGTTTAATTTTACAGGATGAAGAGAGTGGAGAGTGTGAGAATATAAGATGAAGAACAATATACCGACAGCTTCTCAATTGGCAAACAGGCAGGGGGATGAAATGTTTTTTTTTTTCCTGGTGAGAGTTCTATAGAGGGAACATGATGAAAGTTATGCAGTAGGAGGAGGGGGGATTTGTAGCTTTGAAAGATTATGAGATCTCTAGACAGGACTTTAGGAGCTGTACCACTTGCACTTTAACTGAACTGGGACATAACATGATCGATATTTCTGTGCATTCTATTGTGTCCATCTTTCTGTCATCTGATCCTTCTGTCCACCGCAATGCTCTCATTAAAAGTAGGCAGTGTTGACAGGCACAATTGCAGGTGGATAGATGTCCCCCCTAACACATATCCCATCCCTCCAATAACTCTCCCAGTGACTAGTCTCTCATTTACTGCCTTTCCTTCCCAATAATAACTCTCTCATTAGCTGCCGGCAGCCGTTAATTATGCAAATGAGGCTGTTTTGCACGGGGGCGACGTTTCATTTTAACTCTGATTACAGCACCTGGGGTCTCGAGGAGTGGGCGGCTCAGTGTCTATTAACATGGAAATAATTTGCTAATTTATATTAAAAGCCCAACGATCGCCAATCCCAAGGCATTTGCCATGTTCTGACATTAAAAATAACTTAAAGCTGAGAAACATGAAAGAGGGGACGAGCTCATTGATCTGACGAGCGTTAATTGATGTCTTTCTCCTAATGACAACCAACCAGCCAAATCGCACAGGCACTACTCACCTGGAAGTTATCTTGATGGTCCACTGACCTCAGTAAAAAGAAATTTGCATTATTTTTGCCTGATAAGTCTCAAAAAGTGTGCTCTTATCTATTATTAAGCTGACTGAATTCATGGCCTCTTCCTAAATGGAAGGTAATGTGCAGTGCGGAGTGAACAAAAAGTTGAAAGGGCAACAAAATGAAAGTTTAATTTATTTAAAGTTTGACCGCGCTCAGAACTTTCCATTTTTTTAGTTGCTATCTCATTAGTAGTTGGAACAGTCATAAGCAGATCAATTTAGATTTTGCTCCACCAACAGCCCAGTTAATCCTGACCTGTACTCTACTTGGTGGTTTGTTTGTAATTTACTGGTAATAAACAAATCCTTAGGACCCCTTAGCAACCTATATCCATATTCCACACTTAGCAATGGAAAACAGGTCGTTTGCTTACCAATGCTTTAGATCAAGGGTGTCCAAACTTTTTTCAAAGAGGGCCAGATTTGATGAAGTGAACATGCGTGAGGGCCAACCAATTTGCCATTCGAACCATTAAAATAAATGTAAATTAACTAATACACTGCCCAACAAGTATTCTCTTGCCTTTGTAGCTGTGTGTGGTGAAGAGTCTAAGGCCGCGTACACACGATCGAACATGTCCGCTGAAACTGGTCCGCAGACCAGTTTCAGCGGACATGTTCGATCGTGTTTATGGCCTATCGGACCGTTTTCCAGCGGACCAAAGTTTTACAACATGCTTTAACCACTTCCAGCCCAAGGACGTCATATGACGTCCTGGACTTTCAGTGGGGATATCTGAAAGATGCCTGCAGCCACAGGCATCATTCAGATATCCATCTCTTCAGCCAGCGATTCCCTGCACCATAAGAACGATCATAGCGGCGTCCCCTCCCACCGCTATCCGGTGCTTCTCCGGGCTCTCCTTTGCCATCGGAGACCCCGAGAAACAATCCGCCGGCGTCCGATGGAAACCATAGAGTAGACTGGTGACCAGATGGTCACCAGTCATCTCTGTGATCGTCAGAGGCCCGGACGCGATGTTATGACGTCACGCCCAGGTCCTGGAATGCAAACACAGCCGCAATCGCGGCTGAAAGCATTAGATCTGTGAAAAAAATTCCCCGCTGTGTTAGGTGGAGCTGGCTGTGTCTGTTCGGCGTGCTGTGTAACAAGGTCCCGCCCCCCCCTAGACTGGCGTTTGTGAAAGTATCAGTGTTCTGTCTATGAAACTAGCCATCTAGAGGTGTGGGACCTTGTTACAATGCGCGCCGGGGGGGGGGGGGGGGGGGTGTTTGCCTGCTCGCTGAGGAAAGGCAAAGCCTCAGGAAAGGAAAGACATGTAACACAGCGGCCACAGTGACCAGCTGACACCAATGCAGTGAAGGGGGAGGAGCTCTCATCCCATGACACAGGAGCATCCCTGGAGGCATGGGAGTAACGATGAAGAGGAAGGAATCTTCTGAGAAAGTAAGTGACATAATAGTCAGTGCAGCTGATCCCAACCTCTGCCTCTTACTGACCCCCATCACCACCACAGATCTTATCCCTATCCCCGGTGCCATCTTCCCCCACCACTACCACCTCTGGCTCTTACTGCCAACCCCACCACCACCTAACCCGCCACTGATACCACCACCACCGATTCCACCCACCACCACCGATGTCACCACCCCTGCCACCGATCCCACCCACCACCACCGATGTCACCACCCCTGCCACTGACCCCACCACCGATGTCGCCACCCCTGCCACTGATCCCACCCACCACCACTACCGATCCCCCCACCACTATCGATCCCACCCCCCATACGTCACCACTGCCAGTGATCACATCCCCCCCACCACTGCTGCCACTCACCCCATCCAACCCACCACCACTGATCACACCCCATTCCCCCATCACTGCTACCACCGCTCACTGTCACTCATCCCACCCCATGCTTCACAGGGCCTATGTCTCACCCCTGTACACCCGGATAGGAGGGGCAGCGGGCGGCATATAAAGATACCAATAGCCGTGACTGCAGGAGGAAAATGGAGGGTATTGGTTCCTCTATATGCCGCCCGCTGCTTCTCCTATCCAGGTGTACAGGGGTGACACATGGGCCCCCTGAAGCATGGGGCTGGGATGAGTGACAGTGATCGGTGGTAGCAGTGATGGGGGAACGGGCTCAGGGATGGGAAAATGGAGGGGATCGGTTCCTCTGTATGCTGCCTCCGGCCCTCTTCCTATCCAGGTGTACAGGGGTGACACATGGGCCCTCTGAAGTGAGAGTGCATTGATGGGCACAGTGAGAGTGCATTGATAGGCACAGTGAGAGTGCATTGATAGACACAGTGAGAGTGCATTGATAGGCACAGTGAGAGTGCATTGATAGGCACAGTGAGAGTGCATTGATAGGCACAGTGAGAGTGCATTGATAGGCACAGTGAGAGTGCATTCATTGGCACAGTGAGAGTGCATTCATTGGCACAGTGAGAGTGCATTCATTGGCACAGTGAGAGTGCATTCATTGGCACAGTGAGAGTGCATTCATTGGCACAGTGAGAGTGCATTCATTGGCACAGTGAGAGTGCATTGATGGGCACAGTGAGGCTGCATTGATGAGCACAGTGAGGCTGCATTGATGAGCACAGTGAGGCTGCAATCATTGGCACCATAAAGCTGCATTTGATGGGCACAGTGAGGCCGCATTTATGGACACAGTGAGTGTGCATTCAAGGGCACCGTAAAGCTGCATTTGATGGGCAAAGTGCGGCTGCATTTGATGGGTACTGATGTGCTTTATGTTAATATTGTTAAAGTTGTTGTTTTTTATCTTTGGAACTTAATTCTGCTGAAAACATTTAACAGTGTCATTTCATGAGATAATTTACAAGGGCGTGTTTAGGGGTAAACTTAGGGGTGGGGCAGGGGAGAGGTTGGGTGGGGCAACTGGTGGCGAGTAACTCTTAGGCCTCGTACACACGAGGCAATAGATTTGTTCAAATCTGTCCGTCCGACAGATTTGAACAAATCTGTCTGCTGGGATTTTGGTTTGCTCGCGTGTACACACGAGCAAACCAAAATCCCCGCCAGCAGAGAGCGCGCTGACGTGGCGGTGACGTTGACGCCGCCACGTGACCGCACCAGGAAGTAAAACACTTCCGCGCATGCGCCGAATCCATTCGGCGGCGGTGCGGGACGACATGTCTGCTGGTAAGTGTACTTACCAGCAGACATGTCGGGCGGGCGGATTCCCACCCGATAGATTTCAAAGCATGATAGAAAGGGTAGTGTAACACCAGGCCTAGTGACACATCTCAGCGCCTTAATGCAAAATATTTCACAGTGGAATCACTTATAAACAAGTTGACAAGTGACAGAATTTTAGAGAGAAAATATGTAGTCAAAACTATAATTTCATATTGCAGAAATATATAGTAGTAAAAATTATAGCAGCTATTTAAAATCTAACAGTCAAAAAACTGAAGATGCAGAAATAAATCAGGATCACATATAGAACAAAATAGTCCAAAATGATAAACAGCGCTCTAGCTGTTGGTTTAAATGTCCAACATCATCATAAGCATTCAGAAAACTTTTCTGCACAGCCAGAAGACACATCATGTGGTGGGACCTCTTGGCCAGTGGAAAGGCAAAGAACATTATCCTGACGGGTCCCAGCTATAGAGACGGATTATCTGGTGGAAAAATACCTTTTATTGCCTCCATTTGCTAATAATCTGGTGAGTGAGTACCCCGAAGGGGAGTGTGCCCCACTTGTGGTGTAATCTTTCCTGGGAAGAGGTGTAGGATCAACCACTATCTTTTTTCACTACACTGGCAAGAAAATCCATCACTATTTGAATGCTTATGATGATGTTGGACATTTAAACCAACAGCTAGAGCGCTGTTTATCATTTTGGACTATTTTGTTCTATATGTGATCCTGATAGATTTCAAAGCATGCTTTGAAATCTGTCGGGTGGCCAAATCCGTCGGCTCGGCCGTACACACGATCGAATCTGTCTGCTGAAACGGTCCAGCGGACAGATTTGATCGTGTGTACGAGGCCTTAAGGTCTGGCTAGTGGCTTAGGACTTGAAATTTTGAGCCCTGATACAGTATATGAAGCATCTTGGAAAGCGACTTCTGCCCAGAAGAGTGTCCTTGAGAGCTGGGAAAGTTGCTGCCAGTGGACATTGCAAAAAGTTCTCATTGTAGAACAGTCTTTCTCAATCTTTTCAACACAGAGGAAACCTTCAAATACCTTTCTGGTCTCAAGGAACCGCTGGTAAAAATGACTATATCTACAACTCATGATACATTAGTGTGGTGGGCGATGGGAAGAATGTTCCTTAAGCTTGTAGTCATTGGGAAGAATGCTTATTACACTTATGGTCATTGGGAAGAATTGAGAAAAATGGGATATACTGTGCTACTAAACACATTAAAATGTAAATGCCGCAGCTCATAATGTAAGACCATACATAAAAACAAATACAAAAAAGAAAAAAGGTAGAGCTGCGCAACACAAAAAATGATAAAGTGAATCAGCTAACAAATCAATAGGTAACCAATGTGATGTGAAACATAAAGAAAAAAAACATATAATATATATAAATCAAAGTGCATATATAGTCCATAAGTGAACCAACAAAAAACGAAAAAGAAATATCCAATCACTGATGAATCAATATAATAGTCCTATAGTAAGATACACAGTGCAGCAACCAGTGAGCAAATAGGAATCCTGTGCGAGGAAACAGCAGAACCACAATGTGTCACCAATCACACCTGTGCACCACCACCTATAAAGTTGTATGCTTACCAGGGGTAAGCTGTAATGGGCCAAAAGTATTGGACGTGTTCCCAATAGATAGCGTTCCCCAATGGCAGGGAAAGTGAGCGATCAGATGGAACAAACTCAATGGGCACAAAGGCCGCAAAGCTCAGCGTGGATACCCAAAATGAAGAGAGACTCACATAGTGTGTATCTTATGGTGAATCAGATTTAATAACCCGAATGGCAACTTACAGTTAAAAAGAGTAACAAACATCCGTATACGACAATGGAGAGCCGGCCGGCATGCAATCTCCCGTTCAGAGCGATGATGTCAGCACGTCTACCTCCCGACGTAGGTTGCGCTAGAAGATAGCGTCGTCTGCTACAGAGAGCAAGGTGTCAGTGGGAAATTATCTGAGAGGCAGAAATTGATAATTACTCAAGGAACCCCTAGCAACCTCTGGAGGAACCCTAGGGTTCAATGGAACCTTGGTTGGGAAACCCTGGTATAGAGGGTATTACTGTTACCAGCTCAGGTTACTGGTAATGGTCCATGATTATAGATTACTGGTCTCAGGTTAAAGGTTCACAATCTGCATTGACTATTTATGGAAGTTCACTGTTTTCACTGTTTTGGGTATCCTTTGCCCTACCCCTCTCTCCTGGATTTTTTTATTTTTGAGCTTTGATAAACCCCTTCTAAAATGACTGACACCCTATTTAACCTATCACAACAGGTCAAGGATTCCGCCCTTGCTGTGCATCATGACAGTGGTACATGGATCATGAGACTGGCAACAGTTTATATTGCAAATATGTATTTAGCAGTTTTATTTTAGTTTAGCTGTAAAAACTAATGACATTTACTGCATTAGGAATTTCTCAAAACGGCTCAAAATTCTTTGAATCCCCAAGACTATTTTACGTCAGTCCCCATTGTTTCCACCTGCTCTGTGCTTCTGCCAATCACTCCTTCTTTTTTCCTGCACCACTGTAAGCTCTCCTGCCAACCTCGAGCCTGCCGAGAAAGCAGATAACACCCCAACCCCACAAAAGGCTGACTTGCCAAGCAGAATGAGCACACATTGTCTGAGAGAGATAACAAAAATGACAATTGTGTACAAAATTAGGAAAAATAATAAGAAAAAAATATGCATTGTGGGTACTTTACGCTGGGACTGACAAAAAATTCCAACAACAGTGCAAGTTTAACTCAACATTATGTTGTTTAATGTTTAACTTAACATTTTATAGTTTCATTCAAAAATTAATTTGGTGTTTCAAAATAAATGATCAGTGACAGCTTCATACTTAAAGGAGAAGCCCGCTCCGAACTGAAACTTGGTTGTTTAGTACAGGGGTCGCCAAACTGCAGCCCGTGGGCCAGATGTGGCCCATTGCTTACTTTTATCCAGCCCTTGGGGCACTATTCCTTCCACTGATACCAAAGATGGGACACTTCCTCTAACTGACACCAACAATGTGGTACTATTCCTCCCACTGACACCAGAGATGGGGAACTAATTCTCCCACTGATACCAGATATGGGGCACTATTCCTCCCACCAATGATGGGGCACTATCCTTCCCACTCATACCAGTGATATCATTTCTTCACTCCCGCTAAATACTGTCCGGCCCCCTAAAGTTTGAAGGACAGTAAACTGGCCCTTTGTTTTGAAAGTTTGGAGACCCCTTGTTTATTAGATGCTGTAAAATCACACCACCTGAGAGTTATTCCTGTCTCTTGGGGACTTGTTACCTAAAATCATGCTGTGGCCATTTTATGGTCTCTAATTTTGTCCTGAAGTATTTTACTCAAAATATATGGAAAGTAATGACACAAATATTTAAAAATGGACCAGGATGAACAGGTGAAGGCCCGATCCAGTACCCAAGTAAAATTGTCTAAACACAGAGGAAATGCGCCCATGAGACTTTTAGAGGACCAAGCCAAAGAAAAATACCAAACAATTATATAAACATAAATATTAAACAACTTTATTGTTCACATTCAAATATATAAAAAGCATTAAAAATGTAAAGTGTTTTGTTAAAAACATGCATTGACGTACATTACAATACACTAAATATGACTGCCAAGATATGAGTGAAGGACCGATGCTGTAAGATTGCTACTCAACGTGTTTCGTTAAACAAAATTCACTTCATCAGGAGATAAAGCAATTTTCCAGAAGATGGGGGTTATTAACCGGAAAATTGTTTTATCTCTTGATCATGAACTTTGTTTAAAGGGGTGTTCCAGCCAAAAAATGTGTTTATTAAAAGTCAGCAGCTACAAAAAGTGTAGCTGCTAGCTTTTAATAAACACTCACTTACCTGCTCCTGCATTCCAGCGACGCGCCGACCGGGGCTCCGCTCCTCTTCCCCCCCTCCCCAGCCGGCGTCTCCATCCCGACTGTGGGCACCCAGCCGTGACAGCCTTCGGCTTCACGGCCGGGCACCCACTGCGCATGGGACCTGTCAGTGTCCCATGTGATCGCCTACAGGGAGGGGCTGGTGTAGGCGATTAAGGCTTAATCGCCTAACCAGCCCCTCGGCGGAAGCAGGAAGTGGGACAGGAAGTCCCACTCCTACTGAAGCCCCCACTCCCCCCCCCCAAAAAAATTACATGCCAAATGTGGCATGTAAGGGGGTGAGGAGTGGAACAAGAGGAAGTTCCAAATTTGGGTGGAACTCCTCTTTAACAAAACATGTTGAGAAGCAATCTTACAGCATTTGTCTTTAAACTCCTATATCTTTGCAGTAATAGTCAGTGTATTGTAATGTACATCAATGCATGTTTTCAGTCAAACAGTTTTTTCATTATTAGTGCTTTTTATATAGTTTATATATTTGAATGTGAACGATAAAGTTGTTTAATATTTATTTTTAGATACTTTTTTGGTACTTTTCTTTGGCTTGATCCTCTGAAAGTCTCATGGGCATATTTTCTGTGTGATATGGAAAGTAACAAGGGGAACTGCAACACACAAAGGTGGGGTCACTTTCCTTCTTAGGTTTACAACAGGGAGCAGGTGAAGTAGTAATGTGAAGCTGTCACGTACCTGACGGGAGACTGATGTGATGAGGTCGGCCCCTCTTGTATCTCCGGCCCTGGTACCGCTGGAGGTGAAACAGAGGATACCAAGGAACAGGAGGAACACGAGTGCCTGCAGATGAAGGCTCAGACAGCAGTACATATGTGCATTCCCGTTCGTACGAATGTTATTTTCGTACGAAAATGTTCATTTTCGTAACCGCGGGATAATGTGTACATACGAAAACGGTAACGCACCAAAATACGAAAACAACGGGATAACGGATGAGCCGCATAACGAACGACCGCAAATATGAATGAACGATCCGACGGAAAAAACGACAAAACGAAAACGGCAAAATAACGAAAATGAAATCTGTATCAAAAGATTTGCATTGTGTATTTTGTTTGAATCCATTTTGTGTTCGTTTTCATTTGTATGTTCATTGTTCAATGACATCTATAACAAAAGAATTTCATTATGTATATTGAATGAATTCCTTTTTATGTTCGTATTGTGTATTCAAAATACTGAAGGCAAATCTTTTGTTATAGGTGTCATATCAACATACGAAAATAACAAAAGAAAACTGATTCGAATGCAAATCTTTTGTTTATCGTTTTTTTTGAATGGCCAGAGAGTTAGGCTGGCCATACATGATACAATTTTCTGTGCAATTTTCTGTACAATTTTCTTTAGATTTACCTTCAACTATGTAGTGCAAGGGCCTGCCTGATTGCATACAATTGAAAGTGTTGTTTAGTTTGACCTCATATTATATGGTTTTTGGTAAATCTAAAAGAAAATTGTACAAGAAAATTGAACATGTATGGCCAGCCTCAGTGACTGAAAGCAGCTTCTCTTTTGTGCTGAGTAGTGAGTACACTAGTACAGTAAAGCCAAATAAACTTATCTGTGATTTTTCGTAGAAGGGAGATCAAATGCCAAGACTTTTGAACCCAAAAATTGTTTTCTGATGCAGTTTAAAAACGAACAAATTTTCTGAGAACGATCGGAAAACGATTGTTTTTATGTTTGTTGTTAAAACAGTCTGACCAAGTGTATGGGGCTTAACAATAGTTAACATGGATGAGCCGCGTGTTGAAAGTGCCGCGAATCCCGCAATATATTTAGAAAAGTACAAAATGATGAAAATCCTTTTTTCTGTTCATATTTTCAGGGAGATCTGGCCAACTGATCTTCCTTCAGATGAAAATCTACAGTAAAGCCAAATAAACTTTTCTGTGGATTTTCATCTGAAGGGAGATCAGTTGGCCAGATCTCCCTGAAAATATGAACAGAAAAAAGGATTTTCATCATTTTGTACTTTCCTAAATATATGGCGGGATTCGCGGCACTTTCAACACGCGGCTCATCCATATTAACTATTGTTAAGCCCCATACACTTGGTCAGACTGTTTTAACAACAAACATAAAAACGATCGTTTTCCGATCATTCTCAGAAAATTTGTTAATTTTTAAACTGCATCAGAAAACCATTTTTGGGTTCAAAAGTCTGGCCAACTGATCTCCCTTCAGATGAAAATCCACAGAAAAGTTTATTTGGCTTTACTGTACTAGTGTACTCACTACTCAGCACAAAAGAGAAGCTGCTTTCAAAACATGTGCACATGTCTAGACAGCAGTAGCGGGAGGTGCGAGCCGGGATGAGTAGTAGGACCATCAGATCACAGAGGATAGCAGTACACCGATGATCAGCCAGGGTTAAGAGGCACTCCGCTGAAGCAGTGACACTGGACATCAGATGAGGCGTAGTTCCTGGAAGACTGCAGCAGAAAGTCGCAGGACCTAGTCTCAGACACTCAGAGGCTGCCAAGGCGCAAAACAGGAAGCAGGTGCAGGGTCATACAGATAGCCAGGTCAAGTAGTAGGCGGGCAGCGAGGTACCAAGCAGCAGGCGGTAGCAGCGTCAGATGGGTAGCCAGCATCAGAAACCGGTAGTCAGAGTATAAACAAACAGAGTTCAGGAACAGGATCAGGGCAAGCCAGGTTCAGCAACAGAAGACAAGCAGGATCACAGCAGGGTTCAGAGTATCAGGGTAATAGCTGAAGACCAGTCAGCAAGGGTCTGGTGTCAGGGCACTTCCTTAAGTAGGCAGTCTGGTGCCAATTGGCGTTGGGGCGCGCACCTGTGCGTGCACGCTGTCCGTTGCCTGCACACCATCCGTTTCGCGCGTGCATGCGCGTTCCCGCCCCAAACATCTCAGGGCGCCCGAGAGAGAGTGCCTCGGATGGAAGGTCACAGTTTTCTTACAGAAGCATTTAAGAACTTTCATTTACCATTTAAATGCCCAACAACACAGCTAGAAAGGAGGTAGATTTGCATTATCCGTCCAATAACGGATAACGATGCGGCACTATGTTATCTATTAGCCAGACGGCGTGTGCATACAAAACAGATAGGCACTGATCGGTCACTGTAGTAAAAGATCATTCAGAGATGCAGCTCTGTGTAATGTATCTGCAGCCACTTGTGCACACACAGGGCAGATATACACAGTAAAAGCTCTGAATGATCTTTTGCTATTATGAATGAACAAGCTGCCTTCAGAGAGTTGTGGTTAATGATTCATACTCTGAATGGTCCAAGGTTATCAGCGGTGTACCCCAAGGTTCGGTGTTGGGTCCCTTACTTTTCAATGTATTTATAAATGATTTTGGGTCTGAGATCAAAAGTAAAATTTCTGTCTTTGCAGATGACACCAAGCTATGCAGTGAAATAACGTCCTTACAGGATGTCTCCAATTTACAAGCCGACCTCAATGCTCTGTCTAATTGGGCGACTATGTGGCAGATGAGGTTTAATGTTGATAAATGTAAAGTTATGCACTTAGGGGCTAAGAATATGCATGCATCATACATGCTAGGGGGAGTACAACTGGGGGGGATCTGTAGTGGAGAAGGATCTGGGGGTTTTAGTTGATCATAAGCTCAATAATGGCATGCAATGCCAAGCTGCGGTTTCCAAAGCGAGCAAAGTCCTTTCTTGTATTAAGAGAGGTATGGACTCCAGAGATAGAGATATCATTTTGGCCCTGTACAAATCATTAGTAAGACCAGTTTTGGGCACCAGTTCTCAAAAAGGATATCGGGGGAACTGGAGAAAGTGCAGAGAAGGGCAACCAAACTGATAAGAGGCATGGAGGAGCTCAGCTATGAGGAAAGATTAGAGGAACTGAATTTATTCACTCTTGAGAAGAGGAGAATAAGGGGGGATATGATCAACATGTACAAATATATATAAGAGGTCCATATAGTGAACTTGGTGTTGAGTTATTCACTTTAAGGTCAACACTGAGGACAAGGGGGCACTCTTTACGTCTAGAGGAAAAGAGATTTCACCTCCAAATACGGAAAGGTTTCTTCACAGTAAGAGCTGTGAAAATGTGGAACAGACTCCCTCAAGAGGTGGTTCTGGCCGGCTCAGTAGATTCCTTTAGGAAGGGCCTGGATTATTTTCTAAATGCACGTAATATAACTGAGTACTAAGATTTGTAGGTAAAGTTGATCCGGGGTAAATCCGATTGCCTCTTGGGGGATCACAAAGGAATTTTTTCCCCTCCTGTAGCGAATTGGATCATGCTCCGCTGTTTTTTTTGCCTTCCTCTGGATCAACTGTGGGTATGGAGTTGGGTGTATGGGATGTACTGTGTTTTATTTTGTTTGTTTATTTTTTTTATGGTTGAACTGGATAGACTTGTGTCTTTTTTCAACCTGACTAACTATGTAACTTAGAGGCAGGCTCAGTTTTGGTTGTACCTCTTCCACAGGAACACCCATAATTTGAGTTTCAAAGGCAGATGGAACTACAGCCAGCATTAAAAGGTGTGTTTAGGGGACAATGGGGCTATTGATCAGAATGGGACCACTTGGTCCCCTGGGTAAAAAAAATGTATAGTTCTCTTTTAAGGCTCTGCTGGATACATATGTGCTGAGAGGACAAAAACAGAGGGAAAATCTTAATTTCTACTGTTGCCTCCTGTTGTTTAGCCACAAAATGGATATTGGGAGTGCTGCGCAACAGCTGCAGAGGAAAGTCGAGTCACCAACATGGCTGTGTGTGCATCCCAAATCTCAAACACACATGCGTATGTGTGTGTATACAGTGTATCCGAAAAGTAATCACAGCGTTTCACTTTTTCCACATCTTGTTATTTTACCGCCTTATTCCAAAATGGATTAAATTCATTATTTTCCTCAAAATTCGATAAACAATACCCAATAATGACAACGTGAAAGAGGTTTGTTTGACATATTTGCACATTTATTTTAAAAAAAAAAAGAAAAAAAAATTCATGTACACAAGGATTTACAGCCTTGGATCAATACTTTGTTGAAGCACCTTCGGCAGCATGAAGTCTTTTTAAGTATGAAGCTACAAGCTTGGCACACCTATTATTGGGCAGTTTCTCCCATTCTTCTTTGCAGGACCTCTCAAGCTCCATCGGGTTGGATGGGGAGATGTTCAATCGGGTTCAAGTCTTGCTGGGCCGCTCAAGGACATTCAGAGTTGTCCGTAGCCACTGCTTTGTTATTATGGCTGTGTGCCGAGGGTCTTTGTCTTGTTGGAAGGTGAACCCCCAGTCTGAGGTCCAGAGCGCTCTGAAGCAGGTTTTCATCAAGGATGTCTCTGTACATTGATGCATTTTTCCCTCGATCCTGATTAGTCTCCCAGTTCCTGCCACTGGAAAACATTCCCACAGCATGATGCTGCCACCACCATGCTTCACTGTAGGAATGCTATTGGCCAGATGAAGAGCGGTATATTGTTTCCTCCAGACATGACTCTTGCCATTCTGATCAAAAAGATCATGTGCCTTTAACTGAGAAGTGGCTTCGGTACCTACGTAAAAGAAGGGGGTGTTGTCTGCGCTGAAAGTGAACAGGGGGGGAGGAGGGGGGGTGTGGGTGATAGGGGTGAATGGATGGGACGGGTGGCTGGATGGGTGGATGCAGGTGGGTTTAGGACAACGTGATAACCAACATAATCGAAACAATGATGTGAATGAATATACACATAAGGGTGATAACCAATAAATACAAAAATTATTATTACAATAAGGAAAAACCCAACACACTAGCCAGTGTAATGTGAAACCAGTGAAAAACAATCCTAAATCCAAACTATAAGACCAGAGAAAATTCCATGAGGAAATGCCTCTGGATGGAAAAAATGTGAAATAAATAAAGTCTCTAGTGAAAAAACCCAAGAGTCCAGATAAGTCCAAATTGAAATGGTGGTGCCAGGAAAGGGTGACAGCAGAAAGCACCTCAGGTGGTCCCCAGCTCCTCACCTCAAGGCTATAGCTCGGATAGCCTGCAACAGCACCTCCCGGTGGAGGACAGTGATCCCTCGGCAGGGCAAGCAGCAGAGGCACTCCTCAGCGGTAAAGGTAAAGCAAAAAAGAAGAAAGCAAGTGAGTGACAATAAAAGACGTCTAGTAGGCAACGAGTGTCACTTGTACATCCACTCACCACGGGGTGATGGATGATGGGCCTATCTCCCACGAACAGCGAGTTCGTACTTCTAATGGCAGATATCCTCTTCTAAGCTGGCCAGATGGTCACTCACAACAAGGGATCTCTCAGATGGCATACATGATAAAAGAAACAGACCATAGCACAATCCCGCAAGGTAAAAAACACATTTAATAAAAAAATAAAACTCACATTTAAAACGATCCAAAAGGCACAAAACAAACAGACGTCAGGAACAAACTGCGTCAGGCGTGTGGACTCTGTGGCTCCTAGGATCCCTACGCGTCTCGTCACACCTCGTGACTTCCTTAGGTGCTTTCTGCTGTCACCCTTTCCTGGCACCACCATTTCAATTTGGACTTATCTGGACTCTTGGGTTTTTTCACTAGAGACTTTATTTATTTCACATTTTTTCCATCCAGAGGCATTTCCTCATGGAATTTTCTCTGGTCTTATAGTTTGGATTTAGGATTGTTTTTCACTGGTTTCACATTACACTGGCTAGTGTGTTGGGTTTTTCCTTATTGTAATAATAATTTTTGTATTTATTGGTTATCACCCTTATGTGTATATTCATTCACATCATTGTTTCGATTATGTTGGTTATCACGTTGTCCTAAACCCACCTGCATCCACCCATCCAGCCACCCGTCCCATCCATTCACCCCTATCACCCACACCCCCCCTCCTCCCCCCCTGTTCACTTTCAGCGCAGACAACACCCCCTTCTTTTACATATACATTTTTCTCTCTGCCCAGGACAGAGTGTCAGGAGTCTGCTGCAGAATCCCCAGTCCACCTTCCAGCCCAATTCCACTCCCACCCATCCCCCTTGGTAGCGCAGGAGTCTTTCCATATATTTCGGTACCTACGTACCATACAGACTTGATTGGTGGAGTGCTGCAGAGATGGTTGTTCTTCTGGAAGTTTCTCCTCTCTCTACAGAGAAGTGCTGGAGCTCTGTCAGAGTGACCATCGGGTTCTTGGTCACCTCCCTGACTAAGGCCCTTCTCCCCTGATCGCTCAGTTTGACCGTGCGGCACCCTCTAGGAAGAGTCCATGGTGGTTTCAAACTTCTTCTATTTACAGATGATGAAGGTCACTGTGCTCATTGGGACCTTCAATGCTGCAGAATTTTTTCAGTACCCTTCCCCAGATCTGTGCCTCTATACAATCCTATCTCAAAGGTCAATTCCTTGGACTTCATGTGCGCACGCCTATGCTGGCAGGGCTTTGTAAATCCAGGACTAGCCTAACAGAATTTCAAATCTTTTCGGCACATAGGGTAGGATGTGTATACAGTATGCATTTTAACTGTATGACTAGCTATTTGCCTGGAATTCAGCTTTAGCATTAAAAAGCAGAGATGCAATTACCGAGTAATCCTAATTCTGTTTATTTCAGTGGCGAAAAGTATTTTTCTATTTCTTACTTTTTTTTTAACAACATGATCATTAGTATCTAACAATGCCGTTGTGGTCAGCCATAGATCTCGACTTTCCACAGTAACACAGCCTCATGTGTTATTTATTTATATTTCAATTAATTTCTATATTTGGTTGTGTTTATTGTATACAAGTTTTCCTTTTTCTTAGCTCCGGTTTAATTGCTGGCGCGGGAGCGTCACCTCGACATCCGCTGTCATTCCGTGGCTTTCATTAAATTCTAGCCTTAGGCAGGTCACAATATATTTTTTGTCATTATCTCTGATTACAGAACATCTGCAGTGTGAATCTGCCACGGTGACATGCTGCAGATATGGTTCCATTTTCTGTGTTCTCTGCACGTTGTCACAAGTTGCAAGTTCAAGTTGTTCATATTTTGTATCCATTGGATACTTGCTGCTAATTATGTTCTCATTTTGTATTTAATTACCTTCATTTCCCCTTTCTCTTGTTCCTTTGTATTAATGTGTTCTTATGGCTGTGCCGAACTTTCCATATTTTAATGGTTGCTGTTCAGTTCAGCATACACGTTACAATCTGACTGTAAAATTAACCTTCGCTCTATAATAACTATGTGTAATGAGGATCAGGCAGGCCCCAACACTTGGTAGATCTAAAGGAGATTGTACAATCAGATTGTAATATGTGTTGTGAGCTTTAGGCCCCATTCACACTTGGCGATTAGAAAATATGTGTTTTTTGTGCCTTTTTTTTGTGCATAGGGCAGACTATTGATTTCAACATACAAAAGTAGCTAATAGAGCTTCTGGTTTGCATGTTTTGCTGCATGGCAAAATGTGCATTTGCTTGCAGCATTTGAGGTGCGATTAACTGCAAGTGGAATGCACGTGTTTTGCGTGTTCCAGGACGCACAAATAAACACGTTTCTGTACATGTTCCCAGTACATACAGATGTGAATGGAGCCTTAAACCAGTGTTAAACTGCTGCATGTTTTTTTTTTTTTTAACTGCAAGACAAAGGCATAATGTGCTAGTGTCGCCTACTGGCACATTATGTGAAACTTACCTGTAAACTAAACCTTCCAGCTATACAATGTCATAACTGGAGGCCGCATCCATCTTCACCTGTCTTGCTTCCGGATTTGGACTCCCGCTCTGTGACTGGCCAGAGCCGCGATGATGTCATGTGGGAGCCGCCAATCGTGGCACAGTCTCTGAAGGTGACCATTCCTTCAGAGTGCATGCGCCAGTGATGTCACTGGCTGCATGTACAGTAAATATCTCCTAGACATGTTTAGGAGATATTTACACTACCTATAGGTAAGCCTTATTATAGGCTGGGTGCAAATACCTAAAGTGTGAGAACATGCATTTTCTTGAGCTAAAGGTGCCAATAATGGCCACAATAAATGTATATTCATTTAAATTCATGATATTCATTAAGAAGTAGAATATAATACAATTAAACATAAAAATATTAATATTTTTAAAACTCTAATTTTTTTCGACTTCGGCCAAGCCAAGGCATTGAATGAATGAATGAATGAAAAACTTGTATAGCGCAGCACATGCGAACTGAATCGCCTCTGGGCGCTTGTTGTTCCTGTCTCCTTTGGTATCAAAAGAGATGAGTCTTGATCTTTCTCCTGAATGCTAAGTAGTTCTCCTCCAACCGAATACTGGTTGGCAATGCGTTCCATAGTCTGGGACCTTGGACCGCAAATCTTCTATCTCCTTTGGATTTGTATCCGGCTTTCGGTATCTGCAGGAGATTTTGATCAGTGGATCGCAGCACGCGATTGGGGTTATGGGCTTTTATTTTTTCGCGTAGATAATGGGGGGCATTCCTATGGATACATCTATGCGTTAGACAGAGTGCTTTAAAAGCAATTCTGTCTTTTACTGGTAACCAGTGAAGGGCTCTCAGTGAAGGTGAGATTGATTCCCAGGGTTTTTTCCCAGTCACAAGTCTGGCGGCCGTATTTTGAACGACTTGTAGACGAGCGATTTGGTACTTTGGGAGTCCGAGGTAAAGGGCATTTGCATAGTCCAATCTGGAGTTAACAATTGCTCCCACCACGACCGCTATGTCTTCTTTGGGGATAAAAGGGGTAAGCCTGCGTAGTAGGCGCAGCAGATGGTGAGATCCGCTGACTACTGACCCTATTTGTGCGTCCATAGTCATGTAGGAGTCAAAAGTGACCCCGAGGCTTTTGACTTTGGCGCTAGGGGTGATGATTTTGCCCAGAATGGGCGGGGGTGTCCAAGTTGTTGCAGGTAGATTCTTACGTTTGGCGTGAAACAGAAGGAGTTCTGTTTTCGCTCCGTTGATCACTTTAAGAGGATGGTGGAGCAGCTAGGGATTCAGCATTTAGCTTGGTCGCATTCACTTGCACGGGTCATTTTTTGGCATCAGTACTGTGAAAAAAATGTTATTGCGCTCCTTAATGTGACAAAGAAATAAAGCTGCAATCATAAAGTGTTATACTACACAGAAAACACTGTGACCAAAAAATAAGATTGCGCTAAATAATGCATATAATTGACTAGAAATGCTGATTAAGCATGTGCACAGATAAATAATTCCAACATATTTATGACTCCTCCCTACGTGATCAAGTCTTTCAGACGAAACGTAGGGAGGAGACGTTCTGACGTCACCGCATGCTCCAATCTCTCTACCCGGAATACGGGCTGTTTGTTTCAAGCCGGCCGGCTGATATGTTTTATGCAATGTTTTCTTCACTTTGATGTAAGTGCAAGTCGTCTCTCTTTTATTTTAATAAATGAAGGTTTTATGCTATGTGAGGCCTTTGTTTTTTATGTGCCTGTTGATGACCTATCGGGAGATACCTTACATCTGATAACCAGGCTGTATGCAGTGGAACTCCCCTGTGACCATCACCCAGCATCATAGATCGTATCAGGCTTATATTTCATGTCTTTTTGGTAAGAGGCTGCATATGATTTCGGTGGAGGTTTCATCTATACCACACTTTTCCAAGTTGATTTGTTGGCACCTGTGGGATCACTGGATTATGAACTCTTTTTCATATGCTGATGGACTTATATATGTTGGAATTATTTACCTGTGCACATGCTTAATCAGCATTTCTAGTCACTTATATGCATTATTTAGCACAATCTTATTTTTTGGTCACATTGGCATCAGTACTGCCTGCCAAATGTGACATGCTGTAGAATTTGGACAATGTAATACCCCCTCTGGCCACCATTGCACAGTTTAGGTGGGTGGTTATGGGCTTGTAATTAGTGGATCAATCATCAATTTTTAACATCCACCAGGCTGTCCATGTGAACAAGGCCTTATACATTCTTGCACTCATTTTTGTTTTTAAGCGCTACAGTGCATCCAGAAAGTATTCAGAGAGCTTCACTTTTTCCACATTTTGTTATGTTACAGCCGTTTTCCAACATGGATTAAATTCATTATTTTCCTCAAAACTCCACAAACAATACCCCATAATGACAATGTGAAAGAAGTTTGTTTGAAATATTTTCAAATTTATAAAGAGCCTTTGCTCAATACTTTATTGAAGCACCTTTGGCACCAATTACAGCCTCAAGTCTTTTTGAGTATGATGCTACAAGCTTTGCACACCTATTTTTGGCAGTTTCTCCCATTCTTCTTTGCAGGACCTCTCAAGCTCCATCAAGTTGGATGGGGAGCATTTGGCGCACAGACATTTTCAGATCTCTCCACAGATGTTCAATCAAGTTCAAGTCTGGCTGGGCCACTAAAGGACATTCACAGAGTTGTCCCATAGCCACTCCTTTGTTGTCTTGGCTTTGTCCTTAGGGTCGATGTCCTGTTGGAAAATGAACCTTCGCCCCAGTCGGGGGTCCAGAGCACTCTGGAGCAGGTTTTCATCATGGATGTCTTTGTACATTGCTGCATTTATCTTACCCTTGATCCTAACTATTCTTCCAGTTCCTGTCACTAAAAAACATCCCCACAGCATGATGCTGCCACCACCATGCTTCACTTCAGGGATAGTATTGGCCAGGTGATGAACGGTGCCTGGTTTCCTCTAGACATGATGCTTGCCATTCAGGCCAAAGAGTTCAATCTTTGTTTCATCAGACCAGAGAATTTTGTCCTTCAGGTGATTTTTGGCCAAATCCAGGCAGGCTGTCATGTGCTTCCATTTGGCCACTCTACCATTCAGGCCTGATTGGTGGAGTTCTGCAGATATGGTTGCTCTTCTGGAAGTTTCTCCTCTCTCCACAGAGAAATACTGGAGCTTGGTTCTTGGTCACATTCCTGACTAAGACCCTTTTCCCACCATCGCTTAGTTTGGCCAGGTAGCCAGCTATAGGAAGAGTCCTGGTGGTTCCAAACGTCTTCCATTTACAGATGATGGAGGCCACTGTGCTCAATGGGACTGTCATGAATCTGCCACCTAAGAGTTAATGTTGCAGACTGATTTCACTGATTGACAACAGGCTGCCTATTTAAACACCTCAGCAGCACAGTGTCTTTGCTGCCTGATCTGCAGTTCTTACCTGACTTCCTGTGATCTGACCTGTTTCCTGTTTCCTGTTTCCTGTGTTTGACCCGGCTTGCTGACTTCGATTGATCTCTGTTACCCTGATCCCGGCCTGCCTTGTGACCAACGCTCAGCTCTACAACTGCTTGATTTCCCGTTGCCGAACTTGCCTGTATACTGACCATTCTCTGCCTGTCGTTTATATCTACATCTGATCGTCTGTTACCAAACCCGGCTTGTCTGACTACGCATTCAGTGTCACCTCAGCCAGTGCACCCACCAGCCAGCTTCCTGTTTCCTGCTGCACCTGCTGAACCGACAAGACCCAAGACGAACCAGGCACCCATACACCGCCAGGCTCTTGTGGCCACTGTCGCAACATCGGTGGCCCTTTAGCCGGGGTTGTACGAGAAGCCTTCCCACTACACGTCGGGCTCATCTGGCAGGTACGTAACAGTATCAGGCAGCCATGTCTGAGCCTGCAAGTGGGAAGTCGGCCATGGATGACCTCTGTCAGCACCTTGCAGTCCTTACCCAAGCAGTCAAATCGCTACAGGAATGTCACACACAATTAAAACAACGTGTACAGACGCTAGCTACGCCCGCAAGCACTGCTGCAACTTCTGCCTCAGGGACTTCCACTGCAATGCCCTCAGTGGTGATGCTGCCCCCCGAACCCAGAGTTCCAGCACCAGAGCGATTTTCAGGCGACCGAGGACAATTTAGATCCTTCCGTAACGCATGTGAACTGTACTTCGCCCTGCAACCTCGAACTTTCTCCCTCGAAACCACTAAAGTAGGATTCATCATATCACTGCTTCAGGGTGAGCCCCAGTCCTGGGCTCATCGGATGTTGGAAAAGAACGATGTATTGCTACAGTCCATGTCCGCCTTCTTCGGTGCAATGGCCGAATTATACGACGACCCGCAACGAACCACCACAGCAGAGGCTGCCCTTCATGCACTCCAGCAAGGCCGCAGAACAGCTGAAGATTATGTCACAGACTTTCGACGCTGGAGTGCAGACACACAGTGGAATGACGCAGCCCTGCGACACCAGTTCCGCTTGGGATTATCGGAGGGTCTGAAAGACGAATTGGCTCGTGTTGGGGTCCCAAATAACCTGGAGGGCCTTATCACACTGGCCATCCAAATTGACCGCCGGCTTCGTGAGCGACGATCTGAAAGATCAGCCCAGCAGCTACGTCCAGTATGGATGATGCCCCGGATCCCAGCTCCTGTTGCTACTGCTACCGACGCTCCAGAGCCTATGCAAATCGGCCTAATACGCCCCTCTCTGTCACCGGAAGAACGCCTGCACCGACGACAGAATAACCTTTGCCTGTACTGTGGGGGTGCAGGCCACTATGTGCATTCCTGTCCAACCAAGACCAGTAAGCGGCAGATGATTTTTTCAGTTAATAACTTTTTTTTGCCTACCAATGCTACCAACCTAACCCTTCCCATCTCCTTCCAGCTGCTAGAAAGGGAAGTGACAGTTACCGCGATCATTGATTCCGGGGCCTGCAGTTGCTTCATTGATCTAACCTTCGCAACACAACAACGCATTCCCTTGAGACCTAAAGCACAAGGACTTTCTGTTTTTCTAGCTGACGGGTCATGTATCAAGTCTGGACCTGTGACACAAGAGACATTTCCCTTACCCGTGTTGGCTCTCTCTCAACATAAGGAATTCCTAAGCCTTGATGTCATCTTCTCCCCACTATTCCCTGTTATCCTGGGCCTACCCTGGCTGAAGGCGCATAATCCGCACATTGACTGGGCCACAGGGAGAATCAACTTCCACTCAGCCTATTGCCAGGAGCACTGCCTACCAAGGTCCCCAGCTCCTTCTACAACACTATTTTGTGTGGACTCTGAGTCTGAAGTGCGGAAAGTTGTACCTGAACACTACCATGAGTTCCTGGATGTCTTTAGTAAGCGAGGGGCTGACATTCTTCCCCCGCATCGGCCATATGATTGCCCAATTGAACTGCTTCCTTGGTCCGAAATCCCCTTCGGTAGAATCTTCCCCCTCGCTGAACGAGAACAGGAGGCACTAAAAGAATATGTCCAAGAAAACTTAAAAAAGGGGTTCATCCGACCCTCTACCTCTCCAGCAGGAGCTGGAATATTTTTTGTTGAAAAAAAAGACCACTCTCTACGACCTTGTGTGGACTATCGGGAGCTCAACAAAATTACAGTTAAAAACCGATATCCTCTCCCTCTAGTACCCGAACTATTTCAGAGACTAAGGTCAGCGACCATTTTCATCAAACTGGATCTACGGGGGGCTTACAATTTAGTCCGCATTCACCAAGGGGATGAGTGGAAGACAGCCTTTCGCACCCGATTTGGCCACTATGAATACCTGGTGATGCCCTTCGGGCTATGCAACGCTCCGGCCACTTTCCAACATTTTGTTAATGATATATTCAGAGATTTCCTTGATATATTTTTGATTGTTTACCTAGACGACATTCTGATTTTTTCCACTTCTCTAGACTCTCACCGAGGTCATGTCAAAAGGGTGCTAAGCCGACTCCGCCAACACGGACTATATGCTAAAGGTGAAAAATGCGAGTTTGAAAAACGCAGCATCCAATTCCTGGGACTGATAATCTCACCTGAAGGGATCAAGATGGACTCTGTAAAGGTCTCCGCAATTTTAGACTGGCCTGCACCTACCGACAAGAAGGGGGTGCAGCGCTTCGTAGGATTTGCCAACTTTTACAGAAGGTTCATTAAAGGCTTTTCTGCTATCATAACCCCTATAACACAGCTGACTAGACAGAACCTCCGCTTCCATTGGACACCTGAGGCTCAAGCCGCATTTGATACCTTAAAGGGACTGTTTACTTCAGCACCTGTTCTTGGTCACCCGGACCCGTCCCTGCCTTATACACTAGAAGTAGACGCATCTGAAGTCGCTATTGGAGCAGTCATCTCCCAACGCCAAGGCCCTAAGGATCTGATGCATCCAGTAGCTTTTTTTTCTCGCAGGCTCTCTCCAGCAGAGAGAAACTATGACGTTGGGGACCGGGAATTGCTGGCCATTAAGGCGGCATTAGAAGAGTGGAGATACCTCCTAGAGGGAGCAGCGCATCCCATATTGGTCTATACTGACCACAAAAACCTGGAGTATTTGAGGACTGCTAAACGTCTGAAGCCACGTCAAGCACGGTGGGCCCTGTTCTTCTCCCGATTTGTGTTCCACATTACCTACCGGCCGGGCTCGAAGAATGTCAAACCAGATGCACTGTCTCCAGGGGTCACGCTGACACTCCGGGAAGGTTTACTGTTCAACGGAAGCAAGGTATTTGTACCTGAATGTTTACGCATAACCATTTTGGGTCTGTGCCATGATCATCCCCTAGCAGGTCATTTTGGGGTCCACAAGACGCTTGATCTCCTGAAACGCACATTCTGGTGGCCAGACCTGGAAGAAACCTGTAAGAGGTACGTGAATTCCTGTGTAATCTGCAACCGCAGCAAGGGTACAAGAAACCGAGCTTGGGGTCTACTTCGGCCACTGCCAGTTCCTGACAGACCATGGAAAATGATAGCCATGGATTTTGTTGTGGAACTTCCCCCATCAGAAGGATGCACAGCCATCTTCGTAGTAGTGGACCGATTGTCCAAGATGGCCCATTTCTTGCCTCTGAAGAATACTCCCTCAGCTATAGAGACAGCTCAAGTATTTATCAGAGAAATTGTGAGGCTTCACGGGGTCCCTATGAACATTGTCTCTAATCGGGGGGTTCAGTTCACCTCCAGATTCTGGAAAACTCTGTGTGAAGCCCTTAGAATCGAAAGATCCTTGTCCTCTGCCTACCATCCCCAAACCAATGGACAAACAGAGAGGACCAATCAGACATTGGAACAGTATATCCGATGCTTCACTACTTTTGTCCAGGATGACTGGGTATCGCTGCTGCCACTGGCGGAGTTCGCCTATAATAATGCCACTCATTCTGCCACAGGTCAGTCACCCTTCTTTGCAAATAATGGTTTTCACCCATCCTTCTTGCCTGACTTTATTCCAGAAACCACAGTTCCGGCTGTCCAAGACACAGTGGATTTCCTAAACCGCAACAATAAGTTGCTTCAAGAAGCGGTTACAAAGGCACAAGCAGCAAGCAAGACGGCTTTTGACAGGAAAAGGAGGGGTGAACTGATTCTCCACCCGGGAGACCAGGTATGGTTGTCTACTACAAATCTCCGGTTGGCATGTCCCTCAAAGAAACTGGCACCTAAATTTGTGGGACCATTCCCAGTCAAGAGGAAACTTAATGAGGTTGCTTATGAATTATCCTTACCTGATTCACTTAAAATACATCCTGTCTTCCATGTTTCTCTCTTGAAACCCGCAGTTCCTGACTCTTTTCCAGATAGAGTATCCAAGCCACCAGAACCTGTGACCATCAATGGTGAAGAGGAGTATGAGGTGGAGGCTATCATAGACTGTAGGAGAAGAAGGAATCAGGTACAGTACCTGGTTAAGTGGAAGGGTTATGGCCCGGAGGATAACTCTTGGGAGGTTGAACAAGATGTGCACGCCGGAGACCTGGTTAATGCCTTTTTTCGCAGAAATCCACAGAAGAGAGACCTGTTGGGCACCCGGAGGTTGCCCGTAAGGGGGGGGCAATGTCATGAATCTGCCACCTAAGAGTTAATGTTGCAGACTGATTTCACTGATTGACAACAGGCTGCCTATTTAAACACCTCAGCAGCACAGTGTCTTTGCTGCCTGATCTGCAGTTCTTACCTGACTTCCTGTGATCTGACCTGTTTCCTGTTTCCTGTGTTTGACCCGGCTTGCTGACTACGATTGATCTCTGTTACCCTGATCCCGGCCTGCCTTGTGACCAACGCTCAGCTCTACAACTGCTTGATTTCCCGTTGCCGAACTTGCCTATATACTGACCATTCTCTGCCTGTCGTTTATATCTACATCTGATCGTCTGTTACCAAACCCGGCTTGTCTGACTACGCATTCAGTGTCACCTCAGCCAGTGCACCCACCAGCCAGCTTCCTGTTTCCTGCTGCACCTGCTGAACCGACAAGACCCAAGACGAACCAGGCACCCATACACCGCCAGGCTCTTGTGGCCACTGTCGCAACATCGGTGGCCCTTTAGCCGGGGTTGTACGAGAAGCCTTCCCACTACACGTCGGGCTCATCTGGCAGGTACGTAACAGGGACCTTCAATGCTGCAGAGATTTTTCAGTACCCTTCCCCAGATCTGTGCCTCAATACAATCCTATCTCGCAGGTCTTCAGACAATTCCTTGGGCTTCATGGCTTGGTTTGTGCTCTGACATCCACTGGTAACTGTGGGACCTTATATAGACAGGCGTGTGCCTTTCCAAATCATGTCCAATCAACTGAATTTACCACAGATGGACTCCAATCAAGTTGTAGAAACATTAGTGTCATTGCAAAGGCTGTGAATACTTATGTACATGTGATTTGTTTTTTTATTTTTAATAAATTTGCAAAGATTTCAAACAAGCTTCTTTCACGTTGTCATTATGGGGTATTGTTTGTAGAATTTGGAGGAAAATAACAAATGTAATAAATTTTGGAATAAGGCTGTAACATAACAAAATGTGGAAAAAGTGAAGCTCTGTGAATACTTTCCGGGTGCTCTGTACATCAGTATTCACAGACTTTGCCATGACACTCAAAATTGAGCTCAGGTGCATCTTGTCTCCACTGATCATCCTTGAGATTAATCCATTTTGGAATAAGGCTGTAAAATAACAAAATGTGGAAAAAGTGAAGCGTTGTGAATACTTTGCAGATGCACTGTATACTTTTGGAAGCAATAAAAGCCTATGTAGCGCTGACCCCCGAAGGAGCCGCTGGTTAAAATAGGGATGGCATGTTACCTCATGGCTCTGGTGTTGTGTCTAGGGTGAAAGATGAATAAGTAGCAATGAAGAAATGTCTGCAAATAGGAAGTCTCTTTTATAGGTGCTCTTTATTACACAGCCGGGTAAAAACAGTCAACAGGTGAAGGAAGGATAGAAGAAAGGTTTTGAAGGAGAGTAGCAGACTCAGGCCTTGGATAATGAAGCAATCCTGCTTCCGACAACTATCAGTCTTTCTGCGCCACTCCAACTTGAGCGGGTATAGCGTACCTGGACAGGTCCCTCTCACAGGCCTGGCAGCCAGAGTATCACTCGAACTTGAGAAGGATGCCTCTGCCACAGGCCTTGCCCGGGTGTGAATATGGAGGAACTTCTCCTGAGTAAAAGTGTTTGCCTGAATCTTTCTCCAATGTCGCCAGGGTACCGACTGAGTGAGGAATCAATCCCTCAGTGTCCAGTACCTCGATCCCCGATGGTTTGCTACAGTGCTGTTGGGCCACCAGCCTCTCATTGGTGTCCTTCAACTGGACTCCCCACAGAACAACTCAACTCGCTTGGGATCTCCGATGATGGGAACCCAGTCAGTCACTGGGTCCCCGATGTGCTCAAAGTGTTTTCCGGACCAGCTTGGCTCCGGAACGGGGAACTCTGCATAGCACCCACGTCCCGGCCAGGTAGGCCAAAGCGCATGGGGAGCAGCGATGTGGTCACCCTAAAGGTGGGTGCCACACTCCGTGAGGTAAAACAGACCTCTCAAAAGGGCATCTGCCTCATAAGTACCCTCTCCCAGCATGCCTAGTGAGGCCCAGACCTCCTGATTGGCTACTTGAAGAGAGCACCCGAACCTTAGCTTTCACTGCAGCCACCTGCTGTCTCGGGGTGGAACTACACCACAAGCACAGCAGAATGAGCCCACAGCACAGCCAAGCCGAAACAGAGAGCCCTACAATAATTGGAATTGAGATCAGAGTCAACTTACACTCTGATGTTTCCCCTAAATTTCAATAGCTCCCGTACTTGGAAGTACATGGGCGCTACACCTAAAACATAAATATATAACCTATGGTAGTATCAGCACCCATAGAAATATGTATTTCCAGAAGAAAATAGTGTGTTAGGAAACAGCAATGTGAAATACTGTATATAGTAATGCCACTTTTTCTGTAAGTACTCAGGTATAAAAGATCAATTATAAAATCTAAACTTAAAAAATAAATAAAATAAAACTGACTCTAAACGTTTTGTTTCTTGATAAGATAATGACAGTCACACACTGTATAAAAATGTATTTATTAGATAGTATATTTGTGACGCCTGTCACAGCATGCCACAGAGATGCCACAGGATACCAGGGGACCCAGATAAGCAGCCAGAGAGGAAAGATGTTCCTGGGAAGGTTGGCCACTATGGTCAGCTGTGAAGCATCTGCCTGACGCTTTTGGAGGGTCTGACGTTCGTTGCATCACCTCTGAGCCTTCTGGCGAGGAGATAGAGGACTGTCATTATCTCTGATAACCCGACGTCTTTCATATCAAGATGAACTGACAATGAACAGCGAGGATATTTTACTGAACATTCAGGGTTTCATGGGGCCCTGGGCCACCATAGTGATTAAACAGGTTTTAGGATTTCTGTAATAAATGGACAGGATTGAAGATCTAAAATTCACTAACAGCTGTGAGAAGTCTGAGTTTTCTTTTTAACCAGTTGAGATCCGCGCTACAGTCGAATGACGGCTCTAGCGCGAATCTAATTTGTCAACAGGCCGTCAATTGACGGCATGTCTTTAAGACGTTCCCCGCGCGCGCTCCCGTGCGCGCAGCGGGGAAATTCTGTACTGGCCGTGTCCCTTGGACACAGCCAATAGCAGATCGCGGCGAACGGCCAATCAGAGTGGCCGTTTGCTATGCGATCGGAGTAGCCAATGAGAGATGATCTCAAATGTAAACATATGAGATCATCTCTCATCTCTCTCTCTCTAAGACGTTCCCTGCGCGCGCTCCCGAGCGCGCAGCGGGGAAATTCTGTGCTGCCTGTGTCCCTTGGACACATCCAATCACAGGTCGCAGCGAACGGCCAATCAGAGTGGCCGTTTGCTATGCGATCTGGGCGGCCAATGAGAGATGATCTCAAATGTAAACATATGAGATCATCTCTCATTGCAGCTTCTCCCTCCTCACACAGAGACAGCGTGTGAGGAGAGAGACGGATCTGTGAGTGAAAAGTGTCAGTGTCAGTAAAAGAAAGTTATAATTTGTGCCATCCCAGTACTGTCCCAGTGCCATCCCAGTACTGTCCCAGTGCCATCCCAGTACTGTCCCAGTGCCATCCCAGTACTGTCCCAGTGCCATCCCACCTGTGCCACCTCATCAGTGCCCACCTCATCAGTGCCCACCTGTCCCGCCAATCAGTGCCAGCCTGTGCCGCCAATCAGTGCCAGCCTGTGCCGCCAATCAGTGCCAGCCTGTGCCGCCAATCAGTGCCAGCCTGTGCCGCCAATCAGTGTCCGCCTGTGCCGCCAATCAGTGTCCGCCTGTGCCGCCAATCAGTGCCCGCCTGTGCCGCCAATCAGTGCCCGCCTGTGCCGCCAATCAGTGCCCGCCTGTGCCGCCAATCAGTGCCGCCTCATCTGTGCTGCCTCAGTGCCACCTGTGCAATTAGTCAGTGCCCATCTGCTCCGCCAATCAGTGCGCATCTGATTCACCTCATCAGTACCTGTGCCGCCAATCAGTGCCCGCCTGTGCCGCCTATCAGTGCCCGCCTGTGCCACCAATCAGTGCCCGCCTGTGCTGCCAACCAGTGCCCGCCTGTGCCGCCAACCAGTGCCCGCCTCATCTTTGCTGCCTCAGTGCCACCTGTGCAATTAGTCGGTGCACATCTGTGCCACCTCATCTGTGCCCATCTGATTCACCTCATCAGTGCCTGTGCCGCCAATCAGTGCCCGCCACCATGTCAAAAAAAACCTATTCCCTGGAGGAGGCATACCAAATCCTTTCCGCGCCCAACGAGAGCAACATGCAGCTCACTCTTTCTGATTCTATTTCCAATTCGGATTCGGACGTCAATTATGAGCCAGCCCCCAGTAGTGGAACACTGAGTGACTCCGAGGAGGAAGATAGCCGGCCCGCTAAGCGAAGGCGTTCTGGTCAGGCAGTGCCATCCTCCAGTACTCCAGTGCCATCCACAAGCACCGCAGTGCCATCCACAAGCACCGCAGTGCCATCCACAAGCACCTCAGTGCCTCAGCAAGAAAGGCCAAGGACCCATGCCGGCCTTCCCTATGCCCTTCAAAACCCCTTGTGGCTTCCTCCAAATTCTGGAGAAGCCAACATTCCCCCTTTCACGGCCCAGCCAGGAATCCAGGTGGACACGGAGAATTTTTCCCCAATCGATTATTTCAACCTGATGTTCACAGAGGACATGCTATCCGAAATTGTGGCCCAGTGCAACCTATTTGCACAGCAATTTATTCAACAAAATCCCACATCCTATTATGCCCGTCCCTTCCAGTGGAGAGAGCTTACGGTGGAGGAGTTGAAATTTTTTTTAGGCCTCACATTATGTATGGGACTCAACCCAAAAAACGCTTCACGTGCCTTTTGGTCCAAAATGCCAATCTATCACATGCCAATCTTTTCCAGTGTAATGCCCAGATCCCGATACTACCTCATCATGAGATTCCTACATTTTAACGATAACACCCAGTGCCATCCCCGAAATCACCCAAATCACGACAGGCTTTTTAAAATTCGGCCCTTACTGACTTATTTTTCTGAAAAATTCCCCCAATTGTATACCCCGGACCAACACATCTGTGTGGATGAGTCCCTTGTGAAATTCACTGGCAGGCTTCAAACCAAACAATTTATCCCCAGCAAAAGAGCCCGCTATGGCGTGAAGATCTACAAATTGTGTGACCGAGTCACAGGATACTTGTATGCCTTCAGAGTGTACGAAGGCAAGGACACCAAGCTGAATCCCCCTAATTGCCCAGACTACTTGGGATCAAGTGGCAAAATTGTTTGGGAACTCATCACCCCCCTATTGGAAAAGGGATATCATCTGTACGTGGATAACTTCTATACCTCCCTTCCCCTGTTCCACAACCTGCACCAGAAGCAGAAGCCAGCATGTGGCACCGTCAGAAATAATCGGAAGGGCTTTCCTCAAAGTCTTGTAAAAAAAAAACTAAAAAGAGGAGAATCAGCAAGTATGCGAAATAAAGAGGTCCTGGCAGTAAAGTGGAAGGACAGAAGAGACGTCTATATGCTATCCACCATCCACAATGACACCGCTGTTGAAACCCGCAGAAGGCGTGGCACCACCATCCGAAAGCCAACATGCATCCAGGACTATAATTTGTTTATGGGCGGAGTTGACTTCAATGACCAGATGCTTGAACCCTATCTCGCCATAAGGCGGACGTACCATTGGTACAAAAAAGTTGCCATTTATTTTTTTCAATTGGCCATATACAACTCGTATGTAATATACCGCAACTCCACCCAAAACCCCAAACGCTTCCTTGGCTACCAAGAGGACCTTATCACTGCCCTTATTTTCCCGAACGGCCCACCCCAAACTATCCGATCTGATGTTTTAAGTCGTCTCGCCGAGCGTCATTTTCCCGGTAGAGTCCCTCCCACAGAAACAGGCCGACGACGTCAAAAAAAATGTAAGGTGTGTACCAGTCAAGGAATCAGAAGAGACACATCTTTCCAATGTGCCGATTGCCCTTCACAGCCTGGCCTCTGTCTAATTGACTGTTTTCGGATTTACCATACCAAACTAAATTATTAATCCTCCGTTCCTGCCTCCATACACCTTCACACCCCTTATGCCACTGCCTGCTCTGTAACTGACCCCGGCTTGTTTTTTGACCACGATTCTGCCTAACGATTTTGTAATATCTCTGCCTGAACCGGAACTGACCCCGACTTGTTTTTTGACCATTCTTCTGCCCAACGATTCTGTAATGCCTCTGCCTGATCTGGAACTGACCTCGGACTGTTTGACCATGCCTTTTGCCTGCCCCTTGGACTGATCTTGTACCCTGCTACTGGACTAGTGGGATTTAACACAGGGGTCTCACATATGTGAGGGGCTCCAGAAAAGTTTTTCTGGATGAAGAAAACATTTTTTTTTGTTTTCTCATTCTAGATTAGGGTCTGGTTGCCCGGAGGCTTCAAAGAGATTTGGGTGGGTGAAGCCTCTACCCCTGTCCCCATTCTGTCCTGAACGAGGCCCTACTTCTGCCTGCTGCCTGTAGGACCTATGCCATCATGCCTCTGCCTGATGCATGAACTGACCACCTGCACTAACCCTGACGGGACTGTATCCCTGCCTGGACATTTGTGTATGCAGTTGCTGACCAAGTCCCTGCCTGCTGCCTGGACCAGTGCTATCCTGCTGTGTAGAACTGCGCTACTATTACCACAGGTAATCTTTTGTTTACGCTTTGCTCAGCATAATGTATTTTGGGGTGTAATTCTTGGTATGTGCATGCTATGTGTCTCTGGAACACCTGACGGTGTTCCTTGCATGTTGGGTCTCTGTATGTGGTCAGGCTGTGTAGACGTCTCACACATGTGGTATCGTTGTACTCAGGAGGAGTAGCAGAATGTATTTTGGGGTGTCATTTTTGCTATGTACATGCTATGTGTTAGAAATATTTTATCAATTGACAACTTTGTGGGGAAAAAATGGGTTTTAATTTTTTTTCCACATGTTCCAAAAACTTCTGGAAAAAAATTAACCGTTCAAAAGACTCATTATGCCTCATAGATTATACGTTGGGGTGTTAGATTTCCAAAATGGGGTCATTTTGTGGGTATTTCCATTGTCCTGGTGTTCCAGGGCCTTCAAAAGTGTAATAGGTAGTCAACTAGTTAGATGTGCAATTTATGCTCCTAAAACCCCGAATGGCGCTTCCTGCATGTTGGGCCTCCGTATGTGGCCAGGCAGTGAAAAAGTCTCACACATGGGGTATCGTTTTACTCAGGAGGAGTAGCCGAATGTATTTTGGGGTGTAATTTTTGCTATGTACATGCTATGTGTTGGAAATATCTTAGAAACTGACAACTTTGTGTAAAAAAAAATGCGTTTTCATTTTTTTCCACGTGTTCCAAAAACTTCTGGAAAAAAATGAACCGTTCAAAAGACTCATTATGCCTCATAGATTACACGTTGGGGTGTTAGCTTTCCAAAATGGGGTCATTTTGTGGGTAATTCCATTGTCCTGGTGTTCCAGGGTCTTCAAAAGTGTAATAGGTAGTCAACTAGTTAGATGTGCAATTTATGCTCCTAAAACCCCTGATGGCGCTTCCTGCATGTTGGGCCTCCGTATGTGGCCAGGCAGTGAAAAAGTCTCACACATGGGGTATCGTTTTACTCAGGAGGAGTAGCCGAATGTATTTTGGGGTGTAATTTTTGCTATGTACATGCTATGTGTTGGAAATATCTTAGAAACTGACAACTTTGTGTAAAAAAAAATGCGTTTTCATTTTTTTCCACGTGTTCCAAAAACGTCTGGAAAAAAATGAACCGTTCAAAAGACTCATTATGCCTCATAGATTACACGTTGGGGTGTTAGCTTTCCAAAATGGGGTCATTTTGTGGGTAATTCCATTGTCCTGGTGTTCCAGGGCCTTCAAAAGTGTAATAGGTAGTCAACTAGTTAGATGTGCAATTTATGCTCCTAAAACCCCGAATGGCGCTTCCTGCATGTTGGGCCTCCGTATGTGGCCAGGCAGTGAAAAAGTCTCACACATGGGGTATCGTTTTACTCAGGAGGAGTAGCCGAATGTATTTTGGGGTGTCATTTTTGCTATGTACATGCTATGTGTTGGAAATATCTTAGAAACTGACAACTTTGTGTAAAAAAAAATGCGTTTTCATTTTTTTCCACGTGTTCCAAAAACTTCTGGAAAAAAATGAACCGTTCAAAAGACTCATTATGCCTCATAGATTACACGTTGGGGTGTTAGCTTTCCAAAATGGGGTCATTTTGTGGGTAATTCCATTGTCCTGGTGTTCCAGGGTCTTCAAAAGTGTAATAGGTAGTCAACTAGTTAGATGTGCAATTTATGCTCCTAAAACCCCTGATGGCGCTTCCTGCATGTTGGGCCTCCGTATGTGGCCAGGCAGTGAAAAAGTCTCACACATGGGGTATCGTTTTACTCAGGAGGAGTAGCCGAATGTATTTTGGGGTGTAATTTTTGCTATGTACATGCTATGTGTTGGAAATATCTTAGAAACTGACAACTTTGTGTAAAAAAAATGCGTTTTCATTTTTTTCCACGTGTTCCAAAAACGTCTGGAAAAAAATGAACCGTTCAAAAGACTCATTATGCCTCAAAGATTACACGTTGGGGTGTTAGCTTTCCAAAATGGGGTCATTTTGTGGGTAATTCCATTGTCCTGGTGTTCCAGGGCCTTCAAAAGTGTAATAGGTAGTCAACTAGTTAGATGTGCAATTTATGCTCCTAAAACCCCGAATGGCGCTTCCTGCATGTTGGGCCTCCGTATGTGGCCAGGCAGTGAAAAAGTCTCACACATGGGGTATCGTTTTACTCAGGAGGAGTAGCCGAATGTATTTTGGGGTGTCATTTTTGCTATGTACATGCTATGTGTTGGAAATATCTTAGAAACTGACAACTTTGTGTAAAAAAAAATGCGTTTTCATTTTTTTCCACGTGTTCCAAAAACTTCTGGAAAAAAATGAACCGTTCAAAAGACTCATTATGCCTCATAGATTACACGTTGGGGTGTTAGCTTTCCAAAATGGGGTCATTTTGTGGGTAATTCCATTGTCCTGGTGTTCCAGGGCCTTCAAAAGTGTAATAGGTAGTCAACTAGTTAGATGTGCAATTTATGCTCCTAAAACCCCCGGATGGCGCTTCCTGCATGTTGGGCCTCCGTATGTGGCCAGACAGTGAAAAAGTCTCACACATGGGGTATCGTTTTACTCAGGAGGAGTAGCAGAATGTATTTTGGGGTGTAATTTGTGGTATGCACATGCCATGTGAGAGAAATAAGCTATTACATTGACAATTTTGAGAACAGTTTTAAATAAAAAATAAAAATCTTAATTTTGCAAAGTATTGTGGGAAAAAATTACAACTTCAAATACCTCACCATGCCTCTTAATAAATACCTTGGAATGTTTACTTTCCAAAAAGGGGTTATTTGGGGGGCATTTGTACTTTCCTGGCTTGTTAGGGTCTCAAGAAATGAGATAGGCCTTCAGTACATCGGGTGTGATCATATGTGATAATTTATTATGATTTGCACTATAGCTTGTAGACTCTAAAACTTTCACACAGACCAAATAATTTCGAAAAAAATTGGGTTATTTTTATCAAAGACATGTAGCAGTATAAATTGTGGCCAAAATTTATGAAGAAAAATTAATAATTTGCAAAATTTTATCACAGAAACTAAGAAAAAATCATTTTTTTTCAAAATTTTCGGTCTTTTTTTATTAATAGCGCAAAAAATAAAAAACCCAGAGGTGATCAAATACCACCAAAAGAAAGCTCTATTTGTGGGAAGAAAAGGACAAAAAAATCATTTAGGTATAGTGTTGCATGACTGAGTAATTGTCATTCAAAGTGTGAGAGTGCTGAAAGCTGAAAATTGCTCTGGGCAGGAAGGGTGTTTAAGTGCCCAGTAAGCAAGTGGTTAAATGAATTGATTTTCAAGTTGACTATGAGCCTTGGTTCACACTGCAGCGATGTGGGAACCAGCGCGATTCCAGCGTTCCCCGAAGGCAGTTCACACTGCTTTCTGCAAACCGCTGCGGGTGTCACTAGAATGAAACCCCCAGATCGGTTCACAGATCGCAGTGCGAACTGTGTATTCGGACAGGAATCGGATCGCATTGGGTGAGAACACCCATGTGATACGATTACAGGGGGAAAAAAAGTCCCTGCACCTTTTTTGTGCAAATCCAATGCAAATTCAGCCATACAACTGTTTGGCTGAACTCGCAATGCCTAGTGATTGCAGGTGCGAATCACATGCGATATCTGTTTTCGCAATATGAACCCAGGCTCATTTCTAAAAATGCAGGGTGTATAGAAAGGTTAGAACTTGCAGCTAATTTTAACGTGTACAGTAAGTTAATGCAAAACTTATTTTACTTTAGGATAGAGTGGAGAGGAATTAGAACATCTGTTGGGTTTTTATTTTTAAGGTTCAAAGATAAATGTAGTAAGTCAGCATTAAAACAATAATAATAGGCTGCTAGCAATAGGTAAGCATACAAAAAAACCTTAATATAACAGTAATAAAGATGCAGCACCTTAAACTCAGTGGCTCTTTACCACGTGATCAGCTGTCAGCCAATGACAGTTGATCACAGAATGTAAACACAATTGGATTTTCTTTACTTGCGCTGAAAGCGTGAGGAGAGAAGAAGAAAGATGATAACCAGCTTCTGTTAAAGAAACATCAGCACTGATAATCAGGACACTGATTATCAGTGCAGTCCCAACAGTGGCCACCAGTGCCTCATAATCAGTGTCACCTATCAAGTGCTGCCTATCAGTGCCACCAACCAGTGCAAATCAGTGCCCATCAGTACCATCTATCAGTGCCGCCTATCAGAGCCCATCATTGCCACCTATCAGTGCACATTATTGCCACCTATCATTGTCCATCAGTGCCACCTCATCAGTGCAACTTATCAAAGCCCATCAGAGTGGTCTCATCAGTATCGATCAGTGCTCATCAGTGAAGGAGACAAATTCCCTGTTTGCAGAATTTTATAACAAAAAAGTTTTTTTTTTCTCCAAAATTTTTGGTCTCTTTTTTGTTTGTTTAGCAAAAAACAAAAGAAAACTCTATTTGTGTGAAAAAAATTATAAAAATGTCATATGGGTACAGTGTTGCATGACTGCGCAATTGTCATTCAAAGTGTGAGAAAGCTGAAAGCTGGCCTGGGCAGGAAGTGGGTAGAAATGTCTGTCGGCCCAAGAGAACAGGTTCAAAATCTATTCCCGATGGTATAGAACGCCTGAGAAACTCCACAAAATTTTCCCCTCCGTAGCGCCCACATGCTGGAGATGTGACTCGGAAACCGGCACCCGCCTCCATGTGTGGTGGGACTGCCCTGCCCTGCAACAGTTCTGGAAGGAGATACATACCCTCATATCTCAAATCACCACTTACACACCTGACTTCACCCCCGCACAGTACCTTTTGCACCACACGTCCCTTCCCAAATCGGTTTATCGTAAATCACTCACCCTGCACCTGATAAATGCGGCCACGCAATGCATACCGGCTCGCTGGAAAGATCCCATTCCCCCCACGGTAGAGGAATGGCGAGCCCGAGTAAACAGAATTGAGGAGATGGAGATGCTCATCCACCAAGCCAAGGATACCCAAGACAAATATAGATGCACATGGGCCTGCTGGACCCACTATAGGAACTCTATGACCAGCCCATGCCCCTCCACAAGCCGGGTAGATCCAACCCACCCCCTCCCATTAGCTGACGCTACTGACCCCTGATCTGTCCCCATGTTAAACGTCCCCCCCCCCCTTCCCTGAACAACGCCAACCGGCCCTATCGCCTCTAGAGACTCCTACTCCCCCCGCCCACAGATTGCTCCCTTTAGGGGTGGGCGGAGGGAGGGTAGAACCCCGCTGATCCGGGCCTACGTCGCCTGCACAAGGCAACCCCCGGGCACATCCCCATATAGGTCAACAAAACTACGACACTCCCAATACCCCTCTTACAGAAGTCCCCTAAGACAGGGTCCGGAGGGATGGAGACCCCCTTGCCTGCTAGGACCACGCGTCCAACTGGGTGCACACAACACTCCCTGACCTCGTCCACCGACGAAATTGGTTTACCTTTGCATAATGTGTTATGACTGCACCTGATCTTCCGCTCCCGCGCACAGTCTTATAGTTCACACCTTTGAAATTGACGTTGTGACAGGATATAACAGGAAAATAAAAATATAAATAAAAAGGAAAACAAAAGGGGGAGACCCCAGATTTTGTGACACCCTTCGGAAGACACTCCTACTATCATTAATGTTTATGTTACAGTGTACCTACTACCTTTTGAGACACAGAGGCTGCGACCGCAATTTAATTGTTAATTCTACTGTATTTGCTGCACTACACTGCCTGTACTGCTACTATGCAAACCAATAAAAATTATGAGAAAAAAAAAAAAAAAAAGAAATGTCTGTGTATTGTATCCAAAAAAGGGGACACCAGGTACAACCGTGGGGAAGACCGCACTCACCAGCTCACTAGCTGCAAATGCAAATCAAGCTGTGGGAATCAAGGTCCTCTGACTGTAGAGCTCACCACTGAGGGGGATTTGGAAAGGCCCACAATGCCACTAGTTTAGAAAATAAGCACTCACACAAGGAGCCAAATACCATATTTGGCCAAATATAGTGTAGTTATTTATTACTATACAGCAGTGCATTTCAAAACAGGAAGCGGCGGTGTGATGTCAGCGTATAGTGCCGCCTGATGCGTTAAATGCCAACACACGTCTTCAGGGGATGCTAGTTTTTTATTTTTGTCCCATAATGGAAGATCGACCCCCCTCTATTTATCTTGTTTACTGTTATCAACAAAACCGGGAGGAAAAGTGTTAAAAAAGATAAACACTACACAGGTTTTTAAAATATTTTATTAGTCAGCTCCGGGGCCCCTCTCTTTTACGAGAGGGGGCTTGCTTCTTTGACGTCTTCTGGGGGGGTGGGTTCCATTCTTCATCGCCGTCTGGTTCTCTTCCGCCGGGTGGGGGCCGCTTTCTTCTTTTGCTCTTTTACAGCGGCCCCCTCCCGGGCTTCCTCCGACGTCTTCTGCCGGGGGGAGCCTGGGCTTCTGGCGCCTTCTGCCTTCTTCTTCTCTTCTTCGATGTTGACACGTCGCTCTCTCCTGCCGCAATGCCAGGTGCGGGGTCCGTGGCGATTTATATAGGCCTCTTATGACATCACAATCCCAGCATGCTCCGGGTGGTGATGTCAAGGGTTGTCGGGAAGAGGTCCTGTCCTGCCCCCCCTGCCCCAGAGCACCTACTCCCCCATGTTGAGGGCATGCTGCCTGGCACGGTTAAGGAGGGGTGGGCGCTCGCCCATCCCCACCCCCTTTCCTGACCGGCCGGGCTGCTGCTCAGATACGGGTCTGGTATGGATTTTGGGGGGGGCCCCATGCCGTTTTTTCGGTGTAGGGGGTTCCCCTTTAAATCCTTACCAGACCCATGGGCCTGGTATGCTCTTGAAGGGGAACCCATGCCATTTTTTTTCTTAAAATTTGGCGTGGAGTTCCCCCTCAAGATTAGTAGAATACAAGTCGCATGCCAAAGTCGGAGCGTGCAAGACTGCGTTCCGACTTTGATCCTACTTCCATGATGTTCAATGGAGTGAAGTAGGATCAATGTCGGACCAAAGTAGTACAGGGAGCGTTTGCAAAGTCGGACCGACATGTGTCGGACCAGTTAAGAGGGCTCCCATAGGGAAACATTGCTTTTCACACGTCATGCGACATGAGCTCCCAATGTCGGAGCATATGTCGGACTAGTGTGAACCCGGCCTGCATCTCCCCAAGGTAATACATAGAATCTGGCGTGTTAGTGGGCCCTGAGGACAGGAATAGGGATGAGCTCCGGCGTGCTCTCACAGTCCACCTGCAGAGCCCGCCAGGAAGTCTGCATGGCGCTGCTCTAACCACAGTGAGGGAGACATTTTCCGATCTCTGCAGCCGAGCATCGGGACAATGTCTCCCTGCCTGTGATTAGCGCAGCGCCGTGCAGACTTCCTGGCGGGCTCTGCACGTGGACTGTGCGAACACGCCGGTGCTCATCCCTAGACAGGAGTTGAGAACCACTGCCCTAGAGCAATTACGGTAGTATGGTAGCATCACAAAACTTTAATTAGTACAGGGTTGATGACCACTGTTGTATACCACCTGTCTAAACTAGCCACCACTGACCAGGAATCAAAATGATCTTTTTATGTGAAGCGGGGTTGTCCCTGAATGGCAATTTGGAAATTAGGTCACCCTACTGACAGCAGGGGACAGGACTCATAAAACCTGGGAAAAGAGTATAGATACAGTTAACCCCTTCTCACCATGGGTAGCCTGCAACTGTCCACATAACTACGTGGGTTCACGTTATAATGATAAGCAACAGAATATTTATATTATACACAGCAATACAAAAATAATGTAAACTTTAATTTTACTCCTGTAAGTATCTACTTACAAGTGCGTATAGATGAATCTTCCCTACAGGTTCTAGTATTAAGACAGCTGCAGTGCCCTTAGCTGTCCAAATACGGGGACAATGACTGGATCTGAAAGGTAGGCCAGCTGATAGGATCCATCCCTCTCCTTCAATTTTTCAGTTGAAACTTATCAGGCTGGGTGATTCTGACAGGGCCAACAATGGCTCAGATTTTGGCCAATTCAGCAGTAATTGACCATAATTGGTGCTGTGTATGACCAGCTTAACACTTGCACTCCTAAAAGATACGTCCTTATGGCTGCCTAGTTGGTAGAGATTTTTCCTTTTCTGACACACATCAAATAGATAGAAAATCTCTCCTATGGGGACACTCAGAGATATAAAAACTGAACAGAAACTAATCATATGATGTTGGCTTTAAAGAAAATGTAAAATGGAAGAACAAGACAGGGTGCTTATATTAATTTTGCTTTCTGAAAACAATTTTCTAGCTGTAAGGCTTCTCTAATTTGTTAAAACTTTAGGCTCCATTCACATCTGAAGGTAGTGCGGCGACAGCTGCTGCACTGCTTATATTTGAGTTGTTTGGAATGCGTTTTTGGAGCGGCATCATTTATCTGAATGGGCCTCCCTCCACTCCAAAAATGCTCTAAAAAAGCTTGGGTACCAAATGCGATTTTAGCCGCGATTTCAGCGTGTTTTGTCACTTGACAATCATGGCAAAATCACACCGCATTTGAGGTGCCATTAAAAAATAATGGCATTACACATACATCCCATGTCTTGCTGCGTGACTCTGCCAGCAAAACCAGTACGCTCATTTGTGAACAGACTCATAGCGTTAGCATAACAAGGACCTCTATGAGACAGCTCACTTCCTTTTCTCAACAATGTCACAATATTTCTAAAGCTGGCCACAGATAGTCATTCCAGATAACAACAGCAACAGTCTTTCTCCTATCTTCCCTATTCCCTAACTCAGGCTTGTGACTGCCCCAGCATACCTGCAAAGGATGAGAGTCCATAGTGGTAGATCTCCAGAACTGGTGTCTTCAAGGAGGACTGCAGATCCCAACAATCCCTCTACATGTGGATGGGACAGCAGACAGTCTTGCTGTCGGAGGTGGAACTGCTTCCCCTTCTCTCTTTTCAGCTTGAGATTATATGCTGTGGCTTGTCTGTCTTCTTTCCCATGCAGCAGACTGACTGTCTGGGCAAAGCCCTCTCCCCCTTTTATTAACACAGGGAGAAGCAAAGCTCAACAGAACATGTGGGAAACCATGTTAACTGTTTCCCTCCTGGCTGGGTCAGCAGCTATCACACTAACCAGCATTTCTAACTGCTTACAAGCTGAAAATTGAGCCATGGGTATCCCTGCCAACACCATCTGTCTAGGGTGACCACGTGTCCCAGATTGCCCGGGACAGTCACGCATTTTGTCCCGGGCACCTTCATTCCAGGACAATACAGTGTTCCGGAATGAAACTGACACAGCCACCCCCGGGCCAATCTGATGCCCCCAAAAAAGGCAGCCACATCACTGCTTTACTCACTGACAGTATTTGCCCTGACCGGGAATCCCTGGAGGAGCACAATCCCCACTCCCTGCTTGTGATTGGAGAAATCATAAATCGTTACAGGACAAGCTGATTTTTGGGAAGGGGGGGTGTCCCTGAAAGGTAGTTGGAAATGTGGTCACCCTACAGTTGGCAGAACAGTGACTGCACCCAATAAGCTTCAATGACTGTATGGGTATTCTGACAACCGCAGGTGGTAGTTATCAGAATACAATAGCTGGCAGTGGAAGATTCGTCCATCCATTGTAAACAGTATGCATACCTCCCAAATTTTTGAGATAAGAATAAGGGACACCTATCAGCAAAAGTCTGCAGGCATAGGACACACCCCTTTGCACACCCTCTTAAAGAATTGTACAAAAAAAAAGATTGGTTAAACCCACAAGTGCTTTTTTTTACCACTACTATTCCTTTATGTTGGCCTTCGGAATTTATTAATGCAGCCATTTAGAAATCAGATGAAAGGTTTAGCGCTGGAAAACATTTATTTTATAGATAAAAAGTGCATTTTATACACATCTATATAGATCAGACCAAAATGAGGGACAAATGAGGAGGAATGAGGGACAGAGGGACATTGTTTCAAATCAGGGACAATGCCTCGAAATTGGAGACAGTTGGGAGCTATGAGTATGGGTTGGGAATCATATAGAATGGGATGAACAAAGCCTTTATGTGTATGGCCAGCATAAAGAGTAATGCCCCGTACACGTGTGTATGCTCCATCGGACTTTTGCTGTTGGAATTTCCGCCAACAAAAGATTGAGAGCTGGTTCTCAAATTTTCAGACAGAAAAAAATCCTAATGTCTGTGGCAATTCCGACACGCAAAATTCCGAGGCATGTTCGGAAACAATTCGACGCATACTCAGAAGCATTGAACTTATTTTTTTTCCGGCTTGTCGTAGTGTTGTATGTCACAGCGTTCTTGACGGACGAAAGCTCAGAGGACTTTTGTGTGACCGTGTGTATGCAAGCCATGCTTGAGCGGAATTCCGTCCAAGGTTTTTCTGATTGTGTGTACAGGGCATAACTCCACTTGTGTGAAGAAAAAATATATATATAAAAAATTACCGTATATACTCGAGTATAAGACGACCCGAATATAAACAGAGGCACCTAATTTTACCACAGAAAAATGGGAAAACGTATTAACTCGAGTATAAGCCTAGGGTAGGAAATGCAGCAGCTACTGTAAGTGGATACGAGGTTCAACAATGCCCATCGCGTGCCTCGCTGTGCCCATTACAAACATCACTGTGCCCATTAGTGATGAGCGGAATACGCCATATTCGATTTCGCGATATTTCGCGAATATTTCGAAGAATATTCGCGAATATTCGTTAATATCGAATATTCGTGATATTTTATAAAAAAAAAAAAAAATTGCGAATTTTCGCCAATGCGAATTTTCGCTAATGCGAATTTTCGCTAATGTGAAATTTCGCGATTTTTTTTTTTTTTTTTTTTTTTTATAAAATATCACGAATATTCGATATTTACGAATATTCGGTATATTTTATATATAAAAAAAGCGAAATTTCACATATGCGGTTGCGAATATTCGTTAATATCGAATATTCGTGATATTTGATAAAAAAAAAAAAAAATTGAAAAATATCGAATATTCGAAATAGCGAATATTCGCCGCGATATTCGAGATATTCGCGAATACTCGAATATGCAATATTCGTAGCGAATATTCGCAATGCGAATATTCGTGAGCAACACTAGTGCCCATTACAAACATCACTGTGCCATTGCAAGCCTCACTGTCCCCATAACAAATATCTCAGTGCCATTGCAGGCCTCACTGTGCCCATTACAAACCTCAATGCACCCATTACAAACATTACTGTGCCCTTTGTAGCCTCACTGCGTCGATCTGCATACCTGCTTCTGGGTAAACTATATAGGCGGAATTACGTCATGTGGTACCTCCGGACGCTGAACCGCTAAACAACCGAGGCGTGGAGCGCATGCCGGCAGAGAGCATAGATCGTTCGTTTTGAATGGTAGCGCTGGATAGATTTGTGCCGGTCGGACAGGCACAGAATCATGTGAGTGTAAATCTTTCTGATTTTTAATAAACCAGCAAAATGTTTTGAACATACTACACCATATTGAGTCCTTCTATTTTAAGAATCATTTCACCCCATTGAGAAAGGAATGCAGTAGGAGAGCTGCAGAGAAAGGAAAAGTCCACAATCTGGTTGTCCCTATAGGCAATTATTATTGCTTGCTCTGGTGAGTGTGCATTTTGCGAATAGGTGGTGGTGACACAACGGGTGGAGGAGTCACTTAACATATGGAATCTGTAAAAGTTTTTTTCTGAAGTGCAATGGACTTTTATGCACTTTCACATATCTGAACTTTTTTTTTTTTTTTTTCATCTCACTTATTGAAGCTACGGGTTGGAGCACTTGTTTTGTTGTTTTTTGGGGTCACTGGTATTTACACTATATCATGTTCTGATTTGATTTGATTTATATGCATAAGGGATATATGTATAAGGGTTAATATTTTTTGGTATTTATTCATGCAAACTGCTGGTGTAATTACATTTTTTTACTATAGGATCAGCACATATATGAAAATATATATATTTTTTTCACAATTTTATACACTCTTGAGGTGTTCACTAAAACTGCAGCAGATCGTTTTGACACACACTAAAATATATTTATCTATAATATTGATGAGCGCCGGTGACACAACACACATATGCATACCTGATTAACCCGTGTCATGCATGCAGTCAGATAGCGGTCATCCATCCAGTGTACAAAAGCCACGCCTCCTCCTTTTCCTCGTCCGTGATAGGCAGAACACTCAGTTTAGAAATTTTGAAAAAATGAGGCTAACCAGATATATCATGTCCAATAAATATTGGTGTATCGGTCCTTGACTGCATATATAAAAAAGCTGTCCGGTGAGAGAACCAGAACAAGAAGGACTATAGATAACCACCAATAACTTGATAATCCAAAAATACAACATTTATTAAATATAGTATAGTTTTACATGATAAAAGAATAAACTATTATAAAAACAAGGGAAGTTAGATTGCAGTGTGATATAACCCATCAGGGTATAAGTTGGCCAATACCGCCTATTACGGAAATCCTCTCGTCCTCGTCCCCTGGATGAGGATGTCCGTGATAGGTGGAACACTGAACACTGACTCACTGCTGGGAAACTGAGTGTTCCCCTATCACAGACAAGAACAAGGAGGAGGCTCGGCTTTGGTACACTGGATGGACGCCGTCTGTAGGCCATGCATGACACGGCTCTCATTAGGTATGCAGACACAGACTCGAGTATAAGCCAAAGGGGGCATTTTGTGCTGAAAAACTTGGCTTATACTCGAGTATATACAGTATTTATTTATATATATATATCATAAATATTGCTACACAAGTCATTTCTAATTTAATGTTTATAGCACTCTTAAGCCCTGTACAAGCTATCGTAATTTCGTAATGTCCGACTGACTTTTTCCATCGGAAATTCCGACCGTGTGTATGCCCCATCAGAGTAATGCCATCGGAAATTCCGATGAATTCCATCAGAGTTTAGATAGAGAACATGTTATTTTGGTCGGACAAAGATCCGATCATGTGTACGGGGCTTTAGTTTTCGGCTCCAATATTGTGAGTGGAGTGATTGGGATAGATTCACATACATTGGCGCATCTTTATGCGGGCGTATCGTATCTTCTTTATGCTACGCCGGCGCAACATTGAGAGGCAGGCATGAAATTCACAAAGCAAATGATCCCAGCGTTGCGCTGGCGTAGCATATAGTCGTTGGCGTAAGCCGACGTACGTCAAAGTAGGTGAAAGTGGGCGTGTTACAGTTAAATGAAGTGTGATCACATGCAAATGATGGGCCGAGCTTCATACAAGTACTAAAAACTAACGTATCTTGGACGCATCCCAGTGCACATGCTCACAGTCACGTTGAAATTACTGCCTTCGACGTGAACGTAACCTACGCCCAGCCCTATTCACGTACTACGTAAACAGCATACACAACGAAAGATTTGACGGTGTCCGTTCCCTGGTCCGTACCTTTGCATGGTTATGAGGAATAACTTTACGCCGGACGTAACCCTTACGCAAATCGCTTAAAACAAGTACGTTTGTGAATAGGCGTATCTTACTCATTTGCATATTGAAAATGGGAACGCTAGATGCGTCCAGCGTAACAATGCCCCCACCATATGCCGGCGTAGGCAAGTTACGTCGGGCGGTTGAAGCCTTATTTTTCGACGTATCTAGCTTGGGGAATCGGCGCATAGATACGACGGCGCACATTTGTACTTAAGACGGCGTATCTCGAGATACGTCGACGTAAGTGCTACGTGAATCCTGCCCATTGTTGGTAGAGTTTGTCTGATCAGAATTCCTGAGCTGAGAATTGTATTTCTTCCACCTGCCTCTGAAAGAAACTTCCAGAGCATAGGGATGGAGACTCAAATGATCAATTGAATATTTATGTTGAATTCTAATTGATTGCTGTGGGCTGATGCACTTTGCAATATCACTGCCCTTTGCATTGCTGTGCCAATTCTGTTTTCTCTAACATATTTTTACGATGCAAAACTTCTCTTTATCTTGATTTTTCAGACATATTAGTTATCTTAGGAGCTGTATGTTCACTGCTATCTCCCCAGCACAAAAAAGTGATGTGTCGCAACACTACCCCTAACAGTAGCAGCAAAGTAATTTGCGCACATTGCTCTGATTCACTCCCACCACCCAGAAACCTCAGCTTGTCTCTTGGAGGTTGATATCTCCCTGACCTGACATCCTGTGTCACTCACAGCTTATTCTGGCATCTCTGACATTCAGGGTGGTTATGAAATATCAGATAACCCATGCGGGCTGCTAAAAGTGTCCAAGTTTTAATTAGACTCTATTGCAGTTTTAGTTTTTGCTACAGAAGGTGTGCCATCTTCCTTGAAAATGATCTCCTACAGATCACGGAAGGCTCCTTGCTTGACCTTAAAGGTGCACTCAAAGTTGAAATGTAAAATCGAATTAAAGACCTAATTTTTTTAAGTATTTAGTAGCACAAGGAAAAATCAAAATTTCTGTTTGCTGTTTATTTCTCTCTGTGACCACATTGGGAAGATTTTCCTTTTTCACTTCCTGTCCTTGCAATAGGGACACAGATGACAATAAAACCAGCGTGAGAGGAGTTCTAACCCTTTTCTAGAGGTCAGTAAGTGAATGAGCTAATAAGCAGAGACACACTATATTGTTAAAAGTATTGGGACACCTGCCTTTACACGCCCACAAACTTTAATGGCACCCCAGTCTTAGACATCCTCCCGCCGCCGATAATGGTGATCTCACTTCAAATCTGCCACGGAGACCACCATTATCGCTTACAGGACCGGCGCCTGAAGAGATGGATATCTTGGTTGTGGCAGCAGCTGCTGCCATTACCAAGATGTCCCTCTTCAAAAAGATGACGTATATAGTCGTGTGCAGGTCCTGAAGTGGTTAAGAAGAACAATCCCAGGTTAAAGGCTAAGTTCACTTTTGCACCATGTTACACCCCAATTTAGGGTGTGACGTGGTGAAAATGCCTCTCCCCACCCTCACACTGCTCCTTGTGACAGTGTACAGGGATGCTTCTCCCTCGCAGCCGCTTTTGCATTTTGTACAGGCACAGAGCTGAAGGCAGTGTTAATTTTGTCGACTAAAACATTTTAGTCGACTAAAATAGTATTCATAAAATAAAAATACGACTAAAACTAAAACAATTGAGATGACTAAAATAAGGCTATATACAAAAGACTATAATGGGACAAAAACTAAAATGCAATTTTAGTCAAAAGACTAAGGCGGCGTACACACGTACGAGAACCTCGACGGGCGGAACACATCGTTCCGCCCGTCTAGGCTCTCGGCCGGCCGTCGAAATCGGCGACCCGCCCGTAGGGAATGGCAACCAGCCATTCATCCAGGCGGGCCATTAAGCAAATAGAGAGCCTGCTCTCTATTCGCTCAACGGGATTCCCGACGGGCGGGGCGAGCCAGGAGCGTACACACGGCCGAGGTTCTCGCTGGAATGCAGCTCCCAGCGAGGTTCTCGCTGGTTTCTAGCGAGAACCTCGGTCGTGTGTACGCCGCCTAAAGCATCGTACACACGATCAGTTTTCCTGACGGGAAAACTGTGAGGAGAGCTTTTGGCTGGGAATCTCAGCCGTGTGTATGGTCCTCCCAGTTTTTCAGATGGGAAAACTGCCCAAAAACCGTCGGACAAAAAAAGAGAACCGGTAGTTTTTAGCAGTTTTCCTATAGGAAAAACTGTGATAGAGCATACACATGGCCAAGATTCCCGGCCAAAGCTTCATCGCAGTTTTCCTGTTGGGAAAACCGGCCATGTGTAGGGGAAAGCCCTTTGGGATTTCCGACTGGAACTTTTCCCGTCGGAAATCCCGTACTTGTGTACGAGGCATAAGACTAAAACTAAATTGAAATTTGACTTCATAATTAACACTGGTCTGTAGTGCATGTTCATACCTCAATACCATAAATAATAGCATTTTATATTTTTCACCCCAGCAGTATATAATGAGTTTGAAAATTGTAGAGAAATGTTAACTAATGTATTCAAATTTAATTACACTCATTCAACTAAAATTACAGCAGACTAAAATCTACTAGAGATTTTAGTAGACTAAAATCTTCTGGTGATTTAGTCGACTAAATACGACTTAAACTAAAACAATTGCAGAAGACTAAAATGGGACTAAATCTTAAATGCCATTTTAGTCCTAAGACTAAAACGAAATCGAAATTTGCTGCCAAAATTAACACATTCTGGAGTGTTTACAGGAGCCATTGCATCCCTGATCCACTGTTCACGGACGCAAGACTTTGTTCACGGGTGCAAGACTTTGCAGCCTCTTGTAAAAAAATATTGAATGCCCATTTTTCTCCTGCAAAAATATGTGCATTAATTACTTTTTTTTAAATTAACTTAGGCTTTAAGATCCATTAGATGGCTAGTCAATCAAATCCTGAAGATACCCAGCTATTTGGGGAATTTACCATGAAGCTGAAGACATGTAGAACTTGGGTGAAAGTTGTCAGGATTGTCCTCAGAACTGGCGTCCAGCAGGTAGGGGCGGGCCTGTGATTACTCATTTTCTGGAACACTGGGTCTGTGATAGACACTTTCCCTGCCCCTTGTCACTGGGAGCTGCAAGGTGCACTTTTATCTCTTCTTCTCTTGACATTCATATAATTACTCATTAATTCCTGCTCAAGCGTAGAGAACCGGATACATCCCAAAAAGGTTGTTCCACACTTGTGGTTATTTACACAGTGTAAAAAAGCATTGAAAGTCGCTTTAAAAAAATAAAAAAATATTTATGCATTCTCAGTGCATCTCGTCAAAATTGGAGGACCTGGTTTGGCTCCTGGCATGGTGTCAAATTTCCCATAATGCATTTCTCAGACACATCACAGAAAACTTGTGATGGCACTGCATTCCCATAGAGTTATTTCAGAAACAATGACAAGCTTGGACTTAAATTGGACCACATGTGGCTGGCAAGATGCTCCATAGCATAGTTCACCAATAACAGAATTAGAATGTTGATCACAGGCGATGTAAAATATTAAAGGGTGCCCAAGTGGCAGTACGCTCATCATGCATATTACAATCTTCTTTAGATTTACCAATAGCTATGTAGTTTCTGGATACAAATCAAATTGGTTGTTGTTGTAGGCCCTCACATGACACAGTGTTGAGAAATCTAAAGTACTTAGTCTAGATACTGTATTAGTCACTTAGGTTGCAATATTGTCAAAAGTATTGGGACATCTGCCTTTACACGCACATTAGTGGCATCCCAATCTTAGTCTATAGCAGGGGTGTCAAACTCAATTTCATTGCGGGCCGCATCAGCATTATGATTGCCCTCGAAAGGGCCGGTTGTATCTGTAAGATTAGATGTCCAGCACATCCCCTCCCCTTACATTAGATGTCAAGAGCCACCCCACCATCAGAAGTTGAGTCTCCCATTCTCCCTTACATCACAGTGCACCTCCCTTTCCTCATGCTGCTGCTGGGAAGGGTCTGGAGGAGGACAACCAGAGGAGGGCTGGAGCTCTCCTGCAGCTGCAGGAGAGGTGCGAGGACCACATGAAATGACCTGGAGGGCCGGATTCGGCCCGCGGGCCTTGTGTTTGCCACCTATGGTCTATAGGGTTAAATATTGCATTACATAGTTAGTCAGGTTGAAAAAAGACACATGTCCATCCAGTTCAAACATAATTTTTTTTAAATAAAATAAAAAATATTGTACAATCCCATATTCCCAATTCTATACATACAATTGATCCAGGGGAATGCAAAAACCCCAGCAAAGCATGATCCAATTTGCTACAGCAGGGGGAAAAATTCCTTCCTGATCCCCCGAGAGGCAATCGGATTTTCCCTGGATCAACTTTACCTATAAATTTTAGTACCCAGTTACATTAGCTTCAGCTCTTCTGGGAAGGCTGTCCACAAGGATTAGGAGTGTGTCTATGGGAATGTTCGACCATTCTTCCAGACTCGCATTTGTGAGGTCAGGCACTGATGTGGGACAGGAAGGCCTGGCCCGCAAGCTCCACTCTCATTCATCCCAAAGGTGTTCTATCGGGTTTAGATCAGGACTCTGTCCATGCCAGTCAAGTTCCTCCACCCCAAACTCGTTCATCTATGTCTTTATGGTCCTTGCTTTGTGTACTGGCCCAAATCATTTGGTAGAGGAGGGAGTATGGTATGTTTTTTTTTCAGGGGTTGGGCTTGGGCTTCCAGTAAAGGGAACTTTTAAGGCATCAGCATACCAAGACATTTTGGATAATTTCATGGGGATGGCGCCCCAGTGCATAAAGCAAGGTCCATAGACCCATAGATGAGCAAGTTTGGGGTGGAGGAACTTGACTGGCCTGCACAAAGTCCTGACCTCAACCCAATAGAACACCTTTGTGATGAATTGGAGTGGAGACTGTGAGTCAGGCCTTCTCGTTCACATCAGTGCCTGACCTCACAAATGCACTTCTGGAAGAATGGTCAAACATTTCCATAGATACACTCAACTCAACTCAACTCAAACCTTGTGGACAGCCTTCCCAGAAATTTTAAAGATGTTATAGCTGCAAAGGGTGGGCCAACTCAATATTGAACCCTACCGACTAGGACCGGGATGGCATTAAAATTCATGTGTGTGTAAAGGCAAGTGTCCCAATACTTTTGATTTAATAGTGTATATGACTGGTGGAGAGGAACCCTGTTCTTTATCCCTGGCTAAAATTTAGTCATGCAGCTAGTCTGTAGTCAGCCTAATGCCGCGTACACACGATCACTTTTTGTGATGAAAAAAAACGATGTTTTGAAAAACGTCATTTAAAATGATCGTGTGTGGGCAAAACGTCGTTTTATGTCTTAAAAAAAACGACCAAAAAAAAATTCCAACATGCTTGAATTTTTTGTGTCGTTTTTCAAAATGTCGTTTTTTGTGTCATAAAAAGTGACCGTGTGTGGGCAAAACGTCGTTTAAAACAACGTTTTTAAACCCGCACATGCTTAGAAGCAAGTTATGAGATGGGAGCTTCAATGGAACAGAGTGCCGTCGAAAGTGTCTTACGTAACCGCGCTTTGCAAGAGCATTGTGGAAAAACGATGGTGTGTATGCAATGTCGTTTTTCAAAATGAAGTTTGAAAAACGTCGTTTTGTTTCGTCAGATAAAATGACGTTTTTTTTCATCACAAAAAGTGATCGTGTGCACGCGGCAGATCTGAACTTCTATAGTTATGATTTCACTGGGTTTCTACGAAACTTAGACTAAGGTGACCAGATTTGCACCCCCGCCAGACTTTTAGCACTCCCTGAGTCCCTTCCACTAGTACAGTAGTACTGGCCCAACTTGATTCCATGCCACTGCAATCTGGGGACAAATACAGGGACAGAATGGCTCCGGGGACAGGGACCTCAATTCTGGGACTGTCCCCGGAAACCGGGGATGTCTGGTTACCCTAGATTAGACTGTTGTTTGCTGCTGTCTAAGTTATGATTATTTATGCATCCCTGGCCAACTACTAGGAGGTTTACTGCCACTGTTACTTGGTGGGGAATATATAAATATTGAACTGTTGTTTGTTGTGTTGTGACTGTCTTTGAAGTCTCTGCCTCCTGGGCCTACTGCCTAGGGAAGGTGAAGCTTTAAGTGGACCTGTGTCCCTTTCACCAAACCAGGTGGCACTGGATGGCAATAGTTAGCACTGGCAGGTGGCACTGGATGGCATTGGAAGGTGGCACTGGATGGCACTAGTTGGCACTGGCAGGTGGCACTGGATGGCCTTGGCAGGTGGAACTGGATGGCACTAGTTGGCACTGGCAGGTGGCACTGGATGGCACTAGTTGGCACTGGATGGCATTGGCAGGTGGCACTGGATGGCATTGGCACTGCCAGGTGGCACTGGGTGGCACTGGCAGGTGGCACTGGATGGCACTAGATGGCATTGGCAGTTGGCACTTGATGGCATTGGATGGCATTAACAGATGGCACTAGTTGGCATTGGCAGGTGGCACTAGTTGGCAGGTGGCACTGGATGGCACTGGCAGGTGGCACTAGTTGACATGGCATTGGCAGGTGGCACTGGATGGCATTGGCAGGTGGCACTGGATGGCACTGGCTGGTTGGCATTAGAAGATGGCACTGGCAGGTTTCACAGCACATAATGTAGCTGATAATGTGTGAAACTCTCTCCATACAGTTTTTTACATGGTGCTGCAGAGAGAGGAGGATTCATCGTGATGTTGAAGGTGGGCGGGACTCGGGGGGCGGGACTCAGCTGTCCAACACCAGCCAATGGGATGAGATCATTGGCTGGATAGCTGCTGAGTCCCGCCCACCTCCAACATCATGATGAATCTGAGCTCCTCTCTCTCTGCTCTCTGCAGCACCATGTGAAACTGTATGGAGAGATAGTTTCACACATTATCAGCTACATTATGGTGTCCGTTTATGAAGCAGTGAATTCTAATCACTGCTTCGTTCTCCGGCTATCACAGTGAAGATTTTTCTCCTCTGTGTGCCGGTTTATGAAGCAGAGAAGATCACTTCACCATTGGAGGAGTGAAGTGATCTTCCAACAGTGGAGAACGCCCCCTGATACTGGAATCTCGTGAGACTTTACGAGATTACAGTACCAGAAATTCACAGAAACACCGAGATGTCAGTTTATTGAGCAGTGATAAATTATCACCGCTCAGTACACTGACAGACCCCGTGGTTAACATAGGGCCAGATTCAGGAACAGTTAGGCTGGCGGATCCAGTGATCCGCCAGCCTAACTGTGACTTTGAGCCGGCGTTTCTGTTTTCTGTAACCAGAAAACAAGAAACGCCGGGTTGAAGCTCCGATGCGAGCAGCGTAACTGAGTTTCGCCATCGCATCGTTACTTCAACTTAAAAATGGCGCCGGGGGCGTTCCCGCCGATTTCCGCTCAAAAAATATGTTAATGAGCGGAAATCGGCAATTCACGATCGCATTCCGGCACGACGCAGTGACGTTACGACGTTTCCGGACGGGATACGCGGCGCATAGTTATACCTACATGGGGTTGGAATATCCTATGTTAGGTATAGGCGTCGTCATCGCGTCGAAAAAAAAAAAAAAAAAACGTCGCTTGCGTAAAACGGTCATGAATGGGAATGTGACGTCATTGACGTTCATTCACAGATTTTGGAGCATGCGCACGGGGATGTTTTGACACTCGACGCATGCGCAGTACGTTGGCGGCGGGATCGCGCTTAGTTAGCATACTACACGCCCCGTACCCGCCCAATTTGAATTCCGCCGGCTCATTTGCGATGCGCTGCCGCAACTTTAGGAGCAAGTGCTTCGTGAATGACAGCACTTGCTCCTAAAATTTCTGCAGCGCAACGCAAATGAGAAGCGTTACTCCAGAGCAAAGATGCTCTGGACTACCTGAATCTGGCCCAATATATATATGTATACACACACACTCTGGGCCAGATTCTCAAAGAAGTTACGCCGGGGTATATGGAGATGCGCGGCGTAAGTGTAAATTTGCACCGGAGTATCTATGCACCGTACCCACAGAACTAGATACGCACCAAAATAGGCTACTCCCGACCGGTGTAACTTGCCTACGCCTGCACATCTTGGGCCAGATTCTCAGAGGCGCTACGCCTGCGTAAATGTATATGCGCGGCGTAATAGTAAATGTTCGCCTGCGTATCGATACGCGGTAAACACAGAACCACATACGCGCGAAAAAAATTTCCGTCTCTGCGGCGAAAATGCATTAAGCTAGCGCGGCGTAGGCGCATAGTTACGCATGAAAAATATTCAGTTCCCATTGAATTAGCATGCAAATATGCAAATGAGGGAGATGCGCGTATTCCCGAAACTACGCGCGTCCGGCGTTGGCTACTCGTGGTGCGCGTAACTCGAAAGCCTTGAGTAAACATACCCCTCATAAAAGCACGGGTAACTTTGCTCAAGGCCGTGTGCAAGTCAGCTGGAGAGCAACTACAGCAGCACCGTAACGGACTAGCTGAGCAATCACACTTACTGGACAACACATTCGTATGCCAATGATGCCAGGGCCAGCCATGGTCTTATCACTACTAAGGTATGCAGAGGAAGAGGCACATAGTAGGAGGAGGGGGGCACGTGAGAGGATCTACCGAGCGCGCATGAGGCTCTTTGGCATGGGTGATGAGGAGGTGTATCGCATCTTCAGATTCAGCCCTGCTGCCATCCTGGAAATAACCACAGCCCTGCAGGATGACATCACCAGCCAGACATACCGCTCACGTGCACTGCAGCCACTGGTGAAGGTACTGGCAACACTGCATTTCCTGGCCAGTGGATCATTCCAGCGTACAAGTGGAGTGGTGGCTGGGATGTCACAAACCAGCATAAGCAGATGTCTGCACCAGGTTGTCCCCGCAATCCTCAGACGCATGTCCAACCAGTTCATCAGACCCACCACTGTGCACCTGCGGCAGAAGGCAATGACAGATTTCTACAGAATTGACGGATTCCCACGCACCATCGGGGCCATTGATTGCACACATGTGGCACTCCAGCCCCCCAGTGCCACAGAGCACATATACCGCAATCGGAAGCATTGGCATTCCATCAACGTACAGGTGATAGCCGATGCCAAATACCTCATATGGCACGTCCATGCCAAAGACCCCGGGTCCAGCCATGACAGCTACATCTACCGTCAAAGCAACATCCCAGAAGATTTTGAGCAGGACATGTATGGGGACAGCTGGCTGGTTGGTGAGTGACATGGGTGGCAGCCATGACTATCCCCTCCCATGATGCACAACAGAAGTGGCACATGCATGACTACCATCCTCCTGTCTTTTCCCTTACAGGTGACTCTGCATATACACTGGGACCCCATCTCATGACTCCTTTCCGGAACCCCCAAACCAGAGGAGAGAGAAGATACAATGAAGCACACATCAAAACCCGTGGAGTGGTGGAGCGCACATTTGGCCTCCTGAAGTCCCGTTTCCGATGCCTGGATAAGTCTGGGGGGGCCCTATTGTATTCCCCCAACTTTGTGGGTCAGATCATTGGTGCATGTTGTATTCTGCACAACTTTGCCATGCGAAAGGGCCTGCACATTGCCCTACGTGATGACCTGACCCCCCAACCACACAGCCCCCCCCCGCCAGAGGAGACCCCGTCAGCTGATGGAAGAGCAGTCAGGAGGGTCCTCGTGTTACGAATCTTTGACCGTTAAACACACACATACAGCATGGCACACAGACAATGCACGCGTGTACACCACTGATGTCCCTAGATCACACACACCACATGCACATCGCATTGGATTAGCCCAAGTCCAGCATGTAGGAGTTGGGAGCAGCAACGCCACGTCAAGGCCCCAATGATGTTGCTGTCCATTCATACACCTTTCACACATCATTCATACAGCCGTGGGGTTAACTTCACCTCCACGGCCGAGGGTGACACCCCTTACTGTCAGGAGTGCCACCCTCTCACATTCACACACCATTCACACTGCACCGTGTGCAGTATTAAAAAATAAATAAAAAAAGCTCTTATCCAGAGCAAAAAAATAAATAAAAAAAGCTCTTATCCAGAGCACAAAAATAAATAAAAAAAGCTCTTATCCAGAGCATAACAAATAACCAAAAAAGCTCTTATCCAGAGCATAATAATAAAGTAAAATAAAATTAATGGGCCTGGCGGGGGCTCTGCCTGGTGCCACGGGTCCTGCCCCTCACTTGCCTGGGGGCAGCCACAGATGGGGGGGGGGCAGCAGGTTGAGGAGGAGCATCCCCACGTCCCTCCCTGGCTGCCTGCATGCCCTCCAGGGCAACCGCTATGCGGGTCTGCACAGCAGTCTGCGCCTCGACAGCAAGGCGCAGGGCACGAACCTCCCCCACAAGTTCCGAGGTGTTTTCCTGCAGCTCCCCCAAGCTGGTCAGCGTTGCTGCGCTGTTAACAGCAACATCCTGGATGGCATCAGTAATATTGTCCGAGGATGCCAGGCTGTCGGCCAGGCGCCTCATCTCCTCCACGACCTCGGCCAGGTGCTGATTCTGCTGGTCCTGCTGTCTGACCAGCTCTTCCGGCAGGACCTTATGAACACCCCTGGTCTTGCACGTCGCCTTGCGGGGAGTGGAAGGGGTCCGGGCATAAGGGGAGGATGTTGAGGGGCCGGAGATGAGGGGGGGGGAAAGAGAGGGACTGGAGAGGTTGGAGGGGGACGCTACAGGTAGAGGAATAGCCTGGGCTGGTCCGGCCAACCCACCATCCTCCTCCACAACAACATAGAGGGCCTGGTCATGGACTACCACACCATACTCAACCACCTCCTCCGTTGAGGTGTGCCCACTTCCCTCCAAGTCCTGTTCCAGGGGGGCAGCCAGAGGGACTGAATCTTCAGGGGATGGATCCTGATGGGCCCTGGCATCAACAGATGGCCCCGCTCCCTCCTGCACATCTGTGGATGACACAAAAGATGCCCATGTTGGTGGAGCCACACACTTGGCACATGTTCCCTTCCACCCCCATACATGTACACAACAGAATAGAATATAAAACACACTTACCTGTCCTCACGGCTGGCTTCTGGGACTCATAGCCCCCAACTCCCTCTACCTGCTCCGTCTGTAGGCAGCGGGCAACCACCTTCTCCTCCTCAGTCAGGCGGACAGGGCAGGGTGGGCCCCCTCCAGTGCCCTTGGCATGCCGAGCTATGGCAGCCAGCTTGCCCTTCACATGACGCCGCAGGTCATTCATTTTCTTCTGAATGTCCTGCGGTGTCCGGACCTCATGAGAGAGGGCATTGACCTGGCACGCGACCCTCATTAAAATCTGATCCCTCCGGGACTTGCTGGTCCGGGCACTGTCAGCACCATGGAGCCGCGAATCAAACTTCTCCATGGCCCTGACGACAAGGGCCCTCTCCTCTGGGGAGAAATTCTTCTTCCTCCTCTCCTTAACCACGGTTGTCATCCTGTCCAGCACAAACTTTGGCCGTCACTATCCAAAAAATGGGAGACGTTTGCGCTGCACGGGCGCATGTGTGGGCGCATTATATACCCTGCGCCGGCGCATCGTAGGGAGGCTTTGCGCATGCGCAGAAGGCATCCACGTCACGGCGCGGGTCAACCACGTCATGGCGCGGGTCATCCATGTCACGGCGCATGCTCCGTTCGTCCCGGCCTGCATTTGCATGGGGTCACGCTTCATTATAATGCAACACGCCCACTTCCCTCCTACTTTGGAGTTGCGCCGGATTACGCCCATGATTTTACGCGACGCAGGCGCATCTTGGAGCGCATTTACTTAGGGAATACGGTACTTGCCACTCCGTGTTACGTCGGCGTAGTGCATCTGAGATGCGCAACGCCTGCATAATTAGGCGCGCATCTACGAGAATCTGGCCCCTTAGGTGCATATTTATGCCGGACGCATCTGGAAAACCCATTGATTTCCTATGCAAATATGCAAATGAGGGAGATACGCCGATTCCCGAACATAGGCCCGTTCGGCGCAGGCTACGCGCGGTGTGCCTAAGCTGTTTGGCCGGCCTAAAGTTACCCCTCATAAAAGCAGGGGTAACTTTGCACCAGACTTGCTCAAGTCAGCTGGAGAGCAGCTTCAGCAGCACCGTTACAGGACAACACATGGCAGCCGTGGTCTTAGCACTACTAATGGGTCCCCCGCCATCAGGGGGGTACAGACAGTACACCTGTAAGGGGCCCGGGGGTCCCCAGGGGCCTGGATGGGAACCCCCTTAAAAAATGTAAAAAAAAAAAAACTTTTTTATATTTTTATTTTTTTAGGGGTCCGGAGGCCACCAGGGCCCCAGATGGGAACCTCCCCTTTTTTTATATAAAAAGAAATTACCAAATAAAGGGGGCTTTCCATCCGGGACCTCTGGGCCCTAATAATGATAATAATAATTATATATATATTTTTGTCCGAAAGGCACTGGCCGTGAACTTGTTCTGCATACAGACAGCAGAACTTTTTCAGCCAACATTCACGAAACAATGTCGTTTTTCTGCTCTTTTGTCCGATGGAGCGTACAGACGGTTTGATTATACGACAAAACACATCCATCGGAATATTCGATTGTGTGTGCGATTCTTTAGCCTGTAGGGTTCAATATTGGGTTGGCTCACCCTTTGCAGCTATAAAAGCTTCAACTCTTCTGGGAAGGCCGTCCACAAGGTTTAGGAGTGTGTCTATGGGAATGTTTGACCATTCTTCCAGAAGTGTATTTGTGAGGTCAGTCACTGATGTTGGATAAGAAGGCCCGGCTCACAGTCTCAGCTCTAATTCATCCCAAAGGTGTTAAGGTCAGGACTCTGTGCAGGCCAGTCCAGTTCCTCCACCCCAAACTCACTCATTTATGTCTTTATGGTCCTTGCTTTGTGGACTGGTCCAAATCATTTGATGAAAGGGGGGTTATGGTGTGGGGTTGTTTTCAGGGGTTGGACTTGGCCCCTTAGTTCCATTGAAGGGAACTCTTAAGGCGTCAGCATACCAAGACATTTTGGACAATTTCATGCTCCCAACTTTGTAGAAACAGTTTGGAGATGGCCCCTTCCTGTTCCAACATGACTGCTCACTATGGCACAAAGCAAGGTCCATAAAGACATGGATGAGCAAGTTTGGGGTGGAGGAACTTGACTGGCCTGCACAGAGTCCTGACCTCAACTCGATAGAACACCTTTGAAATGAATTAGAGCAGAGACTGCAAGCCAGGCCTTCTTGTCCATCAAAAAAATATAAATAAAAATATATAAAAAAAAATATAAAAAAAAGGGGGGGGGACCCCTGGGCCCCTTACAGGTGTACTGCCTGTACCCCCCTGATGACGGCCCTGGTCATAAGTCTCCATTGCTGTTATGAGGGCTGACATTTCCTGGGTGTTAAAGCTTTTGTTCCTCCTCTGCCTGTGGGGAAGGGGAGCAGCCATCTCACAGCAAAAGTACCTTCCCTGGGGGGGGGAATAAAACTGGATGTACTTTTGCATCGGCTGGGCATAAGTTGGACCGGTGTATCTCTGTAAGTTGGGCCAGCATAGTTGTGAGCATGCTCACAAGGGAACGAACGTACTGAGCATGCTCCGTCCAAGATACGCCGGGTGTAAATCACTAGACCATTAATTTGCATAACGATCGGGGCAGAGAGGCATGAGGTCGAAGCTGAAGGGCTGGGCCCCTGGCCTTTGGCCTGGATCCGGTGGTGTCTGCCCCAGTCAGTTGTTCGGCGAGGGAACCTTTGCTAATCCTTTTGGGGAGAGGCGGGTAGTACTTCCCGAATGTAATTAGGTGGGAGAGATGGGGGCAGTGTTGTTCATCTTCCTTTAAAAAAGTAACTAGTTACAATTACAAGTTACTTGCCCGAAAAAGTAAGTGAGTTAGTGACTCAGTTACTTTATTGGCAAAGTAACTAGTTACTCGGAAAAGTAACTGATTATTTTTTTTTTTATATTCTACAATACAATTACGTTCTATAACATCTTTAATATCAAAGATGTTTATATTAACTGATTGAAGATTAAAAACACTATATACAGTATTTCAGAACATTTCGTATTTATTTGAACCCAATTCAATAGATTGCAGCGGCGCAGCCTGCCATAGATCATATGAATGGTATGCACAGAAACATAAAAAATAAAAAAATATTTAAACTAGAATTCAAGTGCAAAATTAAGACACACAAATGTAAACAAGGGTAAAAAGAAACAAAAATCTGGCCTTTAATTAGTGCGATTATCTGTATAATAGTGTTAAAAGAAACAAAGGAAAAACCTGGCCATTAGTGCAAATCTCTGTAGCTGTATATTCAGCCTACTAGTGCACAATAAACGGAAGTTTTGTTACTGTACTGATTCTGAATAGTTAAGAGTTGGAGAACACTATCCAAATCTTAACTATTCAATCAGTACATTAACAAAACTTCTGTTTATTGTGCACTAGTAGGCTGAATATACAGCTACAGAGATACAGAGATTTGTACTAATGGCCAGATTTTCCTTTGTTTCTTTTCAAACAATTATACAGATATAGATAAATCATTGCATTAATTAAAGGCCAGATTTTCCTTAGTTTCTTATACTAATAGGACTATAGGAGACAAAGGAAACTCTCGCCTTTATTAATTAGTGCAATTAACTGTATAATACTGCAGTGCACAATAAACAGAACACTATCCAACTCTGAACTCCTCTCATCATCTAACTAAACCAGTGGTTGTAACGTAATAGGAGAAGCTTTTCAAATTTTTGGTCTGACAGTCTGTTCCTCTTTGGAGAGAAGACAAGCTTGCCCAGGCTGAACAGTCTCTCAACAGGTGCGCTAGATGGAGTAGCAGCATTGTAACGTAGCGAAATTTTCTTGATAAGAGAAAATCCACACAGAGAGTCAACATTTTGTGCTGAAGATCTTATATAGTCTGCCACCTGGTTTTCTGCTAAAGAGGTTGTTTCCTCCTCATCCTCTTCAAAGGAAAAGAAATCGTTCTCTTTGGCTGAATCTGTGTGATGTTGTTGTGTAGATGTGCTGTTACCTTGTTGTGGTTCTTCAAGGACAATTCTTCGGCACTCTGCCAGCAAACTTGCCTTAGCCTTATCCTTTAACTCCTGTGACCGCAGCCAGCGAAGCTTGAATTTTGGAAGAGTTACGGCAGCAAGTATAGCCTCTTCATTTCCCAGGACATCAGCAAATCTGGTTTTGATAGACTGAAATAATAATCATAATTAGTAGCAGTTGTATTTAGTATTATGAGTACTACAGCAATGTTCACTTAATAAACAATAAAATATGAAATTTAAGTTCTTACTGTGACTATGGCGTCAGGAAGGTCCCTCAGTATTTGCAGGCCACTTTGAAGGGCTTCTGTCTTTAACATTAATGTCTCAATTGTTGGTAGGAGTGTACCATGAAAACAATTCTCTTCTCCCTGAAGTATATCCAAGGCAACTGTAAGGGGCTTCATCGCAATACAGTACTCCTTTAAAAACTGTTGTTCCCTTTCCGTTATTGCTGGCAGTCCTAATTTGGAGGAAATGGTGTTAAGGTCTACCATGGATATTTCACAGATTCGAGCCAGGGCATCATAGAAGGAATTCCATCGTGTTGTACAAGGTACAAGCAGCTTTTTTGACACCAACTCATCAACTGTTTCAGTAGCCAAAGCTGATCGACTAGTCTTGTTCCATAGGGCAGTACATTTGGCAGTAGCACTTCTATAAACAGCCTTTGTTGCAGATTTTGACAGCAGCCACTTGTCTACATCTGTGCATGAAATCAGGTTCAGTGTGTGTGATGCACATCTCTTGTGGGGGGGCAAAGTGATCACATCACCATCAATATCATCACCTCTTGCATGTAGAGCATCATTAATGTCTGTAAAGGTCACCTCATCTTCGTCTTCCTCAGAATCACTTTCCTCAAGTGGCTGGTACCTTTTAAATGCTTTTACAAAATTTGAGCCATTATCAGTCACTGTTGCTGTGATTTTGTGTGTTATCCCATATGTTGAGTGTATATTGTCAAGCTCAACTGCTATGGCGTCATGACTATGATGCCCCTTAAACCGTCTGCAGGCAAGAGCTGCTTTCTCTCTTTCCAGGTTATGTGGATTGATCCAATGTGCTGTCACACCCAGGTAACTTTTATTGTGGCAAGTCCAGATGTCTGCTGTAGTTGCAATGTACTGTAATTCCTCAAATGTTTTTTTGAGCTCAATCATCATTTTTTCGTATTCACTGTCCAAGAATTTAGCAAAAGTGTTTCGGCATGGGGCAACCCCCTTTCCTCCTCCTCGTAGTGGTATTTTAGAAAGGATAGCTCTGAATGACTCAGACACCACAGTGGACAGGGGGAGCATGTTTTCAACAACATACCTTGCAATCAATGTATTCAGCTCGGGCTTGGTCACCTGATGTTGACCAGAAAAATCGAGCGTTGCTTGTTTTAGGAGAGACGGTCCGGCTACTCCGCTAGCTGAATTCGGGGTTGGGTTAGCAGCAGCAGCAACAAGTGTCACGTTAGCATGTGTTGATGTGAGGTGCTTCAAAAGATTGGAGTTGCTTGAAGAAGATGTGGACAAAGTCTTTTTTCCTGAGCATAGCGTGCATGTTACATAAACATTCTTGCCTTTAATTTCAATCAAGGAGAAGTAGTCACGGTACTTCCAGTTTGAGAATGCTAACTTTGATCTTCCCCAGCTCGTCGCCATTGTTGCTGACGGCTGGTGGTGTGGCACTCCACTGGTGGGGGTACTGGCAGTGTGGTACGGTGGTACCTGACCGTGATCTGAGTCTGACTCCTTGATTCCTCTCTTGTATTTTTTTTTTTGGGGGGGTTGGGGTGCACCTAAATAAAAGCAAAAAAAAAATGGGCGTGTCTTCTTTAAAATACATGGCAACTATGATATAGAATTTAAGGTTTATCATTCATATGCCTTTTTTTCTTTGGGTGACTTTTCTACTGCAGGGCATGTTTTTTTTTAAACCTAGAAATTTAGAAAGGATTTTAAAGGTGGACCACATTCAAAAAAATAAAAAATAAATATTGAGTACAGTGCTAGTGCTACTATGAGGCTCATGCCTCTCTTGTTTTAAATAATGTTTGCTGCTAATTTAAATGCAAGCCTTTGGTAGAAGTTGCAGTATATAATACAAGACAAAACCGCAATATTCTAAGCATTGTTTTACAGCTGGGATCCTATTTTTTCCTATCGATGGAAGTATTCTGCAACTTCTAACAAAGGCTTGCATTAAAATTAGCAGCAAACATTAGAAAAAGAAAGGCATGAGCCTCATAGCACTGTACTCAATATCTTTTTTTTTATTTTTTTATTTTTTGTATGTGGTCCACTGGTCCTCCACTGGTCCACCTTAAAATCCTTTCTAGATTTCCAGGTTTGGTTTGTATGATATTATTGGTATAGTATCAGTCAGACTCAGCCAGTAGCACAAAGTTCATATTTCGCCACAAGCCAGGCCTAATGCGGCCTTAGACTAGGCCGCCCCCCCCGTTCCAATCGGCTCCTCACCTGGGACCTGGCTGGTGGCTGCGCAGGGGGCAGGGACCACAGTCGGTCGGTCGGTGCTGCTGTCTGCTGGCTTGCGCAGGGCAGGGGCAGGGCCACAGTGTTGTCTGGTGAGGTGACTGCCTGGAACCCTATAATTCATGAAAGACACACAGGTTAATATTGGTGAATGATATCACCTCAAAAAATTACATTGTCTAATTGTAAAGCTTAAAATACTCCAATTATCTGTCTATAAATATATAACAGGCTTATGGACAGATAATTGGAGTCCTTGAGCTTTACAATTACAATCAAGCAGCACTGCAGCCACAGTGTCAGCTCAGCCAGTAGGCTAGCACAAAGTTCATATTTTGCCACACCAGGCCTAAGGCGGCCTTAGACTAGGCCGCCCCCCCAGTTCCAATCGGCTCCGTCCTCACCTGGGACCTGGCTGGTGGCTGGCTGTGGCTGCGCAGGGGCCACAGTCGGTCGGTCGGTCCGTGCTGCTGTCTGCTGGCTTGCGCAGGGCAGGGGCAGGGCCACAGTGTTGCCTGGTGAGTGGTGAGGTGACTGCCTGTGCCTGGAACTCTATAATCCATGAAAGATACACAGGTTAATATTGGTGAATTATATTACCTCAAAAAAAAATTACATTGCCTAATTGTAAAGCTTAAAATACTCCAATTATCTGTCTATAAATATATAGCAGGCTTACAGATAATTGGAGTCCTTAAGCTTTACAATTACAATCAAGCAGCAGCAGCAGTCACAGTGTCAGCCAGTAGGCTAGCACAAAGTTCATATTTTGCCACACCAGGCCTAAGGCGTGGCAAAATATGAACACTGTGCTACTGCCTGAGCTGAGAGTGACTGTCTGACAATGCCTTGCTGGCTGGCTAGTGGCTACTGCTGATTTTAATTGTAAAGTAAAGTAAGCTTAGTACTCTAATTACTCCAATTATTATCTGACTGTCAGTGTCACTAAGCCTATATTTAACTACAGTTAAAATTGGAGTCTAAGCAACAGACAGTTCCCCAGTCTTTTCAACTTGAACAACTGCTCATGAAGTATAAAAAAGGACCAGTGTATGTGTGTGTCACACCGACACCGTGTGACCAACTGCTGAGTGCTGACCACCTGAGCGCATTACGGTGCTGCCCGGTGCACCTCACCTCCTCCTGTCTGCTGGCAGGGCCACAGTGCTTCACTTGCTGCCTGGTTCGGTTCCACTCTGGCTAGGCCTCAGGCCTGAGGCCTTGGTCCGGACTCAGGTCCGTGGTGGAGCGGAGCCTCCGCGGGGGATGGGTCACTCGGGTCGGGTGTGATCGTCGGCGGGCTCACACGCTCTGCTGCTCACTGTGCTCAGTCAGTTGCCGAGTGAAGTCACGACGCGAGTGTCACACCTCACGCGGGTCTGACCGTCTCAGACTGCAGACGGCCGCGGGCGGGACCCGGGAGACTCCAGGGGGCGCGTCGCATGCGCCAAGTGAAGCCACTTCTGCCACTGTGATTGGGTGGGTGACTGTCTGTCAACTCATCATCATCATCACATGCATCGATGTCAAAAAAATTAATGATTGGTCGCCGGCAGGCATGTGACTCTCTCAGTGTGGGTGGCGCTGGCAGTGCCAGGCCAGCGCCACCCACACTGAGAGTCACATGCCCACCGGCGACCAATCATAATTTTTTTGCATGTGATGATGATTGATGATGACACAGTCAGTCACTGAGTCACGACACTCACCCACCCAATCACAACCGGTCCGTCAATGCCATCCCGCCGGCCCTGAGGTGTAAGTAACGAGGTAACGGAGCAAATGTAACGGCAACGGCGCTCTCGCTGGGGTAAAAGTAATCAGGTAGATTACTAGTTACCCCTTGCCGGGCAATCGTTACGTAACGGCGTTTATTTAAACGCCGTTACTTACAACACTGGATGGGGGTTGTGGGTAGTATTTGGCTGTGGCTGGCTCTCCCCAACCTCTTCTCCCACCTTCCTGGCTGGGAAGGGTGCTGTCGGTCCGGACCGGGGGTCAGGGTCCGTTGAAAAGTCTGTGGAGATAGTGCCCCTGGAGTGGCAGTCCAGGGGTGCCATACATTGCACTGAGTGTTTGAGGGGCACTCAACGTGTGGCACCTTAGGTCACTGGTCTCCACGCACACTTTTTTAACACCTGCCCTTAGGGCCGAGCCTTTTGGCTAGGACCAGGGGAATTTTTGTTTCCTGGCCGGAGGGCCGGTCAACGTATTGCACGTTGATCACTTTCTACTCACTCTCCCACCTTCCTTCTCCCCCACTTTCTTTTGTTTTACCCCGTTTGTCACGTTTCTTCTTTTTATGTTGGTGCACCTGCACTTTTTGTGTGATGAGTAGGGTGCTGGTCCTCGGGCTGGCTCTGAAAGTCTTGGGAGTAGGTGGACATGGCCTTCTGGCTTAGTTCACCTGCTCTCATGGGGTCTCCCTTCGGGGGAGCCTCACCGAGGAGGGTTCTGTTTCGGCAGTCCCTCTGAGGATGTTAGGCCATGTGGTTTCGGCTGCATGGGCCTTAGTGGGGTCCTCGTGGTTTCGGCTACTTGGACTCCTATTACTCTTTTCCCTGCCAGGAGCCTAACGCCCCGGGGGATCAGAGCTGGGTTCTCCCTGGAGGACTATTTGACGATGCACCCGTCACAGTTTTTTGTGTCACTCTTTATGTGTGTGCACATTTTTCCTGCACCGGGTGAAGTTTTTGGGTTGTGTTTTGCACGCCACAGACTTTTCAATAAAAAAAAAAAAAAATTAATTTGCATAACGACACACCCACTTCCACTTGCACCGGCTTACGCCGACTAAATTCAGTTAGGCCGGTGCAAAGTCAGGCACAAGTGCTTTGTGAATACTGTACCTGCCTCTCTGAGTAACGTCGGTGTAGTTTATCTGATATACGCTACACCCGCCTAAAGATAGGCAATTCTACGAGAATCTGGCCCTCTATATACACACACATTATATATAATATATATATATATATATATATATATATATATACATGTACACATGTACACATGTATACGGCACTTGCCTCTCTAAGTTGCGGTGGCATAGCGTAAAGAAGATACGCTACGCCCGCACAAAGATCCGCTGATGTCTGTGGATCTGACCCATTGTGTCTGAAGAGGGAGTAGCAACCGATCCCAAGAAGTTAGAAGCTGTCACTTCTTGGCCCAGGCCTACCAAACGTGACTGAACTCAGGTCATTCTTAGGCTTCTGCTCGTACTACAGAAGGTTCGTGTAAGGGTTTGCTAAAATAGCCCACCCACTCACTGAGCTCCTAAAGAAACAAGAAGAAGTTAGTGTAAGCCCAGATCAGTCAAGGAAGCCAAAAGAAGGGCCCAGAAGGAAGAAAGAGTCCATCCAGGACCAGTGGACTCCAGAATGCGAGGAAGTTTTCAGACACTTGAAGTAGAGTCTTACCACTGCCCCAGTTTTGGCCTATGCAGACCCTGCCAAACCATACGAGTTGCATGTGGATGCCAGCCGTGATGGACTGGGAGGAGTGCTCTATCAAGAGCATTGAGGGCATCTGCGGCCGATTGCTTATGTGAGCAGAAGTTTGATTCCTGCCGAAAGAAACTATCCGACTCACAAGCTTGAGTTTCTGGCTCTGAAGTGGGCAGTGGTGGACAAGTTGAAGGACTACCTTTACGGGGCTGAATTTGTGGTAAAGACGGACAACAACCCCCTCACATATCTGCTTACCACTGCGAAGCTGGACGCCACTGGTCACAGGTGGTTAGCTGCTTTCTCTGCATTTACCTTCAGCCTGAATTACAGACCAGGGGTTGGTAACCGAGATGCGGATGCTCTGCGGATGCTCTGTCAAGAAGACCTCATGACCCCCCAAATCCCTTAGAAGACTGGACTCAACTTACTCCAGAAGGAGTAAGGGCCCTTTGGGAAGGGACAAGTCAACACAGGAAAGGTGGGGCCAGAGCTGAAGAAATAGGAGTAACCTCAGTGGGAGTACCCAGGTGCTATTGCAACGTCTCCCAGGTTGTACAAGAGGGTCTCCCCAAGCTATCCAGAAAGGATCTCAGGAGAGATCAGGAGGAAGATCCACTGTATGGGCTGGTGCTGAAGGCATTGGAACATCAATAGTCTGATGTGCTGCAGAAGAGCCCCAAAAAGAAAGCCCAGCTGTTACTGAAAGAATGGGATCAGTTGCAGTTGCAACAAGGGGTGGTCTACTGAAGGGGCCCCTTTGATGATCCAGAAGCGAAGTGGCAGCTGCTCCTGCTGGGAAAGCACAGAGAGAGGGTACTGATTGCTTTACATGATCACCATGGTCATTTGGGAGCCGAGAAGACTCTCCAACTAGTAAGGGACAGGTTCTACTGGCCTCACATGAGGAAAGAAGTGGAGAGTTGCTGTCATTCCTGCCTCAGGTGCATACAACGAAAGACATTGCCCCAGTGGGCTGTCCTAATGGGCCATTTGGAGAGCCAGGGACCATTGGACCTGGTCTATGCATAGACTTTCTTTGTTTGGAATCCGATCTGAGTGGGCAGGGGGACATCTTGGTGGTAACAGATCACTTTACCCGTTATGCCAAAGCATTTCCTACTAGAGACCAGCAAGCAACCACAGTAGCAAAGACTCTCGTGGAACAGAAACCCCATTGGAGTAAACACATTACTGCACTGGTTCATGCCTACAACAGTACCAAAAGTGACGCCACTGGGTATTCACCTTACAGATTGATGTTCGGCCGTGAAGCCTGATTACCAGTGGACCTGGCTTTTGGTTCCTCATTGGATGACACATCAGAGACCTCCCACAGAGGGTATGTGGACAGGCTGCGGAGGAGCCTGAAGATGGCTTACGAGCAGGCTCAAGCCACCTCGAACTCCAGAGTCAGCAGGAACAAGAGGAACTTTGACCTGAAAGTAAGAGTTTAGGCTCTTCAACCAGGTGACCGGGTTTTGCTGAGGAATCTAGGCATCCCAGGCAAGCATAAGTTGGCTGATCATTGGAGATCACAGCCTTATGTTGTGTGTAGGAAGCTTCCAGGGCTCCCAGTGTATGAAATCAAGCCAGAAGGAAACACTGGGCTAGTAAAAACCTGGCATCAGAATTGCCTTTTACCTCTCACAGAGGCAGTCAGGATAAGCACAGAGGAGGAATTCCCATCCACATCCACCGATGTGTGTAGGCCAATAACCAGATCTCAGCTTGCACCCTCTACAGATGAAGATGAGGAAGTGGAGATGAGTTGGCTGTGGCCTCCAAAAACTTCAGAAACAGATGCTGATATCTTTTCAGAAGTTGGGGAGGATAATAACGGAACTCTCAGGGCAGAGGCCCCAGAATTTGTGTCGGCAACTCATCCTGCAGAAGAGCCCAGTACTTATTTACTCTCCATCTTTAGTCACTGAGAGGAGTGATGACGACATTTGTCAAAAAGGAATGGATACCCGAAAGTGCAAAGAGAGACATTCGCCCACCACGCAGACTGACTTATGATACATTGGGCGAATGCTCTGAAGTAGGAGGAGCTCCCAGGTATAAACCTACATATATGTATACTGTTTTCAAATTGTTTATGTTGAAATCCATTGTGCTGTCGTCTTACGTTGGGATGACAGCACAATTACTGTAATCATTTCTTTGCATATTTCACAGTAAAATATATCTCTGGTTAAGTTTCCAGTTGTTGTGGCGTACTGTTTTTCTCCCTCCAGGTGCAATCAGTGGATCCTGGGGTTTCAATACAGGTATTTTGTATTGTCTTAGGCCGCGTACACACCATCGGACATATCCGATGAAAACGGTCCGCGGACCATTTCCATCGGATATGTCCGATCGGGAGTTTGATCCGATGGCGTGTACACACCATCGGATCAAATTCCCCGCCGCCAGCGGGCGCGGTGACGTGGCAGTGACGCGGCGGGGACGTTGACGCCGCCGCGTCACCGCTACGTCACCGCACCAGGAAGTAAAACACTTCCGCGCATGCGCCGAATCCATACGGCGGCGGCGCGGCGGCGGTGGGGGACGACATGTCTGCTGGTAAGTGTACTAACCAGCAGACATGTCGGGCGGACAGATTCCCACCGGATGGATTTCAAAGCATGCTTTGAAATCTGTCGGGTGGAGAAATCTGTCCGCTAGCCCATACACACGAGCGGAGATGTCTGCTGAAACGGTCCATCGGACCGTTTTCAGCGGACATATCCCCTCGTGTGTACGCGGCCTTACATTGTATTGTATTGCATTGCATCACAGCTGTGCCAAGGGGATCGAGCCAAGTTAGTTGGGTTTTGTTGGTAGAGTGCAGGTCCAAATTAAACCAGCAGCTCCTTCGGGGGTCAGTGCTACATATATATATAATTTATCATAGTTTGTGGGCGACTCTATAACCTTCAAACAGACTAAATACATTTTAGTCTAAATGTATAAAAGAGTATTTATTTATAAAAAAAAAAATAATTAACAGAAACAAAGAAAAACTTTTTTTTTCAAAACTTTCAGTCTTTTTTTATTCATTTAGTAAAAAATGTAATCACTCAAAGGTGATTAACCACTTCCCGACAGCCGTATGAATATATGCGGCCGTCGGGCGGTCCTGAATCTCTGACAGGACGCAAATAGGCGTCCTGTGCTCTTAATGGCCACTAGAGGGCACGCGAGCGCCGCCGGCGGCGCGCGCGTGCCCGCTGCATTCCTGAGATATCGATGCGCGTGCCCGGCGGCCGCGATGACCGCCAGGCACTCGCAATCGGCGGTTACAGGGACAAGACATGGATCTCTGTGTGTAAACACAGAGATCCATGTCCTGTCAGGGAGAGAGGAGACCGATCTGTGTCTCTTGTACATAGGGACACAGCATCGGTCACCTCCCCCAGTCAGTCCCCTCCCCCCACACAGTTAGAACACACCCAGGATACATATTTAACCCCTTCCTCACCCCCTAGTGTTAACCCCTTCCCTGCCAGTCACATTTATACAGTAATCGGTGCATTTTTATAGCACTGATCGCAGTATAAATGTGAATGGCGCCAAAAATGTGTCAAAAGTGTCTGATGTGTCCACCATAACGTTGCAGTCCCAATAAAAATCGCAGATTGCTGCCATTACTAGTAAAAAAAATAATTATAAAAATTTATAATAATTCTGTCCCCTATTTTGTATGCGCTATAACTTTTGCGCAAACCAGTCGCTTATTGCGATTTTTTTTTTTTTTTACCAAAAATATGTAGAAAAATACGTATCGGCCTAAACTGAAAAAAAAAATGTTTTTTTTTTTTTTTTAAATGGGCTAATTATAGTAACAAGTAAAAAAATTTCAAAATTTCAAAATTGTCGCTATTTTTTTGTTTATAGCGCAAAAAATAAAAACAGCAGAGATGATCAAATACCACCAAAAGAAAGCTCTATTTGTGGGGAAAAAAGGATGCCCATTTTGTTTGGGAGCCACATCGCACGACCGCGCAATTGTCATTTAAAGCGACGCAGTGCCAGAAGCTGAAATTTCACCTGGTCAGGAAGGGGTATAAGTGCCCAGTAAGTAAGTGGTTAAATACTTCAAAAAGTAAGCTATCTGTTTAAAAAAATTATTTAATTTTTTTTTCATTTGGGTACAGTGTTACATTACTCACTTATTGTTCAAAGTGTGGCAACGCTGAAATCTGAAAATTGGCCTAGGCAGAAAGGGGGTGACAGTGTCCTGTATTGAGGTGATTAAAACCACAGCTTTTCTGTATTCTCACCAAAAACACCCACAATGCTCCTGGAAGAGACCATGTGACTTTGCCTAAGCAGCTGATAAGTAGCTCTACAGCAAGAAAATAAAACCTTTTTCCTGAAAATAGTAATACAATTTGTTCATGTGAAGCCATGTGACCTCTTGATTCATGTGAAGTGTGTTAATGATAGGTCCACTTTAAAACATGCACGTCTAGAAATGCAGCAATTTGTGCATCTGAATCTCGACGGCTCTCTAACTCCCCGCTCATGGAAACTGCTTATCAGAAATAAGGGGTGGAAGCCATGTAAAGTGATTTTCTAACATAATTAGAGCCCTGGAACAAGGCCAGGCACCCAAATGTTCAGAAACACCATTTTCACTCATCTGCCACTCTTTAAAACATCCTCATTAAAATGTCACAGTTCAAAAGAGAGAGCGAGAGAGAGAAGGAGCCATTAGCATGCACTTTTTTTTTTTTTTTCTTAGGTCTTAATTAGTAAAATTTCTCTAGGTCATTATTTGTATGTACGTTTGTGCGTTGCTTTCTCGCACTCTGCTTGCTTGTATAAGCCAAACTCAACAAGAGAGGATAGATTTTGACAATATCAGGATTAATGTAGGTAAGAGGCGACCTGCATTTACGGTCCTTTCAAAATAAAATAATTTAGTATGGAATGAAATGAACAATTAAAGCTAAAGTCAAGACTGATATTTAAAACCACAATTGTATCTGCTTTTGTAAACATTAAATGTTTTTTCAAGGTATTCTTATGTCCATTTACAGTGCCTTGAAAAAGTATTCATACCCTTTGAAATTTTCCACATTTTGTCAGATTACAACCAAAACTTTAATGTATTTTATTGGAATTTTATGTGATAGACCAACACAAAGTGGCACATAATTGTGAAGTGGAAGGAAAATGATAAACGGTTTTCAACATTTTTTTTACAAATAAATATGTGAAAAGTGTGGCGTGCATTTGTATTCAACCCCCCCGAGTCAATACTTTGTAGAACCAGCTTTTGCTGTAATTACAACTTTGGGGATGTCTCTACCAGCTTTGCACATCTAGAGAGTGAAATGTTTGCCCATTCTTCTTCTGAAAAATAGCTCAAGCTCTGTCAGATTGTCTTGTCTTGCCACAGATTCTCAATTGGATTTAGGTTTGGACTTTGACTGGGCCATTCTAACACATGAATATGCTTTGATCTAAACCATTCCATTGTAGCTCTGGCTGTATGTTTAGGGTTGTTGTCCTGCTGGAAGGTGAACCTCCGCCCCAGTCTTTTGCAGACTCTAAAGACCTGTACTCATGGATTCCCGGCGGTATGAAGTCCGCTGGGAATCCCGACGGGAAAACCGCAGGGAGAGCTTTGGCCGGGAATCCTGGCCATGTGTACAGGGCTTATGCTCCCTTGCCACTGCCTCGCAGTGTTTTCCACTGGCAAGTGTAGTAAATCTGGCGGGAAAAAAAACGCCGGGAATCCCAGCGGGAAAATAGAGAGCAGGTTCTCTATTTTTCCCACCGGGATTCCGGGCAGTTTTCCCAGGAAGGGAGAATACACATGCCCGGTTTTCATGGCAAAAAGCTCTCCCAGCAGTTTTCTTGCCATGTGTACGAGGCTTAACAGGTTTCTAAGGTTGCCCTGTATTTGGATCCATCCATCTTGCCATCAACTCTGACCAGCTTCCCTGTCCCTGCTGAAGAAAAACATCTCCACAACATGATGCTGCCACCACCATGTTTTATGGTGGGGATGGTGTGTTCAGGGTGATGTGCAGTGTTAGTTTTCTGCCACACATAGCGTTTTGCTTTTAGTCCAAAAAGTACAATTTTGTTACCATGGGCCCCTTGGCTGCCTGGCCTGTCAGTTTAGGTGGACGGCCATGTCTTGGTAAATTTGCAGTTGTGCCATACTCTTTCCAATTTCAGATGATGGATTGAACAGTGCCCTGTAAGATGTTCAAAGCTTGGGATATTTTTTACAACCTACCCTGCTTTAAACTTCTCCACAACTTTATCCCCGACCTGTCTGGTGTGTTCCATGTCCTTCGTGAAGCCATATGTTCACTAAGGTTCTCTAACAAACCTCTTAGGGCTTCACATAACAGCTGAGATTAAATTACACACAGCTGCACTCTTTTTACTAATTTGGTGACTTCTGAAGGAAATTGGTTCCACTATATTTTAGTTAGGGGTATCAGAGGGGGCTGAATACAAATGCAAGCCACACTTTTCACATATTTATTTGTAAAAAAAAATTGAAAAACATTTATAATTTTCCTTCAACTTCACAATTATGTGCCAGTTTGTGTTGATCTATCACATAAAATCCAAATAAAATAAAAGTTTTTGGTTGTAACATGACAAAATGCGAAAATTTCAAGGGGTATGAATACCTTTTCAAGGCACTGTAGCATTATTACCTGAATCTGTCTAAATAAAAGACTCCTGTTATGTCTTGCACTGTAGGATTGGGAGAAGTAGTAAAGATCTAACAGGGCCCTATTGATTTGCACAATGCTGCCAGTGTACACGTTTATTGGAGGATAGCAGAGTGATGACCTCATCAGTGTGCAGCTTCTTCTTCATTGTCCAGTGACAGGTCGGGAACAGATTGGTGACTAAGCTGTATTCCTTCAAGCTGAGCTTATATGTAAGTGCCTGAATTTGAACTGGCATCATCCTCTTGCAGTCCCTGTACAGAGTAATGCCTTGTACAAGAAAGAAATTTCTGATGAAAACCGCCTGATGGGATTTTTTCATCAGAAATTCCTATTGTGTGTAGGCCCATAGGATTTTAAATCCTATGGGAAATTTTGATCGTCTGTGTGGAACTCTGTTGGATAAAATTCCTACTCATGCTCAGAATCAAGTCAACGCATGCTCGGAAGCATTGAACTTAACCACTTAAGACCCCGACCTTTAGTCAGCTAAAGGACCCGGCCAGGTTTTGCGATTCGGCACTGCATCGCTTTAACAGATAATTGCCTGGTCGTGCGACGTGGCTCCCAAACAAAATTGGCGTCCTTTTTTTCCCACAAATAGAGCTTTCTTTTATTTTTTGTGCTTTAAACAAATATAGAGCGACAATTTTGAAAAAAATGCAATATTTTTTTACTTTTTGCTATAATAAATATCCCCCAAAAATATATAAAAAAATATTTTTTCTTCCTCAGTTTAGGCCGATACGTATTCTTCTACCTATTTTTGTTAAAAAAAAAATCACAATAAGCGTTTATCGGTTGGTTTGCGCAAAATTTATAGCGTTTACAAAATAGGGGATAGTTTTATTGCATTTTTATTAATTATTTATTTTTTACTACTAATGGCGTCGATCAGCGATTTTTTCGTGACTGCGACATTATGGCAGACACTTCGGACAGATTTGACACATTTTTGGGACAGTTGTCACTTTCACAGCAAAAAATGCATTTAAATTGCATTGTTTATTGTAAAAATGACAGTGCAGTTTGGGAGTTAAACACAAGGGGGTGCTGAAGGGGTTATGTGTTCCCTAATGTGTGTTTACAACTGTAGGGGGGTGTGGCTGTAGGTGTGACATCGATTGTGTAACCCTATAGTCTGTTGTCTCCACTGCAGGTGGCACTCTGCAGCAGCAATACAGAGGGAGAGGAAGTCATGAGGAACATGGTTCCGCTATGGTTTCCTGAGTCACTGGGGCAGTGATACGATTGGATGCTGCTTGCCCATGTGACGCTAGAAGCCATCTTAGGTGTGGCAGTCTATTTAGGGCCCTGGTCACTGGGTTTGACGTGAATTTGCATGTGGGTAGTCTAGGGATAGGTCCCCCACCTGTTAGGGACAGCGGCAGGAAAAGATTCCAGACAGGTAGGGAAAGTTTACGGCTCCACAGTTTCTTATCTTAGGACATCTTCCCGTTTGGGCAGGGACCAGGCCTCCAGAAGGATGCTGGCAGTTTGGCTTATACCTGCTCTGCTACACACTGTTGGCATCATGAGTGTTCCCATTTGGGCCTTCTCCCACCGGGTTGGATTTGAACTCTTTTGCCTTTTCTTCAATGCAAGTTCTACTAATTGTACACGGACTGTGTATTTGTTACAGTATTACTGCCACACCAAGCTTCACCCACAAACATGTTTATAATCAGTTAAAGGAAAGGTGTACATAAGCAAGGCAATTCATAGAACATTAAACAACTTTTAGGAAAGTCCAGGGCACATTAGGACTGCTAGGCCAAAACACAAACCTTAGAATCCAATACAACACTCTTTAGGTCAGGATGAAGAGCCTTGGTCTGTCTACAGTTGACTTTTTAGCCACAGACATGATTTTGTGGTGCCAGTCTTTACAATTTTACAAATCAGCTTCAATCCTTTGTTGTCCTCTGTGTTTCAACATCTGAACCAAGAATAGTCGCAGTTATCAACACACTTCTGAACTTTTGTGAATAGTAAGGTCTGCAGGTCCAAACAAGAGGTGTAATGTTTTAAAAGTCCATAGGGAATGGTCAAAGCTACTAAAAAAAGTCTTTAGGCTACTAAAAATAAACATTTTTGCAAAGCATCCTTTTAAATTCTTCTAGAAGGCCACTGACTTGCTCTGTAGTTTTGGTAGATATTGAATGTGTTTTCAGCTGGGCAATGCCCTCAGACCCCCAAGGTTAACAGTAGCCATCACTCGGCAAGGGTTCCTTGGCAAAAACTTGACAAATGACTTTCAGCTGTACAAAGAGTTGGATACAGTGTGAAATTAAGAGGCAAGGGGCCAAAGGGCAGGCATTTAAAACCAGATACAAATTAAAGAAAAACAATGAAAAAACATATCCTTTTCGATGGAAGCAACATAGTCCTCCTGACTGATGATGGATCTCTCTGCACTGGGACCTCTATGGAACATTTGTTTGGAAAAGTAGAACCCCCATAATGATTTAATTTCTAAAGTCCTGTCGGGGGCCATATAATGCTTGTGGAAATTTCCGAGACATCAATACTGCTTTCTTTAGTTTTTCATATTCCTAGGGAATCAAAGGGCTGATGGTAGGAGGATTAGGATTATGTATCTCAAATTATTAAAACAAATGACTGACCATAATAACATAGGTAAAACAAAGTCATTTTTCTTGAGGCTTTAGAAAATTTGTCAGACAAGTTCACTACAGAAATCATTTTTCTCATGAAAATGGTATTGGTATTGTGTTACACAAAGAAAGAATGAACATCTAGAAGTAAATCTAACCATACTCCCATAGATTTTTTTTATTTCAGCCTGTGGACTAAACAAAGGGAGTCTAATGCCGCGTACACACGGCTGGACTTTCCAACGGGAAAAACTCAGTTGGAAATTCCAACGGAAAAATAGAGAACCTGCTCTCTAAGTCCGTGAGAAATTCCGGCATAAAAAGTCCAATGGGGCATACACACATACGGAATATCCGATGAAAGGTCCCATCTGACTTTTTCTGCTGGAAATTCCGACCGCGTGTACGCGGCATTACAGATTTTTCCATCCACGCTAAATAGCAATTATTATTAGAATACAAGATTTATATAGTGCCAACAGTTTGCACAACACTTTACAAGAGAGACTGTTGTATCTCAATTCAATACAAAAGGGATACGAGGTTCCTGCTGATGAGCTTACAATCTAATATTTGGAAGACTCTCGCATTGCAGCCATTGAATGCTGACAGCTGGCCTTTTTTTTTCAGCCAAAGCGGGATTTTACATTTAAATAACGCATCACAAGAAGTGAGAATCTCTCCAAAGTGAGGGGAAATCCCATCTTCAACATTTGTGTCACTCAAAATCCTGGATTTGTTCTAATTTTTATCCCCAATGACAATGATCACTAGGACAGATGAAGAGGATAAATCTTCCCGGTTGGGAAAATAAAGATTGACAGAGGTTCAAACCCCTTGAACTCTATCTAAAAGAAAATGGCTTTAGATATACCTAAATGTATGGTTTAAAAAAAGTGTGATACATGATGATATATTTCACATTAGCCTATTGATGACATTACAGTAAAGCCCTGTACACACGATCAGTTTGTCTGATGAAAATGTACCGATGGACTGTTTTCATCGGCCGAATAGATCGTGTGTGGGCCCCATAGATTTTTTTTTCATCGGTGAAAAATGTAGAACCTGTTTTAAATTTTTCCTATGGTTAAAAAACCGATCGTCTGTGGGGAAGTCCATCGGTCAAAAATCCATGCATGCTCAGAATCAAGACGACGCATGCTCGGAAGCATCGAACTTAATTTTTCTCAGCATGTCGTAATGATTTAAGTCACCGCGTTGCACCGCGTCGATTTTTAACCGATTGTGTGTAGGCAAGACTGATGAAAGTCAGCTTCATCGGATATCCAATGAAAAAATCCATCGGATTAGATTCCATCAGATATCCGATTGTGTGTACAGGGCTTAAGGGTTAATTCACAACAATCCAGTTGAGGAACTTTGCCTAACAGCCCTCATTCACATTAACTGCAGCTTTGAAATTCTGCGACTTCATCTGAAATTGCGTAATTTTAAAGCCACATGTCAGTGTGTCTTCGGGTGCGACTTGCAAGACATTTGTGCAGCTTCATGCACAGATGTCTATGCAAGTCGTACCTGAAATCACCATAAGTAGTGCAGGAACTGCTGACTTAGTATTAGGATACTTACCTGTCCACAAATACAGAGGTGTCTTCACCCAAGCCAATGTTAAGTATGGATGTCGGAACAGCGTCAAATTTTCCGTCGTTTCTATCGTAAGTACTTACGGCTGTGCGTAAGTTACGTTCACGTCTAAAGCATTGAGTATTTGCGACGTGATTCAGAGCATGCACACTGGGATACGTCCGCGAACGGCGCATGCGCCGTTTGTTTGGCACCTTATTTACATGGGGTCACGGGTCATTAACATGTATCACGCCCACCTTCCACCTACTTTGAATTGCGCGGGCTTACGCCGGCCCATCTACGCTACGCCACCGTAACTTAGGACGCAAGTGCTTTGTAAATACAGCACTTGCCTCTCTAAGTTGCGGCGGCATAGCGTAAAGAAGATATGCTATTCCCGCACAAAGATACGCAAATGTATTTGAATCCGGGCCGTAGTTTGCATTTGTAGTGCAAAGTGGATTTGCCTTTAGTAAATAACCCCCAATTAGTAGGAATTCTCATCCTTTTTCACTTTTATACCTTAAAGGAGTTGTAAAGGAAAACATTTTTTCACCTTAATGCAATCTATGCATTAAGGTGAAAAAACATCTGATGATGCAGCCTGTCCCCCCCCCCCCCGATTCCCCGTTTTACTTACCTGACCCCTCGAAAGTCCCACGCTCAGTCCCGAGATCCTCTTTGCCGCTCAGCCTGGCCGCTGATTGGCTATAGCGGATGGATTGAGAGCAGCGCAGCCACTGGCTGGCGCTGCTGTCAATCACATCCAGTGACGCGGCGCGCCGAGGGGCGGGCCCAGTGATACAGTGAGCGGCTGAGGCCGCTCGGTGTATCACGGGAGCGCGCCTGCAAGGACTCATCACCATGCGAGCTCTCTCGCATGAATGTGATGAGTTCTTGCAGGGAGGACCAGAGTTAGCCCCCGAGGGACCCCAGAAGACATGGATCGGGGCCACTCTGTGCAAAACTAACTGCAAAGTGGAGGTAAGTATAACATGTTTGTTATTTTAAAGAAAAAAAAATTATTTTAGTGTTCCTTGAGGCCTTGTACACACGAGTGAATAAATCCGCTGAATATGGTCCGAAGGACCATTTCAGCCGAAAAATCCGCTCGTGTGTAGGGGCAAACGGACCGTTCTGGCCGGATTCCTCCGGCGGAAAATTTCCAAAGCATGCTTTGGAATTTTTCCGCCAGAGAGCTGTCCGTCAGATATGTCCGCTGGTTAGTATGGCAAACCAGCGGACATATCTGCCCGCACATGCGTCGTATCCATGTGAAGTGTTTACTTCCTGGTGCGGTGACGTGGCGGTCACGTGGCGGCGTCAACATCACCGCCGCGTCACCGCGCTGTCCGCCGGCGGGGAATTTGATCCGATGGTGTGTACAGCCATCGGATCAAAGCAATCCGGCGGACAGATCCGATGGGAACGGTCCGTCAGGCCGTTCCCATCGGATCTATTCCCTCGTGTGTACAAGGCCTTAAAGTATTTATTGCAATATATTTCCATTTCACATGTAGTTTGAGCATTTTTTTTATAAAAAACAAATCTGAATCATTATGTTGTTACGTTATTTTGGATGCTTCAAACAATAACAAAAGGCCCAAACTATTACATCCTGTCATCAGAATAAAAAAAAGGAATACGAACAAATATTTTCTTTCGTTATAATTTATTATGAAATAATGGAAATTGTCTACTATTGTGATTCAGAGTTTTGGATACATACAAATCTTTGAATAACAAAAATGTTGTCCAAATTTTGATTCGTAATGTGCAACTTAACGTCCAACAGCTGGTGTGAACGAGCCCTAAAAGGTATTTCAGGTATCTGCTTCATTTATTATGGACTACCACCCATAGACATAAAATGAGCAGATACACTATATTACGCACATGAACTTTAATGGCATCCCAGTCTTTGGGCTCTTTCACACGGGGCGTACCGTTTTTGGGATCCGCTTTGCTAAGCGGGGATTGTTCTGTCGATCGCCGCTGAGCCGGCAGATGACAGGTCTGTCTCTGCACACTGTGCAGGGACCGGCCTGTCAGAGCGCCGCTCTCCCCTATGGGGGATTGGATGACGATGGACCGTAGAGTCCGTTGTCACCCGATCCGATCTGCCAGACGGATGGAAAATGGGGTTTTCCTCTGTCACACTTTGGCAGATTGGAGCAGGTCGGATGTCAGCGGGCATGTCACCGTTGACATCCGAATCACCGTAGAGGAGCACGAAGCGCCCGTTCAGGTCCTCCTAAAAAAAATGGCAGACGGACCTCAACGGTCCGCCCATGTGAAAGAGCCCATAGTCCGTAGGGTTCAATATTGATTTGGCACACCCTTTCCACCTATAACAGCTTCAACTCTTCTGGGAAGGCTACACACAAGGTTTAGGAGTGCGTCTATGGGAATGTTTGACCATTCTTCCAGAAGCGCATTTGTGCGGTCAGGCACTGATGTTGGACGAGAAGGCCTGGCTTGCAGTCTCAATTCTAATTCATCCCAAAGGTGTTCTATCTGGTTGAGGGCAGGCCAGTCAAGTTCCTTCACCCCAAACTCACTTATCCGTGTCTTTATGGACCTTGCTTTGTGCACTGGTCCAAATCATTTGGTGAAGAGGGGGGGGGGGGGGATTATGGTGTGGGTTGTTTTTCAGGGGTTAGGCTTGGCCCTTTAGTTCCAGTGAAGGAAACTATTAAGGCGTCAGCATACCAAAACATTTTGGACAATTTCATGCTCCCAACTTTGGGGATGCCCCTTCCTGTTCCAACATGACTGCTCACCAGTGCACAAAGCAAGGTCCATAAAAACATGGATGAGCGAGTTTGGGCTGAAGGAATTTCACTGGCCTGCACAGAGTCCTGACCTCAACCCGACAGAGCACCTTTGGGATGAATTAATGTGGAGACTGTGAGTCAGACCGCCTTCAACATCAGTGCCTGGCCTCACAAATGTGCTTCTGGAAGAATGGTCAAACATTCCCAACACTCCTAAACCTTGTGGACAGCCTTCCCAGAAGAGTTGAAGCTGTTATAGTTGCAAAGGGTGGGCCAACTCAATATTGAACCCTACGGACTAAGGCTGCATTCACACTTGGGCGACCTAATCGCGGTGTTTTGTCCCGCGATTTGCGGCGAAAAATTATGGGCGTCTTGTGCCGCGATTTGCGGCGACAAAACGCCGCGATTTCAGCCCCCATTTTTTTCCAGGTACACATCTCTATGCCGAACGCCGAAGCCGCCTGAAAGAAAAGGTCCGGGACTTGTTTTGAGCTTCAGGCGTTCGGCGTTTGGCGTGGAGATGTGAACCATCTCCATAGAGGGGAATGTTAAATTTCCCCTCTAGCGTCCTTGGGTTGCATTTGCGTCCTGCTTCAGGCGACAAAACGCCTAGGTGTGAATACAGCCTAAGACTGGGAGGTCATTAAACTTCATGTCCGTGTAAAGGCATGCGTCCCATTACTTTTGGTAACATAGATAAGCATCTGCACGACCACAACATACAGGGATATACAATGTAATACTGACATATAATCATACACAAAGGTTGGACTTGATGGACTTGTGTCTTTTTTCAACCTCACCTACTATGTAAGGATGTATCTATAGTGTATTTGCATAAAGTGGTGCACAGATACAAACAGAATGCATAGAATGCACCGTTGCCTTATGGCTGTGCACATGTGCTACTTTACATAAACAACAGCGTAAAGGACATCATAGCCACCAGAAATATGCATAAATGCACGCATGTACACATAGCCTAAAGTTGTGAGGTTGAAATTTATTTTTGGGTGGTGTTCTCTCTCTTACAGCAAAGGGCCACAGTGCTAATTGCTCAATTTTAAGGGAGGGCAGTCGACCGCAAGGAGGAAAAATGAGAAGGATGACAGGGGGACGAGAAACAGGTAAGATGTTATTTTTCAGTTTTGGTGCTCAGAGAGAGACTGATAACAGTCAAGCCACTTTCTTGGGAATAGTACAATCCACTTATAAGCACACCCATCATGGGCAAAGCACAGGTTCACGTTAAAAGTTTAAAAGCCAGTGACAGGTTCTCTTTAAGCATGACCGCACTGTACCTCCAAGAGACAAATCTCTTACCGCAGGTATTATATAGGTTCTTTGATTAATTCCCCAGGTAACACTTTCCCCTTAATCTATCGCAGACCGACCTACTGGTAGCGTGAGAAAAGAGGCAGCGATTGTTTAGTGATGTCATCGGGGACCTGAAGATTTATGGCATCGGGGGCCCCTAATATACACTTTGTTGCCAGTAAAATACACAAGCCCCCTGGCCTGGTCTGTTAAAGGTTAAACATATGGAGTTGTGGCGTTGTTAAAATGGCTTTAATTACCTAGTTAAAACTAACTAGACCCCACCAGAGCGTAGTGTGCCGCTCAGAAGTGGCTGGAATAGGCAACGCCGTGCTAAGACAAAGCCTCAAATGCATTCTTTAGTAGGGTTGTGAAACATTAAACCCTGTACATATGGTTAACAAGCATCACCTCCTTCCCTGGCAAATTCCCATCGTGCAGACATTCTATCACCTAAATAGGGACCTGGTAACCTGCATCATTCCAGCTGCTACCAAGCCTACGTTCCCATTGTGCCAGCACCTGGCACTGGGGAAGTTGTTAGCTGTCAGAGAAAGCTCCTTTGTGGGGGAAGGCTCCACCCACAATGGATATTTTAAAAGGCATAAACAGCAATAAAATCGTTGTACAGAAGCTTTAAAGCTGGCCATACACTGTGCAAATTTCGGTAGGTTCCTTATAAACCGGACAAAATTCACTCAGTGGGTGGCCCTGGTGATCGCCTTCTACCCAATATCCCTCAAATGACAACAAATTGAAGGACCCAAGCAGAAAATTGTCAAACAGTGCCGTGCCTGTATCCAATCAGATGTAGGCTGGGCAGCTTATAGGAGGGTCCTGACCCCATTAGTCCAGTAGGGGGACTCATGAGCAGAGAGGGAAATTTTTATTTTCCAGGGGCTCAGGAGGAGTATTACCATGGCTTCCATCAGTTATAGTAAAATTCTATGGGCCCCACTGGAGGGCACACATCAGAGGTTTTTTTCTGTTTTCTTATTTTCTTTTGCTTTTTAGGAGCAGAATTAATTTTAAGTGACTCGTCACTCCCGAACCCTACACTCTGTATGTCACATACTCCTGACACCTGCACTCTGTACGGCACATACTCCTGACACCTTCACTCTGTACGGTACATACTCCTGACACCTGCACTCTGTACGGTACATACTCCTGACACCTGCACTCTGTACGGTACATACTCCTGACACCTGCACTCTGTACGGCATATACTCCTGACACCTGGACTCTGTACAGTACATACTCCTGACACCTGGACTCTGTACAGTACATACTCCTGACACCTGGACTCTGTACGGTACATACTCCTGACACTTGCACTCTGTACGGAACATACTCCTGACACTTGCACTCTGTACGCTACATACTCCTGACACTTGCACTCTGTACGGTACATACTCCTGACACCTGCACACTTTACGGTACATACTCCTGACACCTGCACTCTGTACGGTACATACTCCTGACACCTACACTCTGTACGGTACATACTCTTGACACCTGCACACTTTACGGTACATACTCTTGACACCTACACTCTGTACGGTACATACTCTTGACACCTGCACACTTTACGGTACATACTCCTAACACCTGCACTCTGTAGTTCCTGGAAGCAAGGTATCCATACCTGAAATTCATCTTTAGATGCTGTTCACACTAGCGCACTTTTGCTGCACTAAAACTTTCCCACAGCAGCAAAAGCATGTGAAAACAAGTCCCCTTTAAATTCCATCTAATGCTCCATTCACACCTTGGCATTCTGTTTCACGGGCAAAATCACGATGCAAAAACGCTGCAAATCGCGGGCGCCCTTTGCGATCTCGCTATTTTGAGGCTGTATTCACACCTAAGTGAATAGTTTTCAGGCGTTTTTAAGGGCGTTTTTTCCTGACATTTTTTTGCGTGTTTTTGCCACGTTTTTAGTACAGGTCAAAAAGGTCACCAATGTAAAAAGCAAAAAAATGCCTGTAATCTGCCTAAAAAGAAGCTCATGTACTTTTTTTTTACTTCAGGCAACAGAAAGGATCAGATGTGAACATGGGACATTTATATAATTGGGATTTTGCTTGTTGGACGTTTTGGAACTTTTGAGATGAGCGTTTTACCAACTGAAAATTCTCAGGTGTGACTGGGCCCTGAATGGCATCAAATCGCCAGATTAATCGTGGTAAAAATTGCTGTAAAAACGTGCAAGCAGAATTGCGGGACGCCCAAAAGTACAAGAACATATTTAGGGCGCCAGGCATCTCACGATTTTAATTGTGCGTTTTACCATGATTTATCGCGATTCGTTGGGCGACAATTGCAGCAAAATCGTGTGCGCGATTTGGAGCAATTGAAAATAGCTGGGATCGCAAGGGCGTCCCGCGATTTGCAGCGTTTCCGAATCGCGAGCAGAATCGTGGCGATTCCGCTGGCAAAACTGAAAGCCAAGGTGTGAATGGAGCCTAATCTGTGTACTGTGTTTTTATGCAGTGCGCTACGTTTTTGCTTGCTCTATCTTAGGTGCCCTGTTGGAAAAAGGCACCAAAAATACACCTTCCATTATAGTCAATAGAAACGCACCAAAATGCATTGTGCATTTTGGGTCACATGTCAATTTGTTCCCAGATGACCTGGGATGAAAATGCACGCGTCCAGGGCTGATCGCTTATCTGTGATCACTGCATGAGAGATTACATGTGAGTGGCCGCGATTAGCTGCGGGAGCCGACAACTCCCATTGCTTCCAAAGGGGCTGCGTCCCACAGCTAATTGCAGGAAATCCCCTTGGGGTTCTCACATCGAATTGGAAAGCAAGTGCATTTGCAGGTGTGAATGCACCCTTAAGGCAAGTTTGTGGTGTTGTTGAACTAACGCATTAATATTAACTTTTTACGCTTTTTTACATTTCTGCTGCGTTTGTGAAGTACTCAGCAGTGGAAAATCAGTTGCAGCCAAGTACAGTGACGCTCTACTATGTGTTTTAGTGTCCTGCGTCATAAAAAAAGGCTTGCCTTACCGATTTTTTTTTCTTTTTTTTCACCCTCATGCCTTGGCAGCCCATTCAAAGTTATGGTCTGCTGACCACAATGCACGTTAACATGTGACATAACATGCGTTAACGCATAAAAGCACAGAAGTGTGAATGGGCCTCTTAAAGTATATCACGTGGATAGATCCTGTTTGGCGCAGGTACTACCCATCAGGGCTCTCTTTTATGTTGATTGGACCCTGGGTAAAAACTTTCTTGTGCCCCCTCCCCCCCCCAATGCAATTTTATTCTCCACCTGCTCTGAGAAATACAATAAATATCAACTAGTTCTAAAATCAGTTTACTGTATCAGATCAGGCAGTGATAGCGATTGTCTGCCAGAGGTTACAGCATATCATTACCACTTACTGACTGGTTGCTAGAGGTTACAGCACATCATCTCTTCACTTGGCATGATATACATATGAGAGCTGCCTTTATTTACATATTAATGCTGCCGGCCCCATTATTTGCATATGAATGACGGTTATTTACATGTAAACACAGGGTCTGCAGGTGAGTCATCTGTACACAACAATAGGGCAGAGCTGGGCAGCATTAGTAGCAGCACTTCACACTGAGATATCAGGACACGGCACATGACTAAATCTTCAAGGGACAAGGGAATTTAAACTGGGATAGTTGGCAAATATGAGGCAGCTTCTTTGGGCCCCATAACAATGACAGGGCCCAGGACAGCTGCCCCTTTTGCCCTGCCTTAGAGACAGCCCTGCTGCCCATGAAACGTGCCATGGGGTACAATGTTTGCCACGGCTGTGCAGCAAGGCATTGCAGCATAAATGAAGTATGAAGAATAAATAGGGCTGTTACTGATCAAAATTTTTGTGTTCGATTAATCATTTTTTTTTTTTTTATCGATTAATCGACTAATTTCGATTAATTATAACACACATACAGATTCAACTACTTTTAGCTGATCTCCTTGCAGGCCGATTCCCAGTGCAGCTACCCACTACTGGAAAAATGGATAGCAGGATACAAAAAACACACAAAGGCAGCGCTCGATGGGAATAGCATTAAAACTTTTATAGTCTTCAAGTAGGTAACCAAATAAATATTGCACTGGAGATAAAATCGATGTAGCTGCATAAACTGTAAAAATGGTGCGAGTAATACCAAATGGTACCAAAAGCAGTCATAAAAACATGTAGCTAAGTATGATACTGGTATAAAAATGTGTACAACAATACCACTGCTGAATCCAGATGAGGAGGGGTTAACATCAGACCGTCGGCATGTAGATGTCCCATGAAGGAAACTATCACAACTCCCAGTGGATGGCTGTAGAATCCCAGGTTGGTAGAGAGAAGTGATAGAAGGAAGAGTAAAAGGTCCCGCCGGCATGCAGATATGAAGGCACAGCAAAGGAGCCCTTCAGATGGACACGGCAAGCCCCGCCAGTGTCCATGACGTTACCGGATCTCCGACGGAACTCCCTGAAGGACCAGAAGAGGCGAGTACCAATCCAAAAAATTATAATCGATCAAAAAGATTTTGATCGATCAAAAAAATTAAAGATTAATCGATTAATTAAAAGTTAATTTGCACAGCCCTAATGAAGAACGATCTAACGTGGCACCACGTCCAATAGGAAAAATGTACAATACCTCTATAGAGATAGAGAAAGAAAAGACTTTAAAGGCTGCCACTTTATAACCCAATGTAAAGGAAAAAAGCATTAGAGTATGTCATATAGTAAAACAATATACAAAGTTTATTAAGGCCTCGTACACACGATCGGACATATCCGATGAAAACGGTCCGCGGACCATTTCCATCGGATATGTCCGATCGGGAGTTTGATCCGATGGCGTGTACACACCATCGGATCAAATTCCCCGCCGCCGGACGGCGCGGTGACGTGGCGGTGACGCGGCGGTGACGTTGACGCCGCCACGTCACCGCCACGTCACCGCCACGTCACCGCACCAGGAAGTTAAACACTTCCGCGCATGCGCCGAATCCATTCGGCGGCGGCGCGGTGGCGGTGGGGGACGACATGTCTGCTGGTAAGTGTACTAACCAGCAGACATGTCGGGCGGACAGATTCCACCGGATAGATTTCAAAGCATGCTTTGAAATCTGTCGGGTGGAGAAATCTGTCCGCTAGCCCATACACACGAGCGGAGATGTCTGCTGAAACGGTCCATCGGACCGTTTTCAGCGGACATATCCCCTCGTGTGTACGAGGCCTAAGTGTAGTGCTACCCTATTCAGGAGCTGCTGGTTAGATGTGGGATCGGCGTAAATCAAGTTACCTTTGATGTGTGTAGGAAAATTGATGCAGCAACTGTGAGAGCAGTAACGGAATGTCGAAGCAAATGATCGACGTGCTTTATTTTCAGTCCAACACGACCAACAGTCAACTTGAGGTAGACAGGACAGGTTGGTGAAAGGAATAACTGCAGATTCAGGCTATGGATAACGAACAGAAGCAGTCCTGCTTCTAGAGTATATTCTTTCTCCCGTCACCACTCCAGCCGGAGTGGGTGCAGTGCACCTGGACAGGCCTCTCACACAGACCTGGCAGCCAGAGTGTCACTGAGAATGCTGAGAAGGAACAAGTCTCTGCCACCAACTTGGCTCTAGTAAATTAGTAAAGGCCTCTGCCACAGGTCCGGTACTTGAGAGCAATAGAGCGTATCCTTTCAGTCAATTTCTCTTGAAGTGTGGGGGACCCAGTAAGTCACTGGGGCCCCTCGGCAACTTTAGTTGCTCTGAGCCATGAGGGCCCAGAGTAAGGAACTCTGCGTAGCACGGGCTCCGGCCCGATGTGCGCACACCCTGAAGGTGGGTGCAGCACCAGGAATCCACGAAGAACCCCGAAAAATGGCATCCGCCACAGATATACTCTTCCCCAGCATGCCCCGCGAGGGAAACACTCCTCCAATTGGCTGCTGGGGAAAAGTGGCTCTGCCTGAGTCCCTTTGGCACCACCTGCCGCCCAGAGATGAAACTGCATCCCTGGAGCACAGAACGACCCACAGGATAATTCAGGGCTGACAGCAGCCTAACTGAGCATAAATTAACCTGGGTGAGAGCAAATAAGTCTCTCACCCCACTAAATTTGAACAGCGTCCCTTACTGACAGTAAGGGGGCGCTACATAAGCATACATTTAAAAAAAAAATTAGGCCTTTTCTGGAACTTTCTGCTTAAAGTTTAAATTAGTATTTTTCACTAGAAAATTACTTAGAACCCCCAAACATTATATATTTTTGTAGCAGAGACCCTAGAGAATAAAATAGCAATCTTTGAAATATTTCATGTCACACTGTATTTGCGCAGCAGTCTTTCAAATGCAATTTTAAAGTTAGCTATTTATTTTATTTTATATATAATGTGAAAGATGATGTTATGCTGAGTAGACACCCAACATGTTTTGCTTTAAAATTACATACACTTGTGGACAAGTGGTTAAAGGGGTCATAAAGGTATGTTTTTTATTTTCTAAATAGTTTGCTTTAAGCTAGTGCATTGTTGGTTCACTTACCTTTTTCTTAGATTTCCCTGTTTTTTCTTTCTTTGTCTAAATTTCTCACTTCCTGTTCCTCCTCAGTAAGCTTGCTCCATTCATCCAAGCTGTTCTGGCTAGAGGTTAGTCAGGGGGCGAGCACGCTGACTAACCCCCAGCCAGAATGGCTTGGATGATCAGGGCAAGATTACTGAGGAGAAACAGGAAGTGAGAAATTCAGACTAAGAAAAACATTTTTTAGAAGGGAAATGGAAGGAAAAGGTAAGTGAACCAACAATGCACTAACTTAAAGGAACCTATTTAGAAAATATCCAAACAAAGATCTTGACTTCTACACGTTTTGCTAGACTTGGCTTCCTCAGGAGATTATTCAAGTGAAATGGAAGGGGGTTCAATCTTATGTTGAGGGGTACAGACCAACCCAGGGGGTTATTTATGACAGCACCAGGACCACACACCAGGTTGTGGGGAAACCCCCTAAAAAGGGGGGACAGGGGAGTATATCACTTTAAATTGATAAGGTCACTCTAGGCTGATAGTTTAATGCTCAGATCAGACCAGTGCTAGTCTTATATCGATAAGAGTCCAAACTTAGTGGAAAACAAATCTCTGTGCATCGGTTCTACAGTGACCATCTAAAAGAGAATTAGTCAAAGTGCCGGTTTCCTCCTCAGCGTGATTATGCAAAACCCCAAGATGTGGCTGATGAGTTGCAGAAAGTCTACCACCCCCATTTTGCCTCAGTTTTAGATTTAGGTGGGCTGTCAAGTGGCGGTAAAACCAAAAATGTACACTGTGCGGTAAACACCTACCCAACCCACTCAGGACATTATTCTACAGACTTGGCTTCAGTAAGATATGAGGAAAACCGTTCCATCAATAACTAATAGAGGGGCTTAATTTATAAGTGCCAAAGACTCCCCTTGATCTTGTTATCGCCCGGAGGGCACTCAATGTGCCCACAACTCCAGTATGTTACGGCATCCCGCAGAGCCAGCCATGTGGCAGGAGATGCTATTAACAGCACAACACAACAGCAGTGCCGCACAAGCCTCGGGTGTGAGGGAGGACAATTAACTGGAGACATTAATCACTTTGGCAAAGATTGAGGTGCAATTAGATAAAGGGGAACAGCAAGTCATATGCTATCAGCATTTGGGGAATGGGAAAAAAATACAGAGGTAATTAGCCCTCTCAGAATCCGTCTGCAGGAAATCCCTGATACACCATTAAATGATGTCCCAGGATGCACACTACAACTTTGAAACACAACTTCACTGTTCCATTGTCAGCTGTCGTTATACCTGCCAAATATCAGGAGTGACAAAGAGGGACATTTTTTAGCAACATAAATGTCAAGTGCATGCGCAAGGGAATCACCTCCAGGTATTTATTACCCTTTACAGAGATTCTCCCTGACAACACCTTCATCTGATTTTATCCACAGAAGGATGGAGCCATCTTTGTTTAAAGGGGTTGTAAAGGTAATTTTTTCTTTCCCCTAAATAGCTTTCTTTACCTTAGCGCAGTCCTCCTTCACTTACCTCATCCTTCGACACTCCTGCTCGCCCCCTCCCTCCTCGAGAGCCTTTCTCCACACCAGGGAGAAAGCCTTGCATTACTGTGTGGAGTTACAGACAGAAGAACAGGAAGTGAGGATTTCTCAGAAGAAATAAGGACATTTAAAAGAAAAATCGAAGGATGAGGTAAGTGAAGGAGGACTGCACTAAGGTAAAGGAAGCTAATTAGGGGGGAAAAATTACCTTTACAACCCCTTTAAGCATCTTCCCTGGTCAATATCTACTTCCTGGACTGAGATCCTGGCTCCTGGTGCCTGTGCAGTTCACAAATGTCTGACGCAGATCAGTTCCCTGCTACAGCTTCTCCTCTTGTGACTTGCTACAGTCTGAGTGATCACTGGGGGAAAAGAAACTGTGGAAATTATTCCTCCTGACTGCAGCAGACTGATGACACAATCTCAGTCTTGGCAAAGTGGCTGGACATTGTAAAGCTTCAACTTTTTTTATAATAAAATAACAAACATGTGATGCTTACCTAGTTTATGCCCCGATCCTCCCCTTTTGGACTCCCCCTCTGGGCACTTGTACAGGCTCACTCCTGAGCCACCCTGTCTGCAGCTATTGCCACTGACAGTGTGGCTCTGCCCTGTCTCCTGATCCTTCATCACAGGATTTGATTGATAGCAGCAGGAGCCATTGGCTGGATTTAGACCAAGCTCAGGTAAGTGTAAGGAGAGGAGGGGGAGGAGTTAACTTGTATATAATGCATTACAGTGGTTGTATACCTCTCATTGTCACTTTTACCTATAGGTAAGCCTATAATAAGGCTTTCCTATAGGTACTGTAAATATCTCAGCATGCGTCGGTCAGGAGATATTTACCTTGTAGTGCGCCAATGATGTTATCGTGCATGCGCTGTGAAGAAACGGTCCTCCAAGCCGTTTCTTCATTAGCAATTGCCATGACTGACGCCTCTTACGTGCAGAGCTGGAGTCAGTGGCCCCGGAAGCAAGAGGGGCAAAGATGGATGTGGCCACCAGCGGGAACAGCACAGGCTTCATTTGCAGGTAAATGCCACATAATGGGCTAGTATGCGATGCCTACAGTACTAGCCCATCAGGGTTTACTTCCTCTTTAAGGTTTCAGGCCCGATTTCAGCCCAAATTCTGAAATGGACCAGAAGACGCACGGAACTCCAATTCGACTGGAGCTGCTCTGGAGATGTGTGAACAGACTCCATAGAGAGCTAGTCACACGCTCCTGACATGGGACTCGGATGTGGAGAAATCTGCATCCAATTCCCAGTAGTGTTAACCCAGCCTTAAGCTTTGGAACCACTTTAACCACTTGCCGACTGGCTCACACCGGTATACGTTGACAAAGTGGCATGTTCCCGCGAAACAACGTATTGGTACGTTGTCCCCTTTAAGAGCCGCTGGAAGCACGTGTGAGCTAGGTGCAGAGCGGGGGACACTGTTCTGTCAGGGGAGAGGGGACATATCGTGTGTTCCTAGTAAGTAAGAACAGCGATATGTCTCCCCCTTAGTCAGTCCTAACTGCACACAGTTAGAAACGCTAACTAGGGAACACATTTAACCCCTTGATCGCCTCCTAGTGTTAACCCCTTCCCTGCCAGTGATTAGCAGCATTTACACAGTAATTAGTGCATTTTTATAGCACTGATCGCTGTGTAAATGTCAATGGTCGCAAAAATGTTGCAGTACCGCTAAAAATTGCCAATCACGCCATTACTAGTAAAAAATAATAATAAAAATGTCATAAATCGTTCCCATTGTTTGTAGACACTATAACTTTTCAATATACGCTTATTGCGATTTTTATTTTTTACCAAAAATATGTAGAAGAATATATTGGCCTAAATTGATGAAGAAATGTGTTTTTAAAAACATTTTTGGGGATATTTATTATAGCAAAATGTGAAAAAAATATATATATTTTAAAATGTACGTTTTTTTTTGTTTATAGCACAACAAATAAAAACAGCAGAGGTGATCAAATACCACCAAAAGAAAGCTCTATTTGTGTGAAAAAAAAAAGGATGCAAATTTTGTTTGGGTACAGCGTTATATGACCGCGCAATTGTCAGTTAAAGCGACGCAGTGCTACAGGATGTGGGGTTATTTAACTGGAACTAGTTATCAGTTCACATTGCACACCGCCTTACGGCAGCTCCTTGGATCCTCATCCAGCACCTGTGGCTGCACATTGGCAATATATGTGGTGGTTATCCCCACATCCTATTTCCCACTTATGCACATTTGTTTCTTGATTTTCGTTTTTGTTTTTGTTGCTTTTTAATGTTATGCCAATACACATACTGGTCGCATACCTGTTTATCCCCTCACATCATTAAATATATATTTTTTTCTTTTTATTTACCGTATTTATTTTTACTCAACACATTATTTCAGCAATACAATTTTTATTTATGTCACATTCTAATAATATTTACCATATATACATTTATTCTAGAATTAACTGGCTCACATCAATTTACAAATTACATGAACCACACCAGAGGTCCTGGCTGTTTCCCCTGCGACCTGTTATTAGGGTCAGTTCTTCCCCGCCTCAACCCTGTGACAGGCGTTCATCTGTGCGCCTCCACTTCTCCCTGATACTAAACCCTTTCTTTGAGGTGGCATGTGAGTAGCAAAGTCATCTAGTATCATATTCTTCCTTTTTTTGTGGAGAATACTGATTATATTATTTATTTTATTTTCCTCTATACTGACCTACATGAGATTAATATCTTGAATTCCATGGATGCTACACAACTTGTTTCATTATATATCATTATATACTTGTTATGACTTTGTATGGATAATATGTTTACTATTTATGGACCTTTTTTATGATGTTTCACTTAGGCCTCTTTCACACAAGGCGGATTTGTCGCTACGGAGTCCGCCAGCTTAGCGGGGGTCTCTCTGCAGATCTCCACTGAGCCAGCAGATGATAGGTCCCTCTCTGCTCACTGAGCAGGGAGGGGCTTGTGCGGCGCCGCTGTCTCCTATGGAGAGATCTGATGAAAACAGACAGCATGTCCGTGTTCATCAGATCTCACCTGATCTGATCCGCCATGGACGGATGGGGACGTAATGCCATCCGTCAGATTTTTGGCAGATTGGATCGGGTTGGATGTAAGCAGACATGTCTCCGCTGACATCCGACGCTCCATAAGATTGTATGGATCGGCCGTTCAGGTCCACCAACAAAACTGACAGGCAGACCTGAAAGGGGCATTATGTGAATATTTTGATACAATTTGTGTAATGTATTTGTGTATGTTTTGTAACCATACATTATATTCTTTATCTCATTGTGTGGCCCACATCATTTAAAGTCCCATGACCAATATCCTGTTTTTATGGCAAATTGTAAAAAGTGCTCTGGTCAGGAAGGGGGGTAAAGTCTTCTGGGGCTGAAGTGGTTAAAGTACAACTGTATAGTTCTCACACTGTGCAGAGTGCTGCCTACTATATAAAATAGTAACCTGTAGCTCAGATCCAGCAACCTTTACTGTGTGGCACCATCCTTTTTCCCAAAAATTGCCATTTCATGTAGCACATATGCACCGTGGCCCCAGGAAAGGAAAGCTGTGCTCTGGGCGGCTGCTGGAGCACAACTTTCCCATAGAAATGAATGAGGATGTGGCACGCGAAGGTAAAGTTGTCCTTCAAGGTAAGCTATTTAATTATCAGGGCAAGGAGCTTTTCTAAAAAATTATAATTGACAGCTTCTGGTTGTTTAATTCGATACTTTCTAAAAAAAAATCTTGTATCATCCGATGAGACAGAAATTCTGGTCTGAGTTTGGTGTAGCTATTTAGGTACCTGCAGACTCAAAAACTGAACCTGAGATCCAGAATCAGCACTCTCATTTTTATATTGACAGTGTGACGTGTGTGTGGAATGTAATTATGTAGCCTTGTAAAGTTCCACAAAAAAAAAATTGATTTTTTGTTACTCACGTAAAATCCCTTTCTCTGAGTTCATTGAGGGACACAGCCTCTCTTCGTAATTCATGACCCAGCAGGGTTTGATTGCCACACCTACAGGAGTAGGATACTAGGCAGAAAAAATACTTGGCACCTCCTATGGGTAGTCCCATCTGGGCATAAAACCCCCTCAATGCTATAGGCCTTCAGTCAGTTACAAGCAGCATCAAAGGAGAAATTCCATAGAGAGGAGGGGTCTGTGCCTGTCAATAAAGGCATTTTACAGTGAGTAACAACAAATCCAGTTTTCTCTTATGTTCGTTGATGGACACAGCCTTTCTTCATAATTCATGACCAAGCAGGGATGTCACCAAGCAGTGCCACAACGAGGTGTGGGCAAACCAGCCAATGAAGAAAATACCCAGGGCAAAATGCCAACACTTCAAACCACACCAAGGGGGGCCTGAGAGTGCTAAACAGCCGCCTGCAAAATTTAGCGGCCAAAATTAATATCAGAGGATGCCAACACATCAGCTTTATAGAAGTTAGTAAACGTAAGCACAGACGACTAGGTCGCGTCTTGCAAACATGATGTCTGAAAGCCCAGGAGGCACCAATCGCCCTAGTGGAGTGCGCTGTAACAGGGAAGGGAGGTTCCAGCTCGCCAATGGCATATGCCTGCACAATTGTCTGCCAAATCCTGGAGGTCGAAGGGGTTTTATGCCTGAGAGGACTGCACATAGGAGCTGCCAAGTCTTAATTCTGCCTAGTGTTCTACTCCTGTAGGTGGGGCTATAAAACCCTGTTTGGTCATGAATTAGGAAGAGAGGCTGTGTCCATCAATGAATGGAAGAGAAAGTAAATGTCCACTTAAAGCGGGGGTTCACCCTAAAAACATGTATATACCATTCAATCCAGCATACTGCCGACATGTACAGTATGCTGTTTTTTTTTTTTTTTTTTCAGTTTACATACCGTAGTATAGGTATTTTCCCTCCCGGTGAATCCCGCGGGAGTGGGCGAAAGAAAACTGGTGACGCGCCTTTTGTGCCAGGGGGGAAGCTTTTGTCATACGTCAATCACTTGTCTCTGAATAGGAACGCCCACTCCCGCGGGAGCCACTACCCGGAAGCCGGGGGGGGGGGGGGAAATACCTATACTACGTTATGTAAACCGAAAAAAAAAAAATAGCATACTGTACATGTGGGCAGTATGCTGGATTGGATGGTATATACTTATTTTTAGGGTGAACCCCCGCTTTAAAGCCAATGATCAATTCAGGCAATAAAAACCCACCACTACTGTATGTGCAAATAGCAAATTTTCATGTATTTACTGCCCCATATAATGGACAACATCAGTAATAAAGAGATTACAAAAAAGTAAAATGACCTAAACAGAGCAGATTAGAATGTAAATCCAAAGAGCCGCGCGGCGTCACTCCCGTGCATGCGCACAAGAGCCGCAATTCATGGCACAGGCTTGGGAAGAAGGCTTACCTATAGGTAGTGGAAATATCTCCTAAACGTGCGCCATTTAGGAGATGATTTACTTGTAGTGCGCCGCAAATCTTCTCTGCGAATCCGTGGGGAAGAAACAAAACTAAGTGCCGCTTCTTCCCAAGTCTGTGCCATAAATTGCGGCTCTTGTGCGCATACACGGGAGTGACGCCACGCGGCTATAGGTATTTTCCCCCCCGTCTTCCGGTTAGTGGCTCCCGCGGGAGTGGGCGTTCCTATTCAGAGACAAGTGATTGACCTATGACAAAAGCTTCCCCCCTGGCACAACAGGCGCGTCACCAGTTTTCTTTCGCCCACTCCCGCGGGATTCACCGGGAGGGAAAATACCTATACTACGGTATGTACAAATCCCAATGTGCAAAATTCTTACGCATGCTCAGAAGCATTGAACTTAATTTTCTTGTCTCGTCGTAGTCTTTTACGTCACAGCGTTTTTGGCAGTCAAAAGTTCACCAAGCTTTTGTGTGACCATGTATATGCAAGGCAGGCTTGAGAGGAATTCCGTCAGAAAAAACATCCACATTTTTACGACAGGAAAACTGATCGTGTATACGGGGCATAACAATCGCAGTGATACCTCACACGTGTAATTTGAACACTGTTTTCAAATGTTCCCATCACTGTGGTAGAAAACAAACGTTGATTTTACTCCACGAATGATTAAAAAAAGGAACAAACTTTCTTAGAACCCTCTCTTACTAAGAATTTTTGTTTAAAATTGCTTTCTAAAAGCTTAGGTCTGGTTTACATAGTTTGTTGAAAAAAAGACACAGGTCCATCAAGTTCAACCTTTGTGCGTATATGTGATTTTTATTCCCCAACAATGATCATAGCCCTGTACTTCCTGAGGCAAATATCTAAATGGTTTTTAAAAGCGGTTGACACTTTCAACTAGCACCACTTTCTGGGGGGAGAGAATTCCAAATGTTTACTGCTCTTACAGTAACAAATCCTTTCCTTGATCAAAGATTAATCCTCTTTTCTTCTAATCTCAAATCATGGCTTTGTGTCCTCGGAGATCTTAGAGTGAACAGTTCATTACAGTTACTGAAGTCACATTTGATGTGTTTTATTGTAATCATATCCCCTCTTCAGCACCTCTTCCCCAGAGTAAATAACTATAATCAATGTAATGAGTCCTTATGGCTGTTGCCCTTTGCTGAACTCTAATAAACAATGTCTTTCCCGAGAACTGGTGACCAAAAACTGATGGCATGGCATTGGATGCTGAGGAGCTACTAACGCAGTATATTTGTGGCTGGACTGCTCTGCTGCCAAGAAAAGCCATGGAGAACAAAAGACAGCATTGGTTCAAATGTTACAAAATAGTGTTCAGACTACTACATACAAGTAATGCTCCGCCACCCAGACATGAAGAGTGAAGTTACGCATCATCCTCATAACACAATAATGAAGTATCAGGTGAAGCTTTACATTTTGCTAATGTTGTTGTAGGGCAACTGTACCTCAAGCTAAAACTTTTTTTTACATTTTATAGTAGGGAAGAGTTAGAATCTCTGTCATTATTTTATGGATTTATTTTTATTCATTTATTATTTGTATTATTTGTGGTCTTTCTACCTTAGGGGTGATCTGCCATAAATGTTTCTTACCCTAACATTTTATATTCCTGATATGCCTGTTGTACCATGTACTTAAGTAAAAAAACATCTGTTCCCTTTGTATTTGTGTGAAATATCTGGTGATCCTGCCAGCCCTCCTGCTTTCCTATTTCAAACTGACCATGCTAGATGTAGAAGCTACTTCATCCCAGCGTGGTCAGTTTTCTGGCTGTGCTGGGAGCATAGCCTGCCTGTCATCCAGTGGTTAGACTTGTGCTGACTGACACTCCCAACTGCACATTTATTCACGGGAAAGACCAGTGGTCTGCTATTTCTCTGCCTCTTGATAACACACCCCACTGCAGTCTCCACCCCATCTCTCCACGCTTCTTATGTACCTGAGAACAGAGGGTATGTAATCATTTATAAATAAAAAAGGTGTTTATAAAGTTTTTTTTTAAATATATACACAAACATTTTGCCTTTCATTTCTATTTTTAAACTAAATGGGGTGTCTTACAAGGTGAGGGTTCAAAATATTTTAGACCCCTTTTACACTCGGGCCACCTGTGCATTAGCGGTAATAGCAGTGTGAAAGGGGTCTAAACCACTTGGACTCTGGAGGTTTACCCCCCTTCATGACCAGGTAATTTTTTGCAATACAGCACTGCGTTACTTTAATGCCCTGTACACACGAACGGTTCCTCTGATGGATTTTTCATCAGATATCCGATGAAGCTGACTTTCATCAGTCTTGCCTACACACCATCGGTTAAAAATCCGATCGTGTCAGAACGCGGTGACTCAAAACACAACGACGTGCAGAGTTAAGTTTAATGCTTCCGAGCATGCGTCGACTTGATTCTGAGCATGCATGTATTTTTGACCAATGGATTTCCCCACAGACGATTGTTCTTTTCTATCGGTTTTTTAACCATACGAAAATTTTAAAACAGGTTCTATTTTTTTCACCGATGGGGAAAAAAACTGATGGGGCCCACACACTATCGGTTCGTCCAAAGGAAACGGTCCATCGGTCCGTTTTCATCAGACGAACCGATCGTGTGTACAGGGCATAACTGATAATTGCGTGGTCGTGAGACACTTTACACAAATAAAAATGGTGTCCTTTTTTCCCCACAAATGGTGGTATTTGATCACTACTGCGGTTTTAATTTTTTGCACTATAAACAGAAAGACCGCCAATTTTGAAAAAACAAACAAACAATATTTTATTACTTTCTGCCCTAAAACACATCCGATAAAAAAAATGTAAGAAATCAAATTTATTCATCAATTTAGGTCAATATGTATTCTGCTGCATATTTTTGGTAAAAAAAATCCCAATAAGCGTATATTCATCGGTTTGCCTGAATTTTATAGCGTCTACAAACTAGGGGATATTTTTGTGGAATTTTTTATTTTATTTTTACTAGTAAGGGCGGCAATTAGCGACATTGCAACGGACAAATCGGACACTAAGTGACACTTTTTTGGGGACCAGTGACACTAATACAGTGATCTGTGCTAAGAATATGCATTGTTGCTGTACTAATGACACTGGCAGGGAAGGGATTAATATCAGGGGTGATCAAAGGATTAAATGTGTAGGGAGTGCTTGCTAGCTGTGGGGGATGTGCTTGTACTGTGGGAAGGCAAAGGTTTGTGTTCCTGCTTAGAACAAACACAGGATCACTACCTTCCCGTCTTACAGAGCGGCGATCTTCCTTGTTTACATTGGCAGACCGCTGTTCTGCTTCTCTCTGGAACAATCGGCGTGATGTCCGCTGGACCCGCTGATTGACTGGCGCTGTGTCACAGCAGGAGCGGGTCGTGATTTTGCATATGAGAGCCACCTTGCCACCGTATATATGTACAGTAAAATGAGGGGCCCATTAGGTCCCCAGGGAATTACCTTAATTTGTATGGATTTCCTCTCACTTACTGTTTGGCTATGGTAAACAAAGTGAAGACAAATCTCTGCAATGAGACACAGATGGCAAAAAAAATATATATCCTGCCAGGGGTTGTAACCCTTCTTCACTCTATCCAACATTAAAAAAAAAAGTGTTGCCTAAAGTTTTAATTTAAGGATAAAAGAAAAGGAAGAGGGTCACTTGGAAGCCATATCATGAAATAAGTTACCATATATACTTGATACTTGAGTATAAGCCAAGTTTTTCAGACCTTTTTTTTTAGGGCTGAAAATACCCCCCTCGGCTTATACTTGAGTCAGTACCTAAATTCTTGACAGGCGTCCATTTTTTTAAAAGTCGCAGCTTCCTCCTGGCGTTCCATTCCGTGATAGGCATTTGATACTGTGTTCCGCCTATCACGGAGGTCCTCTCATCCTCGGACAGTTTCCCAGCAGACACTGTGTTCAGTGTTCCGCCAATCGCGGACATCCTCTTGTTCGAGGATGAAAGAATGTCCGTTATTGGCAGAACACTGAACACAGTGTCTGCTGGGAAACTGAGTCCGAGGATGAGCGGACCTCCGTGATAGGCGGAACACAGTGTCAAATGCCTATCATGGAACGGAACTCCAGGAGGAAGCCGCGACTTTTAAAAAATGGACGCCTGTTAAGAATGCAGGTACTTGGGCATAGCGAGACTGTAATGGGCACAGTGAGGTATGGCACAGTGAGGTTGCAATGGGCACAGTGAGGTATGGCACAATGAGGTTGCAATGGGCACGGTGAGGTATGGCACAGTGAGGTTGCAATGGCACAGTCAGGTATGGCATAGTGAGGTTGCAATGGACTGAGTGAGGCGTGCAAATGGTCATTGTTGACCCTTGTTTCCGCTTACAGGGGCTGCTGCATTCTTACCCTCGGCTTATACTCGAGTCAATAAGTTTTCCCATTTTTTGTGGTAAAGTTAAGTCCTCGGCTTATACTCGAGTATATACGGTAGTTTTATTTTTTAAAGCATAAAAACAATAGTAGTGCACTCACAATAGCATTGGAGCTCTGGGCATGTCACTAGAGAGCTGGTTCCTAGCTGAGGATCGATGAAAGCAGGACCTCTGAACCAGGAGCGGAGAACCACCACTGCTGGGACTGATGAAGCTACTGGTAACCTACTGATGCCGCCGAAGAGTAAGCTGCTGGAACCGCCATTCAATTGATAACAAGATAACGCCGTAAGATCTGTTAAAGTAAAGTGACCAGATTTTTTTAATGAAATCCGGGGACATATTTTTTTTTTACTAGTAATGGCAGTAATTAGCGACTCTTTACTCGTCTCTGCCGCCACCCGCCTCACAGCCTGTCAAGTCTTAGGCCACGTACACACGATCGGTTAAACCGATGAGAATGGTCTGATGGACCGTTTTCATCGGTCAAAACCGATCGTGTGTGCGCACCATCGGTTAAAAAAAAAGCCAACTTGCTTCCTAACCGATAGGTCAAAACCGATCGTTAGTAGGCACGAACCATCGGTTAAAAACCCAACGAATCAAGTTGACGCATGCTTGGAAGCATTGAACTTCATTTTTTTCAGCAAGTCGTTGTGTTTTTTGTCACGGCATTCTGACACGATCAGTTTTTTAACCGATGGTGTGTGGGCGCGACGGACCATCAGTCAGCTTCATTGGTTAACCGATGAAAATGGTCCATCAGACCGTTCTCATCGGATGGACTGATCGTGTGTATGCGGCATTACTCTCCGGACCCCGGCTACAATTGGGTGGGGAGCGGAGGAAGATCACTCCAACAGGCAAGACAAGGAGATGAACAGTCAGGTGGCTGGTCGGGACTTGAGCCAAGGCAGAAGAACATGCGAGATGAGCTGAATGGTCATGCGCCCGAAACTGAAGAAATAGTCCGTCTGCTCCGACCAGCACATGATCATCAGAAAGGGGCACAGATAATGGAAAATCTAGTAGGAGAAGCAGAGCAGGGAGGGGTGTAATTCAGATTGTTTTTCTTTTATTCTGTACAGGCTTTTTTTTAATTGCCCCTGCCCCTGTTCAAATCCAATACAGGACAAACCCGGGGACAGACTTGGTGCGGGGATAGTGTCTTTAACCTGGTCACTGTCTCCAGAAACCGGGGATGTCTTGTCACCCTATGTTAAAGGCGCTAGGGATTCTGAAAATATTAATTTCAGGAGATACAATGGCTTCTTGCAGACCCTGGCTCTTTGGTTTGGCATGCTTTTAGCATGTGGACAGTGTAGGGACAGGTCACCCATTTAACAGGGACAGTATTAGCGGCAGAGAAAGATTCCAGATGAGTGGGGAAAGTGTAGGGATCCTCTCATCTTCCTGGAAACCTCCCCACTTGGGCTCAGATCGGCCAGGCTGCATTCTGCCCCTCCAGACAGATGTCAGTTCGGCAGAGATCTATTCTGCTACATGATGTTGCCATCCGTGAATGGTCCCGTTTGGCCTTTCTTCCACTGGGCTTATTGTGAATTGTTTTGCCTTTACATCAATACAAGTTCTCTCAATTGCACATGGACTCAGTGTGTGTTACTGCCACTGCATCATGCTAAACCCACCCACACGTGGCTCCCTGGGCGTCAGGAAGCTCTAGGGATTTTATGTCTCATCATAAAGAAGCTGCTAAGCATCCATGTGCATGAGACCTTATGCCTAACAAGCAGTAAAATATGATAAGGTAATCAAAGCAAGCTGAGTATACCCGCCCCTGAGGAACTTTGTCTTCCAGGCTGCGCCCAGCCATCGCCCTCACTAATAAATGACTAGGTAATAAGACCCTGTAATACCCAAGGACAATAGTTCCAGACAACCTACTTACTTCCCAAAAATCTCTGTGGGCCAGATTCAGGTAGGAGAGCGGATCTTTATTTTGGAGTAACGTTTGTCATTTACGTTACTCCGCCGAAACTTTAGGAGCAAGTACTGTTATTCACTAAGCTCTTGCTCCTAAAGTTGCGGCGGCGTAGCGAAAATGAGCCGGCGGAATTTAAATTGGGCGGGTAGGGGGCGTGTATTATTTAAACAATGCGCGATCCCGCAGCGAACGTACTGCGCATGCGTCGACTGTCAGTGTGCATGCTCCAAATTCTGTCAGTGAACGTCAATGACGTCAATCCCCATTTACGGACGTTCTACGCAAACGACGCTAAACTTTTTAAATTTGACGCGATGACGACGGCCATACTTAACATAGGATACTCCACCTAGGGGGCATGTTTTTCTTTAAGCCGCGTATCGCTTACGGAAACGTCGGAAATTCACTGCGTCGGGCCCGCGTGCGATCGTGAATTTCCGTCTCTCGCTGATTAACATATTCTCGGCGTTAATCAGCGGGAACGCCCCGAGCGCCATTTTTAAAATTGCAGTTCCAATACGACGGCGAAATACAATTACGCCGCTCGTATAGGAACTCCAACCCGGCGTATCTTGTTTTCTGCTTACAGAAAACAGATAAGCCAGCTCAAAGTGAGAGTTATGCTGGCGTATCACTGATACTCCAGCCTAACTCTTACCTGAATCTGGCCCTGTATTTAAATGTATTTACAGTATTTTAGCTTTTATACATTCCATCTTTATTCATTTCTATGTACGCTTCTAAACTATGTAAATAAATGTGAACTTACCTACATCTGAAAGTTTCAATTAAACAAATTTGCCGTTCACGGTCTGTATATTAGATTGTAGTTTGCAGCAGGAGGGAGCAGTCCAAGATTTCCGTCTAACTTCTGATATTAATGTTATAAATTAATAAGCGGTTTGAAAGACTTCATAAAATACATATGAAGTGAGTGACGGCAGCAGGTCTGCAGTGCTGACCCCTAAGACTTTTCTCTGTCTCTCTACTTTGCTCTTAATTGGCGTAGAACCAGAAATTCTACCAGCAGATGATATATCAATCTCTTGTGATATGCAATTACTCTCTAATTAACTTTATGTGCTTTTTTTTTTTTTGTGTTAAGCTACAGCTCGGAGAGAGGTTTTTACCTTACATAACATTTTGTTAGCCTCAAGCATTTTATGTTATTTAAAACTGCTTAGATTAAAAAAAAAAAAAAAATGATTCAGTCTTCATTGCACATTCTTATTGAGCTCTTTGAGTGCACTTATTACTTAAGCAATCAGGGATGAGATTGATAAAGGTGAAAATGAATGATACCGTGGTGCCAATTGTGTTATTTTAATTAATGAATATATTAATTACTTAATTTAAAAAATGTGTTAAACGGTCAGTCCAGCTAAATATTACATGTTTGTTATATGTGAAGACTGGTGGGCTGAGTCAGCCCATGGCTTCTTATATGTTTTGGATACTTCCTGTCCAATTTTGAGTTTTTGGTGACCCCATTCACCTTTGTGTGTTCAAGTTCCTCCTGTTAAACTCTCCCTAACATAATTAAACAAAATCAACAGGGAGATATAACCAATTGAGTCCCCAAGTGATATAAAAATTGTCCAGTGGTTTAGCTCTAAAACATCTATTAACCTCCTTAGCGGTAATCCTGAGCGTGACTCGTGGTTGATTTTTACTGCTCGGGGTAGCTTTGCAGATCCTGCAGCGGCATCCCCTTAGCTTCTCCTGGCGATCCAGTGATAATATCCTATTGCTGTGATCGCCAGCAAGCTCACTGCAGCAGCGGTGCATGGGAGCGAAACTGGGTGGGTAATTCAAATTTGAAAAGGAAAACACACACATAAAAGGAGGTGATATATTGATATATTGTAATCTGAGAGGATTACACTGTATCACCTTAGGATCACCATCACTGTACAGTGCCCCTTGCCTGACATTTTAGTGTCATTTGTGAACATAAGAAATATTTAGAAATATTTAGAACATGGCATCCAAAAAGCGCCACTGCTACAAAGGCGCTTTTGGACAAGTTGAGTGACAGCGGCAGTGACTCGCAGAACTGAGCCATAGGGGGAGATTTGTCGTCTGACACTGACACGATGATCCTGCACCTGACCTCAGCGGTGTGCGCACTTGGTGCCCTATAGACTGCGATACGGGCCAGGTAGCGCCACCGAGATTCCCGTTCATTGGATCACCTGGGATGAAGGTAGATGTTGAGCGTGACAACCCTCTGGCATACCTGCACTTATCCCTCACTGAGGAGGTAATTGAAAAATTTGTCTCAGAGACAAATCGCTACCATGATCAGCAATCCGCTATGCTGCATGCCAGGTTTTCCAGAAGCAGAAAGTGGGAACCGGTGACTAAAGAGGACATCTGGCAGTTTCTTGGACTCATCATTCTTCAGGGGGTGGTGGGGAAAGCGCTCCAGAAATGGTACTGGACCACCAATAAGTTACTGGCCCCTCATTTTTTGGCACCGTGATGTCAGAATAACGGTTTTCTCTCATCATAAAGTATTTCCACTTCACGAACAATGAAGACTTTAATGAGGCCACGCATCCTGCGCCCAAACTAAAAAAAATCTGTGAGGCCGCGTACACACGGCAGAGAACCTCGACGAGCGGAACACATCGTTCCGCCCATCGAGGTTCTCGGCCGGCCGTCAGATTCGGCGACCAGCCCGTCGGGAAAGGCGACCAGCCATTCATCCCGACGGGCCGTAGAACAAATAGAGAACCTAAGAATTCCAAAAGGTATTGTTCCAGAAGATACATGCTTCAAAATGTATCACAATGTTTATTGAATTTTCTTTGTTTGACAAATTTCATTATTTTTTATTACATTATTGAATAAAATTATATTATATATTAGATTATAATTCATGATTTTGTGTTATAAATTTATCACATCTGGGATGTTTACTAGAGTATTGTTTGGTCAGGTTTAAGTAAGTAAGTACTAAGAATTGCAGGCCTATAATACATATCACTAAATTTCCATGCAAAAAAATTGACCCTTTTTGGTACAGAATTCCAGACATACCGTATTTATCGGCGTATAACATGCACCCTAACTTTAAGGCCGCATACACACGATGAGACATGTCCGCTCAAACTTGTCCGAAGGACCGTTTGCAGCGGACATGTCTCATCGGATTTTGGTGCGATGGCGTGTACACACCATCGGACAAAAATCCCCTCGATCTGAGAACGCGGTGATGTGGCGGTGATGTTGATGCCACCACGTCACCAAACCCGGAAATAAAATGTTTCCGAAAATCCATTCGACACATGCGCAGACAGTTCTGTCCGCTGGTTAGTGTACTAACCAGCGGACATATCCGACGGACATGTCTCCGGCGGACAAATTTCAAAGCATGCTTTGAAATTTGTCCGCTGGGAAAACATGCCCGCTAGCACCTACACACGATCAGAGATGTCTGCTGAAACGGTCCGTCGGACCAGTTTCAGCAGATAAATTTGTTTGTGTGTACACGGCCTTAGAGGGAAGTTTCAGGAAAAAAACTTTCTATAGCCCCCTGCATATAACACCCAGGCACAGTTTACCCTCTATTTTCAGGGTAAAAAAACAAGTGTTATACGCCAATAAATACAGTAATCATACCGCCAGAGAGGTTAAGAAACAATATATCAATTTTGGTTGGACTTACCCTTTAAGCGCTTGCTGACCAGCACACAACGATATACGTCGGCACAATGGCATGGCTAAGCAAAGGGACGTACAGGTACGTCCCCTTTAAATTGCGCGTTAGTGGACGCCCGCTTTATGCTCCGTGACAGTGCCCGCGGGACCCGAGGACTCGATGACCGGTGGTGTCCCGCAATCGTGGAGATACCTAGGTAAACAAGGCATTTCCCTGTTCTGCCTAGCGACATGGCAGGGATCTACTGCTTCCTGTCATTGGGAGCAGTAATCGCTGTCATATCTGTGGTAGCCCATCCCCCCACAGTTAGAATCACTCCCTTGGACACACTTAACCCCTTGATCGCCCCCTAGTGTTTAACCCCTTCCCTATAGCACTGATAGCTGTATAAATGACAATGGTCCCAAAATAGTGTCAAAGTGTCCGATGTGTCCGCCATAATGACGCAGTCAAGATAAAAATCACCACCCTCACTAACAAAAATAAATTAATAAAAAAATGCTATAAATCTATCCCCTATTTTGTAGACGCTCTACCTTTTGCGCAAATCAATCAATATACGCCTTTTTGCGATTTTTTTTTTTCTTACCAAAAATATGTAGAATACATATCGGCCTAAAGTGTTATTTTATACATTTTTGGGGGATTTTTAGTATAGCAAAAAGTAAAAAATATAGCTTTATTGTCGCTATTTTTTTGTTTATAGCGCAAAAAATGCAGAGGTGATTAAATACCCCCAAAAGAAAGCTCTATTTGTGGGAAATAAAGGACATCAATTTTGTTTGGGTACAACGTCGCACGACCTCGCAATTGTCAGTTAAAACAACGCAGTGCCGTATCGCAAAAAGTGCTCTGGTCAGGAAGGCGGTAAATTCTTCCGGGACGGAAGTGGTTAAAAAGAAAACCAAACTGAGCACCACTGGAAAGGCAAGGTTATAAAAATGTTGCATCAAAATTATTTTAGGGTAAAGGCTACACCCCCCACCAAAAAATAACTCAAACTCCAGACTGGGGATACACTTTTAAAGAGAGGAAATGCTGTCGTTGATGTATATTCATCATTCATGGCTTTGCATATATGAAGGACTACTACCTACTACTCCTCTAAATCAATGTTTTCAGGCTTAGGAAGTGAATTCTGGGGAAAATACAAGGTTACCCGCAGCATACACCCCCACCGTGTAGCTTTGTGGCACAGTCTACGTGAGTGTAAAGGAGTGGTAATGTGTTTCAAAGGGTAATCACTTCTGCGTCAAACCTCAGGCCCTGTACACACGAGGAGACATGTCCGATGAAAACGGTCCGCGGACCGTTTTCATCAGACATGTCTCCTGGGATGTTTTGGTCTGATGTGTGTACACACCATCAGACCAAAATCCCAGCGGATAGAGAACGCGGTGACTTAGAAGTCACCGACGTCCTCTAACTAGGAAGTTTAATGCTTCCACGCATGCATCAAATCAATTTGACGCATGCGGGGGATTTCGGTCCGCTGGTTAGGCGTACATGCTTAGAAACTTTTGTCCGCTGGAAACCTGTCCGCTAGGCCGTACACACGATCGGACATGTCCGCGGAAACTGGTCTGCGGACCAGTTTCAGCGGACATGTCTCCTTGTGTGTACGCGGCCTCAGAGTTTGACAAAAAAGCATTTACCCTTCGAAACACGTCGGCATCTCTTTACACTCACATAGAATGTGCAGCGAGGCTTCATGGTGGCGGTGTATATTGTAGTTTTGGTGGACACTTGTTGTTTACTGTGCAGGTTCTTCTAAGCCGGCTGAAGAATCCTGTACAGCCATCGCTGTGTACCACCTCTCTGCTGTAACTCGATTATGACTTGGCTCTGATAAATCTGCCTCTGAAAGATGCCAATTCTTCTATTTTGGAAACTGTACATTTATGGACTTGCCTGTCATTTCTCGTGGTATAAATATTGTATGTATATATTTTTTGTGTGCAGATGACTTCACATCTTCAGAGTCTACTTATAAATTATTGTGTGAACCTTGTCATTTTGTGGCATTTCAGGCAGCCAAACAGTTTTCAAGGCCACGGTAGATTTGTTTCTTGTGATATCTGATCATTTTTTTCCTTTTATAAAATATACTATTTCAGCATATCAAAGTTTTTTTTTTTGGCTCTTATAGCCTCGGCTGTTAGATCATCCTTACTTGCATCTCTTGGCCTGGCGTGAGAATTGAGGTGAATCGTTGAGGGCTTGGGTGGATGACAGTTGGTTTCAGAGTAGTTATCATTGTCAACTTGACTCCACAGTCTGATCAAGCGCTCGACTAATGTCTTTTTAAACATTGCAGTTATAAATTCCTCAGTCTGACCACTGTGGTTTGGCAGTGGGTCTAATTTACTGGAAAGGAAAATTGCAGTAATAAATAGCTAGACATAACTTTGAATCATGAATTACAAACTGGCCTCTTTGAAAGACTTGTGAACAGTCTCTGGAAAGTGGTTTATAATGTTTTTAATGCATATAGGTCACCCATCTCCAGTGACAGGAGAAGCTGCATTCTAAGGCCGCGTACAGACGATCGGACATTATGACAACAAAACCATGGATACATTTCCGACAGATGTTGTCTCAAAGTTGTCTTGCATGCACACGAATATTGTCTGAATTTCGAAGATCAAGAAAGCGGTGACGTACAACAACACGTACAACGGCACTAGAAAAGAGAAGTTCAATATGTTGCATGTGTTAGTAGAAGTTTGGTGAGAAACGGTTCACGCTTTTCAGTCCGTTACAGCGTGACGTATGTGCTATCTCCATTACGAGCGCTAGTTTTACCAGACTGAGCACTTCTGTCTCGTACCTTATTCAGAGCATGTGTGGGATTTTGTGCGTCGGAATTGTCCTCACATGATCGGAATTTACGAGAACGGATTTTGTTGTCGGAAAATAAAAAAAAAACAGCTCTCAATTTTTTTTTGTCGGAAATTCCGACTGAAAATGTCCGATGGGGCCTACACACGGTCGGAATTTCCGACCAAAAGTTCCCATCGAACATTTGTTGTTGGAAATTAAGCGCGTGATGTCGCCAGTTTCAACTGAATAAATAGGCCACTATGTAAGTTATGTTACAAGTGTCTATTGCAGGGGTCTTCAAACTACGGCCCTCCAGATGTTCAGGAACTACAATTCCCATCATGCCTCGTCATGTCTGTGAATGTCAGAGTTTTGCAATGCCTCATGGGATGTGTAGTTCCCCAACAACTGGAGGGCCGTAGTTTGAGGATCCCTGGTCTATTGGGTAGATCTGCTGCATTCCTTGTAATATCACCAATCTCTAATAAATGGATAGGTCACTTTTTTGAGGATGTCGTTGGCCTCTAGTCAAAGTATTGGGTACTTAATCAGTGATGTCAACAGTCTCTAGTGAATAATTAGGCGACAGTCTCAGTGATGTCACAATCTCTAGTGAATGGATAGGCTGCATTCTCAGCGATGCCACCACCCTCTATTAAACAGATGGACCTCATTTATTTTTATTTTTTTATTTATCATCAAAAAGCCAGTCCTCACGGACCACCATCAAACATTAACCACAGCAGAGACAAGAAACCTTGTACATATATAAAAATATACATGAGGATATACATGAAGATATACAAGCAGAGACACATTACATCATTTTTGGCATTAAACTTGCACTTAATGGACCTCATTCTTAATGATGTCACTGGCATACCTACCAACAGTCCAAGTTTGTCAGACACTGTCCCACATTTTCACCTTACTCTTGCTGTGTGGTGTATAAGCATAAGATTTGCATATGAACAAACAGATTGTTTGATTTGGGGGTCCATACTGGTGGGGAGATAGGGGCCTGTACTGGAGGGAGGCGGTCTGTACTGCAGGGGGGGGGGGGGTCTTTACTGGTGGAGAAGGAGGGGGTCTTTACTGGAGGGAAAAGATCTGTACTGGAGGGGGGTCTGTACTAGGGATGGGGCTTTACTGGAGGAAGGTCATATTGTAGGGGGCCTGTACTACTGTAGGAGTCTTTACTGTTTCAGAGGAGAAGCTCTATACTGGAGAGGGGAGGGTCTGTACTGGAGGAGGGTCTTTATTGGTGGGAGGGAGGGGGTTTGTACTGGTGCATAGAGAGGCACCTGTACTAGAGGGGAGTCTGTATTGATGAGAAGGGAGGGGGTCTGTACTGCTGGGGAGACGGGGGGTTTGTACTGGAGGGGGAAAGGTCTGTACTGGGGGTGTCTGTACTGGGGCGGGGGGGGGGGTTAGAAATAGGAGAGGTCTGTACTGTGGGGAGGGAATGGGGACTGTGCTGTGGGGGTGGTTTATGCTGTGGGGTCTATACTGAGAACAGGCTAGAAAGGGGTTTTAGGGTCGTGAAGAAAAATCTGTACTAGGTGAGGATTTTGGGCTGTGGTGGAGATCTGTACTGGGGGAATATGGGCTTGGAGGAGGGTAGGATATGTACTGGGAGGGAGTATTTTGGGGTTTTAGTCTATCCACTGACCTATGTGTTATGTACTTCTGAGCCCAGAACTCTTTGTGTTATGTATTCCTGACACCTGTACACTGTATGGCAACCATTCCTGACCAAGGTAGTTTGTGTGTTACATACTCCTGACCTAAAATAGACAGTAAAACAAATACCGTATTTATCGGCGTATACCGCGCACTTTTTTGCCCTTAAAATCAGGGCTAAATCGTTGGTGCACGATATACGCCGATACTCGCTTCCCGCACTGTGTTAGAATCCACCGCCGACATATACCGAGCGCAGTACACTCGGGTACACTCGGCCAGGCTCGGCTCCCCTCACGGTTATGCGAGAGGAGCCGAGCATGCTCGAGTGTACTGCGCTCGGTATATGTCGGCGGCGGATTCAAATACAGCGCGGGAAGCGGCGATCGGCTCAAAGACCAGTGCGGGAGGACACCACGACAGACGCCGGACCGGACAAGGGCGCCGATGGACACCGGGCAAGACACCAAAACTGTAAGTATTAAAACATTTTTTTCCAGGAATGCCAGGCTAAATTAGGGGTGCGCTCTATACGCCAGTGCGCGTAATAGGGCGATAAATACGGTACATACATAATTTTATTATTGGAACAATACCTGTTTGAACATTAATGGCATCCAAATCTTTGTCCGTAGGGTTCAGTATTGAGTTGTCCCACCCTTTGCAGCTATAACAGCTTCAACTCTTCTTGGAAGGCTTACGAGTGTGTCTATGGGAATGTTTGACCATTCTTCCAGAAGCGCATTTATGAGGTCAGGCACTGAAGTTGGAAGAGAAGGTGTCAGGAATGGTCCCCCCTGCTGGTAAATATGCCTGTTATTCTGGCTGCAGTACCGGCCTCCACCAGCGGGGGGTCCTTGGTCTTCTGGAGCTCACAGCCTTTCCTGCGTTCAGGTGTGACCTGAACGTAATTAACACACCCCCTATTTATACCCGGCGAGCTCAAGCAAAGCTCGCCCTGGTATCTTCATACCTTCTGGACCTAAGCCTGTAACCTGACCTGTCTTCTGATCCTGATTTGGTACCTCGATCCTGTTCTATGATCCTGATCCCTGATCCCGCCTGGACTTGTCTGCCCTGCTTCCTGATCCCTGTCTCCCCTTAGTCCGTATCCTGCAGCTAGTCCATCCATCCGACCCCTGCTCCGTCCTGTCCCATCTGCTGATACCCCTTGTGTATGACCTCGGCCTTGCTTGACCTATGTGTACGGTATTCCCTTTTTGATTATATATTGTTGCTGTTTTCACTGGTTGTCCTTATTTACTTATAATTAAACACCTTTTACTTCACTAATCATATTGTCTGGTCTCTCTGTGCAGTCACACGGGTCTGATCTATCATCCCTCCTGACAGAAGGCCTGGCTTACAGTCTCTGCTCTAATTCATCCAAGGTGTTCTATCGAGTTGAGGTCAGGACTCTGTGCAGACCAGTCAAGTTCCTCTACCCCAAACTCACTCATCAATGTCTTTATGGACCTTGCTATGTGTACTGGTCCAAATCATTTGGTGAAGAGGGGATTATGGTGTGGGGTTGTTTTTCAGGGGTTGGGCTTGGCCAGTGAAGGGAACTTTTAAGGTGTCAGCATACTAAGACATTTTGGATAATTTCATTCTCCCAACTATCTGGGAACAGTTTGCGATGGCCCCTTCCTGTTTCAACATGACTGCGCACCAGTGCTCAAATCTAGAAATGTATGACATGAGAGCAGGTATGCCTTGTAGGTAGCCCCTTCCCCCTGAAAGGTGCATAGTCAGTGATGTCACTTGGCTCTAGTGAATGGATGGGCTACAATCTAAATGATGCCACTAATCTCTAGTGTTAAGTTCTGTAAATACTTCTCTTTTACTCCACCGCAAAACTCTTAAAACAAGAAAGCAAGACATTTAGTGCTCAAGATATAACGGGAAACAAGTTATTCTCCAGGTGTATCCACCATATACATGCAATTATTAGAATTGCTGAGCTTATTACAAATAATTGCACTGGCCTATTCTTGCTTGTCAAATGCGTAACATCATCCTGCGTTCCAGAGAAATTCTGCTCACTCCTCCCTTAAAATAATTTGACTTCTAAAATTGGAAATTGTTTTGAAAGTTTCGCAAGATGTGCCAGAAGTCTGTGAACCTACGACTCGCTGTACCCCACAATTCATCTGTGCAATACGGAAAACAGATGTCTGTAGAGCAGAGAGCGAAGGGCAATTCACAAACTTCCTCCTTTCCCAGAAGCACTCGCTCCTCTGAGATCTCCATGCTGCTCTCTGAAGCCTTGGTCTACTCCTTCAAGTTTTGATTTTTCCTGACCTCTTCACAAAATAATTATTTTTTCTTGGCTTCTTGTGCTGTTTTTTTTTTCATGCAAATACAAGTGACTTTGACCACTTAACCCTTCATTGGCCACATTTTTCCAAGTGCACAAAAAATAAATAAAAAAAATACTTTTCTTTATATGCCTGCATTCACTGACCAAAGAAAAGTAAAAGAAAATCGCACCAGCCTAGTGCATTACCACTCAACACTTTATTCAATAGTAATAATATTAAAAACTACTCACAAACAGCATATTGAACATGTTAGTTGAGGTGAATTCCCTTCGGATCTCGCTCCACAGTGGGGGGATATAGGGAATGTGTTACTGCCAGCTGTTGCGTTTCGAGGCGTCTGGGGCCTCTTCATCAGAGCTCGACAGTCGATCAATTATTGGACAACCCACCCGTGCGCAGGAGTTTGTGTGTTTTTTGTTGCATTCACTGACCACCTGTTGTTCATTGGGGTTATGATGATTTGTTGTGGTTAATACACAGGGAGGCAAAGGATTAGGTTTAAAATTCTCATTAACAGTGCATCAAATGAGCACTTTTGATGATGGAGTGGGATTGTACATGGTGAACTTGCAACGTACAAATTCTTAAGTGTGGTGGTTGCATTCGTTTTCTCTTTTCTTTGTGGCTTTTTTCCCCTTTTATTTTTACCTGGTGATCCAGCCAGTAAATCAATTATTTTTTCCAGTTCCTATAACAGACCAAGCTGTCCAGCAAAAATGTTGAGACAAAAAATGTAACACTGCCAGAAGTGCTTACAATGGTCAAACCCAAAAGCAAAAAAAATAACTGCTTAAAAAGTGTTAGATGAAGTTTTGATTTAAATTGTTGGTCAAGTCCATCTAAATCTGCCCTTTTCCTAGACTGACAATGCAGCTGTGCAAAGGTGTCTCCATTGCTCCCCCATCCAGAATGAAGACACCCTAAGAAAGGAAGTGTGTTACTAGCCAGAAAAAAAGCAAAATAAATACAAACATTATACAGCCATCACATTTAAGGATAATTTTTTGGGGTTAATACCACTTTAACAGTAGACAACCCTCTAAGCCAGTAGTCTGCAGGATTTCAGTCCAGTGTAGTGTGTTACCAATTGTTTTCTTGGTGACTATGGTCCCAGCTGTCTTGAGATCACTGACAAGATTCTCCCGTGTAGTTCTGGGCTGATTCCTCACTATTCTGACTCCGATTGTTGTGAAGCGACTTATCCCTTGTGAGACCTCTATGCCTGGCCTGTATAAGCAGATATAATCACTGAGGACAATCCTTATCAGATAGCTTGAACTCACCAATACCGATTCTATTTGCAAAAGTTGCTTTAATCCAAAACATCAGATGACAGGTTACAGCAGGTGAACAGGTTGTAGTATTGTGCGGTCAAAAGATGATACTGCCTGTAGCTTACAATGTAGAATACATGTGGCCATGTTACATGAGGCCTGTTAATCTGTTCTCTATTAGACAGAAAATACAAACTCAGGAAGAAGGGTGGAGCATTACACAGAGAGGAAGTGTGTCATAGATCAGACAAAGAAATAACGAATAGGTGCATTACCACAAAAGGTCACTAGATGGCAGCATGTAAACTAAACATAACATACATATAAAATGGTTGAGAGAAACAATATATATGAAAAATTCTATGCCCATGCCCATTGGGCGGCACACTCGCTGTTCTCATGATCATTGAAACTCCACAAGGTGAGATCTTGCATGGAGCCCCAGACCGAGGGAGATTGACAGCTATTTTGTGGTTTCTCCATTTGCAAATAATTGCACCAACTGTTGTCACCCTCTCACCAAGCTGCTAGGCGATGGTCTTGTAGCCCATAACAGCCTTGTGTAGGTCTACAATCTTTTCCTGACATCCTCGGACAGCTCTTTGGTCTTGAACATGGTGGAGAGATTGGAATCTGATTACTTCTTTGGACAGGCGTCTGGTATACAGGTAACAAGCTGAGATTAGGAGCACTGCCTTTAAAGTGGATGTAAACCCCCAAAAAAAAACATTTTTTTTTTGAAGTTACAAGGTAGAGTATAAGATTTCCTATCATCTGTGCCCAGTCTTGCCACACAGAGTTAATCCAGTGCTGAGTAATCCTCTTTTAAATTTCAGTGCAAATTAACAGAATTCCAGATAAAAACTTGCCAAATGATAAAGTCCGTTTCTCTGTTAATGCTTTCAGTGACAGGATATTTACAAATCTAGCTTGGACATGTTTATCATAACAAGAGGTGATCCAAAGTTCATTGTATATTACTAGGATGTGTTATGATGTTATATCACCTCATGTTATGATAAACAAAACATAACATATGATAAAAATGTCCTAGCTAGATATGTAAATAACCTCTCACTCTCACAAGAAGAGAGAAAACTGACTTTTTATCTAGGCAGTGTTTTATCTGGAAGGCTGTTCATTTTCACTGAACATAAAAGAGGATTGCTCAGAGCTGGATTAACTCTGTGTGGCAAGACTGGGCACAGATGATAGGAAATATTATACTCTACATTGTGACATCAAAAAACAACAAAATTTTTTTGGGTTTACATCCACTTTAAGGCTGCGTACATGCGATCAGTCCAAACTGATGAAAACGGACTGAAGTCCAGTTTCATCGGTCCAAACCGACCGTGTGTATGGCCCATCAGTCTGTTGTCCTTCAGTCCAAAGTTTAAAAACTTGCTTTAAAATCAGACTGATGGGCGCCTGACCATCGGTCCAAACCGATCGTTAGTATGCAAAAGCATCGGTTCAAAAACCTGCGCATGCTCAGAATCAAGTCGACGCATGGTTGGAAGCATTGAACTTAATTTTTTTCAGCACGTCGTTGTGTTTTACGTCACCGCGTTCTGACACGATTGGTTTTTGAACTGTTGGTGTGTACGCACATCAGACTATCAGTCTGTGAACCGATGAAAATGAACTTTGAGTCAGTTTTCATCAGTTTGGACTGATTGTGTGTACAGGGCCTAAGAGAGCGCTCCTAATCTCAGCTCGTTACCTGTAAAGAAGACACCTGGGAGCCAGAAATCTTGCTGATTAAAAGGGAATCAAATACATATTTCACTCATTAAAATGCAAATCAATTTATAAGTTTTCTTCTGGATATTTTTGTTGTTATTCTGCCTCTCTTAAAATAAACCTACCATTAAAGGGGTGTTTTTTGTTTATTAAAAGTCAGCAGCTACAAAAAGTGTAGCTGCTGGCTTTTAATAAACAATCACTTACCTGCTCCAGCGTTCCAGCGACGCGCCGACCGGGGCTCCGCTCCTCTCCCCCCCTCCCCGGCCGGTGTCCTCATTGCAACTGTGGGCACCCGGCCGTGACAGCCTTTGGCTTCACAGCCGGGCACCCACTGTGCATGCGTGAGCAGGACTGTGCATGCGCGAGGGGCGCGGCCCGCCGCTGATTGGACAGGCGATCGCATGGGACCTGTCATGTGTCCCATGCGATCGCCTACAGGGAGGGGCTGCTGTAGGCGATTAAGCTTAATCGCCTAACCAGCCCCTCGGCGGAAGCAGGAAGTGGGACAGGAAGTCCCACTCCTCCTGAAGCCCCCACTCCCCCCCAAAAAAATTACATGCCAAATGTGGCATGTAAGGGGGAGGCGAGTGGGTTGAGTGGAAGTTCCAATTTTGGGTGGAACTCCGCTTTAAGGATTAAGACTAATTATTTGTCAATAGGCAAATGTACAAAATCAGCAACTGTCGTATAAAGATATGCAGGACTAAATTCCTACGTAGAACTGTGGTGAGGGCACAAGATCACCTTCCCACCTAAGAGCTAATCACTTTTACTAAGATTGGGCAATTTTAGACAGGACACAATTCATTTTCCATCAACATATCAATTGAAATCCCCCCAAGGGGCCCTGGGACAATGTGTAGATGTTGCGGATTAGCTGGGGTGCACACGCCCATAGCTGTAAACATAAGAATAAGAAGGATTACTGCCTTAAAGACACATTAACCCTTTAACCTGTTTCGGAAGCCAGTGACTTGTGAGAGGTGAAAGGGCAGGGAAGCCATTAATCCACCCAATGCTCTGGAGATTGTGAGGTGTGAATTACGTTGGAAGCAAGGAAGGCAAGCGCTTGATGTATCAAGCCAGCAAAGTGCTATTAAAGGAACGCTCCGATCAAGCATGAAAATGTTGTGTTTTAAGCAGAACTATAGAAATGCTGCTAAATGCACAGTTGAAATACACATGTGTTGGTTTAACGGCCAAGGATTTGTAATTCTATTCAACTGCCTAGAGATTCACTCACCTTTGTCTAACAGCATTGCCAAATCCTTGACCTCACCCATCTCCAACTCAATTAAAGCACTACATCTTGGTCAAGGTCCTCCCCAAGCCTGTGATTGGATAGTAAAGTAGCAGAAGCTCACTGATGAGGTCATACTTGTGCTTTCTACTCAAGTTAAATGCCTGTACTACCTTCTGCAATTTAGAGTCACCATCTGTGGCTATTTGCTTGCGTTTTAAAACATGTAAAAGGCCCTGATTTTCGTGGGACAGTGAATAGATTTGTTTCATTGACATTGAGATTAAAGTATAACTAAAAGCCTAAAGGTGTTAAGCCCCTTGCACACTGGTGAAGTCCACCATCGGATCAGCCTGCTCAGCAGGGGATCTCTCCGCTGATCCCACCTAAGCAGGCGTATGACAGGTCCGTGTCCGCTCCGCTGATGCAGAGCAGACATGGACATAGCCCGCTCTCCTCTATGGGCTGTGGGAATTGAAACTTACCGCCTGTCCGTTTCCATCCAACTGTCATCCAATCTGATCTACCAGACAAATGGAAAAAGGATCCCCATCTGATTGTTTTTAGCGGAATCGGATTGGATGTCGATGAGTATCAGTGGACACATGTCTGTTGACGTCTGCCATCCCATAGAGAGCAATGGATGGTCCGATTGGGTCTGCCTGAAAAACTGACAGGCAGACCTGATCCGTCTGTCCATGTGAGATTCACCTTCTCTACTTGTTCTGTTTACCATCATCATCAAAAGTGAAAGCAAAAGAAAATCCAAAAATTTGGGTTGTCCCCAGAAAAGTAGTTGAGGGGAAATCTTCCGATCAAGACACTACGTCGGGTGCATATCTCCCAACTTTTTGAGATGGGAATGAGGGACACCTAGTATGCAGGCATAGGATACACCCCAAAATTGGTTAAACCCACAAGTGCTTTTTTTACCACTACAGTGGAACCTTGGATTACGAGCATAATCTGTTCCAGGAGAATGCTCAGAAACGGCCGAAAAGGCCCGAGGGCACTTCGGCTGACCTCAGAAAGACTTTGTTCCCGAGATTTGCAGAGGTCAGCCGAGCTGTCCTTGGACCTTTTCATGCATTTACAAACTGCACCAATTGACTGCGATTGACGACTAGGGATGAGCCGAACACCCCCCTGTTTGGTTCGCACCAGAACCTGCGAAGAGACCAAAAAGTTTGTGTGAACTTTAAAACCCAGTTAAAGTCTATGGGACTCGTATGTTGAAATCTAAAGTGCTAATTTTAAAGGCTAATATGCAAGTTATTGTCCTAAAAAGTGTATGGGGACCTAGGTCCCTCCCCATGGGACATGAATCAATGCAAAAAAAAGTTTTAAAAACTGTGTTTTTTCCATTAGCAGTGATTTTAATAATGCTTAATGTGAAACCTGCGTTACATCAGAGGGGGGCAGGGTCACCCACATGTCACTGGGAAAGCCTGGGTTTTTCCCTTGCGTCAGAGGGGGACGGGGTCACGTGATGGGTGAGCTAGCTGTTAGCTCCCACCGCATCATTCCTGGGGTGTCTTCGGTCGATACAGGTGATGCGCTGTGGACATCTCATCGCTGGATCCTGGACCTGGATGAAGAGGATATCTTCTCATCGCTGGACCCCGGAGAGGAGATCACCCATCGCAGGATACGGACAGCATTGGAGCAGAGACCGAGAGTGGATTACCACCGCTGGAATCTTTATTTTTTATTTTTATTTTTTACTTTCCCAACGGTGTCTGTGTTTTTTTTTTACAATTTGTTACACTTTCTTTGTGAAATGGTGGGGGAACAATGTACCCCATTACCAATTTACATAGGGGGGCGGAATCAGACCCCCAAAGCATCCTCCCAATGTTGAGGGCATGTGGTCTGGTACGGTTCAGGAGGGAGAGCGCTCTCTCATCCCCCCTCTTTTCCTGCGGCCTGCCAGGTTGCTTGCTCGGATAAAGGGTCTGGTATGGTTTTTTGGGGGGAACTCCAAGCCATTTTTTTTTTTTATTTGGGGTGAAATTCCCCTTAAGATCCATGCCAGACCTGAAGGGTCAGAGTTCCTGTTAATATCCATACCAGACCCGAAGGGCCTGGTAATTGAATTTGGGGGACCCCCACACATTTTTTTTTCTCAATGACTTTCAATTACTTTTCTCTGTATTGCTGGGAGCCAACAATTCATTATAGCCGCAACTTTTTTCCTTCAGAAATTACACTTTGTGCAGGGACAGTTCTAAGCACGGGTAACAAGTGCTGCTTTACAGGCATACTTTGCACCCCCCCCCCCCCCAGGTACGAAATTTAAAGGAATATTTCACTTTTATTGTTTCACTTTAGGAATTTTTAAAATCACTGATCCTGAAAAAACTGCAGTTTTTAAAACCTTTTTTTGCATTTTTACATGTCCCCTGGGGCAGGACCCAGGTCCCCAAACACTTTTTATGACAATAACTTGCATATAAGCCTTTAAAATTAGCACTTTAGATTTCTCCTTTAGACTTTTACTGGGTGTTCCATGGCTTTTTAAATTTGCCGTGAACACCCCAAAATGTACGCTGTTCAGTGAACAAGCAATGTTGGAGTCGAACATGAGTTCTACTAGAACTCGAAGCTGATCCCTATTGGCGACGTTCGTCTCTGCTCGGCTCTGGTGCCCCCGAACATCAGGCCAAATGCGGTACTGCAGGCCCCATTAGCTAGAATTCTGCTTGTGTTGCGAGACACTGTACTATTTTTATATTGGCTTTTAGAATTTACAAATGCAGCAATTTAGAAATTAGAAAGGTTTAGTGTTGAAAAACTATTTTTGATAGATAAAAAGTGCATTTTATATACTATATAGATCAGACCAAAATGAGTGACAAATGAGGAGGAATGAGGGACATTGCTCCAAATCAGGGACAGTCCCTCGAAATCAGGGACAGTTGGGAGCTTTGCTGGTGACCTGGGGAGGGCCCCAATGGATTCCCCTAATATGCTTGAATTTCCTCTCACTTCAGACCTTCTAATCTTTTACACTTTATCAAAAAAAAAAAAAAGTGTTTTGGCTTTAGATACACTTTAAGACTGAGCAGATAAACGTTGTTACTTATCTGTGCTGCACAGTCCTGATCAATACTAGATTTCAGTAACGGTTGCTTTTTGGAGTGGCAGGACACAGACAGTACCTAATATTGTAAGTTTTGGACCAGGCTCGGCCGCTGTGGGTTAAACTTTTGTATGTTTGTGCATGCTTAGGCCGGAAGAGGGGGGTGAACGCACAGCGTTAAAATGTGAGCCCCAATAAAGCAGCAGAGGATCGCCTGTCACAAAGAGCCAGGTTTGTTTTGGCAAAGAGGCAAAGAGCCAGCAGCTGGTTTTGATTATGTCAAAGGAAATTAGTTTTTAAGAACAAATTTCGGAGCTGGCTGTAAATCAGGCCTCAGTGAGAGGATTCCGGAAAAATATTGACACAAGGACAGAGATAGCGAGGTTTTCATATGCGTTTATCCCTGGATGTATATAAACATCTATGCAAGGAAACATGGCCGCATACATACACACACACACACACTGTGTACACAAGGATTACATGATGGTTAAATATCCCCCAAAAATGAAAATGAAAAGAAACTCCAGCCTGATCATTCAAGCCCTACCTGCATTTCCATTCAGTTTCCCTTTACTGATCAGCTATCCCTTACAGTATATGACCACCCACCTAATATTGGGTAGGTCCCCCTTTCGAAACCAAAACAGCCCTGGCCCATTAAAGCATGGACTTCACTAGAACTCTGAGGCGGCGTACACACGACCGAGGTTCTCGCTGGAAACCAGCGAGAACCTCGCTGGAAGCTGCATTCCAGCGAGGACCTCGGCCGTGTGTACGCTCCTGGCTCGCCCCGCCCGTCGGGAATCCCGTAGAGCGAAAAGAGAGCACGTTCTCTTTTTGCTCGACGGCCCGCCTGGATGAATGGCTGGTTGCCATTCCCGACGGGCGGGTCGCCGATTTCGACGGCCGGCAGAGAACCTCGACGGGCGGAACGATGTGTTCTGCCCGTCGAGGTTCTCTGCCGTGTGTACACGGCCTCAAGGTATGCTGTGGTATCTGGCACCAAGCCATCAGTAGCAGAACCTTTAAGTCCTGTAAGTTGCAAGGTAAGGCCTCCATGGAGGGGGAAAAAGTGTCAATAAAACAGGTCTTTAAAGTCATTTATTAGACAGCTCCGGGGGTCTTCTTCTGACTTCGGTGGTCTTCTTCCAACTCTCTGCTCTCTTCTCCCACTCTCCGGTGCCTTCTGCCGGGCTCCTCCGCTATCTTCTTCCAGCTCTTTTACTAGCGTTGGCCTGGTCTTCTCCGTCGTCTTATTCCCTCTTCTTTTCTTCTGATGTTGACACAACGCTCTCTCCTGCTGTAATGCCATGTGCGCGGTGCGCAACGATTTATATAGGCATGGGGCGTGGTAACCAGGTGGTCTGGGACTGTAACGTCAACCGGGTGACATCACCAGGTGAACACGCCCCATGCCTATATAAATCATTGATTTTTTTTAACCCTCATGCTGATAGCATCAGTAAATAGATAAAAATAACACAGGAATACAGCGCTCAGGGTGTTCATAGACAATGATCAGTATAAAGGACAAGTAATACAGGGATACATCAGTAACATTGTTTGATATAATAGTAATTTAATTGTTACAGTCCATAAGACTAAATTAAAAAGTCCAGGTCTTTTATCTAGTAAGTGGGTATGTTGTAGATAACCAGGGCTGCTCTCCGAGAGTGAAGTTTCTTTTCTCAGTAAATAGATAGGGAAGTATATCATATTGACTTGTTTTAAACTTTTTTTTTCTACATTTCTTCAGTTACTTTCTGGTTTCTTGCCTAGGCAAATGATGTCACACTGAACATGGCTTTGAAATGGTGCGAGTTCAGAAGAACTTGCACGATTTCAAAGCTGTATTTCGGTCTGACTTTGTGGGTGACTTGAAAGACATCTGCACAGATGTCTATTGAAATCGCCCCTGAAGTTGCCAAAAGAAGTGCAAGAAATATTTTTGGAAATCGGTGCACCAATTGGGATGCTCATATTGCAGCTATATTGGTACCCCCCATAGGGGCTGCTAAAAGCTGAAAGGCACCGCGGGTCCCTTAAATGTAGCAAGAATTTAAAATAGGAAGTATTTAGTGCTAGCTGTCCTATGGTGTACTACTGCTCCCAGTAAGTCCTCTGCAGGCCCTGCCAGCCCTCCAGGCTGCAGATACTTGGCCTCACTGCCCGTGACATTGCAATCCTCACTGGCTCCACACCCAGCTCTGACCGTTTCCTCTCAGTCTTCTTTGGCATGCCTCTCCAGTCCTCCCAAATGCCCATGTCACTTACCAGCCCTCCTGGCTGCCAACCAGCGATTCCCTCCTGAAGACTTGGCTGGCAGTACTAGTTCTCGCTGTCCTTTCTGACTCCTCTCTGTGCCTCCTGTTCGGATCACTCATGGGTTCTGTCCTGCACTCTAATCCCAGGCCCAAGGTCACCCCACCGCCCCCCCCACCAGACTGGGGAGCTCCCTCAAAGGCCCCTGACAGCCTAGTACTTCATCCTCAGTTTTTCCACCCGACAACACCTCCCCAGCTGGGCTGACTCCGGGTATTTAAGGAGCCCTGCCCCCTGCCAATCCTAGTTGGGGATTGATCAGGGCTCCCGGAAACACCCCAGACTACTCCTCACCACTTTCCCTCCTCTTCTTTTAGGCCTCGTACACACGAGGGGATATGTCCGCTGAAAACGGTCCGATGGACCGTTTCAGCAGACATCTCCGCTCGTGTGTATGGGCTAGCGGACAGATTTCTCCACCCGACAGATTTCAAAGCATGCTTTGAAATCCATCCGGTGGAATCTGTCCGCCCGACATGTCTGCTGGTTAGTACACTTACCAGCAGACATGTCGTCCCCCACCGCAGCCTCGCCGCCGCCGAATGGATCCGGCGCATGCGCGGAAGTGTTTTACTTCCTGGTGCGGTGACGTGGCGATGACGCGGCGGCGTCAACGTCACCGCCGCGTCACCGCGCCGTCCGGCGGCGGGGAATTTGATCCGATGGTGTGTACACGCCATCGGATCAAACTCCCGATCGGACATATCCGATGGAAATGGTCCGCGGACCGTTTTCATCGGATATGTCCGATCGTGTGTACGAGGCCTGAGAGTCACAGCTGCTACTCTGAGCTACTCCCAGCCCACACAGATCAAAACAAACAGGCCTGGCTAGGCCTGTCTAAGTTTACCTGCACTCAGCAAAAAATGTTTACCTCTAGCACTTACCTAAGTAGAGGGTGCTACACGGCAATAGGCTCCGATTTGACATGCGATCTGACCTGTCAAATCGCATGTCAAATCACGCCAATGTGAACGGGGACTAAAACCTAAAAGTTGATTGGTTACTTTACTATGCACTACTACACCAGATTCTGGGTGCACTAGTTTTAGTAAATCTACCCCATTAAGTTGCACAGCACAGGATAGGCAAGCTGGCCCACACTAGATTACAGTTCTCAAGCCATCCCTAGAATCCTGCAATGCCTATGGACCGGGCAGAGTTTTTCTGTAATATTTGCCTCTTGCTTGCTTGCTTTCAGTAAACAGCCCAATTCTTTCTGGCTGGCTTGCAGAAATTGGGGTGTTGCCTGACCCCGATGGGAATGTCCAGTTCTCATTACAATGCTAGCAGCCCTTATCTGCAGCCATGTGCTGCTTTTCTGTGCAGAGTATGAATGGTGTGATCTTCCCCTGATTATCTGAAAAGATTTCCTCGTCCTGAGTGTCGGTGCAGGCTTCCCCCTGAACACACGCTGCTCTGCCCTGCGTTTCCTTCCTCAGACACAGGCTGGGATATGGTACTGATTGTATTCATATCAGTATTTTCAAATGTCCTTCCGCTCCGAAAAAAGGCACATCGCTGAGCTCCGGTCCCACGACATCCCACAAATAGTGCGTGGCGCCTGCCGGTGACCTGCTCTGCTTTCACCAGGATAAGGGCTGCAATGGTACTGGGCGTCATCAGAGATGATATAGGTTACAACAATGGAGATGTCGTACAGCTCCCTGAACAGATATATGTATCACACACCAGAATGTGTATCCTGTATGGAACCCGCAGATATCCATATTGCTGTGACATGTCAGTTTCTTTACAGAATGTGTTGCATTAACGCACTGTAAAGCATGCACTTTACTGCAACACACATTAATGCAGAATAGGATGTACATTGTGCTGCAATTATGATAATTTAGAATTTCACCCCAACGCACTTGCGCAGTGAGCACCAACGCACTTGCAGTACAGCGCACTAACAGAATGAATCATAGTATACTGCTATGCCAAAAATATTGCAGATGTGCATTTTTGTGCTATATGGAGTGCTGCAAGCCTGAATGCACAATGACAGGTCAAACATTGCAAATTGTGAATGGACCTTGCCCTTTGAAGAGGTTTAAATTATGGTTTGGATACAGATAAAATGCTGAAGTTGGCTAAATATTGCTAAATGCTAGGGCTTGAATTGGAGCTGGACTTTTGTGTCACTGAGCTAGCACAAGTATGTGGCAAGTGAAGTCGGAGCAAATTTGGAGAAGCAGGCGTTGTGATTGGACGATGGATCTACACCAGGGGACATTCTTCTTCTTTTCTTTTTTTTTTCTTATAATAAAAGACTTGTTAAAACTTGTGTTGTGTTATTATTTACTTTTTTTTTTACACTCTTTTGGTGAATGAGTAGGGGTAATATGTACTCCATACTCATTCACATAGGGGACCGGTTAAAGGGGGCTTTCAGAATTTCATGAGCCCCCTGCCTACAGACCTCCACAACTACTAGCCAGGGTTGTGGGGAAGAGGCCCTTGTCCCGATCAACTTGGAGACAAGGTGCTTTGGGGGCTGCCTCAAAGCACCCTCCCATGTTGAGGACATGTGTTCTAGTATGGGGGGGGGGGGGGCCATCTCGCTTCGGTCTACATGCTTGGCTGAGGGTCTGGTATGGATTTTGGGGGGGGGGACCCCACACTGTGTATTTTTTTTTGGAGTGGGGTTTCCCCTTCAAGAGGAGGTATTTAACTTCCTATTTTTCCCCCTGCAAAGTAAAAGCATCGCAAACTAGCCTATTATGTTTCACTTACCTGCAAACAAACCCTGCAATGTCCCCGCTGGTGGGCGCATTCATCCTCATCCCTCTTCTCTCCGGGGCCGGGGCCCGTGGACTCCGGCTCTGTGACTGGTCGGAGTCGCGTCACAGCACAGTCAAGGTCCATAAAGACATAGATGAGTGAGTTTGGAGTGGAGGAAATTGACTTGCCTGAACAGAGTCTTGACCTCAACACCTTTGGCATGAATTAGAGCAGAGACTGCAAGCCAGGCCTTCTCGTTCAACATCAGTGCCTAATCTCACAAATGCGCTTCTGGAAGAATGGTCAAAAATTCCCATAGACAGCCTTCCCAGAAGAGTTGAAGCTCTTATAGCTGCAAAGGGTGGGCCAACTAAATATTGAACCCTACGGACTAAAGCCTCGTACACACGATTGGATTTTCCGATGGGAAAAGTGTGATGACAGGCTGTTGGCAGAAAATCTGACCGTTTGTATGCTCCATCGGACAATTGTTGGTGGATTTTTCGCGGACGAATGTGGGATAGCATTCTTTAAAAATTTCCGACAACAAATGTGTGATGTCCAATTTTCCGATAGTGTGTGTACACAAGTCCGTTGGAAAAAAAATCCTAAGTACAAACGCGCATGCTCAGAAGCAATGCTCACCATAACACAACATAAGCAGAAATTGCCCAAAGGGTGGCGCTAAAGAGCTGAAAAAACACGTTGTTTTATTTTTCTTGGCCAACAATTCTTTGCCGTTTGTATGCAATACAAGTTTACTGCCAGCGCCCTTCGGACAAAAGTCCTGCGATTTGTCCGATGAAAATCCGATCGTGTGTACGAGGCTTAAGACTGGGATGTCAATAGAGTATATGTGTGTGTAAAGGCAAGCATCCCAATACTTTTGACAATACAGTATGTTCTGCCCTGTCAGACTGTAATGTTAGGATTTAAGGGCGGTAAAACCCTGCTGCTTTTGGGGCTACCTAAGTGCAAGAACCCTAAGAAAGTTTTTCAGAGGATAATAAAACAGTAGCTAATCTTCCATCAACTGTATAGGAATTTTCTAGAATTCTAGAAATAGAAAAAAAAAATAGTTAATTTGCCTTTAATCAGCATGCCTATATTTTCATTGTCACCGGAACAGATGGGTTTAATTTTCATTTAATTAACATGTTTGTATATGTGCAAACGAAGCAATTCACCTGCATATTCTGTCACCCAACCCCCGTGTTATACACTCAGACACACAGATCTATAGGCTGAAAATTACATGGCATTTATTTTAGCAGTCTTTGCTTCCCGGCTACTCACCTGAATCCGTGCTGGCGGAGTGAGAACTTCCTGTGTCAGGGGAGAAAGTGCGAACGCCAAGGGGCACTTCTGTGCGGGCGATTTCAAGGGCACATTTCACCCTGTTCAAGGCCACGCTGTGCCCAGGTATGCTAATGACTGCAATGTAGATCCAAGCATTGAAATAAATACTAATTATCACATTCATGGCTCAATTAGGCTAATTGGGTCACTTTTTATCAGCCGTTTAAAACAGACGCACTTCCTGTTTAAAAATAAGTAAACGCATTACATCATTTTTTTAAAGGCAGTAAAAAATAAGGGCCTTTTTACACGGGTGGACAGATCAGGTCCGCCTATCCGTCTCCTCTATGGAGCGGCCGGTGTTAACGGATATGCGTCAGGCAAAAGCTGCCGACATCCAATCCTATCCTAAAAACAGATAGATGGGGTTTGTTCCCCATCTGTTTGGCAGATCGGATGGCAGTGGGGTGTGAACAGGCAGGCAGTCCATTTGCATCGGAGGAAAGCGGTCTTTGTCTGTTCTGCATAAGCACAGCGGACACGGAGCAGCCACCCGCCTGCTCAGCAGAGATCATCGGACAGATTCCCCGCTGAGCAGGCAGACTCCAACGGAGCCCACCCAGTGTGTAAGGGGCCTAAGGGTCAGTCCACACCAGAATGTTTTTTGCTTTTTTTTGTGTTTTCTCTGACAGCCCATTCCTTTGTAATAGGCTGCCAAGATGCGACTTTTAAAATTGTGCTACACCAAATTGCATGGTATTACGGGACTGTGCGGTTTGGTGGCTGCCACATGGGCATTTTCTGGTTGCCTCTGGGGTCCCATTACAAAATAATAGCACCCGCACGTTTCTCCCAGGAATAGTACATTCCTGTGTGGAAAACACGCACAAAAAATTTGCGTTCCCGGCACCACAATTGATGCAAACCTGTCCTAAGGCAAGGCAAAGAACTGAACTGCTTTACATATAAAAATATGTGGTAGGCTTGCAGTAGCACTAAATGAGATGTGTTTTTTAATGTAAATCCAAACGGGGGGTGCACTACTTGCAGGTGTTATCAGGATATACACTTACTTTATTAGGTTCATCTTGCTAGTACCGGGTTGGACCCCCTTTTGCCTTCAGAACTGTCTTAATTCTCTGTTGCATAGATAGAGAGAAGGTGTTGGAAACATCCCTTAAGGATTTTGGTCCATAGTGACATGATGGCATCACACAGTTGCTGAAAATTTGCACATCCATGATGCAAATCTTCCATTTCTCCACATCCCAAAGGTGCTCTATTGGATTGAGATTTGATTGGCAGAAGTATTACCTGGTTGGCCAGATGGTTTTTGCACGTCGCTGGCTGTTGGCGGAGGATGGAGACTCGGCCACGATTCTTGAGGCGACTCAGTTGGGCTCCTATGAGAGTTTAAGATTAGCGCTCTATAGAGGCCCAAAGTCCAACCTCCCTCTGACAGAATCCATGAAAGCAACCATTAAAGCCTGGGAAGTAGCTACGATTTAAATGTCCCCCAGCTATGTAGGAACCATGCCATCTGCCCTATTATGGATGAATCCCAACTTACCTAATTTTTTACTACCTTTCCGGACCCCATTCTTCTGAGCTCTGTTGTTCCTCTGCAATATATATATATATATATATATACAGTACAGACAAAAAGTTTGAACAGACCTTCTCATTCCAAGAGTTTTCTTTTTTTCATGACTATGAAAATTGTAGATTCACACTGAAGACATCAAAACTATGAATTAACACATGTGGAATTATATACATAACAAAAAACAACTGAAAATATTTCATATTCTATGTTCTTCAAAGTAGCCACCTTTTTCTTTGATTACAGCTTTAAACACTCTTGGCATTCTCTTGATCAGCTTCAAGAGGTAGTCACCTGAAATGGTCTTCCAACAGTCTTGAAGGAGTTCCCAGAGATGCTTAGCACTTGTTGGCCCTTTTGCCTTCACTCTGCGGTCCAGCTCACCCCAAACCATCTCGATTGGGTTCAGGTCCGGTGACTGTGGAGGCCAGGTCATCTGGCGCAGCACCCCATCACTCTCCTTCTTGGTCAAATGGCCCTTACACAGCCTGGAGGTGTGTTTGGGATCATTGTCCTGTTGAAAAATAAATGATGGTCCAACTAAACGCAAACCGGATGGAATAGCATACCGCTGCAAGATGCTGTGGTAGCCATGCTGGTTCAGTATGCCTTCAATTTTGAATAAATCCCCAACAGTGTCACCAGCAAAGCACCCCCACACCATCACACCTCCTCATCCATGCTTCACGGTGGGAACCAGGCATGTAGAGTCCATCCGTTCACCTTTTATTCCCAAGAAAGACATTGCGGACGTGGTAGGAGCTATTGTAAGCTCCAGACTGGACTATGCAAATGCCCTTTACCTTGGAATCCCCAAGTACCAAATCGCTCGTCTGCAAGTCGTTCAGAACACGGCTGCCAGACTTGTGACTGGGAAGAAACCCTGGGAATCAATCTCACCTTCATTGAGAGCCCTTCACTGGCTGCCAGTAAAAGACAGAATCACTTTTAAAGCACTCTGTCTAACGCATAGATGTATCCATGGGAATGCCCCCCAGTATCTATGTGAAAAAATAAAAGGTCATAATCCCAATCGCATTCTGCGATCCACCAATCAAAATCTGCTCCAGATACCGAAAGCCGACTATAAGTCCAAAGGAGATAGAAGATTCGCGGTCCAAGGTCCCAGACTATGGAACGCTTAACCAACTAGCATTCGGTTGGAGGAGAACCACCTAGCTTTCAGGAGAAAGATCAAGACTCATCTCTTTTAATATCAAAGGAGACAGGAACAACAAGCGCCCAGAGGCGAATAAGTTTGCATGTGCTATATAAGTTTTCATTCATTCATTCATTCATTTTCTGCGTCGCACAAAGACACAGTGGTTGGAACCAAAGATCTCAAATTTGTGATCGAGCTTTGATAGTTTTTCGCTCTATTGTGAACCCATTTCTCGCGCCCAGGAGACGTTATGCTTAAATGTTCTTGTACTCACTGTGATTTGTACCTGTTACCTGTACTACATCCAAGACTATTGATGTGACGTATCATATTTGCATGCTAGATACGAATGTTCTATGTTATGGAGGCCTTGACTGTTATGACCTCGTACTGTGAAATCTTTAATAAAATGTTTTAAAAAATATATAAAAATTTGGACTCATCAGACCAAAGCACAGATTTCCACTGGTCTAATGTCCATTCCTTGTGTTCTTTAGCCCAAACAAGTCTCTTCTGCTTGTTGTCTTTCTTTGGCAGTGGTTTCCTAGCAGATATTCTACCATGAAGGCCTGATTCACACAGTCTCCTCCTAACAGTTGTTCTAGAGATGTGTCTGCTGCAAAAGGTGGCTACTTTGAAGAACCTAGAATATGACATATATTTTCAGTTGTTTCACACTTTTTTGTTATGTATATAATGTGTTAATTTATAGTTTTGATGCCTTCAGTGTGACTCTACAATTTTCATAGTCATGAAAATAAAGAAAACTCTTGGAATGAGAAGGTGTGTCCAAACTTTTAGTCTGTACTGTATATATATTTATATATGTGTAGCGGGGTCACCCTGTCGGGAGTTAACAGCAGGCCTGAACCCTCACTGGAACTATATTCACGCTTGTAAATATGTTGAAATTGCTTTAAGAAGCAATGCATTATGGGTTCAGAAGTGCCAGGAGATATGGACTCCACTAACACTCAGTAGAAACAGACTACACTTCCCACAATCCTGTGCCCAATTGGAACATGTGACACCTCCGCACAGACTTATGGGGGAGGTTACTTAAGGACAGGGAGGGGCTGTTTTCGGCCTCTTGGGACCTGCATCTTTTCCTCTGCGGAGCTGTGCAGAGCAGCACAGCCGTGCTGTTAGGCCTGAAGCCTGAGCCTGGAGTCGCCACCCGCCAGGATACCAGCCTGCTAGAGAGAAGCAAGACCATTGTGCCTAGCTCGTGTTCCAGGAGATCGGTGAGGCCATCCAGCTGACAACTGAAACAGTGGAGAGTCTGATACCGAAGACCTTGTGCTATGGGACGGTGACTAACCAGCGCGCTTTGGAGAAGAATCCAGGCGGATCGGCCTGGTCGGGTGAGAGAAAATCTACTCAACCTTCAGTTTCTCCCCCTTGTATAGACAATCTATTGCCACTCCTTAATCCGGAGACATGTGATGGCCTCTGACTAAGCTTTAAGGCCTTCTAAGTTGAAAGTTGTTAGACACAGTAACTGATGCCGATGAGCGGCCAGTTTGGGTTACCCTATTTTGACTGACTTCATTTCATCGTTTATCCCTTTTGGATTACAAATTCTAAAGTGCAAAGACGGCCGCAACGTGGACTTTGGTCTCGAGACACTTCTTCAACTGTTTGCAGGACTGCCCGCTAGGGGGAGCTCGCGAGCATAGACTATATATATTTACATTCGTTTAACTGAATGGTACTTTCTTTAGGTTAAATTTCCTATTTTGTTTTCTTTTAACATAAGTTACTGATTCTCGCAAGGGCTCTTGCAGAACCATATTGTGTCATTGTATAACTGCTGTTGATTGTAATTTAAATCTATGTCTGTTTTCCTAATCTACATCAAGTAAATTCACTCTCTTAAGTTCAAATATATCAACTGTGTGAAGTGTGTTTTTCTCATCTGAAGAGGCGCCCAGGAGCAGGTAATACTGTAAGACCGTTTCAGCAGACATCTCCGCTCGTGTGTATGGGCTAGCGGACAGATTTCTCCACCCGACAGATTTCAAAGCATGCTTTGAAATCTATCCGGTGGGGATCTGTCCGCCCGACATGTCTGCTGGTTAGTACACTTACCAGCAGACATGTCGGCCCCCACCGCCGCCGCGCCGCTGCCGAATGGATTCGGCGCATGCGCGGAAGTGTTTTACTTCCTGGTGCGGTGACGTTGCGGTGACGCGGCGGCGTCAACGTCACCGCCGCGTCACCGCCACGTCACCGCGCCTTCCGGCGGCGGGGAATTTGATCCGATGGTGTGTACACGCCATCGGATCAAACTCCCGATCGGACATATCCGATGGAAATGGTCCGCGGACCGTTTTCATCGGATATATCCGATCGTGTGTACGCCGCCTAATTATCTTACCATTTATGTTGCATGCCTGCTATTGTGACCCCAGGTCAAACAGAGGTCACAATACAGTTGCTGGGCGTCTGCTGTGTCAAGGGAGGGTTTGAGCTAAATAAATAGGGGTGAGACACAAAAAGAGAGTAGATCCCAAATCAACCATATATATATTAACAATAACAATATAGACATTTTGGGACTTTTAAACTTTTAGGGGCAGATTCAGAAAGAGTTACGACGGCGTATCAGTAGATACGCCGTCGTAACTCAGAATCTGTGCCGTCGTATCTTTAAGCGTACTCTCAAAGTGAGATACGCCTAAATGTTGCTAAGATACGACCGGGGCGTAAGTCTCCTACGCCGTCAAATCTTAGCTGCCTATTTACGCTGACCGCTAGGGGCGTGTACGCTGATTTACGCCTAGAATATGTAAATCAGCGAGATACGCCTATTCACGAATGTACACCCGGCCTTCGCAGTAAAGGTACGCCGTTTACATAAGGCATTTTCAGGCGTAAATATAAACCACCAAAAAGATGGCGCAGCCATTGTTAAGTATGGACGTCGGGACCGCGTCAAATTTTTCACGGTTTACGCCGTTTGCGTAACTCGTCCGTGAATGGGAGTGGACGTAAATTACGTTCACGTCGAAACCAATGAGTCTTAGCGGCGTAATTTGGAGCATGTGCACTGGGATACGTCCACGGACGGCGCATGCGCCGTTAGTTAAAAACGTCATTTACTTGGGGTCACACTTCATTTAAATAAAACACGCCCACATCAAACACATTTGAATTTGACGGGCTTACGCCGGCCCATTTACGCTATGCCACCATAACTTAGGTTTGTGAATACAGCACTTGCCTCTCTAATTTACGGCGGCGTAGCGTATCTGAGAAACGATACGCCCACACAAAATTACGTCGCTCTACGTGAATCTACCCCTTATATTTTTTGGGGGGGTTATTGGTTGTTTAGTTGAACTATGTTAGTTCTATTTTGTGGCCAAGGGGAGAGTGGGTATGTTTCTCTCTCTCTGCCTCTGTGTTTTGAATGTATACCGTGTGTAAAAAAACTTGAATAACAATCATTTATAAAAAAATAAAAATATCACCAAAAGATATTTGAGTACAGTGTTGCATAAGTGGGCAATTGTCAGTTAAAATAACGCAGTGCTGTATCGCAAAAAATTGCCTGGTCATAAAGGGGGTTAAACCTTCCAGGGCTGAAGTGGTTAAATGATGCTTAATTTATACTAAGGGGTCCAAAGTGTGCCAAGAATATATCCCCCACACCATTACACCACCACCACCAGCCTGAACCATTGATACAGGATGGATCCATGTTTTTATGTTGTTTACACCAAATTCTGACCCCACCATCTGAATGTTGCAGCTGAAATCGAGACTTATCAGACCAGGTAACTTTTTTCCAATTTTGGTGAGCCTAAGAAAAGTGCAGACCTAAATTCAATTAAAAATCTGAGGCAAGACTCTCCATCCAATCTGACAGAGCTTGAGCTATTTTTCAAAGAAGAATGGGCACAAATGTCACTCTCTAGATGTGCAAAGCTGGTAGAGACATCCCTGAAAAGACTTGCAGCTGTAGTGAAAGAGGGTTCTACAAAGTATTGACTCAGGGGGGCTGAATACAAATGCACGCCACACTTGATCGCCCTCAAATTATAATTAACTTTATTTAAAATGCAAAATGTGATTCTTAAACAGGATGAGTGGTAGGTTCTGCACTGTGAGTCTGTACCACAATATACAGTGCTTACAGTCTAACATGTCTCAGGCACTGAGAGCTGGAGGGGAGGTGTTTTGTGAGCGTGGAAGAAAGCAGCTCAGCAGCATCACCATTTCATAATTTCAGTTTACAGTGCCTTGAAAAAGTATTCATACCCCTTGAAAATGTCCACATTTTGTCATGTTACAACCAAAAACGTATAATTGTGAAGTGGAAGGAAAATGATTAATGGTTTTCCATTTTTTTTTTTTACAAATAAATATGTGAAAAGTGTGACGTGTATTTGTATTGAGCCCCCATTACTCTAATACCCCTAGCTAAAATCTAGTGGAACCAATTGAGAAGTCACCTAATTAGTAAATAGAGTCCACCTGTGTGTAATTTAATCTCAGTATAAATACAGCTTTTCTGTGAAGCCCTCACAGGTTTGTTGGAGAACCTTAGTGAACAAACAGCATCATGATGGCCAAGGAACACACCAGACAGGTCAGGGATAAAGTTTTGGAGAAGTTTAGGGTTAGGTTAAAAAAAAAAATCCCAAGCTTTGAACATCTCACAGAGCACTGTTCTATCAAATCATCTGAAAATGGAAAGATTATGGCACAACTGCAAACCTACCAAGACATGACCGTCCACCTAAACTGACATGCTGGGCAAGTAGAGCATTTATCAGAGAAGCAGTCAAGAGGCCCATGGTAACTCTGGAGGAGCTGCAGAGATCCACAGATCAGATGGGAGAATCTGGCCACAGGACAACTATTAGTCGTGCACACTACAAATCTGGCCTTTTTGGAAGAGTGGCAAGAAGAAAGCCATTGTTGAAAGAAAGCCATAAGAAGTCCTATTTGCAGTTTGCGAGAAGCCATGTGGGGGACACAGCAAACATGTGGAAGAAGGTGCTCTGGTCAGATGAGACCAAAATTGTACTTTTTGGCCGAAAAGCAAAACACTATATGTGGTGAAAAACTAATACTACACATCACCCTGAACACACCATCCTCACCGTGACACATGGTGGTGGCAGCATCATGTTGTAGGGATGCTTTTCTTCAGTAGGGACAGGGAAGCTGGTCAGAGTTGATGGGAAGATGTTTGGAGCCAAATACAGGGCAATCTTAGAAGAAAACCTGGTAGAGTCTTCAAAAGACTTGAGACTGGTGTGAAGGTTCACCTTCCAGCAGGACCCTAAACATACAGCCAAAGCTACAATGGAATGGTTTAGATCAGGGGTCCTCAAACTATGGCCCTCCAGTTGTTCAGGAACTACATTTCCCATCATGCCTAGTCATGTCTGTGAATGTCAGAGTTTCACAATGCCTCATGGGATTTGTAGTTCCGCAACATCTGGAGGGCCGTAGTTTGAGGATGCCTGGTTTAGATCAAAGCATATTCATGTGTTAGAATGGCCCAGTCAAAGTCCAGACCTAAATCCAATTGAGAATCTGTGGCAAGACTTGAAAATTGCTGTTCACAGATGCTCTCCATCCAATCTGACAGAGTTTGAGCTATTTTGTAAAGAAGAATGGGCAAAAATGTCACTCACTAGATGTGCAAAGCTGGTAGAGACATCCCTAAAAAGAGTTGCAGCTGTAATTGCAGAGAAAGGTGGTTCTACAAAATATTGACTCGGGTGGCTAAACACAAATGCACACCACACTTTTCACATATTTATTTGTAAAAAATGTTGATAACCATTTATAATTTTCCTTCCACTTCACAATTATGTGCCACTTTCTGTTGGTCTATCACATAAAATCCCAACAAAATACATTTACATTTTTGGTTGTTACATTGCAAAATGTGGAACATTTCTAGGGGTATGAATACTTTTTCAGGGCACTGTACAATTCAATGAGCAGGAAGGTGACACAGAAAGGTGATATGCTAGTGATATAGCATGACAGTCATGTGTGTAAATCAGGTGTGGATTTGCAGTTAGGAGTGCCTAGCAAAAAATCTTAATCAGGAAGAAGTACACTTTATAACCTGGCCTCACTCCAGTCGGGTCACTCTTAGCCCTATATCAGGCTATAGTGGGTATTTCTTCCTGATTCCATATTGTTTGTTAGAGCCCTGAAGAAGTGAAAGTTACTTCCTGAAAGGTGTTGGCAGTTAATATTTCAGACAGACCTTCAAGCAAGATGACTAGTGTTTTAATCGTCTGTTGAATGGTTCCCCCATTTTAAACAAAACAGGAACAGCCGAGGACCTCAAAGGACCTTTTTTTGATAATAGAAAAACATACATCTATTATTTGATTGCATGCAGGTTTGCAGAGCATTGTAACCACAATCAAAGCACCATGGGTGTAACCACAGGCTTCTGCATTATTTACTTGCCAGCCCTAGGACCATTCAGGGAAACAGACCTGCCATTATGAGGCTGGGGGTCATTTTTTAATGGACCAAGTGAGGTGATGTTGCCAGGGTGGCAGATGGGACTTGTAGTTCTTCCATTCATAGATCCCCGCACAGCCATGCCGAGTTAAAACCCAGACAGAAGGCTACAGCGAGAAACAACCCACCGTTGAGGTAATTGGGTGAACCGCCTAAGACTAGGTTCACATCTGTGCGTGCAAAATTGTTAATAGCATTTTTTTGCACGTCAAACTACACGGTGCGATGCGGTTCGGTGCGGCACATTTTTGGAAAAGAGTCAGGGACTTTTTTTCCACATTTCTTGCATTTAAGGCAGCCCATTTAACCACTTGCTTACTGGGCACATATACCCCCCTCCTGCCCAGGTGAAATTTCAGCTTCCGGCACTGCGTCACTTTAACTGACAATTGCGCGGTCGTGCGACGTGGCTCCAAAACAAAATTGACGTCCTTTTTTCCCCACAAGTAGAGCTTTCTTTTGGTGGTATTTGATCGCCTGTGCGGTTTTTATTTTTTGCGCTATAAACAAATTTTTTCTCAGTTTAGGCCGATACGTATTCTTCTACATATTTTTGGTAAAAAAAAAAAAAAAAAAAAATCCCAATAAGCGACTGGTTTGCGCAAAAGTTATAGCGCTTACAAAATAGGGGACAGAATTATTATTTTTTATTGTTATATTTTTTACTAGAAATGGCGGCGATCTGCGATTTTTATTGGGACTGCGACGTCGGAAACATCGGACACTTTTGACACATTTTTGGCGCCATTCACATTTATACTGCGATCAGTGCTATAAATATGCACTAATTACTATATAAATGTGACTGGCATTAAAGGGGTTAACACTAGGGGGTGAGGAAGGGGTTAAATGTATTCCCTACATAGTGTTCTAACTGTGGGGGGAGGGGGGGTGACTGGGGGGGTGACCGATCTGTGTAAATATGTTACACTTACTTGCTCTGTGCAATGGTTTTGCACAGAAAAGCCCCAATCCTCCTCTTTACAAGTCATGTCCATGTAGCTCTCCCCAGGCCTAATGGTGACCTTTAGGGTTAGGGACACTTGACATCCTTCTGTGTAGAGTGGGTTACAAGGCATGGTGGGGGCAATGTAAGGTAGATTCATGGGCGCCAGACACTTCTTGACTGCAAAGAGATATATTGTCTCTTAAACAGCATTGTGGGAGAGAGGGTTAGGGCCAGGACACTCTTTAGTAGTTGCAATGTTAATTAGCAAACTCAGAGACTTCTATAGGTAGACAGCCATGCAAGGAAAGGCACCCAGCCAGACACCACATCTGCATGTGTACACACGCTGTCTCCTATGGCAACAATCTTGAACAGTTTCTAACAAAGGTTGCAACTCTTTGACTTCCTCCACAATCTCCCCTTTTGATCTTCATTCAACTGAGCTCCTAGTCTATCACCTAGACCCGCCGATTCACTGCCACTGTATCTCCTGAGCTCTTCCAATCTTCTCACTGAGTATCTTCCTCAAGCATCACCTCCGCGTCTCTGCTGGGTCCCTAGCTTGGCACTCACAGATACTCCTCTAGCACACTGGGCCCCTAAGAGGCGTGCCACAATCTCATCTCCTCACTGGTTTCTTGAAAATTACAATGAGGTCACTGTACTCCAATGGCCTCCACAGTCACCAGATCTCATCCAATAGAGCACCTTTGGGATGTGGTGGAATGAGACATTTGTATCATGGATGTGCAGCCGAAAAATTTGCAGCAACTGCGTGATGCCATCATGTCAATATGGTAGGGCTGCGCATCTTCACCCGTCTCACGATTCGATGCGATTACGATTATCATGTCAGCGATTAACGATGCATCACGATTACAAATATGGAGGAGTCTGGAGATGGGGAAGGAAGAATCCATGAATAGGAAAGGAAGGATGGAGTAGTCTGGAGATGGGAACTAAAAGGATGGAAGAGTCCAGAAATAGGGAAATAGGAATCCAAAAAGGATGGAGGATAGGAATGGGTGGAGTCCAGAAATATTATTAGATGGAGTCTGGGGGGTGAAAGGAACTGAAGAATTGAGGGGTCGGTCTAGAGATAAGAATGGGTGCGACCTCAGATTGTTCAGGGCTGCATGGTGGGGGTTGGAGCCTGTGAATGGAGGTGAGGTGGGTGAGGGCTATATGGTGGCCATTGGTTTGAACAAATATAGTCCTGAAATATATTTATATATAAATCTGATCTGATTGAAAAATCTTCTGTGTATTCAAAGTAATTCCAGTGCTGAGTGTGCTCTGCTGTGTTTAAATCATTCACCAGAAATCAAGAATGGTTTGAACACAGCAGAGCACACTCAGCGCTGGAATTACTTTAAATACACAGAAGATTTATTTCAATCAAATCACAGATTTATATATATATATTTCACTACTTAATAAGACTCTTTTGTACATCACCGCAAAGCACTGCACACCATTTATCTGAATTCTGCATACAGTCTGGCACCTCCCTTAGCATGTCAGTCCTCTCAGTGTCCTCCCAGCGGCCTCCTTACCTGGCTCTACCGCTCTTCTGGCTCTCCTGCGGCTCTGCCTCATCCTCCTCCATTACACCTTCGGCTGGATACCCCACGGCTGCCCTGAACCCTTCCGGGACCAAAAGCACTGATAGCTCCACTCTCCTCCTCGGAGCTCCGTGCTCTATAAGCCGGCCGCCACCATTCTTAGCAGCAGGGACAGCTCCAGCCACCACAAACTCCAGCCCCCGTGCTCCATCTCCCTGCCAACGTGCACACAGCGTGGCTCCTCACTTCTGCATTACGTCACCATGACGCCGCCTGGGATCACTATCTATTGGCTGATGAGGGGAGAGGGAAGGTGATTGATGGATGTGTCACTCGGCTCCGCTGCAGTTTGTCGGGAGAAGGTAAAATCTGAACGGAGCGCTCTCCCGGGAGGGGCGGGGATGGGGCGGGGGCAGGGCGGGGCTAAACATCGATTACCACGGTCGCATGCATCGGTTCCGCATCGGGGGCCCCCGAATCGCGATGCACCGATGCAGCGATTATATTTGACACCCCTACAATATGGACCAACATCTCTGAAGAATGTTTCCAACACCTTGTTGAATCTATGCCATGAAGAATTAAAGGATCACTAAAGGAAAACATTTTTTTTGCTGAAATGACTGTTTACAGGGTATAGAGACATAAAAGTTAACTGATTCCTTTTCAAAATGATTAAACATAGATAAAAATCAATCATATAATGTGCCTCTAGTTTCACTTTCGTTTTTAAACTGGTTTTGTGTTTATGTTAAGTAGAGAGAGAGACAGAACAAAAACAAACAAATCCAGGGCAGTGTTTTGTTTTTAAAATGAATCTGATTGGTTCTGAGGAGTTTTAGACACACAGCTTGGACCACAGTGAAAAGCTGCCATGAGATTTTTCATAAGGAGCCAGACAAGCAGGAAGTGTGGAGATCAGAGCAGAATTGCAGTAACTTCAAAGCAAAAACGAACAATGAGAACATGAAAACAGCACTGCATTAAGGTAAAGGAAGCTATTTAGCTAAAAAAAAAATCCTTTAGTGATCGTTTAAGGCAGTTCTGAAGGCAAAAGGGGGTCCAACTCGATACTAGCCAACTGTGCCTAATAAAGTGTCCCGTGATTGTATATACTGTATAGTGTATATAATAATTTATGTAATATAATTATAATAATATATTTCAGATTGTTTTATTTTATAGAAATATATATATTCTTTCAAAACATCTGCGTGCAATTTCCTTTCTTGTTATTATAGGAGACCTCTGCAAAACCCAAATTTCAGTAATAAAAGTGCAATAACAAAAGGCTATTTCTCCGGGTCTGCTTTTTGTTTTTTGGATTCACCGTTTGGATGAAAAAATATTTCCACAAAGTTTTGGGCCCTTTTAACAGGAAATTAAACCCTTCTTGAAAAAAAAAAAAAAAATACCTTCTGTGCGTATTACAGAGAAAAGTAGCTGTTCCAAACAATGAGGCTTCATCCAACATTTGCCCCTTCCTTTGGGGGGGAAGTAATCTTTAGCAGAATGAAAATGAAAACTTCCAACGACACATAGCTTGATGATCCTCTGCAAGTTTTCTGGCTGTTAACCTATCTGCAGTATTCTTTTGAATTTCCTTTGTGGCCTAAATACCAGCTGAAATTCCAAATCAGGCTGACAATAGGAGTGCCATCTCTGTTTGCTGAGATGAGAGAACAGATCGGATCTGTAATCTTTCTAGTGGCGTCACACCAAACCTGGTATGGGTGAGAATAAGATAGAATATAGGGTTCAGACAGAGTTAAACAAAGCTTTGGAAGGCAGGACAGTAATATACAGCAGGAATTGAATTTTAGAAAATGTGGCCTCATAAAAGAATCTATGGACACTGGATAATTCTAAAGCCTGCACCAGGGCCGATCCTAGTGTCAGAGGCACCTGGGCGCAGAAATATTTCTGGTGTCCCCACATGGGCGTGGTCATTTTACTAACCCCTGCCCTTTACAAATGTTTCTATGGCAATGACCACAGAGATGCTCCCCCACAAAGTCTTCATTACCCCGGGATCCTTACATGATCTCTTAACAATAGGAGATGGTCAGAGACGGCATAGATAGTAGAGGAGACGGTCAGAGACTACAGAGATGATACAGGAGATGGTCAGAGACTGCAGAGATAGTAGAGGAGACGGTCAGAGACTGCAGACACAGTACAGGAGATAATCAGAGACTGCAGAGATAGTACAGGAGATGATCAGAGACTGCAGACATAGTACAGGAGATGGTCAGAGACTACAGACATAGTACAGGAGATGGTCAGAGACACATCTGTTCTTGACGGACACACACCTATGCTCAGAACACTAGTTCTGGATGGACACAAACAAGGAGAGAAGGAGGGAGGGGAAAACTCTGCCACTTCAGCGCCCCCACCTCTGCAGGCGCCTGGGTGCAAAGCACCCTGTGCACCCTGCCTTGGATCGGCACTGGCCTGAATACACCAGAAACTGTTGTAATCACTGACCTGGATCAATCATTCAGCAAGTGATGTCAGGAGATCTGCTCTACATGGTTGTATCGGATCAGTAAAGCCCTGTACACACGATCGGACCTTTGTCCAACCAAATTCACTAACGATATTCCATTGGAGGAAAAGAGAACATGTTCTCTATGCAAACTCCGATGGATTTCTGTGGAATTTCCGATGGAATTACTCAGGGCTGAGGAAGGTCATTTACTCATTTGGAGCATTGCCATTCTGCTCTGTAGTGCTTCCAGCAGACTGGTAAAGGAAAAAAAGTTCCTATAAGCTGCACATCACTACAAGACTCTGGGCCAGATTCAGGTAGATGAGAGTATCTTTCCTCTGGAGTAACGCTTCTCATTTACGTTACTCTGAAGACCCTTTCAGCGCAAGTACTGTAATTCACATAGCAGTTGCGCGTAAACTTGCGCCAGAGTAACGATAATGCGCTGGCGTAACCCGACGCAAGTGGAAGTGGGTGTGATCATATGTAAATGATGGGCGGAGCCCGGCGCAGAGGCTTACGTTCAGCGCATCATCCACGGAGCATGCGCAGTGAGTGCGGCTCCACTCGCCCCCTTGTGCGCATGCTCACAACTTCCGTCGGCACCACTTCCTGGGAAACGTCAGCGCAATGCGTTCCGCTGGGCGCTTAAAAGCGCTGGCGGAAACGCCATTCCGGCGCAAAAGTAGTTCCGTTTCCCCCCACCCCAGGGAAGATACTTTTGCTCTGTAATGGCTGCTCCCGCTACCCCCAGAGAGAGGAGGAACCTCAATTTTAATACCCAGGAGGTCTCTGTCATTATCTCGGCTATGGAGACGGAGAATGAATTTCTCCATGGCAAAAAAAGCCGCAAGACCAGCCGGGAGAGGAAGCAGGGCATCCTGGAGTCGATTGCTGCCAGGGTCAATGTCCTGGGCTACTCCACCCGGACTGCTGGGGACATACAAAAGAAAATAAATGACCTGCGGCGCAAGGTGAGGGACAAGGTGGCCTCCATCAGGAGGTATGAGAGGGGCACAGGTGGTGGTCCCCCATGTCCTGTCACCCTGACCGCAGAGGAGGAGGTGGTTGCTCGGTGCCTGGAGAGGGAGCAGGTGGAGGGGGTCGCAGGCTATGACTCCGTGGAGGAAGGCACAAGGACAGGTAAGTGTTTTTTAATCCCCTATTTGATGTTTTGCATTTGGGGGGGGGGGGTACATGTGCCAAGTGTGTGGGACCACCAACATGTGTCTGCTTTGTGTCATCCACAGATGACGGAGCTGGGCCATCATCTGTCAGCCTGCATTCCACCCCATCCCCCCCACGCCATCATGTGCCCGAGCCACTGGGTGGTGAAGAGGTTGTGGAGGAGGAGAGTGGCCACACCACACCTGCCGAGGTGGTTGTGGAAGATCCTGCTGTGGCAGAGCAGGACTTTTCTTTGGTTTTGTCTGTCTCCTCCCCTTCTCCTGGCCCGTCTGTCGTCCCCTCCCCCATCCTTGGAAGCCCCTCAAGGGCGACTCCTTCCACCCGAGGACATCCATCTTCGGGCCCCAGGAAGGCGACCCAGAAGACCAGGGGGGTGTCTGATGGTGTCCAGGACCAGTTGGCGAGGGATCACGCCAGACAGACAGAACAAATGGGGGCCATAGCGGTGCACTTGCAGAAAGTGTCTGACAGCCTGGGCTCCGTTGCCAACCTCAGCAACGCAGTGCAGGATGTCAGCTCTAATTGCGCTGCAGTGGTCACCACTTTGGGGGAGGTGCAGGGGGATATCCAGCACCTCACTGCAGCCGTCCAGGCCAACAGTGCTGCCATCCGGGAGCAGGGGAGGCTGAGTCGGCGGGCCCAGCATTACCAGGTGACCCGTCAGCTCCGGATGCAGGCCCAGACGAACAATTACCTTGGACGGATAGCCAGGGCCTTGGAGGGCACGCAGGCCACACCTGCCAGGAGTGGCCCACCTGGGGATCAGCCACCTCCAGATGCCCCCCCACCCCCACCCACTCCATCCAGGCAGCTGCGGAGCCAGAGAGGGGCCCCCAGAAGAAGCCCCCGGCATCCCCGATGAGGCCTTTTTTTTGTTGCTGGTTTTATATTATTATTTTTCACATACTCAGGTCATGAGTTTATTTTTTATTTTTCTCAGGTTATGAGATTATTTTTCTTTTATTGATCAGGATATGATCTTTCTAATTTATTTTTGTACTGCACACGGTCAGGAGTGCAGGGGACAGTGTGAATGGTGTGTGAATGTGAGAGGGTGGCACTCCTGAAAGTAAGGGGTGTCACCCTCGGCCGTGGTGGTGAAGTGAACCCCACGGCTGAATGAATGACGTGTGAAAGGTGTGTGAATGGACAGTGACATCATTGGGGCCTTGACGCTGGCGTTACTGCTCCCAACTCCTACATGCTGGACTTGGGCTAATCCAATGCGATGTGCATGTGGTGTGTGTGATCTAGGGACATCAGTGGTGTACACGCGTGCACTGTCTGTGTAATTAATGTTTTGGGTTAGTGTCCAAAGATGCCTACGGCGAGGACCCTCCTGACTGCTCTTCCATCAGCAGACTGGGTGTCCTCTGGCAGGGGGGGACTGTGTGGGTCGGGGGTCAGGTCATCACGTATGTCAATATGCAGGCCTTTTTTCATAGCAAAGTTATGTAGTATGCAACATGCACCGATGATCTGACACACAAAGGTAGGGGAATACAATAGGGCCCCCCCAGACTTATCCAGGCATCGGAAACGGGACTTCAGGAGCCCAAATGTTTGCTCAACCACTGCACGGGTTTTGATGTGTGCTTCATTGTATTTTCTCTCTCCTCTGGTTTGGGGGTTCCGGAAAGGAGTCATTAGATGGGGTCCCAATGCATATGCAGAGTCACCTGTAAGGTAAAAGACAGGAGAATGTTAGTCATGCATGTGCGATTTCTGTTGTGCATGACGGGAGGGGATAGTCATGCCTGACTCCCATGTCACTCACCAACCAGCCAGCTGTCCCCATACATGTTCTGGTTAAATTCTGCTGGGATGGGGCTCTGACGGTATATGAAACTGTCATGGCTGGACCCGGGGTGTTTGGCACGGACGTGCCATATGAGGCGTTGGGCATCAGCTATCACCTGTACGTTGATGGAGTGCCAATGCTTCCGATTGCGGTATATGTGCTCTGTGGCACTGGGGGGCTGTAGGGCCACATGTGTGCAATCAATGGCCCCCACAGTGCGTGGGAATCTGGCAATGTTGTAGAAATCTGTCATTGCCTTCTGCCGCAGCTCCTCAGTGGTGGGTCTGATGAACTGGTTGGACATGCGTCTGAGGATTGCAGGGACAACCTGGTGCACACATCTGCTTATGGAGGACTGTGACATCCCAGCCACCACTCCACTTGTACGCTGGAATGATCCACTGGCAAGGAAATGGAGTGTTGCCAGGACCTTCACCAGTGGCTGCACTGCTTGTGATCGGTGTGTTGGGCTGGTGATGTCATCCTGCAGGGTTGTGGTTAGTTCAAGTATTGCATCAGGGCTGAATCTGAAGAGGCGATACACCTCCTCATCCCCCATGCCAAAGAGGTTCATACGAGTGCGGTATATCCTCTCACGTGCCCGCCTTCTTGGTTCCAGGGGACCCATCAGTAGTTCTAGGACCACGAGTGCCCCTGGCATGTTGGCACACAGAGGTGTTGTCCTTGCAAGTGGGGGTGCTCAGCAAGCTCCTATCGTCGGTAACGCTGCTGTAGCTGCTCTCCTGCTGACCTGTGACCGTCTGGAGTAAAGATAAAGCAGCCTTTTGTAGAAATAACTTTGCGCCGGACGGATCAGATACGCGCGGCGCATGTAGCCAGCGTATGGTGCTAATCCGTTCGTGAATTGAGAAAAATCCCTCATTTGCATATTTGCAGGGGAAATCAATGGGCGCGACTGATGCGCCCAGCGAAAATAAACGCTGACGATACTCTGGCGTCGGAACGTTCCGCCGGTCGCAAATGAGCCGTTATTGGGCGCATCTAGTTTGGTGGGTACGGGCACATAGAAACGTCGGCGCATCAGCACAGTTACGCGGCGCATATCCAAATACTCCAGCGCAAGTGTTCCTGAATCTGGCCCTCTGTGTATAGAGTGTGAAACAGCCTCAGCCTGGATCACACCAGGTCACACCCAACACGTTTCGCCCTACCCGTGCTTCGTGGGTCGGGTGAAACGCTTTTGGGTATGTGGCCTGGTTGGAACCCAGGCTGAGGCTGTTTCGCACTCTATACACAGGGTCTTGTGATGTCCAGCTTATAGGAACTTTTTTCCTCTGTATTGGTATTCGGAGCTGGGACAAGCTACGTCCTTGCCTGCACTCCCAGCAGTTGATTCATAAAAGAGGACCTGTTGGAGCCTGGAGCGGCACCCGCAATTCTGGTATCGTTTCATGTAAGTGTCGTATGGTGACACTTGCATACTAGGCAAAGTGGGAATATTCAAACCTCTGGTTAATCTGATCAGGGTAATATGGTAAAATATAAATTCACCCGCATTCAACTAGTTACCTTCCATGTCAAAAGTCTACACCCAAATGTGAGCACACAGGTTAAATTCTAATTGTATCATTTTCACCAACAATCGTGTACTGCGCATGCCTACCAAAACAGTTATTTCTGTTACGTACCTGGTATGTTCAGAGTCTGGTTGTAGGAGGCCTCTCTTACGGCTCTGATTCACGAGTCGCTGAAGTGGGAACAGCGACTCAGAGCACAGCAGTGGGGTAGGAGTAGCAGTGATGAGAGGATGTAGATTGCTGAGTCTCTCTGGCGGGCAGGTGCAGACAGCACTGAGGCAGAAGAGGGGGTCAGCGACCCTGACGAGTGGTACGACTGCAATGGCAACAAGCTGGTGAAGAAAGCAGGTAAACGGAAGCAAGAAACAGCAGTGTCAGGCAGGCCGGGTCACAACAGGTAGTCAGATGGTTCAGATGCAGGTAGTCGTAGTGCAAGCAGGTGGGTCTGGCAACAGAGAGGTCAAGCAGGCGGGTAGTCAAACAGAGCCGGGTCGGGGTTGGAGAGGCTCGGGTGGTCAGACAAGCCGGGTTCAGAGTTCAATCAGGTTTCAGACAGGTATTCAAACAAACAGGTCTCAGGTAGGATCCAGTCAGAACTGCAGATCAGGCAGCAATGTGCTGCAAACAGCAATGATCTTTTAAAGTGTCTTTTGGCGCCACAGCCGGCTAACGTGCACGCGCGCACTCCCGTGTGCTCCCCCGTGCATGCGCACGTGCCGGCGGAACCCGTAACGCCGCGCCAATTGCCTGGAGGAAGCCTGCATGGAGGAGGACTGCATGGAGGACGTCTGCGGAGGTGAAGATGGCAAAGAGGTGAGTCCCTGACAATTTCAGGTATTTCCCCCTAATGGTGGCCATACAAGGAACGATTGTATATACAATTGTACTTTAAATAGCTTTACTTTCTGATCAGGAATGTGATTGGAAAATTGAAAAAAGATTGTTCCATGCACCATACACGTAAAGTGGTATTAAACTCTGTTTTTTTTTTTTTTTAAATGGCCCCTGGAGGTTTATCCCATAATGGATTAATATGCATCACATATAAGCGCATTATGATAGACTGACCTGTCAAATAAGCCCCCCAGCACTGCGTTGTCATCGCTCATGCTGGTCCGAGATGATTTCATCTTCATTTGATGTTCCTTCCAGGTTTGCTCTCGTCAGCAGGTTCAAAGGCCAGGCTGCTCATCGCGGAATAGAGTGGGTGCCGTAAATGTGGTCTAAGCTGCGTATGCGCTGCTCAGATTACATTATCAATAGGAAATGTGTGGATATCCTCGCTACCAAAAAGGTAAAAACAACAGAAAAAGAAGCAGCCAGCACAATATGTAAACAAATAAAAGCATAAAAAGTCCACACAGCGAAAAAAAAAATATGTTATAACACAGTCCTTGGGTAAAAGAAAGGATGAATCCCATCACCAGCTTCAGTATGTACAGACAGCACTCCACACCACAGTGACAAACAAATATCCTTAACAGAAGAAAGATGGTAACAGGCATGTAAATGAGCAACTCCATAAAGAGCTCAACACTGTGGCAGTAGGAAGAAGGGCTTGCTTCAATAGCCTCACTGAATTGCCAAGATGCTAGAGATCTCAGATGCCCAACTCACTATGTATCCTCTCAATCAAATAGATGATCACCAAAAAATTATATAATGGAGCACATAGTGAAGCCAGTTTGATGATAAGATTACATAGGCCCGACTGACATGATTTGTCCAATGGGACATTGTCAGAGGCGTGACGATCCCTTCTGACAATGTCCCATTGGACGAAACGCATCCGAAGGGCCCATGACACACAAGCATGCTGAGCCGCGGCATTATGATCTATACAACCAATGTTTGTTTTCATCTATGTGATGTAAGTAGAACTTTTAACTACTTGCCGCCAACACTGTAGCCGAAAGACAGGCTTAGTTGCCGGGAGAACGTCCATAGACGTCCTCCCCAGCAAGCGATGTTTGTGCATCCCTGCGGGTCACGCGGGGCGCGCTCTGTGATCCCAGAGTCTATGAGACTCGGCTGATCACAGTTCCGAGTAAGGGGTCGATCCCAACCCCTTACCACGTGATTAGCTGTCAGACAATAATGGCTGATCATGTGATGTAAACAGAAGCTCCATAATCAGTTTTTTTTTCCCTCGCGCCGTTTGAGCAACGGAATTAAAAAACGATCACCGGCTTCTGTCAGAGGGACATTGGTCCCTCACACAGAAAGCTGTGGCTGCATAATCTGTGCCCACCAGTGTCAGCTGCCGGTGCCCACTGTGTCACCTATCAGTACCACTTATCAGTACCCACCAGTGCTCACAGTGTCACCCATAAATGGCCACCAGTGCCACCCATCAATGCCCATCAGTATCTCATAATCAGTGCCACAGATCAGTGCTGCCTATCAGTGCCACTTATCAGTGTCACCTATCAGTGCCGCCTCATCAGTGCTTATTAGTGCTGCCTATCAGTGCAGCTTCATGAGTGCACATCAGTGAAGGAGAAAAATTACCTGTTTAAAAAAATGTATAACAAACTATGAAACAGATTTGTTTTTGTTTTTAAAAAATTTCAGGTCCTTTTTTGTTTTATTTAGCAAAAAATTAAAAACCCAGCAACAATTAAATACCACCAAAAGAAAACTCTATCTGTGTGAAAAAAATGATAAAATTTTTATTTGGATGTACTGTAGCATGACCGCGCAATTGTCATTCAAAGAGTGACAGCATGGAAAGCTGAAAATTGGTCTGGGCAGGAATGGGGCCCAATAAGTGCCCAGAAAGCAAGTGGGTAATAAATTGAATCTCATCAACAAATGGGCGTCGCTATGTGCTCCATTATATAATTTTTTTGGTAATCACCTATTTGATTGAGAGGATACATAGTGAGTCGGGTATCTGATATCTGATATCTCTAGCGTCTTGGAAATCCAGTGAGGCTATTGAAGCAAGAACTTCTTCCTACTGCCACAGTGTTGAGCTCTTTATGGAGTGATTGGAGTGTGAAGCCTCGTACACACGAACGGTTTTCCCAGCAGGAAAACTGCCAGGAGAGTATTTGGCCGGGAATCCCAGCCGTGTGTATGCTCCCTAGCAGTTTTCCCGTCAGGAAAACAGCCGGGAATCCCAACGAGAAAATAGAGAATCCTGCTCTGTATTTTCTCGTCAGGATTCCCGGCAGAGTGTTTCCTGCCAAGAAAACCGGTCGTCTGTATGCTTACCTGCCTTGTAATGAAACCAATGTAGCATACAAGGTTAGTGTGTCGATGACGTCACCACGTTCTTGCCATTCAAAAGAACGACGGTTCTTTTGAATGGCCGTCTGTATGCACGGCTTGGCAAGGCACGCTTGCCAGGAATCCTGTCAGGAAAACCAACGTTTTTTTCCTGACGGGATTCCTGGTTGTGTGTACAGGGCTTGAGTCGCTGATTTACATGCCTGTTACCATCTTTTTTCTGGTAGGCCGTTTACACACGACCGAGGTTCTCGCTGGAAACCAGCGAGAACCTCGCTGGAAGCTGCATTCCAGCGAGGACCTCGGCCGTGTGTACACTCTCGGCGAGCTTCCCGTCGGGAAGCCCGTCGAGCAGAAATAAAGAGCACGCTCTCTATTTGCTCGACGGCCCGCCTGGAAGAATGGCTGGTTGCCATTCCCGACGGGCGGGTCGCCGATTTCGACGGCCGGCAGGGAACCTCGACGGGCGGAACGATGTGTTCTGCCCGTCGAGGTTCTCTGCCGTGTGTACACGGCCGTAAGGAGATTTGTTTGTCACTGTGGTGTGGATTGCTGTCTGTACATACTGAAGCTGATGACGGGATTCATCAATTATTGATTTCAATACCACTTTAACAATTGTATCGGATTATCCAATTTTCTTACAATAGAATTTTCCATCCACACTAATCAGAGTGATGACATAGCATGTGTCGTTTTGATAATCCATAGATCCCATGATCTTATCCAATTCTGTGAAGAATCATTTGATCAGATCATTATTTGTATGGCCATAATTACACTTGTATGTTGTACAATCAGATTGTAATGTGTGTGGCCAGCTCTACACCCCTCACCAATCAGCATTTCACAACCTGCCTGATTGTTTTCATCTTTGATTTCATCTCTTGTATTCAAGGGCCGATTTACACCATAAATTGTACAGGAATGTGCTGTGCATTCCTGTGCGATTCACATGCGATCAGGGTGCAGTGCGATCTCAGGCCCTTTCATTTGAATGGGCTGAAATTACACTTGACCGCACCAATAGTAGTGCATGCACTACATTATAAAATGCACAGGAACCAGATGGTAAGGTATGTCTGTACCATGCTGTAGTGTAGTACTGTACTACTGTACCATGCAATCCGGGGCAGGCAAACGCGCTGTTTTTTTCAACCTGCACTTTAGGTGTCATTAAGTAAACATTGACGCCCACTGCAGATCACAACTGCGGCGCATTTTGAACGTGGTGCGGGAAACGCAAACGAATTCTGATGTGAAGTGGCCCTAAAACATGATTGATAACCATTGACGATTGCTAGATTTGATGGGGGCAATAGAACATTTATTATATTGAGGATTGAAACGATACTTGTATGTGGTGGTAAGTCGTCGTGGTGCATTATGGGAAAGTATGAACATTGTTTTAAAAAAAAAAAAAATGTTCATGTCTTAAATGAATACAAAGTAGCAATTAATAAAAACATGTCGCTGACTCGACTTAGGTGAATCATTTTGTTACTTAATGTAATTTCGATGCAAAATGCAGGGAACAGCTCCAGTATTTGTTATGCGCAGACCCCTGCAAGGAGGCCACGAGCGAATACATTACCGGTGGGATCAATCTAAGAGCGCGGATTCAATCATCGTAAAAATCACTGTTTTAATTAGACGTGTCTTGAAAGACGATAATGCATTCCGCACTTTCTCAGCTTGGCTCGGCTGAACCAAGTGCTGCAAGGTGTAGGGGGGGGGGTTGCACACCAGCTAATTTCTTAGCGAGAATAGCGGGTGGTCATCTGTGGTGGCATTAAAGTGACACTAAACTCTGCTTTAGAGGGCCAGTTAGCACTAGATTGTGCGTGCGTTTTTTTAGCGTTCCCGCACATTTCGATTTTGACCACTTATTCAAATCAATGGGCTGCCAAACGCACAGGAATGTGCTAAAAGTAGTGCAGGCACTGATTTAACAAACTGCACTGCCCCAAACTGCATGCTACTGTGCTACCATGTAGTTTGATGGCAGCAAAAGTGCTGCGTTTGCTAGATGCGTTTGGGGTGCCATTAGGGTTGCACCTGTCCAGGTTTCACCTGGACAGTTCGGGTTTGGAATCATGCGTCCGGGTTTCAGACTGCCTGAAACCCGGACACATTATTAAGACTTGACTATGGCTTCCAACCAGGGTTGCTGGCTGCAGTTGTCTCTAAGACAGCACTTCCCAAAGACAGCACTTCCCAAAGCCAGCACTAACAACCCCCCCGCCCCCAAATACACACACAGACAGGAGAGAGGGCTCGATCTGCACCTCTTCCTCCCCCCACCCCTCTGTGTCTGCCTATACTTCAATCGGTGCTGTGCCTCAGAAAAGTCCAGCAGCCTCAGATACATCTGGATGAGAGGTGCTGACTACGAAGGGGTAAGCTCACCATCCATTCCTGTCTGTGACTGAAGTCTCCCCCCTTCTCTCTCCTGCCTCTGAGTAAGTACACAAAGGTAAATCAGGGTTCTCAGAGCACCCCTTACATCAGAGTTCACCTTTATACCAGAGGCCACAGTGTTCCCCCTTACATCAGAATGTTCTTCGTACATCAGAGTACCCAGTGTTCCTCCGTACATCAGAGTACGATTAGACCCAGGGCTTTTACACTGGAGCATTGCGCTAGCAGGACGGTAAAAAAAGTCCTGCTAGCCGCATCTTTGGAGCGGTGAAGGAGCGGTGTGTTTACTGCTCCTCCACTGCTGCTGCCCATTGGGACAGCACGGCTATACGGCTATACTACCTGCAATGGGCTGTCATGCAACACTGTATCCAAATGAAATTTGAATCTTTTTTTTTTCATGTATCATTTCTTTCTTTTGACCACTGTTTTTTATTTATTTTTTCATGTTTTTGCGATATATTCTGCTTTTACTAACTGATCTCTAAGTTTCTCATCCCTGAGAAACAGAGGGATCATTACCTGTGTACAGAGCTCTGTGTTGAATGTTAACACAGAGCTCTGGGCTGTGATTATACACAGCCGATCAGGGGGTTTCCAGCCGTGAATCATTGGCCGGGACTTGCTGACAATCACAGCAGGTGCCGACAGGGGGAGCATGTGTGCGCTCCAAACTCAGAAGTAGGCAGTGACATACAATGGTATCTTTTTGCCTACAGCAGCCGCTCGTCCGCAGTGCATTGCGAGCAGGCAGCCACTAAGTGGTTGCTGCATGCTAAAACACACGTCAATGCATCAAAATGCACATCAATGCAAGTCACACATTAAAATGCATGTAAAACGAATGGAAATGGATGTCCATTTTCCTCCTTTTTATTACAAATCAGTGTGAATTCAGCCTTACAGGATGCTGGTAATTTGCCTTGTCTGTGCCCTGGGACACATTTGAGTAAGGCTTCCCAGCTCAGCCCAATGTATATGGTGTGAATGGACCCTAATTCTACCATAATAGGTGAACAACTGAGCACTGGCCAACAATTTCCAACTTTTTTGTTGAAAAGTTGTACCTTGTGCTGGAGACTTTTGCCCCACACAGTATGCCCATCACACAAATACCGTCAGGATCACATGCATCAAGTTGCTGATGTTCCAGTCTGCTCCTTGCCGTGTTTTATTTATTTTTTATTTGAAAAAAAATTGCACTAAAAAGCAGCAAAAAGCATCACTTTTATAGAATTTTCTGCACCATAATAAGTCAGTCCAGCTGACAAGCTAAAAAAAAATCTAACTTCGAACACGAAGCGATTCTTTTCACGGTCGCACTGCCAGTGAGGCTTACTGCGCTTTGAAGTGCGCTGACCCCTAATATCCTGCAATGTTAACCTGCGATCATAAATAGACACAGCGAGCGGGGCCCTGGCAGCCTGCCCTTACTCTTGCAGCGCTGGTGCTGGCCAGGCCTGGGAACTCACAGACTGCTGTGCCAAAAGAGGAAGGTGAGGGCAGGAAGACGGAGCTTCTGCAGATAATGATAGGGAACCGGTGTGAATTCATTTCCTCCTCAGCAGATGGGCAGAAGATATTCTGCATGATCTTATCGTGGGGATGAGTCTCCATTCGCTCTCACTTCCCTTCAGGCCTCCGCTGCACATTGGCCCTTTCCGGCTCTGCTGTTGACCGCTGTTAAGGAACCGAGTGGCCGGGTGTTTTGGACCAGAAATAAATAGCCCCGTGCTCTCCGTCCACACCCTCCGGAGCTAAACTTAGAAAAAAGAAATCCGGATTGTCTCACCATACGGACTACTAGAGAAGGACAAAAATAAATCCTTGAACATCTCTGCTGACCCTCAATTAAAGTGAACATGGGAGGGCAGGAATAGGGGGGCTGCCATTGCTCACCTCTATCTGAAAATACAATCACTTCTGTCTCTGTCAGCACACAGGCCTGGAACAAGCATGCAGCAAGTGAAGTCAGAATGCCAGAATCATGCCACATCTGCACAAATGTTCCAGGTCAGTGACTCAAGAAGTACTGGACCATGGGAATGGAATGACAGCCATGAAATTGGCATTTTCAGAAAAAAACAGTGATGGCAGCTTTCCTTCTTTTCGCCTCAGGCCGTGTACACACGGCAGAGAACCTCGACGGGCAGAACACATCGTTCCGCCCGTCGAGGCTCTCTGCCGGCCGTCGAAATCGGCGACCCGCCCGTCGGGAATGGCAACCAGCCATTCATCCAGGCGGGCCGTCGAGGAAATAGAGAGCGTGCTCTCTATTTCTGCTCGACGGGCTTCCCGACGGGAAGCTTGCCGAAACCGTACACACGGCCGAGGTCCCCGCTGGAATGCACATTCCAGCGAGGTTCTCGCTGGTTTCCAGCGAGAACCTCGTCGTGTGTACGCCGCCTTACAGGTTCATTTGACCTGATCCATAATATTTAGGCCTGTTTTAGACTTGCATTGCTCTCCTCAGGGAGCATTTCATAAGCGGATTATCGCCTCGTCCCTGCCTATTTTAACGCAGTAAATTCCAGACAACGATGCTGCAACCAATGTTAATTTTGTCAAAGAAAATGGTTTTGTCAACATTTTCGTCAGCGGCCTTTTTAAAGAGACGAAAACAAAACGAAAAGTACACAACGTTTCTGATGAAAACTAACCAAAATCAATTCCGTTTTCATTAAAGGGGTGTTCCAGCCAAAAATGGTGTTTATTAAAAGTCAGCAGCTACAAAAAGTGTAGCTGCTGGCTTTTAATAAACACTCACTTACCTGCTCCTGCGTTACAGCAACGCGCCGACTGGGGCTCCGCTCCTCTCCCCCCCTCCCCGGCCGGCGTCTCCATCCCAACTATGGGCACCCAGCCGTGACAGCCTTCGGCTTCACGGCCGGGCACCCACTGCGCATGCGCGAGCCGCACTGCGCATGCGCGCGCGGCTCGTCGCTGATTGGAAAAGCGATCGCATGGGACCTGTCATGTGTCCCATGCGATCGCCTACAGGGAGGGGCTGGTGTAGGCGATTAAGCTTAATCCCCATATACATTGATATACATTAAAGTGACGCTAAACAATATCCTTATTCTCCAAATATAATCCATACAAATCTGTTACTTAGCTCTGTGATCTATTTTTCATTAAATCTTTTCTTGCTGTGTTTTTCTGCCTCCTTTTAACATCCACCCCCCCCCCCCCTCACTTCCATTTTTAATGACAAGTGCACTTTAGTTGCAGTCACATGCACTGCTATATGCACACTACAGATTCTATAGTCCACATTCAGCTTGGGATGTCGAGCAGGAGGTGGCAAACAGGGCCACCCAACTTAGAGAATTTTGGGCTGGTTCATGAGGAACTGGATGACATTCATATAGTGTATGGCCAGCTTAAAGTGATAATTAACCTTGACATAAGCCCACTGAAGTGAATGGACTCAGGTAATACACAGAAATGAAGCACATCCTCCCATATAAGCTGTACCAGCTTATCTACAGCCCTTTCTTCTCCAAAGCCCTGTGAAGTGCACAGACCAGCTTCCAGGAGGCAGGATCTGATGTCATAAACTGCAAAGCACAGAGCAAAGTGCAGAGTGTAATTTGACACCTAAATGGAGAGAATGACATGCCCCCTCCCTACACAGTCTCTTAGGAAATCAGTCTCTTAGGAAAACATGCACAGCTGAGGCTGTCAATCACCTTCTGTGTGCTGGGGGAGGAGGGTGGGGCTGTCCCCTCTGATTTCCTTGTGTCAGGGAAAACAATCAGAAGTGACTTATGCAGACAGCAGAGGAAGGAGAGAGCAGCTAGGATCCAAACTAAGGCTCCATTCACACCTGATCGTGGGCAGAATCGCCCCTTGATTTCAAATTGTTGCAAAATGCACAACGTGTTTTCGATGTCATTACTTTTAATGGCATCTCAATCATGGCATGATTTTTCCACGACTTTCGCACAGTAAATCGTGCTGCAATTGCGGAAATGCGCCACACTGTCACCCAAATTAAGCTTATGTTCCTTTTTAAGCAACAAGCGTAGTGCGTTGCGATTGCAGCATGACCTACTACTCGACAAACGCGCCAAAATTGCAGCGCAGTTAGAGCACCATTAAGAAGTAATGGCATCGTAAACACGCACCGCGTTATGCAGCAATTTAAAATAGTAGGCAGAGTCACAAGGATTCTGCCCATGATCAAGTGTGAATGGAACCTTAGTGTTATGAATTGAGGCAAATTCACTTTACATGAGGCTATGCTTTGTTCATTTTTTTTACTTTAGAGATTTACAACAACTTTAGGATTCAATGAAAAAAGGATCACCAGTAAGAGTGACGGTCCATCGATGGGAACAAAAAAAAAAAAAAAAAAAAACTGACAGGGGCTCCAACCCCACCCCCTCCATCTAATATGAAAAAAGATATTTGGCTAGGGATACACTGTAACCGGCTGTATTTAGTCATTTTTCTTGCTTCTCGTTGTAAACCAATGTCCTGTTTTTGGCATTATCCCTTTAACAACAGAGAAAACTTAAACAAACAGTTGCATTGTGCTGAAAGGTGGCAGGGATTATATTACTCTTTGCTTCAAGAGCCATCAATCACTGATCATCTCCTATTAACAAATGCAGGTTGATATAGGACAGCTAGGCTGTTATTAAGCAAGGATAAGGTCACTGATTTTTGTAACATAAACAGTGATAATTTGAAGTCACGCTGTAATGTGCTTCATTCAGTTTCCTTGGCATGGTTATTGCACAGAAGGGTCATATGTGCTACTGGAAGACATCAGCTTAATGGACCAGACATGCACCATCGGACTGCGTGATGGTCTGTTAGCACCCAAGCTCAAACAAAATTCAGGCTGGGCCGCCATTGGTCATTAGCAGAGCCTGGTGCGAGGTTTAAACCGCCGTCCTCATTACCTGCAAAAAATCAGGGCACGACTGCTAATGAAGAATTAGGGGAAGTGAAATAAACCACAGAGAGGGCTTAAAGAAACCCAGGAAACAGGCCAACGAAAGGAAGGTCTAATGCCCCGTACACACGATCACTTTTTGTGATGAAAAAAAATGACATTTTTTAAAATGTCATTTAAAATGATGGTGTGTGGCCAAAATGTCATTTTATGTCTTCTGAAAAATGACCAAAAAAAAATTCGAACATGCTTGAATTTTTTATGTCATTTTTCGAAATGTCATTTTTTGTGTCATAAAAAATGATCATGTGTGGGCAAAACTACGTAAAAAATGACGTTTTAAACCCGCACATGCCCAGAAGCAAGTTAGGAGACGGGAGGTAAAACTACCATTCACAATGGAGTAAGCACATTCATCACGCTGTAACAGACAAAAAAGCAGGAATCGTCTTTTACTAACAAGTAACCAGCTAAAAGCAGCCTCAAGGCAAATAGAACTTCCACTTTAGAGTGCCGTCACTTTGTTCATCATTTTCCAAAAATGATGGTGTGTACGCAACGTCATTTTTAAAAATGAAGTTTGAAAAATGTCGTTTTTTTTCATGACAAAAAATGACATTTTTTTTCATCACAAAAAGTGATCATGTGTACAGGGCATCAGAGTTTGAAGTAAATAAGTAATCAAGGGCTTATTTAAAGGAGACCCAAGAGTCTTAGTAGTCTCCTTGACAGGTCATTCCCTTACATTTTGGGTGGAGGATGGTAGCAACTTAATATTACCTTTAAAACCCCAAGGTGAAGCCAAAAAAAAATAAGAAAACCTTAAAGAAGAATTACCATAATCATTAAAAAAATAAAAATGCTGACCCATAAATTATGTTCAAATACCTTGCTTTACCTCTCCATTTAACCACTTATGTATTTTTTTTTTTTTTAGTGTATTTTTGTGCGTGAACTCGAGAGAGAGGAGCCAGACTGCAGGAGTTAGGAGTAGGCAGACCCTCCCCCCAGAGGCAATGGCGGGTGTGAGTGGGGGGGGGCCTCCCACTCACCCCGCCCTACCTGCTCCACTTGGGAGCCCAACTGGGGCCCAACGGGACCCCAACGGGGCAGAGGGACTCCCCCTATGAGGGAGTGAGGAGGTCTAGCCTACCCAGCCAGCCCCGTAGGTCCTTCGCCTCTCTTTTTTTAGGAGACCGCATGGCCAAAGTGCGTGCGTGTTAAACCAATTTTGTGTGCGTGCAAGTGTGGTGGTAATTTTTGTGGGGGGGGGGTGGGTGTACTGAGCACAGGCGTACCTTGCATAGCACACCCACCGGGAGCCGGGCTGAGACCACCAAACTCAATTCACATGTAGCCGAGGCCGGGATCCGAACCCTTGGCTGCAGAGGTGAATGGCTTATCAGCGCTGTGCCAATCGCGTTGAGCCACCACAGCTCTCTCCGCTTATGTATTTTATAAGAAAATTATTTCTTTGGTATTGCCTTCCTGCTTCTCGGCTCCTCCCCTAACAGAAAGCCGATTTATGGGTGTTACAATGACTGAGATCAGCTGCCCCAAGATTTATTCAAGTAGAATGACTTACAATATTAGTAGAAAGCACTGTGCTCAGGGCTTCCCTGTATGGCTAAAGCTAACGGGGGGTAAAGGAGAAGAAGCCAGCTTTCAGCTGCTGCAGAGAGAGCCATACAGAGGATCGGTTCTAGTAATTGCCCCCCTGCTGCACCGATTAACTTCTCTGCCCATATCTGATTCACTCTGCTGCCTGGGCCCTAGGGTTACCACCTGTCCGGGATTTGAATCATGTATGGACACATTATTCACACAGGAATATGACTCAGAACAGGGCCTGACAGGAAGGTGAAGGGGCACTATGTGTGCTGCATTACTATTCTCTTTGAAGTGCCCAAAGATGTCCCAGGTCTGTTACAATCCTATAGTGTATATTAAATTAAAACTTGCTGTGTACAGCTAAAGTGTTCAATTTTGACTTGAAGAAAAAGTGGCAACCCTACTTGGGCCCTGCTACAGGCCCCATACAGGTGGACAGGTGGTACAGGTGGTACCCCCTTATCACTGGCCCTGGCTGTGCTGCAGTTTTTGTTTTTTGACACCCCAGCCTCCTCCTGCATCTGTACCAGCAGCCATGTTCTTGGAGCAAAAACAGACTTCTACTTTGAGGGTGCCTGTCTTATAGAGGGTTTAGTGTCCTCTCCCCCTGCTTTCCTTTATGGCAAATGCATGGGGCCGAAGACAAGAGATGTAAATCAAGGCTCTTTTGGTATTTGTTTTTTTGTTCTATTTTGCCCCACAGTGAGCGATCAAATTCAAACCTTTTTTGCTGCCTTTGCAGGTCTTATCCACCTTCGATGTATCGTTATACGTATTACAAGTCCAACACACCTTACAAGGTTTTGACGCTGCTCACCTATACAGATAACACTTCCCGTCTACATGAGAAAAATTAACAGTTCTGTATTTAGGCTCATGTGTTACAAGTTATCAAAGTCAGCTGTAGGATTAGAAATGCCTGCATGAATATTCAGTTCACTATCTGAGTATACTGCTCTCTCTAAATGCATGCTTAGATGGCTATTTCAGGCAGGATTGGTTTTAAAGGGTCAGTTCGCCTAAGGCCCCTTTCAGACGGAGTGGAATCCGTCCAAGTGGATCCACCTGCTCAGTATGGAATTTCTCTGCTGATCCCCGCTAAATAGATCCATGACATGTCCTTGTCTGCTCCGCTATGCAGAGCGAGCACGGACACAGCTCGCTGTTCTCTTTGCCTGTCCGTTTCCATACGATTTTTATCGGATCCGCTGAACGGATGGGGAACGGATCACTATTCGTCTGTTTTTAGCAGATTGGATCGGATACCGGCGGTTGACTGCAGACACATGACATCCGCTGACATCCTCCGCCCCATAGAGAATAACGGGTGGTGGATAGGGTTCACCTGAAAAATTGACAGGTGGACCCGATTTGGCCGCTTATGTGAAAGGGGCCTAAAACTGATATTTCTGTTTTTTGGTGGAGGTTGGTCAGTTAAACCTCCTGGCAGTTTCTTATATCCTTCAAACTGCTGTTCTCGAGGTTCCCCACTCTCCAATGCTGGGTTTTTAATTGACTTTATGTTTTGGAGAGTGTAAAGATGGCCATACACTGTCAGAATGTTTTCTAATTTAGAAGAAACAGTCACAACTCTTAACAGGGGGTGGCCCTGCCGGCTCAACAAAAGTAAATTGGTCAACTGGCTTTTATCGAAGGAGCTGGGCATTTCTCAGCCGAACAGCTTCTACAGCCAATCAGCTGCAAGAACTGTTTGGATAATCCAACGGTTGTTAGAATACAATAACCCAGCAGGGGGAATTTGTCCGTCCACACCGTTTGTATAGATGGAAGAATAGGTTTGATTTCTTTCATTCAGCTCATGAACAAAATAAATCTTTTAGAGTTGTTTGCGTTTAATTTGCTTGAAGGGGTGGCGTTCGATGATGCTGCACAACAGGGGAATATATTTTTTTTTTACTGTGCTGCAGGGTAAAGCATGTGTACAAGTCTGACTGCCTTTGCAGCTTAAAGAGGAACTGCAGTCTGCTCATATAATTTGTAATAATAACATTTTGAAGCTTCCCTCCACCTTTGCATATTATTTTATATATACTGTGATTCTGTACTTGCCAAAAATATGCTGCAGAAATCTCCCTCCACTAAGTCTGGCTGCAGCCATTTTAACTGTGGGCAGCTGAAGCTGCTGCCTGTTCACTTCCTGGATTTACACAGACACACAGATGCACACCTCCAGCCCTGCAGCTTTCATTGGCCCTCTTATGATTCATCTCCCTCCCTTCCTGGCAAACTCTCATAAGAGTGAGAGAGAGAGCTGTGCATGAGGTCATAAGCCTAGATGTCATTATTGGCTAATGACCAGACAAGAAACAGGAAGTGGGCTTTATAAGGTATTATTGGCAGATTTTTTTTTTTTTACTATCCAAAGTTAAAACAACAAGGGTAGAAGATTTAATAGATGGAAAGCTGAAAGTTCTGCTTCAAGGGAGGTTAAATACGTGGCTCAACTGCCTATATTTAAGGCCCCCCCTCCATCACAAGTATAAACTATGCCAGCTTTTACAGGTATATTTGGGACACAGCAAATACCCCTGGTGGACAGGAACAGAGTTTAGGAAATTAAGCAGGGAAAACTCACTGCTGGAATATACAAGTCTGGGGCTTTTACAGCCCACCAGGCTCAACTTGTTTGCAATATACTGCTGTATCCATTAAGAACTTGGAGAAAATGTTTAATTATGTATTCCTTAGACACACAGCGTTCACCCCAACATTTTGAATCCTGCCTGTTCTCTGGATATTAGTGAAGCTTCAGACTCTTTTGACACCTACTCAATATTTAACTTCTATAGTTGTGACGATACTGGAGAGTCTAATAAAAGACCACATAGGGCCAGATTCAGGATGGTGAGCGGTTCTTTATTCCGGCGTAACGTTGCTCATTTACGTTACTCCGCCAAAACTTTAGGAGAAAGTACTGTATTCACAAAGGACTTGCTCCTAAAGTTGCGACGGCGTAGCGAAAATGGTCCGGCGGAATTCAAATTGGGCGGGTAGGGGGCGTGTAGTATTTAAAATAGGCGCGATCCCGCGGCGAACGTACTGCGCATGCGCCGGCTGTCAATGTATCCCAGTGCGCATACTCCAAATTATGACGGTGTTTTGGAAGTGAACGTCAATGACGTCAATCCCCATTCACGGGCGAGTTACGCAAGCGACATAAAACTTTTTCAATTCGATGCGGTCACGGCGGCCATACTTATCATAGGATGCGCCTGCTTTTTGTTGCTTTATCTTTACGCCGGGAAAACCCTTACGTAAACGTCGTAAAGTGACTGCGTCGGGCTCGCGTACGTTCGTGAATTGCCGTATCTCGCTGATTTACATATTCTCTGCGTAAATCAGCGGGAACCCTAGCGGCCATTTTAAAATTGCAGTTCCGATACGACAGCGAAATACAATGACGCCGCTCGTATCTTAACTCAATCCCGGCGTATCTTGTTTTCTGAATACAGAAAACAGATACGCCGTCGTAGGTTAGAAGTTACGCGGCTTATCTAGAGATAAGTCGCGTAACTTCTACCTGAATCTGGCCCATAGATGAGTTCTTGCTGGAAAAAAGTGTTTTAAGTATCAGACAGCATGGATTCATGAAAGGCAGAAGTTGTCAAAGAAATTTGATTTCTTTTTATGAAGAGGTAAGTAAAACCTTGGACAGAGGAGTGGCGGGCAGGGCCGCCATCAGGGGGGTACAGACAGTACACCTGTAAGGGGCCCGGGGGTCCCCAGGGGACTGAATATTTACCACACCCTAGCCAATCCATGGAGGACCCAGTGTGCTTTTTTAGTCCTAGAGGGGTTTTCTTTCACTGATGTGCATATTGTTTGTTCTAAGTATTTGGGATGTTGGCTTTGGCACTTCATACTCCATTTAGCTCTTATGCCTTTTTGAATTTTGACTAGGTATTAAATAAAGCTGTATACTCCTTCATATTGGGCTTCAAGTAAAGCAATATTGTGCATAGGCTTTTTTTTCCATTATGGCTGATTATCAGGTGAAGGAGTAAGATACCTTTATGTCCAATCTACACCAGGATTTTGGACAGAAGTAATCGGTCAATAATATATTTTATTCTTTCAAATTTTAGTCATATCTTGGAGAAAAAGTCACTTCTGTTTTGTCACATTAGATCATTTAAAGATTATTTAATATAAAGAGAGCATTAAAAAATAAACTGAAAAAAATTAATAAAACAAATCTGGTGGGTGGGGTGGCGCTATACGTCATTGTGTTGGAGGAACCCTCCACCCCACGCCTCAACTGCCTATATTTAAGGCCCCCCCTCCATCACAAGTATAAACTATGCCAGCTTTTACAGGTATATTTGGGACACAGCAAATACCCCTGGTGGACAGGAACAGAGTTTAGGAAATTAAGCAGGGAAAACTCACTGCTGGAATATACAAGTCTGGGCTTTTACAGCCCACCAGGCTCAACTTGTTTGCAATATACTACTGTATCCATTAAGAACTTGGAGAAAATGTTTAATTATGTATTCCTTAGACACACAGCGTTCACCCCAACATTTTGAATCCTGCCTGTTCTCTGGATATTAGTGAAGCTTCAGACTCTTTTGACACCTACTCAATATTTAACTTCTATAGTTGTGACGATACTGGAGAGTCTAATAAAAGACCACATAGGGCCAGATTCAGGATGGTGAGCGGTTCTTTATTCCGGCGTAACGTTGCTCATTTACGTTACTCCGCCAAAACTTTAGGAGAAAGTACTGTATTCACAAAGGGCTTGCTCCTAAAGTTGTGACGGCGTAGCGAAAATGGGCCGGCGGAATTCAAATTGGGCGGGTAGGGGGCGTGTAGTATTTAAAATAGGCGCGATCCCGCGGCGAACGTACTGCGCATGCGCCGGCTGTCAATGTATCCCAGTGCGCATACTCCAAATTATGACGGTGTTTTGGAAGTGAACGTCAATGACGTCAATCCCCATTCACGGGCGAGTTACGCAAGCGACGTAAAACTTTTTCAATTCGATGCGGTCACGGCGGCCATACTTAACATAGGATGCGCCTGCTTTTTGTTGCTTTATCTTTACGCCGGGAAAACCCTTACGTAAACGTCGTAAAGTGACTGCGTCGGGCTCGCGTACGTTCATGAATTGCCGTATCTCGCTGATTTACATATTCTCTGCGTAAATCAGCGGGAACCCTAGCGGCCATTTTAAAATTGCAGTTCCGATACGACGGCGAAATACAATGACGCCGCTCGTATCTTAATTCAATCCCGGCGTATCTTGTTTTCTGAATACAGAAAACAGATACGCCGTCGTAGGTTAGAAGTTACGCGGCTTATCTAGAGATAAGTCGCGTAACTTCTACCTGAATCTGGCCCATAGGTGAGTTCTTGCTGGAAAAAAGTGTTTTAGGTATCAGACAGCATGGATTCATGAAAGGCAGAAGTTGTCAAAGAAATTTGATTTCTTTTTATGAAGAGGTAAGTAAAACCTTGGACAGAGGAGTGGCGGGCAGGGCCGCCATCAGGGGGGTACAGACAGTACACCTGTAAGGGGCCCAGGGGTCCCCAGGGGACTGAATATTTACCACACCCTAGCCAATCCATGGAGGACCCAGTGTGCTTTTTTAGTCCTAGAGGGGTTTTCTTTCACTGATGTGCATATTGTTTGTTCTAAGTATTTGGGATGTTGGCGTTGGCACTTCATACTCCATTTAGCTCTTATGCCTTTTTGAATTTTGACTAGGTATTAAATAAAGCTGTATACCCCTTCATATTGGGCTTCAAGTAAAGCAATATTGTGCATAGGCTTTTTTTTCCATTATGGCTGATTATCAGGTGAAGGAGTAAGATACCTTTATGTCCAATCTACACCAGGATTTTGGACAGAAGTAATCGGTCAATAATATATTTTATTCTTTCAAATTTTAGTCATATCTTGGAGAAAAAGTCACTTCTGTTTTGTCACATTAGATCATTTAAAGATTATTTAATATAAAGAGAGCATTAAAAAATAAACTGAAAAAAATTAATAAAACAAATCTGGTGGGTGGGGTGGCGCTATACGTCATTGTGTTGGAGGAACCCTCCACCCCACGCCTACGGCCGCCGTGGGCGGTTTGGCGCTCTGCACGGCATTGATTGCCCAGCACTAAGTCTGGAGGACTTGGCTCCCTAATCAGGATGGGGTAGGTGTGTGTTTGTGTGTATATATATATATATATATATATATATATATACCACATGGCTGATAATCAGCCTCTGTCTTGATGAATCTGGCCAGACGCATGCCTATTGCACAGTCTCACTGTGGTAAGTCACACACACCTGTGTATCCTGTGTCTTAACTGGACTTTTTATTCATCAATCCTTGGACCAATCTATCTTTTATATCATATTTACTACTTTTTTTAATTCATTATTAGTACTCTTTCATAGTCTGCTTGACAGCAATCTTATGCCCAGCACCCCTACCCACTGATGTATCCTTGAAGTTGAGGGGTCCTTGTGCACGCATGGTAGATCAGCAGTGTGTCCTCTTGCCCACTGATTGGAGAGTGACATGTATCAGACCCCATCTGATAGGATTGATGTCTGCTTATGCGTATATATTTATCAATTGTAAGGTGACATTTAAATTACCGTTTTTCGTGCACAACTTTTATCCACACGTGTGCATATAATGATAGGTTTATTTTCTGTAATCTAATACTAATTGCGTGATATTACTTTCTGGAAACGCTCATACCCATTTTTTTCCCTGAAGAAGAAAGTCATCTTCCGTAACATGTTGGGATTCATTTAAGAATTTCACCCAGGCTGGCCAAATGTCTCTGTTGGCAGTCCTATAGGTGCATCTTTATGTGTTTGGGTATTGTTATCATTGAATAAAATATGCAATTTTGTATGTCTATTGACTAAGTGTGTTTTTTTTTTACTGTATATGTCTAATAAAATTGGTACTACTCTTTTAGACCCATTTTTTTACGGTTCTGCCGGTTCTGCACTTAAGATCCAGACCAATATGCAGGTAAAGGACCAGGCCCCTTTTTGCGATTTGGCACTGCGTCGCTTTAACTTACAATTGCACGGTCGTGCGACGTGGATCCCAAATAAAATTGAAGGGTGGCGTTCGATGATGCTGCACAACAGGGGAATATATTTTTTTTTTACTGTGCTGCAGGGTAAAGCATGTGTACAAGTCTGACTGCCTTTGCAGCTTAAAGAGGAACTGCAGTCTGCTCATATAATTTGTAATAATAACATTTTGAAGCTTCCCTCCACCTTTGCATATTATTTTATATATACTGTGATTCTGTACTTGCCAAAAATATGCTGCAGAAATCTCCCTCCACTAAGTCTGGCTGCAGCCATTTTAACTGTGGGCAGCTGAAGCTGCTGCCTGTTCACTTCCTGGATTTACACAGACACACAGATGCACACCTCCAGCCCTGCAGCTTTCATTGGCCCTCTTATGATTCATCTCCCTCCCTTCCTGGCAAACTCTCATAAGAGTGAGAGAGAGAGCTGTGCATGAGGTCATAAGCCTAGATGTCATTATTGGCTAATGACCAGACAAGAAACAGGAAGTGGGCTTTATAAGGTATTATTGGCAGATTTTTTTTTTTTTTTTTTTTTTACTATCCAAAGTTAAAACAACAAGGGTAGAAGATTTAATAGATGGAAAGCTGAAAGTTCTGCTTCAAGGGAGGTGGTAAATACGTGGCTCAACTACCTATATTTAAGGCCCCCCCTCCATCACAAGTATAAACTATGCCAGCTTTTACAGGTATATTTGGGACACAGCAAATACCCCTGGTGGACAGGAACAGAGTTTAGGAAATTAAGCAGGGAAAACTCACTGCTGGAATATACAAGTCTGGGGCTTTTACAGCCCACCAGGCTCAACTTGTTTGCAATATACTGCTGTATCCATTAAGAACTTGGAGAAAATGTTTAATTATGTATTCCTTAGACACACAGCGTTCACCCCAACATTTTGAATCCTGCCTGTTCTCTGGATATTAGTGAAGCTTCAGACTCTTTTGACACCTACTCAATATTTAACTTCTATAGTTGTGACGATACTGGAGAGTCTAATAAAAGACCACATAGGGCCAGATTCAGGATGGTGAGCGGTTCTTTATTCCGGCGTAACGTTGCTCATTTACGTTACTCCGCCAAAACTTTAGGAGAAAGTACTGTATTCACAAAGGACTTGCTCCTAAAGTTGCGACGGCGTAGCGAAAATGGTCCGGCGGAATTCAAATTGGGCGGGTAGGGGGCGTGTAGTATTTAAAATAGGCGCGATCCCGCGGCGAACGTACTGCGCATGCGCCGGCTGTCAATGTATCCCAGTGCGCATACTCCAAATTATGACGGTGTTTTGGAAGTGAACGTCAATGACGTCAATCCCCATTCACGGGCGAGTTACGCAAGCGACATAAAACTTTTTCAATTCGATGCGGTCACGGCGGCCATACTTATCATAGGATGCGCCTGCTTTTTGTTGCTTTATCTTTACGCCGGGAAAACCCTTACGTAAACGTCGTAAAGTGACTGCGTCGGGCTCGCGTACGTTCGTGAATTGCCGTATCTCGCTGATTTACATATTCTCTGCGTAAATCAGCGGGAACCCTAGCGGCCATTTTAAAATTGCAGTTCCGATACGACAGCGAAATACAATGACGCCGCTCGTATCTTAACTCAATCCCGGCGTATCTTGTTTTCTGAATACAGAAAACAGATACGCCGTCGTAGGTTAGAAGTTACGCGGCTTATCTAGAGATAAGTCGCGTAACTTCTACCTGAATCTGGCCCATAGATGAGTTCTTGCTGGAAAAAAGTGTTTTAAGTATCAGACAGCATGGATTCATGAAAGGCAGAAGTTGTCAAAGAAATTTGATTTCTTTTTATGAAGAGGTAAGTAAAACCTTGGACAGAGGAGTGGCGGGCAGGGCCGCCATCAGGGGGGTACAGACAGTACACCTGTAAGGGGCCCGGGGGTCCCCAGGGGACTGAATATTTACCACACCCTAGCCAATCCATGGAGGACCCAGTGTGCTTTTTTAGTCCTAGAGGGGTTTTCTTTCACTGATGTGCATTTTGTTTGTTCTAAGTATTTGGGATGTTGGCTTTGGCACTTCATACTCCATTTAGCTCTTATGCCTTTTTGAATTTTGACTAGGTATTAAATAAAGCTGTATACTCCTTCATATTGGGCTTCAAGTAAAGCAATATTGTGCATAGGCTTTTTTTTCCATTATGGCTGATTATCAGGTGAAGGAGTAAGATACCTTTATGTCCAATCTACACCAGGATTTTGGACAGAAGTAATCGGTCAATAATATATTTTATTCTTTCAAATTTTAGTCATATCTTGGAGAAAAAGTCACTTCTGTTTTGTCACATTAGATCATTTAAAGATTATTTAATATAAAGAGAGCATTAAAAAATAAACTGAAAAAAATTAATAAAACAAATCTGGTGGGTGGGGTGGCGCTATACGTCATTGTGTTGGAGGAACCCTCCACCCCACGCCTCAACTGCCTATATTTAAGGCCCCCCCTCCATCACAAGTATAAACTATGCCAGCTTTTACAGGTATATTTGGGACACAGCAAATACCCCTGGTGGACAGGAACAGAGTTTAGGAAATTAAGCAGGGAAAACTCACTGCTGGAATATACAAGTCTGGGGCTTTTACAGCCCACCAGGCTCAACTTGTTTGCAATATACTACTGTATCCATTAAGAACTTGGAGAAAATGTTTAATTATGTATTCCTTAGACACACAGCGTTCACCCCAACATTTTGAATCCTGCCTGTTCTCTGGATATTAGTGAAGCTTCAGACTCTTTTGACACCTACTCAATATTTAACTTCTATAGTTGTGACGATACTGGAGAGTCTAATAAAAGACCACATAGGGCCAGATTCAGGATGGTGAGCGGTTCTTTATTCCGGCGTAACGTTGCTCATTTACGTTACTCCGCCAAAACTTTAGGAGAAAGTACTGTATTCACAAAGGGCTTGCTCCTAAAGTTGTGACGGCGTAGCGAAAATGGGCCGGCGGAATTCAAATTGGGCGGGTAGGGGGCGTGTAGTATTTAAAATAGGCGCGATCCCGCGGCGAACGTACTGCGCATGCGCCGGCTGTCAATGTATCCCAGTGCGCATACTCCAAATTATGACGGTGTTTTGGAAGTGAACGTCAATGACGTCAATCCCCATTCACGGGCGAGTTACGCAAGCGACGTAAAACTTTTTCAATTCGATGCGGTCACGGCGGCCATACTTAACATAGGATGCGCCTGCTTTTTGTTGCTTTATCTTTACGCCGGGAAAACCCTTACGTAAACGTCGTAAAGTGACTGCGTCGGGCTCGCGTACGTTCATGAATTGCCGTATCTCGCTGATTTACATATTCTCTGCGTAAATCAGCGGGAACCCTAGCGGCCATTTTAAAATTGCAGTTCCGATACGACGGCGAAATACAATGACGCCGCTCGTATCTTAATTCAATCCCGGCGTATCTTGTTTTCTGAATACAGAAAACAGATACGCCGTCGTAGGTTAGAAGTTACGCGGCTTATCTAGAGATAAGTCGCGTAACTTCTACCTGAATCTGGCCCATAGGTGAGTTCTTGCTGGAAAAAAGTGTTTTAGGTATCAGACAGCATGGATTCATGAAAGGCAGAAGTTGTCAAAGAAATTTGATTTATTTTTATGAAGAGGTAAGTAAAACCTTGGACAGAGGAGTGGCGGGCAGGGCCGCCATCAGGGGGGTACAGACAGTACACCTGTAAGGGGCCCAGGGGTCCCCAGGGGACTGAATATTTACCACACCCTAGCCAATCCATGGAGGACCCAGTGTGCTTTTTTAGTCCTAGAGGGGTTTTCTTTCACTGATGTGCATATTGTTTGTTCTAAGTATTTGGGATGTTGGCGTTGGCACTTCATACTCCATTTAGCTCTTATGCCTTTTTGAATTTTGACTAGGTATTAAATAAAGCTGTATACCCCTTCATATTGGGCTTCAAGTAAAGCAATATTGTGCATAGGCTTTTTTTTCCATTATGGCTGATTATCAGGTGAAGGAGTAAGATACCTTTATGTCCAATCTACACCAGGATTTTGGACAGAAGTAATCGGTCAATAATATATTTTATTCTTTCAAATTTTAGTCATATCTTGGAGAAAAAGTCACTTCTGTTTTGTCACATTAGATCATTTAAAGATTATTTAATATAAAGAGAGCATTAAAAAATAAACTGAAAAAAATTAATAAAACAAATCTGGTGGGTGGGGTGGCGCTATACGTCATTGTGTTGGAGGAACCCTCCACCCCACGCCTACGGCCGCCGTGGGCGGTTTGGCGCTCTGCACGGCATTGATTGCCCAGCACTAAGTCTGGAGGACTTGGCTCCCTAATCAGGATGGGGTAGGTGTGTGTTTGTGTGTATATATATATATATATATATATATATACCACATGGCTGATAATCAGCCTCTGTCTTGATGAATCTGGCCAGACGCATGCCTATTGCACAGTCTCACTGTGGTAAGTCACACACACCTGTGTATCCTGTGTCTTAACTGGACTTTTTATTCATCAATCCTTGGACCAATCTATCTTTTATATCATATTTACTACTTTTTTTAATTCATTATTAGTACTCTTTCATAGTCTGCTTGACAGCAATCTTATGCCCAGCACCCCTACCCACTGATGTATCCTTGAAGTTGAGGGGTCCTTGTGCACGCATGGTAGATCAGCAGTGTGTCCTCTTGCCCACTGATTGGAGAGTGACATGTATCAGACCCCATCTGATAGGATTGATGTCTGCTTATGCGTATATATTTATCAATTGTAAGGTGACATTTAAATTACCGTTTTTCGTGCACAACTTTTATCCACACGTGTGCATATAATGATAGGTTTATTTTCTGTAATCTAATACTAATTGCGTGATATTACTTTCTGGAAACGCTCATACCCATTTTTTTCCCTGAAGAAGAAAGTCATCTTCCGTAACATGTTGGGATTCATTTAAGAATTTCACCCAGGCTGGCCAAATGTCTCTGTTGGCAGTCCTATAGGTGCATCTTTATGTGTTTGGGTATTGTTATCATTGAATAAAATATGCAATTTTGTATGTCTATTGACTAAGTGTGTTTTTTTTTTACTGTATATGTCTAATAAAATTGGTACTACTCTTTTAGACCCATTTTTTTACGGTTCTGCCGGTTCTGCACTTAAGATCCAGACCAATATGCAGGTAAAGGACCAGGCCCCTTTTTGCGATTTGGCACTGCGTCGCTTTAACTTACAATTGCACGGTCGTGCGACGTGGATCCCAAATAAAATTGGCGTTCTTTTTTTCCCACAAATAGAGCTTTCCTTTGGTGGTATTTAATCACCTCTGCGGTTTTTATAGAGCGACATTTTTGAAAAAATCAATATTTTTTACTTTTTGCTATAATAAATATCCCCAAAAAAGATATAAAAAAACGTTTTTTTTTCCTCAGTTAAGGCCGAAATGTATTCTTCTACCTATTTTTGGTAAAAAAAAATTGCAATAAGCATTTAACGATTTGTTTGCGCAAAATTTATAGCGTTTACAAAATAAGGGATAGTTTTATGGCATTTTTATTAATCATTTTTTTTACTACTAATGGCGGCGATCAGCGATTTTTTTCGTGACTGCGACATTATGACGGACACATCGGACAATTTTGACACATTTTTGGGACCATTGTCATTTTCACAGCAAAAAGTGCTATAAAAATGCATTGATTACTGTGAAAATGACAATTGCAGTTTAGGAGTTAACCACTAGGGGCGCTGTAGGGATTAAGTGTTACCTCATGTGTGTTTCTAACTGTAGGGGGCGGGGCTGGACTTGTGACATCACTGATCGTCTTTCCCTATATCAGGGAACAGACGATCAGTGACACTGCCACTGTGAAGAATGGGGAAGGTGTGTTTACACACACCTCTCCCCGTTCTTTAGCTCCTGTGACCGATCGCGGGACATCGGCGGTGATCGCGTCCGTGGGTCCCATGGCCACGGTCACGGAAGTTTCGGACCGGGTCGCAGGCGTGCGCGACCTACGGCTTGGCACTTAAAGAGGACGTACAGGTATGTTTTTGTGCCCAGCCATGCCATTCTGCCAACGTATATCGGCGTTAGGCGGTCCTTAAGTGGCTAAAGTCCCAGAAGGGTTTCCTTTCACTAATGTGCATATTGTTTTATCCATGGAGAAGAGTGTCCAGAAAGTGTCTGGGGAGGTGATAAATTATTTGGAGCTCTGGAGAGGGAGTTCTTTCCCTGTCAATGAGAGTTATAAAACTTCTGGAGCTGCTGCCTAGGGTGACCACATTTCCAAACTACCATTCAGGGACACCCTCCATTCCTAAATCAGCTTGTGCTGTAACAAATTACAGTAAAGTGATTGGACACAAGAGGCGGGATTTATGATTTCTCCAATCACAAGCAGGGGGCGGGATTGTGCTCCTCCAGGCATTCCCGGGCAGGACAAGTACTGTCAGTGAGTAAGGCTGTGATGTGGCAGCCTTTTTTGGGGGCATTAGATTGGCCCTGGGGGTGTCTGTGTTAGTTTCATTCCGGGGAACACTGTATTGTCCTGGAATGAATGTGCCCGGGACAGACCTGCAAAATGCCGGACTGTCCCGGGCAATCTGGGAAACGTGGTCATCCTACTGCTGCCCCTCTGAGGCAGCCTGTGGACTGAGTAGTTGTTCTCTGTTCTGAGGTCTTAGCTGTGGCAGAGCTGGGACCTGAAGCAATCTTTTTGAGGAGTTGGCTGTGGGACTTCACCCTATGGGATTTGGTCTGGAGAAGGATTGTCTTCCTCTATGGGAAGTGTCCACAGTAGGCTGGAAGGTGTGCATCTGTCCTGGGGTGAGTACTGACCCTGAATTGTGATCCCTGGTAAATGTGTGCTTTGGGATGTAAGTGCCAGAGGTAGCTATGGACTAAGACGGCTTTCATAGGGTCCCAGAGTACTGGCCATTCCCCTGCGTCCTCAACCGAATCCATGTATGGGACCTTGGGGTGGAGTGCCCCCCTGCTATTGTGCAGCCTTTTGAAGTATCTCATGCCCTAATCTCTCTCCTGTTTAAAGTTCTTAAACCAATAAATATTAAAATAAGACATCCCCCTAGCGTTATTGGAGCTACTGTGCATGGACTAGTACTTGTGGAAGAATCGGCTATTACCAGCAGCCCCTATGGGGGTAGCACTTCAGAAAATTTCTAGGACCAGATGAGTTTTAAAATAACATAGACATAAAGTAATGGATGTTTTATATGTTTCTCTAGAGTTTATGCTAGATACCAACCATATCACTTCTCCAAAAGCAAACCTTCTCCCTCTTTATTTAATACTCAATTCATCAGTGTCTAAATAGAATTTGACTCTTCCACCTAATACGGAAACTGGTTTCTAAATGAACGATCGCTTTCAGGTACCTCTCCTTCCGTCTCATTCAAAAATGACAAATAATAGAGGAAATTTGAGGGACGATTTTTGCATTTTCTGCTTGAATCACTTTACAAGCAACTTTTTTTTTTTTTTTTAACGCACACAGCTATGGATTAATAATTATGCTGGTGTCTCCCCCCACATCTATTTTCTCTGGTGCTAATTGTCGTCAAGACCAATCAGAGAGTCTAATTACAATCCAAGTGGAAAAGAAGAGGTAATTTTCATGTTGAAAGCGTGAGCTGGAAAAAAAGGAGGAAATTAAAAATGGAAACGTTCAGAATAACAGAAGTCACACGAGCGTGCAATGCGGTCAAAAATAGCATCAAGCTCTAAAGAACACTTAAGACCTGTCAAGGTAGAAGAAGCCCTGCATTGTGCTTTGTAGCAAGGGTCTTTGTTAGATTGTTTTTACAAGGCTGCTGAACATCATCCGAGCAGTCCTGTGATTACCACTCCTCAATGCCTTATCTTGTCGTATTCACTTGAGGCGGTTGGATACTTTTTGGTGGTGGAAGGTGATTGTGACTTCTGGGTTCATGCGTCTGTATATTAGCTGCATCCAAAGTGGAAAGGTCTCACTGGCAAGACTAGAGGGGGCTTCATTCACAAAGTCTTGCGATCACCATATCACCAAGCACCATATTGTATTAAATGTAACTTAAAGTGGAGCTTCACCTCCCCATCAACTTTATATCCTTCATATTCTGGTTCCCCACTCTAATAGAATTGGATATCCTTATTTGTTTTGGATGGGGAGGGGCTTTCTTGGGGACCCCTCCCTGCACCTTATTTCTTGCAGGACTAGAAGTACATCTACAGTGCTTGCAGCCACCTGAGATACTCTGTAGTGCATGCTTCCACTGTGTCATGAGAAGGGGCTGACTGTCTATTCATGGTTTTTGCAGCCACACCCCAGGTGAAAGAAGGAACCCTCCCATGAAGATGGTGGAGTAGGAACAGGTGTGCTGTGGCAAAGTTGTGCTCCCTATGGAACACTGCTGGATCCTAAAGCCTCGTACACACGTACAGGTTTCCCAGTGGACTTTTTACCGCCGGAAAAGCTGAGAACCTGCTCGGTCAGTCTTTCCCCCTACACAAGGCCGGGTTTCCCGACAGGAAAACTGCCATGAGAGCTTTGGTCGGGAATCCCGGTCGTGTGTATGCTCCCCCGCAGGCTTTTCCCATAGGAAAACTGCCGGGTTAAAAACTGCGGGAATCCCGGCAAGAAAAAAGGAAACGTTCTAATTTTTCCCGCCCGGATTGCTGGCGGTTTTCATGTCAGGAAAACTGCCAATGGGAAAACTGGTAGTGTGTACAAGGCATTAGGCATTAACTTCTGCTTTAACCGCTTAACGACCGCCGCATGTAAATATATGTCCACAGAGTGGCACGTACAGGCAGATGGACGTGCTGGCACGTCCCTGCCTTCCCGTGGGTCGGGGGTCCGATCGGGACCCCCTCCGCTACATGCGGCGGTCGGTAAGCCTCTGGGAGCGATCTGGGATGAGGGGGCGGCTATTCGTTTCTGTCCGCCCCCTCGCGATCGCTCCCAGCGAATCCGCTTCCCCCCGCTGCCCGTCCTCTGCCTTTGTAATGTAAACACAGGCAGAGGAAGTGATGTCACCTCTCCTCTCGGCAGTATTTTCGTTTCGGCGAGAGAAGACATCACATAGTAATTTGCACAACACTACACTGACACCAGTACACATAGGCACACTTAAAGCGGATCTCCACCCTAAAGTGAAGATCCGCTGATCCGAACACTCCCCCCCTCCGGTGTCACAATTGACACCTTTCAGGGGGGAGGGGGGTGCAGATAGACACGTATCTGCACCCACTTCCGGCCCAGCATTCACGGGCAAAAGACGGGCATTACATCACATCCCGTCTCCCGCCCGTTGTGTGCTGGGAACACTCGGCTCCCAGCACACAGCTGGAGCCAATCGCGGGCGCAGCGCGACTCGCGCATGCGCCGTAGGGAACCGGGCAGTGAAGCCGCAGCGCTTCACTTCCTGGTTCCCTCACCGTTGGATGGAGGGGGAGCAGCAGGGTGATGAGCGATCGCTCATCCTCTGCTGCGGACGGCGCTGGACTCCAGGACAGGTAAGTGTCCTAATATTAAAAGTCAGCAGCTGCAGTATTTGTTGCTGCTGGCTTTTAATATTTTTGTATTTGTGAACCATCCGCTTTAACCCCTCCAAACCACCCCCCTCCCCCAGCCCCCTATCACAGTGTCACTAATAGCAGTGATCATATATTTACTGATCACTGCATTTAGTGTCAGTGTGACAGGCAGTTAGTGTTAGGTCCAGGGTAGCCCCCTATCCCCCTAATAAAGGTTTAACCCCTTGATCACCGCCCTAGTTAACCCTCTCACCCCCTATTATCACTAAGCAATCGGTTTTCTGCCGAATTGTAAAAACACCTTTGGGCATTTAGCAGCATATTGGTCCGGGGCTTAAGTGGTTAATGGGAGCCCCTGCTAAAATTCTTGATAATGGCAGGTGCAAGAGGATAACTTGGATAGGTGGATAAGAAATATGGCTGAGAGATCTCATTTTTATGCACTTGTTGCACGATGGTGGACTTGTGTTCTGTGCTGTGGGGATGGCACACATTTGATCTTAAATTTTAGTTATATCTATTACAGTAGCGCTGGAATTTGCTACCTGTTGGTTCCATTCATCTTCTCTGATTGCATTACTCCCTTGCTGGCCATTACCAGATCAGCAAGATTTTGCTCAGTGACTGCTCCCATGCAAGTAATAAAGATTCTGCACTGTGTCAGCCTGGGAGAGAACGGCTTCCAATAGGTAAAATGACGTCTACACCCTCATGCGTGGTGTTGCCAGAGGCAGAATTACTGCTGTAACATGGAACTCCTACAACGTCACTTTCTCACTGGCAGAATATCACTCCTAGTGAGGGAGCATGGACCACAAAGATCTAATATGCAGAAAATGATTGGCTAAACTACACAAGTGTTTATTTGATATTTATTTTTACTTTATTTTGGCTTTTCAAAATAGTAGAATATTGTAAAACTTTAGTAAAACATTACATTTTGTATAAAGATGTACATATTGGACCAATAAAAGGGAAACCCAATGGATCTAGTCTCAAAAGAGGGACAGTCTGTCCAAATAAGGGACAGTCGAGGGCTATGCCCACCAGACCCCACCTATGATTCAAATATCATTTTTAGGTGGACTGACCTTTTAAACCACTTAAAAAAATTACAATAAAGATCGTGATGTGATTATAATCTAACCTGCAGAAAAGAACAAAAGCTAATTTCTCCTCTGAAACCCTTTAGTCTCTTTGCTCTTTATTTTGCTCTTGGCCTAGTCTGTGAATGCTTTACAGTCAATATTGCCTTGCCTAATTCACCACCAAAAGCATTGTGGAAGTACAGCTAAGTTGGAACCCAAGCCAAAACAAATTCTTAAAAATAGCTGGCAAAAGTTACCTCCAGGCCCCAAATGGTTAATGCCACAATTCTGTAATCAAGAGGAGAATGATTTATAGCATATTGGTGGGGGTCCTCGGGGTCGGGAAGTAAGCAAGAACAGCTGAGACAGTACTTCAGAGCCTCCTATACATAAATAAACAATTTCACACCTTAGCCGAGAGCGCTCCATCATTAATTGCTACCTACGTGTATTAACATTCTGATACACAGTATGAAATTGTAGCCATCTGTCCGTTTTCATCACATGACTGCGGCTGGGAGAGGGGCGCAGAAAGGAGATAGTCAGAGTGGGTATCAATCATCTTCACCAAAAACACCTGCACCGATGCCCCCATTCCATGTGTTACTCTAAAAATTCCAGCATTTTCCCTGTGTAACTTGCTTCATTATCCACCTTTCTTTTTTGTTCTGCAGGATCTTTATAGTCATGAGATGAACTAGATAATCACAAGTGATGGTACATTTGCATCACATGACTACAAGGCGTGTATCATTTTGATTAATAAATACATTGCATTGCACATAAGTATCTGTCCATTTCTCAGGTACAGTTACTTACTCTTCTTTTATGATTCTTTAGTTTACTGTGCCCACAATTTGTCAGCTGGATGCTGTAGGTTATCTGTACAAGCGCAGAATTTCTGTGTGTATACAACAAAATTATTGTACTGTGGCTGGCCTTAAAGTGGTCCTTTCAGTAACCTTACACGCCATTATCATTAAAAAGCAATTATTGAGCTCTGGTCCAGTGATTTTTCATATATTGAGATAATTAGGGATGAGCTCAGGTGTTTGCGTATACTAGTCTGAACCCGCCTGAGCTATCCCACCTGGAAGTTGTCACTGCAGACTGCCAATCATAAGTGGCTGAGGCATTCCCTGCACCACAGCTGCAAATAAACTCACCGGCCACTTTATTATGTACACCTTGTTAGTACTGTGTTGGACCTCCTTTTACCTTCAGAACTGCCTTAAAGTGTAATGCTGCGTACAAACGGTCGTTTTTTAAAACGTCATTTAAATTGATCGTGTGTGGGCAAAACGTCGTTTTTTGTCTTCAAAAAAACGACAAAAAAAAAATTCCAACATGCTTGAATTTTTTGTGTCGTTTTTCAAAACGTCGTTTTTTGTTTCACAAAAAGTCACCGTGTGTCGCAAAAACGTCGTTCAAAACAACGTTTTTCAACCCGCGCATGCCCAGAAGCTAGTTATGAAGCGAGCTTCAATGGAAAAGAGTGGTGAACGTAACCTCGCTTTTTGTGAAAAAACGATGGTGTGTATGCAAAATTGTCTTTGAAAAGTGACGTTTCAAAAACGTCGTTTTTTACTTCACAGAAAACGTCGTTTTTTTTCATCGCAAAAAACGACCGTGTGTACGCGGCATCAGAGTTCACCTTTACAGAAAAATTTGTAAGGTGAACTCAAACAGGACACCCACCTCGCCCCCCTCCCCAGTCCCGCTGACCTGAATGGCGGTAATCGCCCGTTCTGTGCAACGGTATAGCCATCTCACGGCTCCAGGGCTTAGAAATCCTCTCAGCTTTCTCCTCTTCTTCCTCCCTGCTGAGAGGACGGGCAACGCGGCTTCTGATTGGTCCGCGCCACCCATGTGACACCGCTGACCAATTAAAATGCTCCTAAACATACCTCCTGATGGGATACGTTTAGGAGATCAAGTTCCGGGGATTTCTAAGCTATAAGGTGGCTATAACCCATTTTAGACCGGTGGAAACGGTCCATCAGACCGTTCTCATCAGATGGACTGATCGAGTGTACACGGCATAAGTCTCCAAGAATACAAAACATTAAATATAAGTTTTGGGTGAACTTACCCTTTAGTAGCCCTCACAGTGGCTGTAGCGTACAAACTGCTAGGTATTTGGGGCTGACTATCCATAGCAAAGCCAAGATCTCAGCCCCGAAACAGTGGACAAGGACATAAACAGCGAAACACAATTTACAGTTTGATTACACATTTCATCAGGCAGTCATGAGGCACTTCATTTAGAAGTGTTACATACTTATTAAATACAAATTATTATACACCGTGACTGGGAGAAAGACTTGAATTTCTTTTTTGAATAATTCAGGCCTTGTAACTGCCAGAACCATCTCCTCCTGTAATTATCTTCAAAAAGTAAGAACGATGTGGTCTTAATAGAGCGAGCTGTTAATGATTTATCAATCAATTTATCTGCAAAAATGAGGGCAGAGAGAAAGATAATGCACGTGAAACCCATCTGAAGAGGAAGTCAAGGAGGATCACAAACTTAATGGAGTTAAAACGACTGCACTGTCTACCTGTAAAGTCTTTCTGTACAGCCAGGCATTTGCGCTTATCTATCTGCCTGACGTCTAAAGCCACCCTTAGGGGATTTTCTTCTTTCCATTTACTATCATGCCATCCCAATCTAATGCTGGAAGATGTCAAGAGGAACACCCAGTACCTCTGGGTATAGTAGGGTCGGAAAAGGCCTATCTGTTCTGAGAATGCAGTAAAAAAAAAAAAAAGGGCAGGGGGCATAATGTCAACACTGTTTTTGAGGTATTGACAGTCTGTCACAGATGCTGGGAGCCAATATTCCCTGTTCACTTGGCGCACATCTGTACCATGGGTCATGACCTGGAAGTAACGTATGACAGGTAGTAAAGATGTGGTGCAGGAGTGAACAGGGAATAGTAGTATGTATTCAGCTGTCATTAGATTTGGATGAATAAACATAACCTGTGCCCTGTTTTATTCCTATATGTGCCCATCAGAGTCCCCTTTTACATCAGGGTCCCGATCAGAGTCACCCCTTATATCAGCATCCCCTCTTACCTGGGTTGTACTTATCTGTGCACTCCCTTACATCAATTGCGCCCCTCAGAGTGCCTCCATACATCTATTGAATCCATCAAAGTGCTCCCTTACATAATTTGTCCTCATCAGAATGCCTCTTTACATCCTCTGTCCCCATCAGAGTACCTCCTTACACCAACTGCCCCATCAGAGTGCTTCCTTACATCAACTGCCCCATCAGAGTGGATCATTACATCAATTGTCCCCATCACAGTCCCGTTTTACATCAGGGTCTCCATAAGAGTCATCCCTTATACTATGATCCCCCATCAGAATCCCCGATTACTCGAGTTGTTTCTAATTTTTTCCCCTTTACATCAGTTGTGCCCCTCAGGGTGTCTCCATACATCAGCTTTTCCCATCAAAGTGCCCTCTTACATTAGTTGTCCTCATTAGAGTGCCGCCTTACATCAATTGCCCTAATCAGTGTGCCCCATTACATTAATTGCCCTCACCAGAGTACCTGCTTACATCAGTTGCCCTCATCAGAGTCCCATCTTGCATCAAATGCCCCCATCAGCGTGCCAACTTACATCAATTGTCCCCATCAGTGGTCCATGAATCAATGGATGCACTCTCAGAAACATGGGTTGTCCTCATAAAAGTGCCTCCTATCATCAACTGTCCACATCAGAGTCAGAGTTCCCCATTACCTGGGTTCTTCTTATCTGTGTGCCCCTTACATCAATTGTGCCCCTCAGGGTGCCTCTATACATATTGGTCCAGCAATGCACCAACACCTTTGCAGCCATTGAGCTACATGCTGGGTGTTTGGTGTGCTCCTTTACCTTTAAGGAGGGGTGGCTCCCCTTCAGTTCACCTGCCCCTTTCTATCCATTAAAATGCATGTACCTCCACTGTGGGGACGCTCATTGTTTAGTGTTAGGACAGTAGATTGAGGGGTGCCTTGGCGCAGCTCTGTGGCTCACGCATGCGTTTGCAAATGCATGCGGACAAAACCCCTGTTTTTAACGCATACTGTTAGACAGGTAAATTGGTTGATTTGCAAGCTGGTCGGTGAGTAGGCTTGGTTTTCCCCTGGGCATTCCCCAGGTTAATTTTATCTGCCTCTATACATCAGCTGTCCCCATCAAAGTGCCCCCTTACATCAGTTATCCTCATCAGTGTGCCTCCTTACATGAGTTGCCCTAATCAGTGCGCCCCCTTACATCAGTTGCCCTCATCAAATTGGTCCTTTACATCAGTATCCCCCACCCTTTACATCAACTGCCCCCATCAGAGTACCATCTTACATCAAATGCCCCCATCAGAGTGCCACAACTAAAATCTGATTCAAGCTCAACTGGAAACCATCATCCTGATTGTGCAGGTGTGCAGAGTCTTTGTAGTATAGGGGCTCTCCATGGTTCAGGGCTCCTTTCCTGGAGGCAAGTAACACAAGCAACATGTGTGAACAGACACTGGGAGAGTGTTTGTTCTGGCCATAAGGAGAAGAGATCTGACTGTGAGTATTTAGGCAGGAGCCTGTGCAGCCCCAAGTTAGGCAGTTTGTTGGTCACAAGGTTGAATGAGATAATGTGGTGTGTCTGTGCAGAGAGGGGGCTACAGAGTCCAGATAATCAGGAGGCTGAAAAAAATTATATTTTCTGTTGTCACAATGAAAACCCATGCGAGGCAATGGCGGTTGTTGCTCAATTTTCTTGAGGGGGGGGAGGGGTCAGCACCACCTCATTTGTCCAGCTAGTAAGGGAATGACACATGCAAGTAGTTCAAGATGATTCTGTAGGGTTGCCACCTGTCCGGGACAGTCTGGGTATTTGAATCATGTGTCCAAGTTTCAGTCCACCTGAAATCTGAACACATTGTTTAGACAGAAAAAAGGTGGATAGTGGCGCTGTAACCACCAATGCTGGATAAACGTCCATTAATACAGTCCTTGTTATGATATTCTTAGGGAAACAAGAGATAGGTAACCTGGGCTGGGAACAAGGGGAGAATGGGAAAATAACCTGTATATAAAACAACACAAATCCATTATCCAGGGCTAGCCTCCAGGGGAAGTCGAGAGTAAACTCCAATATATGCAGAGAAAAAACAGAGAAAGGCACCTCCAGGTTAGGAACAGTGACATTTTAATTGACAACAAGTGCATTTATCCACTTACAAATATGGTAATGTTTATCTGACACTTGTCCTTTAAAAAGCCCTTCAATGGCATCCGTCTGTGGCTGTGAAGCTGTATCAGCTCTCCTGCAGGTGTCTGTATTGGTGAGATGGGTTCTCTCGACTTACAGGAAATCTAGGTGGCCGAGGTGCTGGGACCGAGGCTTGGTCCAGGCTAGCAGGCTGGTGTTGAAGCGCAGCGTCGGGCATTATGGCATCAAGGGCAGACTGACGTCATCACGCCCGACGGAATTTTGGCTCAAACTTGAGTTGCATACACACAGTCACACAAAATTTGACCGTCAAGAATGCGGTGATGTACGACATTACAACGAGCCGAGAAAAATTAAGGTAAATGATTCCGAGCATGTGTAAAATTGTTTCTGAGCATACGTGTTTTTTTTCCGCGTCGGAATTACATATAGACAATGAATATAAATGAATATAGAATATGAATTCCCCATAGCATTAGGCACTTCATCCAGCAGTAATAGCACTCATGTCCTTCAGAGCTGACAGACTGAAAGCCTGATTGGGATCAGCGGGGCGGAGAAAGAGTTAACAGCTGCAGAATGAAAGATTCCTGCATTCCATTAGTGGTAAAAAAGCTCTATTAATGCTGTGCGCTTGCACTTCACCTCCATAAACATTAACCGTGGATCATCATTAAACATTTCTTTGTTTTACAGAAGAGGAAGATAAGAATACATCGCCGTTACAAGACTAAACAGAAACACAGGGACGTTTTTGGCAGATGTAGAGCAGGTCTGGCCCAGTCAGAAAATCTTTGTTCATTAGCAAAACCGGGCCAGGAATATAAAAAAAGAAAGATGAATAAGACAGCAGTTTTTATTGAAGCACCGTAAAGCAGAACTTAACTGTATCTGAGCACCACAAAATCAAAAAGACTGTTTAGTTAATTTTTAACATTCAAAGCAAGCTCTCCTATACTGTACATCTATATCTCCATGCTTTATTTTGTAGAGAAATCACTTTGAACCCCCCCTCTAGCATTTGTAGCTGTAGCCATCTTGAGTAAGGGCAGATGATTCATGTAGCATTAACATGATGGAATCCATCTGAATTTAGCTCACACATGCAGGCATGAGGATGTGCTTAGCTGAGAAAGGCCCTCCTCCAAATCAGTGTTGCCAACTGCTCGTTAATTTACGGGCAGCCCCGTAAATTTCAGCCCATTTTGGGGCTGCCTGTAAATGCCCGTTACGGGCAGTGGCGCCCGTAAAAAAGATGGCTGCAGGCCAACCATGCAAATTCGCATGCGCCGTAATGAAGCCTGTCGGGCTCGGGAAAGATCATACACGCTCGCATGCGCAGTAACTTAATGCCGCCACCTGGCTCCATTTTAAAATGGAAAGCATATGGTGTGGCAGTGCCCAGTCAACTTTCTACAGCAGAAGAGGAGCCAAGGACAGTGGGGACAGTGACACACAGTTTCTGACCATGTCCTTTATCATGTCTGCAGTCTCTGCAGATCTCTGACCATCTCTTGCATCATGTCCGCAGGCTGTGAGGGGGAGACTGGAGAGGAGTCGAGAGTGAGAGCGCCACTGGGATGGGGGTCATGGGAGGAATCAGACATGTGTGGACTGTGTAGAGGAGACTATAGGATAGAACCAAAGCCACCAAGCTGGAGCCACCTGACCGAGCCTTGCATTGTGCACCTAAGAGGTCAGTGACAACAGAATGTATGTATGTTGGTTGGACAATTTCCAGAAACAGACAGGTATGTATGGTATTCCTGGTGATTGATAAAAAGAGAAGTAAAACAGACTACGCTCTCTCAAGAATAATGGGATTTTATTTGGAGATAGTATTGCCCGGATTCACGTAGGACTTACGCTGACGTATCTGGAGATACGCCGTCGTAAGTACAAATGTGCGCCGTCATATCTCTGCGCCGATTCCCCAAGCTAGATATGTCCAAAAATGGGCTTAAGCCGCCCAATGTAACTTGCCTATGCCAGCGTATCGTGGGCGCATAGTTACGCTTGACGCATTCGGCGTACCCATTCTAAATATGCAAATGAGTAAGATACGCCGATTCACAAACGTACTTGCGCCCGGCGCATGTTTTAAGCGAATTGGGTAAGGGTTACGTCCGGCGTAAAGTTATTCCCCATATTGGAGGCGCAACTCATGCAAAGGTATGGACCAGGGAACGAACGCTGTCGATTTTTACGTTGTTTAAGTAGTACGTGAATAGGGCTGTGCGTAGATTACGTTCACGTCGTAGGCAGTGTTTTGACGTATCTTAGGCAGTTATTTCGACATGACTGTGAGCATGCGCACTGGGATACGTCCAAGATACGACGCATGCGCAGTTTGTTTTTTGAAGCTCAGCCCATCATTTGCATGGGGTCACACTTCATTTAAATATATCACGCCCACTTCCATCTACTTTGACTTACGCCGACGACTATAAGCTACGCCGGCACAACGTTGGGAGCATTTGCTTTGTGAATTCCATGCTTGCCTCTCAACGTTGCGCCGGCGTAGCGTAAAGAAGATACGCTACGCCCGCATAAAGATGCGCCGAGGTACGTGAATCTACACCATAGTCTGTTACTAAGGTGAGCACACGAACAAAACATTATTTAAATAGGTAAAAATGTATTAAATAGCATCAGATAAAAATCACACAGTCATAATACATATTTAGACCATGAGTTGATGCATGAAATTAGATGCTTGGATATGCAGGGGGCTAACATGTTTCGCAAAATGCTTCTTCAGGGAACCGCATACATTTCATCTGGTCTGTAAAATTGGACGACTTAGACGCATTATGGCGCAGGTGTCCACCCGTCACTAAGGTGCCGTCTGTGGCTATTAACCTCATGGAACCCACCAGAATGGCAAGTGAGGGTATTGGATCGTGATATCGGAAATTGTGCATTCAGAATAATCTGGCCGGTAATATAGTGGTAGATTCGTCAGTGTTTTAGTCGTCGATCTGGCAGTGACATATGGTTCACTGTGCTGATGACATACAGATACTATTTAAAAATGTATACCTTTTTAAATAATTTTTTGTTTGTGTGCTCACCTTAGTAACAGACATACTATCTCCAACTAAAATCACATTATTCTTGAGAGAGCATAGTCTCTCTTTTACTTCTCTTTTTAGTGGTCAGTGACGGCGTCAACGCCGCCAGGCCAGTCTCAGGGTGGGTCACTGATGTAAAGGAGGAGTGAATACAATAATGTAAGGCAGCACTGTTCTAAAGGTTCCCCCCTATATTAGCCACCCCCTCCCCTTACCTTAGTGTATGCACTGTATGGAAGGTGGTCTCTGATCACCAGAGTGCCCCCCAACATCAGAGTTCCTGCCGTTCCTTTTTATATTAGAGTCTGCAGGATTCCCCCTTACAGTGCAACGGCAATGCTGCAGACCCTGATGTAAGTGGGAACTCAGTGAAATCGGATATAAGGTGGTCTCTGGTCACCCTTACATCAAACTTCCCCCTTAGATCATAATCTGCAGTATTCCCCTTTACATAAGTGTTCACTTTCACTGTAAGGGGGAATCCTGTAGACTCTGATATTTAGGTGGAACTCTGTGCTGTCTGGGTTATAGTAACCCTACCTTCATGTAAATGGAGAATTATGTTTTTTGACTTTTGTTTAACTTAAACACATTGCTAATAGCACTAGCTACATGTTTATAGATTAAATATTGATATTTGCACTGTTAAGCACTGAAAACGGTAATTTTAGGAACTTTATTGAGGTGTCAGTAAAATCAGTCAGTAAAATTTCATGATTCTTGCCAGAATTGGCGCCGTTTGTAAATTGTGGCATCCTGCCAGTAAATGTCACTTTGGGCAGTTGGCAACACTGCTCCAAATGAAAGAAGAAAAAAACTGTGGGATGCATGACATAATTTTGTCCTAGGCCAAAAAACAGAAAGTGATCGAAGAAATGTAAAAAAATTAAATAAAACAAGTAAATATAATATACCTTCCTGTCTATTTACTAATGCTAGCAGCATAAGGATTAAAAATTGTTAATGTTGGTTGATAGAGTTTAGTTCCGCTTTAAAGAGGAAGTAAACTTCCCTTGATTATATTTACTTACGGGTAAGCCTATAATACTGTAAATATCTCCTAAACTTGCACCGTTTAGGAGATATTTACCACATATGCCGCCAATGACGTCATCCGTCTGCCCATGCCGTTTCTTCAGAGCCGTGGTGGAAGTGAAGTCACATGGCTCCGGACAGTCACACAGCCGGAGTCCATTTACCTGGAAGGAAGACAGGCTAGGTTGGATGCGGGGACAACGAGCGCTTTGTTTGCAGGTGAGTTTCACATAATGTGCTAGTATGCAAAGCAAAACAGAAGCATATACAGTACTTCAGCTTAAACGGGACCTAAATATTAACTTTGCTCCGCAAGCTCCAAAAGACCCCTCGACTAGTTTAATTTTTGAAGGAAATTTTAAAATAAAGAGCCAGAAATACACATCTCTTTTTGGTGAATACCATTAATATTTTACAGTGTGAAAAAACATCTGGAATAGAAGCTTGGTAAAAGCAGTGTTAATATTAGCAAAATTCCTGTTTTATACATGGGGAAGTGGTGGAAATGGAAATTGCAGTATAGTAACTGGTAGCATATTAGGTAATGTGTTTATAATGAGGTTTTCTGTAGTTTTGGGCAAACTATTTTGGCCGAGCAAAGGTTCGGCCCGAACATCGCCTGTTCACCTGTTTTTGTGGGGTGCTCCACTTGGGATAATCATCTGCCGAGTGCCCCACAATGCACTGCGTGCTGCACAGTGCATTCTAGGGCCCTAATTGGAAGAAGCATTGCACATGACCAGCGATCAGGTGCAAGGCTTTGCCAATTAGGGCACAGAGCACTGTCAGAGCCCTGATTGAACAAAGTGATGATCACTTTGTCCAATCACGGGTCAGTGCTCATAGTTCTACCCCACACTATAAAAGGTTCCTTCCCACAGGAAGCTTTTGCATTGTGTTGTTGGAGTGGAGATAGATAGAGCAGGAATCAGTTTGCTACTAGTTGGCATTCCGGAATGACAGCTGTGGGATCTTGTTTTGGTCTGCCTGGTAAGTCCTTGTCTAATGTTGTCCCTTCCTTGCAGTGTTCTGTGTTCCCTGTTTTGGGTTCTAGGGGTGGGCAGGCTATAGTGGGTGGGGCCTCTCCACCTCGCTCACGTCAGTCAGGTGATGCAGCAGCCGTACGCAAACTTTTGGTGGGGCTGCGTTCTTTGGACCAATGCTTGGATGCAGGTGTGTCGGCAAGCTTTACGCCTGTGTCAGCTTGGGCTTTGGACTCCCAGGGGACGGGGCAGTTGCTGCAATTCCTGTGCCTGGTCAGGGGTCGGTGGTGGCAGTATTATCGGGGAATACAGTGGCTCTGGGGTCGAGTGTCATTCCCCCTGCAGACTCTGCGCAGGACTCGGTTTACCTGCCTGATTCAGCCAAATGCGAAGTGTATGTCTGTTTTGAAGGTCCCCTGGGAGCTCATCTCAAATCTGAGATTCGGGAAAGGATCTGGTGGGGGGGAGTATGTGGTGATCTTCAGGTTAGTCTGCCTAGAGAAGTTTAATTTGGATAGGGTTAAACCGGAAGAGTCCAAGAAGGAACATGAGGAGAAGCGTCGCTATAGGTTGATTCCGTGTACGTTTAGCAATTGGCTCCAGGAATTGGCCATTTTTGTGAGCGTCATCGTGGAGAAATACCCAGAGAATTATTACCCTCTTTTTTGCTATTTGGATTCCATTAGTGAGGCCCAGAGGATGTATGGGGGTTTGGCTTGGCTGCGGCATGACGAACAGTTTCATCAACGCAAGGTGATACGTCCCTTGCTGTGCTGGGATCATAAGGACATTAGTTTGTGGATGTCCTCTCCACGAGCCTTGACTTAATTTTTTCCAGCAGGGGCCAGGAGTCCGAATGCCCCTGGACAACCGACCACAAAGAGGTGGGGTCAGTGTTGGCAGTTTAATGAGGGTTCTTGCAGGTTCAGCACCAGCTGCCGATTCAAGCACGAATGCTCTCACTGCGGGGGGGGCTTATCCCCTGTCACATTGCATTAAGGCCGGCAAGGCCCATCCCGGCGATGCTGCAGGGAAAAGGCCAGACTCCGGTGAAGGTGGACAGGATGGCCCCCTTTGTAAATAGAATGGGAGGCGTTACAAGCGGGTTTTCACTGGGGTTTTTTTGATCCCTTGCTCCCTTCCTCATGTCCCCCCTGCGGCTGACAACTTGCAGTCAGCTATGTTATACTCCAAGGTGGTTTGAAAAACTTGCTACAGAAGTTTTGATGTGCGGCCCGTTCCCTCATCCCTCTTGGATAATTTGGTGGTCTCGCCCTTGGGTGTCGTTCCGAAGAAGGAGACCAATAAGTTTTGCCTGATCCACCAGCTTCCTTTAACAAAAGGCGGCTCTCATATACCTCGTTTGATGCTGCCGTGTTTTGGGTAAGGCTTTTCGGTAAGGCTTTTCGGTAAGGCTTTCATCTTTTGGGTTGCTGATAGTTGGGGGCTTTTTATGTGGATCGTTACCTGCATATGGGCTGCTCCACCTCTTGCACTTTTTCCGAGACCTTTAGTTCTTTTGTCGAATGAGTGATGCGTGACATGGCGGGTGTTAATTCAGTGATTCACTACCTGAATGACTTTTTATGTGTTGGTTCTCCATCCTCTAAATTATGTGACATGTTGCTGGCTACGGTACAGCACCTGACGTTTTGGTATTCCTCTCGGGGCAGACAAGACCGAGGGCCCCACAGAGGTTATCAAGTTTCTGGGCATAGAGATTGATTCTTGGGCAATGGGGTGTCGTCTGCCTGACGACAAGTTACATGGCCTGAAGGAGGAGGTCTGTTTGGCCTCTGCAAAACACAAGATTCAGCTTCAAGTGCTACAGTCGCTCCACGGTAAGCTTAATTTTGCATGCCGTATCATGCCAATGGGCAGGGTTTTTTTTCGACGGCTGTCTGCTACCACTTCTGGGGTCAATTCTCCCAGGCATTTAATTTGGCTGTCTAGGGAACTCAGAGCCGACCTGATTGTGTGGCATGAATTTTTGGGCAATTTCAATGGCTGGTCCGTCTGGATGGAAGGGCCGGTCAGCAACTATGATGTTGAGCTGTTCGCGGATGCTGCCGGATCCACTGGATGTGGAGCATTCTTAGGGGGTTGGTGGAGTGTGGAGCGATGGCCCGCAGAATGGCGGGAGGCGGGATTCCTGAAAAATTTGGTGCTGTTGGAACTTTTTACAGTAGCTGTTGCTCTGGGGAGACTTGTTTAGCAACAAAGAAGGTTTGTCTCCACTGTGACAACTGGGGTGTAGTGCAGGTGATCAACTCCCTGTCGGGATCTTCCCCTCCGGTGGTACGTCTGTTGCAATATTTAGTTTTGTGTTGTCTTCAGCAAAATGTTTTTCTGTACACTGTGCATATTCCTGGAGTGGAGAACACAGTGGCTGAAGCTCTCTCCCGCTTTCAGTTGGACAGGTTCTGGGAGTTGGCACCTGACGCTGAGCAGCATGGAATCACTTGTCCTCTTTGGCTGTGGCGGATTGCGTTGGAATTGCCTCCGATTTGATTAGAAGCTCCTTGAGATAGTCGACATGGGAGGAACGTCTACAGCGGGTAGGTGTTGACAGGGATAGTTCTGAAGTCAGCCATTTGGTGACTTATTTTGTGTGTTTGTGTTTTACGGCTGGTGTATCTATTTCTGCCATGAACCGAAAATTGTCCGGCTTGATATCCTGCAATCGTTGTTTTTGCAGATGTCCATAGTTTGTTTGTCTGGTTCTGAAACTTTGTTATTCTGGGCGGGTTTTGCTTTGGTCTTTTATGGAACCCTCAGGGTGGGTGAATAAATCAATCCCTCCAAGGTGGCACCAGTCTCATCAGTGCCCATCTATGTAGCCTCACCAGTGTCCATCAATGTAGCCTCACCAGTGTCCATCAATGCAGCCTCACCAGTGCCCATCAATGCAGCCTTACCATTGTCAATCAATGCAGGCTCATCAGTGCCCACCAATGCAGCCTGACCAGTGCAGCCTCACCAATACCCATCTATGCAGCCTGACCAGTGCCCATCAGTGAGAGAACAAAAATCCAGCATCGTAATTCTTCTGGCCGTTCTCTGCATATCACTCCACACTGGCCACAGGCATGAGTTCAGTGAGCAGTGTCGTGCCGAATCGAAAGAGGAATTTATTGGCTTCAATCAGGCATATACGTAGGAACCAGTTCAGTGGGCGTTGCCGCGATCGAAAGAGGAGCATTGCATCGTGGCTCTCCATTTTTTGGAGAAAAAGCACAGGATTGGATGTTGCCATAGCCTTATACAGTCTTACCGCATCTAGCAACCGACCAGGAGGAGAGAGATGTGTGCAGCTGGAGAGACAATGTTGCTGCACCTGTAGAGAGTTGCTGACTGATCCAGGGGACAGAGAATGAGTTGTTGTTTGTGAGTACTTCAGAAGCACTGTAGAGACTGGGTTTGCTACCTGTGAGTACTTACTCTGTGCACACTCCAGGCTCTGTATAGTGGTCTCAGAGTACCGGTCTGGGAACATCATAAACTGTGTGCATCCAGACATCAGCTGTTCCCTAGCCACGGTTTCAGAGTCACTGTTCCCAGTAGCAGTACCAGAGATCGCCTGTTCCAGGCTAATTTGACTGCTTTGCCAGATTCCAAAGGGAGAAATGGTGGGACACTGCCATCTAGAAATCCAAGAAAGGAGATCACAACCATATTAACCAGCTTGAGGGAGGGGAGCTCAATGGAATCTGTCATTGAGGACAGAATGTTTTTTTGTTGGACAGGTAAATCCAGCTATCCCCATCTCAATATCTGTTTCGGTAGGGGTAGTTGAAGGTATGATTCTGGCAGAGAAGTTCTACCTAAAAAAAGACCCAGAACTTTTCAGAATGAGAGGAATGACTCCAAGAGCTGAGGAAGACTGGGGTCATCTGAGAGTGTAGAAGTGTCAGTGCTTCCCCTTTAGTGGTGGTTTGCAATAAAAATGGCTCCATCAGAATGTGTTTTGACTACTACTATTGACCTCAATCAGAGAGCTATACAGCGTCTTTACACCACTCTCTGAACTGAAGATGCACTATAGTGTCTGTCAGAGGCCAATTAGTTCAGTGTGTTGAACTTGAGGAGCAGGTATCACAAGATTTCTATGCCCCTTGAAAATAGAGAGAAAACATCATCTGCCCTTTGAGTTCCTATGATTTTGATTGTCCAAGTTCTGACAGGAGCTCCTGTGACTTTCCAGTGTCTGATGGAGCAACCAGTGCAAGACATGAATTTTACTGTGGTTTTGCAGTAAATGGATGACATAATTGTCTTCAGGAAAGACACTAAAAGAGCATGAGTGACTGGAGAAGGTGTTGAAGAGACATCTTGAAGAGGAGTTTAAGCTTTCACTTGAGAAGTTTCAGTCCTGTCAGCCTTCCGTCTCTTTTTCCAGGCATGTTGTTTCCACCAAATAAGTAGCCACTGAAATTGGAGGTGAGGCGCTGAAATGTTGCAAAATGTTGGTAATTTTTGGGTATCTGTTCTTATTATCAAAGATTTGTGCAGGGGATCACCAAAGTATCCCAATCCACTCAACGAGCTTCTGAAAAATGAAGGAGAAGAAAATGGTCCGGAGCCAATAGATCGGGTCAGGAAAGTCAAAGAGCCCAGAAAATCAAGAGGGTCAATACAGGAGGGGTAGTCCAACCAGTGTGACACTAGAGGAGATATAGGTTCCCTTTAAATCCTGCATGTCATTGGACAGTTTTTTGGATGATTTGACAGACGTAGACAGTGAGAAGTTACGGTTATGGGCTCAATTGTTTTTGCAGGGTTGGGACGTCTGAAGGCTACTAGCTAACTTACTAAGTTATCCGCTGTTGCAGGGGTCCCCCTCATTCCTAAGGCCTTGTACACACGAGTGAATAAATCCGCTGAACATGGTCCGACGGACCATTTCAGCCGAAAAATCCGCTCGTGTGTAGGGGCAAACGGACTGTTCTGGCCGGATTCCTCCGGCGGAAAATTTCCAAAGCATGCTTTGGAATTTTTCCGCCGGAGAGCTGTCCGTCAGATATGTCCGCTGGTTAGTACGGCAAACCAGCGGACATATCTGCCCGCACATGCGTCGTATCCTGTGAATGGATCCGACGCATGCGCGCGGAAGTGTTTACTTCCTTGTGCGGTGACGTGGCGGTCACGTGGCGGCGTCAACGTCACCACGATGTCCGCCGGCGGGGAATTTGATCCCATGGTGTGTACAGCCATCGGATCAAAGCAATCCGGCGGACAGATCCGATGGGAACGGTCCGTCGGACCGTTCCCATCGGATCTATTCCCTTGTGTGTACAAGGCCTAAGAGTGAAGGTGTCTCTTCATCTTGAGTAGGATTTTTGGAGAGGGTTTAGTTGTCTCTTTAAGCTAGGCCCTCTGCCAGGATGAAGGGCTGAACTTAGCTTTTGAACTTAAAGCCTGGGAGGAGCGTGAAGGTGCCTTGTATTTTAGATGAGGTAGAAGCACCTGAAGGTGAGTGTTATGTTTTCTCTGAGAAAGTAGATCTTTTCTATCTGAGACTTCTTTAATGATTTGGCCAAATGCCTCACCAAAAATGGATCTTTCTTGAAAAGGTATATGCGTGAGGTGTCTTTTGCAGGTAGGTTCAGCTGTCCAAGCTTTTAGCCAGATAATCCTGCATATATAAGCCATCCTGGATATTTGTCTCACAAATTGTTTCAGGGCATCCACACAAAAAAGAAGAGCAGTTACATAGTAGTCGAGGTTGAAAAAATACACAAGTCCATCAAGTCCAACCTATGTGTGTGATTTTTTTGTCATTATTACACGGTATATTCCTGTATGTTGTGGTCGTTCAGGTGCTTATCTAATAGTTTGCTTTTTAAATTATCAATGCTCTCCGCTGAATCCACTGCCCGTGGAAGGGAATTCCACATCCTAACCACTCTTACAGTAAAGAACCCTCTACGCAGTTTAACGTTAAACCACTTTTCTTCTAACTTTAGTAAATGGCCACATGTCTTATTAAATTATCCCTTACACGGAAACGTTTTATCCATATTGTGGGGTCACCAGTACAGTATTTGTACACTGAAATCATATCCCCTCTCAAACATCTCTTCTCCAGAGAGAACAAGGGTCATGTTAATTGTTCTTTGCCTTGGTCCAGTTATCTGTGGTTTGGAATACTGAAATAGCAGCCAAAAGTGGTTGCAAGGCTGGGCCTGCAAGGGTAAAGAGAGCTTTTAACAGCATCTCAAATATTCTTCCCTACAGAGTCTGGGTACAGTGTTTTGTTTGTTTAGGACAGACAGCAGGGTCAACCACAGGGATAGACCATTTCATTGTAAACACTTTCTCATCTGAATAGAGATCTTTGGTAGAGTAAAAATCCTTTCAGGAGTCTCCCAATCTTCATTGACTGCCCACTAGTCTATCCATTCGTGAACAGGGAATATTTTACAAGGCTTAGTAGGTCTCTTTGTGCCCAGCAGCTTCCTTCAACACTGCTTATATGTCCTCTTCATTCTCCTCTGATTCAGTGTCATCTAGGACCAGCATATCAGGGTTTAACTGTGGCTGAGAAATGGGAGAGGGAGAAGAGGAAGGAGTTAGAATATGCGATAGCCCAAGTGTAGAACAAGAGGGAGAAAATAGGACAAAGCAACTTACCTTATAAGGGCTTTAGTCAGAAGTGTGTGACCATTGCTGTCATGTAACACCCAGTCATCCATGTAAGCGTGTCTGGTAGGAGTTGGTGATAACCCAGACGTAGACCATCCTGCAAAGGTGGTGAAAGGGCAGGACGAAGCGCCTGAGTACCGTGTAAGGGCTCTAGATGAAAGTAGCAATGAAGTGTGTGACCAGTGGTGTGATGTAAAAAAACAAAAAACAAAAACATACTTGGGGGGCACACCCTAAAAATGCTATACATCTAAGATGGTGCTGCTATAAGACCAAAGACAGAACAAAACAGATTATAGCACACACATGCAAAAATGACATTTATCCTGCAAGGCTAGTTAAAACCACCTGAACATATTCAAAAATAAGGGGGTTCGGTCACACTATATGGTCATATAGTGCTAAGCCCACTTACTGCGACAAAGTACCCCGAATTAGTGGGTCCTAACCTGCTAACCTGTTAATAGAATGAAAGAACCTAGTGTTTCAACCTTGGGAGATAAACTCCTCTATATGGGAGAACTGAAGGGATTCTTCCTATACACTGGTGGCCACTAATGTGAGGTAATGAAAAGGGGGAGTGGTGTGATGTAACACCTGGTCATGCACCTGAGACAGAGTTCTGAGTTGAGGATTTTAAGCCCCATGGTAGAAAATGTATACCATAGGTGAATACATTCCAAACTTAGCCCCATTTTATACAGCAATAGTCAAAGATACAGTGTGAACCTGTCTTTCCTGTTCACGACACTGGACTGTAAAAAGGTTGTGCTTTGTCTGTCACAGTGGGCATACCCAGTGGTGTATTTTGGTTTTGTGCTGCCCTAGGCAAGACTAAAGTCGGGCACCCACCCCCAAAATGTGTCCCACCCCATGCTGTTTAAGATCCACCCTTCATCTGTAAACTCCACCCCTTCCTCTTTAGGCTCCACCTTTTGTGGGTCTCTGGTGGCAATGTGGGGTCTCTGAAAGCTACTTGTGGTCTCTGGAAGTTACATGGAGTCTCTGGTGGATGGTGTGGGGTCTCTGGTGGACTGTGTGGAATCTCTGGGAGCTATGTGGGGTCTCTGGTGGTTTGTGTGGGGTCTCTGGTAAGCTATGTTGGTTCTTTGGGAGCTATATGGGATCTCTGGGAACTATATGAGATCTATGGTGGCTATGTGGCTAACTGAGCCAGTGACATGGGGTTGAGTAAAGTTAACCCCAGCACAAACAAGGCAGACTCCGTTGTGGAGGTCTGAAGTTCCTATTAGAGCCCACCCTGTGAGCTTCAAGAAGAACCTCACTTTTAAAAAAAAAAAATACATGTGACTCATTGCAACCCCACTATCTGCTTTATCTGCCTTGGGTGATCACTGGATGGGTCACCAATAACCAACCACTTTTGAAAGGAAATAATAAAAGAGAAAACAAAAAAGGAAATAATTACAAAAAATATTTAATTAATTGCTTTTTCTTTGCAAAAATTAAGTTCAAGACATTTGTACAAGGCCTGAATTCAGAGCCCTTCAAAAAGCAGAAGACACCCCCTTTAACCCCCTTAACCATCCATACGAAAGAGGGCAACGGAACTGTGAGTTTTATTTCTGCTATTGAGAACCAGGAATTGTTGCGGTGTTAAACTGTGTGGTGAAGAGGGAGTTAACCTCAGGTAGCGGGAGTCTGGGCGCACGTGCTGTGAAACCACGTGCACCTGCAACGTGCCCAGACAAGTTCTTCAGGTAGGAGGAGTTACCCACCCCTGCGTGAGACGTGGGGCAAAGTTTCGCGCCAAACCAACAGAGTGATTGCCCGCCTACGAGAGAGAGGTCTTGAAGTGTCCAGGGAAACAGGATCAAGTGTTCTCCGTTACTTCTACGAATTCCCGTGGAGACAATATTACCTTTCCTGATCCGAGGTTTTACAGATAGACCTCATGGCTTTACTTTTCTCTTTATTGCTGCTTTTAAAGAAGACACAGACAAGAGTTTTTGCCCCTATCAATGTTATGTTTTTATCTCCCCGGATCTACATTTTGGTGCATGTTGTCATGAACAACTTCGGCCACCAGATGGCGCTAGCGGCGCGTTGGCGCGATCGGGACGCGCGCATTCGCGGCAAGGTCGCGAGCGCGATCGCGACATTGCGACGGGAGCGGGCGCGCGCGTTCGCGGCAACGGTGCGCGCGCATCGCACGAACGTCATTCTGGCGCCAAAGGAGGATATTTAAACTTGCTGTCAGCGTTTGCCTCTTGCTGTCCGGTCTACAGCAGTTCCTGAGACTACCTGTATCTACTTACCTGAATCTGTTCCAGACAACCCGGCCTGTTCCTGACTCCGCTTGCCTTCCGCCTGCCCTGACCTATTGCCTGCCTGACGATCCGCTTGCCTTACCCTCTTTTGCCGCTGCTGCCAACTCTGTTGTTGCTCCGGTCTGACTCCTGATCTGCATTGCCTACTATACCTGCACCTGACCCGCTAGCCGGCCTCAGACTCTCCTGCTGGGGGCTTACCTCCATTGGACTACGGTACACCTCCCGCTCTGGTGATTCCTGTGCCTCCAGTCATCTTCACCTGCCATCAGCGGATACAGTCCATACTTGCCACTCTACGCAGCACCAAGAGTCTTCTGAAGCCTTCCGGCCCAGCACCTGCGCTGCAACCGGCGCTCGTGCGACTCTGCACTCCCGCACTCCCTGTTCACTCTACCAGGGGGTCCCGGGATCAGAGGAGCAAGGGCAGCCACTCCTTGCACGTCGGGCTCGTCCACCAGGTACGTGACAGTACCGGACAGCCATGACCGAGCCCGCGCAGGGAGTGGATCCTATGCAAGAACTGTGTCGCCACCTGGACGGACTGACCCAAGCAGTCCGTACCCTGCAAGAGGGCTACACGCGTTTGGAAAATCGCGTCCAGGCATTGTCTGCTCCCGCTTCCACCTCTGCTGCTTCCGGCACATCCACGTCTCCCTCTGTCATCATGCTACCACCCGAACCAAAGGTTCCTACGCCAGAAAGGTTCTCCGGAGAACGTAGCAAATATCGGGCATTCCGCAATGCTTGCGAACTTTACTTCGCCCTACAACCACGGACTTTCTCTCTAGAAGCTACTAAAGTCGGTTTTGTCATCGCACTACTTTCGGGTGAACCGCAGGCCTGGGCCCATCGCCTGATGGAACAAAAGGACATTGCACTTGATGACCTGACCACCTTCTTTCAGGCTATGTCCTTACTATATGAAGATCCTCATCAGACCGCCTCCGCGGAAGCTGCCCTGCATGCTCTACAGCAGGGTCGCCGGCCAGCTGAGGACTACGTGTCTGAATTCCGCAGATGGAGTTCGGATACAAGGTGGAATGATGCGGCTCTCTGTTACCAGTTCCGCCTAGGACTTTCCGAATCACTCAAGGACGAACTGGCCCGGGTGGGAGTCCCAGAAACTTTGGAAGCATTAATTAACCTGACCATTCAGATTGACCGGCGTCTGAGGGAGCGCAGAACTGAAAGGGCCACGGCCCCATCTCGTCCTGTCTGGATGTTGCCACGGGTACCGACCGTTTCCAATCCAGCTCTATCAACTCCATCTGCCCCAGATACTTCGGAGCCGATGCAATTAGGCCTCCTCCGTCCTTCCCTCACCCCTGAGGAACGCCAACGCCGTAGAGCCAACAACTTGTGTCTGTATTGCGGGGAAGCTGGCCACTACGTGAGGACCTGTCCCGCAAAGCTCCGTAAGTGTCTGTCCACGTCATCTGTTCATCTACCTGTTCCCCCAGGCAATTCCACTCACCTAGCTGTCCCCGTTTTCTTCCAGCTTCCAGACAAGACTATTCAAGTCAGCGCCATTATTGATTCGGGAGCCTGCAGCTGTTTCTTGGATCAAGCCTTCGCCTCCAGACATCAGATCCCTCTTCGCCCTAGGGCTACTGGACTCTCTGTATACTTAGCTGATGGCTCCACATTAAGATCCGGACCGGTCACCCGGGAAACCCAGCCTTTAGCCACCACCATCGCTGGCAACCACCATGAGCTACTGCGCCTGGATGTGATTGACTCCCCCCTGTTCCCTGTCATACTGGGCTTGCCGTGGCTACAGGCCCACAACCCACGGGTCAACTGGACCACGGGAGAGATCAGCTTCCAATCTCCTTATTGCCAACAGCACTGCCTGCAAGTAGTATCTCCGCCTCCGTCCTTACTCTGCATGGACTCTGATCTCGAAACCCGCCAATCTGTCCCTGAAGTTTATCATGACTACCTAGATGTCTTCAGTAAGAAGGGAGCAGAGACCCTTCCGCCCCATAGGTCCTACGACTGCCCCATTGAACTTCTCCCGGGGGCCGAAGTCCCTTTCGGTAGGATCTTTCCCCTAACGGGTCTTGAACTTGAGACTTTGAAGACCTACATTGAGGACAGTCTAAGAAAGAAATTCATCCGCCCATCCACATCACCAGCGGGAGCAGGGATATTCTTTGTTGAAAAGAAAGACCACTCTCTTCGTCCCTGTGTGGATTATCGGGAACTCAACAAAGTCACCATCAAGAACCGGTATCCGCTACCCCTGGTGCCTGAACTGTTCCAACGTCTGGGGGCCGCGGTCATCTTTACTAAATTAGACCTCCGCGGGGCCTACAACTTGGTCCGCATACGTGAAGGGGACGAGTGGAAGACCGCCTTCCGTACCCGTTTCGGACACTTTGAATATTTAGTTATGCCCTTCGGACTTTGCAACGCCCCAGCGACGTTCCAACACTTTGTGAACGACATCTTCAGAGACTTCCTCGACCTTTTTGTAATCGTTTATCTGGACGACATCTTAATTTTTTCCCCGTCCCTGGAGAAACATCGGGGACATGTCAAAAGCGTGCTTGAGCGACTCCGAACTCACGGACTTTATGCTAAGCCTGAAAAATGCGAGTTCGAGCGCTCGAGCATACAATTCCTGGGGCTCATAATCTCAGTAAAGGGGGTGGAGATGGATCCCAAGAAGGTCTCCGCAATCCGTGATTGGCCAGCGCCGATAGATAAGAAGGGCGTCCAGCGTTTCATCGGCTTTGCGAATTTCTACAGAAAGTTCATCAAGGCCTTCTCCAGCATAATTTCTCCAATAACCGACCTAACTAAACAAACTACCCGGTTTCGCTGGACACCAGAAGCCCAGGCGGCCTTTGAAGCTCTGAAAGACCTGTTCACCTCTGCATCCATCCTCAGGCATCCCGATGCAAACCTGCCCTACATCTTAGAAGTGGATGCTTCCGAAACGGCGGTCGGGGCAGTGCTATCTCAAAGACAGGGCCCCAAGGCTCTCTTACACCCTGTCGCCTTCTTTTCCCGTAAACTGTCAACAGCCGAGAGAAATTATGATGTAGGGGACCGAGAATTGTTGGCAATAAAGGCCGCTTTGGAGGAATGGCGGTACCTCCTGGAAGGCGCGGCGCACCCAATCTTGATTTACACAGACCACAAGAACCTGGAATATTTGAAGGCGGCCAAAAGACTTAAACCGCGCCAGGCCAGGTGGGCACTTTTTTTTACAAGGTTTTCCTTTCACATCACTTACAGACCAGGGTCCAAGAATACTAAGCCTGACGCTCTATCCCGCATGTATGGTAGTTCTGAGTCTTCCAGCCCCCCGGATACCATCCTGCCTTCAGGAAATTTCCTACTACTACAAAGGGACCTATTGCCCCAAATCAGGCAAGCCTCTGCTGTGATTCCCCCTTCTCCAAGTCTGGAACTACAATCTAGGGACGGTTTACTTTGGCATCAGGACAAGATCTTCGTACCTGAAAACCTACGGGTCAGCGTCCTGAGTTCTTGCCATGACCACAAGCTGGCGGGCCATTTCGGGGTACACAAAACTTCTGAACTCTTGCAACGCTCCTTTTGGTGGCCCCAGCTCCTGAAAGATTGCAGGGACTACGTGGAATCTTGCACCACGTGCATTCGAAACAAGGGGAGCAAACTCAGAGCCTGGGGACTCCTGAAACCACTGTCGGTACCAGAAAGACCATGGAGAATGATCTCCATGGATTTCATCGTTGAGCTGCCTCCGTCAGAGGGTTTCACAACTGTCTTTGTGGTAGTAGACAGACTCTCTAAAATGGCACACTTTATACCTCTGAAGGGTACACCCTCCGCCCCGGAGACGGCCAAAGCCTTTATCAAGGAAGTGGTTAGGCTTCACGGTGTTCCTGTGGATATTGTGTCTGATCGAGGGGTGCAATTCACCTCAAAGTTTTGGAAGGCACTTTGCAGCAGTCTCAAAATTGGTCTATCATTCTCATCAGCATACCATCCGCAATCAAACGGGCAGACAGAGAGAACGAATCAGACACTCGAACAGTATCTCCGCTGCTTCTCCTCCTTCTCGCAGGAAGATTGGGTGTCCCTGCTACCCCTGGCGGAATTCGCATACAATAATTCCGTCCACTCTGCCACCAAACAATCGCCCTTCTATGCGAATTACGGCTTCCATCCTTTGTTCTTGTCCAATTCCGTCCCGGAGTGTTCGGTACCCGCCGTCCAGGAAACTCTGACCTTCTTCGACACAAATAATAAGATTCTGCAGGAGACAATGTCTAAGACACAAGAGCGTAATAAAGAAATTTTTGACAGAAAGAGAAGAGGGGAACTCAACCTGGAACCTGGAACTAAGGTTTATTTGTCTACCCTGAATTTAAAGCTTGCATGCCCCTCGAAGAAACTAGGCCCTAGGTTTGTGGGCCCTTTTCCTGTCAAGAGGAAGATAAATGAGGTTGCCTACGAACTTGAGTTGCCAGAAACCTTCCGCATCCACCCGGTCTTCCACGTGGCCCTGCTTAAACCAGTCGTTGCTGATCCCTTCCCTGAGAGGAACACAGGTCCGCCGGAGCCGGTCCTAATAGACGGCGAGGAGGAATTTGAGGTTGAATCCATCCTGGATTGCAGGAAGAGACGCAACCAAGTTCAATTCCTCGTCAAGTGGAAAGGGTACGGACCCGAGGAGAATTCATGGGAACCGGAGGACAATATACACGCTGAAAGACTAATCCAGTCATTTAAAGACTCCCACCCGCTGGAAATATCCCGGTTGGGCATCCGGAGGCTGCCCATTGGAGGGGGGCAATGTCATGAACAACTTCGGCCACCAGATGGCGCTAGCGGCGCGTTGGCGCGATCGGGACGCGCGCATTCGCGGCAAGGTCGCGAGCGCGATCGCGACATTGCGACGGGAGCGGGCGCGCGCGTTCGCGGCAACGGTGCGCGCGCATCGCACGAACGTCATTCTGGCGCCAAAGGAGGATATTTAAACTTGCTGTCAGCGTTTGCCTCTTGCTGTCCGGTCTACAGCAGTTCCTGAGACTACCTGTATCTACTTACCTGAATCTGTTCCAGACAACCCGGCCTGTTCCTGACTCCGCTTGCCTTCCGCCTGCCCTGACCTATTGCCTGCCTGACGATCCGCTTGCCTTACCCTCTTTTGCCGCTGCTGCCAACTCTGTTGTTGCTCCGGTCTGACTCCTGATCTGCATTGCCTACTATACCTGCACCTGACCCGCTAGCCGGCCTCAGACTCTCCTGCTGGGGGCTTACCTCCATTGGACTACGGTACACCTCCCGCTCTGGTGATTCCTGTGCCTCCAGTCATCTTCACCTGCCATCAGCGGATACAGTCCATACTTGCCACTCTACGCAGCACCAAGAGTCTTCTGAAGCCTTCCGGCCCAGCACCTGCGCTGCAACCGGCGCTCGTGCGACTCTGCACTCCCGCACTCCCTGTTCACTCTACCAGGGGGTCCCGGGATCAGAGGAGCAAGGGCAGCCACTCCTTGCACGTCGGGCTCGTCCACCAGGTACGTGACACATGTGCAGAACTTCGGGGGTTTGACCAATTAGTCAGGATAGGTTCTTGCCGGCTTCTTCACAGCATAAGGAAAAAGAAGTAGATGCCATGTTCTTCATCTTCCTTCTTTTATTGTTTGTTCTAAAATGAACAAGGACTGCCGTTGTAGTACCAGCGCACTGGCCGCTAGGGGCAGTGTTCTTTCAGACCTTACTTTTTCTGGCAGCAGAGGCTGAAAAAATGTTTTACGTGTGTTTTTTTCTCTCCTAGGTTTTGCAGTTTAGGAAATTTGCTCAGCACTTACTTGAATATTACCTCTCTGGGAGGGAAAGGAGATTTCACCCTCTATGTCAGGTCTGAGGGTGCAGTCTCAGTTCTACTCATTGAGCTAGCGGGTATACACGGCTGTGTATACCCACATGTAGATATGTGGATTGTGTGTTTTTTTGTTTTTGTTTTATTTTGCAGGATTGTTGACCTTCTATCAACGCTGTCGAAGAATGGGGCAGATTAGATAGCTAGGAATGTGTAATGCCATAGATCTTACTGTAAATATTTGTACAAAAATATTGTGTAACTCTTAAAAGTTTTATATTCTTTCCTATTTTTCTTTCTGTTACTGTCCTGCAGACTCAGGGCTGGCATTCAGGCCTGAATGCCTTTCTTATGACACTGGGGACAGTGGGAGTGTGTAGCGCCCGTGTACTTTACAGGTGGCAGCAGTGGAGTGCAGGCCAGAGCGCCTTCTTGACAGCAGCCAATCAGGGGGGTTTTTCTCTCGTGGGGCATGCTGGGAGAGGGTACTTCTAGAGAGACGCCATGTTGGGCGGTGGAGTTCGTGATTGGATCCGGGTGCGACACCCACCTTCAGGGTGTGCGAACATCACGGGCCCCGGCGATATGGCCTACCAGGCCGGGGCGCACGTGCCACGCTGTGTTCTTGGTTCCGGGACCCTGAGCAACTGAAGCGGTAATGGGACCCAGTGACTTATTGGGTCCCTCATCTTTGGAAAGAAGATCTCAAGCGAGTTGTGCTGTTCGGTGGGGAGTCAGTCTGAGGAAAGCCCAGAGGCAAGCAATCCAATAGGGCAGCCCTCAAAATTTCCACTCGCCTGCTAGCATTTAGCGAGTGGATTTAAGCTGGGGGCGAGTGATGACAGGGCTGCATGACCAATCTCCCTCCAATCTATACCTACACTTAGAGCCCTGATGCGATTGGTGGCCGAAGAGGAAAGGTGCATGCTTGGGAAAAGTAGGCTGGTGAGGCGCGCACAGGCAGAGCAGTATTTCATGAGATAATCTACGAGGGCGTGTTTAGAAGCGCAATTAGGCACGGGCAGTGTATGAATTGGGTGGGGGAACTGGTGGCGAGTAACTCTTGAGAAAACTACCTGAGGGAGATTCAGGCATCAATAATCTTGAGAAGGATTAACCTCGCGAATTGAGTTCTAATGCAAAGGGCCTGTGGCAGTGGCTCCTTCTCAAGATTCTCAGTGATATTCTGGCTGCCAGTTCTGTCGGAGAGACTGTCCAGGTACGCTGTACCCATTCCGGCTGGAGTGACGACCAAGTTAAAGTCCCATTTGGAAGCAGGATTGTTTCAGTCGTTCTTAGGCCTGAGTCTGTGAATTTTCCCTTTCACCCATCTTTAATCTATCTACTCCAAGTTCACTGTTTGCCATGTTGGGGCAAGAATAAAAACACAGAAAGACACCGGCTGTTTCGACATTCCTTCATTGTTCTCATCATCATACCCCTAGACATTCATACAGGTAACACGCCATCCCAAATCTATCCAGCGGCTCCCGAGGGTGTATCGCTACACGAGTAAAGGCAAAACTGCAACTGAAAAAACAGGCTAGCTGTCCTCCCACACCCACATGCCATTGCTTCTTTAATACTAGCTAATTATATGCCCTTTTCTTCCAAACAAACCCACAACTGCGCTGCACAAAAGCCTCCTCTAATGTCACCAAGCAGCCATGTTGTATTCCTTTATTCCTCAGGAATCTCCTAGCCATTTCCAAGACAAGTCAGGAACAGCCATGTTGGCTGCTGCTGCTAATCTCTTTTCCCTATATATACTACCGCCAAGAAAGAGATTGTATGAGATGCAGAGTTATTTGTGGTCTTAGAAACAAACCATTCTTTCTTTACCGCTAACAAATGATTCTTTAACTGTATATATTTCATGAATACCAGGAAAGTCTTAAAAAATTGATTCAGCAGTCCCCCTGCTGGACTTAAACCCAGAAGCCAAGTTTTCAAAAACCTGAGGTGCCAAAAAAAAACTAATTTGCTATTTCATGCTGAATAAGCCTTGCAAAAGCTCATTTAAGGATTGCATGCTCGTGTTTGTGTTAGTTAAATGGCTTATTGCTGGTCAGAGTCGGGCCTGGGCCAAATTGGAATTTGATCTGCTTTGCTTCCCCCTATGTAGCTCTCAAGTTGGAAAGACGGTGTGATCGCAACTTTGATTGGGCTAGAAAGAGTTCTTTAATCATACAAAGGCACATTGGTTTACATTCCATCTGCTCTCAGTAAACAGAAAGTGAGCTGAAATGCAAAGTTAGAGTCCTTCAGTGCTTCCAGTGCATCTTAGCTGTTAAAGGCTAAGAAATCATAATATAGTGGATGTGCGTACTAACGGTGAACAGCTAGAATGGTTTTGGTTACATTTTTTGTTTTATTTGTTTTAAATTTACACTTTTTTGTTCCAACAATAATAATTTATTTAATGAAGTTCTTTGGTCACAGCATATACTTTGATTTTAAGCATTGTAATACAACATAGTAATGCAAACAATAGTTATTTTTAACAAGAAAAATATCTCCAATGGGACTTTGCTGCAGCCAGACAAAATGATGTGCAAAAAATATTCATAAAAGGTAAATGTTTATTAGACAACTTAATAAAATTACCATATTAAAATCTTCATGCTAAATACATGGTAACATACATTGGGGGTTATTTACGAAAGGCAAATCCACTATGCACTGCAAGTGCAAACTACAAGTGCAAAGTGCACTTGGAAGTGCAGTTGCTGTAAATCTAAGGGGCAGATCTGAAATGAGGGGAAGCTGCTGATTTTATTATCCAGTCATGTGCAAGCTAAAATATATTTTATTGGGATTTTATGTGATAAACCAACACAATGGGGTTGATTTACTAAAGACAAATCCACTTTGCACTACAAGTGCACTTTAAAGTGCAGTCACTGTAGATCTGAGGGGAAGATCTGAAATGAGGGGAAGCTCTGCTGATTTTATCATCAAATCATGTGCAAGCTAAAATGCTGTTTTTTATTTTCCTTGCATGTCCCTCTCAGATCTACAGCAACTGCACTTGAAAGTGCACTTGTAGTACAAAGTAGATTTACCTTTAGTAAATAACCCCCAATGTGCCACATAATTGTGAAGCAAAAGGAAAATTATAAATGGCTTTCATTTTTTTTTACAAATAAATATTTAAAAAGTGTGGTGTGCATTTGTATTCAGTCCCCTTTACTCTAGAACCCCTAAATAAAATCTAGTGGAACCAATTGCTTTCAGAAGTCACTTAAAGTGGAGGTCCACCCAAAAAAAATAGCCAAAAAGGCAAAAAATAATAATTATACTTACCAGAAAAAGCTGTTACTAGGCAGATCGTCCTAACCTGCCTCTTCCTCATCTGCGGTGAGGTTCTGTGTTCTTCTCGTGTTGCCTCCTGGGAAATGGAGAAGCACTGCCTTCTGGGACACACAGAACAGTGTGCCCATTCACAATAAGCCTTGCAGTAGGAAATGGACAGTGAAGTCGCACTGCCTGTTACCCTTAGTGAGGATGGAGGTGTCGGGACCCGGTCCGAGGGACGGATCGGCCTCGGGTGGCCGACATCACAGGCAACCTGGACAGGTAAGTGTGCTTATTAAAAGTCAGCAGCTACAGTGTTTGTAGCTACTGACTTTAAAAAAAAAATTACCGCAGGACCTCCGCTTTAATTAGTAAATAGAGTCCACCTGTGTGTAATTTAATCTCAGTATAAATACAGCTGTGCTGTGAAGCCCTCAAAGATTTTTTAGAGAACCTTCGTGAACAACCAACATCGTCAGGGCCATGAAACACACCAGACAGGTCAGGGATAAAGTCGTGGAGAAGTTTACAGCAGAGTTAGGTTATAAAAAATATCCAAAGATTTGAACATCTCACAGAGAGAGCACTATTTAATCCATCATCCGAAAATGGAAAGAGTATTACACAACTGCAAACCTACCAAGACATGGCCATCAACCTAAACTGACAGAGCATTAATCAGAGAATCAGCATCCTCTTTATTAAAGGGGTGTTCCACCCAAAAAAATGACCCCTTCTCAATCCACTCCTCACCCCCATACATGCCACATTTGGCATGTAATTTTTTTTTTGGGGGGGGAGTGGGGGCTTCAGTAGGAGTGGGACTTCCTGTCCCACTTCCTGCTTCCGCCGAGGGGCTGGTTAGGCGATTAAGCTTAATCGCCTACACCAGCCCCCTCCCTGTAGGCGATCACATGGGACACTGACAGGTCCCATGCGATCGCCTCTCCAATCAGCGGCGAGCCGCGCCGCGCACGCATGCGCAGTACGGCTCGCGCATGCGCAGTGGGTGCCCGGCCGTGAAGCCGAAGGCTGTCACGGCTGGGTGCCCACAGTCAGGATGGAGACGCCGGCCGGGGAGGGGGGCAGAGGAGCGGAGCCCCGGTCGGCGCGTCGCTGGAACGCAGGAGCAGGTAAGTGAGTGTTTATTAAAAGCCAGCAGCTACACTTTTTGTAGCTGCTGACTTTTAATAAACACAACTTAGGGCTGGAACACCCCTTTAAATTTTTTTCATTTCCATACAAAAAAAAAGGAAACAGTAAACATACATATATATATACCATATTCCTACCATTCTAACATTCATTCCATATCTTCATCCATCTAACACATTCCTCTTACATTCCTTCCCTTCCTTTCTTGGTGCATTTACCCTTCCCCTGTGTCCTATTTATCCTGAAGCTGTCATAGGATTTTCTATCCAGCTTGCCCAAACGCTCTTAAATTTCTCCCTCTGTCCTCTATTACTGTATGTCTCCCTGTATAGTGGTAAGCAATTATTGACTAGATTTTTCCAATGTGCCACCGAGGGGACCTCTTCCTTTTTCCAATTTAGGACTATCGTCTTTCTAGCATAGTACATTAATAGTGCCACCTGTATTCTCCTTCCCATCGGGACAATCTTCTTCCTTACCAATCCCAATAGACATATCTCTGCCTCCTGTTCCAGAACTATTGATGTTACTATAGCAATTATTCTTAGAACATCCCTCCAGAATACCACTATGCATAAAATCTCCTGAAATGTCCGCACATCTCCAACAATTCGGAGGGTTAGACTGTGAGATCTTATTTAATTTATATGGCGTATAGTGACTATATATTATCTTGTATTGTATTAGTTTATCTCAAAGTGAAACCAGTGACTGTAGTGGGAACCCCCACACTTCTTCCCAATTTTCCCCCTTCAAGTTTGGGACATCTCTTCTCCACTGTTCACTTAATTTATTTGTATCAAATGGTGTATTTTTTACTAAGTGCTTATATAGGATTGAGATTGTCCCTTTTACATTTTTCACCATTTTTTTCGAGACCTACTTCCATTATTTGCGGGGTTCCCCCTGAAAACTGGGCCGCTAGTGCATGGGTAAGTTGCCTATATCTAAAGATGTAACTCTGTGAGATATTCCATGACTCTCTCATCTCCTCAAATGTGGAGAATCTTTCTCCCTGTAATATTTGCGTTATCTTTTTTACCCTATATTTAGGTTTTGCCCCTGGATCCTGTATGGAGTCCAGATGCGGCAGTTCAGGGTTCCTCCTTAATGGGGTATTTGGGGATAGATTAGTTTCTGACCATCCCGCTTTTAGGGAGGAGATGTTCCTACGTCACCGCAACTACACGAGAGGATGCACGCGTTCCATTAGCCGGCTGGCGCTCTTTGTTTTTATGCTCCATCCTGCATTTGTTTGTAAGTGCAACTTGATTCTTTTATATATAATAAATTCATACAGGCTCACACTATATGAGTTTCCTTTGATTCCATGTCATTCACTGTGACCCGCTGAGGATTCGTTTTTGGCTATACATTGCTGTGTATGGTGAAACTTGATCAACTATATTCCTATTGCCTGCATTGATCCAGAGGGGGTCCTGCCGTCTGGTAAGGGTCAGTGTGCACCTTTGGTGGTGGGATCAGCACTGTCCTTTCATCACTGTATGATTGCTCCCCATGGGTGGTCAACATTTATATCCATGCAGTGTATACTATAAAGTTTTTTTTGTTTTTGTGATTTACTGAGGATTCGTTTTTGGCTACATATGGTGGTGCAAGGTGAAACCTGAATTACGTCATTCTCAGTGCCTATATCGATCCTGAGGGGGTCTTGCCATTCGGTAAGGGTCAGTGTTATGAATCCACACTGAAATCCGCAAGATAAGCATACATGTGATTGAAACCGCGGTGTTGACTCATCAGGATTACTTGGAAATTCTGCTTCTCCGGTTCTACACATGGATCTCAGACTTCAGAGTAATTTTTGTTCATAGCCAATATATATGATTTTTTCACATAAATTCCCTTTTTGGACTAAATTTTGGACTTTATTAAGATAAACTTTAGTGTTTGTTTTGGCAACACGTCAGATTGACTATTTATATTGTTTACAATTCTGTGCAATTAATAGGTACAGCCTCATACATAGCGTGATTCCTTCCCTTCTTCCATCCCTCTTTTACCATAGCAGCTTTCCATATTTTAACTGTTGTTTTCATTAAAGGAGTCAACTCTCGTCTAGATTTTAGCCCTCTATACAATAGACCAGGGGTGGCAAACTCAAATTCATCGGGGGCCGCATCAGCAGTTTGGTTGCCCTCAAAGGGCCGGTTGTATCTGCACTCCACCATAGTGTTCAGTCTGAGCAGTCTCCAAGTTTTCTTGCGCTGCATATGGACGCAGCGCAGGGTTCAGGAGTGCGAAGCACATTATTTCTAATATTACATTCTAATATAAAATGAAATCATTCAACTCACCATAATGCAGAATCAGTGGAAGCCCGGAGTCTCTCCTTGCATCAGGCGTCCCCACCAGCCGAGTCCCCCTTTTACATCGGGCGTCCCCACCAGCCGAGTCCCCCTTTTACATCAGGCGTCCCCCCTTTACATCAGGCGTCCACACAAGCCGAGTCCCCCCTTTACATCAGGCGTCCCCCCTTTACATCAGCCGAGTCCCCCCTTTACATCAGCCGAGTCCCCCCTTTACATCAGCCGAGTCCCCTTTACATCAGGCGTCCCCCCTTTACATCAGGCGTCCCCCCTTACATGAGCCGAGTCCCCCCCCTTACATGAGCCGAGTCCCCCCCTTACATGAGCCCAGTCCCCCCCTTACATGAGCCCAGTCCCCCCCTTACATGAGCCGAGTCCCCTCCCCCTTACATGAGCCGAGTCTCCCCCCCCCCCCCCCCCTTACATGAGCCGAGTCCCCCCCCCCTTACATGAGCCGAGTCCCCCCCCCTTTCATGAGCCGAGTCCCCCCCCCCCTTACATGAGCCGCGTCCCCCCTTTACATCAGGAGTCCCCCAGCATCCGAGTTCCCCCACCAGCAGACTCTCTCCGGTCTTCAATAAAATGGCGGCCGGCAGAGACATTGTCTCTGCCCGGCCGCGGACCTCTAGCGGCGGCGACGGCGGACTTCAAAAAAATGGCGGCCGGCGGAGACATTGTCTCTGCCCGGCCGCGGACCTCTAGCGGCAGCGACGGCGGCGGTCTTCAAGAAAATGGCGTCCGGCAGAGACATTGTCTCTGTCCGGCCGTGGATGCCAGCAATATAAAAAAAAATCGGATGAGAGATATCCGCCCTGCTGACAGGGGCTGCTGTGCGGGCCACATCACAAGGCCTGGCGGGCCGGATTCGGCCCGCGGGCCTTGTGTTTGCCACCCCTGCAATAGACCCTGCAGTGCCTCTACTGATTGAACCACTGCTGCTTCTAACATAGTTGCGGAATCGAACCCATCCGGGTTCAACCATCTCGCAACCGTCACCAACTGCGTGGCTATATAATATTTGTGAAAATCTGGGAAGTCCAACCCCCCCTGTTCTGCCGGTCTCATAAGTGTATTTAGTTTAGTTCTTACTGTTTTATTTGCCCATATAAATGATGAGAGCATTCCATGCAGCTGCACAAAGAATCTCTTGGGTAACCACTGTGGAGAGTTCCTGAATAGATACAGGAACCTGGGAAGAACCTTCATCTTTATCAGATTTATACGTCCTAATAGGGACAGTGGTAACGATAACCATATCTTCAGCTTCCTCCCAATTTCCTGTATCACAGGATCCAAATTTAGTGTCCGGAAATCTTCAACTTGCCTAGATATTACTATTCCGAGATATTTAAATTGGCTCACCCATTTCAATGGCATTGTTGGGGCTGCAGTATCCTGTGCTCCCTGATCAATAGGAAATAGCATGGACTTTCCCCAATTCACTTTAAGCCCAGTAAAGGACGAAAAAGTATTTAGTAGTTCTAATGCTCCCTCCAGAGATGGACCCGCATCTCTCAAAAATAGTAGCATATCGTCTGCATACAGGGCTACCCTCTCCTCCAGCCCCCCTACTCGAAGTCCTTGGATATTTGGAGAGGTCCTGAGGGCTTCTGCTACCGGCTCTTTTGCCATTGCAAAGAGTGTCGGAGAGAGGGGGCAGCCCTGCCTCGTACCCCTATACAACCTAAAAAATGATGACAGTTTTCCTCCCCATTTTACGGCTGACATAGGTCTCTCATATATTGTTTGTATCCACTTAATGAACACCAGTGGAAAACCCATCCTTCTAAGTATCTCCCATAAGAAGGGCCATTCAATTGTATCGAAGGCCTTCTCTATATCTAGAGAGGCCACTGTCCTGGATCCTTCCTGTAGATGGTGAATGTGTATATTAGTATATAGCCTACGTAGGTTAACATCTGTTGTTCTCTGAGGCATAAATCCTGTCTGATCTGAGTCTATTATGTTTTTGAGCAGGGGTTGTATTCTTAGGGTTAATATCTTTGTTAATATTTTCAGATCTATGTTTAGTAGCGCAATTGGTGTATATGAAGAACACAATTTTGGATCTTTCATTTCTTTATGAATTAATATTATATGTGCTTCTCTCATAGAATCTGGAAGTGTCCCTTTCGCTTATCCATTTGTAAATACTTCTGCCAATTTAGGGGCTATTATGGCTCCATATTTTTTGTACACTTCCCCCGGAGAATCAGCATCCTCACTGGTCAATGGAGGTTTGAAAAAAGTGTCTTGACAAATGAACGCCACCAAGGCTGTCCATAAAGTCAGGCCTATATAGTAGACCTGGTGAGTATAGTGTCCTGCCCAGGAAGCTGAGGGCAGGACACTATACTTACCAGGTCTACTATACGGGCGTGACTTTATGGACATCCTTGGTAGCGTTCCTTTGTCAAGACACTTTTTTTTAACCTCCATCGACCGGTGAGGGTGCTGGTCAAATTGGATGCTCTGGTGTCGGAGAGCAGGGCAAATTGCTTGTTCCTTTGAACAACTGATGATGAGGCTAATGACTGAGGTTCTTTTTTGGCAAGTGTCAGTAGCAAAAGTGGAATTGTGGGGAACTTGCAACTTGAGTGAGGCTGACCTGTTCCTAGTTCTGTTGTGAAGGACTACCTGCATGCTAGAAAATATTTACAATCAGCTTGTTTCATGTTCTTACACCATCCAAATAATCAATCAGCCAACTGCTAATACTATCCAAGAAATAGTACATCTGTACTATAATCATAATGCCCCCCTTTAAATTTAGATCAAAGCAATGTGACATTTATATTGCTGAAGTGCTATTTTGGACCTGCTTCCTGATAGTGGCAATGGCGGACCATGAATGTGAAATTAGTTTTGGCACATCGGCTTGTAGTCTTCACCAGTAGTGCATCTGACAGTGTGACAATGCAGGAGAACAACTGGAAAACAGTTGACATCCTGTTCAGTAAGTGGCCAAGCAAGGGACCTTATAGCAGGATCATTAGATATTATTTTATTGAAAGATGTAGCTTTATAAGGATTAAAGACAACTTTTAACAATATTCTATATGTAGCGCCCTGCTCCTGATGACCAGGCGCTATGATTAAATTTAGTGGGTGTCTGAGCTGGTAGTTAGCTCAGACTCTGATGATTAAGGCTAAATCAGCCTCTGTTCCGGCTATGGCTGTGCTTGGAGGGTTTTCCTATTGTTTGCCTGTAGGTGGCGTTGCCACCACAGGCCATTGTTGGAACACAGGCAAGCCAGAGTGCATTGGGTGTTTTTTCCCCAGGAACAGCCAGTGGGAGTGTTCTCCCCGCTGGGCATGCTGGGGAAGGATACTTAATGGCCAGACGCCATTTTCTCAGGGCTCTTTGCCTTGTGGCCCTCCTGGCTCGAGGTATGAGATGGTCCATTTTCAGCCTTGGACCACATTGGCCTGAGGCTGCAACTCCTTCAGGTAGGCCCAGTTGTCTTGACTGGGGCCTGCACTTTGAAGGTGATCCTGTGCTGTCTGTCCTGTGGGAGAAAGCCACTTAATGAATGAAACCAGGGCAGGACCTGTCCTGGGGAGGACCAAGCGGAAGGCTGGTATCTCGGGAGAGGCCTGGTAACTTTGTTAAAGGATGCACCATATTCTATGATGCCTTACAGTGTTGCCGGGTCGGCTTAAAGGCATCCTGTGGCAGAGGATTCTGGAACAGTTTATTTCTACTTTCAAGGAATGGTCTGTGGCACAGACTGTATTCCTTTTTTATGTCCGTGCATCATCCTGGCTGCTAGGCCAGTGAGAGGGGCCTATCCAGGTGAGCAATACCCACTCTGAGGAAAGTGGTGAGTGTGACATTTGAAACTTAGAAGTTCCGCAGTAATCTGCATCGTTTGCCTGAACCTTCTCCTGACCCTCCATTCCTCTATCTATACAAGTTTTTGTGAAATAAAGCCTGACAGAAAAGGGATTTACAAATCGTGTGGACATTGAAGTTTCTTAGACTCTCATCTCATCCCCTAGACCAGTGTTTCCCAACTCCAGTCCTCAAGGCACACCAACAGGTCATGTTTTCAGGATTTCCCTCAATTGAAACAGCTGTGGTAATTACTAAGGCAGTGAAACTGATCAAATCACCTGTGCAAAATAATGGAAATCCTGAAAACATGACCTGTTGGTGTGCCTTAAGGACTGGAGTTGGGAAACACTGCCCTAGACAACGAAGAGTGAGGTAACGTACAAGGCCGAAATTTAAACCAGCAGCACCTACGGGGGTAGTGCTACACGTGGGGGCTCTTCCGGGATTTGCAGTTACTTCTCACAACTGGACTGAAAGATTTTTGTTCTACTGAGAGTCTGCAATTAGGAGAGCGCTACATATAATAATAAATCTTATATGAGATTTTAGTGATTAGATTTAGATCTACTTTAAGTTTAATATTAGTTATATATAATACAGTTCAGGCAGATTTAGAAGGTTTTCAAGTGCTTCAGCTAAGAATTTAAAGAAAACCTATCATTAAAAAAAAGAAAAATTACTTAACCAACTGCCTCTGTTGAAAGCAGGGCATATACATAACGAGATGGGGTTCACCGCTCCAGGGAGGTCCCAAGTGCAATCGTGGATAAGTCCAGGTGGATATGGGTGCTGGCAATGCACTAGGCAATGAAAAATGGCAGAAAACGGATGGACACCAAGGAACTCTTGAGTTGTCTTTATTGAAGAAACATAAGCAGACACCACAGATATACAGCAGGAATCATATACAGCCGACGCGTTTCACACTTGGTCAGTGCTTATTCATGGGCATACACATAGGTGAAATTTCAGTCTGTATGTACCACTGTCTGAATGACTGACTTCTGTTGAACTGTCATGTTGGAAAACCAGCATTCGATCAGCGCTTGCAGCCAATTGCTCCTTATTAAATGTTCATGTAAAACAAACGGAATAAAACCATTGCAGAAGAGAACCAATTCTTGTTGTCTCTCATTAATACATACATTGATTATTCATACAGGCATATGTTTAACATACACATTTACAGTGTTAGAAAATGTAATATAAAACAATTAGGTACAGTATGTGTTGGTGGACAATAGGAGGAGCCCATGGACCCCAAGCGGCAGGGATACTCTATCAAGAAGTCCAAATGTGTTAAAAAAAAAAAACAGTGGGCGTCCTCTATTTTCAAAAGTGATTACATCTAAAATGTGGTCTGTCTGTTTTCTCTAGGTCCTTAAGATTGGGAAAAATAGGTTCTTACAAGCTAAGAGGATATTTTTAAGCATACAAAATTAGTATTTAAAAGAGAAATGTATTATAGAAGGCTAAATGCAGGTTCTTCATTATTTCCTGGAAGGAAACCATGGGACTATTATATACTGTATTGGAGAAGCCTAGTGACATTTCTAGAAAGCTCATTGCTGGGGGCATGGCCTGAAGCGGCATGGGATAGGACGCTAGGCAGCTGAGCTCCGCTGGGCGATCATCCTAATCGGCATATCCTGAGCTTACACCCGCAGCCTGTGACTTTGGAACATTCTCACCAGTCCCGGGAGACACAGAGATCACGTCTCCGCTGAAGACATCCAAGGCAGCCATCTCTAAACTAGACCAGTACCGCCGCCAGGAGAAGGACTCCCCGGGCAAAGATGGCGCCACCAAGAGTACAGAGGAGGCACCTGTCGGCACAGACACAGTTAAGGTACTGCAGGCCATCACCACATGCCAAGAAGCTATTAGAGCCTGCCAGACCACCCTTACGGCGAGGATTGAGGAGGTGAAGGTGGACATCTCATTAGTGAGACAGGACCTCCAGAAGCTGAGGGAAAGAGTCACCGAGGCAGAGGTCAGGCTTGGCACGGTGAAGGACTCTCTCACCCCCCCCCCCCCCCCGCTCAAGCACACCACTGAGGCCATGCAGCTTCAAATCAACCAACTCTTGCAGAAGCAGGATGAATTAGAGAACAGAACCCGGAGGTGTAACCTCAGATTCATAGGCCTACCTGAGGGGGTGGAGGGGAAGGACCCCCATACATTTCTAGAGACGCTTCTCTGTGACACCTACAGCAGGGAAGTCTTCTCCCCCATGTTCGCATGGAACGCATGCACCATATATCGGGCAGACCACTGCCGTTCAAAGCACCCCCGCACCTTCATAGCAAAATTCCTAAATTTCAGAGACAGGGATACCATACTTCACCTCAGCAGAGAAAAGGGTAATGTGACGGATCTCAGATACCCCAGGTGGGCACATCCGCCAGACCTGTGTCTCCTGTCTTCCAAACGCACCCGTAGCCTGCAGATTGGCCATAACCAGCCCTTAACCCCTCAATCAGGAGACAATCCACACAGGTGTTGAGGGTTAAACATGCAGAGCTTAAATTGTTTATTAAATTCCAATACATACACACACAGTTATGGACACTCCCCTTAGCCTTGTCTAAGAGGGGAGAGGGACAAGAAACAACCAATGGGAACTGAACATTTGTACATTGAAACAGATAAGCAGATAAACATAATGAGATTATGGTAAGCAGGCAGCCTCTCAATACACACCCCCTGCGGAGAGATGTCTCCAGTCCAGACAATTGTCTATGTGACATGAATCAACACAATTAGACACAGCAACAAGGGGGGGATGGGGAGGAGAGATGTAGCATTACATTATCTCAATGCCAGCTTGTCCCGGGTCTCCAGCCTCGTCTGGGCCATAGTCTGTGGGTAGGAGGCACGCGCACAGTCCCTTCTAAAACACACAGTGACAGTGGGTTCTGTCACAGGTAACATTCTCTTTAACAACAAGATGGTGGCTGTCTTCTCAGACTTTTCAGCTGAGGTACAACACAAACGCAAAACGTTCATGGGAGCCAAACAGAAATATGCCATGCTCTTCCCGGCTTGCCTTTGCGTGGAGGGAGAGGACCGAGCACACTTCTTTGACGATCGCGAGAAGGTCATAGCGTGGCTGGAACGACTGGAAGAACGCAGATAAGTGATCTGGTGCCCGATGACTTGATGTTCTTCATGCTCCCCACACTGATCCTTTTCTCTCCCCTTCATGGGGGGTCTCTATTCACTAATTTTCAATTTTTTTCTTCCCTCCCCCTTTTCTTTCTTTTTTGTATGCTTTTTTCCTACATATGCTGACTGTCATACTGTTGGGTTCCGGGCCTCGTTGTGCATATAGACATTGCTCCCTGTTCCCTGAGGCCCCATATACCTATGCCTGGAGTGGCCCCGAATCTTGCAAATCCCCCCGGGCCCCCTCCTCTGTAGTCACTGCCGCCGCATCCCCTGCCGTCCACTCCCCCTGTTCCAAATTACTCTGCTGGGGGCTGGGGAGCACAATCTGTCTGATGGCTCATCTAATGTCTGCAAAACCCCAGTTGGGTGGTTCTCTTTTTTGTTTTCCCCTTTTTGTGTATTTAATTTTTTTTTCCCTTTTATCTCTTTTGGAAAATTCTCTCTCCGGCGAAGAAAGGCTCTCTGCAAGCACGCTCACGACGGACAGTGAGCACAGTCCTGCAATGTGTTACGTCACGCAGCAAAGTTTCGCCTCACTTGCAGCAATCCACAACTAGAAATGGAAAGGTGCTACCACTGTTGTGCTGCATTTATCCTTTGCATATGCCAAAGATTTACCCACATCAGCCTCGGTGGCCCTTCTGTATGTTTCATTGTTTTTGGACATCCTCTCCACAAGTTGGGCACTGCATTTGCCACGTTGGCAGTTAAGGGTTAATGCCCGCACCAGTTGGAGACAGTGCAGGGCGGGGTGGGGGGTTTCATGGGTCTAACTGTTAAGTGTTAGACTTTTTTACTTTGAGCAAAACTGTTCTTTATGGTACCAAGATAATTATGTGATGCTGCTGGTGGTCACTCCCCTCCGGGGAATGCTTGTACTGCTGAATGTCATTGGGGGTGGTCTGAATCCTAGAGTTCTATACGTCCCGCATCTTATCCCATGACCATACTGAAGTTTATCACCTGGAATGTCCGCGGGATGAGAGACCCAATTAAAAGATCAGCAGTCTTTGCAGTGTTTAAAAAGCAGAGAGCTGATGTACAGTAGCGGTTCTGGTGGAGACCCACGCTGAGGGGTCGGTTCAGAGGGTGCTCAGATGCCCGTGGTTGGGCTGGGGTTACCACTCAGTCCATACCACGCATTCAAAGAGGGGTCTCGTTATTGATTGCCAAAACAAAACACTTTGAACTCTAGGATTCAGTAACAGACACACTGGGCAGAGATGTTTTCTTGAAAGCTAAACTACATGGTGATATGTTTTTATTGCTACCATTTTATGTGCTGCCCCGTTCCAATCTACTATTTTGATAGCTGGGTTTGATTGTATGGCTCTGCACCCTAATGTGCCGGCAGTCTGGCTAGGCGACTTTAACAATGTATTGGATCCGTCATTGGACAGGATGGCCAGGCCTCCGGCCTCCTCCACGGCACAACACCCCACAAGATTTGCGAGACTCCTCGCTGATTTCAACCTAGTTGACACGTGGAGACACAGAAACCCCACGTCCCTGGCATACTCATGTTTCTCCGCTTCTCACCACTCAATGTTCCGCATAGACCTTATACTTATTTCCAAATCCCTCCTTCCTAGGCTAAAGGGTGTAGGCTTTTCCCCCAGGTCCCTTTCAGACCATTGCCTGTATTGGGCGGAGTTATCCCTCCCCATGCCCACCCGCCGTCCTCCTGGTGGTTAAACTGCTTTTGGTTAAATTTGTTTCCAGAGGATGACGACCTCGCCACGGACTGTGTAGGCAACGTCTCTTTTCCGGGATTTTTTTGCCACCCTGTATGCCACAGTGGCACCGGACGACAACTCCCTGATAGAGGATTTTTTTACTGGCCTACCAGTCCCTCGGATTTCCGAGGAACAGATCCAAGAATTAGAGGCGCCATTGATGGTGGAGTAAATCTCCAAAGCAATGGCTGGATTCCCCAAATTCAAGGCTCCAGGCTCTGTTGGCTTGTCATCGGAGTTTTACTCCACTTATTCTGCTGTACTAGTCCCTAGACTCCTCGCACTATACAATTCATCTTTGAAAGTTCTGAACTCTCACCCTCCATGAGGGAAGCCACCATAGTATTAATTCCCAAACCCGGAAAGACCCCCATTTGCCAGAATCATATCGCCCTATCTCTTTGCTTCAGGTGGATGTCAAGATACTAACCAAAGTGCTTACCCTCTGCCTCAACGCAGTAATATTGTCACTGATCCATAGTGACCAGGCAGGCTTCACACCTCCTTTAACCTTAGGAGACATTTTATTAACCTCCAGACGATGCATGATAACCCGGGATTCAGGGTAATTGTAGCCTTGGACACTGCCAAGGCCTTCGATTCAGTAGAGTGGAAATACCTTTGGATCTGTCTTGACAAATTCGGTCTTGGTCCCAAATTTATAAAATGGGTGCAGCTCCTTTACCAGGCCCTGGTGTACCCGCAAGTTTGGTGAGCTTTTTTAAAGTGCACCAAACCTGCAGAATATAATAGAAGTCTATAGCAAGATGCAGAAAAGCCAAAGGTACTGCAGCGCATCAGTGTGAAAGCAGCCTTGGGCCCCTTTCCCATGGTCAGTCCGACAGTCTGACCAATTGGATCCTCCATTTGCCTCTATATGCCATTCACCCGCTCCGCTCATTGTGTCCCGCGACCGGTTACCAAATCGCTTAAGTGGCCCTTGCTCTTCAAAATGTTGGGCACCCCTGGTTTACAGGGTATAGAGACATATTAGTTAACTGATTCCTTTAAAAATGATTAAAAATAGATAAAAATCAATCATATAATGTACCTGCAGTTTCTAGTTTCGTTTTTGCATGTTGTTTCCTGCCTGTGCTGTAAAGAGCCACAGAGCTAATACAGGGCAGTGATGGTTTGGAAAACTAAACTGATTGGTGCTTAAACACACAGTAATCACACCTCCTTGATTAGTGACCACAGAGAGAAAGCTCCCAGGACTGTGGTTATCAGGAAACAGACAACCAGGAAGTGTGAAGATCAGAGAAGAATTACAGCAACTTGAGAGCAAAAACGAACAATGAGGACATGAAAACAGCACTGCATTAAGGTAAAGAAAGCTATTAAGATAAAAAAAATCCATTACAAACCCTTTAAAACACCTACAACTTGCATATAAGAGGGGCGACTCCTGGTCTCGCCCTCAGGCCCCTGGGTAGTCTCTGGGGCCGATGAGTACCGGAGGATTGGGGTGGCCGCCGCAACGCACCATGTTTACTGTTTGATACGACCAACTGTAAATGGTACTTAATATGCTTAACCACTTCCATACAGGGCACTTATACACCTTCCTGCCCAGACCAATTTTCAGCTTTCAGCGCTGTTACACTTTGAATGACAATTGCGTGGTCATGCTGCACTGTACCTAAACTAAATTTTTATCATTTTGTTCCCACAAATGGAGCTTTCTTTTGGTGGTATTTGATCACCTCTGGTATTTTTTTTTCTGCAAAAAAAAAAAAAATGGACGATTTTCTTTTAAATAAAATGTTTTTTTTTTGTTTCAGTTACAAAGCTTTGTAAATAAGTATGTTTTCTCCTTCACTGATGGGCACTGATGGAACTGCACTGATGGGCACCGATGAGGTGGCACTGAAGAGGTGACATTGATGGGCACTGATGATGGGCACTGATAGGCGGCACGGATGGGCACTGATAGGCGGCACAGATGGGCATGGTTAGGCCACACAAATGGGCACGGATAGGCGGCATGGATGGGCACTGATAGGCGGCATGGATGGGCACTTATAGGTGGCACGGATGGGCATGGAAAGGCACTGATAGGTGCCATGGATGGGCATAGATGGGCACTGATAGGTGGCACTGATTTACTCTGTGTTGTACTAATGGATGCCAATCAGTGCCAAACAATAATGGCTGCCAGTCAGTGATGCCTATTGTGGGCACTGATTGGCATCCATTGTGGGCACTGATTGGCATCCATTATTAATTTCTGATTGTCATCCCTGCTGGTCTAGCGTGGCATACCTGTGGTGGGCATCCCTGATGGTCTAGTGGCATCCCTGGTGGTCCAGTGTGGGCATCCACCGGGGGGCTGCGCTGATAATCGATCAACACAAACCCCCCCTGTCAGAGGAGCAGCCGATCGGCTCCCCTTTACTCGCGTCTAACAGACACGAGTAAAGAAAAGCCGATTAGCGGCTTTTCCTGTTTACATCGTGATCAGCCGTGATTGGACACGGCTGATCACGTGGTAAAGAGTCTCCGTCAGAGACCCCCAGGGGTGCGCAGCGGCTCAATATCCTGAAGAGGTCATATGACGTCCAGTCAGGATATTGAAACCACTTTGCCGCCGTCATTTTGCTATATGGCGGGTGGCAAGTGGTTAATGTCTATCGTGACAATATGTTTTATGTATTTTTTCTTTTTTTTTTGCTTAATAAAATCATTTGTTTAAAAAAAAAAAAAGCTCATTGCTGCCAAACAATACCTGCTAATATACCTACTTCCCAAAAGAAATAAAAGCAAATTGGACTGTGTACCACAGTTCTTATAACACAGTGGTGAGGGTCTAAAGCTCAGTTTGTAAAGCATTACAGTAACAGATTTTTAGAGGACATGAAGCTATCCTAAGTACATGTGAGAGCTGTGGGTAATCAAAGTAAGCTGTATGTGGGGCTCCATAATTATCCTGAATGTATGAGAAAGTTACTATTCGCCTATTTCCAATTATATAATGTAATAATGTGCTATTGGAAGGAGAAGGAGCACTGTGTTACCCCAAAGAGGCAAGTTAGGAGATTTGCTCCAATCCTCTGTTTCTTTTTTGTACCTGGGTGTGAGTGGTTAGGGCTTTTATATATGGACCACTGTTGGTTCAAAAGCTGCTTTTACATTGCCCGTGATTAAGAAGCAATGGAATTCTTAGTGAGAAGTAGTGGGGATCAGTGCAGTACTTCAGGCACCAAAAGTTTTCTTTACAGTGCAAAAGAGAGAAAGTGCTTATATCGATTCAGGAACTGTTTAAAATTGGGATTCTCTCTCTCCTGATGTAATGGAGATTACTGAACAAGGAATTACTACATAGCTCCTTCCTCCTCTTGCAGCACATAATACATTTTTGTTCAAAAGACAATGCCAAATAATGCAGCCCACACAACTTGATAATACCTCTAATTTACTTATGGTTTTGAGGCATCCAACATGTCTTGCACTTAAATTCGAGCTACCACGCTCAGTGGTTCCACCTTTGATACCACCTAGCTGGTAAATTGGGACTTGGTCAAACTATCACCAGCAGTCCAGGAAGTCACAGGCTGGAGTGTAATCACTATTTTGATCCAAGAACCCTGCACATCACCCAACAATTTGTAGATTCAGTTGACTTCCAACAGATGAATTGAGCTTCCCTTTAAAGGTTTTATAGCATTTATTCCAACATCTAGCTTCCAGCCATGGTGTCAAGAGCATCCTAGTTGCTAGTCCAAGCAGAAAACTATTTTCTGCTTAAGGCCCTATACACACTATTAGATTTTCTGCAAATTTGTGTCTTTAGATTTACCAAAACCATATAATATGAGGTCAAAACTTAAGAGTTTAAATCAAGCAGGCCCTTGCACTACATGGTTTTGGTAAATCTCAAGACAAAAATCTGCAGAAAATCTAATAGTGTGTATGGAGCCTTACAAAGAGTTGTTACTGTAGTTTTTAGTTTGTTTTTAGAGTAGAAAGTGGGGAAGACTTACAACATCTGTCCTGTTGTCTCTCTGTGTCACATTGGGGAGATTTTCCTTCACTCTTTTCCTGAATACACAACAGGAAGCAAGAAAAATATTTCCAGTGTAATGGGAAATACACACTAAGACAGATGTCATTGTAACAGGTCCTATATATAGGTTTCCCCCTCACCTGTGCCAGTGACAGCTGTATAATTTAAAATGTTCCTTCACATTCTGCCTTGGCCACAGTGGTTACCAATATTAATCTCCCTTCCAAGGGGCAAAAAAAGCAATAAAATCCTGACAGAGTTTTAAATTGAGCTTGCTAGGACACTGGTCTTGAGGAAATCAAGCCGTAGGGCAGACTATGAATTAGAAACCAAGGCTAGCATTTTAGAGAACTGACAATTATCCTCTCTGCTCCATGGGGTGGCATTTGTCAATCAACTAAAATCTCCCTGTTTCCTTTTCCTACTGGCCAAACTATCTGATAGGTAGCCTTCCTTTGCACAAAATGTAGCTTAAAGCGGGAGTTCCATGGTTTTTTGTTTTTTTTTAAATTGTTGTGCCGCTCTTACCTGCCATAAATAGCAGCCCGTGCGTCCCACTCTTTTCGCCGTCGGCATTCTCTGGTAGCTCTAAAGGATATTTTATATAATCCGGTCCTAGCAGTTTTCATCTCGAATTTGGGCACGTTGAAGCCCAGCAGTATCCATTTCCGGTATACGGTGAATGCTGGCGTCCCAGCATTCACCGCTCTATCCCGCGCATGTGCTGTGCTGTGCTGACGGCGAGCCGCGCCGTCAACACTTCAGCGTTCCCATCGCAACGGCCGGCGTCATAATGACCCGCCCCGTTGTGCTCAACAGCTGGTTTCTCACAGCGATAGCTCAGAACAAATTGAGCAGCTGATGAGAAACTAGTGTATTAGTTAACGCCCACGTCACATGACCCGCTTGCCGAGTCACGTGACCGGTGAAATATCGCGGGATTTGATGAGAGAGTGTCTCCTGGGGATGCCAGGACTGAGTCCCAGGAGACATATCGGGGGAAAATCTATAGGCACGCCCATTCCCCCGCGGTGGTTTTGATTGACAGGGCGCAATAAAAAGAAAAAAAAGGGTAAGCCTTTCTCAAAAAAAAAAAAAACGGATTTTGTATTATGAGTGGAAGGCTGTTTTATTCATAGGAAGTCAAAAATTAGGGTGAACCTCCACTTTAAATTTTAGCTCAGCAGTTGTTGGTTAGAAAAAATATAGTGAAATAGAGATAGTGACTAGAAGTAAAATATTTAAAATATGGTACACCAAGCATGAAAATATGTTAAAGCCACATGTAGATTTTTATTTCAGTTAACCATTACAATAATAAATCATGAAATGAAATCAATGAAAATAGTCCAGTCTTCCTTTAAGTGAATAGCTAGTGTCAAGTTATTTTTTTTTTAACATAAAAGTCTATCCAATTCAATGTATATAAATGTCTGTAAAAAATAGACAGTTTTCTCTGTATGTCCCCCAAACGCTCCCCTCTCTCATTGCCAAACAGCTTTTTCCTTCCAGTCCTCTGCTTCGAGATTGCTATAATTTATTTTTATTCCAACTCCAGCTCTCTTTCTCTCGCTCTCTTGTTTTTTGGGGGAAAGTGATGTTGCTTTAACAGCTTCTAAGGTCACTAATTGCGCTGAACTATTCCACTTGTGACTTGAGTGGTTGAGGCATAAAGTGGAGTGCGAGATTAAAAGCTGCTTTTTACGGTGCAAGCTAGTGTTACATTGTATTACTTTTATGATGGGAGGGGAGGTAAGAGGCGAATTAATCTGTCAGCACACCGAGCTTGGAAACCAAAGGAAGGCAGGATGAAAAAGGTACACGCGCCACAGTCGTGTCTCATCGGCGACCCCTTAAATAGGCACTTATCAGACAAATTATGTAAGAATATTAAAAGTGTGTGGTTGAATAGAAACGTGGCCTTCAGAAGTAAAGTGGCAGATACAAAGGATTAAATAATCAAGTTGACGGTGCAGTCCCGTGACAAGCCTAATTTAAAAAGGATGGGCGTTTGTAAGGCCGCGTACACACGATCGGTCCAACCCGATGAGAATGGTCCGACGGACCGTTTTCATCGGGTCACTGCTGAAGTGGCCTGATGGTCTGATGTGCGTACACACCATCAGTTCAAAAACCGATCGTGTCAGAACGCTTTGACGTAAAACACGACATGCTGAAAAAACGAAGTTCAATGCTTCCAAGCATGCGTCGACTTGATTCTGAGCATGCAAGGGTTTTTGAACCGATGCTTTTGCGGACTAACGATCGGTTTGGACCGATGGTCAGGCGTCCATCAGTCCGATTTTAAAGCAAGATTTAAAACTTTGGTCCGAAGGACGACGGACCGATGGGCCGTACACACGGTCGGTTTGGACCGATGAAACTGGACTTCAGTCCATTTTCATCGGTTTGGACCGATCGTGTGTACACGGCCTAAGAATTTAAATCTCCTCATTTACAGTGTTATTATAATACAGCTTTGGCTCTAAGGGATTGCTGTGATTGCTGTGTGTGCTGTTATTCACTTTTGCCTCTCAGAACAGAAGTGTCAGTCCAATGTTAGCCCCAAGTCTTAAATCTCAAAAATCCCAACTGATGCAGGACGTAGCCTTGGGTATTGGTTAATTTTGCTGCCTGGAAGGTGAAGTAAGAAACAAAAACAGCAAGGGCTCAGAAGATGTAGTTCCCCCTTTACAGCACATAATCAGGCTTTCAGATGTCTGAAAGTTTTGGGGGGAAAAAAAAAGTAAATGGTGGTAAAAAATCCACGTTGGTCAGGGAAAATTGGGGAAGGCCTACTTGTGAAAATATTTTGATGCAACACAGCCGGAGTATGAAACTAATTTAACTTAAAAGTGAATAGATCCTGCCCAGATGACCAAATGCCCTTTTAAATGTATGTGCTGACCATGGGCCTAATAAAAACAAGAAATATTCCCGATTCCAGTATAACTTGTAGCAATTGGGTCATATCAGAAGTAGTCAAGGGTAATGACAAGTACTGATATTTGAAGTGTTCGTCATAACTCAGGAAAGCGACTCATTGGAGATGAGTAAAGACCATAGTATGACATTTCCAGGGAGGATTTTGTCAGTACAGTTGTGAGAGAAAAAAAGTTATCTCTGTGGTCCCTCTTCTTGAAGGCATGTTTACCACTGTATGGACATTATGGCTTTATGTTCAGGGAACATATAGGGTGCTTCCTATATTCAGGGAATATGTCCTAGTGTGATTGGTGGTAAAATTAGGAGAAGCCTGGGGCAACACACAGGTTGAGGATACACAAGGGAAAAGAAAGGGAAAGAGCTGTGTTGGGAAGAGCTTCTCAGCACATGTGGTGTTGTCAAACATTGATGCTAAGGTGCCTCTTTTTCTCCAAAGAGACTAAAAAGCAGAGTGTACTACTCTGGAAAGAGGGTAACTTGCTGAAGATAAACTCCCTTGAAAAATGTGAGGAGCCATGTATAGTCACTGGTTAGCGGTACTGCCTCTGTCAAGAGAACCAGTCAGTAAGGAACAGGTAGAGTATTTGTGAGTATCTCGAAGCATTCGTTGTTTAATACTGGTTCGGTTGCTTCCTCTGGTGGTTCGTAAATTTAGGGTAACACTTAGGTTTGCAGCAAGCTTTTACAAACTTGGTACAGCCTACTTGAAGCCTTCAATTGTCAAGACAATTGAAGCAAAGCTCAAGTAAGGGATCGGGCTGTATAGGGCTATCCTAGGAGTGATGACAAGTGCCTTCACCCATTTAAAGTGCTTCTTATCTCTAAAAAAAGATTCTCCAACTTTCTGAAAAATCTCTGTGAAACAAGGTTGATCCTTCTTATGTCAATGGCAGAAAGATGTTAACAAAGTTTGCGTAATTTTAGTGCTTTGGGTGAGTCGATAGGGAATTGGATAATATATAGGTAAAGGGAAAAATCCCTTTAGTATGATCTAACACTTGAAATAAGCCATAAAGACCTCTGGTCTCTCTCATAGAGAAGAGAAATATCGATGGCCTTAATACTAGCACCTCACTGTTGTCAACAAAGCCTTAATGACGAGCCTGACACAACAGTGAATTTTATTTTATTTTTGATGGAGTATGATTATGGACGGCTTCACCCCTCCCTCCCCTCACAGCGTACGTGCCTCGGCTGGTTAGAGCCAACTTGCACCCCAGCTCAGACTAAATTCTCTCCTTTCTTCTGACAAGCCTTAAATCCCGCTCTGTCAAACCCCTGTCATTAGAGCCATGGAAAAACGAGCAGGAAATTACCGCAAATTATATCCATGTCAATTCGACGGCCCATTGTCAAAGCGTATTATTTGCTCAGCCAGCAAAAGTGTCCGCTGAATACTAAGGATTCATTATCTGTACATCGCTCTCTCCATTAAAGGAACATTTTAAATATGTTTAAATAAAAAAGCACTTGTGAGTTATGTGGGGTTGGGGAAGGGGGGTAGTTGCGCGTGTAAATGTGTGAGTGTGTGTATGTGTGCGCCTCACTTTGCTGTGCAGATGGCTTACGAGCGCTCTATAAAATCCCATCTCCTTATTGCTGTGCAGGGTGGAGGGGTTAGTCAATGCAGCTGGTAGTAATGAGTTTAAATTGAAATTACATGGAGATTTCACTCTTAAATGGTTAAGATAATAAGAGGGATTTAAACACCGGAGTTTAAGTGCCTCATTTAAGCTGCTTTAGATTCTGTTAAAGAGAAGGCAAAAGTGGGAGATGAGGAGGAGGAGGCTCGGTGAGTGGTGGAGAGACGGTGGAGAGACGAAAGAGGTAAATAAAGAGAAGGGAGAGCGAGAAAGAGGTGCATAATGGGATAAAAGAGATCGATAACGTCAGACTTAGGGGGTCTACCATTATGCCTCTACTGCAGTGGTCAAACTCAATTGCTCCTGATGTGCAGCCTTGTGAATCTTTGTCTGGATAGAAATAAATAGAGTGTCTAAAATGTTCTTTTAAAAAAGAAAACCCCCCAAAAGTACAGTACGAGTTCCATTTTGTATACATAAAACACCAGTCAGGACAAAAATGGCACATATTTTTTTTTTCAAACTGGCTGAAAACATTTGTTTAAAAAGACATGCAAGAAAGGGAAGAGAAGTGTCGGGCAATTCGTAGAGCAGCATTATTTTATTGAGATAAGCAATTATTGCCAATATGGATTGCACTCACATAGTGCTCAGTGGGTGAGGGTGAGGGCTTGCCACGACCAGCATGTGAGCAGAAACCGCTGGTATGTACCTTTTGATAGTGAGCCACGAGTGCTGCTAACAGCGGGGAGCTGAAGCCTCGGGGAACCTCAGGTAGACTCTGGCTGGGTTACTCGGTGTGAAACTGATCCGGAAGCTGTGAACCTAGGAGATGCCTACCACTGTTTTCAGCCAATCAGAACCAACTCCAGGCTAATTTTGTTTTTCTTAAAAATGGCACTTAGGTGTTGTAAAAAAAACAAAAAACCCAGAACTCAGGTTTAAATACTAATCTTTACTCCAGAGCTAAGCTGTCCACAGTACCTCTTCTTTGACAACAAGATGTCCTATAATTTAGATTAATTTACACTCAACATCACTCAATCTGTAACACTGAGAAAAGCCATTGAATACAGGGCATCTTTGACCAACTCCCTGAGCACAGTGCCCTGCATTAACATTATATTGATGCAGAGAATAGCGCCAATGTCATCACATCAGTGCCACCCAACACTGACATAAGACAGAGGAAAATAAGGACCCAGAATTTCACAAGACCAGACAAAACACATCAGAAAAAGATATGCTCGAAAATAAATAAATAAAAATCCCACTGGGGGACCTCAAGTGGGGGAGACCATTGGAGAGGGAAAGCACAGAATGTGGAGTTGGGATTTGTGCCCAGATGTGACATATTAAATAATTAGCATATTCTGAGCAAACAGCAAAGCCATCTTAAATCAAGTGACCTCTATAGCTGTAGGCTTTGTGGAGAAATGAATCCTCACAAGTTCCCAGAATGCAACAGAAGCAACTAAAATTATTTTCTTTGCTCTTATTTTCTTCAGCAGCAGAAACTTGACAGCCTTCTAATCTAAAAAAAAACAAAAAAAAAAACAGCAGGTGTTTGTCAACTGTTAGAAACCGACTGAAAACTGACTTCTGAGATCAAAGTTTTTGCTGTGACTTTGAGGTTGATTTACTTTAAATGCATCTGCAAAAGGTGAATGAGGGCTTGGTTTGAAAATATTTTTTTGCTTGTTAAGAATATGTAAAACCTCAATGCCTATTGTTTGGGCACAGGTGTGCTTAAATAAAAACACATTAACTCTGGAAGATATCCCCAAAAAGTTATCGCAATGCGTAAGTGTGAATGGGCTCCTAAAGAGGGATTCCACCCGCAATTTTTTTTTTTTTTAAAGTCAGCAGCTACTAACAGTGTAGCTGCTGACTTTTAATAAGGACACTTACCTTGTCCTACTTGCCTGCGCTGATGGCCCCCCCGATGCCGGTCCCACGATCGATCCATGTCCCGCGCCGCCATTCACACTAGGGGAAACAGGCACCACGCGCCGGCGTGAGTCTCACGCCGGCTTGTGAATGGACGGCTGCTCTCTGAGAACACAGACAGTTCCCAGAAAGCAGCGTGCCCCATTCACAAGCAGAAGAAGCAGAAGAAAACACACCGCGGTGGGGAAGATGCAGATTACGGACTTCCGCATAGCAACAGGTATTTCACGTTTTTTTTATTTTATTTTTTTAGGATATATGGCCAAATGTTGTTTTCCTGGGTGGAACTCCACTTTAAGGTCATACTGCAACACCACATTTTTTGGACCTGCAAGTCACATATGTAACTATGACTTTAGATTCCTAGAAAACCTGGGAACTGTGGGTGGAACTTTAACCCATCAGTACTTGCCAGTGTGTTTGCATTCAGCAGATGTTTGCATTAATGTAAAGCCTTTCCTTTACAAAACGACTGTCTCTTTATGTAAAAGTTACAGGTACTATTTAGCATTTGACTCTTCTTGGCCAAAGAACCAATTCTCGGGCAATGAAAGAAAAACTAAACGTTTTCGGCTCAAATCTAAATACAGCTGTTGTTTCTACAACAAGGAAAGCAAATTCCTGCACCCCACGTAATAGATTTAACCAACGTTGAGAATAAGATATGCCTTGTGCTGTCCGCAATACACAGAACACAAACTCCCTGAGTCACAGGAGAAAGTTCCACCTTGTGTGCCGGCCGGGTGTGAAGATGTTAACTTGTGATACTCAATATGTTTCATCTTTGATTCAAACCAGATTGTTAGGACTATAAACAAAGTAGGGACCGGCAGCATGCAGCTTTTAATCCTTTCTTCTCTGTTTAGTGAAAATTGTAGCCTGGGGCTGGGAGATTTAAAGCAGGCCCATATCATTAGTCACAAAGAACAGGGAGCCAATGAGTCAGGTACAGCGTTGTGTCATGCAGGTTATGTGGGTCCATTCAGCGGTCATAGTCTGAGCGTGAACAACCAAAGAAAACGAAAGACCAGTTGCACAGGTGGCTGTACATAAGGGCTGCTAATTGTTATTGTAGGATGGAGAATTACTCTACAATGCACAAACCCTGCTAAAGGATAAATGACATTTTATAAAATTGCTCTTTAATGCAACAAATTGCTGATGAAATCCCAAATAATTAACACTGAACAAGCAGATAGGAAAAATAACACTTGACCCAGTTTTGTTAGCATTAAAGAAAGTATTATAAAAATATTTTAGAATGGGATGAAGCCTAATGGTTCATGGAGTGAGATGTGTATGATATGAGCTCTACACTTGATTATCCGATAAGCTTATCCTGAAACTACCATCTGAGCTTCTTTCATTTTGATTCTATTGTTCTGAAATTCTAAAACCCCTCATCCATGGGGCCTCCCAAAAGGAACAATGGGAAAATTAAAAAGTTTCTAGAGTCACTGGAGGAAAGATACAGACCCGCTATTGCAACCTGATGAGGCAGAGGTTTTTCCATCATAAAGCCTCACATATTGCTGGGTTACATATCAGATAGCCTCTAAATCCTACAGGCTGTCTCTTCCACACAGTCAGCTCTCACTCTCCCTGCTTTATCAGGACTTTCATAATCTACGTAGGTGCGTGACAGAGATAGATTCCCGTATCAGTCAGCTAGAGGGTTCTTGTCAACCAGAAGCAAGAATACCTACTGGGCATTGCAATAAATGCATGTGTTCCTCTTTACCATGTAATCAGTCGTGAACAATCATGAATGATCATGATGTAAACAGGAAAAGCCATTGATCGGCTTTTCCTCACTGCGTCTGACAGACACGAGTAGAGGAGAGCCGATTGGCTGTTCTCCTGACAGGGGCGTCTGTGCTGATTGTTTATCAGCGTAGCCCCCTCGGATGCCTGCCCAGGACCACCAAGATGCTGCCAGAACCACCAGGGATAGCCACCACACTGGACGACCAGGTATGCCTCCCTAGACCACCAAGGATATGCCAATCAGTGCCCAGGCAGCTGCCAATTAGTGCACATCAACAGTGCCTGCCAGTGCCATCAGTGATGCCTATCAGTGCTATCTATCAGTGCCACATATCAGTGCCCAGCAGTGCTGCCTATCAATGCCCACCAGTGCCACCCATGAGTGCCCATCAGAGGAGAGTCGAAATACTCATTTGAAATACCCGATTGAACCAATTTATAAGCCATTTGGTGCATCTCAATCAAAGTGGATTCATGCCTGTAAAAAGCACTTCTATCAACATCAGAGGAGTATTTCCAAACTTCCATTGCCAACACAGCAATGCAGGTTAAAGAATGTTAGTTTCAATTGATGAGCGAAAAGCATTTAGTTCAGTTGAATTGCCTGACATCTATGCTACCCTTTCCAGGTTTAGGATAGTGGACTCATTTATAATGGGAGTTCATCTTCTCTACCACTCACCTGTGGCTAAAGAATGTACCTAAAGGCTGGATCTTGCCTTCATTTACTCTTTAATGAGAACCCAACCTTTGGAATTTTCTAACGTTTACTGCTATTAACAATTGAGGAATGCAATTTTGCTCTAACTCTAAATCACTGCTTGTGGCACTTAAAAAAAAGATCACCTAACTTGCCACGTTTATGTCCTTTTACATACTCCACATATTCTACCCACAGTTGCAAAATCCTTGCAGTCCGGGCTAGTAAATATCCCTAACATTGAGAAGTGAGAAAAGGGCCTGGAGACACCAGCCAGAGTTACTCCTTGTCTAAGAGAACATTTGACTCAAACATATATACTACAAGAGGTCTACATGATGCATTCTGCTCCTAATGTGAGGCTAATGACCCATCATTTTTTGTTACAAATTCTGTATATAGCCCTACAGAACAGACAGTGCACAGTCCACAAGTGCTTTGCTGCTTAACTGCAGACAGGAACCAGGAAACTCTATTCAGGAAAAAGACATAGAGCACACCATAGATAGATGCAGCTACACACTTACAAACACTGCCATCTACAGGCTGTAGAATAAACTGCGTCTCTACTGAACACTAACGTACAGTAATTGTTTAAACAATTCTGTATTGCAATACCCCCACTCAACAATTACTCCTTATATTAGTCTAATTTTGGATCTTAGTTCTATAAATCTGTTTCTTGTAAGCGGTTTTGTCAAATCATCTGATCCACTTTTGTTTCTCATGAGTTGGATGTAGTCTTTGCATCTTATCCAATGAATCTGGCTCTGGTTTTAATGCTATGTGAGCAATTGACAAGCATTTGGCTGGGATGCCTTAATTGCTTCTGGTAGATTTCCTGATTGAAGCCTCTTGTGGCCTGGTTTCTTTTTTTACAGCATTTGGATTGTCTGTGTTCATTTCTATTTCTGTGTCACTTTGTTGCTTATCTTCATGTGACACTGATGTGGAATTTCCCTCAGTTTGAAGTTTTTGTGTTAGTTTATGAAATTTTGATACACTGTTTCATCGACAGTTACACTTCTACTGATGGTTACCTTGTTTGTGACTTAGTGTAGAATTTTGTATCCCTTTTGAGATTCACTGTACCCCACAAGTACACCTTCCTTTGCGCAAACATCCCATTTTGTAAATTTTTCTTTTGGGATGTGCACATTGGCTTTCCTTACAATTTTTTTTAGATGGTTCAAATTTGAGGTCCTTCCATTCCACAGTTCATATGGAGTTTCCTCAGTTGATTTTGGAGATAGAATGCAGTCATGATTTTCTCCCCCCAGTATGTAGTTAGCATATCGTCTTCACACAGCACAGTTCTTTCACTCCCACAGTATGGTTTATTCTTTCTGCAATCCTGTTTTGTTCTAAGCTGTATGGAACAGTAGTTTGAAATATTAAAGGGTCACTAAAGGAATTTATTTAGATAAATAGCTTCCTTTACCTTACTGCAGTCTTGGTTTCATGTCCTCATTGTTCGTTTTTACTCTGATGTTGCTGTAATTCTCCTCTGTTCTGGACACTTCCTGGTTGTCTGTTTCCTGAGGACCACAGTACTGGGAGCTTCTAGTTTCATTTTCCAAACCATCACTGCTCTATGGCTCTGTATAGCACAGATACAGGATAACATGCGAAAACGAAACTAGATGCAAAAACGAAACTAAAAAACTACAGGTACATTATATGATTGATTTTTTTATCTATTTTTTTTTTTTAACAGAAAAGAGTTTTATTAGACAAATCAGCATTACAATACAAATACGGTACAGAAGTTACAGCAACGTAGAAATCAGAGCGTCAGAAGTGTACATCACATCCAGGGGCACAACCCAAGCAAGGAAGATAGGGTAGATGTCAAACATACATAAGAAGTATATCTTATCAATTATACTTTGGCCGCCTCAAACAACAGCGTCATGGGAGGGGGGACAAAAACAACAACCGTCAGGGGAGGGCCAGCTGTCCTGGTCATTCAGTCTGGAGGGGGGTCAGGGGCATCGCGGGTCTCCGTCCAGGCAGACCAGATTTTGTCAAACTTCCCCGGGCATTGTCTATTCTCATAAGTCAACCTGTACAGGGGCAGGACCGAGTCTACCGAGCGCTGCCAAGAAGGTCCTCAGATTTCCATTTCAACAGAATCTCTCGCCTAGCATAAAATAGGGAAAAGGTCAGGCATAGCTTATCGTATCTGTCGCCCTCCACATCCTCCAGATGGCTCAGTAACAGACCTGTCGGGTCGACCGGGACAATCGTCCCGCTCACATCAGACAGCCTGGAGGCAACCAGGGAATGTACGAGGAGATGCAGTCCTCCCACCCCTCTTCGTCCAAGGACGGTATATCGGCCCTCCATTTATCCCAGGATTTGGTAAGTTTGGTGTCATACGCAACAGTGAGATATAGGTATAGGGACGAGAGAGGGCGGTCCATTACACTAGAGGCCAAGAGTCGCTCTATGGAGTCAGACTCCAGAGTTAGCGGCTCGGGAAATTGGGCCTCAAAAGCATGTTTGAGCTGCCAGTACCGGAATTGAAAAGAGACCGGCAAGGAGTACGTCCGACGCATCGTCTGGAAGGGCATAAGTCTACCCTCGAGGACTATATGGCGCAAAGTGACGATGCCCTTCTTTGCCCACAGGGAGGGGTCCGGAATGTTATTCAGGTGGGGCAACATAGGGTTAGCCCATAGGGGCATATGCGGTGTCATGTGGGCTGGCCTCCTGTATATGGTTCAGGCCTCCTGCCAAACCTTAACTGTGGTCCGCATAAGGGCCGTCATAGAGGGGGTCGCTCTTAGGCCTCGGAACGGCAGGTTACTCAGGGCTGCATAGGAGCCCAGGATAGCCGCCTCTAGGGTGACCGCCGGGTTTTGTCTGGGCTGGGAGAACCACCACCGGACTGTAACCAGCACTGCTGCCCAGTAATAGAGCAAAAAGTTTGGGAGCGCCAGGCCCCCACCAGACAGGGGGAGATACAGAATCTGTCTCGCCACCCTAGGGGGCCTCCCAGCCCACACAAAGGATATAAGCAGGCCCTCCAGTCTCCGAAAGAATGCCCTAGGAATATGCGAAGGGGTATTACGGAAAAAATATAAGAACTTTGGAAGGAAAATCATTTTTAGAAGATTAACCCTCCCCACTGGCGTTAGGGGAAGAGTACGCCACGCCGCACACCTGGCCGTCAGCTGGGTCATAAGTGGTTGAATGTTCCTATTCACATAGTCACCTGTCCTACCACAAATCCTAATGCCCAGGTAGGTAAACTCCTCCACCCACTGAAGCGGTGTGTGTGTCGGGGTTTGCAAGACCGAGGTGTGTAGTGGGAACAGAACCGATTTGTCCCAGTTAATGCGGATGCCCGAATACCGGCCGAACTGGTTGAAGAGATGCAAGGCTACTCGCAAAGAGGAGGAGGGGTCCGCCAAGTAGAGCAGGGCATCATCCGCATACAAAGATAGCTTCTCTTCAATCGGGCCTATCTGCAGTCCCTGAACCCTCGTCTCTGCTCTCAACAATATGTCAAGGGGTTCTAAGGCTAGGGCAAACAAACCCGGTGAGAGGGGACACCCCTGCCGCGTGCCACGACCAAGGTGAAATACCTCAGACAGGCAACCGTTAGTTCTAATTCTAGCTGACGGACAGGTGTATAGCATGCGCACCCATTTTGTGAAGATCGGGCCAAACCCGAAACTAGAGAGCACCTCCCACAGGTAGCCCCACTCGACAGAGTCAAAAGCTTTCTCCGCGTCGAGTGAGGCCACCACTCCCGCCGACCCACCCCCGGCCCTATCAATATGGGTAAGGAGGCGCCTGATATTGATATCCGTACCCCTACCCGGCATAAAGCCCGTCTGGTCCGGATGTACCAGAGCAGTTATGACCGAGTTCAGCCTATTAGCAAGGATTTTGGCCAGGAGTTTTGCGTCCACATTTAGCAGAGAAATGGGACGATATGAGGAGCATAGGGTAGGATCCCTCCCCGGTTTGGGTATTACCACTATAACCGCCTCTCTCATGGTGTCAGGGAGCCTCCCCATTCGCAACGATTCAGCAAAAAGGGAGTGAAAGCGAACTACGAGGTCCTTAGCATAATGTTTGTAGAACTCCACAGGGAGTCCGTCAGGCCCCGGCGTTTTACCCGCTTGCATGGATTTAAGGGCCCGTTGGATCTCCGTCACCGTGATGGGAGCATCGAGCTGTGCGCGATACGTCGGTGTCAGAACCGGTATGTCAATGCCCTCCAGGTAGGTCTGGAGATCCGGAGCCTCATAATCCACCCGTGAACTGTAAAGGAGTCTATAAAAGTTAGCGAAACACGTATTGATTCCCTCCGGGGAACAGACCAGTTCCCCCGTGGGGCCCGTAATACTCGGGACACACATCCCCCCCGCCTGTTCCCTAGAAAGCCAGGCCAGCAGTCTCCCAGCCCTCTCTCCCTGCTCAAAGATCCGCTGGGACTGAGCAAGTAATTTCTTCTGTTAAGGGCAGTACGGAGATTAAGGACCTCCCCAGTCAGGAGCTGCAGTTGGGCATAGTGCTGGGGATCTCGAGATCTAAAATAAGTTTCCTCCGCCTTGGCTGCCTCTCTCTCAGCCCTCACTAGCTCCGCCCTACGCCCTCTACGAACCTTGGCAATAATGGTCTGGTAGTGTCCTCTCGTGGAGGCTTTAAAGGCATCCCACACAATAGCGGCATCCACCGTGCCAGCATTAACTGCCCAATATCCCGCCAGCTGAGCCTGAAACAGAGCATCCACTTCAGTGTCTGTAACCCAGAACCTAGACAGTCTCCACAGTCGAGCAGCAGGGTCCACCGAAAGATCAAGGGTCAGGAGCATCGGTGCATGGTCAGAAATTCCCCGGGGCAGTATACGTATGCCAGTGACTCTCGGCAGGACCGGGCCCCCCGCATAAACCAAATCAATGCGGGAGAACGTCTTGTGGGAGGCTGAGTGGCACGTGTAGGCCCGAGCCTGAGGGTGTTTCCACCTCCATACATCTGTCAATCCATAGGTGTCAGCCCAGTCAGCTAGGCCGGAACTGGGATACCCCACAGATGTCAGCCGATCCATGCCCGAGTCAGGGACCAGGTTGAAGTCACCTAAAATCACAGTATTGTCAGAGGCAAACTCCGCCATCTTACTAGTCACCTGGTTCAATATCGAAAATGAGGCCGGCGGGGGCAGGTACAGGCCCACAATAGTCCAGGTTAAAGAGTAAATCACAGCATGAATAATAACATACCTACCGTCCGGGTCAAGGGCCAGATCCAGGAGCCGAAACGGGAGGGACTTGAGAACCAGGACACTAACCCCTCTAGCAAAACTAGAATACGTGGAATGATAGTGATGGCCCACCCACGGTTTTTTAAGAGCTAAAATCCTGCTCCCCATAAGGTGTGTTTCTTGCAGGATGCAAATTTGGGGGTTGTAGGACCTAATAAACTGGAACACCAAGGAACGCTTGGTTGGTGAGTTCAGACCCCTGGTGTTCCATGACAAGATATTAACTGCGGACATAACCTATGAGGGTAGCAGGGACTCCAGGATGACAACCCTTCCCGGTCTCCGGATTCGGCCTCCAGACCCAGGACGCACACATCTGAGAACCAAGTAATGCTGAAATATCAATCATTTGCATAACAAACAAAAACAGTAGAACATAAAAACCCAACAAAAAACCCCGGAACAGAAGAAGAAAATAAAAAGAAAAAAAGGCCCAAGTAGGGCAACAGTCCCCGCCCCCCACCCCACCCACCCCCTTAAAACTGAGGAGGGTATACATCCCAAACAGTTTCAGCTCGCCGGCTGCAAAAATGGGGGTTCCGTGCAAGAGGTGAACTCAGCCCCCCAGATATTTCCAGGGGGGGGGCCGAGCAACAGTCTGAGCAGCTAAGTGTGAGGCATCCGCTGGCAATGCAACAAGCTGCAAGGGACAGGAGTCCAAAAGGAGAAGAGCCAACAGGAATGCGTCCCAGCAGTAAAAATCAATCCTGTAACGGGCGGGCATACAAGGTATTACCCTCCAGCGCCACATAAAAGGTGAAACAAAAAGAGGTTTTTATCTATTTTTAATCGTTTTTGAAAGGAATCAGTTAAAAAAATTTTGCCTGAAATTAATGTCTGCAAGGTAGACAATAGTGTAATGATTCTGTTAAAAAACGAGTAAATACCTATTAAATTCCTTAATCTGGCGTTCAAATTTCTGTTCTCTCATTCACTTCCTGGTTTGCATCACTTGTTCATGTAAGAACTACATTTCCCAGTATGAATTGCGGCACGCCCAGTAATTCACACCTCCTTTAAGTCTCTAACACGTAGAGAGTGTCCTGCCGCACAGATGTAGTTCCCAGGAGGGGGCGAGCACGTTACTGACCACCGCAGTAAAGCCTCCCTTCACGGTGGTCAGTAAAATCAGACAAGCAGGAAGTGAACAGAACAGAGAATAAATAGAACAACTTCTGAGCAAAAACAAACAATGAGGAAGTGAAAAGAGGAATGTCTGCAGGTAAAGGATGCTTATTATGAAAAAAAAAAATCCTTTACAACCCCTTTAACTATTATGTCTCTATACCCTGTAAACTGTCATTTCAGCAAAAAAAAAAAATGTTTTCCTTTACAACTCCTTTAAGCCATGCTTTCTAAGAATCGCCTGTGTGTTATTACCTGTATATTTAGTTCTATGCACCATACACTGAGCATTTTGCCAAATTTGTTGCTTATTTGAGAGAAATGTTCACGTTTCTCTCGTACTTCACTTTTGTTGTGTAACAGATATAGTGTAGTATACCTGGAGTAATCATCTATCAAAGTGAGAAAATATTTCTTCTTTCATGGAGTAAATGTTTCCATTGGACTGCAAAGATTTGAGTGTACTAAGTCCAGGGTTTTCTTAACTCTGCTGTTACTGTTCTTTGGAAAGGCTTTTCTTGTAATTGTTCCTTTTATACAGCTGCAGTGGCGTATCTAGGGTATGGCAGCCATTGAAAGTGCCATGGGCGCCATATGAAGGGGGCGCTGTTGAGTGGCTGGGCAGCAAGGCACTTACCAGGATCTCTTCTTCCCTCCTCCCAAGCATAGACAGGATCTCCTTTTCAGCACCTTTTCTAATGGACAATGGCAGCACTATCTCTGATGCATTCAGCCACAGCCCTCCTGTTCCATCTGGTAGGATTGGCAGCGCACAAAGAAGAAGAAGGAACATCAGTGAAAACTGAGGCCATAAGTGATGAAGATTTCATCACTTCCAGTATTGGTTCTGCATTTACCTGGCCTTAGAGGGTAGAGGAGGGATCAGGGTTCTAATAAACCCCAAATTTCTCCATAAAGAGGATATGATGTCACTAACCAAGGTGTCACGTACCTGGTGGACGAGCCCGACGTGCAAGGAGTGGCTGCCCTTGCTCCTCTGATCCCGGGACCCCCTGGTAGAGTGAACAGGGAGTGCGGGAGTGCAGAGTCGCACGAGCGCCGGTTGCAGCGCAGGTGCTGGGCCGGAAGGCTTCAGAAGACTCTTGGTGCTGCGTAGAGTGGCAAGTATGGACTGTATCCGCTGATGGCAGGTGAAGATGACTGGAGGCACAGGAATCACCAGAGCGGGAGGTGTACCGTAGTCCAATGGAGGTAAGCCCCCAGCAGGAGAGTCTGAGGCCGGCTAGCGGGTCAGGTGCAGGTATAGTAGGCAATGCAGATCAGGAGTCAGACCGGAGCAACAACAGAGTTGGCAGCAGCGGCAAAAGAGGGTAAGGCAAGCGGATCGTCAGGCAGGCAATAGGTCAGGGCAGGCGGAAGGCAAGCGGAGTCAGGAACAGGCCGGGTTGTCTGGAACAGATTCAGGTAAGTAGATACAGGTAGTCTCAGGAACTGCTGTAGACCGGACAGCAAGAGGCAAACGCTGACAGCAAGTTTAAATATCCTCCTTTGGCGCCAGAATGACGTTCGTGCGATGCGCGCGCACCGTTGCCGCGAACGCGCGCGCCCGCTCCCGTCGCAATGTCGCGATCGCGCTCGCGACCTTGCCGCGAATGCGCGCGTCCCGATCGCGCCAACGCGCCGCTAGCGCCATCTGGTGGCCGAAGTTGTTCATGACATTGCCCCCCTCCAATGGGCAGCCTCCGGATGCCCAACCGGGATATTTCCAGCGGGTGGGAGTCTTTAAATGACTGGATTAGTCTTTCAGCGTGTATATTGTCCTCCGGTTCCCATGAATTCTCCTCGGGTCCGTACCCTTTCCACTTGACGAGGAATTGAACTTGGTTGCGTCTCTTCCTGCAATCCAGGATGGATTCAACCTCAAATTCCTCCTCGCCGTCTATTAGGACCGGCTCCGGCGGACCTGTGTTCCTCTCAGGGAAGGGATCAGCAACGACTGGTTTAAGCAGGGCCACGTGGAAGACCGGGTGGATGCGGAAGGTTTCTGGCAACTCAAGTTCGTAGGCAACCTCATTTATCTTCCTCTTGACAGGAAAAGGGCCCACAAACCTAGGGCCTAGTTTCTTCGAGGGGCATGCAAGCTTTAAATTCAGGGTAGACAAATAAACCTTAGTTCCAGGTTCCAGGTTGAGTTCCCCTCTTCTCTTTCTGTCAAAAATTTCTTTATTACGCTCTTGTGTCTTAGACATTGTCTCCTGCAGAATCTTATTATTTGTGTCGAAGAAGGTCAGAGTTTCCTGGACGGCGGGTACCGAACACTCCGGGACGGAGTTGGACAAGAACAAAGGATGGAAGCCGTAATTCGCATAGAAGGGCGATTGTTTGGTGGCAGAGTGGACGGAATTATTGTATGCGAATTCCGCCAGGGGTAGCAGGGACACCCAATCTTCCTGCGAGAAGGAGGAGAAGCAGCGGAGATACTGTTCGAGTGTCTGATTCGTTCTCTCTGTCTGCCCGTTTGATTGCGGATGGTATGCTGATGAGAATGATAGACCAATTTTGAGACTGCTGCAAAGTGCCTTCCAAAACTTTGAGGTGAATTGCACCCCTCGATCAGACACAATATCCACAGGAACACCGTGAAGCCTAACCACTTCCTTGATAAAGGCTTTGGCCGTCTCCGGGGCGGAGGGTGTACCCTTCAGAGGTATAAAGTGTGCCATTTTAGAGAGTCTGTCTACTACCACAAAGACAGTTGTGAAACCCTCTGACGGAGGCAGCTCAACGATGAAATCCATGGAGATCATTCTCCATGGTCTTTCTGGTACCGACAGTGGTTTCAGGAGTCCCCAGGCTCTGAGTTTGCTCCCCTTGTTTCGAATGCACGTGGTGCAAGATTCCACGTAGTCCCTGCAATCTTTCAGGAGCTGGGGCCACCAAAAGGAGCGTTGCAAGAGTTCAGAAGTTTTGTGTACCCCGAAATGGCCCGCCAGCTTGTGGTCATGGCAAGAACTCAGGACGCTGACCCGTAGGTTTTCAGGTACGAAGATCTTGTCCTGATGCCAAAGTAAACCGTCCCTAGATTGTAGTTCCAGACTTGGAGAAGGGGGAATCACAGCAGAGGCTTGCCTGATTTGGGGCAATAGGTCCCTTTGTAGTAGTAGGAAATTTCCTGAAGGCAGGATGGTATCCGGGGGGCTGGAAGACTCAGAACTACCATACATGCGGGATAGAGCGTCAGGCTTAGTATTCTTGGACCCTGGTCTGTAAGTGATGTGAAAGGAAAACCTTGTAAAAAAAAGTGCCCACCTGGCCTGGCGCGGTTTAAGTCTTTTGGCCGCCTTCAAATATTCCAGGTTCTTGTGGTCTGTGTAAATCAAGATTGGGTGCGCCGCGCCTTCCAGGAGGTACCGCCATTCCTCCAAAGCGGCCTTTATTGCCAACAATTCTCGGTCCCCTACATCATAATTTCTCTCGGCTGTTGACAGTTTACGGGAAAAGAAGGCGACAGGGTGTAAGAGAGCCTTGGGGCCCTGTCTTTGAGATAGCACTGCCCCGACCGCCGTTTCGGAAGCATCCACTTCTAAGATGTAGGGCAGGTTTGCATCGGGATGCCTGAGGATGGATGCAGAGGTGAACAGGTCTTTCAGAGCTTCAAAGGCCGCCTGGGCTTCTGGTGTCCAGCGAAACCAGGTAGTTTGTTTAGTTAGGTCGGTTATTGGAGAAATTATGCTGGAGAAGGCCTTGATGAACTTTCTGTAGAAATTCGCAAAGCCGATGAAACGCTGGACGCCCTTCTTATCTATCGGCGCTGGCCAATCACGGATTGCGGAGACCTTCTTGGGATCCATCTCCACCCCCTTTACTGAGATTATGAGCCCCAGGAATTGTATGCTCGAGCGCTCGAACTCGCATTTTTCAGGCTTAGCATAAAGTCCGTGAGTTCGGAGTCGCTCAAGCACGCTTTTGACATGTCCCCGATGTTTCTCCAGGGACGGGGAAAAAATTAAGATGTCGTCCAGATAAACGATTACAAAAAGGTCGAGGAAGTCTCTGAAGATGTCGTTCACAAAGTGTTGGAACGTCGCTGGGGCGTTGCAAAGTCCGAAGGGCATAACTAAATATTCAAAGTGTCCGAAACGGGTACGGAAGGCGGTCTTCCACTCGTCCCCTTCACGTATGCGGACCAAGTTGTAGGCCCCGCGGAGGTCTAATTTAGTAAAGATGACCGCGGCCCCCAGACGTTGGAACAGTTCAGGCACCAGGGGTAGCGGATACCGGTTCTTGATGGTGACTTTGTTGAGTTCCCGATAATCCACACAGGGACGAAGAGAGTGGTCTTTCTTTTCAACAAAGAATATCCCTGCTCCCGCTGGTGATGTGGATGGGCGGATGAATTTCTTTCTTAGACTGTCCTCAATGTAGGTCTTCAAAGTCTCAAGTTCAAGACCCGTTAGGGGAAAGATCCTACCGAAAGGGACTTCGGCCCCCGGGAGAAGTTCAATGGGGCAGTCGTAGGACCTATGGGGCGGAAGGGTCTCTGCTCCCTTCTTACTGAAGACATCTAGGTAGTCATGATAAACTTCAGGGACAGATTGGCGGGTTTCGAGATCAGAGTCCATGCAGAGTAAGGACGAAGGCGGAGATACTACTTGCAGGCAGTGCTGTTGGCAATAAGGAGATTGGAAGCTGATCTCTCCCGTGGTCCAGTTGACCCGTGGGTTGTGGGCCTGTAGCCACGGCAAGCCCAGTATGACAGGGAACAGGGGGGAGTCAATCACATCCAGGCGCAGTAGCTCATGGTGGTTGCCAGCGATGGTGGTGGCTAAAGGCTGGGTTTCCCGGGTGACCGGTCCGGATCTTAATGTGGAGCCATCAGCTAAGTATACAGAGAGTCCAGTAGCCCTAGGGCGAAGAGGGATCTGATGTCTGGAGGCGAAGGCTTGATCCAAGAAACAGCTGCAGGCTCCCGAATCAATAATGGCGCTGACTTGAATAGTCTTGTCTGGAAGCTGGAAGAAAACGGGGACAGCTAGGTGAGTGGAATTGCCTGGGGGAACAGGTAGATGAACAGATGACGTGGACAGACACTTACGGAGCTTTGCGGGACAGGTCCTCACGTAGTGGCCAGCTTCCCCGCAATACAGACACAAGTTGTTGGCTCTACGGCGTTGGCGTTCCTCAGGGGTGAGGGAAGGACGGAGGAGGCCTAATTGCATCGGCTCCGAAGTATCTGGGGCAGATGGAGTTGATAGAGCTGGATTGGAAACGGTCGGTACCCGTGGCAACATCCAGACAGGACGAGATGGGGCCGTGGCCCTTTCAGTTCTGCGCTCCCTCAGACGCCGGTCAATCTGAATGGTCAGGTTAATTAATGCTTCCAAAGTTTCTGGGACTCCCACCCGGGCCAGTTCGTCCTTGAGTGATTCGGAAAGTCCTAGGCGGAACTGGTAACAGAGAGCCGCATCATTCCACCTTGTATCCGAACTCCATCTGCGGAATTCAGACACGTAGTCCTCAGCTGGCCGGCGACCCTGCTGTAGAGCATGCAGGGCAGCTTCCGCGGAGGCGGTCTGATGAGGATCTTCATATAGTAAGGACATAGCCTGAAAGAAGGTGGTCAGGTCATCAAGTGCAATGTCCTTTTGTTCCATCAGGCGATGGGCCCAGGCCTGCGGTTCACCCGAAAGTAGTGCGATGACAAAACCGACTTTAGTAGCTTCTAGAGAGAAAGTCCGTGGTTGTAGGGCGAAGTAAAGTTCGCAAGCATTGCGGAATGCCCGATATTTGCTACGTTCTCCGGAGAACCTTTCTGGCGTAGGAACCTTTGGTTCGGGTGGTAGCATGATGACAGAGGGAGACGTGGATGTGCCGGAAGCAGCAGAGGTGGAAGCGGGAGCAGACAATGCCTGGACGCGATTTTCCAAACGCGTGTAGCCCTCTTGCAGGGTACGGACTGCTTGGGTCAGTCCGTCCAGGTGGCGACACAGTTCTTGCATAGGATCCACTCCCTGCGCGGGCTCGGTCATGGCTGTCCGGTACTGTCACGTACCTGGTGGACGAGCCCGACGTGCAAGGAGTGGCTGCCCTTGCTCCTCTGATCCCGGGACCCCCTGGTAGAGTGAACAGGGAGTGCGGGAGTGCAGAGTCGCACGAGCGCCGGTTGCAGCGCAGGTGCTGGGCCGGAAGGCTTCAGAAGACTCTTGGTGCTGCGTAGAGTGGCAAGTATGGACTGTATCCGCTGATGGCAGGTGAAGATGACTGGAGGCACAGGAATCACCAGAGCGGGAGGTGTACCGTAGTCCAATGGAGGTAAGCCCCCAGCAGGAGAGTCTGAGGCCGGCTAGCGGGTCAGGTGCAGGTATAGTAGGCAATGCAGATCAGGAGTCAGACCGGAGCAACAACAGAGTTGGCAGCAGCGGCAAAAGAGGGTAAGGCAAGCGGATCGTCAGGCAGGCAATAGGTCAGGGCAGGCGGAAGGCAAGCGGAGTCAGGAACAGGCCGGGTTGTCTGGAACAGATTCAGGTAAGTAGATACAGGTAGTCTCAGGAACTGCTGTAGACCGGACAGCAAGAGGCAAACGCTGACAGCAAGTTTAAATATCCTCCTTTGGCGCCAGAATGACGTTCGTGCGATGCGCGCGCACCGTTGCCGCGAACGCGCGCGCCCGCTCCCGTCGCAATGTCGCGATCGCGCTCGCGACCTTGCCGCGAATGCGCGCGTCCCGATCGCGCCAACGCGCCGCTAGCGCCATCTGGTGGCCGAAGTTGTTCATGACACAAGGTGTCACAAGGGATGATAAATATCACTAGTTTTGTTAGCTGTTTTTGTGTTAGGTTATCTGAAAGATGGGTTTCAAATGTCTCAACAGGGGCGCAGTCTCAGTGCTTGCCATAGGTGCTATTTTCGCTAGATACGGCACTGTACAGCTGGTGCATTTCATTGTTTGATGACATGGATTATTTTTTATTTTACTTGTAAAGTCATTCTCAGTTAATTTCTTCATTATGTCAGTGCGTGAATGCAGTTTGAATTGTTTTCCTCCTTGGCAGCATTAACCACCTCATTGCAGTTCAGCTGATACGGTTCCTCTGTAATTTTAGCCTTTGCAAGTAACCCCTTTTGTGATGGCACAGCTGTAATCTTGGAAGGTCAGTACATTGCCTTATTTTGTGAGCTTCTTCCCTGACAAAAGATTAATTTCAAGTGCAGAGACATATGGGGTAATTTTCATAGGTATTTCATGGGCATTTCTACAATTTGTCTTGTGACTCTTAAGCCCTATTGGACCGTTTTCATCAGACGAACCGATCGTGTGTGGGCCCCATCAGTTTTTTATCCATCGGTGAAAAAAAATAGAACCTGTTTTACATTTTTCTTATGGTTAAAAAACGATAGAGAGCTGCGGTGGCTCAACGCGATTGGCACTGCGCTGACAAGCCGTTCACCTCTGCAGCCAAGGGTTCGGATCCCGGTCTCGGCTGCATGTGAATTGAGTTTGGTGGTCTCAACCTGGCTCCCGGTGGGTGTGCTATGCGAGGTAAGCCTGCGCTTAGTACACCCACCCCCTCCCACAAAACCACCACACTTACACGTACTCGAAATTGGGTTAACATGCACGCACTTTGGCCATGCGGTCTCTAAAAAAAAAAGAGAGGCGAAGGACTAACGGGGCTGGCTGAGCGGGCTAGATCCTCTCACTCCCTCATAGGGGAGTCCTTCTGCCCCATTGGGCTTCAAAGCGGAGCAGGTAGGGCGGGCTGTGTGGGAGGACCCCCTCACACCCGCCATTGCCACCCGGGGCATAAAGAAAGATGGCAGATTGCCTCTGGGGGAGGTCTGCCTACTCCCAAACTCCTGCAGTCCGGCTCCTCTCTCGAGTACACGCACACAAATACACTTTAAAAAAAAAAAAAAAAAAAAATTCCTGAATCAACACACCATGCCTGCAAATATGAGCTGCAACTTTTGGATTGAAAAATATATTCATTATCTGAAGCAAAATCAGTTTCTTCCTTCACACTTTTGGCCTTTTGTAGTTTAGTTTGTTTTTGCATTCTAGCTTACATCTTTTAGGCTGGGTTCACACTGCCACACGAAGAAGCAGCACACAGCAGGGGTCCGCTGTGTCCATATTCACCATTTCAGGTCTGATTTTAGTCTGAATTCAGACCTGAATTAGACCAGAAGACACACAGAACTCCTGTGCAATTCGCACCGGAGCCGTTCAGGTGATGTGTGAAACTTTTCTATAGATTGCTGGCCACAATCTCCTGACATGCAAATTGGATGCGGGGAAATATGCATCCAATTCGCAATAGTGTGAACCCAGCCTAAAGCAGACTCTACACTAGAAAGCAATATTATTGATGGCCTTTCTGTTGCATACTTATATTCATCCACTAGCTTGCCCTTAAAGTATAACTAAAAGCAAAACTTTTTTTTTTAGATTTAGACCGAGTGGAGAGGGATTAAAACATCTGTCAGTTTTTATTGCTTTGTGCCCCCCGTTAAGGAGATTCCCCCCTAATTGTCTTATTTTCCATAATCATTGAAAGTGAAAGTAAAAGAAAATCTAAAATCTCGGACTGTCCCCAGAAAAGTAATAGAGGACATTTTCCAATGTGGACACCAGTTCTGGAGACCTGGAGGTCACCAAGGAATTTCCCTAATTTGCAGGAATTTTGTCTCACGTCCTGTTTGTCTATGGGAATGGTAGTGAAGGGAAATATGGCATTCAATTCTCACTAAAGTCACAGAAAAGTAAAGAGCCCTGCAATGGGAGTAAAGAGCCCTGGGATCAGTTGGAAGGGCCTCAGGAACAGAGGAAGGGTCCCCCGGGACTGTTGGAAAGGGCCTGGTGGTCAGGGGGGCCCTTCATGGTTTCTTGTACCGGGGCCCTGAAGGTTTGAGTTACGCCTCTGGTTGTAAAGAAACATTCACTTGGAGGAAACCAACACATTGCTAACATATAAGATAACCTGTTGTCTGAAAAAAAGACAACTACATAAACCCCTGAACATCAGCTGAAATTTCAAGTCAGCCTGACAGTGGGAGAGTCAATTATAGTTGCCAAAATTGTATGTGTTTAAGTACATTGGTGCCTTTCGCACCTTATCAGTGAAACATGTCAGTTCTTTATAAGAGGACAATAACAAAATATTTTACTGCTCCACATCTTAGGCATGTGGCTTGGGTGTCTTGTTACTGAGGAACTTAATTTAAATGGAATTGTGTAAAAATGCATGAGTCAAAGTTTTATCCCACACAGATGAGCCATGCTCCAGATTTCCATCTGTCTTTGGAATCCTGCTCACTGCAAAGTGCTGTGAGGTTGCGGAATGAGGACGGCTCAGAGGAAATGACTTTTCACATTGTTTGAACATTTTCCTTTCCCAAAACCTTAACAAAGGCAGAGGTAGCCAGGATGCCCTTATAACTGAAAGTCTGTGCAATCCATCAAACCAATTTTGGAGCATACCATGCCAGAATGTTGAGAGAAAAAAGAAAGAGAAAGAGAAGAGCAGAGTGAGAAACATGGAGGGAGAAAAGAAAGAGACATGGGTATACAACAATAAGGGAGATAACAAAAAGGAAGAATAAAGGAAAGAAGGATGGAAGGGGAGGAAGGAAAGAAGAATGGGAGGAAAGAAGGATGTGAGGGGATGAAGGAAAGAAGGATGGGAGGGAATAAAGGAAAGAAGGATGGGAGGGAAGAAAGGAGAGAATGATGGGAGGAAAAGAAGGAAAAAGGGATGGCAGTAAAGGAGTGAAAGAAGGATGGGAGGGGAGGAAGGAAAGAAGAATTGGAGGAAAGGAGGGAACGGATATGAAGAAAGGAAGAATAGGAGGGGAGGAAGGATGGGAGGGGAGGAAAGGAAGAAGGATGAGAGGGGAGGAAGGAAAGAAGAATGGGAGGAAAGGAAGGAAATAAGGATGGGAGGAAAGGAAGGAAAGAAGGATAGGGGGAAAGGAAATAAAGAAGGATGGGAGGGGAGGAAGGAAAGTAGGATGGGAGAAAAGGAAGGAAAGAAGGGTGAGAGAAAGGGAAGGGTGAGAGTAAAGGAAGCAAAGAAGGATGGGAGGAAAGGAAGTTGGGAGGGGAGGAAGGAAAGAAAGATGAGTGGAAGGGAGGGAAAGAAGAATGGGAGGAAAGGAAGGAAGGAAAGAAAGAAAGGAAGATGGGAGGAAAGGAGGCAAAGAAGGATGGCAGCGGACGGAGGAAAAAAGCATGGGGGCGGAAAATAGGGAAAAATTATGGGAGGAAAGGAAGAAAGAAGGAGGGGAGGAAGGAAATAATGATGGGAGGATAGGAAGGATAGAAGGGAAGGAAGGAAAGAAGGATGGGAGGGAGGGAAAGAATGGTCGGACAAAGGGAGGGGAAGAGGCATAGGAGGAAAGGAAGGAAAGAAGGATAGGAGAAAGGGAGGGGAAGAGGGATGGGATGAAAGGAAGGTAGATATGTGGTAAGAATTAGAAACAGAGTAATAATTACAGTATATTGGAGGGGAGAAAGAAAGGATGAAAGGAAACAAAGGAATGAATAAAAAAAAATGGGGATGGTAAAATAAATGACTTATGTGCACTAAAAATGTATTTGACCTTTCTTATAAACACTTTAAAAAAATAGGGACCTGCCATGTCAGGGGAGTCCATACCACTTGTATATAAAAAGAAGGCTCTCTTGACTGACCACCCAAAACTCCAGTTCACTCATTATTACTTTTGTCTTGCTCCCCTTGTCTGTCAGAGCCCTAATGCCTTTGCGATGAAAAAAACGTTGTTTTTTAAAACGTCATTTAAATTGATCGTGTGTGGGCAAAACGTTGTTTTTTGTCTTAAAAAAAACGACCAAAAAAAAAATTCCACCATGCTTGAATTTTTGGTTTCGTTTTTCAAAACGTCGTTTTCTTTTCACAAAAAGTCACCGTGTGTAGCAAAAACGTCGTTTAAAACGACGTTTTTCAACCCGCGCATGCCCAGAAGCTAGTTATGAAGCGAGATTCAATGGAAAAGAGTGGTGAACGTAACCTCGCTTTTTGTGAAAAAAGGATGGTGTGTAGGCAACATCGTCTTTGAAAAGTGACGTTTCAAAAACGTCGTTTTTTACTTCACAGAAACGTCGTTTTTTTTCATCACAAAAAATGATCGTGTGTACGCGGCATTAGTATAATCTCTCCACATGATAGCTCCATGTCAGATAGTGTCAAAGCATATACATGGTTATTGACCATCCCTACCATGTTCAGACTTGGAAATTAGCCTCTTAGGGTCCTTTCACACGTGCGGACCGTTCGTCCGTTTTTAGACGTCCGTTTTTTGACTGCAATGCTTTCCTATGGGTCCTTTCACACGCATCCGCTAACGTCCGTCTCCGTTAAGCTCCGTTTTTTTGAACGGAAGAAAACCCTATTTTTCTTTCATCAAAAAAACGGAACGGACGAAAAACGGACGTTAGCGGACGATCCGTTTAACATCCGATCCGCTAACGTCCGTTTTTCATCAAAATATGTAATAAAAAAAAAGTTCTAACCAAAAAAAAACGGATGAAAAAACAGATGAAAAAACAGATGAAAAACTGATGAAAACGGATGAAAAACTGATGAAAAACTGATGAAAAACTGATAAAAAAATGATGAGAAACTGATGAAAAACTGATGAAAAACTGATCAACTGATGATAAAAAACGGACCTAAAAAACGGTCCGCATGTGTGAAAGGGCCCTAATGGCCCATACACACGATCCGAATATCGGCCGACGGATCGTACGACTTTTTTCGCTTAATAATCGCGAGTAAAATAAAATAGGTTTTTAAACTCACGAAAATTATCGTACGATAGAAAAAAACGATCGGAAGTGATGTCACGTGTTGAAATGTATTTGTATTGTATTATCGGACGACGGCTGTACTGACTAAACGAAAATCGGACGATCGGACATCGGACGTGAAAAATTTTCGCGCTTGTCCGATCGAATTTAATCGGATGAACGGTCGTGATCGGCTGTCGAAAGTAGTGTACACACGATCCGAAAATCGTACGATCCATCATCGGACGATCGTTTTCGTCCGATATTCGGATCGTGTGTATGGGCCATAAGGCTCAAGCGGCCTTGTGGGAGGCAGGGAGAGCCATATTATCCCTTTTACCTGGAAGTACTTGGTATTTCCAAGGGCTTTGACAAACAGAGTAGAGGGTTGTATTAACTGAGAAAGCATGGGGGGGGGCAGCCGAAAGAAGATTCACTTTACTTGTCAACAAAACTATTTTTTGTTTGAAGAACATTCATTCGATTTTTTCAATGTTAGTGGGGTCAAATCAATGTTTGTTTTCAATCGCAGTGGTGAGAAAAATTAAATAAGCGTGATGGCAAAGATTTTTCAGATGCATTTCCAACCATGAATGTGGTTTATGTTCAGGAAATTCAAATAATTCCAAATCATCAAATGTACCGATGAGACTTTTTGTAAGAATGTTTTTTGTGAATGTTTGTTCCAAAAAAATCTGCAAGTGTATGGCCAATCCAAAAGATAGGTTCCCCTTTTAGAGCCCGTTACATGTTACATTGATATTTAAGGTGTAACATGCTCCAGCTTCTGCCCCTGCAAAATATACCCTCTCCCCACACCCTCTGTCACATTTTAAATTTGGCGTGGCTGTGCAGGGCTCAGCCCACACAGCCACGTCATTCATTCACAGGGATCTGTGATTGAGTAAACTACAAGTCCTGTCTGCCTTGGTGGCTTTGAGTTGTTAATGAACTGAGAAGGTGATGATGAGCACCTTCATAGTTTATTCGCACTTCCTCCAGCTTTATTACTGAAAGCCCATACAGAGGTACAGGCACAAAGCTGGAGAATGTGTCTACGGGAGCCTAATATTGCCTGATACTCATTTAATGATCGAGTGTACAATGCCCTGCAGACTCCTCTGAAAAAAATAGTAAATGGCCATCATTTACCTGCAAAAATATGCGCATGCATTATTATTTTTTTTAAATGGGAATAAGATAAACTTTATTACTGCTAACAATCAAACATTTGGATGATCTCATTCAATAACATTTTAAAATAGGAAAAAATAAATGATTCTTACATTAGAGGTATAGCTAAGGAAGGGCAGCTGCTTGGAATTTACTAGGCATGTAATATTACATCAGAGAAAAATGTATTAACACCAAAATAGAGAGAGACCAACCTGCTTCTAAGACTTCCTTAGACACCCTATAAGCAGGTTCGTCTCTCTTTTTTACTAACTACTGAGGGATTCTGGACCTACAGGGATTTGAGACCATTATTGTAATAGGATGAATGAAATAAAAAGTCAATTAGATTCCTACAATTACATTTTATAGAATTGTAATTTCCCTGGGATGTATGGCATGCAAAATAATGTAGAAAATGGATGCAATGCAGCAATCATAAGGAGTGGTCTAATAGCAGATTTGAATATAAACTCTTCAAAGAATCCCAAGAATCCCATGGATGGTCATGCTTGGCCTGATTACTTATGGATTGCAATATCACTTTAGGTGAATGGAGAGGATGGGGGCATACAGGGGTTAAATATAGGGTAATAATATTGTGGGCTATCTAAGATCAGAAACACTTATCACCAAAGCTGGGAATGTGTCAGGTCTTTAGCTAATCTACAATATCTGTAAAAAGATAGTCCCCATGCCTCTCTAAATGGGGAGACTATGGGGAATGGGGATTTTGTTAGTGCCCAAAATCAAAAAACAACATATCAAAAGCACATAAAAGGGCAAAGTTTTTATTTATACAACATTTTGAAAACCTCCATACAAGGTAATATATCATCGATATAGGGGGATTTTATGGGATTTTTAAGGTGCAAATAAGGTACAGTGGTCTCAAGAAATAATGTTAAAGGTTTAATTTAAACAGATTAAAAATTGTTTGAAAAAAATTATGGCAAGTACGTAGGACACAGTTTCATGGATACAGAACTTTTAGTTGGAATTTCTGGTAATATATCATAGTCATAGACATATAACACAAACATCTGTGCGACAATAGATGTCACGGAGTAAATGCATCCACATGTTTATAACAAAAGTCACGGAAGAGGATCTACCCTGGTTCTCTTCCTTTTTGGAAAACAGATCACAAACAGTGAAATTGGGATCTTTCACTTCAGGAATGCGTACGGTATCATGCGGTATCATGCGGAGTCCCTCAGGGATCTCCCTTGTCACCGGTACTGTTCAATATCTATCTCCGTCCCCTCTTTGAGATCATCAGCAACCAGAAGCTACTTTACCATTCCTACGCAGACGACACACAACTGTATCTCCGCGTTAGCAACGGAAAGGATCATTTGCTCGGATTAGAGAGAACAGGAAAAGTCTCCCCGCCCATCCTGGGAAAAATTATCGCCCTGAGCACCAAAGTCAAAAGTCTAGGAGTCATTTTTGACTCCCACATGACAATGGATGCACAAATAGGGGCGGTAGTCAGCGGATCCCATCATTTGTTGTGCCAGTTACGCCGACTAACCCCTTTTATTCCTAAAGAGGACATTGCAGTCGTGGTGGGAACAATCATCAATTCCAGACTCGACTATGCAAATGCCCTCTATTTAGGTCTTCCCAAATACCAAATCACTCGTCTGCAAGTCGTTCAAAATACGGCTGCCAGATTAGTGACTGGGAAAAAACCATGGGAGTCAATCTCCCTTTCGCTAAGATCTCTTCACTGGTTACCAGTGAAAGACAGAATCACTTTTAAGGCACTCTGCCTAACACATAAGTGTATTCAAGGAAACGCTCCCCAATATCAATGCGAAAAAATAAAAGCCCATAATCCCAATCGCACTCTGCGATCCACAAATCAAAACCTACTGTACATCCCAAAGGCAAGATACAAATCCAAAGGAGATCAGAGATTTGCTGTCCAGGGACCGCAACTGTGGAATGCACTACCAACCACCATCCGACCACTTGGCCTTCAGGAGAATGACAAAAACTCATCTCTTCTGAAGGCAGAGCCTTCCTTTATCTAAGGAATGGAAATAGCGCCCAGAGGCGATTCAGTTCGCAAGTGTTGTGCTCTATACGTTTTTCACTCACTCACTCACAACTAAGGGGCTTCCTCAGGATCCATTGTTCAATGTTTTTGAATTTTTAGCTCAAAATTAGACCAAAAAGAATGGGAGGTACAATGTGTATATATATAGAGAGAAAGCAGGTCACTATGGTCCAAAACTTGGAATATGTCTGAGATATATGAGTAATCACCTAAAATAAGAGATCATCACCACATTGCAGCCATACAGTGAACATAGTTTATAGATGACTGATTTCATTGAGCCTTGATAATATTGGAACGAACCTCTAGATGGAAGGTGATAGGTACGTCCCAAAATAGTTGGAACAGGACACTGAAAACACCAGCATGTCAACATGCCACATGTGTGGCAAGAAAACACTTTTTATCACCAAAGATGGGAACTTGTCAAGTAATCTATAATGTCATGCTTTGGAAAAAGTACATAGAAAATTATACTAGATAATAATAGATAATGAACTGGAAATGATAAAAAAACTAATTATATGAGGACACCTGTTCCAGAGACAGCTGTATAAAAGACGATTTCTCCTTACTTTGAAGAGATTTCATCATACTTCCTGTTGTATTTTTAGGACAGTAAATTAGGGAAAATCACCACTTTGGAATGCAGACTGAAAAAAAGACATTTTAATCCACCCAGTTCCCCATCAAAGGCTAAAGAAATGTGTTGAATATACTGTAGATACAGTTTATATTCTGTCATTCTGTCTGTAGGTTTTATATATTTGTCTGTGTTCTTACTGGAGATACTTCTTTCCACATCTTGTTCTCACACCCATCAGACAGGAAGGAAGAGGATAGAGACATCAATAAAAATATAGGGCCAGATTCAGGTACACGTAAATTTGCGCAGCGTATTCGAAATACTCTACGCTGCCGTATTTTACCAGGCTCTACATCGAATTCTGGTACATTTTTGCCCGTACGATACGGCGGCGTAGTCTATTTCTCGCCGCGTAATCTAAATACGCGATTAGGGGGTGTGAAGCATTTAAATTAGGCGCGTCCCCGCGGCGATCGAACTGCGCATGCTCCGTTTAGAAATTTCCCGCCATGCATTGTGCAAAATCACGTCGTTACGTCATTATTTTTTTGAGTAGCGTCGTTTACGAACATTCCTATTCCCGGACGACTTACGTTAAAAATAAAAACAAACGTTGAAATTCGACGCGGGAATGACGGCCATACTTAACATGGGCTGTCTAATATTAGAGCAGCAAAAAGCTGGTATAGTGTTACGCAAAAAAAAAGATGACTAAAGATGCCGTAAGAGATTGCGATTGAACATCGTAATTTCGGGGATCGCCGGCAAAAGCTCATTAGCATACCCCGACGCGGAAAACAACGGGAAGTCCACCCAGTGGCCGCAATTTTATTGCAGCGTAGATCCGAAGGCGTACGAACACGTAATCCAGTCGAATTGAAGCCCGCAGCCGTCTATTCATGGTTTGAGGTCAGACTAGCTAAAAAACGTGCATAATTTGAAAGTACTCCAGTCTAACACCAGTTAGACAGGAGTTACGGCTCTCTGAATCTGGCCCACACTGCCTAATTGTGAATTCTGGGCATGGTATATTTTTACAGTCAGTTTAGACCAACGTTACTATGTACACTACAGTATCTTACACAAGTGAGTACACCCCTCATATTTTGGAAAATATTTTATTATATCTTTTATTTGTGACAACACATTACACTTTGCTACATTTGCTGTCCCCTCAAAATAACTCAACGCAGCCATTATTGTCTAAACCGTTGGCAACCAAAAGTGAGTACATCCCTAAGTGAAAATGTCCAAATTGGGCCCAAAGTGTCAATATTTTGTGCAGCCACCATTATTTTCCAGCACTGCCTTAACCCTCTTGGGCATGGAGTTCACCAGAGCTTCACAGGCTGTCACTGGAGTCCTCTTCCACTTCTCCATGACGACATAACAGAGCTGGTGGATGTTAGAGACCATGCACTCCTCCAGCTTCTTTAGCAACGCAGTGGTTGTCTTGGAGGTGTGTTTGAGGTCCTTATCATTACTGCCCTGCGGCCCAGTCTCTGAAGTAAGAGGATAATGCTCTGCTTCAGCGTGTCACAGTACATGTTGGCATTCATGGTTCCCTCAATGAACTGTAGCTCCTCAGTGTCGGCAGCACTCATGCAGCCCCAGACCATCATACTCCCACCACCAAGCTTGACTGTAGGCAAGACAGACTTGTCTTTGTACTCCTCACCTGGTTGCCACCACACATGCTTGACACCAGCTGAACCAATTACGTTTATCTTGGTTTTATCAGACTACAGGACATGATTCCAGCTTTCTTGTGCAACATCTTTAGAAGAGGCTTCCTTCTGGGACGACAGCCATGCAGACCAATTTGTGATGCAATGTGCGGCGTATGGTCTTAGCACTGACAGGCTGAACCCCCCACCCCTTCAACCTCAGCAATGCTGGCAGCACTCATACGTCTATTCTCCAAAAGAATACCTCTGGATATGACGCTGAGCACTGCACTCAACTTCTTTGGCTGACCATGGCGAGGCCTGTTCTGAGTGGAACCTGTCCTTGGTTAACTGCCGAATGGTCTTGGCCACTGTGCTGCAGCTCAGTTTCAGGGTCTTGGCAATCTTTTTTATAGCCTAGGCCCTAGGCCATCTTTATGAAGAACAACAATTATTTTTTTCAGATCCTCAGAGAGTTTTTTGCCATAAGTAGCCATGTTAAACTTCCAGTGACCAGTATGAGAGAGTGAGAGCGATAACACCAAATTGAATAGACCTGCTTCCACACCTGAGACCTTGTAACACTAACGAGTCACATGACAGTGGGTAGGGAAAATGGCTAATTGGGCCCAATTTGGACATTTTCACTTAGGGGTAAACCGGTTTAGACATTAATGGCTGTGTGTTGAGTTATTTTAAGGGGACAGCAAATTTACACTGTTATACAAGCTGTACACTCACTACTTTACACTGTAGCAAAGTGTTATTTCTTCAGTGTTGTCACATGAAAAGATATAATAAATTTTTTTTACAAAAATGTGAGGGGTGTACTCACTTTTGCAAGATACTGTATATATCATATCTGGCCAAAGCCAGAGGAAGCTTGAAATCACTGAAGTAGACACCACTACCTCAGTAATCTCCACTAGCTACCGCATCTCCTGCTCAGGGGCCAGCTTGGTGCATTAGTAGGCCACTCACCACAGACTTCATTCAGAAAATGCTTTTCTGAATAAATACAAAGCGTTCTAAGTGGACAAGGTGGAAAGGCTAGGGGGTAACATTAAACTCTCCAGCTCGTCCAGTCACAGAATGCTTTGCATTCATTCAGAAGATGCAAAGCATTCTCTAAATGGTGCCCTTGGTAAACTGTTGACCTCCTGTATTCATGATATATCAGGCGGCAGCTCAGCATGAGGTAGCACTTCAGTGTTTTTCAGCTTCCAGTTGGATTGGCCAGGTATGCTATATACATAGTTACATTGGTCCGAACTAGAACACTGTGATTATGTAAAAATATACCATACCTGGAAATCTTCTTAAAAGAGAGGAGCGGAATAAAAACAAAAATACATATTCACTTAGGTGGATGCAGCATTGGTCCCTTGCCGCCTCTACACCGAAAATGGAGTGATTAAAGACAGCTGATCGCTCAGTTCTCTCACTAAGCAGAGAGCCGGTGACTGTCAGTCACCGACTCTCTGCTCTGCTCCTTCAGTGCTCACTGGAGCTCTGGACTGCTGAGGGAGTAGCTGACTTAGGCTTTCAATGGTGTGCTCAGAAGCTGAGGATCCCAACATTAAAATCAGGATCTCTTCAGAGGCTGGATCAGTGACGTCAGCCATCAGAGCGCTTTAGCCCGTTGACGCTAGAAGACAAGTCACAGGAGTGCAGAACACATTGTACTCCTGTGACCTACAGGAGAAGTAAAACCACAATAACTTTGACCCTACTTCTCTTTTAACAGGCAACTGCAGCAATCATACCAATAAACCTCCAGGATACTTTATCTCCAATTGTAATAGTACAGTAAATGCTTAATTAACAATAATAAGCTCTGATGAAGGGGGCTCTTTAAACCCTTGAAACATGACGTTTTTTAATAAAGATTCTAAATAAAATTAAATATGGACTTCTAATGAAGTGTTTCCTTGCACACTCAGCAATAAAAAGTAGACCACAGTTTTATACTTTGTCCACTAAATCAAAAACAAAAAAACAAGTAATTTTGCAGCAGCTAAACAGAAATCAAAGCCTCTAAATGTCATGAGCAAAATGGGGGTCCTCGTGTTCATATTTAATTATAAACTATACAAAGAAGAAAGATTTTTTATAACATAAATATGTAGTAATACAGTTTCTTACTTTAAATTGGTCACATTCTTATGTACAGCTGTAAAAACTGTAAAAAGATTATAGCTTGACATTTCCTTGACTATTGCCCTGAAACTGAAATTATCACAAGTGATGTGAAAATCAAGCCTTGTTCGGCCAGCCTAAGTCAAGAAGAATATTTGGCTCATTACTTCAGCACGTATGGTCTGCGTGATCTTCTAAATGCCAATGGTCAGAGAGGCGCACATATTACCCACAACGCCGTGTCCTGCAATTGTGTACTTTTTGCATCAGCTGAGTGCACATATAGACAGGCACTGAAAATCCTCGTCTGCACTTGTCCAAAAAAGGAAGAATTTGATGCGAACAGCAGCCTTCTCCCAGGGTAGCTCGAGCCTGTTAAAATGAATATTCCCTGCCAAACGGGGCTGTATTGTTCTTGGCTGTCATTACTGACGATCGCTCCCTAGGCCAAAATGGACAGAAGTCTGTTCAAAGGAACTGAAACCGCTAATGACCTCCCAGCCTCCCCAAATCCATGGATTGTAACTGCCTGTCTGGAAGGGAAGGTACACGTCTGTGGAGAAGGACTGTGAGAGGACGGAGATGTCTTTGCGAGATAGTAAGGGGGCTGAGTGGATTAAAGTGGGACTGTCATAAGTCTCTGTTATAGAAGGAAGGGAATAGAAAATGAGCTGGCCTGGCAAAATTTAAAGTAGGCCTGCCATGTCAAATATGGGGGCTGCCATTTCCCAGTTCCTTCTAAAAATCGAATGGCTGTCTAGCAGACCAGCTGGCTTTAGGATTTTTAGAGTCACTGACCTGGAACACGTAGGAAGATCAGGAAAAGTGAGAGAAGAACCTTGAATACTTATACTGTATACTTGTCCCAGGTCATGGATTCAAACTGTAGAAGCAATAGGGTAAGCATGATAACCAGGCAAATAGGATTTTTAGAAGGAGATGTGAGCGGTGGCAATCTCTAGGTTTCATGAAAACATTCCTTTACATAACCAGCCAATAGTTTGGCCTATGTGCGCCTTGCAGACTAAAACAGCTTATATACAAACCAAGAAGTTAAAGTGAATCTGTGCTTTGACCATACCTCCAACCACAGCTTGTACTTACCTTCATTTTACACTGCTTTCACACTGAAAGCGCCGGCCGTTAGCAATAAAGCGCCACTTTTTCTGCCGCTACCGGGGGGATTACAACATCAAAAAAAGGTTAAAAACTCCAGTTTTGTGGCGCATTTAAATCGCTTTCAGGCGCTTTCAAAGCACTGCCCATTCATTCCAATGGGCAGGGCATTTTGGGAGCGCTATATACAGCGCTCAAAACCCGCCCCAAAAATGTTGCTTGCAGGACTTTTCGAAACGCCTGGCAAGCACCACCCCAGTGTAAAAACACACACTGGAATGAAAAAGAGGCAGTTTTCAGGCGCTTAGCAGAGGCTAGCTAAAGCGCCTAAAAAATATCCGGTGTGAAAGGGGTCTTAGTCCCCTGATTCTTCATGCACTTGCAGGAGTGAAAGCTACAATTCGCTCTGAGCCTACACAGAGCTAAGAAATCTCTCCTCCTCATGTGGTACCTCTTTGACCTGGTCAACCAGGGCCATAATAATTTGTGTAATGGTGTCAGTCTAACAGTGTATTCATACTTACAGGAGGGAATAGTAGCCCAGTTAGCAGAGCAGGTCAGGTACCTGATTGTGCTGTGAGTCTGCAAGTTGAAACTGGGTGAACATCATTGTACTGTTTGCCTTGGCGTTTGCGCTAAAGGGGTTGTAAATACTCGTTTTTTTTTTTAATAAAAATAACAAACATGCCTATACAGTCCTTTTTCACAAAGCAGCCCCAATCCTTTTCTTCTAGGGTACCCACGCCGGTACTCCAGGCCCCTCCACATCATCTGGTGACCTCATGGAAAGTCCATTTCCCTGTGGGCATCTCTGCGGTATTGCTCTCAAGTCTCGCTGCTGCGACCATTGACACTTATGCCTTTTACACATGATCAGAATTTCCGATGAAAAAAGTCAGATGGAATTTTTACATTGGATATTCTGGCCGTGCGTGGGCCTCATTGGACTTTTTTCCGTCGGAGTTTAGAAATAGAACATGTTTTATTTTTTCCAGATGAAAAAAATCCTATCGGAAATTCCGATCGTCTGTGTGGAACTCCGACAAAGAAAATACACGCATTCTCAGAATCAAGTCGACGCATGCTCTGAAGCATTAAACTTCATTTTTCTCAGCTCGTCGTAGTATTTTACGTCACTGCGTTTTGGATGGTCGAAATTTGGTCTGACAGTGTGTATGCAAGACAGCTTGAATGAAATTCAGAGGGAAAATTCCATCAGATTTTATCCCATTGGAAATTCCGATCGTGTGTACAGGGCAATACAGCATGCATTAAGGTGAAAAACCTTGAGGCTTTACAACCCCTTTAATATGTGTTTGGTGTACATTCAATGGGTTAACCACAGCAAACAAGTTGGAAAATGTCTTCGAAACCCCTGGAGATGGCAGAATTGTACCTGCTCTTGGCAGGACAGATAGGAGATAGACAACGCAGTCAATATTTCTCTGTAACCTTTTCAAGACAATGGGCTGACAAAGAGCTCTCCAGTAATAAGTGAGCCAGAGCTGAGCGGAGCAGAGAACACTGGCTGTGTATCAGTGCTGGGGCACCATTCAGCTGACCGGCCAGACAAGAGACTCTGTGCTAAGCCTGGGCGGTATTGTAGTCTGATGGAAAAGCAGTATATTGTCTTTAAACAATGAGCTGTTGAAATCACTGAATACAGCCAATTAGGTGTTAGTTAAAGGGTCAGCCCGCTTTAAAGGACTTTTTAGTTCTGTATGGAGCATGGAGGGTTGAGGCAGCTCCTCGCCTCTCATATATCTTGAATACTCCAAGAGCAAGATCAATCTGTTATATAGTTGTGCTCAAAAGTTTGCACACCCTGGCAGAAATCGTGAAATTTGACATTGATATGGACAATATGACTGATCATGTCAAAAAACATTTTTTATTTAAGGTTAGTGATTATATAAAGCCATTTATTATCACATAGTTATTTTTCTTATTTTTAAATTGTAATGAGAACAGAAAATCGCCCAAATGGCCCTGATCAAAAGTTTCCGTACCCTGGAAAGAATTGGCCTTGGTACAGACATACAAGGTGAAAAACACAGGTTAAAATGGCAATTAAAACTTAATTTCCCACATTAAATTTCAATTTGTGTCTGTGAATAAATAGTCAAATGCCCTGTACACACAATTGTAAATTCCGACAGCTAAAGTCTGATGTGAGCTTTTGAACAGAAATTCCGACCGTGTGTATGCTTCATCTGACTTTTGCTGTTGGGATTACTGCCAGCAAAAGATTGGGAGCTGGTTCTCAAATTTTCCGATGAAAACATTTTGGAAAATCTGATCGTCTGTAGCAATTCCAACAGGCAAAATTCCGACTCATGCTTGGAAACAATTTAGACGCATTCTCAGAAGCATTGAACTTAATTTTCTCGGCTCGTCGTAGTGTTGTATGTCACCGCGTTCTTGACGGACGAAAGTTCATAGAACTTTTGTGTGACCATGTGTATGCAAGCCAAGCTTGAGCGGAATTCCGTTGGAAAAACCGATCGTGTGTATGTGGCAAAAGAGTTTGTTAGCTTTCACTTGGATGCAGTGAGCAGGCTAGATTCCAAGCCATAGGGAGGAGAACAAAAATGTCAAAAGACCTGCGTAACAAGGTACAGTGGAACCTTGGATTACAAGCATAATCCTTTCCAGGAGAATGCTCGTAATCCAAAGCAATTGCATATCAAAGCGAGTTTCCCCATAGAAGTCAATGAAAACGAAAATAATGTGTTCCGCGTTGACTTTCAATGACCTGAAATACCGCATGTGGCCAGAGGTGGAGGGGGTGCGCCAGAGAGCCTCGGAAATTATCGGGGACAGCGGTTGACTTCGGAAATACTCAGAAAGCTTGGAAACACCTGGGAACTGAATATTTCAGAGTATTTCTGAACGGCTCCGCTCGGCTCCGGGCCCCCCCCCCCCCTCCTGAGGGAAAATGTGGTACTGCATACCCCATTAGCTTGAATTCTGCTTGCAAACCGAGTCAGAATTTAAAAAAAAAAGTTGCTCATCTTTCAAAATGCTTGTTAACCGCGTTACTCGTAAATCAAGGTTCCACTGTAACGGTACTTTATAGAGATGGAAAAAAAAAAAAAAGATATCCAAAGCCAGTCAGTACTGTTCAATCACTTATTAAGAAGTGAAAATTTTGGGGATCTCTTGATACCAAGCCATGGTCATGTAGACCAAAAAAAACTGCCAGAGGAATTGTTCAGGATACAAAGAAAAACCCAAAGGTAACCTCAGGAGGAATACAGGCTACTTTGGAAAAAGAAGGTCTGGTTGTTTTTAAGGCGCACAATATGATGATAATTGAACAAAAGTTGGCTGCGTGGTATAGTTGCCAGAAAGAAGCCTTTACTGCGCCAAGGCATGGCCAACGCTTTTTAATATTTTAACCCTTACAAGGACCCATAGTTAATTTAATATGTATGTATTTTATCACTCTCATTAACAACTTATCAACCTGTCCCTGTCAACTCTTCTCTACGTTCAACTCTCTACTTTTTTCCCCACTGCCTCCACCCACCAACTCACTCACTGCCCAGGAGATCACCAATCACTTCAAACATTGATGCAATTCGTGAGGAGATCCCCACTGTTTAGATGCCTTCTTTACCTAACACCCCATGTCCACAGGTACAATCATTACTTCCTTCATTCAACCCTGCCATTATAGATGAGGTTGCTAAACTTTTCTCTAACGTCCACCTCACCACCTGCCCCCTGGACCCAGTTTTCTCACAATTGCAACCCTTTGGCTCTATTCCACACCCATAATCTCTACCTCTCTTTAGGCAGCTTTCCAAACTCTCTAAAACATGAATTAGTCACCCCATTTTTAAAAGGCCTTCACTAGACCCCACCAATCTTAACAACCTATGCCCCATCTCCTTGCCCCCATTTTTATGCAAACTCCTTGAACAGCCAACTGAGTGACCACCTCGACAAGAATGACCTTTTTAACCACTTGCTTACTGGGCACATAAACCCCCTTCGTGCCAGGCGAAATTTCAGCTTCCGGCACTGCGTCGCTTTAACTGACATATGCGCGGTTGTGCGACGTGGCTCCCAAACAAAATTGACGTCCTTTTTTCCCCACAAATAGAGCTTTATTTTGGTGGTATTTGATCACCTCGGTTTTTATTCTTTGCGCTATAAACAAAAAGAGAGCGACAATTTAAAAAAAATATATATTTTTTTTACTTGTTGCTATAATAAATATCCCAATTTAAAAAAAAAAAAATTCTCAGTTAAGGCCGATACATATTTTTCGACGTATTTTTGTAATAAGCGACCGGTAAGTTATAGCGCCTACAAAATGGGGAGCAGAATTATGATTTTTTTATTATTATTTTTTTTACTAGTAATGGTGGCGATCTGCGATTTTTATTGGGACTGCGATATTGTGGCGGACATATCGGACACTTTTGACACAAATTTGGGACCATTCACATTTATACAGCGATCAGTGCTATAAAAATGCAATAATTACTGTATAAATGTGACTGGCAGGGAAGGGGTTAACACTAGGGGGTGAGGAAGGGGTTAAATGTGTATCCTGGGTGTGTTCTAACTGTGTGGGGGGAGGGGGGTGACTGGGGGAGGTGACCGATGCAGTGTCCCTATGTACAAGGGACACAGATCGGTCTCCTCACCTCTGACAGCACGTGGAGCTCTGTGTTTACACACAGAGCTCCACGTCTCTGCTGTCATCTGCTCATGTTCCCGCCGATCGCATGTACCCGACGGACATCACGGCCGCCAGGTACATGCATCGGCTCTTCGGCAATGTGGCGGGACAGTGTAATGCACTTTAAATCACGTCCAAAGACATCTACTTGGCGCCTCAGGTCTGCGCTGTTGACGTATTTTGTCAATAGTGCGGGTCTGAAGTGGTTAAACCCCTTCAGTCTGGATTGAGCCCTCTACACTCATGGAAACTGCTCTCCTAAAACTCACCAACGATCTGCTAACAGCTAAATCCAATTAATTATATTCTGTACGCCTACTCTTGGACCTCTCTGCTGCCTTTGACACAGTTGACCACCCTCTCCTCCTCAAAAAACTCCACGCCTTTGGTATCCATGACTCTTTGCTGGTTCTCATCCTACTTATCCAACCGCACCTTTAGTGTCACTTACAACTCTACTGCCTCCTCTCACTTTCTCTGTCAGTGTCCCACATGGTTCTGTTCTTGGACCTCTCCTATTCTCCATCTACACCTCCTCCTGGGTCAGGTAATAGCCTCTCATGACTTCCAATACCATCTCTATGCTGACGACACCCAAATCTATCTCTCTACCCCTCAGCTCACTCATTCAGTCTACTCACATATCACTAACTTACTAACAGATATATCAGCCTGGATGTCACATCACTTCCTCAAACTATATCTATTCAAAACTGAACTCATGATTTTCCCACCCACACGTGCCTCTGCCCCGGATCTCGCTGTCAAAATCAATAGCACTACTACTATCAGCCCGTCCCAGCATTGCCAAGGTGTAACCCTGGACTCTGAACTATCCTTTCGACCCCACATCCAAACACTTTCCAAATTTTGCCGCCTCAACCTCTGCAACATCTCCAAAATATGCCCCTTCCTAACCAATGACACCACAAAACCCCCACCTCGACTACTGTAACTGCTTCCTCACAGGATTACTTTTACACAGGCTGCCCTCCTTCAGTACATAATGAATGCTGCTGCCAGGCTCATCCATCTTACCAACCACTCAGTGTCTGCTACCCCTCTCTGTCAATCCCTCCACTGACTTCCACTCACCCAACAAATGAAAATCAAAATTCTAATAACCACTTCCAAAAGCCATACACAACTTAGTCCCCAGCTACATCACTAACCTAGTCTCAAAACACCAGCCTACTCGTTACCTTTGTTTCTCCCAAGACCTCATGCTCTCTAGTTCCCTCATCACCTCCTCCCACGCTTGCCTCCAGGACTTTTGCCGAGCCTCTCCCATCCTCTGGAACTCCCTACCCTAATCTGTCCAACCATCTCCTACTCTGCTTGCTTTAAGACAATCCCTAAAAAAAACTTCTATTCAGAAAAGCCTATCCGGCCCCACCTAACAACTGTACTTTTACTTTCTCCGTCAGATCATCCCCCACAGCTATTATCTTTTGTATCACTTGACCCTCCCTTTTAGATTGTAAGCAGGGCCCTCTAATTCCTCCTGTATTGAATTGTATTGTAACTGTAATGCCTGCCCTCATTTTGCAAAGCGCTGTGCAAACTGTTGGCACTATATGAATCCTGTATAATAATAATAATGTATGGGCAAAATGTAAAAGCATATATTGTATTAGTTATTTCCAGTCTACTTCTACTAATCAGAATAATCTTGGAGTTTGTAAACTTACTTTGTATAGATCCCCACATCTTTATTTCCTTGAATTCTTTGACATTTATTCGGTGTGTTCTGTGAGTAGGCACTGCTGTGCCATGCAATTCACAGAGCCTGCCTTCTGAACTACAGAGGAGCTAAGAGGAGGAGTTTCAGAAGGCGTAGTCGGTACAGGAATCAGCGCTTGCACGCAGCAAGGTAAGTCTTTAGAAATGGAAAGTAAACAGCAGAGGAGAAGCTGCAAAGCATGCAGGGAATCCAGGAAGTTGTGTAAAGATGATCAGGGGAAAGGCAAAACTCAGAACATGAAAGGGGATATTGCAAGTAATCTTACATTGGATTGTCAAATATAATTATTGTTTGTATTGTTATTACAATTCTGATGTTATACTATGAAAGTGTATGTAGTCACGTAGAATTCCTTACATGTTAAAGATTATGGCCCGGATTCACGTAGGGCGGCGTATCTTTAGAGCGGCGTAGCATATCTTTTTTACGCTACGCCGCCCCAACTTAGAGAGGCAAGTGCAGTATTAACAAAGGATGATAGAAAAAATTGCGCATATCCTGTAACAAAAAAAGTATAGTGAAACTAATAGAGCAGCGAATCAAAAATGTTATACAACATATAAATAGGATAAAGAAAAAAGGAATCGCGTTACAAGATGAGACTGAATCCCATCGCAGAACACAGAAAATGCTAGCAGATCAAAAAAGAAATAATAAAGTCCAGATGTATGTGATGATAGAAAGTAAAAGGAGACTGCTTCCAATATATATGGACTGACCCTTACCAGAGTCTAAGATCCCTGAATGGATCAAAAGAGGCAGATAAAGTAGGGTGACCAGACATCCCCAGTTTCTGGGGACAGTCCCCGGTTTGAGGTCACTGTCCCCAGACCAAGTCTGTGCCCGGTTTTGTCCCCAGATTTGATTTGAACAGGGGCTGGGGCAATTTCAAAAGACAGTCAGTGCAGAATAAAAAAAAAAAAAAAAAAGAATTACCCAACCCTCTCCACCGCTCCTTCTAGCTTAGGGGGTGTATTTTTTCCCAATATCTGTGCCCCTTTCTGATGATCATGTGCTGGTCGGAGCGGAGGGAATATTTCTTCAGTTTCGGGTGCATGTCCATTCAGCTCCACTCGCATGTTCTTCTGCCTTGGCTCAAGTCCCGGCTAGCCGACTGCCTGCTCCTTGCCTTCCCTGGCGGAGTGATCTTCCTCCGCTTCCCACCCAGAAGTAGCCGGGGCCCGGAGAGTGAGACTTGACAGGCTGTAAGGCGGGCGGCGGCGGCGATGGGCAGAGAGTTGCTGATTGCCACCATTACTAGTATAAAAAAAAAATGTCCCCGAATTTCATTAAAAAAATCTGGTCACCTTAAGATAAAGAGTAATCCCACTACACCAACTGAACGTCCAGGATGGCTTTCATGGTCCTCGGTGGTCTCCAGTATGATGAATGATATCCAAAACAAAAATAAAAACTTGCATAGTGTAAAACCGCAATTACATAAAAACGTGAATAGCAGTAGCCACCAGTAAAAAACAGCCGTGAGAAGGAAAGGAATAGCGTTAAAAACCACCACCAATGAACACGCTGACCCTTACCAGAAATAATGACCCCTTCAGGATCCAAAAATCACAGGGAATGGAACGGTTCAAAACTTCACCACACTCGGTTGTCTCTTAATAGCATCATCCTTGGCACACCATAACTAAGTTACGGCGGCGTAGCGTAACTGGGCCGGCGTAAGCCCGCGTAATTCAAAGTAGGCAGGTAGGGGGCGTGTTTTATGCTAATGAAGCGTGACCCCATGTAGATGCATGGCCGAACGAACGGCGCATCGCTGTCTGTGAACGTATCCCTGTGCGCATGCTCAGAATTACGTCGGCTAGAATTCCTAAGATACGTCGAACACTGCATACGACATGAGCGTAACTTACAGACAGGCGCATTCACGTGCGCCTTACTTAAACGACGTAAAATTTGACGGCTGTTCCGACGTCCATACCTTAACATGGGCTGCGCCACATATAGCAGGGGTAACTTTACGCCGGACGTACGCCTAACGTAAACGGCGTAGCTTACAGCGATGGGCGCATCTACGTTCGTGAATCGGCGTATCTTGCTCATTTGCATATTTTTAATGGGAACGCCGAATGCGTCCAGCGTAACTATGCGCCCACGATACAACGGCGTAGGCAAGTTACTTCGGATGGCTGAAGCCATGTTTTCCGGCGTATCTTGCTTTGTGGATCGGCGTAAATATGCGACGGCGCACATTTGAAATTACGGCGGCGTGTCTGGAGATACGCCGGCGTAAAGCCTTTGTGGATCCGGGCCTATATGTGATTTTAGGGATTGGGTTAACATAAACATTAATGAAAACCTTGCTTTAAAAATAAAATAATTGACAGATGAAGTTGCCGAACCTCGCAGGAGACAAAGCGTTAGCAGTCTGGCGACCTGTGTCCTTCTATTCATTTGACATTCACTTGTTCAGCGAGGAATACGTCCCTTTATTCGACATCCTGATGTCGAATAAAGGGACCTGGATCCCAGCAATATTTTACAGGGAAAAGGGCAGCTAGTTCCCAGGAAGGGGAGTCACATGACACTTGGTCAGAGGTCGGGACTGGTCCCCAGCTGATAAGGCTGTATTTCCAAAAAGGACACATCTATTAGCAGAAAACACTGAGACAATTACTAACCACTGAAAAAGACCTTTTAATAAGATAGCGTAACTCATTAGGAGAGAGTGAAGACATTTAAAAAAAAGGCTAAACTATAGTCTGATCAGCAATTTCTGTGAATTGACTACGAGATAAATGGTCTTAATGTGATAGACAGGAGCTATACAGAGATGCAGGTGTCCAAACAAAGCTAGATAGTGAACCGCAGCAATGGGATTCTAATTAGAAGACTGATAAAGATTTAAAAAAGTGAGTATTGTGTCTACCAACCAGGCAGTGCAAAATTGAAAGGATGACTCCACCCCAAATTGATATTTTAGATTTTTGGAGATTTAAGCAGCCCATAGATGATACAATGTTTTTCCTTCCACCACGTGTGGTAGAGAAAATTGCTTGATTCCCCTATAGTGCTACCCCCATAGGAGTGCAAGTTAACTGATGAGTACATGTGCACACCGTCCGCCATTTTGCTGCTCTCTCTCTGCAAGCAGGGCACACCGCGTCTCCTCTGGGATGTAACTCCACCCCCTAGGTTCCAGACTGGCTGGTGCCCACAGTTCTGATAAGCAGGCCTGTTGTTGCATGCTCTGTAGTAACTTTTTCTTGACTGGACAGAAACTTGCAGGCACAGACAGTATGCTGGTGGTTGTTATGTACATACTAATACTTGCAGAACTTGTCAAAACATGCCACTCAGCATCGACTGTGCCCGAGCAACTGATAGCAGATAGTAGTAAGCGTTTACTGTGGTTTCCCATAAACAACAGCAAAGTCTGTAACACACACCACACTGTTTTTTGCAGGGTCAGGACAGTCTTTAGCTTTAGCCGTGGTTAAACAACTGATAGACCTCCTCCTGCAAAAACCCACTGGCTTACCCCGTTCACCATGGGCGACAGAAGACATTTCCATGCACATTTTACTATTCTCAGTAACAGTAATATTGATCTTTGATCTATCTATGACTTTCTTTAAAGCTGAACTCTGGAATAAGCAACTACTGCTTAAATACAAGAGGCATAGGTATTCTTGCTTGAATCTTGGTGTAAATAAAGAGAGAAGCACTCACATAGCCACACCTGTAAGTTATTGAGTAAACAAGAAAAAAAGGTTTACCAAATAGGTAAGCCAAGGTCGGACTTTTGAGGCAAGGTAAACAATGAAGAAATTTGAAAACATTACAATGTTTACTGAAAAAAATACATGGTATATAAAAATCATTAGAAAAAGAGTTAAAAAACATATATATTATGATACATGATATATATAGTAAACCCTTGTGCATCAAAGAGTTTCGCTGTTAAGCTTCATCAGGACACATTCAAGGTTCGTTGGTGGCAAGAAAGAGAACGAGTCTCAATATCTAGAATAAAACATATGTGTTTATAATTATAGTAACAATAACGCACATCTTTAAAAACACTGTTCTGTCCAACCAAAAAATCATGGCACACATAAGTACAAAAACGGGGATACCTTGAAGGAGAATCAGCCTTATTCATAAGTTTCCAAAAAATTGGGGTTCTATCCAGAAAAGGCTAGCTCCAGTAGTCTATTGACAGATAATCATAAGGGCCAGCTATAGCAATCAATACAAAACCACAAATCAGCTCACAGACTGGTAATATTGAATAGTGAAAAAAAACAAGTGTCCTAGAAGTACAGTACCTACTAGCTCATATATAACAGGTATCCTCGCATTATAGGTTCCAAAGGGGGTAGGATTTTGATCAGACTTAGCGAAGACAAGGCATAGGTATGGACAGGTGGCTGAAATATAGGTTGATATAATCCTTAGGTCCAAAGTATCTCAACGACTATATAGGGCCAGATTCAGGAAAGGTTACGCTGGCGGATCGAGTGATCCGCCAGCCTAACTGTGGCTTTGAGCCGGCGTTTCTGTTTTCTGTAACCAGAAAACAAGAAACGCCGGGTTGAAGTTCCGATGCGAGCAGCGTAACTGAGTTTCGCCATCGCATCGTTACTTCAACTTAAAAATGGCGCCGGGGGCGTTCCCGCCGATTTACGCTCAAAAAATATGTTAATGAGCGGAAATCGGCAATTCACGATCGAAATCCGGCGCGACGCAATGACGATACGACGTTTCCGGACGGGATACGCGGCGCATAGATATACCTACATGGGGTTGGAGTATCCTATGTTAGGTATAGGCGTCGTCATCGCGTCGGGAAAAAAAATAAAAACGTCGCTTGCGTAAAACGGTCATGAATGGGAATGTGACGTCATTGACGTTCATTCACAGATTTTGGAGCATGCGCACGGGGATGTTTTGACACTCGACGCATGCGCAGTACGTTGGCGGCGGGATCGCGCGTAGTTAGCATACTACACGCCCCGTACCCGCTACATTTGAATTCCGCCGGCTCATTTGTGATGCGCTGCCGCAACTTTAGGAGCAAGTGCTTCGTGAATGACAGCACTTGCTCCTAAAATTTCGGCAGCGCAACGCAAATCAGAAGCGTTACTCCAGAGCAAAGATGCTCTGGAATACGTGAATCTGGCCCATAGTCTTAAAGTACACAGGCTCAGCTGTACATAAACAGAGTGCTGTAATGCAATCCAAAACATATAAATCCCTTTGAGATAATCTAAATAGAAAAAACTTCCATATTTTAGGGAGATCACAAAGATCTTTTATTAAACGCAAAAGAAGCAGCTGTACTTACTATCAATGAAGAGAAATCTCGGATAACCCCCTGGGAGAAAGCGGTATGCTATTTACATGGCCTTAGAGTAAACTGAGCCTTTTATAGCCCCTTCAAAGCCGTGATAATCGTGCCTTAAAATTCCGACCTTGGGTTACCTATTTGTTACCCCTTTTTTCTTGTTCCTTGGTGTGTGAATTTTGGTGTGTTTGATGCATTTTTTCTAGATCTGCGCAGTAAATTAGTGTAACACTTTGCCTCTGTACAGGAACTTCCTGTAATAAAGACCAGCTCTCTTTCTTTGTGCAGGGTGACTGGTCTCATCTTTGCCCCGTCCTATTGTTTTCTGCAGACGGTCTGTAATGGGTGAACCTGCTAGGCCCCTCCCACAGCTTTGTTCTCTGCACAGGCTATGTATGCTGATGTTATTGCTACTTTTAAACATAATAACTGGGTTTGTAGAAACACTTGGTGCAGATTAAGTAGATAAAGCCTTTGTGACTTTTGAGAAATACATTTTAATGAAAGTTTTTATGCCCAGGTTTCAACTTTAAACCATCTGACAGTTTGTTCCATGTCTCTTGGACACCATTGGTGGGATGTGCACACTCGCTGTGGCCACTGTGAGGGGTTCCTCTGTCCTGTCTGAGTTTTAATTTATTTAGAATTACTGATAATATGACAAGAGGAGCTTGGGAACACCCATGAATGGAAATTGGGAATTATAGCAGGAAGATCTCACTGTTAGAGTATGCACGATATACAGCGCGCTAAAGACTATATCCACCATACTATAGGGTGACCAGACATCCCGGTTTCCAGGGACAGCCCTTTGGATTGAGGACACTGTCCCCGGCCCAAGTCTGTCCCTGGTTTTCTCCCCGATTTGCATTGGAACAGGGGCTGGGGCAATTTCAAAGACAGTCAGGGCAGAATTAAAGAAAAAAAAAATCTTAATTACACCCCCCCGCTCTGCTACTTCTACTAGCTTAGGGGGAGAAGCTGACCACTAAGTGTACACTAGTGTCCATCAATGCATCCTAATCAGTGCCCATTATTGCAACCTGATCACTGCCCATCAATGCAGCCTCACCAGTGCCCATTAATGCAGCCTCACCAGTGCCCATCAATGCAGCCTCACCAGTGTATGGTGGAAGGGGGGCGAGCGGTGCTGAATTGCACAGAGTGGGGATCTCCCACTTACCCGGCGGCCGCTGTCATACAAAGTCCCGCCTCCTGGATGGACTCTTATGATAGACTGCACACAGTGGCCATGCCGTGTAAGTGGGAGATTTGTGTAACTCGGCAGCAATTGGGACTTCTGGTCACACTAGGCTAGTGGCCAGCAGGTCCCACAGGTCAGTGGCCTGCAGGACCCACAGGTTTACAGTCAGCTCCCAGTAGGACCCACAGCCCGTGGGTCCTGCTGGGAGCTGGCTGCAGACCTGTGGGTCCTCCTGGCTACTGACCTGTTGGTCCTGTTAGGAGCGGACAATAGCCTATGGGTCCTGCTGGCCACTGACCTGTGGGTCCCGCTGAGAGTGAACAATAGCCTATGGGTCCTGCTGGGAGATGGCCATGGCCTTTGAGTTCTGCTGGCCATAGCCAGCAGCTAGCAGGACACACAGGTGACTGGTCAGCAGGACCCACAGGTTCGTGGCCAGCTCCCCGGCGTGATTCACAGGCCATGGCCAGCTCCCAGTGCGATTCACAGGCCATGGCCAGCTCCCAGCGGGATTCATATTCCATGGCCAGCAGCTAGCAGGACACACAGCTGACTGGCCAGCAAGACCCACAGGACCAAGGCCAGCTCCCAGTGGGAATTACAGGCCATGGCCAGCTCCCAGCGGGATTCACAGGCCATGGCCAGCTTCCAGCAGGATTTACATGCTGTGGCCAGCTCCCAGCGGCCTTCACAGGCCATGTGCAGGGTAAATGTGGTGTATGGGGTAGATGATGGGATGATCATGTGGGGGTCAGCTGGGGGTGTTAGGGTCTCTCACCTCAGCTTGCTATGGGCCGAATCACTAGCTGCCAGCTCAGACAGGCTCAGAGCTCAGCATGACAAGTCCTCTCCTCCTCCTTGCACTACTTCTTCCTCCAGTCCTAGGGGGATGTGTGATGTTGCTCCTGTCTCATGGGGTCAAGTCCATGTGCATGCACACTGTACTGCAGCTACCAGCGGGCAGTGGCACGCTCAGACCAGCCACTTTCCAGGCAGGCAAAACATCCGACTGTGGTGACTGGGAGTTGTAGCACGAGGGCCAGTGAACACTGGCTCAGGCTTGCTGTGCTGATCTTCAGAGACTCCACCCACTGGGAGCTTGAAAACGCAGCCTAGCCCAGACTTCCTCGAGGTTCAGAGAGACTTCAGAAGTGTGGCCAGTCATTCAGGCGGACAACCACGGTGCCGGCCGTTATTCGGGTTATACTTGGGGGGGAACAGGCCCCCCGTGACGCCATTGGTTGCATCCTCGTGCTGGCAGTCCCTTAGCTATCGGTTGGGATGCATGCAGGTGTGGTTTCACAGCCCCAAATGTACCCCGTGCACCTGCACCCACGTGGATACCATATTCGGGGCATTAGCTGTGTCCATGCAGCCACTGCAACCCAATAGGCAGAAATGAGACTGCTGTAGGGTGACCACATTGCCATTCAGGGATACCCACCCCCTACCCCTTCCCAAAAAAATATGATTTTTGATACCTTTTTTTCCAATTTGTTTAAAAACAAAAACAAATAGTGATCACCAGTTTAGACAGGTGGTATACAATGTGCACCTGCTTTAACTAAGTCACTTAGTAGTGACATCACCCTTCATCATTTGTACTTTGTTCCATTTCCTGAACAAAAGGACAATGTATAGGTATAGGCAATTCAGTTATTTATTTTATTTTATTACTATTGTGCCTTAATGTGAATTTAGAATGGAAGAATATGATCTCAGCTCACAGCACTGTTTTTTTGTTTTTTTAATAAGGGAATTGTCAAAAATGTTCTCTGTGTTTTTATTACTTTTTGACACTTTTTTTGGTGACAGGGAAGGGGTACTATGTACCTTATACTCAATCACATATGGACGATCTGGGGGCCCTCTTGTTAAAGGAGGCTTCCAGATTCCGATAAGCCCCCCGCCCGCATACCCCCACAACCTCCGGCCAGCATTGTGGGGATAAGGCCCTTATTCCCATCAACAAAGCACCAACCCCCCCATGTTAAGGGCATGTGGCCTGGTATAGTTCAGGGGGGGGGCGCTTGCTCATCCCCCGCTTTCCTGGCCCACCAGACTGCATGCTTAGGTAAGGGTCTGGTATGGACTTTGGGATGGACCCCACTCCCTTTTATTTTACCGGCAATTTTTTTTTTATTATTCAGCTGTCAGGAGGGGATTCCATTGACAGCTTTTTTGGTAAAAATGAATTGCAGGGCATTCCACTGCGAAAAACACCCACCGAACACGCTGGAAAAGAAGTAACAGATTTTTATGTCGGTTCGTCGTTAGTGTGGCTGTGTCAGTTTCATCTCAGGACTTTTTTTTTTGTCCTGGAATGAAGGTGTCGGAAACCCAGGACAGACCTGCAAAGTGTGGAACTGTCCTAGGCAATCCAGGACACGTGGTCACCCTACAATGCTGGCATGAGGATACACACACCTGTAAAACACGCCTAGATTAAAATGCCCCCGTTGATAGAGGCAAAATATATGACACCTTAACTGAATCCTTCCGCATATATGACACCTTAACTGAATCCTTATACCTGCTTGGCACAAACTTTTATTTTTGCTTTATCTCGAGAAACCATGCCACAGAGCACTTAATAACTCAGCCACCCTTAATGCAGTCCCATTTGTAACTCATCTTTCAAAGCAAAGTAGAAGCATTACTTACAATAGCTAAAGAAGCACCATTCTCTCCAGCCAAGGCTTTAGAAAGTAAATGGATTTTCTGTGTCGCCAGGTCCCCTGACACTAAATCCATTAGCTCTTTTGTGACAGTTAAAACACAGAGAGTAACATCACTCACCAATATTAGGGATCGGGGGCATGTTAGGCCACTGGCTCAGTACTTTTCCCGGCCGTTCAACGCCGTTCTTCCTATAACTTCAGTAGAAGAGAATGACAGAAGATGGGGAAGACACCAAAGGCGTTTATCCAAAGTGCAAATGCTTGCATCCGTAAAATCACACTACATTAAAGGAAAAGAGACCGTAAAATGTTAGGCTTGCTTAATGGTTACTAGTATAATGGAGCCTGTGTTATTTTAAAGCAGATCTGTATTTAAAAAAAAAATCTGCGTTATTTTAGGAAACTAGCTGCATAATGGAAGTGGTCACCAGATCCTGGAGAGAACAAGAATTCTCTTTTTTTCCTTTCTTAATGTTTTCCCTTTTTAACCACTTCAATACAGGGCATTTTCACCCCCTTCCTGCCCAGGCCAATTTTCAGTTTTTTTTAGCACTGTAACACTTTAAATGATAATTGTGCGGTCATGCAACACTGTACACAATTGATTTTTTCCCCATAAATAGAGCTTTCTTTTGGTGGTATTTGATCACGTGGATCTGTGTGTTTACAAGATCCAAGGTCCTGCTATGTTATAGGTCAATTAGTAGGTGCCAGGCGGACATCGCGGCGCCAGGCACATGCATTGGCTTCCGAGTGGTGCCCATTAGACGGCCGGGAAGCCGAGGATGTCATATGACACCCGCCCAAAATTCAGAGGTCCCGCCTGCGGACGTCATTTGACGATGGCTGGGATGGGAAGTGGTTAAGCATGTCCCAAATGTATTTTCACAGGTTCAGGGCTACTCTGTACAATACCATTGCACAGAGCAGGTAAGTATTATGTTTAAAACATAGCTTTACAACCTCTTTAATGATTAAGCTCACCCAACTACCACCTCCATGTCCAGTAAGAGTGACTTTTCCCCTCTCTGAGGTAGTCACAGATTGGCATGGGCAAGGCAATGGGTTCAATTCAGTGGCGATCCCACCAGCAACATATACTGCACTTCCCTTGCTTTTACGCTTTTGACTAGGAGAGAAAATAAATATTTTAGAGTGTGGGGAACATGTGACTGACTCCTGTTTTCCCCACATGACAGTGCTGATGCTTGGTGATTAATTGGCCCAGTACTGTCACATAGGGAAAGTAGAGTGGTCTCAGTGCTGTGTAAGCTCACAGTCACTACTTTTCTTTTTCTACATTCACTTTACTCCATATAAACACACTATGTAAGAAAATATTACATTTACTGTACCTACACAGTTCTATACAGAGAGACAATTTTAAAATAAAGAGGCTAAAAAGAAGGATAATCCCTCGAAAGAAGGAACACTTGGGTGCTATGCACAAATTCTGACATAGGTTTTGTTAAGTTGTTTAGCGGAGTCCCTCTTTCAGTAACAACACTAACATTACGGTGGCATTGAAGGTGTTAACCAATCTTCGACCAGCCTGGGTCTCGTTTGCAATGTCAGTTTAAATCTCAGAATGATGAAAGTGCACTTCTTGCGCCCAAAAAAAAAAAAAGCAACCAATTTCCAAAGCCACTAATTGGTGCCAATCTGTTTAATTAAGAATACCCAGGATTGTTAGGAAGTGTTCTTGATGCCAAATGTTGTGTTATCTTCTTGTTACAGGCCCTCTGCTGAAAGCAGATTGGGGGCCTTAGGTACAATCACATTCAGACAGGGAGTTAACCCCTCCTCCGCTTCACACGCCAACTGTTACTTTGTCACTTGTGTCTATGGGGTCTCTGCTTTGTCAAACGGAAAATATCCTTTGATGTTCTAAACTGTTTGGATACAAAATAACGAACATTTTCTTTCTCAATATGGCTTTTGTTTGGAGCTCTGTGGCATCCAGAAATAGGGGCTTCAACGGCGGTAGTCACATTCTTCCTAACGGTTTATAATAAAGAAAAAAAGTCTGGCCATCCACTATTTTAACCAGCAATCGATTTACAGGTTTCAGTCGATAAACAGCAGTCAATCCATCATCCACTATTTTGAGCAATGTTGTGTCCTACTGAGCTCATTTTTTGGCTTCTTCTTTTGTTCATATCAGTAAAGAAGACATAAAGCACTAATGTATAAAAACTGCAAAACATAATGTTTATTCTGTATATATAATACAGAAATATGGTTCCTCAAAAATATACGCACTGCATTTATTGGCGTATAACACTCACTTTAGTAAATAGAGGGTAAACTGTGCCTGTGTGTTATATGCAGGGGGCTGTGGAAAGTTATTTTCCTGAAACTTCCCTCTAAGGCCCCGTACACACGGCAGAGAACCTCGACGGGCGGAACACATCGTTCTGCCCGTCGAGGTTCTCTGCCGGCTGTCAGAATCGGCGACCGGCCCATCGAGCAAATAGAGAACCTGTTATCTATTTGCTCGACGGGTTTCCTGACGGGCGGGGCTCGCCGAGAGCTTACACACGGCCGAGGTTCTCGGCAGAATGCGGCTCCCAGCGAGGTTCTCGCTGGTTTCTGCCGAGAACCTCGGCCGTGTGTACGGGGCTTTAAAGTTAGGGTGTGTGTTATATGCCTGTGTGTGTTATATGCCGATAAATACGGTATTTACTATACCATGTACGTGCATTCAAGGCTTTTGACAAATGAAGAAACAAACCACAAAAAAAGAAAATTCAGCACCGATGTTTTGCTTTGACAAAAAAAATGTTTTTATTATATGCGCTGTTGAGAGAGATACTGTACATGATTGTATGCATTTGTTGCAAAATATTAACAATTACTATATATTTTAAACACTGTTATATATTTTTTTTTATGTAGCATAACGCTTATACTGTACGTACAATCATTAAGTTGGTTCAAAATAATAATAAAAATGGAATTCAATATACAGTGCGGAAAATAAGTATTTGAACACCCTGCTATTTTGCAAGTTCTCCCACTTGGAAATCATGGAGGGGTCTGAAATTGTCATCGTAGGTGCATGTCCACTGTGAGAGACATAATCCAAATTTTTTTTTCCAGAAATCACAATTTATGATTTTTTAACTATTTATTTGTATGATACAGCTGCAAAGAAGTATTTGAACACCTGTCTATCAGCTAGAATTCTGACCCTCAAAGACCTGTTAGTCTGCCTTTAAAATGTCCACCTCCACTCCATTTATTATCCTAAATTAGATGCACCTGTTTGAGGTCATTAGCTGCATAAAGACACCTGTCCACCCCATACAATCAGTAAGAATCCAACTACTAACATGGCCAAGACCAAAGAGCTGTCCAAAGACACTAGAGACAAAATTGTACACCTCCACAAGGCTAGAAAGGGCTACGGGAAAATTGCCAAGCAGCTTGGTGAAAAAAGGTCCACTGTTGGAGCAATCATTAGAAAATGGAAGAAGCTAAACATGACTGTTAATCCCCCTCGGACTGGGGCTCCATGCAAAATCTCACCTCGTGGGGTCTCAATGATCCTAAGAAAGGTAAGAAATCAGCCTAGGACTACACGGGAGGAGCTGGTCAATGACCTAAAAAGAGCTGGGAGCACCGTTTCCAAGGTTACTGTTGGTAATACACTAAGACGTCATGGTTTGAAATCATGCATGGCACGGAAGGTTCCCCTGCTTAAACCAGCACATGTCAAGGCCCGTCTTAAGTTTGCCAATGACCATTTGGATGATCCAGAGGAGTCATGGGAGAAAGTCATGTGGTCAGATGAGACCAAAATAGAACTTTTTGGTCATAATTCCACTGACCGCGTTTGGAGGAAGAAGAATGATGAGTACCATCCCAAGAACACCATCCCTACTGTGAAGCATGGGGGTGGTAGCATCATGCTTTGGGGGTGTTTTTCTGCACATGGGACAGGGCGACTGCACTGTATTAAGGAGAGGATGACCGGGGCCATGTATTGCGAGATTTTGGGCAACAACCTCTGTAACAGAATGGCCTGTGACACCCAGAGACATTGGAAGGATGAGAGATACTCTTGTGCCAGCAGCAACAATAACTCTTGGGTCGAAATCCACCCTGTGCCCTTTTGGGTGTAGGGTGGCTAATAGTGAATTATAATTCCTTTACTAACAGATGGGACATTATTAATATTTCATATTTCAGGACTGAGATATCACAAGGAGTTCATGATGACATGACCAGGTCAGCCAGACAGTGAGTCATACCTTTTGTATAATAGGCTATTGAAATATCTTAAGGTGTTGGCTATTCACTGTAAAGACATTCCGTTGAAGGTGTTGATTGCACCCACTCTCACAAGACTCTGCCATTGTGTGATAAAGCTGTCCAGATAACTTATTCAACTAGATGTCTGTGTTATTATTCAAGGTCAATTGAACCCTATTGATGATACGGTGCCGTCATATCTAGCTACCAATTAAAGAATTATCCTCAGTGAGTGAATAGGGGGGTGGAGATTGCATTGTCCTGTGATTAACTGCGTTATGCTTGAGACTGTATAAGAAGCTGAGAAAATACCAATAAATTGTCATATCTTTGAAGCAAGTGCAGAGCTTGAGTCTCGTCTTGTTTATGGGAATGGATATGGATCGTGTATGCAGTATGGTCGCAGTGTGTCAGATAAGCTTGTCGTGGATGGATGGAAGGTTGTAAGCGGTGGTGACCGTTACAACCTCCTTTCCTCAGTTAGAGCTTTGAAGATGGGTCGAGGCTGGGTCTTCCAACATGACAATGACCCGAAGCACACAGCCAGGATAACCAAGGAGTGGCTCTGTAAGAAGCATATCAAGGTTCTGGCGTGGCCTAGCCAGTCTCCAGACCTAAACCCAAAGGAGAATCTTTGGAGGGAGCTCAAACTCCGTGTTTCTCAGCGACAGCCCAGAAACCTGACTGATCTAGAGAAGATCTGTGTGGAGGAGAGGGCCAAAATCCCTCCTCCAGTGTGTGCAAACCTGGTGAAAAACTACAAGAAACGTTTGACCTCTGTAATTGCAAACAAAGGCTACTGTACCAAATATTAACATTGATTTTCTCAGGTGTTCAAATACTTATTTGCAGCTGTATCATACAAATAAATAGTTAAAAAAATCATACATTGTGATTTCTGGATTTTTTTTGATTATGTCTCTCACAGTGGACATGCACCTACGATAACAATTTCAGACCCCTCCACGATTTCCAAGTGGGAGAACTTGCAAAATAGCAGGGTGTTCAAATACTTATTTTCCGCACTGTAACTGATCAGAAGATTATGAACTATGTGTGGGTAGTCACATAGTTTGTAATATGCTGTCCCTGTTGGATTTTTTTTTTTAAATATGGAGAAAAAAAAAATTGGAGGAGCTGGAACTCACAAGACAAGTGGGAACACCCTAAACTCCCAGGTGGACAAGAACAGAGTCAGCAATTGCTGCTGAACATGGCCATATAGCTCTGGGATGCCCTTCTGTGAAAAAAATGTCCTTCCTAGGACCTTCCATTGTGGTGTTCCAATTTCCACAAATTTTCGAAAGGCCTCCAACTCCACCAGTTTATATGGCAGGAGTTGGCGGGCTATCAGTTCCGACAAGCCAGCGATCAACCGCTGGACAAGAGGGTTATCCGGCATCATCGTTTTTTTACGATCAAACATTTGGGCCTGACTTTTTGCAGAAAAACGTGAGAAAGGCAATTGTGTGCATAGAGAGGAAGGAGAAGGCGAATAGGCTAGACAGTGAGAGCCTGGAGTGTGGCTTTGTGGGTTCTGATGGCATTACTCCCACTGGGCTCGATGATGGGAAGCCAGGTGCCTTCTTAAGGCGGTCGTCCCTAGGTGAGTGTTGGGCTTACCGCGACTTATGCATTGACTAAAAAGGCTGCAGGTGGCAACACTATTGTCTGCAGCGGACACGTTAAAAATAGTCCACACTGCGGAGCCATGGGCCTGGAGCGCCAGATGTGACCGTACATGGTTGATGGCTCGTTTCTGATACATTAAGAGTCTGGTTTGTCCCTACTGTGCAATGTAAGTTCGGCCTGCTTCTCCTCCCTATCTGCCGGTCCATCTTTCCCTCTGAACCCTCCTCTTCCTCTATTGTGGGCACCCACGTGATGTCTGTAGACACGTCTTCATCATCGATGTCACCTTCCCCATCACTAATAAAAGAGATCTTGGAGTAGGCAGCCACAGCGGGCACCAACCTCCTTGGGATGATCTGAGTACTGTCATCAGACCTATACCAGTTCTTAAAATTACTTTTGTGGATCTTTTAGATAGCTATTTGATTGAATACAGCCTGTCCCTGCTGAAAACGCCAACCTTCCTACACTGACAAAAAGTATATGAATGTATTAGAAACCTATATACTAGAGCAAGTAGCACACCTATACCAGTCCTTAAGGCTGCGTACACACGTTCAGTCAAAACCGATAAAAAAGGACTGAAGGACCGTTTCATCGTGTGTGGGCTCCATCGGTCAGTTATCCTTCGGTAAAAAAAAAAAAAGAACTTGCTTTAAAATTTGACCGATGGGTCAAAAGCGATCGTTAGTATGCAAAAGCATTGGTTAAAAGGCCGCGCATGCTCAGAATCAAGTCGACGGATGCTTAGAAGCATTGAACTTCGTTTTTCCAGTACATCGTTGTGTTAAAACACATAAACGTCACCGCGTTCTAACACAATCGGTTTTTTAACCGATGGTGTGTAGGCACATCAGACCATCAGTCAGCTTCATCGGTTAACCGATGAAAATGGTCCTACGGATCGTTCTAATCGGATGGACTGATCGTGTGTACGTGGCCAAAAAGGACTAAGTTAGATTTCAAACATTTGAGTCCCATAGACTTTAACAGGGTTCTAAAGTTCACACAAACTTTCCACGAACACCCCAAATTGTTCGCTGTTCGGCAAACTCGAAGCTAGGGCCGGCCTTAGGCCTTTAGTCGCCCTGTGCGAGAAAGCTTTACAGCCCCCCCTAGTGACCATGCCCCTCAGTAACCATACCCCTCAGCAACCACACCCCTCAGTAACCACACCCATTTCTCCAATACCGGCTCCTTCCATTCTTTTAAGTTCCCAAAAAAAACGATTACAAGCTATGATAAAAATACAACTTTTATTCACACGCTACCTGTAAATTTACTATCAAATATCAAACGTAATTACAATAAAGTATTTTTTAACTTTTGAATTTACTGTTCCTTTAAGAAACACCCTATTTAAATAATAAAATACAAAACAAACAGACATTAAACAGTACACTGCACTTATAAAAAAATAATTTACTTACAGAAAAAAGTTTTTACATCTGCTGCCTGCTTCTGAGCATCCTCGCCCTCCTTTGTCTTCTCAGTGTGTATGGCATATGAGCTCCTGCTCCTGCTCCTCATCCCTGATCCTCATAGCAAGGCAAGGACAGCCGCCCACGCTGTCTTTCTGGCAGAATCCACCTGTGACCTGCCAGTACTTTGTCCAGTTTTAAAGATGGCCACCGCACTGTCGCCGAGCGGCGGCAATCTTAATGAGTAACCCACAGACTGCCAGTGACAGTGTCACTGCAGCCTGTGCTGCCTGGCTGAGCCGACAGCTGATCAATCCAGCGCCCACACGTTACATTATACAGCACCCCACATTTCTGGACCCCTTTACATTACACAGCATCACTGGACCCCTTTATATTACACAGCACCCTGCACCTCTGGACCCCTTTACATTACACAGCACCCTGCACATCTGGACCCCTTTACATTACACAGCACCCTGCACCGCTGGACCCTGTTACATTACACAGCACCCTGCACCTCTGGACCCTGTTACAATACACAGCACCCTGCACCTCTGGACCCCTTTACATTACACAGCACCCTGCACCTCTGGACCCCTTTACATTACACAGCACCCTGCACCTCTGGACCCCTTTACATTACACAGCACCCTGCATCACTGGACCCCTTTACATTACACAGCACCCTGCACCTCTGGACCTCTTTACACTACACAGCACCCTGCACCTCTGGACCCCTTTACATTTCACAGCACCTTGCATCTCTGGACCCCTTTACATTACACAGCACCCTGCACCTCTGGACCCCTTTACACTACACAGCACCTTGCACCACTTGGCCCCCTTTACATTACACAGCACCCTGCATCACTGGACCCCTTTACATTACACAGCACCTTGTACCTCTGGACCCCTTTACATTACACAGCACCCTGCATCACTGGACCCCTTTACATTACACAGCACCTTGTACCTCTGGACCCCTTTACATTGCACAGCACCCTGCACCTCTGGACCCCTTTACATTACACAGCCTCCTGCACCTCTGGACCCCTTTACATTACACAGCACCCTGCACATCTGGACCCCTTTACATTACACAGCACCCTACACCTCTGGACCCCTTTACATTACACAGCATCCTGCACCTCTCGACCCCTTTACATTGCACAGGACCCTGCACCTCTGGACCCCTTTACATTACACAGCACCCTGCACCTCTGAACCCCTTTACACTACACAGCGCCTTGCACCACTTGGCCCCCTTTACATTACACAGCACCCTGCATCACTGGACCCCTTTACATTACACAGCACCCTGCACCTCTCGACCCCTTTACATTTCACAGCACCTTGCACCTCTCGACCCCTTTACATTTCACAGCACCCTGCACCTCTGGACCCCTTTACATTTCACAGCACCCTGCACCTCTGGACCCCTTTACATTACACAGCACCCTGCACCTCTAGACCCCTTTACATTACACAGCACCCTGCACCTCTGAACCCCTTTACACTACACAGCACCTTGCACCACTTGGCCCCCGTTGCCATTACACAGCACCCTGCATCACTGGACCCCTTTACATTACACAGCACCCTGCACCTCTGGACCTCTTTACATTTCACAGCACCTTGCACCTCTGGACCCCTTTACATTACACAGCACCCTGCACCTCTAGACCCCTTTACACTACACAGCACCCTGCACCACTTGGCCCCCTTTACATTACACAGCACCCTGCATCACTGGACCCCTTTACATTACACAGCACCTTGTACCTCTGGACCCCTTTACATTACACAGCACCCTGCATCACTGGACCCCTTTACATTACACATCACCCTTCCATTACATAGCACCCTGACCCACTAGACCCCTTTACATTGCACAGCACCCTGCATCACTGGACCCCTTTACATTACACAGCACCCTTGCATTACATAGCACCCTGACCCACTGGACCCCTTTACATTTCACAGCACCTCTGGACCCCTTTACATTTCACAGCATCCTGCACCTCTGGACCCCTTTACATTACACAGCACCCTGCACCTCTAGACCCCTTTACATTACACAGCACCCTGCACCTCTGAACCCCTTTACACTACACAGCACCTTGCACCACTTGGCCCCCGTTGCCATTACACAGCACCCTGCATCACTGGACCCCTTTACATTACACAGCACCCTGCACCTCTGGACCTCTTTACATTTCACAGCACCTTGCACCTCTGGACCCCTTTACATTACACAGCACCCTGCACCTCTGGACCCCTTTACATTACACAGCACCCTGCACCTCTGGACCCCTTTACATTACACAGCACCCTGCACCTCTGGACCCCTTTACATTACACAGCACCCTGCACCTCTAGACCCCTTTACACTACACAGCACCTTGCACCACTTGGCCCCCTTTACATTATACAGCACCATGCATCACTGGACCCCTTTACATTACACAGCACCTTGTACCTCTGGACCCCTTTACATTACACAGCACCCTGAATCACTGGACCCCTTTACATTACACAGCACCCTTCCATTACATAGCACCCTGACCCACTGGACCCCTTTACATTGCACAACACCCTGTATCTCTGGACCCCTTTACATTACACAGCCACAGCTCTAGACACCTGTATGTTACACAGACACCCCCTAACCATTCTGGACCCCTGCATGTTATGCAGACCCCCTCCCCCTACAGTGCAGACCCCCCTCCCCTACAATACAGACCCCTCCTTACAATACAGAACCCACTCTACAATACAGATTCACCCCTACAGAGCAGACCCCCCCTACAATACAGAACCCCCTAATACAGATCCACCCCTACAGATTGTAGGCTACAATGCAGACCCCCTACAATACAGAACCCCCCCCCACAATACAGAACCCCCCTAATACAGATCCACCCCTACAGACTGTAGGCTACAGTGCAGACCCCTAAAATACAGAACCCCCCTCCTCCTTCTGACCTGTAAACCAGGCTCAGATAATCAGCTTGCCGCGTGCTGCACACTGAGCACAGTACAGAAAAGGGGGAGGCGGCTTCACTTTTCTGGGCTGCGTGACTGTGAGACATTCACAGGCTGCCGAGATATTAAGACCCGGGGCGCTGCCACAGAGAAGGGGGACCATTGCAGTCGTGTGATGGGTGTGCCAACGGCTCGCTCGGGGTGCGGCTTGCACCCCCCCCCTGCAAAGCCAGGCACCCGGGACCTGTCACCATGCCATGCCACCCGGCGCCCGCTAACAGCACTAAGTCGTTTTCAGTCGCGGAGTGGGGGCGCCGCCCTGACACTCCCCAGTGTGTGGCACCTGGTGCGGCACGCCCCCGCTCCCTACATAGTATGCGGGCGATTACAGAATCTGTGCTGGTCGCCAGTCGCCCATGTTGCTATGCCGCACTTCCCGCACACGCCAAAGGCCGGCCCTGCTCGAAGCTCATCCCTACTTCCTATCAACTCTGACTAGCTTCCCTGTACCTGCTGAAAAAAGCATCCCCACAACATGATGCTGCCACCACCATGTTTCACAGTGGGGGTGGTGGGTGATGTGCAGTGTTAGCTTTCTGTCACACATTGTGTTTTGCTATGGCTATGGCTTTCTATGGCTTTCTTTTAACAATGGCCACTAATAGTTGTCCTCAGTGGGGGCTGGTGCTCAACATTTTTGGGGGGCACAAACAAACTGAAAAAAAAACATCAATTGCAGCCACTGTGCCCATCAAGCGCATCCATTGTGCCCATCAAGCGCAGCCACTGTGCCCATCAAGCGCAGCCACTGTACCCATAAATTCCTGCCACTGTGCCATCAAACGCAGCTACTGTAACCATACATTGCTGCCAGTGTGCCCCATCAATTACTGCCAGTGTTCCTCATCAATTGCTGCCAGTGTGTCCCACCAAATGCTGCTAGTGTGCCCCCCCGCCCGACACTTACCTGTCTCGGGTCACGGCGCTGTCCTCGTGTCTTCTTCCATCCTCTTCTTATCTTCTGCTATGTTTGGACGCCTGATAGGCGTCCAAAGTACCTGTCGTTTCAGTCAATCATATGGGCAAGCCTCCCTACTGTTACAATACAAAGACACAGTCAGGAGGATTTCTCCATCCAAATTGAGTGTGTGGATGGGGGAACTGGGTCAGTTTCTTTTATTCAACTTGCAGGTTGAACCAAACAAACTGGCTTATCTGTGCAGCGGCAGTGAACACTCAAGAGTCCAGTTGCAGAAAACAGAACTGTATTGAAATTGAAGTTCAGTAATCCATAATAAGGCCATCAGAATGACAACCTAATCAGGGGCACTTACAGGGTGCACAGCAATGAATAGTAGCAGCAGGTCTCAGATGTGCTGACAGTGTCTGTCTCAAGGAGCGAAATTCGGCCTGGCTGGTCTGTACCCAAGTGGGTGGGGAGGCTTTCAGGAAGGATGGTGTGTCCCTGCACTTTTCCTTGTTGTCTAAAACCTCTCCCAGACGCTAAGCACTTTCCCTGACAGATGGGTAACCTGTCCCTACTCTAGCCAGCCAAAAGATGAACACCAAACCCAGGAGGCAGGGTCAGAGACTGGGCCGCAGGGCAGTAATACAACATGATAACAACCCCAAACACACCTCCAAGACACCTTACTGCCTTGCTTAAGAAGCTGAGGGTAAAGGTGACGGACTGGCCAAGCATGTCTCCAAACCTTAACCATATTGAGGATCTGTGGGGCATCCTCAAACGGAAGGTGGAAAAGCGCAAGGTCTTAAACATCCACCAGCTTTGTGATGTCGTCATGGAGGAGTGGAAGAGGACTCCAGTGGCAACCTGTGAAGCTCTAGTGAACTCCATGCCCAAGAGGGTTAGGGCAGTGCTGGAAAATAATTGTGGCCACACTAAATATTGACACTTTGGGCCCAATTTGGACATTTTCACTTAGGATGTACTCACGTTTGTTGCTAGACATTAATGTGTTGAGTTATTTTGAAGGGACAGCAAATTTACACTGTTATACAAGCCATACTCTCATTACTTTGCACACGAAAAGATATAATAAAATATTTACAAAAATATGAGGGGTGTACTTTTGTGAGTCTATGGGCCAGATTCAGGAACAGTTAGGCTGGCGGATCCAGTGATCCGCCAGCCTAACTGTGACTTTGAGCCGGCGTTTCTGTTTTCTGTAACCAGAAAACAAGAAACGCCGGGTTGAAGTTCCGATGCGAGCAGCGTAACTGAGTTTCGCCATCGCATCGTTACTTCAACTTAAAAATGGCGCCGGGGGCGTTCCCGCCGATTTCCGCTCAAAAAATATGTTAATGAGCGGAAATCGGCAATTCACGATCGCATTCCGGCGCGACGCAGTGACGTTACGACGTTTCCGGACGGGATACGCGGCGCATAGTTATACCTACATGGGGTTGGAATATCCTATGTTAGGTATAGGCGTCGTCATCGCGTCGGAAAAAAAAAAAAAAAACGTCGCTTGCGTAAAACGGTCATGAATGGGAATGTGACGTCATTGACGTTCATTCACAGATTTTGGAGCATGCGCACGGGGATGTTTTGACACTCGACGCATGCGCAGTACGTTGGCGGCGGGATCGCGCTTAGTTAGCATACTACACGCCCCGTACCCGCCCAATTTGAATTCCGCCGGCTCATTTGCGATGCGCTGCCGCAACTTTAGGAGCAAGTGCTTCGTGAATGACAGCACTTGCTCCTAAAATTTCTGCAGCGCAACGCAAATGAGAAGCGTTACTCCAGAGCAAAGATGCTCTGGACTACCTGAATCTGGCCCTATATGTCAATGAAGATCATTCAGATTTCATTGCAGGTGCAGTTGGTCTGCATTTGATCTGCTTCAGCTGCTTTTGCATTGCCATTTAACTGTGTGGGGAGAGATGCAGATCTAAAGCAAGCAATAGCCTATTGGCATTGGCCCTAATGCGGTTCTTGGATCAGGAAACTAGATATTCAGGACCAAAATAGTTTCTACTTGGAGTCACTTTCAGAGATTCTATAATGAATAGTAGTAGTTTTCGTTACAACACTCATACCTTTTTTTTTGAGTGCCAGAAGTAATTTTGATTATATCAAAACTGATACATAGTGAGGGATTCAAAGATGTTGGTCTCTCAAAATATAATGTTGATTATAATCAACACAGGAACACAGGAGCCCTGTGCGTCTTCTGGTCCGAATTTAGCCAAAAGGGGTGTAAGGTCCTTGTAGGTTACTGTGGGCACAAAAAATGTACTAGAGGTATCTGCGGTTGGTTGTCTCCAAGCTGGTGGTGATGAGGCTGGAGGCCCTGTTTTAAGTAACTCACATGTACTTTTTTTAATTGATGCCTACTAGGACCTTAAGGCTCTAGTTAAATACTGTATTTACATTGTTAAGTTTTTTATTTTATTTATTAATTTGGTTAATAAAAGGCTGCTTTGGCCATTAACACCAGCTTGTTGTCCGAGTTGTCACTGAAATGGTGGAAGGTGAGGTATAGGTCATAATGGATTTTATACTGAATATTTGATGTTTTTTTTTTACCATCTACCATTATAAGGCTGCTTATCCATGTAGGAATATTATTGATATCAGAAAATTATTTTATTTGCATATTATATATGTTAACCTTTAATATGTATGAGCATTTTTTGTATGTACCGTAGTTATCAATGCTGGATGTTGAGTTATTATATGACCCTTTCTTTTTTTTAGAAAGGTTTCAGACCTACCGGCATTTTATTATCTGATTTTTATATATTTGGGATGTTCCTGTGGCAATTCAGCTCTTTGACAACATGGCTGAGAAGCTTGTTTCCTCCTGTAGGTGGGGTAAAGTGGACTACAAAAAGATGGCTGAAGTCAAACAGTGGAGGACCCCTTAAAGGGTCACTAAAGGAAACATTTTTTTTTAGCTAAATAGCTTCCTTTACCTTACTGCAGTCCTGTTTTCATGTCCTCATTGTTAGTTTTTGTTATGATGTTGCTTTAATCCTTTTCTGTTCTGGACACTTCCTGGTTGTCTGTTTCCTGATGAAAAAGGTCATGGGAGCTTTCTCTCTGTGGTCACTAATCAAGGAGGTGTGATTACTGTGTGTCTAAAACCCCTCAGAACCAATCACTTTCGTTTCACAAACCATCACTGCCCTCTATTGGCTCTGTGTCTCTGTATATCACAGAAGCATGAAAAAGCATGCAAAAACGAAACTGAAACTGCAGGTACATTATATGATTGATTTTTATCTATTTTTAATCATTTTTAAAAGAAATCAGTTAACTATTATGTCTCTATACCCTGTAAACAGTCATTTCAGCAAAAAAAATAGTTTTCCTTTACAACTCCTTTAACCACTTAACACCCGCCCGCCGTCAAATGACGGCGGGTGGAGTGCTCTATTGTTCTGAGAAGACGTCATATGACGTCTTCTCATTTAAAGCCACTAGGGGGCCCGTCGCGTTACTGGGAACACTGTGCGTGTGCGCCGGGCACCTGCGATTGCCCAGTAACTAAGTGGGAACATGGAGCTCTGTGGGAGAGAGGAGACCGATCTGTGTCCCTTGTACATAGGGACACAATCGGTCACCTTCCCCGCACCCTAGTGGTTAACCCCTTCCCTGCCAGTCACATTTATACAGTAATCAATGCATATTTATAGCACTGGTCGCTGTATAAATGTGAATGGTCCCAAAAATGTGTCAAAAGTGTCCGATGTGTCTGCTATAATGTCGCAATCCCGAAAAAAAAACGCAGATCGCCGCCATTCCTAGTAAAAAAATAATTAAAAAAATCAGTCACTATACAGTTATTGCGATTTTATTTTTAATTTTTTCTAACCAAAAATATGTAGAAGAATACGTATCGGCCTAAACTGAGATATATATATATTTTTTTTTAAATGGGATATTTATTTTAGCAAAAAGCAAAAAATATTGTTTTTTTTTCTTTAACCACTTGACTACTGGGCACTTAAACCCACTTAGTAACCAGACCAATTTTCAGCTTTCGGTGCTCTCACATTTTGAATGACAATAACTCAGTCATACAACACTGTAACCAAATGACATTTTTGTTCTTTTTTTCCCCACAAATAGAGCTTTCTTTTGGTGGTATTTTATCACCTCTGCGGTTTTTATTTTTTTCACTATAAATGAAAAAGAACGAAAATTTTGTAAAAAAAGGAATTTTTCTTCATTTCTATTATAACATTTTGCAAAAAAGTAATTTTTCTTCATAAACTTGGCCTAAAATGTATACTTCTATATATCTTTGGTAACAAAACAATTTTGTTTTATATATTATTTAGTCTGCGTGAAAGTTATAGGGTCTAAAAGCTATGGTACCAATTACTGAAAATTTATCAATTTGATCACACCTGATGTACTGACAGCCTCTCTCATTTCTTGAGACCCTAACATGCCAGAAAAGTACAAATACCCCCCAAATGACCCCTTTTTGGAAAGAAGACATTCCAAGGTATTTAGAAAGAGGCATTGTGAGTTTTTTGAAGTTGTAATTTTTCCCACAATTCTTTGCAAAATCAAGATTTTTTTCATTTTTATTTTCTTTCCACAAAATTTTCATATTAGCGGGTTATTTCTCACACACAGCATATGCATACCACAAATTACACCCCAAAACACATTCTGCTATTCCTCCCGAGTATGGCGATACCACATGTGTGAGACTTTTACACAGCATGGCCACATACAGAGGCCCAACATGCAGGGAGCACCATCAGGCGTTCTGGAACACCCAGACCAATTCTGACATTTCTCTCCTACATGTAAAAATCAACACTTATTTGCTAGAAAATTACATAGAACCCCAAAACATTATATATGCTTTTTTAGCAAAGACCCTAGAGAATACAATGGCGGTTGTTGCAACTTTTTATCGCGCATGGTATTTGCACAGCAATTTTTCGAACACATTTTTTTTGGAAATAAAACAGTTTTGTGCTTTTAAAAAAAAAAAACATTGGCCCAGATTCACGTACATCTGCGCATTATTGAACCGGCGTAGCGCACCGCCTTTACGTTAGACTTGCGCAATTTTGCCGCGTAATCACCCTATTCTCGTAGCTTTTGCGCAGGAAATTGCGCATACGTAACGTTTTTCCAGAGGCGTAAGGAGGAGTAATACAAATTGGGAAGGACGTGGGCGTGTTACATTGAAATGAGCAGTGACCCCATGCAAATGAAGGGCCGGCCGGCTCGCGCATGCGCGCTTGAACGAGACCATGTCAGCTCCGATGTGCGCATGCTCACAACTCGGGAGCGGCGCAATCAGTGAAATTGGAAATGGACTAGGGCAACGTTGTGAACTACGCAAACAGCATAAATAGACACACACAAACGCACTTCCTTTGCAAAAGTACATCCCTTTGTCCCTTCCCATTTAACAAAGTGCTTTTGTTCTTGTTGTTCGTTGCGGTGTGTTTTGTAGTTGTCAGATTAGTGTTCTGTGTGATCAAGTGGTTGGTAGATTTTTGAAAGTGGTTTTTGATAAGTGTTTGAGAGACTGTTTGTTTGATTGATATATTTCTTTTTGTTTCTTTTTCTGCTGTATTTTTGTTTTGTTTTTTGGGGACTGTTTCTTGCTGAGTCGTTTTCTCTCTGTGTGTGTTTTTTTTTGATTGGTTGTGCTTGTTTGTGTGCGTGAATTTTGTTGACTGGGCCTTTTTTTTTTTGGAAGGATGAGTGAGAGAAAACGCAAGCTGAATTTTACAGTTGTGGAAAAACAGATTCTTGCCCGGGCCATTAGCGAGTATGGGCGTTACCTCCACGGCCCAGAGAGTGCCAACACCACCCCGGCCAGGAGGAGGGAGATATTGGATAGGATCACTGACCAGGTGAATTCTGCGGGGCAGGGGGAGACACGGACCAGGTCTGGGATTGACAAAAAAATCAATGACCTCCGGCGTCTGGTCAAAAAGAAGTTGGCCAGAATGCATGCCCATGCCAGGGGCACAGGAGGGGGCCCACCATGCCGTATTAGCCTGACAGCGGAGGAGCGTGCGGTGGCCCTGACCTTTCATCGGCATGAAGTTGAGGGCCTGCCCGGCTTTGACTCCAGTCCCCAGCCCGTGGTGCCAGGTAAGTTGTTTTCTTTTTTAATATCAGGTGTGTAGCATGTGTGGGGGAGGGGGTGAAAGGGAATATGTGGCAAGTGTGTGGATCCTCCAACCTGTGAATGTTTTGTGTAATCCACAGATGTGCAGGAGGGTGCAGGGCCATCTGGCCTGACCGCACCAACCCCAGGACAGCAGCCTAATGAGGCCCCCCCAACAAGGCCGGAGTCCGCGGAGGAGGTTCAAGAGGAGGAGGACAATCATGAGGAGCAGGACAATCATGAGGAGGAGGAGAATCATGAGGAGGAGAAGTCCATGTCAGGCACTGGACGTTTGGGTTTTGAGGACTCCTCCCCTCTGGCTGCCAGCAGGCAGGCCTCCCTAAGGGGGAGCCCCCCCCCCTCCTCCCCCAACATGGCTCCCCTCACAAGGGCCTCCCCTTCTCCCCGGCCACAAGCATCAGCTGGAGGCAGGATGTCATCCCAGACCACCAGGGGGTTGGCCGATCTCCTGCCCGCCACCCTGAGAAGGGACCAGTTCCTCCAGACCCGCCATCTGGGACAGGTCAGCCAGACATTGGTGCGGATGGAGGAGAGCCTGTCCTCCATCAAGGATACGCTGGGGAACCTGGACTCCCACTCCCGGGCTTTCACAACCTGCCTAAATGAACTGCAGATGACATCAGCAGGCGTTGGGCAGGATGTGAGGGCCCTTACCCTGGCTATCCAGGCCAACACGGCAACAGTTGGTGCTGCCCTGGACAGAATTGCTGTGGCCTTGGAGGGCAGGCCACCAGGTGGGCAGAGATCAGGGGCTGATCCTCCTTCCCCGGTTTTACCCCTTCCCCATGAGTCTCCCCTGAGAAGCCGGGGCCGTGGCCGGGGGCGCCCCAGGCGTGGCTCACGCAGAGGGCAGTAATTTGTTTTTCCCCCAAATCCCCAGGTCCGTGTGAATGGTGTATGAATGTACAGTGACATAATTGGAGCCTTGGCGTGGCGTTGCTGCTCACAAGTCCTGCATGGTGGATTGGTGCCAATCCAATTTGATGTGGATGTGGGGTGTGTGTGCTAGGGACCACAGTGTTGTGCATGCATGCATTCTCATTGTGCCATGATTAATGTGTATGTTTAACGTGCAAAGATGCCCAATGTGAGCTGTCTCCAGGCTGCTCTTCCCTCAGAAGACGGGTTAACATCGGTTAGGGGGGGATTGTCTGGTTCAGGGGTCAGGACATCACGTAGGTCAATCTGCAGGCCCTTTCTTTCTGCAAAGTTGTGCAGCATGCAACATGCACCGATGATCTGGCACACGAAGTTTGGGGAGTACAAGAGGGTACCCCCAGACTTATCCAGGCATCGGAAACGTGACTTTAGGATGCCAAAGGTGCGCTCCACCACTGCTCGTGTTTGAGCATGTGCTTGATTGTATCTTTCCTCTCCTGGAGTTTGGGGGTTCCGGATAGGAGTCATGAGATGGGGTCCCAGTGGATATGCAGAGTCACCTGGAAGGGAAAAGACAGGAGGATGTTAGTCATGCATGTGCCCCTTGTGATGTGCATCATGGGAGTGGATAGTCATGCCTGCCACCCATGTCACTCACCAACCAGCCAGGTGTCCCCATACACGTTCTGATCGAATTCCAATCGGATGTGGCATTGATTGTATATGTAGCTGTCATGGCTGGACCCTGGGTGTTTGGCACGGACGTGCCATATGAGGCCTTGGGCATCGACTATCACCTGTACATTGATGGAATGCCAATGCTTCCGATTGCGGTACATGTGCTCTGTCTCCTGGGAGGGCTGGAGTGCCACATGTGTGCAATCAATGGCCCCCACAGTGCGTGGGAATCTGGCAATTCTGTAGAAATCATTGCCTTCAGCCGCAGCTCCTCAGTGGTGGGTTTGATGATTTGGTTAGCCATGCGTCTGAGGATTGCAGGGACAACCTGGTGCACACATCTGCTCATGGAGGACTGTGACATCCCAGCCACCACTCCACTTGTACGCTGAAAAGAGCCACTGGCAAGGAAATGGAGTGTTGCCAGGACCTTGACCAGTGGCTGCACTGCATGTGAGCGGTGTGTTGGGCTGGTGATGTCATCCTGCAGGGTTGTGGTTAATTCTAGGATGGCATGAGGGGTGAATCTGAAGATGCGATACACCTCAGAATCACTCATGCCAAACAGGTCTATGCGGGTACGGTATATCCTCTCCCGTGCCATCCTCCGTGCCATCCTCCGTGCCCTCCTCCTTCTTTGTTCATCTAAAGTCAGTAGTATAGCTATGCGCGACGATGCCCCTGGCATGTTGGCATACAGATTGTTGAGCAACACGTGTGACTGCTGAGCTGCTCACTAACAGTGTTGCTTTATCTAACAAGTAGAGTTTTTTTCTTTTTTTAGACCAGCTTTTATCAGCTCTAATTTTAGACAGGACATTTTGCTGTTGCGCACACTGCGTCGCCTGCGCTGCCCCAACGTTGTTTTGTGGATCCCCGTAAGTCCCTCATTAGCATATTTGACTAGCGCACTTTTGCGCGGACGGATGCGCCAGTCTAACGAAATTACGCGGGACAAAATTTTTTTTTGCGTATCTCGTTCTGGGGATGCCGCGCAACGAAACGCATGCGCACATTTAGACTTACGCACGCGCATCTCCTGTTGCGCAGGCGTAATCGCTCTGTGAATCTGGGCCATTAAATTTAGCCCAATGTTTTTGCATAATATGAAAGATGAAGTTACGCCGAGTAAATAGATACCCAACATGTCACCCTTCAATATTGCACACGCTCGTGGAATGGCGCCAAACTTTACGACCTAAAAATCCCCATAGGTGACGCTTTAAATATTTTTACTGGTTACATCATTTTAGTTGGAGAGGAGGTCTAGGGCCAAAATGATTGCTCTCGCTCTAACGTTCGCAGCGATACCTCACATGTGTGGTTTGAACACCGTTTTCATATGTGGGCGGGACTTGCATATGCGTTTGCTTCTGCATGCGAGCTCACGGGGACAGGGGCGCTGTATGCCCAGAGTATTGCAGAGTATGCCCAGAGTATTGCAGAGTATGCCCAGAGTATTGTGGAGTATGCCCAGAGTATTGCGGAGTATGCCCAGAGTATTGCAGAGTATGCCCAGAGTATTGCGGAGTATGCCCAGAGTATTGCGGAGTATTGACAGAGTATTGCCCCCCAGAGTATTGCCCCCCAGAGTATTGCCCCCCAGAGTATTGCCAGAGTATTACCCCCCAGAGTATTGCCCCCCAGAGTATTGCCAGAGTATTGCCCCCCAGAGTATTGCCAGAGCATTGCCCCCCAGAGTGTTGCCAGAGCATTGCACCCCAGAGTATTGCCAGAGTATTGCCAGAGTATTGCCCCCCCAGAGTATTGCCCCCCCAGAGTATTGCCAGAGTATTGCCCCCCAGAGTATTTCCAGAGTATTGCCCCCCAGAATATTGCCCCCCAGAGTATTGGCAGAGTATTGGCCCCCAGAGTATTGCCCAGCATTGCAGAGTATTGCAGCAAGGATGGCTGAGGAGGGAGGGATGGATGGATGGATCTGTGACTGCATTTGTCACAGATCCAGCCCACAGCACTGCCGCTGACATCCGCTCCCTCCCCTCTCCTCTCACACTGTACCGATCGGTACAGAGAGAGGAGGGAGGAACCGGCGTCATCAAATGACGCCGGTCTGTTTACATCTGATCGCGCCGTCATTGGACGGCGCGATCACGTGGTAAACCGCCGCTATCAGCGGCGATTTACCGTGATCCGTGACCCGCCGGGTCCTCTGGACCCGGCGGTCACGGACATTCCCATGTGCGCGCCCCAGGGGGCGCGCGGGAGCGCGACTCTGGAATCACGTTATATAACGTGATCCCAGAGTTAAGCAACCACCTTGCCGCCGTTATTTTTCGGCAGGTGGTTGCTAAGTGGTTAACTACTTCAGACCCGCGCTACCGTCAAATGACGGCAACAGCACGGGTCTGAATATCCAACATGCCGTCTTTTGACGGCCGCCCCTTTGGGCGTTCCCAGCGCGCGCTGTAGAGCGCGCTGCGGGGAAGCCCTGTGTTGTCCGTGTCCCTTGGACACGGCCAATTTACAGATCGCGGCGAACGGCCAGTCAGAGTGGCCGTTTGCGATGCGATCTGTGGGCGAATAAGAGATGATCTCATTGCCGTTTTACACAGAGACAGCGTCCTGTCTCTGGAGAGGAGGAGACCGATCTGTGTTCCTTGTGCATAGGGACACAGATCGTCACCCCCCCAGTCACCCCCCCCCCACAGTTAGAACACACCTAGGATACACATTTAACCCCTTCTTCACCCCCTAGTGTTAAGCCCTTCAATGCCAGTCACATTTATACTGTAATTAGTGCATATTTATAGCACTGATCGCAGTATAAATGTGAATGGCGCCAAAAATGTGTCAAAAGTGTCCGATGTGTCCGCCATAACATCGCAGTACCAATAAAAATCGCAGATCGCCGCCATTTCTAGTAAAAAATAAATAATAAAAAATAATAATTCTCTCCCCTATTTTGTAAGCGCTATAACTTTTGCGCAAACCAGCCGCTTATTGCGATTTATTTATTTTTTTTACCAAAAATATGTAGAAGAATATTATCGCCCTAAACTGAGAAAAAAAGTGTTTTTTTTTTTTTAAATTGGGATATTTATTATAGCAACAAGTAAAAAATATTGTATTTTTCTTCAAAATTGTCGCACTTTTTTGTTTATAGCGCAAAAAATAAAAACCGCACAGGCGATCAAATACCACCAAAAGAAAGCTCTACTTGTGGGGGAAAAAAAGGACATCAATTTTGTTTGGGAGCCACGTCGCACGACTGGGCAATCGTCAGTTAAAGCGACGTAGTGCCGGAAGCTGAAATTTCAACTGGGCAGGAGGGGGGTGTATGTGCCCAGTAAGCAAGTGGTTAAATGTACGCTTTTTTTTTTGTTTATAGCCCAAAAAATTTAAACCGCACGGGCGATCAAATACCACCAAAAGAAAGCTCTATTTGTGGGGAAAAAAGGACGCCAATTTTGTTTGGGAGCCGTGTCGCGCGACCACTAAAATTTCGTCTGGGCAGGAAGGGGGTGTAGGTGCACAGTAGGCAAGTGGTTAAGAATGTCTGTTTGGACGAAACTAGTCAGGGTGGAATCCCAGTGCTGACACCTCTCCGCTGTACAATCCCAGGTCCCAATCCGCTCTCTCTGTGAGTTTTTACTACATACATTATCACTGGCTTTCTGTTGGCTCGTTGGTGAGCTCTATATGTTCCAATGGGAGTTGCCTTTTGCTGCTGATTAAGGGGAGTAATTCTGGAGTGTAATGCCGCGTACACACGGTCGTTTTTTGCGATGAAAAAAAACGACGTTTTTTAAAACGTCATTTAAATTGATCGTGTGTGGGCAAAACGTCGTTTTTTGTCTTCAAAAAAACGACCAAAAAAAAATTCCAACATGCTTGAATTTTTTGTGTCGTTTTTCAAAACGTTGTTTTTTGTTTCACAAAAAGTCACCGTGTGTAGCAAAAACGTCTTTCAAAACGACGTTTTTCAACCCGCGCATGCCCAGAAGCTAGTTATGAAGCGAGCTTCAATGGAAAAGAGTGGTGAACGTAACCTCGCTTTTTGTGAAAAAACGATGGTGTGTATGCAAAATTGTCTTTGAAAAGTGACGTTTCAAAAACGTCGTTTTTTACTTCACAGAAAACGTCGTTTTTTTTCATCGCAAAAAACGACCATGTGTACACGGCATAAGTGTATACCTGGGGAAGATTTGTGTTGAGAAACAATGCTGTGTGTGCTGTACCTCTTACAGTTTATGGTCTGGTGAGTGCATGGGTTAAAGTGGCAGCACTTTAGTAATTACACTACAAGGATCTAATGGATGGTGGAAGATCTTTTTTATGTATATGGACTTTGATTTACATTTGGCACACTAAACACTGTTTACTTATCGTTTTTTTTATTTTTTATGTTTCTGTTATATTTACTGGCGCTGCATCATTATATGATGAAAGTTTTTAGGTTTGAGTACATCAAACTTTGTTTGCCAGCATCCACACATGTTAAAACAGCGCAGATTCATTACAATACGTTTATTATTGTTCGTGCACTTAGTTTTTCTCCTTTCAAACAATGCAGCAGAGTGTTGTAAGCAAAAGGCAGCTTACAGAACAGATGGTCAGTAACAAGTAAATGCATAAAGCACCCCAAAATGAAAATTGCCATATTAACATGAAAAAATATATTGTCCTCTGATTTTATTGCGTTATTGACTGCATTAAAGTGGAACTTCACTCTCTCAATCAGCATTGATTATTTTTAATCCTTATGCTGCTAGCATTCGTAAATAGATAGGAAAGTATATCACATTTACTTGTTTTAAGTGTCTTTTCAACATTTCTTCATTTTTTTTCCTGATTTGCATGCCTAGGCAAATAATGTCATACATCCCAGGAGTCTTTAGGGGAGGAGGATTCTTTTTCAGCTAAGCACACCCCCCCCCCTCCCTGCCTGCATCAGTGAATAGGTGCAAGAACGCCCCTTTCTGTCAAACAGTTAATCCCCCACCAGCAACAATAGACCTCCTCAGAAACAATATACTCCCCTGCAAAAATAGATCCCCTCCAGCTAGAAGATATCTCCAGCAGCCAGTATGGATAAATCCCCCAGCACACCCCAGGCCATTACATACAGTTAGTGCTGGAACTGCATTCCCCCACGTTCCTGCTGAAAAAGAGCCCTGGGTATTTCTATGGTTAGCTCATTGCCCTTATGATTATTGATCGGTTAATTAGACATGGAGTTTGGTCCATTTTCCATACTCTACTTAGTGTCTATCAAAATGTGGACTGGTAAACTGTACTGTGGCAGAGTATAGTCCTTTTTTTCACATTCTGTTCATTGTCCTGCCAAAGTAGAATTGTTTTAAATTGTACTGTGATGGAGTATAATAATTTTTTTCTATTCTCAGCTCATTGTCCTTCCAGATGTGAGTGGATAAATTGAACTGTGGTAGAGTCAATGCTGTATCCTGGCCTAGGCCAACAAGGCCCAGGCTTAAGGCAGCACTTTGCAGGGGGGCAGCATGGAAAGAGTCCCCGCCAGTCTTATGGTGCAGACTGGGCAGAGAGGCAAATTATTCTACCGCCCCCATAAAGCAACCGTACTGCTTCTGGTATGCGGGTGGCTGGCGTCCTGCAACTGTGGGGTGGGAAGGGGCTGCTTATAATTTTGACTGTCCTATCATCTTGGACCACAAACCTTCCTCACTGTGCTCTATGTTTTCTGCTGCACCATTGGCATGGTTATATATTCTCAGTCCTCTCCATAAAATTAATAGAAATTTGTGCTTAAAGTAGAACTATAGGCATAACTTTTAGTTTCATTTTTGATAGAGTAAGGGAAGGTTGTAACCCCAGTCAGTTTATTTTTTACCATCCCTGTCCTATTGCAGAGATTTCCCTTCACTTCCTGCCCCATAGCCAAACAGGAAGTGAGAGGAAATCTATGCAAATTAAGGGAACCAGTGCACCCCTTCCCCAAGCCCTCAGATCTAGTGTCCCCACTCAAAATGTTCAGGGCGGGTCTTAAACGACAAGGAGTGTGGCCTTGACAGGAAGGGGTGGGTCATATTTTAATTAGGGGTTGAACAAGTTTGGTCAGGCCTAAGGCAACACAAAACCTAAATACACTACTGGGTAGAGTACAATTAGGTATTATACATTCTGGTCATTGTCTTTCTAGATATGGAAGGATGAATTGTACTGTTGTGAAGTATAGCCCATTTTTCTATACTCAGCTCATATCATTATCATTCCAGATGTGGTGGATGAATTCTACTGTGGAGGAATATGGTCCGTTTTTCTACGCTCAGCTCATTGCTCTTCCAGATGTGGATGAACGAACTATACTGTGGCAGAGTATGGACACTTTTTCTAGGCTCAGCTCAATGTGTTTCCAGATGTGGATGGATACTTTGTACTGTGGCAGAGTATAGTCCCTTTTTCTTTGCTCAGCTTATCGTCTTTCCAGGTGGGGATAAGTGATGGATAGCCAAATGGATAAGTTGTACAGTGGCGAAGTATGGTCAGTTGCTCAAAACTCAGCTCATTGTCCTTCCAGATGTGGATGGATGAAATGTACTGTAATGGAGTATAGTTAGGTATTATACTTCAACTCATTGACGTTCAAGATGTAGATGGATACGTTGCTCTGTGGCGGAGTATGGTTCATTTTTCCATGTTCAGCTCATTGTCTTCCCAGATGTGAATACATAAAGCAAGAAAAGTGAGCTTTTGGTCGGAAATCCGACCGTGTGTGGACCCCATCGGACTTTTTCTGTCGGAATGTCCGACAGCAAAAATTTGAGAGCTGTTTTTCAAATTTTCCAACAGGAAAATCCGATCGTCTGTATGCAATTCCGATGAGCAAAAAAACACACATGCTTGGAATCAATTCAACGCATGCTCAGAATCATTGAACTTCAGTTTTCTCGGCTCGTTGTAGGGTTGTACGTGACCGCGGTTCTTGACAGTCAGAAATGTTGTGTGACCGTGTGTATGCAACACAAGTTTGAGCGAAAATTCCGTTAGAAAAAAAAATGTTGGAATTTCCAATCGTGTGTACACAGCATTAAATATTGCACATTCATCTCATTGTCCCTCCAGATCTGGTTGACTGACTTGTATTGGATTCCCAGTCTACTGTTCTGAATATGGATAGATTAACTGAACTGCCACAGAGATAATTCAGTTTTTTTCAAATTCAGCTTATTTATTTTCAGATACAGTAAGGCCTTGTACACACGATGGGATTTATCCGCTGTAAACGGTCCCCGGACCGTTTACAGCGCATATTTACGCCGGGATGTTTTGATCCGATGGCTGTACACACCATCGGATCAAATTCCCCGCCGGCGGACAGCGCGGTGACGCGGCGGTGACGTTGACGCCGCCACGTCACTGCACCAGGAAGTAAACACTTCCGCGCATGCGTCGGATCCATTCACAGGATACGACGCATGTGCGGGCAGATATGTCCGCTGGTTTGCCGTACTAACCAGTGGACATATCTGCTTTGAAATTTTTCCGGACATATCTGCTTTGAAATTTTTCCGCCGGAGGAATGCGGCCAGAACGGTCCGTTTTCCCATACACACGAGCGGATTTTTCGGCTGAAATGGTCCGTCGGACCATGTTCAGCGGATTTATTCCCTCGTGTGTACAAGGCCTAAGGGAAAAAAGTATTTGATCCCCTGCTGATTTTAGAGGTTTGTCCACTGACAAGTTATAAATTGATTTGGGTTTTAATGAGTGAAATAAGTATTTGACCCCTTTGCAAAACATGACTTAGTACTTGGTGGCAAAACCCTTTTTGGCAATCATAGAGGTCAGACGTTTCTTGTGGTTGGCCACCAGGTTTGCACACATCTCAGGAGAGATTGGACCAGATTCACAGAGAGTTGGGCGCACATTACGCCGCCGTAGTGCAAGCGCTGTACGCTACACCGACACAGCGCAGAGAGGCAAGCACTGCATTCAGCAAGCTATTGCTCCCAACGCTGCGTCGGCGTGGCGTAAGTTTCGAAGGTGCAGGCTGGCGTAGGTGGAAGTGGGAGTGAGCATGCAAATGATGGTCCGAGCATGGTGCAGTGTTTTATGCCCGGCGTATCACGAACTGCGCCTGCGCTGTAGCCATGACGTGAACGCATGAAACAGCACCCTTATGCGCATGCTCACAACCACGCCGGGACAAATGCCTAAGCTACGCCGGATCACCAACGTACGCCCAATACGCCGGCCTGTGTTCTCTGGTGCAGACCTTTGCATGTCTATTGCTGGGCTGCGCCTCATCAATGGGGAATAACTTTATGCCGGACGTAAAACTTACACGCACCTCGCTTAGCTTACGCCGGGCGCATGTACGTTCGTGAATCGCCGTGTTTCCCTCATTTGCATATTTGAATGCCTAATCAATGGGAGCAGCAACATGCGTCCAGGCGAAAAAGTGCGCCCACGCTCAGCCAGCGTATGTAAGCTATGTCGGCGTAGGGTGGCTAGTTTTTAGGCGTATGTTGGTTTGTGGGTCCCGCGGCGCAAATTTCCACTTACGTCAGCGTAAGTGCTTTGTGAATCTAGGCCCCTGTGTCTAAAGCCCCATATACACTATCAGTTTTCCTGCAGGTTTTTCTCTTCAGGTTTACCAAAACCATCTAATATGAGGTCAAACCTTAATGCCGCGTACACATGATCATTTTTCGGGTTCTAAATTTTTTTTTTAATATCATTAAAAACTATTGTGTGTAGGCTTCAGAGCATTTTTTGGGTTCTAAAAAAAATTACCAAAAAAAAAAATTCGAACCTGCTCTATTTTTTAACAACGTTTTTAACGTTGTCGTTTATCGGGTTGTAAAAAATGGTCGTGTGTGTGGGCTTTAACGACGCGCAAAAATCCGCACATGCTCAGAAGCAAGTTATGAGACGGGAGCGCTCATTCTAGTAAAAATACTGTTCGTAATGGAGTAAGCACATCCATCATGCTGTAACAGACAGAAAAGCGCAAAATCGCCTTTTCTAACACAAAATCAGCCTCAAGGGTGACGCCATCCGCATTGGAACTTCCCTTTTATAGTGCCGTCGTACGTGTTGTACGTCACCGTGCTTTGCTAGAGCATTTTTTTTTTCACGATCATGTGTGGGCAAGGACGTTTTAATGATCAAGTTCAAAAAAACTTTGTTATTTCTAGAGCCTGAAAAACATAATTTTTTAGAACTTGAAAAATGATCGTGTGTACGCGGCATAAGAGTTTCAATTTGTATGCAATCAGGCAGGCCCTTGCACTACATGGTTTTGGTAAACCTGATGAGAAAACTGATAGTGTGTATGGGGCTTCACTCCTCTTTGCAGATCCTCTTCAAGTCCAGTATGGTTTCGAGCCTTACTGGTAACTCAAACCTTCAGCCCTCTCCACATATTTCCTATGGGATTAAGGTCTGGAGACTGGCTAGGCCACTCCAGGACCTTAATGTACTTTGTCTTGAGCCATTTCTTTGTTGCCTTGGCCTTGTGTTTTGGGTCATTGTCATGCTGGAATACCCATCCACAACCCATTTTCAATGCCCTGGCTGAGAGAAGGAGGTTCTCACCCAAGATTTAACGATACATGGCCCCATCCATCGTCCCTGTGATGCAGTGAAGTTGTCCTGTCCCCTTAGCAGAAAAACACTCCCAAAGCATAATGTTTCCACCTCCATGTTTGACAGTGGGGATGGTGTTCTTGGGGTCATACGCAGCATTCCTCCTCCAAACATGGTGAGTGGAGCTGATGCCCAAGAGCTTGATTTTTGTCTCATCTGACCACAACACTTTCACCCAGTTCTCCTCTGAATCATTCTGATGTTTTTGTTTTGACCAATTGTTTTCTTGGTGACTATTAGACATGTGCGTTCCCGTTCGTAACAAATGGATTTTTCGTACGAATTTGTTAGTATTCATAGATTCGTATCAATTCGAACATCCGAAAAGCTGAAAGACCCAAAATACCAAAATTACGGAATGACGAATAAGCAAAATAACGAACAAGCTAAAATACAAACATATGATTGGACAATCTTACTAAAATACGGAACACCAAAAAAGCAAAAGAACGAAAATTACATCTATAACGAGCGATTTGCATTCCGTATTTTAAATCCTTTGTCTGTTCGTATTTTCATTTGTATGTTCGTATTTTCATTTGTGTGTTTTGTAAACCTGTTTCTTTGTCTGTTCGTAAATTTGTGTACTTGTATCGTTCTTTTAAATGGGCACTCGGCAGTGTAGTTAGTGAGTGATGTATCTTACTTAATAGCTTAGCCAATCAGCTAACGATCGGACTTCAAACAAACTTTTCCGTTGATTTTTGTCGGAAGGATTTTTTTGGAAAACGCTAATTTTGACGTTTGTTGGCAAAAGGTCTGACCGTGTGTACGGGGCTTAAGAGAAAGTATTTCTTAATATGGATTAGCCGCGTGTTGCTATGTATTTACGAAAGTACAAAATTAGGAATCCATTAAACGAAAATTATTGTCTAACAAAATTACGAATTTAGAATCAACGAAAATAAATTAGACAGAATTACGAATCATTCAGTATAGACGAAAATAAAACTGTTCCGAAAATACGAACGGGTCCGAATAGGAAAATTTGCGTCTTACGAAATACGAACGGGTGCGAATAGGAAAACTTGAGTCTTACGAAATTATGAATCTTTATGAAACTACGAAACGAGATGAAACGGAACAAAAAAAATAAAAAAAAAATTGTTGTGCACATGTCTAGTGCCTATGGTCCCACCTGCCTTGAGATCTTTAACAAGATTCTCCCATGTAGTTCTTGGTTGATTCCTCACCGTTCTCATAATCATTGAAACTCCACAAGGTGAGATCTTGCATGCAGCCCCAGACCAAGGGAGATTGACAGTTATTTTGTGTTTCTTCCATTTGCGAATAATCGCACCAATTGTTGTCACCCTCTCACCAAGATGCTTGGCGATGGTCTTGTAGCTCATTTCAGCCTTGTGTAGGTCTACAACCTTGTCCCTGACATCCTTGGATAGTTCTTTGGTCTTGGCCATGGTGGAGAGATTGTAATCTGATTTATTAATTGATTGATTGCTTTTGTGGACATGTGTCTTTTATATAGGTAACACGCTGATATGGGGAGCACTCCCTTTAGGAGTGCTCCTAATCTCAGCTCATTACATGTATAGAAGACACCTGGGAGCCAGAAATCTTGCTGATTGATAGGGGATCAAATACTTATTTCACTCATTAAAATGCAAACCAATTTATAAAAAAATGTAAATGCATTTTTCTGGATATATTTGTTAATACTCTGTCTCGCACTGTTAAAATAAACCTACTATTGATGTTATATGTAGCCATGCCCCCATAGGGGTTGATGAATGTTGTGGTTCACCTGTCACCCTGCCCAGCCCAGCATCCATCTCTCAATCACTCAGAGACATAGAGCAGTCCATAAGCTTTGTTTTTTTTTTGAGGGGATTAACTTAAATGGGTAAAGCAACCCTCAAAATTTCCACTCGCCTACTAGCATTTGGCGAGTGGATTTAAGCTGGGGGCGAGTGATGACAGGGCTGCATGACCAATCTCTCTCCAATCTGTGCCTACACTTAGAGTCCCAATGAGATTGGCGGCCAAAGAGGAAAGGTGCATGCTCAGGAAAAGTAGTCTGGTGAGCCGCGCACAGGCAGAGCAGTACACAGGTTCTCTCCTTACAATTCTCATTAAGCCATGGGACCTAACCGTATGACGTCTCTGAACCTGCTCCCCCCGGGCCCCGACCAATGTAGCTGGAGAGCAGAGAGCAGGGTGCAGGAAGTAATGAGTGAGGTGAAGGATTGCGTAAATTACCACTCCGGTGCAGCGCTCACTGAACGTTGCCCTGACATGAGAGCGGCAGCCTTCCAGTTTGTGCAGTTTTCTTCTCCTTGTGCTCTATGTAAGTGTCCAACAGTTCAGCCTGAGCACTGTGAACAGACTGGTCTTAATGTGTGCTGTGCGGTGTCAGTGTGCGCTGTGCTATGGTGTCAATGGCTGTGCAGTTGTGTGGATCTCAGCGCTGGATTGTACTCCCTCCCGCTGTGCTGCAGCTCGTCTCCTCACTGCCAGTCTGAATAAAAGGGGGAAGTGGGGACATGCAAGTGTGGAGCCGCACACACAGGCTCCTGATGATGAGATGAATAGGAGAGGGAGAGAGAGGGAGCATGGATGGGAGTTGCAGAGGAGACAGCAAGAGAATGGGGAAGAGACCCAGTTCTAGTGCCCTGTCCCTCTGGTCTGCCCCCAGTGCCCTGTCCCTCTGGTCTGCCCCCAGTGCCCTGTCCCTCTGGTCTGCCCCCAGTGCCCTGTCCCTCTGGTCTGCCCCCAATGCCCTGTCCCACTGGTCTACCCCCAATGCCCTGTTCCTCTGGTCTGCCCCCAATGCCCTGTCCCATTTTGTTAAAGTTGTTGTTGGTAATATGTAATTGTGTAACTTGATTCTGCATAAAACATTTAACAGTGTCATTCCATGAGATAATCTATGAGGGCGTGTTTACGGGTGCAATTGGGCACAGGGCAGTGTATGAATTAGGTGGGACAACTGGTGGCGAGTAACTCTTGAGGCCTGGCTAGTAGCTCAGGACTTGAAATTTTGAGCCCTGGGGTAAAGGATGGTTATGGGATGCCCAGAATGATTCTGCACAGCTTGCTTGGGATTTCTATATACACTCTAGTATATACATTCCAGTCTTCTCTCCAGCACAAACACTTGCTTAAGACCTCTGTTCCTTCACTCCTTCAGCACTTCACTTGCTGCATAACATTACTCCTCTAGCACTTCACTTGCTGCAGACTGTTACTCCTCCAGCACTTCCCTTGCTGCAGACTGTTACTACTCCAGACTCACACCGCATAGTTAGGCCTGACACTAAGGCCCCTTTCACATGTGCGGACCTTTCGTCCGGTTTTTACAAGTCCATTTACGGACTTGTAATGCATCCCTATGGGATCGCGTCCGTTAGCGGATGATGCATCCGCTAACGTCCGCAAAGATCCGCGTCCGTAAAGATTTTTTGTTTTTTCGGACGGAAGAAAACCCTATTTTTCTTCCGTCTGGCGGATCGGATGAATACGGACAGACGGTCCGTATTCATCCGATTCCCCATAGGGGAGAGCGGAGGAAAGACCGCCCTGTCCACCGACAGCTCAGCGGGGATTACGGACACAAAAACGGTCCGCTCCGTGTAAAAAGGACCCTAACTCAGCCAGGCCTCAGTGGATTGCCTTTTGCAGGCAGGGATCTCGGGCCCCTGTGGTGTAGAAATAGGTCTGGTGCTAACTGCCCTCTATTCAGCTACCACTCCCAGATAGCTCCACTCTTCTGGTTTTGCACCCATCTCAAACTACAAACTCCCAGTTCTCACAGGCGTGCCTCCCCAGTCCTCCTGGCTGTGCTTCATTTACCAGCCCTCCTGGCTGCGACCAGTTGTTCTCCCTGGAGTCTCTAAGCAGTGTTCTCTTCCACTGTCCTCTCCTTTCTCTCTTATGTACCTCTCCCCCAGGATCTTGTCTCTCCTCCTGGATGCACCCTAGCCCCAGCTCAAGGTCACCAGACTGGGAAGCTCCCTGTGGGCCCCCGACAGCCTCCACACTCTCTCACTACTGCAGTTCCAACCAACAACTCCTCCCCAGCTGGGCTGGCCATGAGTATTTGAGGAGGTCTGCCACCTGCCAATCTAAATTGGGGATTGGTCAGGGCTTCCAAAGACACGCCAGAAAGCTCCACCTCTCCTCTACTCTTCTCTTTCCAGATCTTTCTAGCATACTCTAGAAAGAAGAGGGAGGTCCCAGTGATGCTGCCTGTGAGTCACCAGCAGCTACCCTGAGCTACTCCCAGCCCAGAATAGAAAAACAAATTTCCTACTCTGCGCTAACAATCCTACTCTAGCACCTCCCTAACTAGTAAGTGCTACATATAGACTAATCATTTGTTTGTCAGTGGACAAACGTACAAAATCAGAAGAGGTTCATAGATTTTTTCCCTCACTGTATGTATGGATAAATTGGACTTTGGGGGCATCTAGTCCATTTTTCTGCTCTCAGTTTATTGGCATTGCAGATCTGGTTGGGTTAGTAGAACTCTGAGCATAGGAAATATGGATGCCCTTCATTATTTTCCTCAGATATGGATCGATTTATTGGACTATGTGGAGTGCAGTCACTTGTTTCTGGAATGCGGATGAGTTAACTGGACTATATCAGAGTTTAGTCTGTTTTAATATGCTCAACTAACTGTCCTTTGTAGTTGGGATAGTTGGACTGTGGAGAAGTGTAGTCTGTTTTTTTACACTCAGCTCATTGCCATCAGAAGTGGATAGGATAACGGGACTGTAATAGACTACATTCTACTTTTCTGTCCTCCCTTCATTGTCCATAAAGCTGTGGATGGGTTAAAAAAAAAAAACTGTGGTGCATTGCAATCCATTTTTCTGCTCTTGAAGTTGTGTCCTTTTGGTGCTGAATGGGTTAATTAGGCCTCTGTGGATGAAATAACAGGGAACAGCTAATGAAGGAGAGCTTCAGACTGACCATTTCACTTTACAAGCTCATTACAGAGCCAGCAATTGCTCAGGGTACATTAGGTAGAATGCACTGCCAGGCCAGGCAGAAAAAATGGCAGATATATTCACGGGGGGATATTTTTTATGCATACACTTAATGGACTAATTAAAAGAACTTTGGCCAGACCGTCATCTGAAAGCAAAGCTGTATGAGCCAATTAGTCATATTGTGTCTGGAAAAATGACTCCCACTCTCTACGGGCTGGCCTGAGAAAAGGGTTTCTTGTTTAGACTCTGTCTGGAACTGCTCACAAGCTCTGGACTCTGTGGATGAAGCCAGATCAACTATGAGCTGGAAGAGAGCTGCTTCTCAAATAGCGCTAATTGTCAGCCGTCTGCCATGTGTTCTGCATGGCATTTATCCCGGTGACACCCGCAGAGAGCACACCACAACATCCATCAACAATGCAATGGCCTACTGTAAAGACTACCTGTCTTCTGTACACAATGGAGGCAGCCATAGTGTCTGATGAAGCAATATGTGTGAAAATAAAGCAGTTGCCTTGTACTGAAGATCACACAGGTTGATAACAATATACCAAGGCCCATACTGTATATTCCTGATCCTCTTTCTATGGCTATTTTAAATAATGATGTCTATATTTAAAGTATTCCCACCTGCCCCTGGAGCTTCATTATTGGGTCTTTAACATTACAGGTGGCCTTACTAACCATTAGGAAAGCTCAAAAGGTAGGTGGTAGGAGTCTCACCTGTCAAAACTAAAGAGTATGCAGTCAGTCATTACAGAGGAACTAAAGTGTAAGTTTACCGTTTCAGAAAAATACGAAAAGGTGATCTAATACTGTACATCCTCCCCATCCCCCTGGTCACCACTGTACTTACCTCAGTGGGTGATAAGCTGTCAGCGATACTCAAAAAAGAACAGGCGCCAGAACAAGAGGAAGGAGTTTTGATCTTAACCACTTCCCGACGGCCGTACGAATATTTGCGGCCGTCGGGCTGTCCTGAATCTCTGACAGGGCGCATATATGCGCCCTGTGCTTTTAATGACCACTAGAGGGCGCGCGAGCGCCGCCGGCGGCGCGCGCGTGCCCGCCGGCGGCGCGCGCGTGCCCGCTGCATTCCTGAGATGCCGATGCGCGTGCCCGGCGGCCGCGATGTCCGCCAGGCACTCGCAATCGGCGGTTACAGGGACAAGACATGGATCTCTGTGTGTAAACACAGAGATCCATGTCCTGTCAGGGAGTGAGGTGACCAATCTGTGTCTCTTGTACATAGGGACACAGCATCGGTCACCTCCCCCAGTCACCTCCCCTCCCCCCAAACAGTTAGAACACACCCAGAATACATTTAACCCCTTCCATGCCCCCCTAGTGTTAACCCCTTCACTGCCAGTCACATTTATACAGTAATTGGTGCATTTTTATAGCACTGATCTCAGTATAAATGTGAATGGCGCCAAAAATGTGTCAAAAGTGTCGATGTGTCCACCATAACGTCGCAGTCCCAATAAAAATCGCAGATCGCCGCCATTACTAGTAAAAAAAAATTATAAAAATTAATAATAATTCTGTCCCCTATTTTGTATGCGCTATAACTTTTGCAAACCAGTCGCTTATTGCGATTTTTTTTTTTTTTTTTCACCAAAAATATGTAGAATAATACGCATCGGCCTAAACTGAGAATTTTTTTTATTTTATTTTTTTAAAAATTGGCTATTTATTATAGTAACAAGTAAAAATATTGACTTTTTTTCAAAATTGTCGCTCTTTTTTTGTTTATAGCGCAAAAAATAAAAACCGCAGGGATGATCAAATACCACCAAAAGAAAGCTCTATTTGTGGGAAAAAAAGGACGCCAATTTTGTTTGGGAGCCACGTCGCACGACCGCGCAATTGTCAGTTAAAGCGACGCAGTGCCAGAAGCTGAAATTTCACCTGGTCAGGAAGGGTTATAAGTGCCCAGTAAGGAAGTGGTTAAATGTAAGACAGTCCACAGAAGCTTGAGATCCCCCTTGGAAAAAGTCAATAAAAGCACAAACTATTTTCATCTAGAATATAAGCAAATGCGTGAAAGCAGGTGGGACGCATACAATGGTGTGGGGAGTTGGCGGGACAATGTGTTTCGTGCAGCTGAGCTTTTTTAAGCCATGACTTAGAAAAGCGCATGCGCATGAAATGCGTTGTCTATTATTTGTTATCGCAACTAATCAGGGGCTTGCCATTACACCTGTGGCACTACCCCCAGAAGAGCTGCTGGTTGTTTTGGGTGGCACATTTACCTTGTGGCTCTTCCGAATTCCTAGGGGTGAATGGCGCATATAGCAATAGTAAAGGAATGTCCGCAACAGGTGTCTTTTATGTGCTTTTTATTACCCAGCCGGGTAAAAACAATGAACTGGTGATGAAAGGGATAGAGTTTGCAAGAAGAAGGAGAACAGCAGATTCAGGCATAGTATTTGGAACAGTCCTGCTCCCATGTATAACACTTTCTGCACCACTCCTGCCTGAGTGGGTTTAGTGTACCCGGACAGGCCTCTCTCACTCACCTGGCAGCCAGAGTATCACTTAAACCTTTGTAGGATAAAGTCTCTGCCACAGATCCTCCTGAATGAACTTGAGGAAAAGTCTCTGATACAGACCCTCCTGAAATAGACGTCAGGGAGACACCTCTGCCACAGGCCCTCTCTGATTGCAGTTACAGAGGCAATCCTCTTTAGGTGAATTACACCTAGATCTCCTTCTTAATTTCGCCCACGTACCGACTGACAGCTGATCAATCCTTCAGTGTCCGGATACCTTGATCCCCGCTGGTTTGTCGAAATCCTTTTGGATCGCCAGCCTCTCATTGGCGCTTCTCAGATGGACTCCCCACCGAACAGCTCTACCGCTTGGGATCCTCAAAGGTGGGAACCCAGTCAATCACTGGGTCCCCGTTGCTGTTTAAATGTTCCGGACCAACATGATCCCGGAACCAGGTACACCGCGTGGCACGCACGCGCCAGCCTGGTAGGCCGTAACGCCGGGGTGCCGTGATGTGGTCACCCTAAATGTGGGTGCCACACTGGGCGAAGAAGACCCCAGAACCAATGGCGTCTGCCCCATAAATACCCTCCCCCAGCATGCACAGCGAGGCTCAACCCTCCTGATTGGCTGCTGGAGAGCACCCAAACCTTGACTCCACTGCTGCCATCTACTGCACTGGGCTGGGAAGAACACACCAGCACACCAGAATAAGCCCACAGCACAGCCAAGCTGAGACAGAGACCCTGTTTTAAACATAACAATTTGGATCAGAGTTTCACTACACTCTGATCCCCCTCTAAATTTAAATAGCACCGGTACTCCAAAGTAACCAGGCGCTACACACCCAATTACTTTGTTTGCTGCCAGTAAATGATCTTTTTATTGCCCATTCAAGGCTAATGGAGGTCAATCAATAGACTACATTTTTTATTCATCAATTTTTTTTATAGCACTTAATTAATTTCTAGTGTTCTTCTTTATTATTATTATAGACTAGTTTCATATTTGTAGTGCTTTACACCAGTGGTTACTTTTAGCCGTAGATATCGTCACGATCTTAAGCCCTGTACAGACGACCAGGTTTCCCGATGGGAAAACTGTGAGGAGAGCTTTTGGCCCAGGAATCCCGGCCCTGTATATGCTCCTCGCAGTTTTTCTGACAGGAAAACTGCCCAAAAACCACCCGCCAAAAACAGGGAACCTGCTCTCTTTTTTTCCCGCCGGAAAACCCGGCCGTGTGTATGAGAAAAACAGCTGTTTTTGGCAGTTTTCCAGTCGGAAAAACTCAGATGGAGCATACCACACTCCTGGGATTCCTGGCCAAAAGCTCTCACCTGAATTTTCCCGTCGGAAAACCTGCTCGTGTGTACAAGAGAGCAGCCACACAGCAGGGAATGGAACCTGGGAAAACTCCGCCACCCCAGTTTGGGGTCTGTCCTCACCAAAAAATAAATAAAAAAAGAAGTTCCTTATAAAATAAAATAAAACAAGATGTGCATTCCATTTTATAAATTTTTTTCAGAATTGCTTTGCTAAAACATTACGTATCATTACTGCTTGGACCAAAAAGAAGGAAACACCCTGATAGCGTGTCCTGAAAATTTAGACAATTGAGCACATAAAAAAAGTATTAGGACAGTACAGTACAGTTGTTTTGTCAGGTTATGACTTTCCTGGTGACAAATGCTCCTCAAATTTTGCCTTTCATAATACAGACTATGGGCCAGATTCACGAACACTTGCGCTGGAGTATTTGGATATGCGCCGCGTAACTGTGATGATGCGCCGTCGTTTCTATGTGCCCGTACCCACCAAACTAGATGCGCCCAATAACGGGTCATTTGCGACCGGCGGAACGTTCCGACGCCAGAGTATCGTCAGCGCTTAATTTCGCTGGGCGCATCAGTCGCGCCTATTGATTTCCCCTGCAAATATGCAAATGAGGGATTTTTCCCAATTCACGAACGGATTAGCACCATACGCTGGCTACATGCGCCGCGCGTATCTCGTCCGTCCGGCGCAAAGTTATTTCTACAAAAGGCTGCTTTATCTTTACTCCAGACGGCCACAGGTCAGCAGGAGAGCAGCTACAGCAGCGTTACCGACGATAAGAGCTAGCTGAGCACCCCCACTTGCAGGACAACACCTCTGTCCATGCTTGTCTGTCAAATTTTACAGCCATGGAGGAAGACATCATAGGTCTCCATAGCCGAGATGACGGCTGACAGCTCCTGGCCTTTAGAGTTCAGCTTTCTACTGTGTGTTTGCGGGGAACGGGAGCAGCCATCTCAGAACAAAAGTAACATCACTGCGGGGAGGGGGAGCAGGATATACTTTAGTGCCGGAATGGTGCTTCTACGGGCGCATTTAAAAGCCCAACGGAAGGCATTGCGCTGACGTTTCCCGTGAAGTGGTGCCGACGGAAGTTGTGAGCATGCGCACAAAGGGGGCGAGTGGAGCCTCACTCACTGCGCATGCTCCGTGGTTGATGCGCTGAACGTAAGCCTCTGCGCTGGGCTCCGCCCATCATATACATATGATCACACCCACTTCCCCTTGCGTCGGGTTACGCCAGCGCATTATCGTTACTCTGGCGCAAGTTTACGCGCAACTGCTATGTGAATTACAGGACTTGCGCTGAAAGGGTCTTCAGAGTAACGTAAATGAGAAGCGTTACTCCAGAGGAAAGATACTCTCATCTACCTGAATCTGGCCCTTGATTTTTTTCTAAAATAACTGTAGTGATTTGTTAATTGCAACGCATGGGTTAATGGTTGTGCTTTAACATGTACAGTGCATTGGTTGACCTGGACGTTTTCTCCTTGAATGGATCCCTACAGTCAGCCAGCAGGGTCAGAGTTATAACCGCGAGCATTGTCCAGCTTTACATAAACAGAGCTGGATATTTAGCATTTGGTTAATGGCTGTTTCAGCTCTTATTTCTCTTGGATCATGTCGGGATCCTGGCTTCGCTTGTTAAGATAAAGCTGAGCTGTTGACTTTCCAAAAACTAGAGTCAGTGCATGCTTATAAATACAGCTGTTTGTCTGAGCTCAGCCTGTGCAACTTAACCAACTGCTTCTATTGATATTCAACAGAAACATTAACTTATTCGCTGCCTTCGTAGGCATGCTTTCATTAAGCAGCAATAACTAGTGTAGCACCACACCCGCAGGGGCTGCTGGTAACTGGCTACCCTTTTCCTACACAGCCAGGCAACAATCATTTTCATTTAGATCCAGGCACAAAAAAACAGTCTCTGAGCTTGGTTGTGTTGTTTTATTGGGGTAATAACTTTGATGGGGTAAAGGGGTTATGGGATGCCCAACTTGACCAGAACAATGAATAGGAACAACTTCCTTCCTATATACAAATTCCTACTCTGCCCTTCCTGGATACTGACAGTCTTTAGTGATCAAAAGCAAGTCCCTTGAGCACTAGGAGCTCTCAGTCCCCTTGAGAAAATAGCACAGTATGTTGTAAGCTGCATACAGGAGTATCTCCCCCCTCTCTATAGAACTGTTCCCAGCTCTACTACCTGAAGAAACTATCAGCCCTCTTGACTGCTTGTCCACCAGCCTGCCTGGCTGCTCCAAAGATCTCCCAGGGCAAGGGATAGGAAGTGTTAGGCACAGGGCTATCCTCCTGAAAGCTTACTATATGTTGCAGTCTCTCCCCTTGTAAAACCATTGATGTCCTCTTTGCTCCCTGCTGCTCCTAAAGCAAGATTCCTCCTCAAACCAAGATGCTGATAGGATCTTACCAAGCCAACCCGAACCCAGCCTGGAGGCAGAGCCAGAGCCCCCAGCCTCCTGAGCACTTTATCTTCTACCTGACTCCCCTTTTGGCATGGCTCCACCATATTTAGGGGCTGACTCAGCCACCTTGCCAGGACATTCTGCCTGGGGATTAACCAAGTTCCCTCAAGTATGCAGATCAGACCCTCCTGGCCTCCGCCTACTAACTTCTAGAAGTTTCTTCAAACTTCTAGATCCAGGGGGGAGGTACTAGAGACATGCCTCTGTAGTGCCATCCAGCCTGACCTGCAGTAGCCCTGACCCAATTTCTGACTCCCAAACTAACCATGAGTCATAACTTAAATTTGCCTGCAATAACACTAGAAGCACATTAGAGGGGGCTACACTAGTAATTACCAGGACACATTTGAAGGATTAGTACATCCAAAACTCACAATGCAGTTTTAGATTGATGATGGTGTTTTAAATCAAATGTAGGCCTTTTCTTAAACCTTACAGGACTCCAGCACCCAGGTTCCCATATCTGCCCTTCTTGGCCATAACAAGAAATATTTACTGTTTTCTTTACCTAGACATTTGCATTATGGAACATGTAGCAGGTAGAGTAAGACCACCATTCTACAGTGAAAGGAATGGGACTTCATGGTGGAGTAGGTGAGTTGGAGAATCTCCTTCATTGATGTAGGCTGCACTGATGGGCCGCTCTGATGGGCACCGATGGGCTGCATTGATTGGCACCAATAAGGAGGCACTAATAGGCGGCACTGGTGTGCACTGATGGGTGGCACTGAAGGGCATTGATAGGTGGCACTGATAAGTGGCACTGATAGGTGGCACTGATAGGTGGCACTGAACGGCACTGGTAGTTTACACTGATAGGCAGCACTAATAGGTGGCACTGATGAGGCACCAACAATTACCAAGCTTTTGTTTACATCACTTCCCGGCAACTCAGGTCCGCGCTGTGGCTGTCATTTGGCTATAGCGTGGATCTCAAGTGGTTAAAGAACCAGGAGGATATCATTAAAGTGAACCTGTGCTTTCTTGCCAACTCACTGTTTACATTTGGACTCACCGTAGGTCAGAGCTTATGTAGAGAAAAGGACCACAACGTTTAGGCTTGCAAATTGACCACATGGAGCACAGGCAGGGACAAAAGTCATCGCCACCCTTATACTTTAATGTCATTGGGTTTTTCTCTTGCTCTGACTTACCCACCAAAACTGAGAAGTGAATCGAAGGTGAATGGCAAATGAGGAAGGTGAATAGACAATGTACTGGTTTGCTTTAGGAGTTAGTTTAAGGGTTATAGGGTTAAGTGAACCGTTTGCATAGGGTGAGTTGGCCCTGCCCACAACTTGGTGTAGTTAGCAGGATATGCCCACCCCATGCACCTCTAAAGAGACTATGGCATTGTTGGCTAGTTGGAGCTTGTCCAGTAAACACACACATCCCTGTTCTGTGAGGAGAGTAGATGCAGATTGTGAGTTCCTAAAAGCTTGGAACCACAATCTGTCATCTCCTATAGTGAGTCCCCTCCCCCCACAGTTAGAACACACACTAGGGAACACAGTTAACCCCTTGATCGGCCCCTAGTGTTAACCCCTTCCCTGCCAGTAACCCATTTGTCGTTATTCCACGAGCGGGTGCAATTTTTATCATGACATGTTGGGTATCAGTTTACTCGGCGTAACATTATCTTTCACAATATAGAAAAAAATTGGGCTAACTATAGCCATTGGCTTCTGCTGCACTCAGTTAAATCTGTGAGCATTAAGTGGGAGGGGGGATCTTAATAGACACAAACAGCCCACTTGAGTGCCCCTATACAAATGAAATCCTATGGTTGGCACTCGGCGAAAAGAGAGGAGACAGGAGCGCTGGTGGGGGAGAGTAGGTACTATGACATAATTATTTAAAAAATAAGATTTGCAATCAATTTAAATTAGGGGTCTCAAACTGGCGGCCCTCCAGCTGTTGCGAAACTACAAGTCCCATCATGCCTCTGCCTGGGGGAGTCATGATTGTAGCAGTCAGCCTTGCAATGATTCATGGGAAACAGCTGAAGGGCTGCAAGTTTGAGACCCCTGATTTAAATGCTTGTTTTAATTGGGGGTGGGGGTGCATTAAATGGAGAAATACTTACCTCCTTCTTTTCTCCCCAACATCCAGCACTTTCCTCTGCAATCCTCCACGGCCAGAATATGAGCTGATTGATACTTGTGGTCCTCACATACAATGCAGGTCCTGCATCGTACATGATAATATTGGCGAATGAGGCAGTGGCTTTACTGACGAAGAACAGTAGCTTTTTGGGACTTGGTGGGGAGGAGGCCTACAGCAGCAAGTAATAAGGTATGTAGGCATACAATACTTATTTTTAAAGGCTGACCAGAGTTCAGTTTTATCCAAGTTCCAGTCTGCATTCAGGTTTTGTTAATAAATCACTTTTTACGGTTATGGCGTGATATATCTTCACTAGGAAGGCTTCAAGTCTCTCCACTCTCAAACTTCGGAACATATGGTACTATGGGCTGTGTTGAATGATGTATGGAAATGGTAATTGAAGCGGGTGCACTATTCTGCACGACAGCATGGTGCGTCGAAACTAAGGTTCTCATTTGTTAGACAAATTACCTATATTTGTTTTGGAGGTCCAGATAACAGGTGATTTTCAGATGAATAAAAAGTCCCATCACCTGGTCTTTGGTGTCTGTCAGCATCATTGCTTGCTATAGGCAGCTGCATTGTTTTCTCCTGTCATTGCTGAGATTATGTAAACTTTATACAGGTAACGACAAGTGTTCTGTGCAATGCTATGTAAAGCTGAACTTCAGACAAATGACTAAAAATACTGGTGCAATGCATACTGTATAGCAGAGCTAAGTAAAAAACATTTGTTTATTCATTTTATTACTTTTTTATTGTAGCGCCCTCTTGGGTATACTGGGAGCACAGAGGTACCTCCAGGGACAGAGAGCGAGCTTACACAGTCCATGGCTATAATGGGAAGTTAGAACAAATGTGGGAGCCAGTCACTTTAGTATTTTTCAATGCTTTAATGTAGAACTTGGAAGCATTAATAGGATAGCGCAGTGGTTCACAACCTGGGGGTCGGGACCCCCTTGGGGGGCGAATGATGTTTTGCCAGGGGTCACCGAATCATGGACTGTTCCTGAAGCCCGCGCTGCTCACCCAGCCTTTTTGCGGCCGTCCAGAAGGGCTGTTCCTAGAGCCCGCGGCCGCACAATCAGTTTCTTCACAGCTACCTATTCAGTTCACAGCATTGATGGGGGGCGGAGACTAGAGGTCAGCTAACCGGTGAGGAATGTGAAGTGGGAGGGACTGAAGGAGACCCCATCTCCTGATTTCGGCATAGGGGTCACTCCTGCAAGACACCATGAACCCGGAGACACAGTGAGTAACACTGCCTGTGATTATAGTTGCCACTACAGTTTCAGATCAGCAGATGACCTTGATCAAGAACACCTAAATAGGCTGATCAGAACTCCCTCTAGAACGGCTACTCTTCCAATCCCCCCCCCCCCCCAACAAGGAGTTAGAGAAGGAATACAAAAAATAGAGAACATGGAAGGGAGAGAAAAAGAGGGGGAGTAACAAAGAAAAAGGGAGAGAATATAATGGAGAACAAGAAAGAGAGCTAGAGAGAGACAGGGAAAAACAAACAAACAAACAAAAAATTAGGATAGAGAGATAAAAGGGAAATAAATGAGAACAAGGAGAAAGAGTGGTACATCCTAAAATGTGGAGTGGAAGGGACTCGGTGTCTGTATGTTAGGGGAGCAAATTACTTGCCACGCTACAAAAATAATTTTTCTGTTAGGGGTCCCCGCAACTTGGGAAATTTTATCAAGGGCTCATGGCACTAGAAAGGTTGAGAACCACTGGGATAGAGGGTTAGGGGAGGTTTCAGATACCTTTAGCAGATCACTTGCAGACTCCTTGAATCCAAAGGACAAAAACAGCTTTCTCTTAGAAGATCTTGAATACCTGGATAGGTCTCTCGCACAGACCTAGCAACTGGTATGGTTTCTGGATAAGCCTCTTTCACAGGACTTAGCAGCCAGTAGCACTCACGGACAAGTCTCTCTCACAGACTTAGCAGCCAGTAGATGTAGATTTGTAGAACAGCTTCACAGTACCAAAACCTTTAAGCCGACCCGGCAGTACTGTGAGGGTAGTTTAGCTTAGGTGCATCCTCCAAACGAGTCACCAGGCCCTCCTGAGAGACCAGCCTTCATCCTGGCTCTCTCCAGCAAGGGTCCTCCCCTGGATCTCCTTAGCTTGGCTCGGGTTTTTTCCACGCAGGCAAGACAGCCTAGGACCACCTCCGGATTAGTAGGCCCCAGACAGGCTTCTAGGCCTAGTTACAGAGCTTGAGGTAAGGACTGACTAGAGTACATAGCATCTGTCCCATAAATACCCTCGCCCAGAATGCACAGCGGCCAGGAACCTCCTACTGGGCCTTTTTTTAACATCAGGTGGCAGCACGCAGATATATCGATTATTCTGTATATCAGAGCTGTTTTACCTGCCACAAGTTTTGTATGTCTGTCCAGCAGGTCCTGAGATTTGCTTAGCCCTGCCAGAAAGCACAGCCAGGAAGGTGACACATTTCTTTGTTGCCTTAAAGCAATACAGCCTTGTTACAGTTTTGCCCCCAGCCTGGACAGTGAAGAAGCATCAACTGGCTGATGAGGTCAACATCATCCACTCTCCTTCAGTAAGCATGTGCCTTGTTATAACATATGCATTCAGGCCACCTGGTGCTCCCCTCCCAGTCTAAGGCCAGCCATGCGCAGTTCAAATCTTGGCAGGTTCAGCAGGAACAAGCTGAGATTCAAAACGTTACTGGGCAGGCTGAATGTATTAAGTTGATTGATCAATAAACTTGGGTACAACCAGCCTTCCATATTCTCTTACGATTATCACTAGCGGTTCCAGCCTCCTGAGCAATTGTCTACTCCCAGCAGGGAAGGATTCCTCCGCTCGCCCCTGCAACCCATGGTTGCAGTAAAGAAATTTGCACCATGTATGGCCTGTATGGGAGATTACAGGAGACATATCTAGGCAGATTCAGACTTAGATGTGCCTAGACTTGCAAAAATATTAAATGATTAGTATTTTATTAACTTTTATTTATTTTCTTCAAGAATACAAAACTCCATTAATTTGTGTTATATATGTAGCGCCTGGTTACTTCTAAGTACCGGTGCCAAGTTAAATTTAGAGGGGTTCAGAGAGTTAATTAGCTCTGACCCAGCTAATCTGTTCAAATTTGGTTCTCTGTCTCAGCTTGGTTCTCTGTCTCGGGGTGCACGTGCCACACGGTATTCATGGTTCTGGGACCACGTTGGTCCGGAACATTTAAAGCTGTGGCTGGGCCCCAGTAATCAACTGGGTCCCCGATCCTGAGAAGATCCCAAGCGTGTTCCCAGTGGCAGGAAGCTGTTCGATGGGGAGTCCATCTGAGAAGAGCCAAGAGAGGCTAGCGATCCAATAGGGTCTCGACAATCCACCGGGGATCAAGGTACCCGGGTACTGAGAGGCTGGACGTTGGTCACCTATCAGTCGGTAACCTGCAAACTACCTGAAGAAGATCCAGGCCAAAGTCTATTAACCACATGCCGACCGCCCACCGCAGTTATACGGTGGGACAGTGGCACTGCTGCGCGAGAGCACGTAGCTCTACGTCCTATCTTTAGCGGCGCGATCGCCGCCGGGCACGCGCGCTCGTTCGTTACAGAGCGGGGTTACAGAGCGGGCTCTCGGTCCTGTTAGCGGGGGAAACGCTGATCTCCTGTTCATACAATGTATGAACAGAAGATCAGTTATTTCCTCTAGTGAGTCAACCCCCCATACAGTTAGAACACACCCAGGAACACACTTAACCCCTTCCCTGCCCCCTAGTGTTAACCCCTTCACCGCCAATGGCATTTTTATAGTAATCCAATGCATTTTTATAGCATTGATCGCTATAAAAATGCCAATGGTGATTTCCCCTAGTGAGTCAACCCCCCCATACAGTTAGAACACACCCAGGAACACACTTAACCCCTTCCCTGCCCCCTAGTGTTAACCCCTTCACTGCTAATGGCATTTTTATAGTAATCCAATGCATTTTTATAGCATTGATCGCTATAAAAATGCCAATGGTCCCAAAAATGTGTCAAAATTGTCCGATGTATCCGCCATAATGTCTCATTGCTGAAAGAAAAACGCTGATCGCCGCCATTACTAGTAAAAAAAAAATATTAATAAAAATGCCATAAAACTACCCCCTTTTTTGTAAACGCTATAAATTTTGCGCAAACCAATAAATAAACGCTAATTGAGATTTTTTTTTAATGAAAAATATGTAGAAGAATACGTATCGGCCTAAACTGAGGAAAATAAATGTTTTTTTTATATATTTTTTTGGGGATATTTATTATAGCAAAATGTAAAAAATATTGCATTTTTTTTCAAAATAGTCGCTCTATTTTTGTTTATAGCGCAAAAAATAAAAAACGCAGAGATGATCAAATACCACCAAAAGAAAGCTCTATTTGTGGGAAAAAAAGGACGCCAATTTTGTTTGGGAGCCACATCACACGACCGCGCAATTTTCAGTTAAAGCAACGCAGTGCCGAATCACAAAAAGTGCTCTGGTCTTTGACCAGCAATATGGTCCGGGGGTTAAGTGGTTAAAGAGGGTTATCTCCACTATTTCAATCCTAAGGAGGGTCTGTGGCATTGAATTTTCCTCTAAGTTCTGAGTGATATTCTGGCTGCCACTGAAAGTGCTTTATCTGTATTTACTTAAAACCTTTGTAATGTACAGTATATGTAGCGCCCCCCAACCCAGTAGATGCTGGCTTTGAAATGTCCCATTTCCCCACTTAGTACACACACAGTATTTTCTTCTCTCTCGCCAGCTCAAATAAACAGTCTAGGGGTATCTTTTGAATTCCTATTTTGAGTATAACTTGTATAGGTATGGAGTAGGCATGAGATATACCAAAGTAACTGAAAACTTTTCACTCCTCGCTCTCTAAGTTAATGAATGAATGAAAAACGTATATAGCGCGGCACATGCAAACTAAATCGCCTCAATACTTGCTAGGAGAAATATTTAGGATGTGCTTCTTGTACAAACACTTAATACATTCTCTAGGGCAGGGGTCTCCAAATTGCAGCCCTTAGCTTGCCTTTATCCAGCCCTGGGGGCTTTTTTCCTCCCACTGACACCAGGAGGGCACTGTTCTTTCCACTGACACCCACAATAGGGCATAATTCGTTCCACTGATATAAACACTTATGCCCTGTACACACGATCGGTTCGTCTAAAGAAAAACAGACCGATGGACCGTTTTCATCAGACAAACCAATTGTGTGTGGGCCCTATCGTTTTATTTCCCATCGGTGAAGAAAAATTGAACCGGTTTTTAATTCTTCTTATGGTTAAAAAAAACGATAGAAAAAAACGATCGTCTGTGGGGAAATCCATCGGTCAAAAATGCACGTATGCTCAGAATTAAGTCGACGCATGCTCGGAAGCATTGAAATGTATTTTTCTCAGTGCGTCGTAGTGTTTTACAACACGATCGGATTTTTAACCGATGGCGTGTAGGCAAGACTGATGAAAGTCAGCTTCATCAGATATCAGATGAAAAAATCCATCGGTTTAGATTCCATCAGATATCCGATCGTGTGTACAGGGCATTAGGCACTAATCCTTCCACTAATACCAATGGGGTACTAGTCCTCTGTCTACTTACTACAGGCAATGGGGCACTAGTCCTCTGTCTACTTACTACAGGCACTAAACTGTAATTTTTTTACTCCCATTGATGCTGGGCCATTTTCTACTTCCACTGGCCACTCTGGCCCCCCTAAAGCAGGGATCCTCAAACTACGGCCCTCCAGCTGTGTCGGAACTACAAGTCCCATGAGGCATTGTAAAACTCTGACATTCACAGACATGACTAGGGCATGATGGGAATTGTAGTTCCTGAACAGCTGGAGGGCCGTAGTTTGAGGACCCATGCCCTAAAGTCTGAAGGACAGTAAACCAGCCCTTTGTTTAAAAAGTTTGGCACTTAGGTCAGCACTCACAAGGCCTTAGGATCATCACCTGTCACCTTCTGATCCCCTGAGCGCTTCTTAAAGCGGATGGTTCACTAGAAAAAAATATTAAAAGCCAGCAGAAACAAATACTGCAGCTGCTGACTTTTAATATTAGGACACTTACCTGTCCTGGAGTCCAGCGGCGTCCGCAGCAGAGGATGAGCGATTGCTCGTCACCCTGCTGCTCCCCCCTCCATCCAAGGTGAGGGAACCAGGAAGTGAATCGCTGCGGCTTCACTGCCCGGTTCCCTACGGCGCATGCGCGAGTCGCGCTGCGCCCGGCGATTGGCTCCCGCTGTGTGCTGGGAGCTGAGAGTTCCCAGCACACAACGGGGGGGCGACGGGATGTCGCCAAAAAACCCGTCTTTTGCCCGAGACTGCGGGCCGGAAGTGGTTGCAGATACCTGTCTTTAGACAGGTATCTGCACCCCCCTCCCCCCTGAAAGGTGTCAATTGTGACACCGGAGGGGGGGAGGGTCCCGATCAGCGGATCTTCACTTTAGGGTGGAGATCCGCTTTAAACGCAGACTCGTGATACCAACAGCCATCTTCTTTCATCCAGCCTCCACCTGGTATCCTCCAGAGGTCTTATCCAGGCCATACAAGAGAAACCCCAGCCCCCCTTGGCCTAAGCTATGGCTGGGACCCCAGTGTCTTCCAAGCTGGGTCTTCAGCAGACTGCCCAGAAGGGCAAAGACCCTCAGACAGGGAACTCCTCTGGTAAGGCTCATCTAGGATCCAAATCCCCCTACTCAAAACTCCACATGATTTATGGGCTCTTTAACCACCTTCTGGATACACCCCCCAGGGATTGGCTGGGTTCCTCCTTAAATATTCAATCTGCTCTCTAATTCTTCCTCTTCCTTCGTATTCCTTTCTAGAATACAGGAGTAAGCAATCAGACCAGCAGCATGTGTTGGCTAGATCAATCAATCCCTGCACCACTGATTACAGAGAAGCTGTACTAAACTTACCTAGCAACTTATAATAGCTAGATAGCTAGAATGTTAGATTTTAAAGGGATAAGACGCCAACCATTTAGGTAGAATTATCTTAGCACTGATTTGTTTTTGTTTTTTTATATCAGGGTTTCCAAATGCTAGATGCAGCAAGGAAGGTGTTCCGCAGAGCAAATTGGTGCATTTTAGGATCAGAAGATTACTGACAAAAGGTAGCGGGATGGACAGGTGCACCATGTCTGGATAAAAGCCTGAAGGCCTGAACACGCAGGATGTGCTTCCTCTAGGAAGACCTTATTTCCTGCTTTGGCTGGAATGTATTGTACCCCTGAAAAGTGGCAGGACTGAGATACTTCACAGATGTAAATCATGCCTGTACTGACATGCAGTGTCACTACGGAGGAACATGGACTTTGTGACGCTTAATAAGTGACGCCTAAAGCGGAACTAAACCCATTGATCTTAACGCTGTCAAAAAACACTTAGGCCCCGTACACACGACCGAGCTTCTCGGCAGAATTCAGCGAGAAGCTCGCTGGGAGACATATTCTGGCGAGAAGCTCGATCGTGTGTACACTTCCGACAAGCTTCCCGTCGGGAAGCTCGTCGAGCCAAAAAAGCGAGCACGCTCTCTTTCTCCTCGTTGTTCAATGAGGACTTTGGCTTGACAAGCTTTTTCAACCGCTCATCGGGAACCTCGACGGGTGGAACGATGGGTTTAGCCCGACGAGGTTCTCGGACGTGTGTACGCGGCCTAACATTCACTGCATGCCGGGATTGCTAACTGTCACATCTGCTTGTGTTCTCAACAAAACTGTCAAACCATCAATTGGCTGGTCTCATAACTGCCAACTATTTAATTTGCAGACCAAACAGAGGCTAAGATGGTAGCTTCTATGGCTGAAAAGGACAGAAGGGTTTAGTTCCACTTTAAGTGACCCATAATATCTGCATTTTTAGAAGTGTCATTTGTCTATCGAAAGTCTTGCTCACTTTTGTATCCACATTACTCGTATTTACTAACGATGTCTCTCAATTAAAAGGCACCTATGGTGGAAAGGGTTAATTATAAGTGGCACATTAATTTCTGGGATATGTCAGTGCCATGAGATTCTCATAGCAGCTGGCGCAGAAGACGCCAGAGCCAACCAGCTGGGACAGCAGCTGCACTGTCCCTCAGAATGCGGGAAACTAACGAAGGGGATTGTCCGACGTGCTAATTATACCCTCTGTCTCCGTTACATTTAGGAAGGGACCCTGTATCTCTCTCCTCTAATTAGCAATGTTTTTGCTGTTTCAGGATGATATATGCAGGCCCAATTACCAGCTCCATATCCACCCCCCTCTCCTTCCAACAGCCTCCCACCTTATCTCCGGCACCACGATGACACCACACAAATCTCGCTACATTACGCACCTGTATCTGTTCTAGAGGGATGTGTTTTGCTTACAGCTGCCGTGTGCTCTTTCTCCGTCTGCAAACATTTCTGCTGATCGCTCCTCAAGGAGCAAACACACAATCAAGATTAAGAAAGTTCTGTGAAAAGTTTCGGCAAGAAAGTTTTCCTCGCACTAATTAGCAGAGAGAGCAGACCGGCGCATGCCCAAATGATATGTCGCAGACGGAGAATGTCTTCATTTTACTAAAGGTCAGACAGGAGGAGAAGGGGGTGTGGGCTGCACAGCTTGTGCTAAGGCTATAATCGCTTAAAGTGAAACGCCAGTAAGATATTAAAAAACACTAGGGCTGTGCAAATTAACTTTTAATCGATCGATTAATCTTTAATTTTTTTGATCGATCAAAATCTTTTTGATCGATTAAAGCTCTTTTGATTGGTACTCATCTCTCCGCCGGCTTCTGGGCCTTCAGGGAGTTCTGTTGGAGATCCGGTAATGATACGGACACCGGCGGGGCTTACCGTGTCCATCTGAAGGGCTTCTTTGCTGTGCCTTACTATCTGCCACATGCAAGGGCTGTTACACGTCCCTCTATCAACCTGGGATTCTACAACCATCCATTGGGAGTTGTGATAATTCCCTTCATGGGATATCTACATGCCGACGGACTGATGTTAACTTCTCCTCATCTGGATTCAGCAGTGGTATCGTTGTACACATTTTTATACCAGTATCATACTTGGCTACATGTTATTATGACTGTTTTTGGTACCGTTTGGTATTACTCCCACCATTTTTACAGTTTATGTAGCTACATCGATTTTATCTCCAGTGCAATATTTATTGTGTTACCTACTTGAAGACTATAAAAGGTTTAATGCTATTCCCATCGAGCGCTGCCTTTGTGTGTTTTTTTGTATCCTGCTATCCATTTTTCCAGTTGTTGGGAGCTGCACTGGGAATCTCTATGTGCGTTGTAATTAATCGAAATTAGTCGATTAATCGATTAAAAAAAATAACGATTAATCGAACACAAAAATTTTGATCAGTAACAGCCCTAAAAAACACCCTTTAGTTCTGTTTATGTATTTATTTATATTTTAAGTAATTAAAGCAGAACTCCTCCAAAACAGAACAAGCTACAAAAAAAAAAAAATGATTATCCAATTAACAGATAAAATAAAAAAAATCCTTTTGATGCAGTATTTAGCTTAAATATTGAGATTTCCCAAGTGGTACCTTTTTTCTGCCACTAGATGTCCTCACTTTGATGTCCAGCATATTTCAACCCACTTCCTCTGAGCCCGGGGCCTCCTGATCCACCCCAGCCTGTGAGAGGACAGTGAAATGAGAAGCAGCACAGTGATGAGTTTACCTGTCTGTCACTCTACTTTCTCATTCTATCAGCATGCTCCTTGTCAGCATACAGGCTGATTGGCTTCATTACACACTTCTTTCCCTCATACACCATACAGAGACTACAAAAGGCTAAATTCAGATCAAATTTATTTACATGTACCATACTTTCTTAAATAAGGGACTGTGACGGTGGTCGACGGAATCTTCCTTGTGTCTGCTGTGCTGTACCCACTGTTTGGAGAATGTGCGGCTGCTTGTTGGACTGCTGCCAGTTTTAACTGTAGCTCTGCGTCTCTTATTTGTTTAGCCTCCTCCGCTAACAGGGTCATCACTTTCAGCACCACATCCGCTGTTGGGTTCGGACCGAACCATGCTAATTTCTCTCTTATTAGCTTGTTGGCTGGTGATTCCTCCTCCTGAATCACTGGTGTCTCCATCTCTTGTACTGCTGGCGTTGCTGCAACCGAGTTCTTCTGGTCTAGCTCCATTGATTCTGCTATGATGACACGTTCGGTTTTGTTGCTAGCAATCCTTCCACAAACTTCCAGTAGTTCTTTCAGTGTATTTCTTTTAAGCCGGGTGTACCGGTCTTCCTTTCACTGTTCCCAGTGTCTGCTTGGAATCCTGGTGTAAAGGAAAGTAGAAGGGAAAATCCCGCTGCTGCCAACCAGTTGTGACGGTGGTCGAACATATCCCCGTCAAGCATTCCCTTCTTCTTCCATAAAAGGAATCACCCAATATTCCATGAGTAGGAATATCCCTGGAATCGCCGAATAATCCATACATGAGCCAAGGCTTAATGCTGAATGTAAACAGGACACCCTTTATTGAAAGTACACAGCACACTTTTATACAGGATTTGGAACATCCCGCCCTCAACAACCGCTTTCTTATTGGTCTTTTTACAGTCCCATCAGTTTCCCATCAGGTCCACTTTCCATGCAAATGAGGACTTGAAAATGACACAGCAGAGATTGGTCACAACGGTTTGAATAGAAAGACTTCTATGTGTATTCAGACAAAAGCCCCAGGGGGGCAATCAATGTACACAATAGCCAGCCACAGAACAATGGAACTGTCTAGAGAGTTGAGACAGGGCAGAAGACATTTACACCTGATAATCAAAAGACTTTAGATAGGGTTATCACACAATGGACAATGAGTATCTCTTATGAGTCTGTTGACCTGGCTGGGGTTCAGAATAAAATCTCCTGTAATACATGAATTAGGATTTCAGTATTTCATGGTCCATGACAGGGACACCATTTAGCAAAAGTATGTAGGCATGGGACAAGCCCCACCACACCCCCTTAACCCCTTCCCGCCCACGCTATAGCCAAAAGATGGCTACAGCGCAGGCTTAAAATACCGGGAGAGCATCCATGGACATCCTCCTGTACTTGCGATGTCTGTTTTCCCCCTGAGGCGCATGGGCAGCACGCTTTGTGATCGCTGAGTGCCTTGGACTTGGCTGATCACAGATCAGGATAAAGGGCCAATCACAGAGGCCCTTTACCATGTCATCAGTGTCACTTATCAGTGCTACCTATCAGTGACATCTATCAGTGCCACCTCTCAGGGCCGCCTCATCAGTGCCCATCAGCAGGGCCGTCTTAATAGCATTATGAGCCCCTGGGCAAAGTAATGCACTGGGACCTACCAGCTTGCCCCAATTTACGCACCTACTTTTAAGAAATAAAGTATAAATAGTTGATAGAATTAAACATAGATTCTTTAGTACTTTCAATAAAATGTATTTTACAAAAGGAAAACATTCCATAAATCAAAGACTAGTCAACACAAAGGGCACAGTACAGGGGGGATGCAGAAGGGCAAAGTACAGGAGGGGTCAGGAGGGCACAATACTGGGATTAGGAGGGTACCGTATAGTTTCTGGGAGGCTTCCCGGGACACGGCCCTCTCGGGACAGTTTTGTAAAAAGCATGAATGTCCCAGGACAGTTGGCAAATATGATGTAATGCAAAATTATTGTGAGGCCCCATGCACTTGGGGCCCCTGGGCTGTGCCCAGGAGTGCCCTTGTATTAAGATGGCCCTGCCCATCAGTGCAGCCTCATCAGCGCACATGAGTGAGGGAGAAAAATTACCTGTTTGCAAAATTTTATAACAAAATATGAAGGCCCGGATACACAAAGCACTTGCGTCGACGTATCTCCAGATACGCTGCGTAAGTGCAAATATGCGCCCTCGTATCTGTGCGCTGGACCCACAAATAAAGATACGCCTAAAAATAGGCTTCATCCCACCGACGTAACTTGCCTACGCTGGCGGGAATGCGTTAAGGTAAAGAATGTTTAGGCTTTAGAATCACTTTAATAACAATAGGTTAGAAATAATTGAAATACATTGTAGACATGAATATATGATTTTACAATTTGACCATAGATATGCTTTAATGATTAGAGAGCTACATTAGCTTTGCCTTTATATTCCCTTCTCCCAATGTTCATGCAATACAAATTAGACTCAGGGTGGGAGGTTCTGCCCATTATAGCTAGATGCTGTGCACAGTACTGTATATTGAACATGTTTCAAACACTGGAAACTGAATGGGTAGGTGTTGTTAAAGTATATTACAAGAGGAAGAGAGCACAGGAAGCTCAGCAGAGTAATAATTATCTTTCACAGTCTGATAAATAGGCAGGTGATATAGGAAGCTGCAATAGTGAATTGTAATTGCACTCTCCTGCAGTGTGGTAGGGGTATGTAAATCAAAACACAGACTGAACAGCATTATAAATATTCCAGTAGGTAGGATAGTTCACATTCACATACTTATGTGAATTTCAAATTTGTTTTTAAAGGCTAAATTTTTGCAAACTATAAAAATCAATAAAAGCACAGCACCACAGAAACTGGGGCGGAGAGTGCAAATAATACAGAGCGCTGCTCACCTAATTTGATGAATCAAATAAAGTGCAAAGTGAAACAAATGGGTAGTGCTGATCTGTCTCTACCTATTACATAGTTATACTAATACACACATAATTAAAGTGCTAGAGCAAACATGGAAAATATCTCATCACACATATACAAAATATGTTCAAAAAGTGCTAATATGCATTAGGTGTGCAAATATTATATAAAAAAGACCAAACATTGTGTCCGAGAAGACGTTGCATGATGAAACGCATAGGGTGGGGCACGGACGCTGATGTCATCATGCACGCCTGTGTCGTACTCACAGTCCAGATTACTGGCCAGAGATTATAGGTATAGGATGAAGTGTTGTTACCCTAGTGTCAGGAATGACACTTTAAAATGTGAGTGGTTTGAATTATTTAAAAAAAAAAGACTTTTTTTAGACTCACTTAAACTTTGGAAGCCTCCTTTCTTCTATCCTTTTCCTATGTGTGATTTGTAATTTATGCAAGAGGCATCAGTGTGAGGAACTCTGTCTTTAGCAAGTGATGAGGAGCCACGAGGAGATCAGCTTTTTTGGCAGACTTGCTGGTTTAAATTCTGTTCAGTCATTTTTTCTGGTGAGTCATTTAAGTGTGATCGGTGGTGGATGATACCGGATGTTGTATGCACAGTGGTAGAAGGAACTTTCTTAAAAAGCTGACACTGCACTCAATTGAATTGTTTCTGGAAAAGCTGCTGCAGGGGAAAAGAACCCATGGTGGGGAGTCCTATTTGCATCATGTTACATGTTACACTCTATAACAGGGGGTCCTCAAACTACGGACCGCAGGCCGCATCCGGCCCACCAGTGTGATTTACCCGCCCGCAAACTGCCCCTTTATCATTGCAGCAATCCCACTCCCCTCTGCTATCTTTATCACACAAGACAAGACAAATTACAGGTCCAAACAAATGGCTGGGCCTTTTAAGTTAAGAAGCGGATGATTGGTTACTTGGCAGCGGAACGGTCCCAGCAATCAGTCACTTGCCTTTCACTTGCAAAGTCCTGGCCTTTGTCCGGACCTGCCCTGCTTAACATCTTGTGTGATTAAGGTAGCAGCGGTGAGGGGGGGGGGGGGTGCTGTGATTATATATTATAGCAGTGTAATATCAATGGGGGATCTGTGATTGGGGGATCTGTTATGGAGGAGTCTGTTATGAGGTCTGTGATAGGGGTGGGGGAATCTGTAATGGGGGGAGTCCTATGGGGGGATCTGTGATGGGAGGAGTCTGTGATGGGGGAGACTTATGGGGGATCTGTGATTGGGGGGGGGGATTATGATGGGGGAGTCTGTTATGGGGAGGGCTGTTATCGGGGAATCTTATAGGGGATCTTTGATGGGAGGAGTCTGTTATGGGGGGAATCTGTGATGGGGGGATCTGTTATGGGGCAGTCTGTAATAGGGGGGATTTGTGATGGGGGAAGTCTGTTATGGGGGCTTTGTGATGGAGAGGAGTTTGTGTTGGGGGGCTTTGTGATGGTGAGATTTATGATGGGGGGGTCTGTGATGGGGGATCTTTTATGAGGGGCTTTGTGATGGATGACCTGATATGGGGGCTTTTTGATGGGGGAATCTGTGATGGAGAGGAGTCTGTGATGGGTGGGTTCTGTGATGCGGAGGGGGTTCTGTGATGGGGGATCTGTGATGGGGAGGGGACCTGTGATGAGTGGAGTCTGTGAAATACTAATAAGTTTACGTTGATTAAAATTGTTTTTTATTTTAAATAATAAATAGTTTTCCTGTTTGTTTGCACTACAAATAAGATGTGTGCATAGGAATTTGTTCATTTTTTTTATCTATAGTCCGGCCCCCCAACAGTCTGAGGGACTGTGAACTGGCCCCCTGTTTAAAAAGTTTGAGGACCCCTGCTCTATAACATGCTCCAAGGAGCAGAGTTAGCCTCTAACTGCCTGCCCAAGTTTCAACTTAAAGGGGTGTTCCAGACAAAAATGGTGTTTATTAAAAGTCAGCAGCTACAAAAAGTGTAGCTGCTGGCTTTTAAAAAACACTCACTTACCTGCTCCTGCATTCCAGCGATGCGCCGACTGGGGCTCCGCTCCTCTCCCCCCCCCCCTGGTCGGCGTCTCCATCCCGAATATGGGCACCCAGCCGTGACAGCCTTCGGCTTCACGGCCGGGCACCCACTGCGCATGCGCGAGCCGCACTGCGCATGCGCGCGTGGCGCGGCTCGTTGCTGATTGGACAGGCGATGGCATGGGACCTGTCATGTGTCCCATGCGATTGCCTACAGGGAGGGGCTGGTGTAGGCGATTAAGCTTAATCGCCTAACCAGCCCCCCGGCGGAAGCAGGAAGTGGGACAGGAAGTCCCACTCCTCCTGAAGCCCCCACTCCCCCCCAAAAAAAATTACATGCCAAATGTAGGAGTGGGATAAGCGGAAGTTCCATTTTTGGGTGGAACTCCGCTTTAAAAAAACAGTGAACCAATTCCTTGCAAACTAAGTAGCACTGTCATGTGCGAGGAAGGGGGTGAATCACATATTCATCATACCTGAAAGTACAGAGTATGTCACTGTAGATTGCGTTCCTTGCTTGCCGACCCTTAAAAACTGGACAGGCGTGGGGGAGGCATTTACTGGAACCAATCTCCTGTATTTGTTTGGTTCCAGTAAATGCCTCCCCTGCCACCCCTCCTGTCTAAGTTCCCCTTCCTTCTGCTGTCTGGGTACCCTGTGTGCTCCCATGGTCCCCCTATCCCCATCAGTGTTGCCATTAGTCCTGAACTATGTGCTGTCCTCCGTGAAATTGTCGCCAAATGCAAGACAGACCCTTCAGACTATGTGATGGCTGGATACCGGAAGCTCAGAATCTTCTCAGGAAGACAGCTAGTGCCTTCAGCGGAAGATGGGTTCGAAGAGTGGTTGGATTACGACACACAGGCTTTGGAGGAATAGGCAGTCCCTGAAGCGCAGAATAAACAAAAGGTCACAAAGAACTTGAGGGGCCCTACCTTAGAGATCATACATTACTTAAAGCTCAGTAAAAAGGATTGTACTGCACAAGACTACCTGAGCGCCCTCCAAGATGTGTATGGTTATGCTGAGAAAGTTACTGGACTCCTTTATCAATTGGAGCACCAGAAAAAAGGAGAGAAAATGTCGGAGTTCATAAGATGTTTGGACAGGATTATACATCATATCCTGCTGAAGAAAGGAATGAATCCTCAAAAGGTTGATGAGGTCTGTTCACAAAACAAGTTTTACGGGGTGCCCAACCTCTAGACCCCATTGCCCTTGTACTGCAAACCCGTCAGGGTGGGGGTGTTCTAGAATATCGTGACTTAATCTGACTGGTATTGCTGGACAATAAAAGGAGCACCCAGAAGTCCGAACCCACTGCTAGAGTCAGAACGATCGGTACTGATGAGGGTGACACCCATGTGGAACTTTTGAAGGCTCAGGTGTCTCAGTTGATAGAAATGGTGTCCACCCTGACAAGCCAGGCAACTATACAACCCAGCAGAAACGCTCCAGGGGAGTCCTTGAAACCTCTCAGTTCCAACACTGACTCACCAAAGAAGTCAAGGAGATTACTGAACTGCTTCAACTGTGGAGGAGTCGCGCATGTTAGGGACGTGTGTCCAAGCCCAGAGAAAATAGGATTTTTTATGACAGCTTACCTGTAGAATCCTTTTCTTGGAGTACATCACGGGACACAGAGCGGCAATCCATTACTATGTGGGTTATAGAGTCTACCTTCAGGTGTGGACACTGGTGTAATTAACTACACAGGAAGTTCCCTCCCTATATAACCCCTCCCATACTGGGAGCTCCTCAGTTTTTGTAGCAAAGCAATAAGTGTCCCAATATCCCCAAACAAGAGGGGCGGGAGCTCTGTGTCCCGTGATGTACTCCAAGAAAAGGATTCTACAGGTAAGCTGTCATAAAAAATCCTATTTTCTTTATCGTACATCACGGGACACAGAGCGGCAATCCATTACTATGTGGGATGTCCGAAAGCAATGCTTACTGAGGGGAGGGAGACACAAACAACGCAGGCCGCCATCAGATGTGAGGATCTATAATGCTGCCAGATGCATACTGCGCCAAAAAGCTGCATCCTTTTGCCCTCCTATGTACATCTGACAAGAATCAGTGAACCTAAGCACAGACGCCAAGTTGCGGCCCTGAAAATCTGCGTCATAAAGGCTCGGTAAAGCATCGCGCATAAAGCGCTTACTATCCTGGTACGGAGCACCCCCCCCCCCAAGAAACAGGGGGAGTCCCACTCCCCGAACCACAAGCCTGAATAATACCCTGATGAATCAATCTTGAAAACAGTTGATTTTAGACGCTGCCTGCCCCTTCCTGGGGCCTCCTGGTAGCGCAATAACATCAGCTTTCCGTATCCGAGCAGCCGCTTCAGATAGGCCTTGACCCTTCTACTCCAAAGGAGAGAGTGTAACCATTTTAATAGCTGAACTGAACACTGCCTGCCCACATCTAGGGTCTTCTGGCAGCACAATAAAAAACTTCAGCTTTCTATATCTGAACCTTCAGATAGATATTTAACTGCTCTCATCTCTACTGAGAGAAAGCAATAACCTTTCCTTCCGAAAACAAGGTTTTGAAAAAGGGGGAGGTAAGAATATCTAGATTCAAATGAACACTAGATCCTTCTAGTAAATAAGGCTGGGTGAGGATTAACATCACCCTACTAGTAAGAATAAGTATGGTTTTATACCAAGAGGTTGCCAATACTGAAACTCTCTTGGAGGCTACCACAACCAAGAACACCAATTCCCTTGTTAAAGGCTGAAGGGAAATATGGTGCATCGGCCCACAGAGCTGACCCTGTAAGCCGACAAAACTAGAGCCAATCCTCCAAGCACAAGGGCGACTAAACTGGTGGACTTATGCGCGTCACCCCTTGTATAATGGCTCGGAACAAAGAGTGTGAAGCAAGCGACCTTTGGAGGCAAGGCCGAGATCGGATCCTTGATGTAACTTAAGGCTGGCTCCGTCTCCTTTCCAAATGCAGGAAGGCAGGAATTTTATCTTTGACAAACTTCCAAGGATGCCACCATCTGTTTCATACCAGGAACATGGGCTCTCCCGATCCTGGGATATCTGGTCCTGGAGGCCAGCCTTCCTGTATGAATCAAGGAAGTGCTGTTGATTCTAAAAACCCTGATCCTGAAGAATGTGGGCTAAAATAGCCAGACCATTAATTCACCTGTTGCACGACAGGATGTAATACCCCCTTCGAAGTAGGCCTGGACAAGATGTAAGGGACCGTGGGTCCTCTACTACCACCCCTACTGTCCCTGCACAGAAAAGGTCGTCAGGGCTATACCGGAGTAATCAGGCCAGCTTCCGCCATCCTCTAATGTTGCATGGAAGCCACAAACGCCGCGGCACTGGGGGGAGAGACATAACCAGTGACCACTGGTCCCACCAGATTACTAACACATCTGCCCCGCATGCGGGTGGATCCCTTGTCCTTGACCTCAAGCTGTTCAATTTCTTGTTCAGCCTGGACGCCAATACATCTTATGTACAGGGTACTATTTCTGTGGCCCTTGGTCAGGAAAACAGTCGGGGTGTAGAGGTCCTTCTCCTGGAGACACTTGTTGACGGCTACAGCAAATCGCCTGGCAATTCTGCATTTCATGAAATGATGAATGTCAATAGGCAAGGCACAAGCTCCTCCTTGGTAAATGAAGTAAATCACTTAATATGGTATAGTCTGATTGAACTCTGACCGAACCAACCAGCCACCTGAACGTTCAGGCCCCTAAGCCAGATGCTCCATCGGTAGCTCTAGCTGACCGATAAGGCTCCCTTGGAGCTCGACTACTTCCCCTGGGCCAAGGTCTCTTCCTGACCTGGCAAACCCTTTAGTTTAGAACCACCAAGAGGAATTCCAGCCTATCTCTGGGACCGGTTCTTTGGATAATGCTAGGTCAAGATCCACTCCTAGGCCAACACAATACTGTTTATAACAGTCCTGAATAAAAGTATAGGGAACTGTCTTGAATGAAGCAGCATCCTCTCTAGTGCCTTAAGCAGAAGGCCAAAAGTAAGGAACTGTTCCTTGCCGTAACCACCTAGACCAGCTTTCTTATAGCGATGGTCTTGTCTTAGGCCAAAAGTACTCTCCTGGTGCAAAACATACCCAGCTTCTTGTCATTGAAGAATGTATCTTTAGACTGGAATCCTAACCCAGGAGATCCAGATACTTGACCCTGCTGGACACCCTTAGGTCCAGCCATGCTGCTGACTGATCCATCAGCAGGAGTCTGCTTCCGTATGCCATTACTGCTATACCCTGGGCCTACAGACCTGCTAGAGGCGGGCCCTAGCACCCTGACAACCCAGACACGGAGGCTAATCCAAAGGGGCAAGACCACCAACTGGAGATAGTGCTGTTCCCCTGCACAACGCAGACAACCTCTGCAGTCCCAAGTAAATAAACACATATGCAACTGGCTCCCCATATGTGTATGTGGCAAGTGTTAAAGCCATATGCCTCAATGGAGGCGTGTGTACATGGCAGTGTGTGTTCATGGAAGCATGAAATCATATAAATATGTCTCACGCCAAACATGCATATAGCATGTGTGCTCTGGAACGAGCATCCTTGCAAGCAAGCAAGCATGTGCTATAAACGTGTTATGCAACAATGTGCAACATGAACCCATGCAGACACGTATCTCTATGCAAACACAAGGCATCCTGTATTGCTTAATTAAGCCACCATGTGCAACTTTAAAGTAACCATGCATGCGATTCAGCATCTTCCATGCGATCAACATCTTCTGCATTTTAAGCACTACTGTGCGGACAAGAACCCTTGTGTGACCAAGCACCTCTGTGCGTTCCAGCATCCTTATGCACCCAAGCATCTTAATGCGACTTTAGGCATTTCTGTGAAACAAGCCTGATCAAGTATCCCTGGGTAATCCAGGACTCTGTTGATCCAACCACCATGTGTGATCCAGCTTCTTTTTGCATTCAAGCATCTTTAAGCGATCCCTTTAGGCCTTGAGTAATCCAGGACTTGGGTGATCGGGTAATCCTGTGTGATTCAGCATTTTTATGCCTTCAGGCCTCTTTATGTGATTCTAGGCATTTCTGTGGGAACAAGCCTCTTTGCGTGACCAAATATCCTTGGGGAATCAAGGACTTGGGTGATCATGTAATCCTGTGTGATTCAACCTTTTTATGCATACAAGCATCCTTTATGCGATTCAGCATTTTTATGCATACAAGCATCTTTATGCGACTTTAGGTACTTTTGTGGAAACAAGCCTATTTGTGTGACCAAACATCCTTGGGTAATCCAGGACGCTGATGATCAGGTAACCATGTGTGATCCAGCATCTTTTTTGCATCCAAGCAACTTTATGCGATTTTAGGCCTTTCTGTGGAAACAAACCTCTTCTGTGTAACCAAACATCCTTGGGGGAAACAAGGACTTGGGTGATCAGGTAATCATGTGTGATTCAGCATTTTTATGCCTACAAACGTCTTTATGCGATTCAGCATTACAAGCATCTTTTATGCGACCTCTTTTGTGGAAACATGCAGCACCATATAGACAGAAACATGTATGTTTATGCGATCCACAATAGAATCTGCTCTGTTACTTGTTTTTATCCCACATGCATTCCAAACTCATGTATGTTATGCAACATGCGGACTGGTAAAGAGGAAATTATCCTCTGCAGATGTGTGTTTCCTCAATTAAGAGACATTAGCAATGTGTGCCCGCAACTGTGCATCCCTCCGATGCATTTGGTTAGCCTGAAGCCGACACCAGGCTGAGGATTATATGGAGGTCTTACTAGCCACCTATAGGAAAACCTCTCTTTACACTCTAAGGAGAAGATAGAGGTGTAATCAGAACCTGTAGGGCTTTTGATAGCTTCTCCTTGTTAGGCTGCAGCTCCTGTCTCCTGTCCTCTGACAGTGAAACTTTTATCCCCAAGCTTTCTAATCGCTTTGTTTCAGGATTAAAGCAGGAAAAGGGGGACACCCCCGTTTTTTTTTTTTTCTTGCAAAACACAAAACACATGCAGAGTGATTGCAATGTTGGGGGAAGGCTGCATTGCCTGACAGGTCTGATGGCTCAATCTATGAGCTGTTTAAGTCTCTTCAGAGGAGAATAAGGGTCCACCAGGTTCAGGTGGTGATCCCTCTTTATATTCCTACCCCTGACCTTATTCAATGGGGAGACCAAGTCCTAAGCTAAAGCAGAGGCACTTAACCCAGGTGCATCAAATAGCTGAATTTAGTCTGACACAATGCCTGCTAATCTGCACAGCTAGATGCGAGTAGGCGTCTTAGATGAATCTGTATCCAACTCACACAAGGTGCTTACGTTTGTGTCCCCCTAGCTTTACAGAGCTCTGACGTCCGGGCCCTTTGAAGAGCCTTCTCTGCGACTGCACTGAGCCGGTGAGCACGTGCAACATGGTAGAGCCTGAAGCGGAGGAAGTGGGACACAATAGATCAGCTAACACTTAAGCTTCCGTTTTCTGGAAAGCATGGTAAGCAAAAACATCAGGCATGTCTTCTACTGCCCATAGTAGTGGAAACACAGATAAGACTTGCAACTACTCACGGAAGACAATCCTTTGTATAGGATTAAGGGCATATTTTTTTTTTTTATTTCTGTACCGGCCCCTTCAAGGGGATATATATAGGTACTGCAGCCATCCTGTCTAACAGACATGGTGGGCCAGGCTGCATGCCGGCTAGGGGAGGTATATGGGTGCCCTGAGCTATCCTGTCTCAGAAGACATAGTGGTTTACATTGCCCATGCATAGAAGCATAATATAGGCGAGACCCAAGTCCCCCACGGAGGACCTACTGTCGAACCAAGTCCCGTAGGCCCTCCTCTTACCTTCTCCACGCTGCAGGGTATTGCCAAGCAAGAGGCCCAATCTTCCCCCTTCACCGTGGGTATTGTCCTAGACCTTCAGGGACCGGGGTCCATGGCAGGAACACCAACTCCCCTGGACCTATATAGCATCCTGGCAGCAGAAAAAACATTTGGTCCTTAGAAGGCACAAAGTTCTGGAACCCAGGATCCAGCCCTCCGCAGAGAGGCATTATAGGCTAAACCTCGTTCTTCGTACCGAGGCCCGGGTACCGTCCACTTTGGCTATGAAGCACCTTGGACGGATCCGGATTTATGGAGGTTTTTTTTTTTTTTTTTACATCCAGCATGGATCCCTCCAGTGGAGCTCCTAAGAGCACATGTTCACTCGTGACCAACACCTTAGACACTGATGAAAAAACTGAGGAGCTCCCAGTATGGGAGGGGTTATATAGGGAGGGAACTTCCTGTGTAGTTAATTACACCAGTGTCCACACCTGAAGGTAGACTCTATAACCCACATAGTAATGGATTGCCGCTCTGTGTCCCGTGATGTACGATAAAAACTCCAGAGGGCCCCGTGAAGGAGTTAACAGGGTGTCCACCAGTCTCAGTTGACTCCAAGACATTCAACGACGCAAGGAGACAACATGGGGGGTACAAATCTTTGCCAAACGCCCCCGTTGTTGCCTCTTAACGACCCAATGCTTTCCGTCCCACAACCCAAACTGCCCAACGGCACGAGATTGGTGCACACCAGGCCCAACAAGGGACCAGACTCAATAAAAGTCCAAAGAAGAAAGGAGTAAGTGTACAGACAGCAGAACCAAACAAGAGGGTCCCTCAAAAGAAATTTCCTGCCAAGTTAATGGGGCCCTCTCCTTCAGTTTCAATCCAAGTAGAAGGAATCTACACCAAGGGCCTCCTTGACACTGGAGCCCAAGTGACTCTTCTATATAGAGACTTTTATGATAGACAACTAAAACACCTACCGCTGCGCAAGCTGGAAGAGCTGAAGATATGGGGAATTAGAACTCAAAACTTCCCTTACGATGGTTACCTGCCAATCAAGCTAATCTTTTTACCCCTCAGTGGCAGGAGGGACATAAACTTTTGACACTTTGGCAGTAGTCTTTGCTCGCCCACCTGGAGTTGGAAAAAGTTCCCTCATCATATGGACTAACACCAACTTGGTCAGGAGACTCTTGACACCTCTAGTCCAAGAACAGAGTACCCCGTCTACAAGAGTGCACCCGATGTTGAGACAGGCCTACTAGCAACTAGTATTGGAACGGGAGACCGAAGGAGTTGGCAAGATCTGGCGCTGGACAAAACGGAGAAGATACTACAGCCAGGAGAAGTGACCTGCTTGAAGGCCTATGTCAAACTTACCTAGAAAAAGCCAGGTCCTTTTGTTGTTCCGGAAGCGGGTCCTCTAAAGAAAGATAAGGGGGTTGAAGTGATCCCTGAAGTGGTCCCATTGAAAGCCCTGCAAAAGAAACCACTGGAAGGTCCCTGTGAGCATTAGAAACACTATGACCACACCTCTGAAAATACCGGCTAGAATACTGTTAGGCCAGGTGAATCCTGCCACCCCAGTGGGCCCATCTGATTGGAAGAAGGAAGAGGGGGCTTAAACCACAGTGGAGAAGCTCTGTACAGAGGATGCAGCTCTCCCACCGGAAAGGAAGGAGAGGGCCAAAGCTCAATTGGCTAGATGGCAGAAGATATTCTCCAAGGATGAATATGACGTGGGGTGTGCGAGAAGTGCAACTCACAAGATCCGCTTAGAGGAGGACAAACCGTTTAGAGAGAGAGTAAGACGGGTCCCTCTGGGCGACCTAGAAGATTTACGTGAGCAGCAGGCGGAGCTCAAGAGCATGGGAATCATTCGAGAGTCTAGGAGTGCTTATGCCTCCTCAATCATTGTAGTTTGAGTGAAGAATGGGTCCTTGAGGCAGGGAAAATACAGCTTTTATTACCCCAGTAGGGTTCTTCGAGTTCAACCGCATGCCTCAGGATCTGTCAGGAGCCCCGGCCACTTTCCAAAGACTGATGGAGAGAACAGTAGAGGGCATGAACCTGATAGAAGTACTAGTGAATCTAGATGATGTTATCGTGTTTGGCAGAACCCTAGAGGAACACGAGGAAAGGTTGGAGAAGGTCCTAAAGAGGCTCCACGAAGAGGGCTTGAAGCTGTCTCCAGAGAAGTGTCAATTTTACCAGTCCTCGGTCCACTATCTGGGTCAAATCCTGTCGGCAGAAGGGTTGGCTACAGATCCGGAGAAGTTGGATGCTGTAACCTCCTGGCAGAGGCCTACCAATGTGACCGAGCTCCGTTTATTCCTGGGCTTCTGCTCCTATTATAGGAGATTTGTGGAGGGATTTGCCAAGATAGCCAGACCCCTTAATGATTTGCTGGGGAGTGAAGCAGAAGATGATGTCCCAGAGCTGGTCAAGCCTGTGAAGCTCACTATGGGGCCCAGGGAGCCTAAGAAGTCTATTCAGGATCAGTGAAACACCAAGTGTGTGCCCCTGTCTTGGCCTATGAGTATACCAAGAAACCATATGAGCTACATGTTGATGCCAGTTGAGATGGACTAGGCGGCGTGCTATATCAGGAGCATGATGACCATCTATGGCCTGTCACCTATGTGAGTAGGAGTGTGGTCACTGGTGACAAACAAGCTTGAATTCCTGGCCCTAAAGTGGGCTGTTGTGAACAAGTTAAGGGACTATATATATGGGGCTGAATTTGTGGTGAGAACTGACAACAACCCACTCATCTATCTTCTCACTACTGCCAAGCTGGATGCCACAGGACATTGATGGTTGGCTGCCCTTTCAGGATTTACTTTCAGCCTGAAATACCCACCAGGTGTTGGGAATAGGGATGCAGATGCCCTATCCAGAAGGCCACATGGTCTTGGTGACTCCATCGAGGAGTGGACTCCGCTGACTCCAGGAGTGCGAGCCCTATACCAAGGGGCTGAACTTCAGGCCAAAGAAGGGTCCAAGTCTGAAGAGGCTGGAGTCTTGGCTGCTGGGGTACCCAAATGTTACTGTAACATAACCCAGGTGGGGGAAGAAGGCCTACCAAAGCTGTCGAAGAAGGACCTGAAGAGAAATCAGCAGGAAGACACCCTGGGGAAACTAGTACTGAAGGCTTTGGAAGAACAATGCCCAGATGTGCTTGTTATAGACTTTCCGAAAGAGGCTCAACTGTTGCATAAAGAAAGGGACCGGTTGCAGTTACATCAAGGGGTGGTCTACCGAAGGGGCCCCTATGATGGTTTGGAAGAAAAATGGCAACTGTTCCTGCCCTCCAAGCATAGGGAGACGGCCTCAAACGCCCTTTATGACAACCATGGTCATCTAGGGCCTGAGAGAACTTTCCAGTTAGTAAGGGACAGGTTTTACTGGCCTTACATGCAGGCTGAAGTTGAAGGTGACTGTCACTCCTGCATGCAGTGCATCCAGGGGAAGGCCTTGCCACATTGAGCTGCCCCAATGGGCTATCTTTAAAGTCAGGGACCCATGGAACTGGTGTGCATTGATTTCCTTTGCCTAGAGCCCGATCTGTGTGGGCAGGGGAATGTTTTGGTGGTAACTGATCACTTACCCGATATGCCCAAGCATTCCCAACCAAGGACCAGCAAGCTTCCATAGTGGCAAAAGTATTAGTAGAAAAGTTTTTCGACCATTATGGGTTGCCCCAACGTATACATTCAGATCAGGGAAGAGACTTTAAAAGCAATCTCATACGAAAACTGTTGGATTTGTTGGGCATAAAAAAGTCCAGAACCACTCCTTATCACCCTCAGGGGGATGCTCAGCCAGAGCTTTTTAGTCATACTCTCCTAGACATGCTGGGGACCTTGAGCACAGAGAAGAAACAGCAGTGGAGTAAGCATGTAGCTGCCATTGTGCATGCCAACAATAGTACCACAAGTGTTGCAACAGGTACCCTGACCGGCTGATGTTTGATCTGGCCTTTGGGATCTCCCTTGACCATACTTCAGCCACTTACTACAAGGGATATGTGGACCGACTGAAAACGGCCTATGAAAAAGCCCAAGTTACATCAGACCAAAGAGGATTGAGAAATAAACGGAACTATGACTTAAAGGTCAGAATACAAGACTTGCAGCCAGGGGATAGAGTATTGCTGAGGAATTTGGGCATTCCTGGAAAGCACAAGTTGGCAGATCGCTGGAAATCTCAGCCATATGTTATCTTCAAGCAGCTACCAGGTCTCCCAGTATACCAGGTTAGGACGGAAGGGAGCACGGGACCACTAAAGAATTGGCACAGTAATTATTTATTGCCTCTCTCTGAAGCAGTCTGCCTGTCTCCCATGTCAGATCCACAGGTGACCCCCTCAACCTCTCAAGGGTCACGGCCAGTTACCATATCCCAGTCATCTCCTCAAGATAAGAAGGATGAAGACTACTGGGATGACCGACAATGGGGCTCTCCGGCCAGAGGCTCCTGAGTTTGTGCCTCGTGCTATGCTTTCTGAGGACTTGGAAGATGAACTGGATCCCCCGCCAATAGGGAGATATCTTTCTGAAGAAGAAGCAGATGCCTCCAAAGAAGAAGAAGAAGTAGTTCCAGAAGAAGGAGAAACTCCAGGAGAAGAAGTTCCAGAAGAAGAAGCAGAAGTTTCAGAAGAAGTTCCAGAAGAAGAAGAAGCAGATGCCTCCAAAAAAGAAGTTCCAGAAGAAGAAGTAGCTGCTCCAGAAGAAGTGGAACTATGCGTACCTGAACAAGGGGAAAAGGAAAGAAGAGCCGTTCACCCTCCTAAAAAACTGATTTACAGCCAACTGGGTGAATGCTCTGAAGAGGCGGTGTTCACCTCCAGAACGACAGTTGATATGCCTGGTCCATCCACTGTAAATTTAGTGGAGGGCGAACCTAGCTCACCCCTTGGCACATCTGGTTGGGCTGCACAAGTTCAGATGGCCTGCAGGCAGGGCAACCTCCTCTCCAAAGCTTGGTGGGGGGTTCCTCTGCCTGGTTCTTATACGAATGACTTGTCATATGCCTTATTTATATTAACCAAGTTTTCTCTGCATGTATTTAGGACAGTATGTACCAGGTTATGAACTGTTACTATCTTTGAAGGACCAAAGATTTCTAAGTCGGGGGAGTGTGTAGCAAGGTATCACTTTCTATGTGATTCAAAGACTACCATTTACAGATATAGAAGGAACTCCGCTTTCTCCGGTGGTCAATTGTTGGATGGCCACCTTCTATTTGGTTTTGCACTGTGTGAGGGGTTAGCCCTGGGTGGGTTCACTACACACTGAACTATACAGAGAGGCAGCCGAGGACGGTTGAAAACAAGGGTTATGGTTTAATCTTCCATATTGCTGGAAACAAGTGCAAGGATCCAAACAGCATAAACAACACAAAACATAAAATAAACCCTGGCAACTTGGGGCGTCTACCTTCACAACACAGGAACCTACCTATGGAGTCTGGCACAGCCTACTGCTGGGCAGACACTGCTGGTCATACAGTAGAAAAACAATAGTCTTTTTGATTTTTATCACAAAGAAAAATCAACACCACCTCACCTTCAGAAATCTTTCTCAGCTCACTGCTCTCCTAAACTCAAAAAGCCTCAGGATGCAGCAATCAGTAGTAATCCTATAATATATAATAATATATAATAAATTTAATTTATAGAGGCCTTAATTGCCTCATTCTGAACAGCTGGAGCTATCCAAGGTCCTTAAACTTTTCTGGCTACCTCTTGCAGCCGACACCTGATAGTAATTGGTGAATTGTCTAAACAAAGCAGAAATGTATCTCCCGTCTGTGACAACACCCACAGATTTACCCGACTTCCTGTCACATACCCCCCCCCCTTGTTTCAACCCTAGGGTTGGGACACAGGTTGTCAGGCACGCATGCACTCGGGACAAACCATCTGTATTCCCCATTTTAACACCGGGGCGATGTGTTACCACAAAACTAAATTCCTGAAGGGCCAGGAACCACATATTCATTCTCCTATTGGTCATCTTATTCTCTGCCATCCACTTCAATGGGGCATGATCCGTCACCAGTTCAAACTGTCTACCCAGAAGGTAGTACCGGAGAGAATCCAAAGCCCATCTTCGGCTGAGGTAAAGAACAGGATGTCCCTCCCCCTTGATAACCTGGGACAGTACAGCTCCTAGCCCCACATTTGAGGCATCTGTCTGAACCACAAAATCCCGTGAAAAATCAGGCAAATTTAAAACTGTCTGACTACATAAGGCCTGTTTTAAAGCCTGAAAAACTGCTTCTGCTTCGGGAGTCCATTTGGTCATGACAGACTCCTTCCCGTTGGTCAAATTGGTCAGGGGCAAAATGGGGAATAAAGCGGCGGTCCCCAAAAATGCACGAAGCTGTTTCTTGTTAGTGGGACGTGGCCAATCCTGAATAGCCTCTTTTTTGGGGCTTGATTAAACCTCTTCCAATGGTATACCACAGATACTTCGCCTCTTCTAGCCCAAGGGTACATTTTTTTGGATTGGCTGTAAACCCGGCTTTCCAAATGGAATCCAACACAGCCTGAACTTTTGGTAAGTGTGAGTCCCAATACTCACTGTGGATGACAACGTCATCGAGGTATGCAGCAGCATAGGCTCGATGAGGCCGAAGGGTCTTATCCATGGTGCGTTGAAATGTGGCAGGAGCGTTCTGTAACCCAAAAGGAATCCTCCGATATTGGAAGGATCCTTCTGGAGTTACAGATGCTGTTTTTTAACAACAAAACCTGGGGAATGCCCAGGGAATAACCAAGCCTACTTACTGACCAGCTAGCAGAACAACCAATTAACCTGTCTAACAGTATGCGTTAAAAACAAGGGTTTTGTCCGCACGCATTTGCAAACGCACGCGTGAGCCACAGAGCCGCGCCAAAGCACCCCAAAATTCTGTGGTCCTAACTCTAAACAGTGAGTGTCCTCACAGTGGAGGCACATGCATTTTAATGGATAGATAGGGGCAGGTGGACTGAAGGGGAGCCACCCCTCCTTAAATGTACAGGAGCACACCAAACACCCAGCATATAGCACAATGGCTGCAAAGGTGTTGGTGCACTGCTGGACCAATATAAACACCACAGGTGAAGCAAAACGTGTCCACCGCCCCTATCTATGGCTGGCAATCGCAGTAAGTAGCAATGGAAGGCTAAAGCAGATAACAACAAAACCTGGGGAATGCCCAGGGAATAACCAAGCCTACTTACCGACCAGCCAGCAGAACAACCAATTAACCTGTCTAACAGTATGCGTTAAAAACAGGGGTTTTGTCTGCACGCATTTGCAAACGCATGCTTAAGCCACAGAGCTGCGCCAAGGCACCCCATAATTCTGTGGTCCTAACACTAAACAGTGAGTGTCCTCACAATGGAGGCACATGCATTTTAATGGATAGATAGGGGCAGGTGGACTGAAGGGGAGCCACCCCTCCTTAAAGGTACAGGAGCACACCAAACACCCAGCATATAGCACAATGGCTGCAAAGGTGTTGGTGCACTGCTGGACCAATATAAACACCACAGGAATTTGCCAATAACCCTTGGTCAGGTCTAACGTCGTCATGTACCAGGCAGTGCCTAGGCGATCAATCAGTTCATCTATGCGGGGCATAGGATAGGTGTCAAACTTAGTGATTTTATGCAGGCGGCGAAAGTCATTACAAAACCGCCAACTTCCATCTGGTTTGGGCACTAAGACAATGGGACTGGACCAATCACTATTTGACTCTTCGATCACCCCCAGCTCAAGCATTCTTTATACTTCCTGGCGAATTGTCTCTCGCCGGGCTTCTGGAATTCTATAAGGTTTCAACCTGACCTTCTTCCCTGGTGTGGTGATAATGTGATGTTCAACCCCGGAGACCCAACCTGGCAAGTCTAAAAACTTTTCCCTATTACGGAGCACAAATTCTTTAGCCTTCTGTCGCTGAGTTTTGGACAAAGTCTCCGCTATCCCAACTTCAGGGACAGCCAGGTTAAATGGAGCAGAAAATCGCGGTAGTCTCAGCGACCAAGGACTCTCTATTCTTCTATGGTTTCAACAAGTTCACGTGATATATCTGCTCAGGTTTTCATCCTAATTTTCTAATTCACCACCCCCACTTTCTCCAGCACTTTATAAGGACCCTGCCATTTGGCTAGGAATTTACTTTCGACCGTGGGGACCAGCACCAACACCCTATCACCAGGTGCAAAGGAACGGACCTGGGCCCCACAATTGTAAATCCTCTGTTGAGCCAACTGGGCTTGGGCTAAATGTACCTTCACAATCAGCATCACTTGGGCAATTCTATCTTGCATTTGTGCCATATGTTCAATCACACTTCGATGAGGGGAACTCTCACTCTCCCATGTTTCCCTAGCAATGTCCAGTAGGCCCCGGGGGGTGCCTCCAATACAGTAGTTCAAACGGACAGAACCCTGTGGACGATTGGGGAACCTCTCTTATGCAAACATCAGATAAGGGAGCAGATAATCCCAATTCTTTCCGTCTTTATCCACCACCTTCCTCAACATTTGTTTTAAGGTTTTATTAAACCCTTCCACTAACCCGTCTGTTTGTGGGTGATACACTGATGTACGTAATTGGGTCACTTTCAGGAGTTTACAAAGTTCTCCGGTCACCTTAGACATAAACGGGGTGCCCTGGTCAGTTAGGACTTCCTTAGGAAGACCCACACGGCTGAAAACCTGAAATAATTCTTAGGCAATGGTTTTAGCAGAGGTGTTTCGGAGAGGAATCGCTTCTGGGTAACAGGTGGCATAGTCCATTATTACCAAGATGTGCTGGTGCCCTCTAGTGGACTTCAGTAATGGACCAACCAAGTCCATAGCGATCCTCCCAAAAGGAACCTCAATAACGGGCAGGGGTACCAACTGACTATGGAAATGTCACATGGGTGCAGTAATCTGACACACTGGACAGAAAGAACAGTACACATCCACTTCCTTAGTGATCCCAGGCTAATAAAACCTCTGGGTGATTCTCTCCCAGGTTTTTTCTGCTCCCAAATGTCCCCCAAGAATGTGCCCATGGGCCAGTTCCAAAACCATCTTGCGGTACGGTTTAGACACTACCAGTTGCTCAATGGTGTCCTCTATCCTCTGTGACACTCGATATAACAGGTCCCTTTCAATAATGAATTAAGGGAGGGCAATCATCTCATCAGGGTTAACTAACTCCCCATCTATCTTCACTACATTCTCCCGGGCTCTTAACAATGTGGGGTCCCTCAATTGCTCAGTGATAACATTTTCTCTGTGCACCTTGAGGTCATCCAACCCTATTGGCCGCTGTTCCTCTTCTGAGGTAGCAGGCTCCTCCCTAGGCACTGGTGTTTCCCCTGCTAAGACTGAGAACGGAAACTCAGGAGAATCCTGCTCTCCTAAACTCAAAAAGAATCAGGATGCAGCAATCAGTAGTAATCCTATGGATAATTTATAGAGGCCTTAATTGCCTCATTCTGAACAGCTGAAGCTATCCAAGGTCCTTAAACCTTTCTGGCTACCTCTTGCAGCCGACACCTGATAGTAATTGATGAATTGTCTAAACAAGGCAGAAATGTATCTCATGTCTGTGACAACACCCACAGATTTACCTGACTTCCTGTCACAACTGGTACAACAAGAAATGTTGGGAAACAAAGTACAGGGAGATAAAGACTCCATTGCTCTGGTTAATGAGTAGACTACAATACCCAGAGAGCAATTGTGCAATCCCAGAATGCTTTACACCCCACACAGCCTGCTGGGGGAGGAAATTTAAGGAGGACGACGTGTTTGACGCACTCTCTCTGGACCGCCTCTTCAATCCAGGAGGACGCCTGTGTGAGGTGTCTCCCTGGAAATCTAGGCCAGAGTTTCACTATCAGTAGAGAGAGGATCCTTGACGGAGTGATTGGACTGTGTCCCAGTGCAACGGTGACCTGTGTGAGGACCAGAGACTGACGGTGCCGGAAGGACTGTGGATTGGAGTTCGCAGATAGAGGAATTTCGGAAGGACAAGACACGTGTGAACAATTACGAACGATCGTATTATTAACGTTTGGTCTGATCAACCAAACTACATTACTAAGGTATATTATTTAAAGACTGCCTGTTAGGCAAAGTGAACTGTTGATATCTATATACGTACTCTTTAACTAAGCAATTGATTATACTAAGCTGCACAGCATTGTTATCAGAGAGAGCTGGGTGAGGCCTGGCTAAGAGGTGCTTCAGTGTGAACATCTTACTGAAGGAATCTCTTTGCTGTGCACTTACACAGGTCTCCATAATTATTATAATGTAACCTTCATTTTTTTGTTACCACTATTTCTGACTCTTACAGGGCCCTGTAAGTAGTCTACTTTTGCCTCGTTTCCACTGAGTGGAACGGTTCGGGTCGGTACAGTTTGGAACAGTTAAAATGGTCCGGTCTATTCTGGTGAGCACAGTGTATCCACCAATTAGTGGAATGTATTGTAGCTCCACCCTAATTGAACTGTTCCATTTTCTATGGCCCCACATCTAAAGCAGGACCCAGAATGGTGCAGTACGGTTCGGTTTTATGGCACACTTTCATAATGGAAACACTCAAAATAGCGTACTGTACCGAACCGATCCGCTCAGTGGAAACGAGGCATATTTGTCTTACCTTTGTTCCTTTGCTTACCAAGTAAAGTTCCATTGGTTAAGTTAAATCTGTGTGCAGTCCATCTGTCATCCTGGGGGACCAGTGCAACACAAGGTAACAATTTGTTTACATATTTACTGTGGTGTGGTAAAATATTGTGCTCTCTAACAACTATTGGGGTCCACAATCCTTACTGATACCGGTTGTGTCAAGGGAGGGTTCGAGACAGTTTCTTAGAACATGCGCTGTTCTAAGAAATTCTTAGAACAGCGCATGTTCAAAGAGGAAGGGATGCTTGGCTTGAGGGGAGTGCACTTTTACTCGAAGCAGGAGGGATGGGTGGGGGGTGTTGCTGTGTGTGCTGACTACAAAGATGCAGGCGCTTTTGTAAACTGACCATGGTAGCATGGATCAGCTGCCATGCTACCATGGTCAGTTTACTTGTAGGAGGAGTAGCACAGGCAGGATCAACCAGGTGAATTAGAAGATCAGCAAAAATAAAATACTGATGTGAGAGGTGGTGCAGTTTTTTTTTTATACCTTTACAAACACTTTAACTAGACAGCTCTGAACCATCCAGACAAGTCCTGGCAAGGTTACTGTGCTATCCCGCTCTCTGTTGGACTGTTGGTAATCAGAAGATTACAGAAGGCTATTATGATACATTAACTAGTTCTTTGTAAAAATGCATTGATTTTTTTTATTTTATGAATCCATAACTGGATGATGGCTTTTATGGCATTAATGGCATCAATAATTTATGCTTTTATGGCATTTACAGCATTAATCACCATTGTGCATTGATGTAATCAGAAAACAGTCAATAAACCACAATATAAGCTTCTACTCTTGCTGGACTAACAAGAATCCACATCAGTCTAACAAACCTTTGTTTTCCGACGCAGTACAGTATATAATATTTGATGCTGTGAGTGCAGTACTGCATATAACACAGTGATAATGTTACATTCAGTTTACATACATTATCACAATCATGAGTAGAGTAATTAGGCATAAAGCAACCATCTTTATGAGGGATTTTTTTATTAAGCCCTAATCCTCCTTTTCCTCTTGCCTCAATAACTGTCCTTTTAGCTCAGAATAAGTATACTATGTAACTAACAGACTGGTCCCTACTAATTTGGATTGTATGTAAGTGTCAAAGGCTAAAAAAAAATCATATTGAGAACATGGCTCAGATTCATCCAACTACAATGACATTTAAAGGGGTTGTAATTTGTATATATTTTTTTTCAAACCACAATACAGACTAAGGATATTTTCTTTAGAATTATGAAGAACTCTAACTCAAGACATTCTAGAAGAATAAAAATGAATAAAAATGTTTTATTTGCTTCTCACACAGTAGTAAAAAACTCAAACAATTTTCACAGAACATGTTGATAAATACAAAAAAAGTATCGGCAGAAGCATCGGGAGCATTTGCGCAAGTACAAGTACTCCCGCAAATACTCGGTATCGGTCCCGATACTAGTATTGGTATCGGGACAACCCTAATTCAAACCTATCTGAACTTCTAGCTGCCATCCATTGTGGCACAGCTTTCTCACCCCATACCATTGGAATGAAAAAGTACCTAAACTCTGGAAGCTGTGCCAAAAAAGGCAGGCAGAGGGCAAGGTACTAGTCACTAGTGTAGCCAGTGGTTTTCCTGCAGCTAATCTTTTCCCTATTACTGACTTGCTGTGTCTTGTTCTGCACTTTCCATATGTGGAGACAGCCATCTTGGTAAAGGAGCAGGACTTTGCTTCCTTATGTCAAAGCTTCCTTCCAGGAGAACAGCAGTGACATCACCAAATCTAATTCTAAATCTCCTGAGACTGGCAGTCAGTGGTAGCATTGCCCTGGATCTAATACTCCAGATGAACAACTATGAGGCTGTGGGCAGAGGAGTACCTAGGCACCCTCACATACTATGAAGGCGCACTGCTATTTTTTTTAGGAGGAATTATAGACAAAAGGTACATTTTGTCTGCTTAGGCACAATTAGCACTTTTAGATGTTCTCTTTAACATAGCAAATCTTTACGTTTGTGAGTTCAGGCCCACTTTAAAGCCATTCCATACAGCCATTTGGGACTTTCTGGCCCTCTGGTCTTTGATGCTGCTATGGGCATATCAAGAGTTAACAGCGAGGTGGCTGAAGCCATGTGTGCAACTTTATGGAGTGGGGCTGCCCTTTCACACGGCTCTGCTTTCACAGCCAAGTTTTGTGGTTCCTCTCCGAGAGCTTGTCAGTGGAGTTGAGCAATACAGCAAGTTCATTAGCAGTCAGCCCTGGCACGCTGAAATTCCACAGCCCCTCCACTGCGGCTCATTAGCAGCGGTGCTGAAACCTACATATGTTCTTAATTAATAAGTGCTAATGAAGCCACGTGTTTCTCTGCAACATAAATAGTGAGTGTGTGTATGTGAGATGGGGGAGGGGGGGTGGGGGAGTGAAGGGGGTGGAAGGAAAGAAGGAAGTTTAAAGGCCTTTGCAAACATGGGGGATTTAGAGACCCATATGGACTTTGCAAATTTGCCTGGACAATAGTTTGCTTAAAAACTATTTAAGCAACAGACAGCATGGATTCATAAAAGACAGAAGTTGTCTGACAAACCCGATTTCTTTTTATGAAGAGGTAAGTATAACCTTGGACAGAGGCGTGGCAGTGCATGTGGTATACCTGGATTTTGCGAAAGCGTTCGATACAGTTCCACACACGGCTCATGTGTAAGGTAAAGTCTACAGGATTGGAAATATCAGTTTGTAAATGGATAGAAAACTGGCTAAAAGACAGAATTCAGAGAGTAGTGGTTAATGATTCTTACTCTGAATCAGGGGTCAAGTCCTGGGGGGAAAAGGTGTGGGAACTCCCACCCAATATCCAATCCCCCACCAAAAAATAAATAAATGATACGCTCATATGCATAATTACTAAACCGCATGTTTTTTTTGTTTTTGTTTTTTCGATCCACTGTACCTTAGTAATCCTTTATGTTACTGGCCGCTTCCTGTATATGGATTTATCGGGTAGTGTGCGGGTATTCAAGCAAGTTCTTTCTAAATCCCATGATAACTCGTGGCAGACCTCCGCAATGTATCCTGTGAACAATGACAAAAGCTCCCAGGAGACATTGCGGCATCGAGGAAGTGACGGAATACCCGCACACTACCCGATGAATCCATATACAGGAAGCGGCCAGTAACATAAAGGATTACTAAGGTTCGCCTGCCCCTGACAGTGACTCGAGCTGGGCATCACCGCTTAGTGAAGGATTGGCTCGTGCGGCTTGGCTGCTCTAGTCCTGCAAAGGGAACCAAGTTCCTGCTGTGAAAAAAGTGCAGGAACTCCGTTCCCACGCGTTCCCGCAGGACTTGAGCCCTGCTCTAAAATGTCTAATGTTATCAGTGGTGTACCCCAAAGTTCAGTGTTGGTACACTTACTTTTTAATATCTTTTTAAAATGATATTGGGTCTGAGATCAAAAGTAGCATTTCTGTCTTTGCAGATGACACCAAGCTATGCAGTGGAAAAAGTTCCTTACAGAATGTCGGAAATTTACAAGCCGACCTTAATGCTCTGTCTAATTGGGCGACTAAGTGGCAGATGAGGTTTAATGTTGATAAATGTAAAGTTATGCACTTGGTGGCTAAGAATATGCATGCATCATACATACTAGGAGGAGTAGAACTGGGGGGATCTGTAGTGGAGAAGGATCTGGGGGTTTTGGTAGATCATAAGCTTAATAATGGCATGCAATGCCAAGCTGCGGTTTCTAAAGCAAGCAGAGTCTTTTCTTGTATTAACCTCCCTGGCGGTCTTCCCGTGTGTGGCACGGGGTGAGATTTTAAAGCTACGATCGGTAACCCCGTGCCACACACGCGCTTACCTCGCTGGATGCAGAAAAAAGTTTACTTACCTTTTCTCTGCGATCCAGCGATGAATCCCCGCAGTACACGGTGGGCGGATGTCCACCTGATGCTGTGTGTTCCGCCGATTCCCTTCCCTGCGAGCGTCGCAACGTAGGGGGGGGAACGGCGCCAAATTTAAAAATGTAAACAAACACTATACATACAGTACACTGTAATCTTATAGATTACAGTACTGTATGTAAAAAATACACACCCCCATGTCCCTAGTGGTCTGCCCTGTACACTACATGTCATTTTATATAATAAAAACTGTTCTTTCTCCCTGCAAACTGTAGATTGCCCATAGCAACCAAAAGTGTCCCTTTATGGCAAAAATTGTTTTAGAGCAGCTAAAAAACAGCGATAATAAATCAGAATCACTTGCAGAATTTAGCGATAGCGATTTATGGGGAAATTCGTCATAAAAAAAAAAAAATAATGACAGCAAAAATTCTGCAACTGAGCAAATTTCAGTGATTTTGATTTGATTACATTATTGAATAATTTTTACTATAATTATATTATTATTTGTTATAATTTTTTATAATTATTTATTATATTATAATTTTTAATAAGAAAAAAAAAAAAAATCATACCCAGGATGCCTATTAGACTCTTGTTTGGATAGATTTCAGTGAGTTATTCCTAAGAATTACAAGCCTACAGTATAAAACGCCAAATTCTCTTGCAAATAATGGTACCGCTTTTAGCACCTAAAATCTGAAAGAATCATACCACCAGGGAGGTTAAGAGAGGTATGGACTCCAGAGAGAGAGAGAGATCCAATTTTGCCCCTGTACAAATCATTAGTAAGACCTCATCTGGAATATGCAGTACAGTTTTGGGCTCCAGTTCTCAAGAAGGATATTGGGGAACAGGAGAAAGTGCAGAGAAGAGCAACCAAACTTATAAGAGGCATGGAGGAGCTCAGCTATGAGGAAAGATTAGAAGAACTGAATGTATTCACTCTTGAGTAGAGGAGATTAAGGGAAGATATAATCAACATGTACAAATATAAAAGGGGTCTATATAGTGAACTTGGTGTTGAGTTATTCACTTTACGGTCAACACTGAGGACAAGGGGGCACGCTTTACGTCTAGAGGAAAAAAGATTTCACCTCCAAATACGGAAAGGTTTCTTCACGGTAAGAGCTGTAAAAAAGGGGAATAGACTCCCTCCAGAGGTGGTTATGGCCAGCTCAGTAAAGTGCTTTAAGAAAGGCCTGGATTCTTTCCTAAATGTACATAATATCACTGGGTACTAACATTTATAGGTAAAGTTGATCCGGGGAATAACTGATTGCTTCATGGGGGATCAGGAAGACATTTTTTCCCCTGCTGTAGCAAATTGGATCATGCTTTGCTGTTTTTTTTGCCTTCCTCTGGATTTACTGTGGGTATAGAATTGGGTATATGTGATTGTACGATATTATTATTATTTTATTTCTTATGGTTGAACTTGATGGACTTGTGTCTTTTTTCAACCTGACTAACTATGTAACATAATAACCATTACTTCAATCTGCTGAATACCAGATGAATGCATCTCTATGGAAAAACGGATGACAACGGATGATCAACCATTTGCAATCCGTTTTCATCCGCTTCCGTCAACATCTGTTTTTTTGAACAGATGAAAGCCCTATTTTTCATCCATCAAGAAAAAACAGGACGGACGAAATACGGATGTTAGCGGATGACATCCGCTTACATCCAATCCACTGACATCCATTTTTAAACTCTTTTTTTCCCCCTCTTTAAAAACATTGGGCCAGATTCAGGTAGATGGGCGAATCTTTATTTTGGAGTAACTTTTCTCATTTACGTTACTCCGCCGAAACTTTAGGAGCAAGTACTGTATTCAGAATAAAGGTTGGTATACAGGTTTTGGCGCTGCTAGATGTTTGTAAATACTTTGTCGGGTACTTTGATCCCCTTTTTCTGATCATTCCCCCTGGGGGATAGTAATAGATCCTTATGTGCTGCGTGCCCCCAGTATTAGGCCCCTTTCACATTGAGGCGTGGAGCCGCGGTGACGGTATAGCCGCGCTATTTGTAGCGCCGCTATACCGTCGTGTTTACCGCGATATTCGGGCGCTAGCGGTGAGGTTTTAACCCCCGCTAGCGGCCGAAAAAGGGTTAATACCGCCCGCGTTGCGGGCGGTATTACCGCGCTATTACCGCGGTTTCCCATTGATTCCAATGGGAAGGCGCGCTATAGGAGCGGTGAACACACCGCTCCTATACCGCGGTAAAGATGCGGCTAGCAGGACTTTTGGAGCGTTCCTGCTAGCGCACCGCTTCAGTGTGAAAGCCTTCGGGCTTTCACATTGAACACTACAGGGCATGATTTTTCATGCGGTATAGCAGCGCTATTTTTAGCGCTGTACCGCATGAAAAACGCCTCAATGTGAAAGGGGCCTTAGTGTAATGTGCAAGATTAAACTAAGTTTCCTTGTTTTTCAATAGAAGAAGTAATCAGAATATAAAATAGTAATTATTATAATGACGATACCAGTTCAGATCTCTAATTATAAAATAAAATAAAATAAGATATATAAAATATATAAATTCAATGTGAAAATGAAAGTGCTGAGTGCTGTTCACTGTTGGTTAAAGTGCTATAGTCGTGTCACAATGTGCAAAAACAGTACAAATAGGACTCTCCAGTGCTTATTCAAATGACAGTAATAATAAAAGTGCTAGTGCTAGACCCTAATAGGGTATTTGATATTACCACGTTTGCTTACTGTATTCACAAAGCTGTATTCACAAATACTGTATTCACAAATACTGTATTCACAAAGTACTGTATTCACAAAGCCCTTGTTTCTAAAGTTGCGGCGGCGTAGCGAAGATGAGCTGGCGGAATTCAAATTGGGCGGGTAGGGGGCGTGTATTATTTAAACTAGGCGCGATCCCGCGGCGAACGTACTGCGCATGCGTCGACTGTCAGTGCGCATGCTCCAAATTCTGTCAGTGAACGTCAATGACGTCAATCCCCATTCACGGCCGTTTTACGCAAACGACTCGAAAAAAATTTTTTTCGATACGATGACGACGGCCATACTTAACATAGGATACTCCACTAGGGGGCTGGTTTATCTTTACGCCGCGTATCTCTTACGGAAACGTCGGAAAGTCACTGCGCCGGGCCCGATTACGATCGTGAATTGCCGATTCTCGCTGATTAACATATTCTCAGCGTTAATCAGTGGGAACGTCCCCAGCGCCATTTTTAAAATTGCAGTTCCGATACGACGGCGAAATACAATTACGCCGCTCATATAGGAACTCCAACCCGGCGTTTCTTGTTTTCTGCTTACTGAAAACAGAAACGCCGATTCAAAGTGAGAGTTAGGCTGGAGTATCACTGATACTCCAGAGTAACTCTACCTGAATCTGGCCCATTGTATATAGCTGGTTGCTAAGGAGGGGGCCAGGAAGCCGTCCGGTGCATCCTTAACAACCGATGAGTCATCAGCTGTGACAGCTTAATGTAAAAAAAAACTGTGTGGAGTACCCCCCCAGGTCCATACCAGGCCCGTCGGGTCTAGAATGTATTCAGAGGGGACCCCCCACGCTAAAAAAATTTAAAATTATGGCGTGGGTTCCTACCAAAATTCATACCAGATCCTTATCTAGCCAAGCCCCATGACTTTTTAAGAGATGTCAGACAGCCGGGGACAACACAACGGAGGAAGACAGCCTCAGGAGAAGAGCGGCTTTCTTGTTTTTAGCGGGTAACCGGCGGTTGGGAAGAAGACAGCGGCAGAGAGGAAGAAGACAGTGGCCCGGGAGAAGCTGGCTCCAGGAGAAGACGGCACCGGGAAAAGACAGCTCTGTGCTATTTTTTTAATAAAGGACTTGTCAAAAACTGGCTCTTGTTTTTTTTTACATTTCACTGCTTTTTTGGGTAAATGGGTCGGGGTACCATGTACCCGATACCCATTCATATAGGGGGGGTTGGGATCTGGGAGCCCCCTTGTTAAATGGGGCTTCCAGATTCCGATAAGCCCCCCGCCCACAGACCCTGACAATCACTGGCCAGGATTGTCAGGAAAAGGCCCTTGTGCACCCATTCCCCCATGTTGAGGGCATGTGGCCTTGTATGGTCTGGGGGGGGGGGCTCGCTTTCTCATCCCCCTCCCTTTCCTAACCTGCCGGGCTGCATGTTCGGATGCATGCTTGAATAAGGGTCTGCTGTTGATTTTGGGGGGCAAAAAATTGGCATGGGGGAGTCCCCTTTGAATCCATACTAGACCCTAAGGGCCTGGTATGGACCTGAGGGGGACCCTACGCCATTTCTTTCTGGATTTTTTTGCCTGCAATTTTTTATACATTCAGCTGTCAGCTAGCAGCAGATCTCTCATCAGTTGTTAAGGACGTGGTGGCTGGCTTCCTGGTCCCCTCCTTAGCAACTAGCTATATACACTGTTTGAAGTTCAGTTCAGTACGTTTTTTTGTAAAAAAAAAACTGATGAAAAACTGATGTAAAACATCAAATGGATGAAGTATTCATCAGTTTTTCATCCATGCTCATCAGGCCGTGTACACACGGCAGGGAACCTTGACGGGCAGAACACATCGTTCTGCCCGTCGAGGTTCCCTGCCGGCCGTCGAAATCGGCGACCCGCCCGTCGGGAATGGCAACCAGCCATTCTTCCAGGCGGGCCGTCGAGCAAATAGAGAGCGTGCTCTCTATTTCTGCTCGACGGGCTTCCCGACGGGAAGCTCGCCGAGAGTGTACACACGGCCGAGGTCCTCGCTGGAATGCAGCTTCCAGCAAAGTTCTCGCTGGTTTCCAGCGAGAACATCGGTCGTGTGTACGCCGCCTCAGAGCATAGATGAAAAACTGATGAATACTTCATCCGTTTTGATGTGACTGAACTGATAAAATGAACAGTCTGCATGCGTGAAAGGGGTCTAAGTCTGACAGACCAGTTCAAGAGCCAGGTGAGAACCCACAATGGGGTTGATTTACTAAAGGCAAAAAGACTGAGCACTTTGCACTCTGCAAGAGCAGTTGCTCCAGAGCTTAGTAAATGAGCCAACAATGTGCAAGCATAAATGCTGTTTTATTTTCCTTGCAGGTGATTGGGTATTCTATGCAAAGCGAAGCTTTAGCTCATTTACTAAGCTCTGGAGCAACTGCACTTGTAGAGTGCAATTGCACTCTGCAAAATGCACAGTCTATTGGCCTTTAGTAAATCAACCCCTATCAGTGGATGGGACCACAGGTAATAGTTCTGTTTTACATCCATAGCAAGGTTGGAGCAGTCCACCTGTCTGTAGGCAGTGGCGGAATTATAGGGGTCGCTGAGGTGGCCATCGCGACCGGGCCCCTTGCAGCAGGGGGCCCTCGAGGGCCGCCTGTAAACAGTGCTATCATAGGAGGAGCGGAGACGAGCTCCCCGATCCAGTGATGTAGCGTGCAGGGAGAGGCAGGGAGTGCTGTGGCCCCGGGCACAACATTTGGGGGGGGCGCGAAATTCCGTGCCTCCCAAGGCTCCCAGTCCTGCTAATTTTAATTTCTTGTGTCCCCCGATCCCTGTCGCCATGTTTATTGCACCGGCGCCCTGTGATTGGGTGTATGGGGGTCATGTGCAGCGTGGGGCTGGCCAGTCTGCAATCCGCACATGACCTCCATATGCCCAATCAGAGGCAAGCGCTGCAAACCAATGCCTTCACCTTCGCCTGTACCTATGATGCGGCTCTGTGTGTGTAGCGGGGCTCGGTGGCAGTGGAGATGGGAGCATGGAGGTTCAGCGTCACAGGCTGACTTCCCGTGGATGGCCTTGGGTGGATGGCGCTGGCGGGGGCTCCCAAGCAATTCTGCACACCCAGTGACCCAGCACCAGCAGAGGTAAGGAGTCTAAGCTGGGAATTTGTTGTGCTGTTATTAATCATATGATGTTAGACAATTTCTACTTCTTAGTATGTAGAAGAGGATGTGCCCTGTATACCATAATGGTCAATGGCAGCAGTCCAATGCAATCTGGAAAATACCTTTAGTGTCAATAAGGGTGTCCAAAAGGTGATTAAAGGCTTGTAATGGCAGCCGGGTGGTTTTGAAAATTTCTAGAAGGGCTGGTTTGCTTTGTAGTATAGGCTCATGCATGTTACTGTTGGGTGCTTGTTTGTGTGTGTGTGTGTGTATGTATATGTGTGCGTGTGTATGTATATGTGTGTATGTATATGTGTGCGTGTGTATGTATATGTGTGTATGTATATGTGTGCGTGTGAAAAAAAGTGAGGTAAATTGCGCTAATCAATATATGATGCTGTGCATCAAATCAAATAAAGTAAAAGGTGCACGTGAAATGCAAACTAAACATAAATGGAGCTGCGGTTTAAACTGTGTCATATAAACAGAATAGCAATGTGAGAAAAATAAAAATAAACCGCGCTAATGACCAATAAACATAAAATGCATTAAATAATATGTGGACCACACCGATGAATTAATGTGATATATGCAAGGTTGAAAAAACAATCCAAAAAACAAAAACAAACATTATTGAGTGTCCATAAAACACAAAAAGGCCTTTGTAGTCCAAAGTGAGAGGGCTAGCAAGGTTCCATACACAACCAATTGTGAATAATAAATTATAAACAACAAAAGTCCAGAGGAAATAAAACTAGTTTCGTGGTTAAAACACTTTTTCAAAGGGCACGTGCCCTTTGAAAAAGTGTTTTAACCACAAAACTAGTCAGGGCTTCCCGAGTGGCACACTGTCATCACCCTTGGACTACTCGATACTACATGGGTTTACCTGCATGCTGACCGGCCGGATGCTGCAGGTTTAAGGCCTTTCTTTTACTGCAAAATGTGAGTGTATTTCTTCATTATTTTGTACAATAAATTTTAAGTGATTTTACACTATCGAGGCATTCTTGTCTCCTTTTACATTCATGTGACCATTGTTATTGGAGCCACTGTCGGATGACCCAAGCTGAATTGTTTCACTCTCTCACCAAGCCCAGCTGTTTGCTGATCCTGTATGCTGTTTTGGTCTCCTCTCAGCCAGGGACCATTTACATTTGGTAAGCAGACTTGCATATGTGTGTGGTGGAGGTCTTCAGCTGCATGTCACATCAGTGTTAACCAATATCCTGCTGACTCATATTGGGATTCGGCTTCACCAGGGTGGATGTTACGTTTTATTTCCTCTGGACTTTTGTTGTTTATAATTTATTATTCACAATTGGTTGTGTATGGAACCTTGCTAGCCCTCTCACTTTGGACTACAAAGGCCTTTTTGTGTTTTATGCAGGGCATTTTTTCTGGGGGAACTTGGTGGAACTCAGTTCCACCACCTTTGGCTCAGACCCTTTGGTGCCCGCTCACCACAATCACTTGTGAACTCAGAAGTCTGGTTTCTGTGTTTACAAGTGACTGCTTTGTAACCCCCTGAACTCTGCACACTGTATGTAATGCAATTCTGGTATTTAATGCCCCTTTAAGACCCTTCTACTGTTTGTGAAATCTGAACGGGTCGTGGTTGAGTTCCTGCACCTATTTTCTGAGAAAAAAAGCTCTGGTTTTATGGACACTCAATAATGTTTGTTTTTGTTTTTTGGATTGTTTTTTCAACCTTGCATATATCACATTAATTCATCGGTGTGGTCCACATATTATTTAATGCATTTTATGTTTATTGGTCATTAGCGCGGTTTATTTTTATTTTTCTCATATGTGTGCGTGTGTATGCATATATATATATATATAACACACACACACACACTGTACAGGTAGGTGTGTCAGGGGGTCAGTGTAGGGGTCAGATAGGTCACATGTTGCAGAGTAAAGTGGAGTCAGGGTCGTTAAAGATCCATGATGGGGGGGGGATCAGTGTGTATATATGTGTCACCATGGGCAGTGGCGGTGCGTCCATAAGGGCGCACGGGCACCCCCCCCCCCTCTCTCCAGCCACCCCCTGGCTGCGTTTGAGGGGCACAGTGCCTGCGTTTGAGGGGCACAGTGCCTGCGTTTGAGGGGCACAGTGGCTGCGTTTGAGGGGCACAGTGGCTGCTTTTAATGGGCACAGTGAGACTGCAATTGTTTTTTTTTAAAGAATTTTTCAGTTTGCTTGCAACCCCCCAAAAATTTCCACGCTTAGATCGCTTTTCAGAGGCATTTGACCACCAATATTATATTTTGCCTCCTGAACGCCTGTTTTAACCCCTTAAAGCGGTGGTTCACCCTAAAACAATTATATACTGTTACATCCAGCATACTGCTGACATCCGCAGTATGCTGTTTTTTTTTCGCTGCACATACCTTTCTTATCGTTCTTATCGTTCTTTTCACGTAATAAATATCCTCCAAAAATATATAAAAAAATATTTTTTTTCCTCAGTTTAGGCCGATACGTATTCTTCTACATATTTTTCGTAAAAAAAATCGCAATAAGCGTTTATTGATTGGTTTGCGGAAAAGTTATAGCGTTTACAAAATAGGGGGTAGTTTTATGGCATTTTTATTATTATTATTTTTTTTACTAGTAATGGCGGCGATCAGCGTTTTTTTTCAGTACTGCGACCTTATGGCGGACACTTCGGACACTTTTGACACATTTTTGGGACCATTGGCATTTTTTTAGCGATCAATGCTATAAAAATGCATTGGATTACTATACAAAATGCCATTGGCAGTGAAGGGGTTAACACTAGGGGGCGGGGAAGGGGTTAAGTGTGTTCCTATTTGTGTTCTAACTGTATGGGGGGGTGGACTTACTAGGGGGAATCACTGATCTTCCGTTCATACATTGTATGAACAGAAAATCAGCGTTTCCCCCGCTGACAGGAACGAGCGCTGTGTGTTTACACACACAGCTCCCGTTCCCCACTCTGTAACGAGCGATCACGTGTGCCCGGCGGCGATCGTGCCCGCAGGGCACACGCACGGGACTCGGGGGCGAGCGGGGGGTGCGCGCGCGGGCCGCCGGCATCGCGCACGCGCCCCCTAGTGGCCGTCGAAGGTGGCGACGTAGAGCTACGGGCTCTCGCGCACCCGTGCCGACCTGCCGCCGTATTACTGCGGCGGCTGGTCGGCAAGCGGTTAAATGCAGCCACCCACTTGTGACCGGGTCCTGTTGTTCCGCCACTGAGCTCGGAGAAAAGAGCCCTGTTCGGGGGTCAGGGGGCCCCTAATGGTTTCTTGCATCGGGGCCCTGAAGGTTCTAGTTACGCCTCTGTCTGTAGGGATACAAGGAAACAGATCAGCCTTACATCTGATCCGTGACATCAATAGTATGTAAGCTCTTGGAGGGGATGATAAGGGACTATATACAAGATTTTAGTAATGAGAACGGTATCATTAGCAGTAATCAGGATGGATTCATGAAGTATCATTCTTGCCAAACCAAATTATTAATCTTCTATGAGGAGGTGAGTTGTCATCTATATAAAGGAAGGCCCGTAGACATGGTGTATCTAGATTTTTTACTGTACAAAATAAGGTTCGTTGGCATGGACCAAAGGGTGAGTACATGAATTGAAAACTGTCTACAAGGGCGAGTTCAGAGGGTGGTGATAAATGGGGAGTACTCTGAATGGTCAGAGGTGGGAAGTGGGGTCCCCCAAGGTTCTATGCTGGGACCAATCCTCCAATCCTGGAGGATGGGGTAAACAGCTCAATCTCTGTATTTGCAGCTGGCACTAAGCTAAGTAGGGCAATAACTTATCTGCAGGATGTGAAAACCTTGCAAGAAGATCTGAACAAATTAATAGGGTGGGCAAATAAGGTTTAATGTTCAAAAATGTAAATTAATGCATTTGGGTGGCAAAAATATGAATGTAATCTATACACTGGGGGAGAACCTCTGGGGGAATCTAGGATGGAAAAGAACCTGGGGGTCCTAGTAGATAATAGGCTCAGCAATGGCATGCAATGCCAAGCTGCTGCTAACAAAACAAACAGAATATTGGCATGCATTATAAAATAAAAGATAAATATAAGATAAAAAGATCATTCTTCCGCTCTACAAGACTCTGGTGCGGCTGTACCTAGAGTATGCTGTCCAGTTCTGGGCACCAGTCCTCAGGAAGGATGTACTGGAAATGGAGGGAGTAGAAAGAAGGGCAACAAAGCTAATAAAGGGTCTGGAGAATATTAGTTATGAAGAAAGGTTGCGAACACTGAAATTATTTTCTCTGGAGAGAAGACGCTTGAGAGAGGTAATGATTTAAATTTATAAATACCATACTAGTGACCCCACAAAAGGGATAAAACATTTTCGCAGAAGGGAGTTTAATAAGACACAAGGCCCTTCACTAAAATTAGAAGAAAAGTGGTTTAACCTTAAACTGCGTAGACTTAGAGGGTTCTTTACTGTAAGAGCAGCAAAGATGTGTAATTCCCTTCCACATGCAGTGGTTTTAGCGGGGGGGGGGGGGGCATCGATAGTTTCAAAAACTCTTAGATAAGCACTTGAACAACCGCATCATACAGGGAGATACAATGTAATACTGGCATATAATCTCACACATAGTTTGGATTTGATGCATTTACAGTGCCTTGCGAAAGTATTCGGCCCCCTTGAACTTTGCGACCTTTTGCCACATTTCAGGCTTAAAACATAAAGATAGAAAACTGTAATTTTTTTGTGAAGAATTAACAACAAGTGAGACACAATCATGAAATGGAACGAAATGTATTGGATATTTCAAACTTTTTTAACAAATAAAAAACTGAAAAATTGGGCGTGCAAAATTATTCAGCCCCTTTACTTTCAGTGCAGCAAACTCTCTCCAGAAGTTCAGTGAGGATCTCTGAATGATCCAATGTTGACCTAAATGACTAATGATGATAAATAGAATCCACCTGTGTGTAATCAAGTCTCCGTATAAATGCACCTGCACTGTGATAGTCTCAGAGTGAGTGAGTGAGTGAAAAACGTATAGAGCGCAACGCTTGCAAACTAAATCGCCCCTGGGCGCTGTTTCCATTCCTTCAGAAAAGGATGGCTTTGCCTCAGAAGAGATGAGTATTAATCATTCTCCTGAAGGCCAAGTGGTCCGACTCCAGTCGGATGGTCGTTGGTAATGCATTCCACAGTCGCGGTCCTTGGACAGCAAATCTCCGATCTCCTTTGGATTTGTATCTCGTCTTTGGTATGTGCAGTAGATTTTGATTTGTGGATCGCAGAGTGCGATTGGGGTTATGGGCTTTTATTTGTTCGCATAGATATTGGGGGGCGATTCCTTGAATACACTTGTGTGTAAGGCAGAGTGCCTTAAAAGTGATTCTGTCTTTCACTGGCAGCCAGTGAAGAGATCTAAGCGAAAGGGAGATTGACTCCCATGGTTTTTTACCAGTCACTAATCGAGCAGCCGTATTTTGAACGACTTGCAGACGATTTGGTATTTGGGAAGACCTAAATAGAGGGCATTTGCATAGTCGAGTCTGGAATTGACGACTGTTCCCACCACGACTGCAATGTCCTCTTTAGGAATAAAAGGGGTGATTCGCCGTAACTGGCGCAGCAGATGATGGGATCCGCTGACTACCGCCCCTATTTGTGCATCCATTGTCATGTAGAAATCAAAAATGACTCTGAGACTTTTGACTTTGGCGCTCGGGGCGATAATTTTTCGCAGGATGGGCGGTGGGGTCCAAGTTGAGGTGGAGTGACTTTTCCTGTTTGCGTGAAACAGGAGAAGCTCCGTTTTTGAACCATTGAGTTTAAGATAGCTGGATGTCATCCAGTTATCCATTAGGGTGAGGGTTCTCTCTAATCCGGGCGAGTGATCCTTTCCATTGCTGACGCGGAGATACAGTTGAGTGTCGTCTGCGTAGGAATGGTAGAATAGCTTCTGGTTTTTGATGATCTCAAAGAGGGGACGGAGATAGATATTGAACAGTACCGGTGACAAGGGAGATCCCTGAGAGACTCCGCATGATACCGTACGCATTTCTGATGTGTAAGATCCCAATTTCACTGTTTGTGATCTGTTTTCCAAGAAGGAAGAGAACCATGGCAGATCCTTTTCCGCGACTTTGGCCACTTCCGCTAGCCTAGCAAGTAGTAGTCTACTGGTCTACCGGGTCTACCGTGTCAAAGGCCGCACTTAGGTCCAACAGGATCAGGAGAGAAGATTCTCCTTCATCTGCGGCCTCTAGGACGTCATCCCATATTTTTACCAGAGCAGTTTCGGTTTCGTGCCCTGGCCGGAAGCCTGATTGAAACGTATCGAGTAATTTTTGGGTTTCTAAATGCTGTTGTAACTGTTGTACAACTTGGAGAAAACATTTAGACCCATTATGGGCCTCCTATTGTTCGGGTCTTTCGGGTCAAGGGAGGGTTTTTTCAGGATAGGTTTTATGGTACCTATTTTCAACAAGGAGGGCACCATGCCCTCCTTGAATGACTGATTTATAAAGCTGCGTGATAGCTGGTGCCAGTATATCGGCACTTTCTTTCAGCAGTTTGGTGGGAATGATGTCATTGGGTGCTGTGCTGTTACGCAGAGACCGAATCATATTTTTAGTGGCAGCGATGGAGATGGGTTTTAAGATGAATTTCTGTCCTTGAGGCGGGTATGTAATGGTATCTGGGTAGGAGTTCGGGGCAGGATTCATGCCGATTCCATTTTGCTCAATACTTACCCGAATTCCTTCAATTTTATTAATGAAATAATCCGATAGTTCATTGCAAAATTCTTGTGAATCAGCATAAGGGTCCTTTCACACGTGCGGACCGTTTTTTAGGTCCGTTTTTTTCATCAGTTGATCAGTTTTTTCGTCCGTTTTTTATCAGTTTTTCGTCCGTTTTTCGTCCGTTTTTCGTCCGTTTTTCATCCGTTTTTCCATCCGTTTTTTCATCCGTTTTTTTTTTTTTTTTTTTTTTTTTTAGAACTTTTTTTTTATTACATATTTTGATGAAAAACGGATGTTAGCGGATCGGATGTTAAACGGATCGTCCGCTAACATCCGTTTTTCGTCCGTTCCGTTTTTTTGACGGAAGAAAAATAGGGTTTTCTTCCGTTCAAAAAAACGGAGCTTAACGGAGACGGATGCAAACGGACGTTAGCGGATGCTCATCCGCTAACGTCCGCTATCCCATAGGGATGCATTGCGGTCCGTTTTTCATCCGTAAAAAAACGGACGAACGGTCCGCACGTGTGAAAGGGCCCTTAGGGGGTTCTAAACAGGCTGGATTCATTGATTGTGAAACCAGCTTGAAGAGTTCGCGGGGGCGGTTTAGGGCCTTGGTGATGATGTTGGCGAAATGATTTTTTTTCGCCATTAAGATTTCTTTATGATATTTCTTAGTTATTGTCTTATAAATGGTGAGGTTTCTATCTGAAGAGCTCCTTTTCCAGGCAGCTTCTGCTCTTCGACGCTCTTGCTTTTTTCCGAATGCAAGTTTTGCGTTTTGGTGCCACCCAGTCGGCGGACTGAAGTAGCGCCTTGTTGATGGCATCAAGTGTTTCTACGGCTGTTCGTTGTTGTTGTATAGTATTTTTTTTTTCCTAGGGTCGTTTTGAAGAGTTCCGAGTGGAGCTTCTTCTGAGACCTAGTCCAGTGAGTTATCATCGTTTTTTTTTGTTTTATTTGGCCTGAGGTGGTTGGCAATTTTAAATTTAATGGCATGGTGATCGTTCCATGGTAGTGGCTCATTTTCCCCGATCTCAATTTCCAAATCCTGTTTGAAAATGAGATCGAGAGTATGGCCTGAGGCATGAGTGGAGCCTTGAATCAATTGCTGCAGACCTAGTCCTTCCAGATGGTCGATGCAAGCGTCAGCGACGGGGTCCAACGAGGAGTTGGCCCAGAGGTTGAAGTCCCCAAGCACCAACAGATGTTTGATGCTTAGGGTGTAAGAGGAGATGAATTCTGTTAATGATGTGACAAGGTGCGTTTTTGGGCCAGGGGGTCTATAGCACAGTAATAAATGAACCGTGTCTTGGGGGTTTGTTTGCAGCTGTAGGGTGAGGGTTTCCATGAATGGATGCGAGTATTGGAGGACTGGTTTGGTGATCAAGAGGTGAATCTTGTGGATCACCGCCAGACCTCCCCCTCTTTGCCCCACTCTGTTCTGCATTTGGATGCGATAATTTGCAGGCACCAATTCTTCCAGAATGGTGTTGCAATCGGCTGTCAGACAGCTTTCTGTGATAAAGAGGCAGTCTATATCATGTAGAAGGATGAAATCATGGATTTCTTGCCGGTGTTTTACTGCCGATCTGGTGTTGACCAGAGCGCAGGATATGTGTTTGGGCTGCTGTGTTCTAATGCGATTTTTTACTGTTAATCGTCTATTGATTCTCAACAGTTGTTCGCCTTTAAGAACTTTTTCGTGACAGTTGGGAGTGTTGAGGCAAATGGCTTTAAATCCCAGATGGTTTCTGCAGAGTATTTCTGATAACCCATAGTTGCAGAAAAAAACGGGAAGTATTGATAATTATGGGGGGGGGGGGTTTGATGATGCTGGGGAGGAGGAATAGCCAAGCGAACCTGTCACTTCACTATGTCCTCCCTTTCTGCAATTTGGTCCAGAGGAAGGCGAAAAACCCCAGGCGTGCTATACCAATCTGCCTTACCTGGGGAAAAAATTCCTTCCTGATCCCAATAGGCGATCGGTCGGAACCCTGGATCAATTTGCCAAATAAGGGGTGTTCGTTTTCCAATTGAGGAAAGGCCTGTGCCAGGGAGGATGAGGGGGGTATGGATGGTGTGTTGCAGTGCTTTGGGGAGTACCAAGATGGCCGCCGACCGGACCTAGGCCCGAGCCGGGGCTAAGGTACTGGAGGGGACTGCGGGGGGAGAGAAACGGGCTTGTAGGGATATAGCATGGTGGGGGTCCTCGGGGGGGCCCGAGGACAGATGGATTCCTTTTTGTTTATTATTTTACGGCGTGCGGGCGGGGTGTCCCGGTGGGCCGCGGACGAAGCCGCGGACTTTCCTGAGGCCTCCTCCCGCACTCGTGAACGCAATCCTGGTTCCCGAGCTAATCGAGAACCCCGAGGGTTGCGGTAGTGGGGTGGAGAGCGGGGGATCTCGGATGGGTGAGGGGGGTGGCTTGATGGAGTGTGGATGCCGGGGGGGGGGTCCCGGTCTTCCGGTCGATCGTTTCCCGGGACCGGTAGGACCACGGCTATCCTAAGAAGGATGGCAGTGTCCAGTCCCACAGGGTGTAGACCAGGGCGTCCAGGGAAGTTCTTACCTTAAGATGGAGGGTGGATGGAGGGTGTCAGGGGGGAGAGGAGGGTTGCTGCTCCTGGGTGCGTTGCTGTGAGGCCGGCCTGTACTGGGCTGGGACAGAGAAACCTGAGACCTGCCTGCCTACCTGCCTGGAGCCAAAGCATACACGCCCTACTGCTAGGGAGACGTGCGCTGTAGTGTGCTCCTGTTGCTAATCCGTGAGTTTCGCCTCAATGCTGTCCGTTTAAAGCACAGAGAGCATCATGAAGAACAAGGAACACACCAGGCAGGTCCGAGATACTGTTGTAGAGAAGTTTAAAGCTGGATTTGGATACAAAAAGATTTCCCAAGCTTTAAACAACCCAAGGAGCACTGTGCAAGCGAAAATGTTGAAATGGAAGGACTATCAGACCACTGCAAATCTATGAAGACCTGGCCATCCCTTTAAACCTTCAGCTCATACAAGGAGAAGACTGATCAGAGATGCAGCCAAGAGGCCCATGATCACTCTGGATGAACTGCAGCCAAGAGGCCCATGATCACTCTGGATGAACTGCAGAGATCTACAGCTGAGGTGGGAGACTCTGTCCATAGGACAACAATCAGTCGTATAGTGCACAAATCTGCCCTTTATGGAAGAGTGGCAAGAAGAAAGCCATTTCTTAAAGATATCCACAAAAAGTGTCGTTTTAAGTTTGCCACAAGCCACCTGGGAGACACACCAAACATGTGGAAGAAGGTGCTCTGGTCAGATGAAACTAAAATCGAACTTTTTGGCAACAATGCAAAACATTATGTTTGGCATAAAAGCAACACAGCTCATCACCCTGAACACACCATCCCCACTGTCAAACATGGTGGTGGCAGCATCATGGTTTGGGCCTGCTTTTCTTCAGCAGGGACAGGGAAGATGGTTAAAATTGATTGGAAGATGGATGGAGCCAAATACAGGACCATTCTGGAAGAAAACCTGATGGAGTCTGCAGAAGACCTGAGACTGGGACGGAGATTTGTCTTCTAACAAGACAATGATCCAAAACATAAAGCAAAATCTACAATGGAAAGGTTCACAAATAAACATATCCAGGTGTCCAATCGAGAGTCTGTGGAAAGAACTGAAAACTGCTGTTCACAAACGCTCTCCATCAAACCTCACTGAGCTTGAGCTGTTTTGCAAGGAGGAATGGGCAAAAATTTCAGTCTCTCGATGTGTAAAACTGATAGAGACATACCCCAAGCGACTTACAGCATGTGTCGCTACAAAATATTAACTTAAGGGGGCTGAATAATTTTGCAAACCCAATTTTTCAGTTTGTTATTTGTTAAAAAAGTTTGAAATATCCAATACATTTTGGTTCCACTTCATGATTGTGTCCCACTTGTTGTTGATTCTTCACAAAAAATTACAGTTTTATATCTTTATGTTTGAAGCCTGAAATGTGGCAAAAGTTTGCAAAGTTCAAGGGGGCCGAATACTTCCGCAAGGCACTGTATGTCTTTTTTCAACCTCACCTACTATGTAACTTTGTGACAACAGCATATTTTTGTGTAAATGGAAGAGCTGTATAGGGGTTAACTTTGCAAGAGAAGTTGCTCCACAGATTAGTAAATGAGCAAAATCTCTGCTGACTTCTATTACCCAAACATGTGCAAGCAAAAATTCACTTATTTTTTATTTTCCTTGCATCTAATTGGGTACTCTGCAAAGTGAAGCTGTATCTCATTTATTGAGCTCTGGAGCAACTGCACTTGCAAAGTGCACAGTCCATTTGCCTTTTTTAAATCAACCCCATAGTGTCCAAAAAGCACCCCCTCAGAAGTTTAACCCCAGGGCTATGCCTATTTTCTTTAGAGGCTGAGCATTAAATGCTTGTAGGCCTCTGGGCTCTCCAGCTTCCTCAGACTGTGCCCTAATGCTCTGCCCACCATCTCTGAGGTTGGGTTTTAGGATTTTGCCCATCAAGCAATCCTTTACTTAGAGGCTGGGTCTCAATGCTCTGTGCCTCTTCTCCTGAGGAAGATACCTAGGTTATTCTCAAAGCCTAACCTCCAACATTCTGCCACCTTTGCTCAGTGTTTTTATTCCAGAATTTTGCTTCTACCTCCTCTACTTGTCCTAAAGATTGGGCCCTAAGGCTCTGCCTCCACATCTTCCCATCCCTCAGTGGATGGGCCCCAAGGCTCTGCCTTCCTTCTTCAGAAGCTAGGTCCTGGGGGTTTTCCTACATTCCTCCTCATTATAAACCTCCATCACACTCTGTACAGACACGGAACATGCTATCTTTCACCTTAATCCTACAATATATTTTCACAGATACTTTCTTTGTCAACGTTGCCCTTAATTAGAGTTGGAATAATTCTTTAAAAACGCAGACAAATGGTTCCACAGTTATTTCCTGTTGTTAATTTGTGTAAACTAATTATTCTACAGCCACTGGGAAGAGATGCAAGAACAGGGTGATAATTACAAGATGAGCTTAGCAAAAAAAACTGAATTAAAAATCCTTTAACGTTTGCTCTTTGCTAACTAATATCTTATATTGTAGAATAAGTTGTTTGCTTCAATAAAGAGTTTGATACATGTCTATTACTGTCCAGATATCTTATTCTATGAGTTTAAAGCCAGGCAATCTTAAAAATACCTTGTGTTTTTTTTCTAGATGCTTAAATGTTAAAGAAGGATTATTGTTTTACTTTATTCAGTATCTGATAGAACAAAGTGCATGTAGAACTTTTTCCCAACTTCCTAGATGTTCTGTAACACTAGCTGCAATGTTGGACAGGGCACCCCCCATCTCCTTGAGGCACAGCCACACAACACTGCAGCTATCCAAAGCAAGAAGAATACAGCGGAACAGGAGCCTGACACCTAAAATTCCCTAGTGGACGAAAACAAAACCTGGAATTATGGCAGGGAGATTTCAGTTATGCCAGGGGGTGTCTAAGCGTCACCATACAAAACATACAATTAAAATACCAGATTTGGGTGTACTGGCCATTTAAAAGGGCAAGTAAGAGGTCAAAAAAACAAACCTTTGTGCCTCCCTTTTCTCATGGGCACAGGCCAAAGCAGACTTTTCCTTTCTACAATTTTTCGCATTTTGAGTTGTCCCGAAATTAGGTTTTTCGTGATAAGGCATGTGCTCAATTGTAATTAAGGGAAAAAAGGGATTTTTAAATACAGCTTACCTGTAAAATCCTTTTCTTGGAGTACATCACGGGACACAGAGCGGCATATTCATTACTATATGGGTTATATGGAGTACCTTCAGGTGTGGACACTGGCAATCTCAAACAAACAGGAAGTCCCTCCCTATATAACCCCCTCCCCTAGAGGGAGTCCCTCAGTTTTGTAGCAAGCAGTATGCCTCCCAAAATGTTCCCAAAAAGAGGGGTGGGAGCTCTGTGTCCCGTGATGTACTCCAAGAAAAGGATTTTACAGGTAAGCTGTATTTAAAAATCCCTTTTTCTTTCTCGTACATCACGGGACACAGAGCGGCATATTCATTACTATATGGGATGTCCGAAAGCAATGCTTTAATGAGGGGAGGGAGACCTCTTCCAAAGAAGGATTTAATTTAGAGGTATACTCAAATACTAGTAAATCCAACTTAAACGAGAAATGTAAATCTCAAATCAAATCAAGGGAGCCCCCTCAGATCCTGAGGAGCTTGAATCGCGGCCTGTAGTACTGACTGCCCAAAGGCTGTATCCGCATTCCTTCTTACGTCCAATTGATAAAATTTTGTAAACGTGTGGACTGATGACCACGTTGCTGCCTTGCATATTCGAGCCATAGAGATCTGATGATGTGCTGCCCAGGAGGTGCCCATGGCCCTGGTAGAATGGGCCTTTACCGACAAAGGAGGAGGCAACCTCTTCAAACCGCAGGCCCGAACAATTAATTGTTTAATCCATCTTGCGATGGTGGATCAAGCAGCTGCCTGACCCATCTTGGGCCCTTCCGGTAAAACGAACACCACATCTGTTTTCCGAACCTTCTCTGTAGCTTTAAGATAGGCCTTTATGGCCCTGACAATATCCAACGTATGCAGCAACCCCTCCTTTCTAGAGGTGGGTTTTGGAAGAAGGATGGAAGTACCACATCCTGGTTCAGGTGGAAACTGGATATAACCTTTGGTAGAAAGGAAGGATGAGGACGGAACCCCGCCCTATCCTTATGCAAAATGAGATATGGTTCCTTACAAGATAAGGCTGCCAATTCCGATACTCTCCTGGCCGAAACTATGGTGATCAGAAATACCGACTTTCTAGTCAGTAAAACCAAAGGTACCTCAGCCAACGGCTCAAGGGGTTGTTTCTGTAGAGATGACAGAACAAGATTTAAGTCCCATGGATAAAGTGGTGATTTGACCGGAGGATTAACACGTTAGACTTCCTGTACGAAGATCTTAACCAGCGAGTGGGCGGCCAGCGGCCTCTGAAACCACACTGATAAGGCTGAAATCTGTCCCTAGATCGTGCTTAATGCCCGGCCTTTATCCACTCCTAGCTGGAGAAAACGTAATACTCTATCAATGGTATACTTGCGGGAAACCCATCTCTTAGCCTCACACCAGCCTACGTAGGCCCTCCAAACCCTGTAACAAAATTACCCTGGAGGTCGGCTTTCTAGCCTTAATGAGGGTAGGGATTACCTGCCTAGACAGACCTCTACCCCTGAGAATCAGGGATTCAGCCGCCAGGCCGTCAATTTTAGACGCCGTAATGCAGGGTGGAGGATCGGGCCTTGTGAGAGTAGGTCTGGCCCTAGAGGAAGAGTCCCAGGGCCTTCCGCTGCCAACTTCAGGACTAGTGAGTACCATGCCCTCCGGTACCAAGCTGGGGCTACCAGGATAACCGGCCTGTGCTATGATCCTGCGCCACAGGCGGGGTAGTAACTGCAGCGGGGGAAATGCACATAGAAGCTATGATTGATGCCAAGGGAAAACCAACACATCGGTTCCGCAGGCCATAGGGTCCCTCGTTCGAGACATGAACCTGTCTAGCTTCTTGTTGAATCCTTATGCCATGACCTCCACGTCTGGCACTCCCCACTTCTGGCAGATTGTCTGAAAAAAACTTGTGGATGCAGAGACCACTCCCCCGGCGACAGGGTTTGGCGACTTAGGAAGTACGCCTGCAGGTTGTCCACCTCGGGAATGAATGTCGCCGATATGCAGGGTACATAAACCTCTGCCCACCGAAAAACCAAGTTCCTCTCACTCTGAGTGGCTTGACTCTTGGTTCCCCCTTTGGTGGTTCACATATATGCCACCGCTGTGGCATTGTCTGAATGACTTCTCACCGAGGACCCCTGTAATCTGCTTAGCCTCCGAGATCAGACGAGATTGGGCGCTTTCAAGGTGATATGGCCGTAGGCCCCCTGTAATCTGGATGTCTATGCCAGGAGGGCTAGCCGAGCCGCTCTGATCTCCCAGACCTTGATGGGCAGCTGCCTCTCCGCCTCTGCCCAAGTTACTTGGCTAGTGAACCCGTTCAAGACCGCTCTCCAGCCTTCCAGACCACTGGGCAGAACCAAGCTGCTAGAATTGCTGTCTGTAGGACACGAGTGTGGAAGCGTGTGGTATCGCCTCGAACATGGCCATTAGTTTGCCTAGTAATCGCATACATAGGCGAATAGTTGGTTCTCTTTTGCTTAGAACCAACTGAATTAATCTTTTGATAGCCTCGACCTTTACCAGGGGCAGGAACACCCATCTTCTGTTCTGTGTCTAATCTCATGCCGAGATATTCCAACCGCTTTGTAGGTTGAAATGCTGATCTTTCCCCAGTTTAGGACTCAGCCGAACCTCTCGAGGTACTGAACCATGAGGGCTACTACGCATTCCACCAAGGAAGCGAGTGATCTATGATTAAGAGGTCGTCCAGGTATGCTTGGACCGAGATCCCTTGGATCCTTTAGACTGACTAGAATTGGAGCAAGGACCTTCGTGAATACCCGAGGGCCGTAGCCAGCCCGAAGGGGGGCGCCACGAATTGGAAGTGACGCTGTATCACTGCGAAGCGTAAAAACAAAAATATTTGATGTGGCTGAAAGACTTGGTACATGAAGGTAACCATCCTTTATGTCTATAGAAGCCAGATCCTTCTGGAGTGTGGCGGCTGCTGACCGAACGGATTCTGTCCGGAAAGAGCGAACCCTTAGGTAAGCATTTAAACCTTTTAGGTCCAAAATTGGTCTGACATCGCCGATGGGCCTTGGTATGACAAACAGATTGGAATAGAAACCTAGCCCCTGTTCTTGGGCCGGTACCTCTACCATTATGCCCAGGTAAGCAGATGAACCAACGCCGCCCGCATTGAGGCCTTCCTTGTGGAGGAAATTTTAGAAATTCTAATCTGTAGCCTGCGGCCACAGATGATCGGACCCCCTCTGTCGGGGATCGATCCCCAGAGGCCTGTCCTTGCGATCCATTTTAAAAGTTTGATCGCGCAGGAGGTCCGTACTGCCTGGAATTTGAGGGCCCTGGAACCGGGGGGAACTGCCTTTTAAACGCAGGACCCCGGAACTTCTTTTGACTGGTAAAAGGGTACTTTTGCCACTTGAAACAGTCTGAATGTATTTATCCAGATCTTTCCCTGGAAGGGCAAACCTGCCAGCAGTCTTTTACATGGGCTCGGCCGCCCAGTTCTTCAACCATAAGAGCCTTCTCATATGCACTAAAAATAGTGACAACGAGACGCCTGCTGGATGGCGTCTTTTTATAACCTCTACCGCAAAGCACAGAGCTCTGGGAATATCCAATAACTCCTCTGCCTATTGGGCAGGGATGTCTTAAGCATCTGTTTTGTCTGGTTCTTTAACGCCTGACAAAACTCCAATTGCAGCCCCTGCTGGCTGTAGCCAGGGATGCTGGAAAAAGTGTCTCTAACGTTTATCGACCGGGACCATAAACATTTGTATGTTTCCCCTTAGGCCAGTTAATGATTTATTCACCCATGAGATGGCTGCGTCCACAGTTGGGAGCGCCCCCTTTCTTAGAAAAATGTTTTTTTTTTTTTTTTTTCCATAGGGTAAATAACAGAAAACCTTCCAGGTGGTCTCCCATCCAGGCACTAACCAGGCCCGACCCTGCTTAGCCTCCGAGATCAGACGAGATCGGGCACTTTCCGGGAGATGCGGCCTCAAGGACCTCACGGGTAGTTGAAAGGCAGTGCCCGAACCGGGACCTGAACCCTGGACCTCCTTGTGGAGGAAATTCTAATCTGTAGCCTGCTCAGATTAAAAGTCCGATGCTCTACCAACTGAGCCATCCGGGCCCCTTTTTTAAAGAGCACTTGGTCAGGGGAAATAGTGCCTGCAAGCACAAATATTTCCTGGCAGACGTGCATAACGACTACCCTCTCGTCAGCTTTAGGCGGCAGAAAAAATTCTGTCCGGTCGTCCCAATCCTGGAAAAACCAATTCCTCTAACAGAGGATGGGCCAGAAACGCTGCGTTGCTTAAAGGCGTTTTTAAAAGAACCCAAAGAGGATACCGCAGGAACCTGAGGCTCTGGAAATGGCAAATTGAATGCCAAGCGGGCCATGTCTGCCAAAGACTGGACCCACAGACTCCGCCTGGGAGGCTGAAAACGATTCTACAGTGGTAGATCCTCTAGGTTCTGTCCTTTTTGGCGATGGGGATCTAGTCCGCTTCTTGCCAGAAAAAGAGCCAGCGATCATAGCTGTTAACCTTTTTTCTCTAGCCCCCCTAGGGTGACGGCTAGCATCTCCTCTGTGATAACACAGGGTTGGGCCGATCTGGGCCAGCCTCAGCACCAGACCCCCTTAATGGCTTATCCAGGGTGACCCCCTATAGGAATAACCTGTGGGGAAAGTATTGGCATATTATCAGAACCAGAGGAGGAACCCCTTTGTCTTTGCCTTTTCTCTTTTTTTTTTTTTTTTTTTTGATCCTGAACCCTTGGAAGCCATAATACAAAAGCGAAGGACTCCGCTTACAACAACAGACTGTTATAGCCAGGAGTACAAAAAAATAAGGTTTAGGGGACAATAGGATCACTAATGCCCCAAAACCGGTGGGGCTCAGTATGTTTTCTTTTATATGTTATTCACCACATACAGCCCCACCCCCAACATGTTTGCCAGCATTCAACCTGTTGCCAAGGGGATTTTGGCTTAACAAAAAGTATTGGAGCTGACTCCAGTATGTAGTACCCCTTCTCGCCACCGGGAGTCACTGTGCTGCCAGCTCTACGTCCTCTCTCTCTCCAGCTCAGCCTGAACTGAGCTAAGAACGCGCCTGCTGTGTATAACAGCAATTAAAGGCGCGCCCACTCTACACTGCAGTCACACTCCCGCCCCTCCCCCCCCCTCCCGAACGGCGCGAAAATTTTCTATATGCATGCGCGCGTGCACGCGCGCGCGCGCGCGACTGTCGGGGGAGGAGAGCCCAGGAGGAGACGCACTCTGGAGCCCAGGAATGCAGGTTGGAGGACGCATCAGGCGGCAGATTTGAATCCCGGCAAGGTAAGGCTAACACAGGCCCCTAAGGAGTCCCTTTAGCCTAGAGACAGATCTTTTTTTTTTTTTAAAAGATCTTCAACCAGCGAGCAGCAGGTAGCTAGCAAACATACATAGATAGGTAGGGGGATCAAGTTATGGGGGGAAACATTTCAGGGCATCCTGTCTATCAGACATAGTGACCATGGTGCCAATGCAGAGCATACTCAGGCTACCCCCCTTAAGATCTCCCCTGGAGAGCCTGCTGTCGAACCAAGTCCCGCAGGCTCCCCACTTACCTGCTCCATGCAGCAGGACGTTTTGCAAAACGGTCCAATCTTCTCCCATCTCCGTGGGTAGCGTAGTAGACCTTCAGGCCCTGGGGTCCTATGAAGGTACCCACTGTCCTGGACCTATATAGCACCCTGGCAAACAGGAACTTATGGTTTTTACAAACTCCAAGTCCTGGGCCCAGGGTCCAGCCCTCCAAAGAGGAGCATTATAGGCAAAACCCCACGGTTTGGGGCCCGGGTACTGTCCACTTTGGCACTGAGGCTCCTTGGACAGATCCGGTTAGCCCGCCCTTAATCCCAAGGATGTGGAGCAAAGCTATTCCGTGACCAACACCTAAGACACTGGCGAAAAAACTGAGGGACTCCCTCTAGGGGAGGGGGTTATATAGGGAGGGACTTCCTGTTTGTTTGAGATTGCCAGTGTCCACACCTGAAGGTACTCCATATAACCCATATAGTAATGAATATGCCGCTCTGTGTCCCGTGATGTACGAGAAAGAAAATGCTTTACTATTATTAATGTTATTATACAAGATTTATATAGTGCTAACAGTTTGCACATCCCTTTACAAAATGAAAGCAGACAGTACAGTTACAATACAATTCAATACAAGTGGAATCAGAGGGCCTCGCTCCTTAGAGCTTACAATCTAAGACTAGAGAAGATACGTATGGATAGGAGGCTTGTAATCACACGGCAGTCACAAGGGAAACCAGGGTGGAAAAACCTTTATTGTGATTAAAACTGAACCGAGATTCCCAGTAGACATTTATTGCAGGCAGAAGAAGGCTATGTGGGAAAAGGTATACTGTAGGAAGAAAAAGGTCAATCAAAATGGATATGACACTTTCCACTTTAAAGGGGAACTGTTGAGTACCATTTTGTAGATAGAGAAGTTAATGTAATTGACAGAGTAATCAATAAGTGTTGTATAAAATAATTGTGTTTCTTTGTATAGTTTGTAAAGCTACATGTATATGGGGCAGCAATAGTTACATCTACAGGTCCAATTCTGTTCCCCGAATAGCAGTGCTGCATAATGACTGTGCTATGTACTTTCACTGCAGACCTAAAGTTGCCCATACACTAGTAGAATTTAATTGAAAAAAATATAGTTTTTGGAACATTTGTGTGATTTTCTAATGGTTAGTAGAGGGGTCAAACCAACTATATTCCCAGGAGAATTTGAAAGACCTGAGTGGAAGAATTTAAACTGTGCATATGGTTTTCTATTTGTAAAAATTGGATATATTGTAGTGTGCATGTTCTAGGCACAAAAGAATCCTGTTTAATATATCTGGGATTCCATTTACATAGCAGATCTAGAGGAAATTATAAGGGCTTTCAAAACAAAATTAGTTGATTCAGTGAATGCAAGATTGAATGCTCTGTAAAATTATTCAGAATATGTAAATTAAATTTACTGGTGTATGGCCAATTTAAAGACTAAGTTTAGGTAAAAAAAAAAAAAAAAAAATTGAGCACAAGAGACAGTACTGATGTAGCAATGTGCACTACACTTATAAAGTACGGTGTTCCTCTGGTATTTCTATGCATCGCATGTCCCTCTAGTGTCCAGTGTTTTTAACTGACATCATGTTTGTGAGCCAAACCCAAGGGATTGTGGGATGAGTAGTTCCACAGATTGATAATTGCTTCGCATGACTCTGTATCTGGATCTTTTCTACCATCGGAGAGATTGCTGGGAGGAACTATATAAAAAGCCAAAGCCCTGCCCTGCGCGCTCTTCCTCATGGGCCTGACGCGAGACGGACCTCTCCGTGCATGGGGAGAGAGAGGTCGCGGTCTACCACGTGGTGTATCACATTCCAACCCGGATGAGAAGGGCCTAGCACTGCTTGCTGTTCGGCACCTGCCAGTACCACCTTGGTCGCCTGCCAACCTATGTTCCAAGCTTTGCATCAGAAGATCGAAACGGCGGATTCGCTGCACACTACAGGGGCTGCTGTTCAGAGGGCATTGAATCAGCCTGGTCATTGGTGAGAGGGCAGTCGCCCACCTTTACAAATCCTTTTCTCACAGTTTCACTGGCACACTTTGCAAATACATCTTTACCTTGGGAATACTTTACTGAACCTATCTTGAACACTGTGCACGGACACCTTTAGCTTCTACCATTTCAAGAAATCTTATTGCTTGCTATTACACCTTATTGGATACAATTAATGAGCTCCTACATGTCGGTGAAGACCATCAGATCTGCAATAGGGACATTGCTGTCATTATCACTACAAGGGTCCTTATGTCATTGCCATTAAGTCTGACCTCTCATTATGGTTGAAGGTTTATAGGTTGGTCAAGGTTTTCCCTTTCAAAGTTTGTCAGAATAACCATTTAACTTTGTTTATCCTTTCAGGTGCAAGCAGTATTCCACTGTACATGTGTAAATACTTGATTTTTTACCTGACTTATTGCTTTAAGGTGGTGCAAAGATCTCTGAACTCAGAGTGTTAGGTGCGCTGGAATGTTCATCAGGTCATGGCAGTGCAAATGAGCAGATAAATTCAAGCAGCCTCTTAAAGCGGATCTCCACCCTAAAGTGAAGTTGCGCTGATCGGAACCCCCCTCCCCCTCCGGTGTCACATTTGACACCTTTCAGGGGGGAGGGGGTGCAGATACCTGTCTAAAGACAGGTATTTGCACCCACTTCCGGCCACAGCAGTGTCGGGCAAAATACGGGTTTTCCTAGCTTCCCGTCGCTCCCCCCCCCCCCCCCGTTGTGTGCTGGGAACTCTCGGCTCCCAGCACACAGCGGGAGCCAATCGGAGGGCGCAGCGCGACTCACGCATGCGCCGTAGGGAACCCGGGCAGTGAAGCCGGAGCGCTTCACTTCCTGGTTCCCTTACCGTGGATGGAGGGGGGAGCAGCAGAGACGAGCGAACGCTCGTCTCTCTGCTGCAGACGGCGCTGCACTCCAGGACAGGTAAGTGTCCTAATATTAAAAGTCAGCAGCTGCAGTATTTATAGCTGCTGGGTTTTAATATTTTGTTTTGATGGGTCATCCGCTTTAAGGGGTTGTGCTACACTTACATTTAATAAGAAGCATTTCATGTGTTGGTGCAGGCTGTCCTATTTGCAATTTTGAAATCCAAACACCTCTGTCCCCCCCAATACCATCGCAGTCAAAATCTTATGTTGATGTAGAGGTTATTATTATGAGCATGCGCTGTACCTGTCACAGGCAATTATCAAGAGTGAGGACTATGACTGCCCTTTCTGCCTCTCCTCCATTCATAGAAGCTGTATTATAGCTTTTATGAATGAAAATGCTGTATGAATGGAGGAGGCAGACCTTTCATTCACCTACCTGTCCTCCATTTAAAGGTTGTTTTTAAGTTCTTGTTCTCCCTTGCAGGCCCTGCTATGCAACCTGTTGGTGTGATCATGTTCAACTTTAGACTGGTCAAAGGCATGGCACAGGTCATGGCATAGCCTTGCGCTATTATTCTTATGAGTTAGTGCATATGCTTCTCTAGATTTCCAGAACAAGCCTTTGTTTGGCTCAAGTGTTGGTCTAAGGTACGTCTATGCAAGAAATGCTTTATGAGGATGCCCTTTGCCTCTTTGGTTACTCCTTATACACATACATTATGGGGGTTAGGGAGGAAGAGTACCATTTTACCCCAGAAAAAGAAGACCAACATTTCTGCAGGTAAGCCTTTAGCTCTGGATGGAAAGTAGAGTTTATTTCCTTTTTCTCAGGCTTTGGGGTCCAAATTTAAGCCTGAAACCTAGTCCTGCTGACCTTAAACTTTAAACCTGCAGATCCGGGAACATGCCTTCCTCTCAAAGAGAGGGTGACCTCACTTTTCTGAGTTGGGGGGGGGGGGGGGGGGGGGGTGGGGGTCTGTCAGTCTTCTCAACTATTTGATCCCATGACATCTCAGACACTTGGGTCCAGAACATCTCTGAGCTCTACAAGCTAGAGTTTTGATCTCTGCCCTACCTCACTTTATCCAATTAAATTTAACAGCCTCTCTGCAAAAGTGGAAGATGTCTATTCTGTTCTGCAGCAGCTCCCCTCTTCCAGGAATTCCTCTCAAGCCTATATATGTTGCTCCAATGAAAATCAAAATATCCTCAACAGGTTCTTTTGCATTCAGTCTGCATTTTATCTGTCAAATCACTCATTGCTTCCCTTTAACCAGGGAACTTTCTACCCTCTGTGGACATCAATGATGCCTATTTGCACATCATCATTTTACCACCTTATCAATGCTACTTATGTTTTTCTGTGGGCAAACAACATTACTAATGTGTTGTCTTTCCCCTTGGCTTGTCCACAGCACCTCAGGTTTCCACCTCAACTGTGCCTGTCCCAGTTTTGCTTTGTTCTCAAAGATTTCCCATTGTGGGATATCTGGATGTCCAAGGGACAGTGCAGACCCTGCAGAGGTGACCCAACTAGGTTTACATTACACAGTGCCATGACAGTGGCCTATATAAACCATCACCACCCTCCATTCTAAAACATACAAAAAATAGCAGACTCAAAATCAATTTACTGCAGCAGATCACGCAGCGATTGCAATTGTTTGGCAGAGGTTACAGCCTATCCTTACGGCTCACTGGCTGGTTGCTAGAGGTTACTGCACATTATTAGCGCTCACTGATTGGTTGCTAGTGGTTACAGCACATCATTACCACTTACTGATTGGTTGCTAGAGATTAAAGCATATCACTACTAGTTGGTTTCTACAGGTTAATGCACATCATTACCACTCTCTGAGCAGTGGAGCAATCCCAAATAATTGAGCAAGTAAAGCGGCACATTAATACACATACTACACGAGAGGGTCAGAGAGTGCAGACATACTGCAGGAGATTACCAGACTGCAGACAAACTGCAGGAGATTACCAGACAGCAGACATACTGCAGGAGATTACCAGACAGCAGACATACTGCAGGAGATTACCAGAGATGCAGACATACTGCAGGAGATTACCAGAGACTGGGGACATACTGCAGGAGATTACCAGAGACTGCGGACATACTGCAGGAGATAACCAGAGACTGCCGACATACTGCAGCAGCTTACCAGAGACTGCGGACATACTGCACAAGATTACCAGAGACTGCGGACATACTGCATGAGATTACCAGAGACTGTTAATATACTGCAGGAGATTACTAGAGACTGCGGACATACTGCATGAGATTATCCATGAATTGGGGCCCCCGATGAAGACTTTGCAGAGTGCACAGAGGGAGGCTGTATTCCAGCGCTAGCCAGCAGAGAGGGAGCTCTAACTACAGCCGCTCTCTTCCGAGCATACAGGCTGCATGAGGTGGGGTCAGAGCATTGGTGGAGCTCCCGGCCCCTCTCTGCTGGCTAGTGCTGGAATACAGCCTCCCGTGTCCTCTGTGCACTCTGCAAAGCCGTCATCGGGGGCTAAAGATGGCCCTGACCATCACACAAATCAATGAGAAGCAGACTGATTCTGGCTAAGCAGAATTCTACCTTCCAACCATAATCGCCAAGCACAGCCCAAGAGTGGGAAGTTGGCAAGTAGACTTCCTCAGCTGTTAATGTCTTCACCCAGAGGTGTTACAAGCTGGAGTCTAGGCTCAACAACAAACTGGATAATTACACTGCCAGGACCAGGCACCCTCAAGCTTTTGCAGTGGATGCTCTGGTGACATCTTGGGAATCAGTTAAACCTGATGTACACCTTTCCCCCTCTTAAGTTCCTTCCCCATATACTCCACAGGTTTGAGATGGAGGTAGTTCCAGAGATGCTCATTGCACTGAACTGACCCAGGAAGATGTGGTACTGACACTTTGTCACTTTGCCCATTCAGAGCAAATTCTCTATAAACACCCACCCGAAACAGCAGCAGAAGCCTGCTGAATCTAAATAAAATAGATAGTGTAAAGCAGAGGTGTCCACCCTTTTGAAGAGCGAGAGCCACCTAAGCGACTTGGTAACCGGTCACGGGCCACAATGAGCGCAGCGGGTGGATGGCAGCGCACTCCACTCTATAGAGCCCACGGATTGGATTGGAGGTAGGCGTTTGTAAATGGACACAAGTCAACAAGTCCATTTACATCTGCTACTCCTTAGAGGTGAATGGAGGGTCCAATTGGGTAGGACTGACCATGTCAAAGGGGCCTATGGCTCAGTGCAGGTAACCCACAGGTGCATTGCTCTGCACATGCGGATCAGTTTAAAAGCAGCCCCGTAACCACTGCAGAACAGATATGCCCATATATACACTGTGATTTTAGAAATAAACCTACCTTTAATAGCAGTATTCTATTCTATTCCATCCCCGAGCAGGAGGTCGTGGGCCACATCAGAGGGCTCTGTGGGTCACATGTGGCCCCGGGCCACTGGTTGGGCATCTCTGGTGTAAAGTAACAGATTTTGACTACAGCATAACTACAATCTTTGCTGCCTTCTATTGGCAGTTCATTGATTAGTTTTGCTTGCTGTCTGTAGTTGCTTTTTAAATTGAGAGATCTAAAGGAGCTAAAAGCGGAAACTGTTGCCTCTCTGCAATTTTTCTAACAAGAAAGATCCTGTCCACATGCCTTTTCAAGAGTCCCCGGAGGAAGAGATACCAAGAATGAAAAAACAACTCAAATAATAGGAATAAAATGGCTTGATAAGGTACCAAGATTAGTATGGAAAGAGATAAGATTTGGCAGAGAGCGAACTTCATATCTTGTCTGTGGGGTCTGGCGTTTGCTTCATCCCCTCTGGCCAGTAAGGATATCGAAAGAAAAGTCCTTTCTTCCAGTCCTTTATGATTCTGCTGGGTTATCACGCAGCGGTGGGGCCACATGCCGGGCCCGGAGGCTCAAATGGGGCCTGTGATATCCAGATTTAATTCATGTACATCAAAGGGGGAATGGAAAGAGTGCTTCCCACTGAAACTCAAAGCAGAAACATGTAGGAATAAAAGGAACTTGCTGTCACTTTGACTTTATACAATGGTAATAAGATACCTTGATATCTGGATCAGACGGTGACAATTTGTATCCTTCCAACTATGGAAGAACTGTAAGTCCTGCCATTTCATGCTATGAACCAAAAGTGCCTTACCTAGCATTTGTGTGTTATAGAGCCAATGACCACTTTTATTGGTATAGCTACACTCATATATAAGCCAATACTGTATTTAGGTATTGTCTTCCTTAAATCTTGATGACTATTTTGTATTGCAAATCAATGCGGTAATCCAGAGTAATAACTTACCTTTGAGTTTCCTGTAGTAAAGACGAGTCACTGCTGGTCTTTCTCCCTTTGCAGGGGATCTAGTCTTCAGGGGCGGACTGACCATTCGGGTACTCAGGCACTGCCCGAGGGCCCCATGCCACAAGGGGGCCCCATCAGGGTTTCCAGCCTCAGTTAAACTAGGGACAGTATGTAAAAATCTGTCTTTTTAAAAAATCCCAAGATTATAGCTGCCCTGCCTCTCCAGTACCTTTTCAGTCTGTGTTTGTATACTCTATATGTGTGTGTATACTGTGTGGCCCCATCATTTTCTATTGCCCAGGGGGCCCCATAATCTCCTATTGCCCGGGGGCCCCATGAGTTGTCAGTCCGCCGCTGCTAGTCTTGTACCCCCACCTGTAGTTTTTCTGCAAGCAGACTGCAATGGGTGGACCTGCTAGATTCTCCAGCGGTGCTTCTCTCTGCACAAGCTTTATGCAGCACAGTGATGATGTCACCAGTACTTTGACAAGTTAATATCTTGGTTTGTAAAGGCATTTAGTGATTTTATATCTTTTGTGGTTATTGGAGTATGGATAAGTGATTGGATTTGTGCCCCAAATTCATCTTTACCACTTTATGGTCATAGACCATTTTAAAACGTCTTGGAGTTGAAGTGGCTAAAACAAGATCATGGCTGTACCAAGCCTTGTGTAGATTTAGGCGGCCGGTGAGCAGCTGTTCAGTAAAGGTGATCCAAGAAACTCTATAGCTGCCTGATCACGTTTACAGTAGTAAGAAGGTCCATTCCACAATGCCCCCCCGCCCCCATGTGCTTCCAACAGGAGCCCAGGACCATGATAAACTGGTCAGACAGTGGAAGCAGGAGGAGATCAAGGAACATCTGTTCCCAGATCTCCTCTGTAACTAATAAACTGGGAAACAACAAGCATGTTGTCTAGGGTTGCCACCTTTTTGTCAAGCCAAACCTGAACACTTTAGTGGCACATGGCAAAGGGCAGCACGCAGGAGGCGGGGGACAGCAGAAGGAAGAGGAAGCTGGACAGGAGGGAGAGGGGGAAAAGCCGACATTCAGCTGCTGCAGAAGTAAAATACTGCCAATCGGTTCTAGTAAATGTGTGACAGGGAGGCGGCACATGCCCCCTGAAGCTACCCCCACAGTCCTGTCTGAATAATGTGTCCGGGTTTCAGGCCAATACCACCAACATGCAGGGATTCGTGAGGATAAAAAGCCAGAAACTGGGAATGAGGGGAGTTGGACTGGGAGAGGAGAGGAACCATCATCCCCTGAATGGTACTGTGCAGGGCTGTCTTAATGAGAGGGCACACCTGGGCACTGCCCAGGGGCCCCAGCTGCATGGGGGCCCCTGCACTTTCCCTAAATCAGCTGGTTCTTGAGCCCAGGCTGCCCAGAAATCGGGGGCCCTGTGATGGCACTGAGAGTGATAGATAAACAGGGGCGGCAGTCTGCCTCCTACCTACTTGATGTCCTGCACTGTCATCATTGTAGGGGCCCCAGAGGATTACTTTGCCCAGGGGCCCATGATGCCATCAAGACAACCCTGGTACTGAGTGTCCCAACACTGCCCATCCTTCAACCACAGTCTGGTTTGAATAATGTTTCAAGGGGAATGAAACCCAGACACATGATTCAAAACCCGGACAGATGGCAACCCTAATGTTGTCACTTACGGTTTCAGAGTTGTCATTCTCTCACTATTGTAGCCAGGGAAGCAGCTCTACAAACACGACCTGTGTTTGATTAGCTGCACTTGAGAGCAGGGGAGACATTGGAGGTCTAAAAGACCCCCAATGTCTCAATAAACAGCACCTGTCACCTGCCATTTGTATCACATAGGGGGCTTTAAGCAATCAATAAATATTTTTTTTAATAAAATGAAAATAATATAAAAGATGTAAATGTGTTTAGGTTGGCAAATTAGTCATAGAGTTGTATTCAAGTTAACCGGGGCACAATACTGTTTTATTGGGTTTGCACATCTAGACATCGATGATTTCTGGTCAGGAAAAGGTTAAAGTTAAGCCTCGTACACACACAATCGGATTTTCCGCAGACAAAGCGTCAGACTTTTGTCCGAAGGACGTTGGCCAGGAACTTGTCTTGCAGACAAACGGCACACAATTGTCGGCCAACAAACACGAACGTAGTGACATATTACGTGAAATTTCAGGTCTTGAGCGCCACCCTTTGGGCAACTTCTGATAATGTCGTGTTTGGTGAGCATTGATTCCGAGCATACGTATTTGTACGTTGGACTTTTGTCTGACGGACTTGTGTACACACAATCAAAATATCTGACAACAGACCGTTGTCCGCGGATAATTTATAAGCCTGCCATGCAAAAATTGTCTGATGGAGTATACGAACTGTCCGATTTTTGGCCAACAGGCTGTCATCACACAATTCCTGATGGAAAATCTGATCGTGTGTACAAGGTTTAAGACTATGATGTGCCCTTACAGAACAAAGAAACAGGTTCACTTTAATAGCCACTTCCCACACATACTTTTTCATTACTCTCCAAGAGCTCTGTTCAGCCACCAGTAACAAAGGAACAAGCTCTGTGTGAGCTTTGATTTGTCCTAGTTGGGCTTTACAAAGTGCCATGGTCAGTCTTCTGAAGCCCTGTACACACGCTCGGTTTTCTTGGCTGTAAAATGTCCACCGAGAAAACAGAGGGGAAAGCCCAGAACCGTCAGGAAAATTGCCACAAAGCTTTGGCCGGGAATCCCGGCTGTGTGTGTGCTCCATCTGCACTGCCTCACAGTGTTTCCCATAGGTAAGTACAGGCATACCCCACTTTTAAAGCGGATGGTTCACAAAAAAAAAAATATTAAAAGCCAGCAGCAACAAATACTGCAGCTGCTGACAGTGGCGTAACTAGAACCTTCAGGGCCCCGATGCAAGAAACCAGGAAGGCCCCCCCCCCTGACCCCCAGATAGGGCTCTTTTCTCCGAGCCCGGTGGCGTTACAGGACACGGTCGCAAGTAGACGGCTGCATATAAATGAACCGATTTCTCCAGTTCCCCTTGCTTTTTTTCCTCTCCCTCCCGCAGGCATTCAGCGGCTGCAGGAGGAAAATGGAGAGATCGATTCTTCTATGTCGGTGTTTCGGAATCTTTTTCCAGTCAGGGCACCCGTGAAGTATACCCCTAGGTGAATGTGGCTACACTGCAACCCCCTTGCAACTGTGTGCATTGCATGCAGTTGCAGCATAGTGATGATGTATTTAAGGGGTTAAAACAGGCAGTCAGGAAGCAACATGTTGCCTCTTCTCCGGCTGTCAAATGTCTCTGAAAAACGATCCAAGCATGGATCGCTTTTCGGAGGCATAGCATTTTTTTAAGATGCTATGAACAAGCAAAAAATAAAAAATAAACAAATAGGTTCTGATTGTACACAAATAGGGGACTCAAAATTTTTAGGGGGGCGCAAGCAAATGGAAAAAATGCTTAAAAAAACATAATTTCCAGTGCAAATCAAAAGCTCTCACTGTGCCCATCAAACGCCGCCACTGTGCCCATCAAATGCCACCACTGTGCCCATCAAACGCCACCACTGTGCCCAGCAAATGCTGCCACTGTGCCCAAACTCTGCCACTGTGCCAAACGCTGCCACTGTTTCCATCAAATGCTGCTACTGTGCCAAAACGCTGCAACTGTGCCCATTTAAACACTGCACCATCAAATGCCGCCACGGTGCCCAACAAACTCTGCCACTGTGCCCATCAAATGCCGCCAGTGTGCCCAGAAAATACTGGTGTGCCCATTAAATGCTGCCAGTGTGCCATCAAATGCTGCAACTGTGCCATCGAATGCCACCACTGTGAATCCCCCCTCGCCCGTCCGACTCTTACCCTGTCTCGTGGGGCTGCGGGTGACTGCCAGGGTCCTCAATGCATCTCCTGTCATCCTCATCTCCCGTCCTCTCCTCCTGATAAGTGTCCAATAGCCGCTCCTATTGTTTCAGCCAATCAGGTGATGGGTAACAGACCCGCACACCTGATTGGTGGAGAGGTGGTTCAGTGTTAGCAAAGTGAATATTAATTTGCCTTTCTAACACACCTGGGTGGACTGTGAGCGCCCAGCATGGCGCTCGTGGTTCACCTATTTTGAAGCCTATTAGAGACTATGGCTCTAATCAGGTGCTTCAACACCACCCCTGTGATTCAGGCGCCCGAAAAGGAGCCGGTCACCTAAATATGGGGGTGGCAGCGGTGGCATAGAGGGAGTGACTGGGGAGAGGGATCGGCACACATGCGCCCTTATGGACACACTGCCACTGATAAACACATGCACATACATGCACACTCACATACATACAGTACATACATATACACACAAACATACATACAGTACATACATATACACACACATACAGTACATACATATACACACACATACATATGCATATGCATACACACACACATACATACGCATATACACACACAGTATATACATATATACACACACACACACACAGTATATACATATATACACACACACACACAGTATATACATATATACACACACACACAGTATATACACACACACACAGTATATACATATATACGCACACACAGTATATACATATATACACACACACAGTATATACATATATACACACACACAGTATATACATATATACACACACACAGTATATACATATATACACACACAGTATATACATATATACACACACACAGTATATACATATATACACACACACACAGTATATACATGTATATACACACACACACAGTATATACACACACACACAGTATATACACACACACACAGTATATACAGGGAGTGCAAAATTATTAGGCAAGTTGTATTTTTGAGGATTAATTTTATTATTGAACAACAACCATGTTCTCAATGAACCCAAAAAACTCATTAATATCAAAGCTGAATATTTTTGGAAGTAGTTTTTAGTTTGTTTTTAGTTTTAGCTATTTTAGGGGGATATCTGTGTGTGCAGGTGACTATTACTGTGCATAATTATTAGGCAACTTAACAAAAAACAAATATATACCCATTTCAATTATTTATTTTTACCAGTGAAACCAATATAACATCTCAACATTTACAAATATACATTTCTGACATTCAAAAACAAAACAAAAACAAATCAGTGACCAATATAGCCACCTTTCTTTGCAAGGACACTCAAAAGCCTGCCATCCATGGATTCTATCAGTGTTTTGATCTGTTCACCATCAACATTGCGTGCAGCAGCAACCACAGCCTCCCAGACACTGTTCAGAGAGGTGTACTGTTTTCCCTCCTTGTAAATCTCACATTTGATGATGGACCACAGGTTCTCAATGGGGTTCAGATCAGGTGAACAAGGAGGCCATGTCATTAGTTTTTCTTCTTTTATACCCTTTCTTGCCAGCCACGCTGTGGAGTACTTGGACACGTGTGATGGAACATTGTCCTGCATGAAAATCATGTTTTTCTTGAGGGATGCAGACTTCTTCCTGTACCACTGCTTGAGGAAGGTGTCTTCCAGAAACTGGCAGTAGGACTGGGAGTTGAGCTTGATTCCATCCTCAACCCAAAAAGGCCCCACAAGCTCATCTTTGATGATACCAGCCCAAACCAGTACTCCACCTCCACCTTGCTGGCGTCTGAGTCGGACTGGAGCTCTCTGCCCTTTACCAATCCAGCCACGGGCCCATCCATCTGGCCCATCAAGACTCACTCTCATTGCATCAGTCCATAAAACCTTCGAAAAATCAGTCTTGAGATATTTCTTGGCCCAGTCTTGACGTTTCAGCTTGTGTGTCTTGTTCAGTGGTGGTCGTCTTTCAGCCTTTCTTACCTTGGCCATGTCTCTGAGTATTCCACACCTTGTGCTTTTGGGCACTCCAGTGATGTTGCAGCTCTGAAATATGGCCAAACTGGTGGCAAGTGGCATCTTGGCAGCTGCACGCTTGACTTTTCTCAGTTCATGGGCAGTTATTTTGCGCCTTGGTTTTTCCACACGCTTCTTGCGACCCTGTTGACTATTTTGAATGAAACGCTTGATTGTTCGATGATCACGCTTCAGAAGCTTTGCAATTTTAAGAGTGCTGCATCCCTCTGCAAGATATCTCACTATTTTTGACTTTTCTGAGCCTGTCAAGTCCTTCTTTTGACCCGTTTTGCCAAAGGAAAGGAAGTTGCCCAATAATTATGCACACCTGATATAGGGTGTTGATGTCATTAGACCACACCCCTTCTCATTACAGAGATGTACATCACCTAATATGCTTAATTGGTAGTAGGCTTTCGAGCCTATAGAGCTTGGAGTAAGACAACATGCATAAAGAGGATGATGTGGTCAAAATACTCGTTTGCCTAATAATTCTGCACTCCCTGTACATATATATATACACACACACAGTATATACATACATATATACACACACACAGTATATACATACATATATACACACACACACACACAGTATATACATATATACACACACAGTATATACATATATACACACACACAGTATATACATATATACACACACACACACAGTATATACATATACACACATACAGTAGATAGTCCAAAAAAAACGGGAGACATTTACCTTGGCACTTCCTGCCGGGTACTGCACTCTAGGGGGAGACAAAGAGCACGGCACTCACTACTTTCACTTTTGACAAGCTCCTTCCCTGCACACTGTGCAGCTGATGATCGTGAAACTCATCTCAGCCGCCGCTCCTCCTATCAAAGAGTAGAGGGGGCCCTCAAGGGCCCCCTGCAGCAAGGGGCCCGGTCGCCATGGCGATCTCAGCACCCCTATAATTACGCCACTGGCTGCTGACTTTTAATATTAGGACACTTACCTGTCCTGGAGTCCAGCGCCGTCCGCAGCAGAGGATGAGCGATCGCTCGTCTCTCTGCTGTTCCCCCCTTCATCTACAGTGAGGGAACCAGGCAGTGAAGCGCTGCGGCTTCACTGCCCGGTTCCCTACGGCGCATGCGCGAGTCGCGCTGCGCCCGCCGATTGGCTCCAGCTGTGTGCTGGGAGCAGAGTGTTCCCAGCACACAACGGGGGGGCGACGGGATGTGATGCAATGCCCGTCTTTTGCCCGTGAATGCTGGGCCGGAAGTGGGTGCAGATACCTGTCTATCTGCACCCCCCTCCCCCTGAAAGGTGTCAATTGTGACACCGGAGGGGGGGAGTGTTCGGATCAGCGGATCTTCACTTTAGGGTGGAGATCCGCTTTAAGTACACAATGGGACCAGAGCATGTATGTAAAACGAAAATGTACTTAAAGTGAAACAATACATTTTTTAACTTCTAGGGTGTAGTGGGGGGTCAGGAGCTGTAGTTGAGGTCTCAGGGGCTGTAGTGGGGGTGTCAGGGGCACACTGGAACAGGACGGGCTATGCTCTCTGAGCTTCAGCTTCTTCTACTGCGGCTGCAAAATGTCTGTACAGTACTTGTAAGGCACTTTACATACACTCGCAGGTATGTCCTTACTCGCGAGTGTATGTAAAGTGAGTGTACTTAAAGCGGGGTATGCCTGTAGTAGATCTGGCGGGAAAAAAACACTGTAAATCCGGACGGGAAAATAGAGAGCAGGTTCTTTATTTTCCTGCCGGGATTCCCGACTGTTTTCCTGACGGGAAAACCTGAGAGGAACCATACACACGTCCGGTTTTCCCGGTCAAAAGCTCTCCTGGCAGTTTTCCTAATGGGAAAACCGGACGTGTGTACGAGGCTTGACTCCCATTCGACAGTGCTGGGCCAATCACCAAGCACCATTGCTGTCATGTGAGAGGAAGAAGAGTGAATCACATGCTCCTCTATATAGTACCAAAAATTATGGATTATTTTGTGTAAAAAATGAATGACCTCATGAACCATTTTTCTAAAACAATATACAATTACGGTATATTATATGCTAGTTCATTTCTATTGTGCATATATGTTGGATTATTATTGTTTTATGTAATATTTACATGTTTGCTGTACTATATTTCCATTATTGCATCACACATACAGAGTTGTACTCATGTGACTGTTCATATTTCACTTCAGTCACTCAGCCTCCCTTATCTATAGCTGCTGAGATAAAATCACATTCACATGAATGCACTGTTCTCAACCATGGAAGTCTGAATAGCAGACCTGTATAAAAAGAAAAAAAAATTGAGCCGGCTATACATGGATTAGCCAAATTTTGATCGATGTATGGGTAGGCTGGTTGTTTTTCTCTCTACTGGTCGATTTCTGTACAACCTCCCTATCAGGATTTTTTTCCAATTGATCCATATCGGCAGCTATAGCCAGCAGTGCTGATCAGTGAATTTTGATGGCAGGGAAGTCTTCCCAGTGTTAGAATACAACTCAGCAGGAAGGATTCCCCCATACACATCAAGTGTGTGGATAGGGGAGTCAGGTCATTTTTTTTTTTTTTTTCGTTCAATCTTCTGGTTGAACAAAAACAAAAAAATGAATAAATGTACGGGCTTCCTTAAGCTAGCCATTCAGTGGTAGTATTTCATTTGAAATGTTTGTTTGATTTTTTAATAGCGTGATCAAATTGACGATTATTTTCAAGCACAGAGGAATTCGAACCATGAATGTTACTTTCATTCGAAATCACAAATACCTCAGTCCACAAATTGAATGCAATGAATCTGCAACATTGTTGGCAATCAAATAATTTTTTTTAGGACTTTATACAAAATTTGTATATTCACTGGTGGTATTTTAGAATGTTCTGACAGTACAGTGGAACCTTGGATTACGAGCATAATCCGTTCCAGGAGAATGCTTGTAATCCAAAGCACTTGCATATCAAAGCGAATTTCCCCACAGAAGTCAATGGAAACAAAGATAATTTGTTCCGCATTGACATTTATTGCATGCAATATCACATGTGGCCATAGGTGGGGGGGGTTTCGGAGAGACTCTGAAATACTCGGAAACTGAGTATTTGAGTATTTCCGAATGCTATGGATGGCTCCGAACTGTTCCGTGTGTCACCGGCGCCCCCGCACCTTTGGCCAAATACGGTAATGCATACTGCAGAGGCTTGAATCCTGCTTGTTTTGCAAGACAACACTCGTAAACTGAGTAAGGATTTTTAAAAAAAGTTGCTCGTCTTTCAAAACTCTCATAAACCAAGGTTCCACTGTATATAGCTAACTTAAAGTGACATTAAACACATTTTAAAGTACTTTCAGTAGCTGATTGGATTGTGTGAGAACTAGCATCAAACAATAGAGCTTAACCACTTCAGGTCTGCCCCATAGCTATTTTAACTGCTACAGGGCATCACTTGTGTGCTGGATAACATATATATATATATATATATATATATATATATATATATATATATATATATATATATATACACGTGATCTGGATCTTCTGGGTAGGGGGGACGCATGCGCGCCGGCGGTGGCTGGCTCCCTCTGCGATTACACACAGCGGAAGCCCAGCGGCGGGTTCCATGGACTTGATGTCCGCCAGCACCCACCAATGATCAAGAAGAGAGGCAGAACGGTGCTCTTTAATACAAAACTGATCACTTAAATGTGTTAAAAAACCCTTGTTTTATTTTTATTTTTTAAATAACAAACATACCATACTTACCTCCATTGTGCAGCTTCTGGGGTCACTCTGCGGCTCTCGCGGCCCCTCCTCTTATCAGATAACTCCCTAGGAGAAGCGCTCTCCCAGGGGGTTACCTTGCGGGCGCACTCCCGAGTCCAGCATTTGCGTCCATAGACACAAATGCCATTCTCGTCCCCCACACCATTGGATTTGATTGACAGCAGCGCAGCCATTGGCTCCCGCTGCTGTCAATCAAATCCAATCAAGAGCCGTGTCCACGTGCAGAGAGGGACAGCTAATCTCCGCCAAGGGAAATTCGAGCTCAGGTAAGTAAAACGGGGGGGCTGGTCACTGCCAGAAGTTTTTTCACCTTAATTCACAGGATGCATTAAGGTGAAAAAACATGAGGGTTTACAACCCCTTTAATGTATAGATTAAAAAAAAAAAATTCTAAAGATTAAAATCTCCTATGAAGTGAAACTTATATTTTAAATAGTAATTAACTTTTTTGTCTGGGTGAACATTGCAAGGATTGTAACAAACTTTGTTGCAGATTACCTTTTGTTTTTTTGAAAGAACAACAGTTGTTTGTAGTGAATCTGTATGGGAGTGGTTTTATAATTATCAAACAGCTGTTGCACCTGCAGGGCTCTAATGAGCAAAGTGATAGGGTCTGCATCCCTCTAGATGTGATTTCCAAAAATTGACATTCTTGTTCCAGGGGATGCCCAAAATCTGACTTGTATCTTAGCGCAGACTTCTGGGAAAATCAGTGAGCCAATCACACAAGCAGGAAATTACATTCTCAACCCTGTCCTCAAGTACCTCCAACAGGCCATGTTTTGGGAATTTCTCTTACATAAAATAATTTGAAATACAAAAATCAATAAACACTTAAAAAATCGTACCATCATCCAGAAATTAGATATAGAGACATTGGCTCTCTGGTTTGGTTGGCACCGGCCCAAATAGGGCTAGGTGCCACGGACTAGTTGAGGAGATGGGACAGTCAGGAAAGGGGTTAAATGAGTCTTTCCCCTCTTGAGTTCCCCCCTCCTTCCCCCTCCCTCTGGGAGGGTGGTGCTCTGACAGATAGAGCCAATTAAAGATGCCCAGGGGGAGGTATTTGGGGTGGGCATGTGACCAAGGCTTCAAGGTGGGTTTCCCTCCCACCTTCTTCCTCTTACCCGCAGCAGCCCCCCAGCAAGTGAGCTCCTTACCTTCCTTGGCTGTGTCATGGCTGAAGACCTGCTGGGTTTGATCCGGGAGCGGATGCGGTCCGATGGAGGCTTCCTGGCTCGCATCGCCGCCGACCTGGGGGTGCCTGGACCGTTCCCCTCGCCGTGCCCAACTGTGGATGACCAGGTAAGGGGTCGGCGGGCCCCTCGTAGGGCCACCCGACCGCCTGTAAGGCTGAGTCCCAGTCCCCCTAAGGCTTCACATCGGCGCAGAGGCATCGCTGTATCTGTTGCTGGAAAGGGGGGAGGAAGGGGCGGGGCCAAATCGCGGGTCGACGCGGTAGCCCCGCCCCCTTTCTCTTCTGCTCCTCGTGTGTCTACACAGAGTGTGTGCCTCTCCCCCTCCCTGTACTCCATCATGGGTAATGCTAATGTGCATGTTTCCAGCTCCTCGAGTAGCGAGGAGGCTGGCTTAGCTGCAGACATCCCCTCCGCCCCTGCCCCCACTGTAGATGTCCCTGCTACTGACTTAGCAGTGAATGTGCAAGCCCATCCTGCCCATGCCGCTCGCAACCCCCCCCAGGCACCTGTGGATGCGGATGCTGGGGAAGATATAGTGTGTCCTTCTCTTCACCTGAACACCTCCGCTGTCCCCCCCCATCGCCCACCCCCCCCTCCTGCGAGTTTCAGGAGCGATCGGTCCCGTGGACGGGACATGCGGTCGGACTCCAGGTCCTCTTCGCGTAGTTCTGGGCGTCATGGGCGGTACAGCAGAAGCCGTCGCCGTAGATCCCCTAGGCGTCACAGCAGACCCTCTCGTAGATCCAGATCCTCCCGCTGGGGGTCACCATCCTCCTCTGGCAGCTCCTCCACGAGCCGATCCAGGGGCCGCGAGGGTCGGCTTAGGTCTAGACAGGGTTCATCGAGGCGCTCCAGGCGGCCTTCTCACGCGGACCAGCCGTCCGGCGTGCCTGCTTCCTCTGTGGCTCCCGTGGCCACGACGGTTTCGGTGGCTCCATCTTCAGTGCCGGTTTTCCTTCCGCCTGTTCCTGCATCCGCTCCTTCGGTATTGTCAGCTGCGATACCTCCAGTGATCCCTCCTCCTCCTCCATCTTCGGCAGTAACTGGTGAGTTTGACTTCGCAGGGGCCTGGGGGGCCGGGGGTGGGATGCATGCTTTGGTACCGGCTTTAAAAGCATTATTGTCGCAGCTGGAGCCCGGCTCCCAGGGGGCGGTTACGCCTCCTGCGGGCAGGCGTCCTCCGTCTCCGCCAAGGGCCGGTGTACACAAGGAGTCCTTTTTCTGTGGGATTAGCCCGTTAGGATCACACGTTACTGAAGACATCAAACAAAAAATTTGGGAAAATAAGTACATAGATATATGGTCTTTGGTTTCAGCTGATCAGCATACCATTGATAAGGAGCGCAAGCCCTATACTGACAGGTCTTTTGAGCGTAGGCCACGGGTTGCCAGGACAATGGGTAACTGGTTGCAGGCTTTTGCCGTGCTGGGTGGTATTATGGGGGAAAAACACCCCGAGCGCTGTTCGGAGCTCTTCGTCTATTTGGACTCAGTATACAACGCCTATAAGTCCCATGGCGGCAGCGCTTGGTGGAAATATGACGAAGAGTTCAGAAGACGCTTGGCGTTGCAACCCGAGGTGGGTTGGGGCTGCAAGGCGACGGATGTCTGGCTGCGGCTTATGATGGCGCAGAGGCAGACTCCCTTTCTTGGCGGGGCCGCTGCCTCCTCAGCAAGTCAGCAGGGCGCAGCGGCCACAAAGAGACCCGGAACATGCTGGCTCTTTAACGAGGGTCATTGCAAGTTCTTCGGGTTGTGCAAGTTCAAGCACGAGTGCTCCTCTTGCGGTGGCGCCCACGGGGCAGTTCGCTGCCTCCGCGGTGCAAAACCGGTGCATAGGGGTACAGAGCCTGTTGAAGGGAAAGACGCCGGTGAGCGTGGAAGAGATGCTCCCCTGGCTAGAGCGTTACCCCAATAGGTCGGAGGCTGAGCAGTTGCGCATAGGTTTTTTGTACGGTTTTCTTATCCCCTTCATTCCCTCAGATTCACACCAACTGGCTGGCAATTTGCAATCGGCTGCGCTTTACCCGGATGCCCTGCGGGACAAGGTTAGTAAAGAGGTTAATTTGGGTCGCATTGAGGGTCCGTTTTCATCCCCACCATTTCCTAACTTGAGGGTTTCTCCTTTGGGAGTGGTCCCCAAGAAGGAGAGCGGTAAGTTTCGGTTAATTCACCATTTATCTTATCCCAGGGGCTCATCGGTTAACGACGGCATCTCAAAGGATTAGGCGTCTGTTTCCTATGTCTCCTTCGATAAGGCTGTGTTGTTGGTCCGACGGGCCGGCAGAGGTGCCATGATGGCTAAAACTGACATTGAATCGGCTTTTAGGCTGCTGCCGGTGCACCCGGATTGCTACCACCTTCTGGGTTGCTGTGTGGATGGCCTCTTCTATTATGACACTTGTTTGCCTATGGGCTGCTCCATATCGTGCCACTATTTTGAAATGTTCAGTTCCTTTTTGGAATGGGTGGTACGATGTGCAACGGGTTGTAGATCCATCATTCATTATTTGGATGATTTTCTGATAGTAGCCCCGGCCGAATCTTCTCAGTGTCAATTTTTGCTGGATTTTTTCTGTGCTGTGATGAGCAGGTTCGGGGTTCCGCTTTGCGCAGAAAAAACGGAGGGCCCAATCACCAGGCTGTCCTTTCTGGGCATTGAAATAGATTCCCTTGAGATGGTCTTTCGGTTACCAGCAGATAAGCTCGAAAAGCTATTAGGCTTGGTCGAGGGGTTTTGTGAAGTTCAAAAAGTTACTCTGCGGCAATTGCAGTCGCTATTGGGCCTCCTCGTCTTTGCATGTCGTATCATGCCGATGGGTCGTGTTTTTTCACGCCGGTTGTCTCTGGCCACCAAAGGGGCCAAGAGGCCTGAGCATCGCATCCGACTGACTTGTTCCCTAAAAGCGGACCTGTCAGTGTGGCGGCGTTTTTTGGGCACATACAACGGGCGCACGTGTTTCCTGTCGGTCGAAATAGGCAATCAGGAATTGTCTCTTTTCACTGATGCGGCTGGTTCGGGAGGGTACGGCGCGATTCTCGGGGCGAGCTGGAGCGCGGAATCATGGCCACTAGAGTGGCAGGAGCAGGGGTTATGTCGCAACCTGACTCTCCTTGAGCTTTTTCCCATCGTCGTGGCGGTTGAACTTTGGGGGGAGCAGCTCAGGGACAAAAAGGTATGCTTCTGGACCGACAATAGCAGTGTGGTGCATTGCATCAACGGTCTGTCTTCCTCTTCGCTGCCGGTTCTGGCCCTACTCCGTCATCTGGTGCTCAGATGCCTGGAGTATAATATCTGGTTCAGATCTCATCATGTCCCAGGTGTTGATAACGTTATCGCTGACTTATTGTCTCGTTCTCGTTTCCAGGAGTTCCGGTCTCTTTGCCCGGGTGCGGATCAGGAAGGCCTGCCTTGCCCGAAGTCCCTATGGACCCTGGTGTCAGGACTTTGATGCCCCTCATTGCTGCTTCGGTGACTCCGGCTACCTGGTCCAATCATGGTAAGGCGTGGAATGCCTGGTTGGGGGTGGCGGGCGGCAGGGACGTGGCTTCCTGTGGGAATTTACGTTTTCAGGTTACGGTGGACTATTTGTTGAATTTGGAGCTTTCTGGTTGTTCCACCGCGGTGGCTCAACGCCACATGGGGGGGGTTGGTTTTCACTTAAAGCTGCACGGGTGGCAGGACTGCACGAAGCATTTCGGTATCCTGCAGGCATTAAAGGGTTGGCGGAAAAGGCACGGGAAAAAGGACGCTAGGCGTCCGGTTTCCTTTGCCTTGCTGAACTCCCTTGTCGGGGCTACGGTTACGGTGTGTTCCTCTCCTTACGAAGGGCTTCTTTTTACTACTGCGTTTTGCCTGGCTTTTTTCGGAGCGTTACGGATAAGCGAGCTAGTGGCGTCCGCGACTACGGGTCCTGGGGGCCTTTTCAGGGATGACGTCCTACTGACTAACGGTGTGTTGCAGGTTCGGGTGAGAAGGTCTAAAACGGACCAGCTGGGAAAAGGTTCTTGGTTGCGCCTTGGGGCAGTGGGGGGCACACTTTGTCCAGTTGCAATGGTAACGGAGTTCCTGAAGGTGAGTCCTGTTGGGGAAAAGTTTTTGGTGCATGCTTCGGGGGCCCCCCTTACACGGTACCAGTTCAGTTCGGTTTTCAAACGCTGCCTTGTGGCTGCCGGGTTTTCAGCGAACGATTTTGGCACACATTCATTCAGAATTGGTGCTGCTACGGAAGCGGCTAGAGCCGGGCTAGCAATGGGTGACATTCAAAGAATTGGTCGGTGGAAGTCGGGGTGCTATGCAGGTTATGTTCGCCCGCAATTGCTGCTATAATGAATTTTCCCCCTTTTTCAGGTCCTCGTGCGCCGGTGGTGCACATTCTGGGCCATTCATATATCCATCGGGCCGCGCAGAGGGCCATCTGTCGGCCGGGCGGCAGGTCCCTGGGATTTCCACTGGAGGTTCATTGGAGAGGTATTGGGGGTCTCTCCTGGTCTCGGATATTGATGGAAGCCTTTCAGATTGGCGGAGTATCTCGGTCGCTGGTGGTGTTGGTAATCCATGCAGGGGGGAACGATATTCGCTCCCTGCGGGTTCCGGAGATCATTACCCTAATGAGAATGGATTTGGAGAGAATGGTGTTTCTTTTTTCGGAAATCATGTTGGTTTGGTCCGAAATGGTCCCTCGGGTCACCTGGCAGGAGGATAGGGATGCGGCTGCAATTGAGAGAGCTCGCAGAACAATTAACGGCCGCATGTCCCGGTACGTCAGGGCCAGGTCAGGGGTAGTGGTGAGGCACAGGCAGCTGGAAGGGGACAATAGGCGGCTCATGGGTCAGGATGGGGTCCATCTCAATGATATCGGGCTCGATATCTTTTTGTCTGGCCTTCAGGATGGCATTGAACAGGCCCTTTACATCATGGGTGGGGGTCGGAGCCCAGTTTGAGGGGCTGTGCTCCTCCTGTGGCGGTAATATTAATGAAGGAACGGGGGAAGGCTATTATGCCCGTCGGTTTAGGCCGGCGGCTGGCTGGTTGCTTCCCCCTTGTAATCTTACCATGAGATGGTACTAAAGGTTTACAGATGTTTTATGGTTAAAGAAAAAATAAAGCTGTGGCCGACCCCTACGTCCATTCAAGGATAACATGTTGTCCGAGTCTTTATTTTATGGTTAAGGGGTGAGACGAACACATGGGTACAGGTTAATGGGTTGTTCAGGTAGTCTGGGGACCTCCAGAACCAAAGAAAAAGGGGGGGCCATTGTTGGACTATTGTGGTACTGGTAACAAATATAAAATGTACAAATACACATATAAATAAATAAAAAACAGTTTTATTGAATACAGCATCAATGAAGACGCTACAAGGGGTACAAAATTAAAAAATTAACGACCAACGCAACACCAGTATAGTAATCCCCGGAAGGGGGAGAGGAACAGTGGGTTGAGAGTCATGACAATCATCTTGACTAGTTTTGCGGCTTCAGCCTACACGTAACACATTTTTTTGTATTCAAGTAGGTCCATCCATACATGCGTGCCCCCTGGTCGCCATACGGGACCCTGTGTGGTGGCACCCACCTCACTTGCCTGTGGGGTTTTCTAGACAACTAGTCAAGATGATTTTCTTTGGCTCTCTGGTTTGGGGACCTCAGAACCAATGTCTCTGTATCTTACATAAAATAGATGTCCAAAATACCAGGCCATTGACTCTGATTTAAAGCATCTGTGCAAGAAAACCTGCAAACATGGCCTGTTGGGGGTACTTGAAGACAGGATTGAGAAGCACTGCTGTACATGGTTTGTGTGGAGAATACCTCCAGGTAGCCAAATTGCAGAGCTACAGACTGAAAAGGAAAGGTAATTTTTAATAGCATTGAATTACAGTATGATTTGTGATGCAGCGATTTTTTTTTTTATTTGCATATTTTTCTACCATAAAAGTGAAGTTACCCTTTAAAGGTAATATTAAGAAATAAATTAGGGTACAAAACATACCAAGTAGGATATCTTTATATGTATGTTTTGTAACAGTGACATGCTTCATACACAGAATCCAGCTCACTACGTTCAATAGTCACTCTACCTTTTCTGGTTCCTATATGTAACATTTTATTCTTTCCTACCATTTCACCTATAATTATAAAGATCTGATTTATATGTTTGGAAATGTAAGTAAGCCTGTAGCCTCATCGGGTAATAGCAGATGTATAAATATTCTTATTAATGGTCTTACGTGATGTCATGTTTCAAGTTTCTTTTTTATATTGTTAGGCTCATAATCCTATCATCGCCATGTGCTAATCATTAAACCATATGCTTATTTTTATTCATTAATTTCGCACCTGCAAAGAGTAGGGCTGCAAAGAACATTACGACAGTGATCCAGTGAACCGAAAGGGTTAATGGCCAAGGAAAATGGCGATGACAGAAGCTTTCTTTTTCTTCGCTGTCCTTTGTTTTGTTTGTTTCATATTTTGCTTTCCAGTTCTTAAAGTATTTATCGTGGACCAGGCAGAATTAAACAGATTATGTGGGCCATTAATTTTCCCATGTAAGCTCGATAAAAGCTGGCTTGTTGGAGGCCTGCCCGCTCGATCAGTTTGGGTGGTCTTTCATTTAATGGGCTCTTTACCTGGCACGGCTTAGCGAGCTGTTATATCGTGAGGTTTGGCCTGCGTTCATCACGTCTTCCTTTCAAAACGTGTCCAGGAATAGAGGCTGCTCCTCCAGGAATAACTTCAGTGAGGAATAACGCGCCTATGGAAGGGACTCTCAGGGCGTAGGAGAATTAAGTCCGACTAAGTAGGCCGCCCTGTATTGAACATGTCTCCAGCTAAAACAACGATGTCTCCCAGAGTTGACGTTGGCTGTGGTTGTTCTGGCTTTGGACTAGTCCGTTTTCCATGTACTTAGTTGCACTGGGAGACTTTACATCACTTTGATGCAGAGATGGGGCTCAGCTGCATTATGAAGGAATTATGGCTGCCAAGTTCGAACCAACACTCTCAGCCATGATGATAAGGACAAGCTCTAGCTGTCTGCTGGTGGACAAACATTTTTGTATGTTATTGTGTTACACTGTGTATACCGTGGCAGTTTAGTACATGCTAAAAGGGGTGAATGTTGGACAACTCAGAACCAGATGTGAGATGAATTCATTGTTTGTTTATTGAGAGGACGTTGTGTGTGCATCTCTTATCCTTTGGGTGGAATGTGGAGGGGGGCTCATCAGAGGCCACTCCAAGGACATGGATATTGTACTTGTAGGGTGCTGTACTGGGAGGATAGGTGGAGAAGAGAGACTGAAGGCCCGTACACACGATCTGACTTTTTCGACAACAAGCCTCAGACGGACCTGTTTTTGTAGTTTATCGCTTTTTCATCAGACAAATGTTCGCTGTGAGAACAGACAAACTTTCCGGCAACAAATGTTCGATGGAGCAAATCTGATCATGTGTACACAAGTCCATTAGACTAAAGTCCAAAGTACAAACACGCATGCTCAGAACCAATGCTAAAGATCAGACAACAATAGTTGCCCAAAGGGTGGCGATAAAGAGCAGAAAAACCACGTAGTACGTCTATTACGTCACTACGTTTGTGTTTGTTGGCTGAAAAAGTTCTGCTGCATGCATGCATACCAAGTTCTCGGAGCAAAATACACAAAAAAGTCAGTTGAAAGTCGAGTCGAGTGTATGAGGCTTTAGAGAAGGGGCTTACCAATGCTAGCCATACGCCAGTTGAAAAAATTAACACATGATATTGCCATCATGCAGTGACCGATTTTCGAACAATAAATCATTTTTATTATTGCATTATTTTGGTCTCTATTTTTCTTTTTTCAGGGAACATGCACAGAAACAAATGGGTATATAAAAATTGCCTCTCTTGATGGTTGCATGTTTCTTGTATGGTGTTGCGTGAGCACTACAAAGACACACAATACATAAATATATAGGATGAAAGTCAAATAAAATCAACAATCACTAAAGCTAAATGTGATAGCAACACTACTGCATCCAAATAGTGTATACAAAAAATCAATCAATCAAAATCCCTTGTGTCAAAATATAAATAAACAAAAAAGCAAACAGTGAAGTCCTATATGCCAGTGAAAGCTGTGCTGGGCTGTGGACAGTTGCACCGGGCAGTCTATGGCTGATGTCTGCTGGTGGGTTGAATGATTGTATGGTAGAGAGACTTCACTCTAGATGTTGATGAATACTGGACATCCCCAACTGGTATTGTAGTTCCCTTACCTTCAGGGTGCTATATGTGAGCATATAGTAGGGTCTGTCCAGGTATGGAGATCTTGCTGTCCCGGAAGGGTTCCCTCTGGTGTATGCAGGTGATGGTGCTGTTCCTGGCTCAGCAATCCACAGAGTGATGGTAGTAATAGTGGATATAGATAGGGAAAAAAACGAATCTCCAATGGTGAAGTATATATAAACCAACGTGGGTTTATTGTAGAAAAACAGAAGCCAAAATCAAACAAAATGGGATAAAATCCGACAGACTCAAAAACAGTAATCATCAAAAGAAAAAGAATAGAGACGGAGCGATCGTTCTACCGCCAGTATTCTGTTGGCCTCCGGCTAGTGCGGGTGTCACGTCCCTACGGCGTTACGTCACGTGCCTCGTGACTTCATCAGGGGATACTCTGTGGATTGCTGAGCCAGGAACAGCACCATCACCTGCATACACCAGAGGGAACCCTTCCGGGAGAGCAAGATCTCCATACCTGGACAGACCCTACTATATGCTCACATATAGCACCCTGAAGGTAAGGGAACTACAATACCAGTTGGGGATGTCCAGTATTCATCAACATCTAGAGTGAAGTCTCTCTACCATACAATCATTCAACCCACCAGCAGACATCAGCCATAGACTGCCCGGTGCAACTGTCCACAGCCCAGCACAGCTTTCACTGGCATATAGGACTTCACTGTTTGCTTTTTTGTTTATTTATATTTTGACACAAGGGATTTTGATTGATTGATTTTTTGTATACACTATTTGGATGCAGTAGTGTTGCTATCACATTTAGCTTTAGTGATTGTTGATTTTATTTGACTTTCATCCTATATATTTATGTATTGTGTGTCTTTGTAGTGCTCACGCAACACCATTTGAAGCGCTCATCACTCATTTTATTTATTTTACACCTATTTGTGTTTTGTGGACACTACAGATTGAGCTGCCTTAGATTTTTGGTTGCTATCCAGTTTTTTCACAATTGTGTACTCACAGTAGCGCATTCGATTTTTCTTATCCATGTTTCTTGTATGTACTATTGCTATGCCCTTTGTTTTAACTGTTCGTTGACACAAACCGTTGGCACAAACCGTTTATTGACACAAGCGTTTATCTTAAAGTGCTTGGAAAGTTTTTTTTTTTTTTTTTTAAATAACAAACAGGCTATGCTTACCTGCTCTGTGCAGTGGATTTGCACAGGGTAGCCCGGATCCTCCTCTTCTCTGGTCTCTTTTTGGTGTTTCTGGCCCCTCCCTCCTGTCGAATGACCCCACAGCAAGCAAATTGCTATGGGGCACCCGAGCTGAGCTGCAGCTTTGTGTATCCATTCAGACACAAAGATCCCGTTCAGCACCGCCCCCTCTCCCCCCTGATTGGCTAACTAACTTTGATTGACAGCAGTGGGAGCCAATGACGCTGCTGCTGTGTCTCAGCCAATCAGGAAGGAGAGTCCTGGACAGCCACTGTACTCATGGACATCGCTGGACATAGAAGGGGCTCAAGTATGTATTAGGGGGGCAGAGGGCGGTTGCTACACACAGAAGGCTTTTTATCCTAATGCATAGAATGCATTAAGATAAAAACACCTTTTGCTTTTACAACTACGTTAATGTTTTTTTCACACATGTGCAGTACCAGCGGTTTGTTTTTAAATGGACGAGAAACAATCTATCGTCTGTTCGGCAGAAGCTTTCCAAACTTTTCCTTCAACTTTTTGGCTGAAAAATGTCACAACCGATTATCTATATGGTGTAGTTAGAAAAAGTCCACTGATGTTTCACAAGGTCACCAGGCTCTATCCTATCATCCTTTCTGCTTTGTAAAAGTCTTGATTTTGGACTCTTTTCTGGCACCTTGATAATTTGATCATTTGGAAAAGACATTGACCATATGTGGCGACCTTTTTTCATGACAGTTGTAGATCCTCTCCCCACCCAAAACTTCCCCTTCCCTATGAGGCCTGGAGACAGATGGATGGTTTCTTGATGGAGAGTCACTAGTGGGCAAGTATGCAAGGCACATTAGGGAAGTTTGTGGCTTAGGGTTGTCTGCTAAGCATCTTCCGCTGCTCTCACGAAGTAGCAGTGCGATGGTCCCGTCAAAATATCCTCTTTAGCACATTTATTAAGATCCCTGAATTTAAGATTGCCTTTTCATGTCAAACTGGCTTCAGTATAAATCACACAAATAGGAAACATAATGAAAATACAAAAGACACTGAATTTCAAAAGAGCCGACATCCCTAAACTACGAACGTAGCTAGAAGATATAAATTGGGATAAAATCTTCGGAACAAAGAACACGGAGGAGAGATAGGTTCGCTTAAGAGCATATTAAATAAGGACATTAGCCAGTGCATCTCATTGGGTAATACATTTAAAAGAGTAAACAAAAGTCCTGAATGGCTTAACGTTAAAGGTTGAGGGATCATCATCAGCATTCAAACTTTATAAAGAATGCAACAAGAAATGTAAGGGTGCAATTAGGGCAGCTAAGATAGAATACGAAAGACATAACGAAGGAGAGCACAAAAAAATCCAAAGAAATTCTTTAAGTATGTAAACGGTAAAAAAGGGGAGGATAGACCATATTGGCCCCATAAAGAATAAGAAAGGACATCTGGTTACAAAGGATGGGGAGATAGGGAAGGTATTGAATTTATTCTTCTCCTCAGTCTACACAAGGGAATCGGGGGACTTTAGTAACCAAAACTGCAATGTTTATCCTCGTGACAGGTCACAGGATGCACCCTTATGGCTAACAGAGGGCAGAATTAGAATTAGACTTGGGAAACTTAACATTAATAAATCGCCAGGACCGGATGGCTTGCACCTGGGTACTTAGGGAACTCAGTCGAAAAATTGCCAGACTATTGTTCCTAATTTTTACTGACAGTCTACTGACTTGAATGGTACCGGCGGATTGGAAAAAAACAAATGTAGCACCAATATTTAAAAAGGGCCCAAAATACATCTCTAGGAATTACAGACCAGTTAGCCTAACATCAATAGTATGCAAGCTCTTGGAGAGGGTGATAAGGGACTATATAGATTTTAGTAATGAACACGGTATCTTTAGCAGTAATCAGCATGGATTCATGAAGAATCATTCCTGTCAAACCAATCTATTAACCTTCTATGTGGAGGTGAGCTGCCATCTAGCTAAGGGAAGGCCCATAGACGTGGTGTATCTGGATTTTGCAAAAGCATTTTACACAGTTGCCCATAAACGTTTACTGTACATGGATTAAAACCTGGCTACAAGGGCGAGTTTAGAGGGTGGTGATAAATGGGGAATACTCGGAATGGCCAGGGGTGGGTAGTGGGGTCACCCAGGGTTCTGTGCTGGGACTATTTAATTTTTTCATAAACGACCTGGAGGATGGGGTAAACAGTTCAATATCTGTATTTGCGGATGATACTAAGCTAAGCAGGACAATAACTTCTCCGCAGGATGTGGAAACCTTGCAAGAAGATCTGAACAAATTAATGGGGTGGGCAACTACATAGCAAATGAGGTTTAATGTGGAAAAATGTAAAATAATGCAATTGGGTGGCAAAAATATTAATGCAATCTATATACCTGGTTGGAGAACCTCTAGGGGAATCTATAATGGAAACCTGGGTGTCCTAGTAGATCAGGGGTGCCTAACCAGTGGCCCGGGGGCCACATGTGGCCCGCGGAGCCCTCTGATGTGGCCCACGACCTCCTGCTCTGGGATGCAATTAAATAAAATAGAATACTGTTATTAAAGGTACGTTTATTACTAAAATCACAGTGTTTATATGGGCATATCTGTTCTGCATAAGTTACTGGGCTGCTTTCAAACTGATCCACAGGTGCAGAGAAGTGCACATGCGGGTTACCTGCACTGAGCCATAGACTTCTATTACCTGCAAGTTTTGTGTGCTTTCTGAAAGTGCACCAAACCTACAGGATATAATAGAAGTCTATGGCAAAGTGCAGCTAACCTGTAGGAAAGCCACAGGTTAAGTGTGCTGCACTCACAGTGCGCGTTAACAACTGTGCATTTGTGTTAAAGCAGTCTTTGGCCCCTTTCACGCAGTCAGTCAGACCAAATCGGACTCTCCATTCATCTTTAAGGAGTGGAAGATGTAATGTGTCTGTTTACAAACGCCTACCACCAATCCAATCCGCCCCCAAAAGAAAAAAAGAGTAGAGTGGGCTCCATAGAGCCGAGTGGGCTGCCATCCACTCGTTCCCCTTTTTGTGGCCCGTGACCGGTTACCAAGTCGCTTAAGTGGCCCCTGCTCTTGAAAAGGTTGGGCACCCCTGTAGTAGATGATAGGCTCAACGATGACATGCAATGCCAAGCTGCTGCTAATAAAGCAAACAGAATATTGGCATGCATTAAAAAAAAAAAAAGGGATTAACTCCAGGGATAAAGGGATAATTCTCCCTGTAACGGAATGGCCCGTGACAGACTGAGATATTCCTATGTCTAGGGTCACCTTATGTCCACTAGGGCCATAGGGTGACAAAGAATCATAATTCATATTACAGAAGACATTAATAAGGGACATTAATAATAATTCATGTTTGCAGGATGTCTTCAAATATCAAAAGCTGTTAGCTATGCAATCTGGGCACACATGCTTTTGAAAGGTGTTAATTCAGGTCTACAAGACCAGAGTGAGTCATACCTTTGTATAATATGCTATTGAAATATCTTAAGGTGTTGGCTATTCACTGTAAAGACATTCCGTTGAAGGTGTGGATTGCACCCACTCTCACAAGTCTCTGCCATTGTGTGATAAAGCTGTCTAGAGAAATTATTCAACTAGATGTCTGTGTTACTATTCAAGGTTAATTGAACCCTATTGATGATACGGTGCCGTCATGTCTAGCTACCAATTAAAGAATTATCCTCAGTGAGTGAATAGGGGGGTGGAGATTGCATTGTCCTGTGATAAACTGCATTATGCTTGAGACTGTATAAGAAGCTGAGAAAAATACCAATAAAAATACCAATAAATGGTCATATCTTTGGAAGCAAGAACGGAGCTCTGTCTCGTCTTATTCTGGGAAAGGATATGGATCGTGTATGCAATATTGTCGGAGTGTGTCAGATAAGCTTGTCGTGGTTGGATGGAAAGTCGTAAGCAGTGGTGACCGTTACATTTGGTGGCAGCGGTGGGATGATTCCATCACCAGAAGGACGGCTACAAGGGCACATGACAATGGAGACGGTGTATGAACGGATGAAGCTCTCTTCCCTCATGGACTTACTGGAGAGCCGGGGCAGACCGGCCAGCAACCGTAAGAAAAGGGACATTATCGCAGAACTGGTCGAAATGGATAGAGCTAAAAGGCCCGCCGTAACGGACAGGACACCCGAGGAAGAAAGTTTTGATCGGGCTGTTAACCTAAGACTGGCACGTTATGGTCCTAACCCTCCACCGAAGATCAGGGACCGAGTTATTGCGGCTCTGAATGCCACCTTGCTACAGCGAAGAAGTGCTGCAGCAGCTGAAGTCACAGCAGCACCAGCTAAAGGGAGAGGAGAGGTGCAGATACCAGTCTCCATGGAAGAGGAATTCCAAAGAAGGTTACAAGAGACGCGGATACAGCATAGAGGACCAGTATCAGGGGAGGTCCTGTTGGGATGGTCGGATGTGATTCGGTGCCAACTCTGGAAGGAAGCACTAGCTCGGGAGCAGCAAAACCAAGGAAAGGTCCTGTCCTCCATCTATGCAAGGTACTGGCCGCAGTATGATGTACGAATGCTGTTGTTGGGGAAACAACCAAAGCAGGAGTGGACAGCTGAGTTAAGCAGGCTGATCCGGGCAGAGATGCAGCTGGATGAGAGCTACAGAGCCCTCCGGTGGTATGTAGCCCAAGAGTGTCCGTGGTCAGCGGATGACAGCCCCACAGAAGGCTATGACTATGATGGCCTGGGATTGTTGTATTGGAGGAAGTCCAGTGATCCCGACTTTGGGGATGATCGGGAGTGGCGCTTGGAGGACATAATGGAGCACAGAGAGGAAAAATTTAATATCTCGGGAGGCCACTGGTCACAGGAAGATTTAGAATTTCTGGCCATTCAAGAATGGGAGCTGGAGGTTGCCTACAGACAGCTGCTAGACTTGGCTCAGCAGCAGGGTGGGGCTCCCATTGCCTGGGACTATGAGGAAAGGTCAGATAACTGTGAAATCATGGCTGATGAATCGGCAGTGGAAAATATGGAGATTTTCATCCCTAAAGCCGAAGCGGATGGTGTGGAGTTCCAGAGAGCCGGGGCGGTTGGCCCCTCTCTCCAACAACAAGCCGAGGTGGTAAAGCTTTTACCCCCAGCTGAATCACTGGCAACAGAACAGAGGGTCACGGACCTCTGCTCTCCACTAACGGAAGAGGGGGACCCTGTGGTGGTGGATGGGACTGTGGTCTCCACTCACAGCAACCCAGCGGAAGAGCTGGCAACAGAGCAGAGTGTCATAGGCCTCTGCTCCTCACTAACAGAAGAGGGGGTTCCTGGGGTAGTGGATGGTGTTATCTGAGAGAGGCAGAGGTTGGCGGGGTGAGTAATGCTCAGTTTGGAGCCATTTATTTGGGGTACAGTATGGAGACCAGCATTGGAGGACTGGACCTACTGACGGACTTCGGAGTCAACCCGTTTGGGGTTACCACCTGTGTCCGTCTCCCACCGAAAGGGGAGAGATGTAACGGAATGGCCCGTGACAGACTGAGATATTCTTATGTCTAGGGTCACCTTATGTCCACTAGGGCCATAGGGTGACAAAGAATCATAATTCATATATTACAGAAGACATTAATAAGGGACATTAATAATAATTCATGTTTGCAGGATGTCTTCAAATATCAAAAGCTGTTAGCTATGCAATCTGGGCACACATGCTTTTGAAAGGTGTTAATTCAGGTCTACAAGACCAGAGTGAGTCATACCTTTGTATAATATGCTATTGAAATATCTTAAGGTGTTGGCTATTCACTGTAAAGACATTCCGTTGAAGGTGTGGATTGCACCCACTCTCACAAGACTCTGCCATTGTGTGATAAAGCTTTCTAGAGAACTTATTCAACTAGATGTCTGTTACTATTCAAGGTTAATTGAACCCTATTGATGATACGGTGCCGTCATGTCTAGCTACCAATTAAAGAATTATCCTCAGTGAGTGAATAGGGGGGTGGAGATTGCATTGTCCTGTGATAAACTGCATTATGCTTGAGACTGTATAATAAGCTGAGAAAAATACCAATAAATGGTCATATCTTTGGAAGCAAGAACGGAGCTCTGTCTCGTCCTATTCTGGGAAAGCATATGGATCGTGTATGCAATATTGTCGGAGTGTGTCAGATAAGCTTGTCGTGGTTGGATGGAAAGTCGTAAGCGGTGGTGACCGTTACACTCCCACTCTATAAGACTCTGGTCCGGCCGCACCTGGAGTATGATGTCCAGTTCTAGGCACCAGACCTCAGGAAGGATGTACTGGAAATGAAGGGGGTACAAAAAAGGGCAACAAAGTTACTAAAAGATCTGGAGGACATTAGTTATGAAGAAAGGTTGTGAGCACTGAACTTATTCTCTCTGGAGAAAAGACACTTGAGAGGGGATATGATTTATATTTGCAAATACCATACTGGTGACTAGGGATGAGCTTCAAATTTGAGTAGAACTCATGTTCGACTCGAACATTGCCTGTTCGCCGAACAGCGAACTATTTGGGGTGTTTGCGGCAAGTTCATGTGAACTTTAAAACCCGGTTAAAGTCTATGGGACTCAAACGTTTGAAATCTAAAGTGCTAATTGTAAAGGCTAATATGCAAGTTATTGTAATAAAAAGTGTTTGGGGACCTGGATCCTGCTCCAGGGGACATGTATCAATGCAAAAAAAAGTTTTAAAAACTGCAGTTTTTTTGGCAGCAGTGATTTTAATAATTCCTTTAAGTGAAACAATAAAAGTGAAATATTCCTTTAAATTTCGTACCTAGGGGGGGGGGTGTATAGTATGCCTGTAAAGTAACGCTTGTTTCCCATGCTTACAGAGAAAGGTCATTCATAAAAATAAAAAAATGTGTGGGGGTCCACAGCATTTTTTTTTTAAATTTAGGGTGAAATTCCCCTTAAAATCCATACCAGACCTGAAGGGTCTGGAATGGATATTTGGGGGAACCCCACATCTTTTTTTTTATTTGATGCAGGGTTCCCCTTAATATCCATACCAGACCCTAAGGTGAGTGATTTTAAATTACTTTTTTCCTTCAGAAATTACATTTTGTGCAGGGACAGTTCTAAGCACAGGAAACTAGCACTACTTTACAGGCATACTATATACCCCCCTAGGTACGAAATTTAAAGGAATATTTCAATTTTATTGTTTTACTTTAAACATCATTAAAATCACTTCTCCTGAAAAAACGGACGTTTTTTTAAACTTTTTTTGCATCGATACATGTCTCCTGGGGCAGGACCCAGGTCCCCAAACACTTTTTAGGACAATAACTTGCATATTAGCCTTTAAAATGAGTACTTTAGATTTCAAACGTTCGAGTCCCATAGACTTTAACAGGGTTGTAAAGTTCACACAAACTTTTGGTCTGTTCGCAGGTTCTGGTGCGAACCGAACCCAGTGGTGGTCGGCTCATCCCTACTAGTGACTCCACAATAGGGTTAAAACTTTTTCGTGAAAAGGAGTTCAACAAGACACGTGGCCACTCATTAAAATTAGAAGAAAATAAGTTTACGTAGTGTAAGGTTAGAGGGTTCTTTTTACTGTAAGAGCGGCAAGGATGTGGAATTCCCTCCACAGGCGGTGGTCTCAGCGGGGGGGCATCGATAGTTTAATAATATGTAATACTGACATATAATTCCACACATAGGTTGGATTTGATGGACTTGTGTCTTTTTTTAACCTCTCCTACTATGTACCTTTACTTATGATTAAAAACAGCACTAGATAAAAATCATCTTCAGGTAGAGTTGCCTTTAAATGTTATAAAACAAAAGTGCTGCCCTTTTGTATTCAGTTTCTAAATGTACTCCTGTTTGGATGCATTTAGGTGAACCTATGCTTTGGCCATGTAGGGCAATGCAGTGGGTTCTCTTTGGCCCCATTGTAGTTTATTTTTATTTTTTTCCCCCATGTAAAATTTTATTAAGCATTTTATATTTTTATTTTACTCTCCTGCTCTTTAATAACCTGCTGGAAGTTTATAGACCAATGAGGACTTATTCCTCACCTTTTATGAGCCTTCTTAGCAGCCAATCGCTCAACTTAAGTACTATCCCATGGAAGGAAGGGGAATCACATGCCACATACATGAAGTACCGTGCATGTTTCACTTTGCATGAACAAAGCACAATTTCCCTTTAAAAACCTACACATTTCCAAAGTTTTAAAACTTACTCTGAAGACAATTTTTTTAATGCAATTATTTTTACATCTGTCTGTAATAACCAAATATTCAATTATCTAAGGAAACCTGGCATCTTCCAATATTTTTCATGCTATTTCATTCCTACAGCTTGCAGGGTGTTTTTGCTGTGTGTGGCGGTGGCAATGGTTGCTTTGGAATTAAACTTCTCTTTAGCCTTATAATTTCCTAACTGAAAGTGAGAGCTGGCTCGAAATCCATCTTCTGCGGTACCTCAATATGCCTCACTCAGCTCCAACTGAAGTCCTTGGCAGTACTCTTTGGGATCAACAGACAAAGAGCTTGTTATTGGCTGTTGGTTATTAGTTATGGCCCATTTATGGGGTGCCCACCAGCGGAGACTAATTAAGGTACTGAAGGTCTATTCTGACCATGTTCCCTTTTTCTGATCTGTGGGTCAGACGTTGGGCAGTAGACCAAACACTATTTTTTTTTTTTCCTTCGGCTTTGGAAGTTTCTGCTGAGAAAAGCAAAGACTGTCTTTTATAATCCTGAAACCAGCACTTAAACCAAGGTGGAAAATAATGTTTTTCTGACCACGTACGGCGGCTTGGAGCTTGCCCGGGTGGGAGGGGGATGTTTGCAAAGAAATTGTGTCTAGTACAGCCAGGGAATCTTGGACTGACACCTAAAGCGTGAGAGAGCTGAGAACTCAAAATGGTTTTCCGCTCATAACAGGTTGGAAAGGAATTTGGAGGACAGTGAACCTAAAGAGAACCTACATTTATTTAAAAATGAAATCTAAACAATTGTAAAAAATCCTGCAACACTACATTAATACAAGGTTAATAAAGCCATGAAAAATGTACCTGTGTAAGAAAAAAATGGCAGCAAAATTAAATGATACAGTTTGGAAATGTGAGAACATACAGTATGGTCTCCCTGGTTGGAGTTCTATATTCTTTTTAGCTTTGACAGGTCTTTATTACATTTATAGGGTTATATCATTGATGGTATCGCTTTCACATGGGTCCTGGACCCCAACCTCCCCCCCCCCTTTTTTTTCCATTTAAGTCTATAATATTAGTGCTTTCCTTGTTAAATGGGAATTTAGAAAATACACGTTGCGATCATATCCACCATTTACTTGCTACGCTGTACTACTTTCCCCACTTGGTGATTCCATGCTAAATCACAAGGAGGTTTTTAGGGAGTTTACAATGATTCTTTCTTATTTTCTACATATTGCCACCTATCTATTGGAGCTCTGCGTCATATTTTGGATACGCTGTATTCATTTTTGTCATCTCAGTATGTGAATCGCTCTCAACTGTATTTCCTCTATTGATAGTGTTCTCAATAATATATAACAAGTGGATTTCTACTGTGTGTATATATATATATATATATATATATATATATATATATATATATATATATCTTTTCACATTATGCTATATGGTAATGTCTTTCTTTCTTTTTTGTGCTGCTAAAACTTTTGCCTTTTACTTTGAAGCTGGCATTAATAGTGCAATTTATGTACTCAATGAATTCATGTTTTTTTATTGAATTTTATTAAATTGAATTACACTTCATAGCATTCTTTCCTTGTCAGAGCCAATTCATTATGGATATGTGGCTTTTGTAATGGGGAAATGCATGGCATATGGGGGATTTTAAAGTAGTTCTAAAGCCTAAAGGGTTTTAAATTAATGTATTCTCTGCATTAAGGAAAACCCTTCAGCATGCAGCTCCCAGCCCCCCTCCCCCTTTTACTTATCTGAGCCAGATCTTGATCCAGCAATGTGTACGAGAGCTCTCTCAGCTTTTTCACTCCTCATTGGCTCAGAGACAGCAGCGGGAGTTGTTGGCCAGGGTAAGAGGACACTCAAGAGGTGGGTCTTTTCTTCACACATCCCCCCTTATTTACTTTGAGCAAATGCGTGAAGGTGTCTTCTCTTTGCATATATCTTGGGCTTAAGTGGACTTAAGTGTCTTAAAGAAAAAAAAGATCACCTCATCTCATCTTTCTCATCAAAGACTGACATGATCATATAAGGACTTTCTTAAATAAGGACATTGTTTGAAATCTGTTTACAGTTTTACATTTCGTTTTTTATGTCCAGCGCTGCCTGGTTAATTTTGTTACATTGTCTGATCTAAGATTTTCAGGTTTCATTATTTACCTTGCAATTGTATATAATATATATAAGAAAACCTCCTCTAATGGAGACTGATGTCCATTCAGATAAAAGATGAAAAATACAGTCGTACTTTGACATGTGTAGTGTTTGACTGGTTCTGTTATCCCTAAAGCATCCTGGAAGCTTGACAAAAGTCTTAAGTGTATGGATGTATGCGTTTGTTGATTTTCATAAATTGGTTCTTCTAATTTCCCGTGATGACAGTATCTGCACATAGAAAACAAAGGCTCTATAAAATGTGTGTCTGGGACAAGAGCGCTGAGCAAGGGATGGAGAAGTGATGAACCTGCATTTTAGGTGCCTGGATTATCCAAATATAGATACCACAAACTCAACACAATGGGAAGATTTATTACTAAAACTCTCATACAAAACCAGATCATCATATTTAGGGTCCATTCACACCTCTCCAAAGTGATACACTGCAGGAATGCATGTATGAACATGATACTGCAACACACATTAACACATGATGCCTGCAGAAACGTGTTGTGCCATTCATTGTCAAAGACACTCCAAAGGATTAACCCAATGCACCTTTGAAGAACATACATTGCAGCATACCACAATGCACAATGATGCACCTACCATGTGTTGCTGTGCACTGCATCTGAAAAAAAACAGTGCATGTTCAATTCTTATTTGTTCTTGACAGCCATTATTATTTTAAATAAAAAACAATGATAGTTGGACACTTATAGATCCCAAACAAAATAATGGCACACTGACACATGGGGTCCCAGAACTATGACATATTCACTGGTGTTCTAGAATAATGATACAGTGACATAGGGATCTCAGAATAATGACACGTCAATGCTCAGTGTCCCAAAACAATGAAATGCTGACAGTTCCAAACAATGACATACAGACACTTGAGGGTCCTCTGGGCTGCAGTGTCCGTGAAGCCAGAACTGGCAGCTTGAAATCTTACTGAAGATGCTCTTCTGCAGCAGCCCCTCTCTAATACTCTGTAGATGAGGAATAGAGCATTTGGGGTGGGAGGAGAGGTCTGTGCTTAAAGTGGAAGGGGGGGGGGGTTGTCCTGAAATATGCACTGCTGAACTCTGCACCCTGTGTATAGCATATTCCTAAACTCTGCATCCTGTGTCTAACAGACTCCTGAACACTGCATCCTGTGTATAGTGCACCCTGGAACTCTGCACCCTGTGTATAACACACTTCTAAACTCTGCTCCCTGGTGGCATCCCTTGATGCCAAAAAAGCCTTTGATTCGGTGAAGTGGGAGTTCCTGTGGGGTGTTCTTAGGCAGTTCGTTTTTGGGCTGAATTGTATGACATGGTTGAGGATGCTTTATGCTGGCCGCAGGGCTAGAGTCCGTACGAATGGCGCACTCTCCGAAGCTTTTCTCTTGGGCCGGGGCACCCGCAAGGGCTGCCCGCTATCGCCGGGACCATTTGCTCTGGCAGTCGAGCCCCTTGCCATTGCTCTGAGGGCTGAGGCCGGGGGTCAGGCGCATAGCATTAGGGGACAAAGAAGAAAAGGTGTCCCTTTACGCGGACGACACCCTACTTTATCTTGCGGATGCCTCACAATCACTACGGCGAGCACTAGACCTGTTTGAGGAATTTGGCTGGTTTTCGGGCATCCGCATAAACTGGGGCAAGTCCGTTCTCTTCCCATTGCACCCCTCGTTTTCCAAGGGTGGATACGGGTACCCCTCTTCAGTGGGTGGATGTCTTTACCTATCTAGGAATTCAGATTAGTAACACCACACATGAATTCATAGAGAGAAATGTGCAGCCTCTCCTTTCCCATCTTGCTGTCAAATGCACAGCCTGGCGCACCCTCCCGCTGAGGGTTAACCTGCTCAAGATGGTGTTCCTTCCTAAATTTTGATATTTCTTTCGTAATACCACTTCCCACATTCCCAGATCCTTTTTCAGACGACTAGAGGGGGTGCTGACCTCTTTCATCTGGGCCAGGAGGACGCCTAGGGTGGCAAGACAGTTACTGTATCTCCCCTTGTCGGGAGGTGGGCTGGCTCTCCCAAACTTTTGGTTGTATTATTGGGCGGCCATCCTAGTCACGGTACGCTGGTGGTTCTCCCACTCCAGACAGAATCCGAGACTTGAGGCGGCCATACTGGGGTCATAGGCTGCATTGACTAATCTAGTGTACAGGGGTCCCAACGCCCACCATCCCTTGACATCTCCCATGAAGACGACTGTTGGAGTGTGGCGGGCGGCCAGGGCTATTTATGCCAAGCCAAATTGTATCTCCCTACACACACCGCTGTGGGGTAACCCCAACCTGCCCTACCTCTATGACTTACCTGATCCCTCACAGTGAGCCAAACGAGGGATCACCACCCTCAAACATGTCATAGCAAACAGTGGGATTAAGCCCTTGTCAGGCTGTGTACTCACCGAAGCCGAGATGCCGAGGGTGGCCCACCGTTGCGACCCGGCGCCGACCGTCCCCTGGAGTTGCGACAGGGGAGGCAAGCCCCGGGAGGCACCAGCGCCAGTGAGGTCTGGGTTGGTAGCCGGGATCCTGGTGCAGACTGGAACGGAAGCTCCTCCTGATGGCGGTAAGCAGAGCAGGCAGCCGAGGAGCCACAAGACAGGTGCAAGGCAGGTAATGGAAGCTGTACTGAAAGACTGTGGAGCAGGTAACTGGAGGGGTACCGGGCAGGTGCAGGCGGATCAGACTGAGAACAAGTCCGGAGAGCAAGCCGAGGTTCAGGGGTTGGAGAGGTCAACAAGTTCAAAGCCAAGCCAGAGGTCAGGGATTATAGAAGACAGCGTATCCAGGAACAAGAGCCAAGGTCAACTTCAGGAGAGTCGTATGGAAATCCGGGTCAAAGGTTCAGGTAATCGGCAGAGAGTCCAAGCACAAGCTGAAGACAAACCAGCAACCTGCCATAAGACAGGGGCTGGTTTAAATAGCCTGGTCAAGCCTCTGATTGGTTCCCGGAAGGTGCGCGCCCGTGCGCGCGCCCATGTGCACGTTGCGTCGTCAGACCGCGCATGCGCACGCCTTTCCCGCACGGGTACACGCCGGAGCGCCGCTCTATTGCGCATGTGCGAGGATCGGAAGACGGGCCTGGATCCCTGACAGCCCTTCCCTGAATTGAGACGACAGTTTTCCCTCCCCAATTCATTTGAGTTTAAATATTACCAGATGAGGCATGCGATGAGGGCCCAATTCTCAGACACACTGACTCTGGAACCTGACTCAATCGAGCGGCTGCTGACGTCGAGCCGGATGGGGAAGCCCCTTTCCACTCTGTACCTGTACTTGATGGTTGGCTACGCTGTTAAACTCACCCGTGTAATGAATAAATGGAAGGTGGACATCCCGACATTTGGGGAGGAGGAATGGGAGGAATACATCTCCACCTACATCCCATCCATGATAGCAGCCAAGGACAGATTCCTCCAGCTCAAATTCCTACATAGGGCATATTTCACTCCTCACAGAATGGCCAGCATATACCCACATCTGGATCCGAAATGTCCCTTATGTGGGATCATGGAGGGGATGTTCTGGCACATGGTTTGAGATTGCCTGAAGCTCAGGCCATATTGGGAGGGGGTAGCAGGGAAGCTTAGTGACATAAGAGGGACCAGGGTACCGCTGGACCCATGGTGCTCCTCCTAAGTCACCTGGGTGAGGTGGAGGGAGACAGATATAATAAGCTATGTAATACATTCTCGCTGTTTTATGCTAGAAGGGAGATAATGCTCCGATGGAAGTCGGAAGGCGGTAGTTCCTGGAGGAAGGCGGTGGACTCGGCTTTACCCCTTTATAAACTCACGTATGATAGTAGGCAATGCTAAATACGACAAGGTCTGGTCGGCTTAAGTGGGTGCGCACGGATAGGGAAGTGGGGGGACTAAGATGGATTTTCCTCCCCGCCCTGCCTGGGGGGTCTGTTGCCCCCTCCCCTCTCTGCGTGGGCGCCGCCTGTTTCTGCCGACAGGGGTGTTAGTTTTAAGGCACGACTTCTTAGATACATGAGGATTTAGCACGGGGCGACAGTTGTTTACCCTATTGTACTCGAGGGTGGGCTTTAGTTGGCATTGCACCTGGAAGTTATCGGTTGAGGTATATCAGGGCGAAAGAGCTGTGAACTTGTACTTTGTTCATTTTTATTTTTTCAACAAACACATTTGGAATGCTTTTTTCTGTCCGATACTGTACGCCCGATTGTCAACTACTGCATATCTTGTAATGCTGTTTTGTTAATAAAATACCTTATTGCAAAAAAAAAAAAATCTGTGTATAGTGCACTCCTGGACTCTGCACCCTGTGTATAGTGCACTCCTGAACTCTGCACCCTGTGTATAGTGCACTCCTGAACTCTGCACCCTGTGTATAGTGCACTCCTGAACTCTGCACCCTGTGTATAGTGCACTCCTGAACTCTGCACCCTGTGTACAGCGCACTCCTGAACTCTGCACCCTGTGTACAGCGCACTGCAGAACTCTGCACCCTGTGTACAGCGCACTGCAGAACTCTGCACCCTGTGTACAGCGCACTGCAGAACTCTGCACCCTGTGTACAGCGCACTGCAGAACTCTGCACCTTCTGTATAGCGCACTGCAGAACTCTGCAACCTGTGTACAGCGCACTGCAGAACTCTGCACCTTCTGTATAGCGCACTGCAAAACTCTGCACCCTGTGTATAGTGCACTGCGGAACTCTGCACCTTCTTTACAGCACACCCCTGAACCCTGCACCCTGTGTATAGTGCATTCCTGAACTCTGCACCCTGTATATAGTGCACTGCAGAAATCTGCACCCTGTGTATAATGAAATCCTAAACTCTGCTCCCTATGTATAATGTAGCGCAGAACTCTGCACTCTATGTAAAGCGCAGTGTATTCCCGAACCTTGCACTCTATACAAAGCACACTCTTAAACCCTGCACTCTGTACATGGCAGGGGTGGATCCAGAGTCTAGTTTCGGGTGGGGTACTGGCAGAAATTTTTTTGCAGCCAATTTATCAAATGGCTGTTGTTGGCACTTCAATCATTCTTGCACCATGGTTGTTATGGTGTCAGGGTATTGAAACACATTATTTCTATTATTAAATTGTTATATAAAATGAAATGATTAAACTCACCATAATGCAGAATCAGTGGGAGCCCTGAGTGTGTCACTTGCCACCATCACCTGCCACCAGATGCGGATTGTCACTTGCCACATCACCAGCCACACGTTGCGGATTGTCACTTGCCACATCACCTGGTACATGTTGCGGATTGTCACTTGCCACATCGCCTGTCACCAGATGCAGATTGTCACTTGCCACGTGTTGCATATTTTCACTTGCCACGTTGCCTGTCACAAGATGCAGATTGTCACTTGCCACACATTGCGGATTGTCACTTGCTACGTCACCTGGCACCAGATGCAGATTGTCACTTGCCACGTCACCTGCCACAATTTGCGGATTGTCACTTGCCACACGTTGAGGATTGTCACTTGCCTGCTAAGGTGGGTATTGTCACTTCCTGTGTCCCAAAATGAAGTCAGGCTATCCATGAAGTATAATTTAAAGCTCTGTGACCTACTTAAAGGGGGTGCAAGACTTAACTTTTCTGACACATATTGGCCGCAAATCTGTGAAAGTAGTTGTGATGCTTCAGTCCTTGGTAAAGGAGTTATCATATCACTGTTCCAAACTCAGGCAGCAGAGAGATGATGTCATCTCTCTGCTCCCCAGCCCACCAGCCCGCTGATTGTCCAGCCGCCCACTCAACTCCCAACTGGCTCACCCACCGAGCTGTCCGCTGCTCACCCGCCGGGCTGCCTGCCCGCTCACTCACCTCACCCGCTAATTGGGCTGCAACTAATTTCTGGGGTGGAGGGTGATTACCCTGTTGCCCCCCGGTACGCAGTGTGCTCTAGACTCTGCACTCTGTATGCAGTGCACTACTGAACCCTGTACTCTGTGCATAGCGCACTCCTGAATCCTGCAGTCTGTATATAGACCCTGCACTGTTTGACCGTCCCAGTGCATTTTGGCTACACCTCCCATTTAATCGGCTATCTTTGCTCATTCAGGTCTTCCTGCCCCAAAAGTGTAGCCATATTGATGGCATGTGGTGCGAGCATGGTTGAGTTCTCTGAGAAAAAGTTCTGTATAAAAACTAATGCAAATTTGTCATTCTAATTTTGCTGTCCTAGGCATAGGCCCACGGGTGCCACTATGGTGAACACAATCCTGACTAAGTGAACCTTTTAAAATTTACTGTTTGTCGATCACACGCCGCCATCGAACTCCTCCAATATTAGAGCCTCAGACAGTAAAAACATTGCACTTTATATGGTATATTAAGCATATATTTCAACCTCACATTTTGCATGCCTGTTTTCTATGCAAGATGTATATTTTAGTATTAAATTCAGTGTATTATATGGCTCAAACCCGTCTTGTTTTTATCTGACTGTTTTAATTCAGCAAAACACATATTGTGAGTTCAAGCGTCTCAAAAATCTTGTTAATAAAAAAGTTGCAGAGCCAAAACCCACAAAAAATAAATTCTTTCTTGGTTTCTGGCAGAAGGATTATTTTTTTATTTATAGACGCTGGACTTCACGCCTGTTCAGAGGTGGTGGCAGAAATTTGTGTTTGTGAAAAACGGCCCACCTCTTTGGACTGAATAATAGAGCCGTTGATGAATCTCACACCAGTACTGGGAGCGGCTTTGTTCCCATAATCCTTTGCATGGCTGATCTGGTTTGATTTTAATACTTAGGGTGGGTACATGTTGGGGATCTTATGAGAGTAAATAACATTTAAATTATTTTTCTGCTTTATTTCTCATCTGGTTGACAGTTTCGTTAAAATTTTCTAGGTTTTTCCAGAGATATGGCATTATATATATATATATATATATATATATATATATATACACACACACACTATATATATATAGTATATATAGTTTTCCAGAGATATGGCATTATTATATATACTGTATATATATATATATATATATATATATATATATATACACTGTATATATATACACACACACTCCCCCATTGATCAGACTGCCCCCTAGAGGACTGGATCACGTACTGGATCAGTCAGTTAGACAGTCAGTCAGGTAGCGGATTAGCAGTAGGAGCCCCCATCGGCACTCGCTCCTAGGAGTAGGAGCGTGCTGCCTTAGCTCTAGGCAGGTGCAGGCAGCAGGCAGGCAGGGTCTCTCCTAGTCCAGCCCAGCTCCAGCCTCAGCTCCTACCCACATCTGGATCCGGATGTCTTCCAGCCTTTCTCCAGCAGACTTCGCCTCCTTTGAGCACCATCTGGCAGGTAACACCTGCCTGCCCCCCCCCCCCCGGGATCAAGGGCAGCCGTCCTTTTCAGGACAAGCCGCAGCTCTCTTAAGCCAGGAATCAGCCCACCCTCACCACGGACCAAACCGAGGCACCCCCCCTCGCCACCCCCCCCGCAGCGGATTCCCATCTTTTCCGGCGGTCCGCGCTGGCCTACGTTAGGTCCGCGGCAGCCGCAGCCCAGGAAAGACCGCGGCTTCAACCGCGCCTACCGGCGCACCGCAACAGCGCTCTGGATCACCCCCAGATTCGCCCAGCATACCCTCCTCACCCCTGGAAGGCCCCATCCACCCCCGAATTAACCCAACCAGCCCCTCTCTGGTGTTTCCAGCCAGTTGATAGCTCCCCGGCCTGGGCCCTCTGTCGGCGGCCATCTTGGTACACCCCCCCAGCATCAGAAATACCTTTCACCCCATCCCCTCACAACTTATTAGCATTTGATCGAGAGTTTGTACCGATCGCCTCTTAGGGATCAGGAAGGAATTTTTTTCCCTGCCCAGCACATTGGCTTAGCTCGGCCTGTTTTTTTTTGCCTTCCTCTGGACCAAAAAATAAAAGCTGGGAGAGAGGATTCAAGGAATCTTCTCCCCACCGCCATCTGACCATCAACTCCCCCCCCCCCCCAGTGACGGACCACCATGGCTAATCGGCAGTACTCTGCAGAAACCATTTGGGGCCTGAGGCAATTTGCCACTATACTACCAGCCGTCACCAAAAAGGCCCTAAGAATTGAGCAACTTTTGAGGATTGATCGACTATCAAAAAAATTAGTCGCCCACCTCAACCCAAGCACATATCATGTGCTTTGATCAATACTAGATCGGCAGTAAGACACCGATTAGAAATCCATGATTTCATTCTACAACACGATTTAGACTGCCTCTTCATTACAGAGAGCTGGCTCACAGCCGACTGTAACACCATTCTAGGAGAACTGGTGCCAGAAAACTACTGTATTATCACGGAAAACAGAATAGGGCAAAGAGGAGGAGGCCTGGCGGTGATCCACAAGACTCAATCTCTGGGCCAACTCCTCACAGGATCCCGTGGCCAACGCCTGTATTGACCACCTGGAAGGACTAGGACTACAGCAACTAGTATATGGGCCCACACACGCTTCAGGTCACACACTCGACCTAATTTTCAGACAAAATCTGAAAATAAGTATTTTGGAAAATGAACCGTTGCCATGGACAGATCACCATGCAATCAAATTCATAATTTCCAAAACTCCCCCATTGATAAAAAACACCCAAGCCGGTGGCAACACACTGGACTAGATCTCAGAAGAAGCTCCATTCGGAACTCTTCAAATCTACCTTGGAAAATAAAATTAAAACAATTCAACCATTTCGAACAGCCTCAGATACACTGGATGCCATAAATGCGGCCCTACTACAGTCAGCAGACTTAGTAGCGCCGAAATGCAAAGCCACTATCAGGAAAAGCAAGGCCGGCTGGTTCAACAACCAGCTGTCGCTACTGAAGCAAGAGCGCAGAAGGTCAGAAGCCGTCTGGAAAAGAAGCGCTTCTGAGGAGAACCTCTCCACCTACAAAGGAGCAACAAGAAAATACCACAAAGAAATCTTCAAAGCCAAGAAAAATTATTTTTCCAAGGCTATCAACAGCGCCCTAAACCGCTCCCGTGAACTCTTCAAGCTGGTCACGCAGACCATGAATCCACGCTGTCTTGAAGCCCCCAATTCAAATACCCAAGAATTTTGAAATGAACTGTCGGATTTCTTCATCAATAAAATTGAGAGAATCCAGGAAAGCATTCAGCAAAACAATACCGCCCTCAACCCCTCCCCCGAACAACCACACAACACCCATAGAAACTTTCTACAACCAAGAAAGTTCACTCTGGAACCCATCTCCATCGATGACACAGAAAATATCATTGGCGCAACAGCACATCGCCTAATGATATCATACCCATCAAACTGCTGAAGGAATGTGCCGACATCCTGGCACCTCCCATCACACAGCTTATAAATCAGTCATTTAAGGAAGGCATAGTGCCTTCCCTACTGAAAGAGGGCACAATACAGCCCATCTTGAAGAAACCCACCCTGGACCCCAAGGACCCAACTCACCGCCGTCCCATTACAATGCTAAACGTTTTCTCCAAGGTAATGGAGAAAGTAGTGGTACAGCAGCTGCAACAGCATCTAGATACCCACAATCTACTTGATCCATTCCAATCAGGCTTCCGTCCCGGACATGGGACAGAAACAGCATTGCTCAAAATATGGGACGACGCTCTAGAGGCCACAGACGAAGGAGAATCTTGTCTCCTGGTTCTGCTGGACCTAAACGCAGCCTTTGACACGGTAGACCACAAACTTTTACTGACTCGGCTGGCTGAGGTAGCCAGAGTCACAGATGGTGATTTACCATGGTTTTCCTCTTTTTTGGAAAACCGATCACAAAACAGTGAAATTGGGACCCTTCACTTCTGAAAAATGCACGGTGTCATGTGTCCCTCAAGGATCACCCCTGTCACCGGTGCTCTTTAAAATCTATCTTCGCCCACTTTTTGAAATCATCAGTGGACAACAACTACTTTATCACTCATATGCAGACGACACGCAACTATATTTTCGCATCTGCAATAAAAAGGATCATCATCGCAGTTTAGAGAATTGTCTCTCTTTGATAGAAAACTGGATGACTAATGCCGCGTACACACGGTCGTTTTTGCGATGAAAAAAAACGACGTTTTTTAAAACGTCATTTAAATTGATCGTGTGTGGGCAAAACGTCGTTTTTTGTCTTCACCGTGTGTAGCAAAAACGTCGTTCAAAACGACGTTTTTCAACCCGCGCATGCCCAGAAGCTAGTTATGAAGCGAGCTTCAATGGAAAAGAGTGGTGAACGTAACCTTGCTTTGTATGCAAAATTGTCTTTGAAAAGTGACGTTTCAAAAACGTTGTTTTTTACTTCACAGAAAACGTTGTTTTTTTCATCGCAAAAAACGACCGTGTGTACGCGGCATAAGAGTTATCTCAAACTCAACAATTCTAGAACAGAACTTCTTCTGTTTCACGCCAGTCGTAAGAGTCAACTGGCAACAACCTGGACACCTCCGCCCATTTTTGGCCAGATCATCACCCGAGCTCCAAAGTCAAAAGTCTTGGGGTCATCTTTGACACCTACATGACAATGGACGCACAAATAGGGTCAGTAGTCAGCGGATCTCACCATCTGCTGCGCCTACTACGGAGACTTATTCCATTTATTCCCAAAGAAGACGTAGCAGTCGTGGTGGGAACAATTGTGAACTCCAGACTGGACTATGCAAATGCCCTTTACCTGGGACTCCCCAAGTACCAAATCGCTCGTCTGCAGATCGTTCAAAATACGGCCGCCAGATTTGTGACTGGGAAAAAACCCTGGAAGTCAATCTCACCGTCACGAAGATCTCTTCATTGGTTGCCAGTAAAAGACAGAATTGCTTTTAAAGCACTCTGTCTGATTCATAAGTGCATCCATGGGAATGCCCCGCAATATCTTTGCGAAAAAATAGAAACTCACAATTCCAATCGCGTTCTGCGATCCACCGACCAAAATTTGGTCAAGGTACCCAAAGCCAGATACAAGTCCAAAGGAGAAAGAAGGTTTGCTTTCCAAGGTCCCAGACTATGGAACGCTTTACCAACCAGCATTCCGTTGGAGGAAAACCACCCGACCTTCAGAAGACAGATAAAACTCTGCTCTTTTGATGTCAAGAGAGACAGGAACAACGAGCGCCCAAAAGCGATTCAGTTCGCATGTGTCGCGCCATATAAGTTTTTCATTTATTCACACACTATATATAAAATCGCTCACCCCCCGAAGAAGCCGCTGGTTTGTTTTGGGATCGGCGTATTTAAGTTACCCTGCAATGTGTCTAGGAGTGATGGCAGTGATGAGAGCAGTGACAGGATGTCCAGGCAATTGGTTGACGTTTTCAATGCTTTTATTTCCTGGTTCAACACGACCAACAGTCAACTTGAGGTAGACAGGATAGGTTGGTGAAAAGAAGAGCTTGAGGCCGGATTCACACCTATGCGAATTGGTTGCAGCTTAAACCGCATCTAATACGCAGAACATATCTAAATACATTGTTTTCAATGAGGCTGGTTCACATATGTGCGATGCATTCGCACTGCGCTTTGCAGAAAAAACGTGTGCGGATTTTATGCCTTGCGGTGCGGCTCAGGTGCGAATTCAGTCCCATTATCTTCTATGGGTACGCAGCTGATTCGCAGATGTGTTCAGTTCTCTTCAGGAATTTCTCTCATTTAGTTCAATACACTTCTCCCCCACTCTCCTCTCACCCGTAACTTCTCACAGGTCTCCAAATTCGCAGCTAAAACTTGCTAATCTGCTGAACAATTCTCTTATCTTTGCAGAGAGATTACAGAGCTGAAATTTGCACCGCACAAGTGTGATTCCGGCGTCACAGCTTCAGGCTATGGATAGTAAAAGAGAAGAAGTCCTGCCTCCAAATAGTATTCTCGCTTTTGTCGCCACCCCAGCCGGGATGGGTGCAGTGCACCCGGACAGGCCTCCCTCACAGACCTGGCAGCCGGAGTGTCACTGTGAGCTCTGAGAAGGAACAAGTCTCTGCCACCGACTTGGCTTTAGAAAAAGAAGTAAAGGCCTCTGCCACAGGTCCAATACTCAAGGACAAGAATTAAAGCGGATCCTCTCAGTCAATAGTTGGGGTCACCGACTGACAGTTTGCAACTCACAACCTGTCGGTGTCCGGTCACCCAGATCCCCGATGTTTCCATCTGAATCCTATTGGATTCACCTCAGACCGACTCCCCACCAAACAGTATCCAGCTTGGGATCTCTCTCTAAGTGTGGGGTCCCAGTAAGTTACTGGAATCCCCCTTTTGGTTGCTTCAGTTTCTCTGAGCCAAATGGGCCCAGAGCCAGGAACTCTGCGTTGCACGGGCCCCCGGCCAGGTAGGCCATAGTGGTGGGGCCCGTGATGTGCGAACACCCTGAAGGTGGGTGCCACACCCAGGACCAGGAACCTGCAAAGACCCTAAAAAAAAAATGGCGTCTGCTTCAGATATACCCCTCCCCAGCATGCCCCGCGAGGAGAAACTCCTCCAATTGGCTGCTGGGGAAAAGCGACTCTGCCTGAACCCTCTTGCGCCACCTTATCGACCAAAGAATAGAAGTGTATCCCTGGAACACAGAATGGGACCACAGGGAGCCCAGCCCGAACAATTTGTACAAATAAAAATGAATGAGAGCAAAGTAACTCTCTCATCCCCCCTCTAAATTTAAATAGCATCCTAACTGAAAGTATAGGGGCGCTACATACACATATTATTACATATATATATATATATATATATACACACATTATAAATATATATATATATATATATATATTATATATATACACACACACACATATATATATATATATATATATATATATATTTCTACAAAAATAATTTTGCCGTAATGGCACACTGATATATTGGATGCCCAAACAAAGCACAAAGATTTCTAGTGATAATATTGCATTGCCAGTATCTTAAAGCATATGGCAGGGCAGAATGGGAAAGAAACATATGCAGTACATCCCCACAATACATGCATATTTTGCCATGTTTTCTCACTTCTCGCTTCTGACTTTGCAAGTAAAGAAAAATACGTGTTGATCTGCCAGAAAAGCATTTATCTTCTTTTTTATAGGATGGGATGCCTTTTTGTGGACTGAAATTGATGTCAGCACTGCCCAGTTGTGTGCTGCTAAACTCCTAATTAGGAATGAACTTAGTGTTTGGTCTGACCGTTAGTTCAGAATGAACGCTGGTTGTTTAGATGTTTGGCTGTTATGTTTTTTGGTAGCGTGCTTTTTAATTACTTGTCTCCATGATTGAAGTGGTACTACACTGAAAACTTTACACTAATAAGCCATAACATTATGACAGTATCACAACCTCGCAAGGCATCGACTCCACTGGACCTCTGAAGGTATACTGTGGTATCTGGCACCAACACAGATGCTTGACTAGATTCAGACCTGGAGAATTTGGAGGCATCATTTTGAAGTCAACACCTCAAACTCTGTGTTGTGTTCCTCAAATAATTATTGTGTTCATCAACTGTTTTTATAGTTACAAGTTCCAGTTGTGATGCTGATGTGTAAGTGCTTTTGGCTGTCTACATGTCTCAGAATGGGCACCCTGGCCGCTCTGTGGCTACGCAGCCCCATATCCAACAAACTGTGTGTTCTGACACATTTCTATCAGTAACAGCATCTACTTTTTCAGCAATTTGAGCTACAGTAGTTCTACTAGATCAGACTACACAGTGAGCCTTGGCCGCCCATGTCCCTGATTTGCCAGTTTTCCTTTCTTGGACCTCTTTTGTTAGGTCCTGTGCACTGTAGACTGGGAACAACCCATAAGAGCTGCAGTTTTGGAGTTGCTCGGACCCAGTCATCTGGTTATTACAATGTGGCCCTTGTTGCTCAAATTATTATTATACAGGATTTATATAGCACCAACAGTTTGCACAGTGCTTTACAATATAAAGGGAGACAATGCAGCAACAATACAATTCAATACAATAGGGTTAGGAGGGCCCTGCTTCTGTGAGCTTACAAATCCTTACACTTGCCAATATTTTTCTGCTTTCAAAAAATCAACTTCAGGGACAGCATTTTCACCTGTTGCCCAATATATCCCAATCACTTTCAGGTGCCATTGTAACGAGATAATCAATGTTTTTCACTTTACCTGTCAGTGGACATAATGCAATGGCTGATCGGTGTATATTAAATGTATTGAACAAAGATGGCTAATTAAGACAAGTAGCAGAGGCACCATGCCCAGAAAATCAAGATACGTTTAATTGTAAAAGGACTTTAGAGGTGCCCATGAAATACACAATGTAACTATAAAAACAAATGGCTATTTCCCTCTACAATTTTTTTTTTGTTACACATCAAGATAAAAACCATTGATGTACTTGTTAAAAAAATTACAGAAACAACATTCTTTGCAAAAACATTACTCCCAAGTGTGTGGAACTATAATAAATTCTAGATATCACATAGCGTTTAGCACACAAGGCAGGCACAAACACTTACAATAGATGATATATGAATATGTCCCAGCACTAAACACACATAATATACATTTATAATACAATGAAATAATAATATTCCAAAAACATGTGCAAATAAACATGATCACTCGTTAAAAATTATGTAAAATAGTAAAGTCCAAATAGTAAAACTCCATACAATTATAGCGCCCCCTTACTGTCAGTAATGGACGCTATTGTAAATTTGGTGGGGGATGAGAGAGTTATCCTGCTCTCATCCAAGGTAATTGTTTAAATGTGTGTTTCGGGCTGGGCTGTCTGTGGTCTCATTTTCTGTTCTGAGGATGTGTTACCATCCTTTGGCAGCGGATGGCGCCGGAGGGGTTCCAGAACGGAGCCACCTTTCCTCTGCGGCCGGGCGGAGGAGTGTTTATCTCGCTGGGCATGCTGGGAGAGGGTATGTCTGATGCGAGCGCCTTTTTGTCCGGATCTTCTACCGTGGTCTCCTACCCACAGTGGGTCACAGGTGCGGCACCCACCACTATGGCCTACCTGGCCGGGGGCCTACACTCTGCAGAGCTACGAACTCTGGGCCTCATGGCTCAGAGCAACTGATGCTGTCAGGGACCCCAGTGACTTCCCACTTCTACTGAGAAGATCCCAGGCTGGGTGCTGTTCGATGGGGGATCGGTCTGAGGAGAACCCGGAGGCAGGTGATCCAACAGGGCTTGAACGAACCATCGGGGATCTGGTTGCCAAAAAATTGACAGATCATATTCAGACTGTGAGCTGGTGACCTTTACTAAAAGACATACTGGGAGGATTTGCTCTACAGTTCTACTCTACAAATATTGGGCCTGTGGCAGAGGTTTCCATCTTAAAGCCTAATACAATTATAGCTAAGTCGGTGGCAGAGACTTGTTCCTTCCCAAAAGCTCTAAGTGACACTCTGGCTGCCAGGCCTGTGAGAGGGGTCTGTCCAGGGCCACTTTACCCACTCTGGCTAGAGTGGCGACATGATAGATACAATTGTTGAAGCCATGACTGTTTTCCTTATCCAAAGCCTGATGCTGCAAGGTTCATCTTTCTTTCATCAACCTATCCTGTCTACCTCAATTTGATGTTGGTCATGTTTGACCAGGAATAAAGCATTGAAAAATTCAACCATCAGCCTGGACATTCAGTCACTGCTCTGCTCACCACCTTCACCCCTAGACACCACACAGAGGTAACTTAAATATGCCGATCCCAAATCTAATCAGCGGCTCCTGAATGGGGTGGCGCTACACAATTTTAATACCAGAGTACTTATGCCGCATACACATGATCAGATTTTCCGTCTGAAAAACCTTGGATGGTTGTTTTCTGACAGAATTCCGCTTAAGCTTGGCTTGCATGCACACGGTCACATAAAAGTTCTCAGAACTTTCGACCGTCAAGAAAGTGGTTGACGTACAACACTACAACGAGCCGAGAAAATTAAGTTCAATGCTTCCGAGAATGCGCCAAATAGTTTCCGGGCATGTGTCAAAATTTTGTTACAGACGATCGATTGTAATTTTTTCCGTCTTAAGATTTGAGAACCGGCTCTCAATCTTTTGTTGGTGGAAATTCCGACAGCACAAGTCCGATGGAGCATACACAGTTAGAATTTCCCTTTAAAAGCTCACATCGGACTTTTTCTGTCGTAATTACTGATCGTGTGTACGGGGCCTTAGGCTGGCCATTCATTATACACTTTTCATTGAGATTTATCAAAACTATATAACATGAGATCAAATCTAAACACTTTGGGCCAGATTCAGGTACATTGGCGCATATTTTGACCGGAGTAGCGCACCTCCTTTACGTTAGACCGGCGCAATGTAGAGGCGCAATCACCGTATCCTCGTAGTATTTGCGCAGAAATTTGCACCGGTGCAACGTAATTCCCGAGGCGTAAGGCGGAGTAATTCAAATTGGGAAGGACGTGAGCGTGTTACATTGAAATGAGCCGTGACCCCATGCAAATGAAGGGCCGGCCGGATGGCGCATGCGCACATGAAGCAGACCATGGTCAGCACCTCTGTGCGCATGCTCACAACCCGGGAACGGCGCAATCAGTGAAATTGGAAGTGGACCCGGGCAACTTAGTGAGCTACGCAGAGAGCTTAAATAGACAGACACAAACGCCCTTCCTTTGCAAAAGTACATCCCTTTGTATCCCTTCCTATGCAGCAAGGTGCTTTTGTTCTGTTGTTTGTTCGCGTTTGTTGCTTTGTGACTTGTCTTTGTGATATTTTTTGACTGTTTTGGATAGTGTTTTGCAGAGTGATTTTTGTCTTTTCTGTGTTTTCTTTGTTGTGTTTTTTTTTTAATTATATTTTTGCTGGGCATTTTTATTTTTTGCTGGTCATTTTTTGAAAAAAAAATTTTTTTTGTTCTGTTTGTGAATGATTTTGGAACATGGGGGTGACATTCCTGCCGGAAAAGGGGTGTCACCCTCATTTGTGGTGGAGAAGTGATGCCCAGGACCAGGGAGAAGTGATCCCCAGATCCGTGTGAATGGTGTATGAATGTACAGTGACATAATTGGAGCCGTGGCGTTGCTGCTCACAAGTCCTGCATGGTGGGCTTGTGCTAATCCAATTTAATGAGGATGTGATGTGTCTGTGCTAGGGACCACAGTGGTGTGCATGCATGCATTCTCATTGTGTCATGATTAATGTGTGTGTTTAACGTGCAAAGATGCCTAATGTGAGCTGTCTCCTGGCTGCTCTTCCCTCAGAAGATGGGGTAGCCTCGGTTAGGGGGGGATTGTCTGGTTCGGGGGTCAGGTCATCACGTATGTCAATCTCCAGGCCCTTTCTCACTGCGAAGTTGTACAGCATGCAACATGCACTGATAATCTGGCATACAAAGTTTGGGGAATACAACAGGGTACCATGGGGGGTTCCGGATAGGAGTCATGAGATGGGGTCCCAGTGCATATGCAGAGTCACCCTGAAGGGATGAGACAGGAGGATGTTAGTAGTGCATGTGCCCCTTGTGATTTCAGCATTATGGGGGGCACAGTCATGCCTTCCACCCATGTCACTCACCAACCAGCCAGCTGTCCCCATACATGTTCTGTTCGAAATCTGTGGGGATGGGGCTGGGATTGTATATGTTGGTGTCATGGGTGGTGTCATGTGTTGGGCTGGTGATGTCCTCCTGCAGGGTTGTGGTTAATTCCATGATGGCATGAGGGGTGAATCTGAAGATGCGAGACACCTCAGAATCACTCATGCCAAAGATGTCTATGCGTGTGCGCTATTTCCTCTCCCGTGAAGAGTGAAGAGTGAGGGGCTTGTATCAGATAAGAATATTGTATTAGATTAGATTATTATATCCATCAAGGTTTTAAAGGGCTATTGAAAGATAGTGAGACCGTGTTTGTAATTTGTATGTATGTTGTGTATTGATGTATATATGTATGTATATTTTATTTTGTAATGTTTATAAAAGCAAATAAAAAGTTTTTTGAAAAAAAAAAAATCCTCTCCCGTGCCCTCCTCCGTGCCCTCCTCCGTGCCCTCCTCCTTCTATGCTCATCTAAAGTCAGTAGTATAGCTATGAGCATGGATGCCCCTGGCATGTTGGCATACAGTTTGTTGTCCTGCAAGTGTGACTGCTCAGCTCGTCCCTAACAGTGTTGCTTTAGCTGACATGTAGACGGATTGTCTAATTTTATACCACCTTTTATATGGACTAATTTTAGACAGGACGTGCAGCTGTTGCGCACAGCGCGTAGCCTGCGCTGCACCAACTTACTTTTGTGGATCCCCGAAACTCCCTCATTTGCATATTTGACTAGCAAATCAATGGTGTGTCTAGCGCAGTTTTGCGTGCACGGATGCGCCGGTCTATCGAAATTACGCCGGTCTAAAAAAAATCGATTTCATGCGTATATCGTTTTGGGGATGCGGCGCATCGATACGCATGCGCAGATTTAGACTTACGCCACGCATCTCCTGTAACGCCGGCGTAATGGCTCTCTTAATCTGGCCCTTTCATTTTAAACTTGTATGCAGTCAGGCAGGCCCTTGCGCTACATAGTTTAATGTAAGTCTAAGGGAAATTGAATAAGAAAATTGTATAATGTATGGCCAGCCTTAAGCCTTATACACACGATTGGATTTTCTGCGGACAAAGCGTAGGACTTTTATCCAAAGGGCGTTGACCAGGAATTTGTCTTGCATACAAACGGCAAAAAAATTTTGGCCAACAAACACAAAACTATGTGTTTTTTTAGCTCTTTATCGGCACCCTTTGGGTAACTTCTGCTAATGTTGTGTTATGGTGAGCATTGCTTCTGAGCATGCGGGTTAATACTTTAGAGTTTTGTCCAAAGGACTTGTGTACACACTATCGGATAATCCGACAACACATATTCGGAAAATCTAATCGTGTGTACGAGGCTTTAGCGTAAATGGAGGCTTACCAGTATGTTTTGACAACTTAAGAACAAGCGAGTCAAAATATCACTTTCCCAAATGGGTCAAAACAGGCAGGATGGTCAAATATGAATCTTCACTGGATAGTCTCACTCCCCGTAAAAATGTAGGATAAGTTAGGCCACTTTCAGACTGAGGCGCTCCTCCACCGCCCCTACCCGATTTAGCAGTGGCGCTAAACGGGCGGTATTTATCCTTTCTTTGGCCGCTAGCGGGGGTTAAAAATTGTGGCCGAAAAATTGCAGCCAAAGCGACAGTGAATCGCCGCTAAAACTAGCAACGCTTTACCGCAAGCGCTCTCACCACCCCAGTGTGAAAGTAGCCTTACATCCACTCGTCAGCTCAAAAAAATATTCTAGCTACAAGGCTAGATAATAGCTGTCTCAAAAATATGCAGAATCTACAGTGCCTTGAAAAAGTATTCATACCCCTTGAAATTTTTAACATTTTGTCATATTACAACCAAAAACATAAATGTATTTTAGTGGAATGTTGTGTGCTAGACCAACACAAAGTGTCACATAATTGTAAAGTGAAAGGAAAATTATAAAATGTTTTTCAATATTTTTTACAAATAAATATCTGAAACGTGTGGCGTGCATTTGTATTCAGCCCTCTTTACTCTGATACCCCCAATTAAAGTAGCAAAGTAGAGCCCTTTCACACAGTGCGGCCCATAGCGTCGGCGGTAAAACGCTGCCATTTTTACCGCCGATGCTAGCATTGAGGCCACTAGCGGGGCGCATTTAAAATGGGTCCAACCTATGCAGAGTCTGTTTAGTGAGCTGTCTCCTCCCCGCCCCTCCCCTCCTGCCACTATTTGTTCTGTAAAAAGTGACTGCCAAGTCCTGCCAACCTCTCCGCAATAAGATGATGTACTGTCAGCTGACGTCAGAGGAGAAACTCAGCCCCTCCCACTGTAGTCTGTACATCGGGAGGGAGAGCGGCGGTTGGTCACATGACCACACATCGGCAATATGAAAAAGTTTTTTTTTAGCTGCTGAATTAAAAAAAAGAAAACATACTGTGTAGTACATCTTTTTATGTCTGAGGAGCTGTCAGGTTCGTATTAAAGCAGAACTTTACCCATAGCAACTTCATAAAAAATAATTTTCTTCAGCAAGAAACATACATTCCACATTAATAATTATGCTACCAAAATTAGTGTGTACTGTATATTGCATCCAGCATTGCTCCTGTTTCTTTGAACCTGAGTAGCAGAACTAATCCCATCGATTTAACAGTTTCGATTTAACAGTTTCTAAAGTTACATTCCTGGAATGCTGGGATTGCTAACTGTCACATTTGCTTGTGTCTTCAACCAAACTGTCAAATCAAATGTCTGGTGTCATAACTGATCACATGTGCAGCACCATGGCAGTTGCAGATCAAACAGAAGAAGCTTACTTGGCTGTAAAAGATAGGAGGGTTTAATTCCACTTTAAGGCTGTCACCAGATCGGCCTTAAAAAGCTCGGAAGTGCCTAAAAACTGAGAGCAACTGAACATGTGCAGAGCATGGTGAGTCAGTGTACTGGATTTAGACACTTATTTTTATTGTTTTATATAGCTATACCTGCAAAAGGGGCCAGCCTGAAGTCATTTAGCAGGACTTTATTTTCTGTCTAAAGTTCCACTTTAATTATCGAAAAGTCCCAAGAAGTTTCCCTTATTTTCTGTAAAGAGGGAAATTCCACATTATTCCTATGCTTTATCACATGACTAACACCAAGGCAACTTTTCCAAAAATATGATTATTGCTCATTTCCACACGGTAACAACTGATTGAGCAAACCTGGTAATCACAACGTAAAGGCTATACACAGCCCTGTTAGGCATTTCTTTAAACCTCATAAACTGCGCCCATCGATATCCGGGAATCATCTCAGTTACTGGTCTTTCAGAGCCGGCACTGAACCGCGCAACTCAGAATTCCATCATCGCCCGGATTTTCATTATGTTAATCTTGCTTTTAACCTCCTTCTGCACCACTAGAAATGAGCTTTGCAGACCAATAGGCCAACTGCGGTGTATTGAATTACTCTGCGAGGTCTACAATTATTACTCAATGAGTTCAGCTGTTCAGAATTGCAGATGATGACTCGTTGGTCTGGAATTCTGGAGGACCACAGGTTATCCAAGCCCAAAATCCCATCTCCGGTATGGTTAAGGTGAGACTTCAGTTTAGTTCAAAATAAAAATAAATTCTCTATACTTAACAAGGTTTTTAGCAAACTTTATTGCCAAACTTTACTTGCTTCCGTTCTGTAGATACTGATTTAGGTCTTTCTAAGTGGGATTATCTATCTGTGTTGTACTAAGATCTGAGAATCATTACACACGCGCAAAGTTTTTTTAGTATCTGCTTAAGAAACGCCTATTCCTGGGGATGTCAGTGACTTGAGTTTAAACACAAATGAGTCAGTTACATGAGTAGGAGGATGAAAATTCTGGCAAGTACACAAGCAGAGCCCTGGTCCTATTTGTATGCGTCAAGGCATTTTACATTGAAGTCATGTAAGCTGTCTGTATCCCCACCGGGGTCGAGATTCATCCTCTCTGTTTGTCCCGGTGACTGTTGTTACTGTTATAAAGAGTGATGATAAATCTAAAACTCTAGCCCTCGTTCACATTGAATGCAGCTTTGAAATTGTGCAACTTCATCTGAAATCACACAATTTCAAAGCCGCATGTCAGTGCGACTTCAGGTGCGACTTGAGCACCATGTAAGCCTCTATGTGTGTACATATTTAGAGGATTATAGGGGTAGCATCCTCCTAAATAGAATAAAAGGGGTAATGGAAGCCCTACTGGGGAAGGGGGTGGCAGCAATGGAAATACTACTGGGGGGCAGCAATGAAAGCCCTACTGGGGGAGGCAGCAATGTAAGCCCTACTGGGTGGGGGGATGGGCAGCAATGAAAGCCCCACTGGGGGAGGCAGCAATGGAACCCCTACTGGGGGATGCAGCAATGAAAGCCCTACTGGGGGAGGCAGCAATGGAAGCCTGACTGGGGAAGAGCAATGGAAGCCTTACTGGGGGAGGCAGCAATGGAAGCCCTACTGGGGGAGGCAGCAACGGAAGCCCTACTGAGGGGGGATAAATAAAAGAAGAAAAATTATGAACAGCCGCACTCCAGTGGAATGTAAAAATAATAACTTGTGCCTTTTATTCTGGTAAGTAAAAGCACTACAAAAGCAAAAAAAAAAGCAAACAGTGGGGTAACAAAGCTGACTCGTTTCACATTGATGGACAATGCTTAGTCATATATTTATGCTCCGTGCATTGCCTGCACCCATCGGGTTTTGAGCCATATATCTACCACTGAAGTGCACTTATCTGGAGCGGCGGTTTCCCTTTCCTACTGAGGGGGGCAGCAATGGAAGCCCTAGCGGGGGGCAGCAATAAAAGTCCGGCTGTGGGAGGCAGCAATGGAAGCCCTACTGGGAGGGGCAGCAAAGGAAACCCCTACTGGGGGGCAGCCGTGGAAACCATACTGGGGGGCAGCAATGGAAGCCCTACTGGGGTACCTACTGGGGGTTTAGCAGGGGTCACCCCTAGTTACTCTTTTATTCAGGTGCGACTTGGAAGACATATGTGTGGCTTCATGCACAGATGTCTATGTAAGTTGCACCCAAAATCACCAAAGTAGTGCAGGAACTACTTTTTCAAAACGATGCAGCACCGCAAAATCGGCGTCACACCAATTTGAACAGTGTCATTGCCAAAAACAGAGTGTGACTTGTTATGCGATTTGACAAGTCGCTCCGGTGTGAATGGGGGCAGTTGTCACCAGAACAGGTAGCAACTGTCAAAGTGAGATTCCCCCTCACTTTGGGGAAACTCCCTCTCACTTTCAGTTATGTCTCCAGGATAGGAAGGAAAGGGAACTCTATAATCAATAGGGACATATAGAACAATAAGACCATATAACAGGAGCTTCCATGCTATAAATAAAATTGTTTCCACTAAAACTCCACTTTAATCACTTTGAGTGGAGGTCTCCTTTAAGAGGCCAAGGTTAGTCTATTCAGGATAGGGGGGGTTTTGTTTGGCTTTCTCTAATGAATGAATACCAGAATTATTTGATCCCATTCCAGGCCTTGTGTTATTTGGTTCGTATTACAAATATTTGCATTCACAGATCAAACTGCTTCAGCCTTGGAATTTATTTTAGCGTAGAGCTGGGGGTGAGCCGCACGAGGGGGAGAACGCGACTGCTGGGAGGGAGGGGCTCAGAGACCTCCATTATACAAAGCTGCTTTAAATTCCAGCCACCCCGTCCGTACTAACAGCCACTATTATAACATTTCCAGCTAGAGCCTAGATAGGGATTAGCTCGTCAGTGAATGAGAGAGATGCCGCTGCATTACTTTGTAATTCCGGACCCAGAATTGCGATTTTTGGAGGTTTTGCCCCAGATCTGAGTGATGGGCAATATAATCTGGTTTCTTATATGTTCAGCATCAAGATTTATTATACCAATCACTGACTGCAGACAATTTCCTGCAAGGTAGAACTTTTATACTCTAAGGCCTCATGCGTACAGGGCATAAAAAAAAAAAAACGAGCTGCAAAGACAGTCCTGACGCCACGAAAAAGCAGCTGTAAAAACACGCTTCTAGATGCATTTTGCTTTGGCGTTAATGTACGTTTATACACATTAGCGTTTAGCCACATTAGTGTTTAGCAGCGTTTCTGTGCCCTTCTTCTATTTTCCACTCCCAAATTTAGCTAATACTACAGCTTGAAAAAGATTGACACGGCTAAATGCGTGTTAACCTTGTATGCAGCGCTAAGTGCCAGGCTTTTTTACAGCTGTAATGCTGCTGCTCCAGAAAGCCTATGTGTGCATGGACATATAGAATAACATGGAGAGGCGTTTTTAAGCTGTAAAAAGAAAACAGACGCTCTTAAAAGCGCCAGGAAAAAATTCCCTGTGTGCATGAGGCCTTAAAGCGGCATTAAACCCAAAACCAAAATGTTATATATTACAACTTACCAATCATTAGATGTGGTGGCTGTATGATTATTATATTTTTTCCCCCTCTCTTTACACGGACGATTTTGCTAGTTACACACCTCCTGTATTATGCCTCGTACACACGAGTGGTTTTTCCGTGGGATACACACACTCAGACAAAAGTCTGCCCGTCCAAAGCGCGATGACGTACAACGGCACTATAAAGGGGAAGTTCCATTCCAATGGTGCCACCCTTTGGGCTGCTTTTGCTGATCCTTGTGTTAGTAAAAGTTTGGTGAGAGACGATTCGCACGTTTCATGCGCTGCATTAAAGGATGCAATCATTTGCAGCTGGACGAATGTGCTATCACCATTACGAACTCCAGTTTTACCAGAAAGAGCACTTCCGTCTCATACTTGATTCTGAGCATGCGCGGTTTTCTGTCCTTAGGAAAACCATACAGACGAACGGTTTTCTCGCCAGGATTTTTTTCCTGACAGGAAAAAAGAGATCCTGCTCTCTTTTTTAGTACGGCAATTTTCCTGTCGGGAAAACTGCGATGGAACATACACACGGCGGGGATTCCCGAAAAAAGCACTCATGGCAGTTTTCCCGTAGAAAAAAATGCTTGTGTGTACAGGGCATTAGAGTCAGTGCTATGAGAAAAAAGTAGAAAAAGTGGTGATGGCGCTAACTAATAGTTAGTCCCAAACCTTGGTGACAAGTAGTAAAAAATGTAATAAAGGGACGAAACCAAGGGGTATTGGCCTCGCCCTAATTAATAAAATTATAAGCACAATGAATACACAGTGTGAATCAAAAAATTATTGGTGAGACCACACACCAGTGTGTATCCACAAGTGATAGTAATCACCTCTATTATATAAGTGATAATAAGCAAAAACACATGATAAGACAAACATAATATTTTTTTTTTTTTTTTTTTTTTTCTTTTTTTTAAAGTGTATTTTTGTGCGTGAACTCGAGAGAGAGGAGCCGGACTGCAGGAGTTGGGAGTAGGCAGACCCTCCCCCCGGAGGCAATCGCCATCCTTCTCCATGCCCCTGGTGGCAATGGCAGGTGTGAAGGGGGGCCTCCCACTCACCCCGCCCTACCTGCTCCTCTTGGGAGCCCAACTGGGGCCCAACGGGACCCCAATGGGGCAGAGGGACTCCCCCTATGAGGGAGTGAGGGGGCCTAGCCCACCCAGCCAGCCCCGTAGGTCCTTCGCCTCTCTTATTTTAGGAGACCGCATTGCCAAAGTGCATGTGTTTTGAACCAATTTTGTGTGCGTGCAAGTGTGGTGGTTTTTGTGGGGGGGGGGTGGGCGTACTAAGCACAGGCGTACCTTGCATAGCACACCCACCGGGAGCCGGGCTGAGACCACCAAACTCAATTCACATGTAGCCGAGACCGGGATCCGAACCCTTGGCTGCAGAGGTAAATGGCTTGTCAGCGCAGTGCCAATCACGTTGAGCCACCACAGCTCCCAAGACAAACATAATATTAACGTGCATGAAGTGTAAAAATCGAATAGGGTATTAAGCACAGATAATGTGTCAAAGTAAAGTCCATCCAATAATAAATGAACAACTGAATCAAAGTTCATATCATTTTGAGGTATAATAATATGAAGATTAATTAATTAATTAATTATTATAATCCAGGTACAAGTCCAAAGAAGGTCCAACAGAACCGTAACACAATTCCTCCTATAAGCAGGATTGGTATGGCTGTAAAGAAAATAATCAAGAAAGCCAGCGCTGAGTGCTCCGGGATGACAAGCGTTTAATCAGGTGACTTGGGTGCTCCCCCTCATGTGTCCCCACTCACCAGATCACGGAGCCCCTGAAGGGGCAGACAACATAACAGATGGTCTCCACACCAAGATATCTGGCACTCCTGAAGGCTCCTTCCCAGCCTGTACGGATCCTTCTCTCTGGCTTACTCCAACCAGGACTAAATGCCGACACAATCCTCAAAAAATAAAAATCAGAAGGCTCCCATGGTGTAGTAAAATATATGTAGTGGCCTTTATTAAAAAATGTTTAAATAAAAACAGCGGCAAGGTCGCTATACAGTCTAAAAAAATGTTCAATATAATAGGCGGAACAGTCCTAAGGTACGAGCAGGTAAGCGTGGTCGCGGCGTGCGCATCACCTGCGTTTCACTGCTTAGCCCGTAAATTCCCGTTGTGTAGTAAGTGCGTACGCCTTACTAGTCTTGTCAATGACGTCTTCTGAGGCGATTTAAGAAGACGTCATTGACGAAACATATTTTGTTTTTTTTTAACCACTTAAGACCCGGACAAATACGCTGGTAAATGACCCAAGGTGTTTTTGCGATTCGGCACTGCGTCGCTTTAACTGACAATTGCGCGGTCGTGCGACGTGGCTCCCAAACAAAATTTGCGTCCTTTTCTTCCCACAAATAGAGCTTTCTTTTGGTGGTATTTGATCACCTCTGCGATTTTTATTTTTTGCGCTATATACAAAAATAGAGTGACATTTTTGAAAAAAAAACACTATTTTTTACTTTTTGTTAAAAAAAAATCAAATAAACTAAATTTTAGTCAAACATTTAGGCCAAAATGTATTTAGCCACATGTCTTTAGTAAAAAAAAAAAATTGCGATAAAAAAAAAATAGCTACCTAGCGGGAACAGCGACACTAATACAGCGATCAGAAAAATGATCGCTTAGTGACGCTGGCAATAGGGAGTGAAAGGGTTAACTAGGGCGGTGATCAGGTGGTTAAAACGTTATTAGGGGGGGTGGGGGTTCTATCCTGAACCTAATACTAACTGATTTTACACTGCCTGTCACACTGACACTAAATGCAGTGATTAGATCACTGCATTCAGTTACACTGTGACAGGGGGGGTGGGTGGGCAGATCGCAAGGGGTTAAGTATGCCTATGTGAGTGTGTGTCAGTGTAATGTTGGTGCACACTTACTGTTAGGTGTTTCTCCCATCGCAGCGGTTGGAAATACCTCTGCGATGGGAGATTACATCACTTCCCCCTTCCTGTGTTTACACAGGAGGAGGAAGTGACAGGAGACTGGGAGCGCGCGCATTGGCTGGGAGCGATCGCGGGGGGGCGGGTAAACGCCGACATCCGCCCGCTCGTCCCGGATCGCTCCCGGAGCCAGGGGGACCCCCGCACGCCGCGGAGGGGGTCCCGATGGGACCCCCGAACCGCACTTAGGCGGGGACGTAAATTTACACCCTTGTGCCTGTACGTTCCATTCTGTGGCCGTATATGTGCGTGCGGGGGTCCTTAAGTGGTTAAATTGGGGGATATTTTTTATAGCAAAATCAAAATTGTCACTCTTTTATTGTTTATAGTGCAAAAAAAAAAAATCGCAGAGTTGATCAAATACCACCAAAAGAAAGCTCTATTTGTGGGTTAAAAAGGACACAAATTTTGTTTGGGTATTGCATTGCACGACCGCATGGTCAGTTATCAGTTGTCAAAGTGACGCAGTGTCAAATTGTAAAAAGTGCTCTGGTCAGGAAGGGAGTAAAATATTCCGGGGCTGAAGTAGTTAATGCATGGAAGGTAATAACTGAATGCATGAAGGTAAAAAACCTCCAACCTTTAGAACCACTTTAAGCCCTGATGATGGGGGGGGGATGTGCTTGGCCCCCAAAATGCATTGGCTTTGTTCTGCTATGAATCCATTTTATCATTAAAGGATCACTAAAGTTATAAATTTTTTTAAATAACAAACATGTCATATTTACCTCCACTGTGCAGCTCGTTTTGCACAGAGTGGCCCCTAACCCTGTCTTCTGGGGTCCCTCGGGTGCTGTCTCGGCTCCCCCCGCAAGGACTCAACACCTTCATGTGAGCGAGTTGAGTCTTTGCGGGCGCGCTCCCGTGATCCAGCCAGCGGCCATACCCACTGACTGTATCACACGGGCGCGCCACATCATTGGATGTGATTGACAGCAGTGCGAGCCAATGGCTGTGCTGCTTTCAATCAACCAATGACAGAGCCTGAGAGCCAGGAAGACTTTTGAGGGGTCAGGTGAGTAAAGGGGGAGTTCGGGGGGCCTATAATCGGCAGATGTTTTTTCACCTTAACTCCTAAAAGGGTCACTAAAGGATTTTTTTTTTTTTTACTTTACCTTAATGCAGTGCTGTTTTCATGTTCTCATTGTTCATTTTTGCTTTGAAGTTGCTGTAATTCTGCTCTGATCTCCACGCTTCCTGCTTGTCTGGCTCCTTATATAAAATCTCATGGCAGCTGTTCACTGTGGTCTAAGCTGTGTGTCTAAAAATCTGATTAATTTTAAAAACAAAACACTGCCCTGGATTTGTTTGTTTTTGTTCTGTGTGTCTTCTGTACTTAGAGAAACATGAAATCAGTTTAAAAACGAAAGTGAAACTAGAGGCACATTATATGATTGATTTTTATCGATTTTTAATCATTTTTTAAAGGAATCAGTTAACTTTTATGTCTCTATACCCTGTAAACAGTCACTTCAGCAAAAAAAATGTTTTCCTTTAGTGACCCTTTAAGGACCGCCGCATGTACATTTACGTAGGCAGAATGGCAGGCACATTGGCGTACCTGTACGTCCCTGCCTAGACGTGGGTCGGGGATCAGACCCCTCCCCGGTACTTGCGGCGGTCCCCGTGGCTGCAGGAACGATCCGCGATGAGGGGGCGGCTGTTCGTTTTTGTCCGCCCCCTCCGGATCGCTCCCAGCCAATCCGCTCCCTCCCTGCAGTGCACTTCCTCTGCCTGTATAATGTAAACACAGGCAGAGGAAGTGATGTCAGCTCTCCTCTCGGTGGTATTTTCAATCCACTGAGAGGAGAGAAGACATCACAAGTAAGTCGTACCAACACTACAGTGACACCACTCACATAGGCACATTAATCTCTTCCGATCACCCCCCCCCCCCAGTCCCCTGTCAATCTGTCACTGATTGCAGTGATCATATATTTAGTGATCACTGTATTTAGTGTCAATGTGACAGTTACTGTGACAGGCAGTTAGTGTTAGGTCCAAGGTAGCCCCCTAACCTCCCTAATAAAGTTTTTAACCCCTTGATCACTGCCCTAGTTAACCCTTTCACCCCCTATTGCCAGTGTCACTAAGCGATAATTTTTCTGATCGCTGTATTAGTGTCACTGTTGCCGCTAGGTAGCTAGTTTTTTTTTTTTTTATTGCGATTTTTTATTTTTTTACTAAAGACATGTGGCTGAATACATTTTGGCCTAAATGTTTGACTAAAATTTAGTTTATTAGATTTTTCTTATAACAAAAAGTAGAAAATATAATTTTTTTTCAAAAATTTCGGTCTTTTTCCATTTATATCGCAAAAAATAAAAATCGCAGAGACAATCAAATACCATCAAAAGAAAGCTCTATTTGTGGGAAGAAAAGGACGCAAATTTTGTTTGGGAGTCAAGTCGCACGACCGCACAATTGTCTGTTAAAATGACGCAGTGCCGAATTGTAAAAACACCTTTGGTCATTTAGCAGCATATTGGTCCGGTCCTTAAGTGGTTAATGCATAGAGGTGAAAAAACGTTTACCTTTACAACCCCTTTAAATGACCTTGGGCTCTTGGACATTTGATTGGCGCTCTCATTGGATTATTTCAGTGAGTCTAGTCTCTGGGTCCTTTCCTTATCCCTTTCCTTACTGTGATCCTGTATTTGCCAAATATGCTGCAGAAATCTCCCTCCACTGAGTCTGGGTGCAGCCATTCTAACTGTGGGCAGCTGAAGCTGCTGCCTGTTCACTGTCTGGATTCACACAGACACACAGAGGCACATCTCCAGCTTTGAAGCTTTCACTGGCCCTCTTTTGACTCATCCCCCTCCCTTCCTGGCAAACTCTCAGGAGAGAGCTGTGCATGATGTCATAAACCTAGGCTTTTTTTTCCAGACAAGACACAGGAAGTGGGCTGTATAAGGTATTTACTGGCAGAAAAAAATGTTTTACTATACAAAGTTAAAACAACAAGGGCAGAAAAAAATTACTGAAGTTCCGCTTTAAGGGGTAAGTATAAAGATTAGTGCTCACATTTTTTTGCAACATAATGATTATAGATTTTTAGGGACGGAACCGTTTGGCATTTTCACCCCCTGGGCACTAGGGGTCCTTGTCCCAAAACTGGGCATAGTGTATGCCTCCCATAATGTACAGTGGTATCTGCCTGTATATGGCCTGCAAGAAATTCACATAGTTATTAAGTGAACTCCTAATTGACCCTATGGTACACCTTTCTTACACTGTACACTAATTAGGTATGTGAATAAGCACAGGTAGTTGAGAGTAGGCTATAGTAGTCATTTGGAAATCCCATCATAGTCCAATGCATTCTTTCCTGAGCAAGCTTAGCCAAGAGACATCGGGAAAGGTTTACAGACCTACCAACAACCCCTAATTTGACCGGGGTGAGCAAAGATCCTCTTGTGTCTGTAAGTAATATTGGTCAGTCTTACCCAAAGCCTGCTCCCGGCAGTTCTCCGCATATACATAGGGCTCTTTCATTGTGGCACCTTCCCGCTAGATCTATTCCCTATGTTGTTTTACACTCCTGCCAAAATACTCATAAGATAAGAGATCGCTGATGTCTGCCTGTACAGTCTAGCCTGCATACTATCGTAAACTGTCTAGATGAGGCCTTTTCTGTGCAAGTCTTACAGACAGATGTGTTGTAGGGTGTTTCCACTGGAGATGTAAACATGTTTGACACATACTGTATGGTGAGATCTGGCTGACTTATCAACCCAAATATAGATTGTAAGTAACTACGGTCATGATGACGCTTATTCATTTGTTTGTATTTCTTTACAAGTCTTTAATTGAAAGGTGCAGCGTATTCTCGTGAGCTTATATTTTAACCACTTTGATACCGCGTCACGTCCAAAGACGTGAACAGCGCAAACCTGAGGCGCCGGGTTGACATCTTTGGACGTGACTGCCTTTCCCCGCTCCCTGCGCGTCCCCGCGAGCGCGCATCGGCGAAAAACTGTGTTGGCCGTGTCCCTTGGACACAGCCAATCACAGATCGTGCTGAATGGCCAATCGCAGAGGCCATTCAGCACGCGATCCCGCTGTCCAATGAGAGATGATCTCAATTGTAAACAAATGAGATCATCTCTCATCGCCGGCTTTCTCTCCTCACACACAGCGTGTGAGGAGAGAAAGAGTGACAGCAGTGACAGTGAGTTGAAAAAAAAAAAAGTTAAAGTTAAAAACAGCGCCAGTGTCTCTGCCAGTGCCACCTGCCCCCAGTGCCATCTGCCCCTGCCATCAGTGCCATCTGCCCCTGCCATCAGTGCCATCTGCCCCTGCCATCAGTGTCACCTGCCCCTGCCATCAGTGCCACCTGCCCCTGCCATCTGCCGTAAGTGCCATCTGCCATCAGTGCAATCTGCCATCAGTGTCACCTGCCAGTGCAATCTACCATCAGTGCCACCTGCCAGTGCAATCTACCATCAGTGCCACCTGCCAGTGCCACCTGCCAGTGCCATCTGCCTGTGCCACCTGCCATCAGTGCTATCTGCCCGTGCCACCTGCCCGTGCCACCTGCCCGTGCCATCTGCCATCAGTGCCATCTGTCATCAGTGCTATCTGCCCGTGCCATCTGCCCGTGCCATCGGTGCCATCTGCCATCCGTGCCATCTGCCCGTGCCAGCTGCCATTAGTGCTACCTGCAATTAGTGTAATCTGCCATCAGTGTCACCTGCCAGTGCAATCTCCCATCAGTGCCACCTGCCAGTGCAATCTACCATCAGTGCCACCTGCCAGTGCCACCTGCCTGTGCCATCTGCCTGTGCCACCTGCCATCAGTGCCATCTGCCCGTGCCACCTGCCCGTGCCATCTGCCATCAGTACCATCTGTCATCAGTGCTATCTGCCCATGCCATCTGCCATCCGTGCCATCTGTGCTACCTGCCATTAGTGCTACCTGCCATTAGTGCTACCTGCCATTAGTGCTACCTGCCATCAGTGCCATCTACCAACAGTCCGTGCCATTTGCCGTCAGTGCCACCTGTCAGTGTCATCAGTGCCAACAATGGCTAAAAGATCCTTTTCACTTGAGGAGGCATATGAAATTATGGCGGCTGACGAGAGCAACGGGGAGCTCTGCGATTCAGATTCCACTGAAAATTCCGACAACGAATCTGACGTCACCTATGAGCCGATAGTCAGCAGTGGAGAAGAGACATCCTCGGAGGAGGAGGAGGAAGAAGAAGAAGAGGAGGAAGAGGAAGAAGAAGAAGAGGAGGAGGGTCCACCCACCAGAAGAAGGCGTATTGCTAAGGAGGCAGTGCCATCCACCAGCACCGCTGTGCCATCCACCAGTACCGCAATACCTCAGCAAGCAAGGTCACGTACCAGTGGGGTGTCACCTCAGTCCCAAAGGGTTAGGTCCCATGCCAGCCTTCCCTATTCCCTTCAGAACCCCCTGTGGCTTCCTTCTAATTCAGGAGAAGCCGACATTCCCCCTTTCACTGCCCAGCCAGGAGTCCAGGTGGACACAGAAAATTTTGCCCCGATTAACTTTTTTAATTTAATTTTCACCGACAACATGCTTGCCTCAATTGTTACCCAGTTCAATCTTTATGCAGAACAATTTATTTCCAGTAACCCCACATCCCATTATGCCCGTCCCTTCGAGTGGAGAGCCCTAACAGTGGAAGAGTTTAGAATTTTTTTGGGCCTCATATTCTGTATGGGACTAAACCACAAAAACCAGCTACGTGCCTATTGGTCAAACCGCCCCATCTACCACATGCCCATCTTTTCCTCAAAAATGCCCAGGACCAAATATCAATTGATAATGAGATTCCTACACTACAACGACAATACCCAGTGCCCTCCCCGAAATGACCCAAGTTTTGATAAACTTTATAAAATTCGGCCACTACTTAATTATTTTTCCGAAATTTTCCCCCAGTTGTTTACCCCGGACCAACAAATATGTGTAGACGAATCCTTAGTAAAATTTTCTGGCAGGCTGGGCATAAAACAATTCATTCCCAGTAAAAGGGCCCGCTATGGGGTGAAGCTCTATAAATTATGTGACCGAGCCACAGGTTATACGTATGCCTTCAATGTATACAAAGGAAAGGACAGCCAGCTACACCCCCCTAATTGTCCAGACTACATAGGAACCAGCGGGAAAATTGTTTGGCAACTCCTGAACCCACTCCTGGAGAAAGGATACCACTTATATGTGGACAATTTCTACACAAGTTTGCCCCTGTTCCGAAACCTTTTCCAAAAACATACCCCAGCATGCGGCACCGTGCGATCAAACCGGAAGGGCTTTCCTCAAAGTCTTGTCATCAAAAAATTAGAAAAAGGGGAGACGGCGAGTTTACGTACAGAGGAAGTTCTGGCTGTGAAATGGAGGGACAAAAGGGATGTGTACGTGCTTTCTACCATCCACAACAACACATTTGTTGAGACCAGAACGAGGAATGGGCTAATCCAGAAACCGAAATGCATTCATGACTACAATAAGTTCATGGGGGGTGTCGATTTGAACGACCAGATGCTGGAACCCTACCTTTCTACAAGAAGATCATACCAGTGGTATAAAAAAGTTTCAATTTATTTGTTCAATTTGGCCGCGTACAATACCTACGTAATATATCGGAAATCCACTCCAAGACCCAAACCCTACCTTTTCTACCTGAAGGAAATCACCACTGCCCTTTTATACCCCAGCAACCCACCAGCATACATTCGATCCGATGTGGTTAGCCGACTCAACGAGCGCCACTTTCCAGATAAACTCCCTCCCAGACCAACAGGCCATAAATGCCAAAAAAGATGCAAGGTGTGCTCCAAAGCAGGATTGAGAAGAGACACCATTTATTATTGTCCTAAATGCCCTTCCCAACCAGCCCTCTGCGTAGTTGGTTGTTTCGCCCGTTACCATACCTCACTAAATTATTAGTCACTTTCTGCCATTTACCTTCACACCCCTTATACCTCTGCTTATGACCTCTGCTTATGACCCCGGCTTGTTATTTGACCACGATTCTGCCTACCGATTCTGTTTATACCTCTGCCTGATCTGGAACTGACCCTGGACTGTTATTTGACCACGCTTATGCCTACCGATTCTGTTTATACCTCTGCCTGATCTGGAACTGACCCTGGACTGTTATTTGACCATGATTATGCCTACCGATTCTGTTTATACCTCTGCCTGATCTGGAACTGACCCTGGACTGTTTGACCATTCTTTTTGCCTGCCTCTTGGACTGATCTTTTACCCTGCCAGTGGACTAGTGGGATTCATAGCACAGGGGTCTCACATATGTGAGGGGCTCCAGAATTAGTTTTTCTGGATGAAGAAAACAATTGTTTTTGTTTTCTCATTCTAGATTAGGGTCTGGTTGCCCGGAGGCTTCAAAGAGATTTGGGTGGGAGAAGCCTCCACCCCTGTCCCCATTCTGTCCTGAACGAGGCCCTACTTCTGCCTGTAGGACCTATGCCATCATGCCTCTGCCTGTTGCATGAACTGACCACCTGCACTAACCCTGACGGGACAGTATCCCTGCCTGGACAATTGTGTATGCCGTTGCTGACCAAGTCCCTGCCTGCTGCCTGGACCAGTGTTATCCTGCTGTGTAGAACTGCGCTACTATTACCAGAGGTAATCTTTTGTTTACGCTTTGCTCAGCATAATGTATTTTGGGGTGTAACTCTTGGTATGTGCATGCTATGTGTCTCTGGAACACCGGACCGTGTTCCTTGCATGTTTGATCTCTGTATGTGGTCAGGCTGTGTAGAAGTCTCACACATGGGGTATCGTTTTACTCAGGAGGAGTAGCAGAATGTATTTTGGGGTGTCATTTTTGCTATCTAAATGCTATGTGTTGGAAATATCTTAGAAACGCACAACTTTGTGTAAAAAAAATGCGTTTTAATTTTTTTTCCACGTGTTCCAAAAACTTCTGGAAAACAATGAACCGTTCAAAAGACTCATTATGCCTCATAGATTATACGTTGGGGTGTTAGCTTTCCAAAATGGGGTCATTTTGTGGGTAATTTCATTATCCTGGTGTTCCAGGGCCTTCAAAATTGTAATAGGTAGTCAACTAGTTAGATGTGCAATTTATGCTCCTAAAACCCTGGATGGCGCTTCCTGCATGTTGGGCCTCCGTATGTGGCCAGGCAGTGAAAAAGTCTCACACATGGGGTATCGTTTTACTCAGGAGGAGTAGCAGAATGTATTTTGGGGTGTCATTTTTGCTATCTAAATGCTATGTGTTGGAAATATCTTAGAAACCCACAACTTTGTGTAAAAAAAATGCGTTTTCATTTTTTTTCCACGTGTTCCACAAACTTCTGGAAAACAATGAACCGTTCAAAAGACTCATTATGCCTCATAGATTATACGTTGGGGTGTTAGCTTTCCAAAATGGGGTCATTTTGTGGGTAATTTCATTATCCTGGTGTTCCAGGGCCTTCAAAAGTGTAATAGGTAGTCAACTAGTTAGATGTGCAATTTATGCTCCTAAAACCCCGGATGGCGCTTCCTGCATGTTGGGCCTCCGTATGTGGCCAGGCAGTGAAAAAGTCTCACACATGGGGTATCGTTTTACTCAGGAGGAGTAGCAGAATGTATTTTGGGGTGTCATTTTTGCTATCTAAATGCTATGTGTTGGAAATATCTTAGAAACGGACAACTTTGTGTAAAAAAAATGCGTTTTCATTTTTTTTCCACGTGTTCCAAAAACTTCTGGAAAACAATGAACCGTTCAAAAGACTCATTATGCCTCATAGATTATACGTTGGGGTGTTAGCTTTCCAAAATGGGGTCATTTTGTGGGTAATTTCATTATCCTGGTGTTCCAGGGCCTTCAAAAGTGTAATAGGTAGTCAACTAGTTAGATGTGCAATTTATGCTCCTAAAACCCCAGATGGCGCTTCCTGCATGTTGGGCCTCCGTATGTGGCCAGGCAGTGAAAAAGTCTCACACATGGGGTATCGTTTTACTCAGGAGGAGTAGCAGAATGTATTTTGGGGTGTAATTTGTGGTATGCACATGCCATGTGAGAGAAATAAGCTATTACAATGACAATTTTGAGAACATTTTTAAATAAAAAATAAAAATCTTAATTTTGCAAAGTATTGTGGGAAAAAATTACAACTTCAAATACCTCACCATGCCTCTTAATAAATACCTTGGAATGTTTACTTTCCAAAATGGGGTTATTTGGGGGGAATTTGTACTTTCCTGGCTTGTTGGGATCTCAAGAAATGAGATAGGCCTTCAGTACATCAGGTGTAATCAGATGTGATAATTTTTTATGATTTGCACTATAGCTTGTAGACTCTAAAATTTTCACACAGACCAAATAATTTCGAAAAATGTTGTGTTATTTTTATCAAAGACATGTAGCAGTATAAATTGTGGCCAAAATTTATGAAGAAAAATTAATAATTTGCAAAATTTTATCACAGAAACTAAGAAAAAATCTTTTTTTTTCAAAATTTTCGGTCTTTTTTTATTAATAGCGCAAAAAATAAAAAACCCAGAGATGATCAAATACCACCAAAAGAAAGCTCTATTTGTGGGAAGAAAAGGACAAAAAAATCATTTAGGTATAGTGTTGCATGACTGAGTAATTATCATTCAAAGTGTGAGAGTGCTGAAAGCTGAAAATTGCTCTGGGCAGGAAGGGTGTTTAAGTGCCCAGTAAGCAAGTGGTTAAGTTATTATTTAAGGTCTACCTTAAGGGTAACTTTTTTTTTTTAAAGTCTCTTTCATAGCCCAAAATTGGAAGCAACCCCTACACTCTGATGTCCTTACAATACAGTCATCCACGTCTACAAACGAACACGCTTATTAAGAAAACTTTTTTGTTAAAGCCCATCTTCTGCAAGATAGATTTTGTCACCAGTGGGATCCCTGGCTACAGCACACTCATGCCTCGTTTCCACTGCACGGATCGGGTCAGTAATTTTGGAGCAGTTCGGATGGGTCCGGTCTAATCGCGTGAGCGTTTCCACTGCAAATTGGACCGTGAGGGACCATTCAGGGTTTAGAAAAAAATCCTAGCGCATCCACCAATCAGTGAGATGCATTTGTAGGTCCGCCCTAACCGAACCGTTCCACTCTCTCTGGTCCCTCATCTGAAGCAGGACCCTTGCTGGTGCGGTACGGTTCGGTTTTACGGTACGCTTTCATAATGGAAACACCCAAAATAGCGTACCGTACCGAACCGTACCGAACCGATCCGCTCAGTGGAAACGAGGCATTACTGCACTGTTTAATCATGGAACCCCTCTTCCTTTTGGATTCCCATTATTGAAGCCTCAGAATCCATGACCTTCTCAACTGGAGCACAGAATAGCCCTCAGGCCTCGTACACGCGACCGAGAATCTCGTTGTAAAAGAAACGTTGTTTTCCTCAACGAGTTTCTTGAGAGGCTTGTCGAGAATCTTGTCAAGCTTTCTTTGCATACACACTGTCAAGACAAAATCTCGTTGTTCTCAAACGTGGTGATGTACAACACGTACGACGGCTTTATAAAGGGGAAGTTTGATTCCACTGGCGCCACCCTTGGGGCTGCTTTTGCTAATCTCGTGTTACTGTGCGTTAGTAAAAGTTTGGTGAGAGACGATTTGTGCTTTTCAGTCTGTTACAGCGTGACGAATGTGCTATCTCCATTACGAACGCTACTTTTACCGAAGGTGCGCTCCCATCTCATACTTTATTCTGAGCATGCGTGGGTTTCTAAGCATACACACGGACGTGTTTCTCGTCGTAAACCTGCCCGACGAGAAACACAACAAGGAAAATGAGACTCCCGACGAGAAAAGAGAGCATGTTCTCTTTTTTTCCTCGTCGAGATGGATTTTGCAGAGGAAAACGGTCGTGTGTACGAGGCCTCACTCTTACTTTACACCTACCTTTCAGGTCATATAAGCTTATTTCTATTTATTTAGGAAAAAGTCATTCCAGCCCCTCTGTTCCCTGCACCTTCCCCTTCCCTCAAGTACCTTTTGTTTCCTCATTGCCTATGCTATTTCTATATACAACCACCATCTTATTGCATATTATCTGATTGTTGTTAGAAAAAAATATTTTCAATAAAAATGTATTAAAAGTCTCTTTCAAAGCTCCACACTGCAGCCATCAAATCAGTTGGCAACCTACGCTGGCTCCAGTAGTTTTGCAGCCGACTTCCTAAAACTAAACCTCAGGCAGAACAAAATAGGACTTTTGACTTCCCTGTAAAATCCTTTTCTTGGAATACAGTACAGGAAATGGGATCATTAGATTTAAAGGGGTTGTAAAGGTTTGTTTTTTATTTTAGTGCATTGTTGGTTCACTTACCTTTTCCTTCGATTTCCCTTCTAAATGTTTTTTTTTCTTTGTCTGAAATTCTCACTTCCTGTTTCTCCTCAGTAAGCTTGCCCCCATCATCCAATCTGTTCTGGCTGGGGGTTAGTCAGCCAGAACAGCTTACTGAGGAGGAACAGGAAGTGAGAAATTAAGACAAAGAAAAAAAACATTTAGAAGGGAAATCGAAGGAAAAGGTTAGTGAACGAACAATGCACTAGCTTAAAGGAACCTATTTTAAAAACAAACCTTTACAACCCCTTTAACCTGGGGAAGGAGTATCCTGATCAGGACCATACACAATATGAGGCCTAGCAATGCATTCTGAGGTTGAAGATCCATCCAAATATCTACATTTTGCACTGTCCTTCAGACGGTGACTGACAGGGTTTGTCCTTTAACTCCTAGGAGATCATCCAGGTATCCCACACTGTGGATACGTTAAGAATGGAGCAGAGCTAGGACCTGGGAAAGCATCTTGGTGAAAAAGAGCCGGAGCCAGTAGCATTGAAAGCACTCCAAGTGCTGGGGGAAGATTTTAAATCAGATGTAGGTTTTGTTTTGGTGCTACTTCTCCTGTAGGTCACAGAAGAGCATTTTGTTCTGCATTATTGTGACCCAGGTTCAGCCAACAGTAGGCTAAGGTCTGCTGTTGGTTGACATCTCTCAGCTGGTCCAGACTCTGGAGAAATCCTAACTTTAATATCGGGGTCCATCTAGATGCCTGAGTGGAAGAAGGCTCAGCCTCTCAGTGAGCTGCTAAAACCCTGAGCCAACTCCTCCCACTCCGTCCACAGTCTGGAGCTCCAGTGAGTGCTGGAGGGGCAAATCAGAGAGCTGATAACTGATAGTCACTGGCTCTGTGCACACTGAAGACCGAGAACTGAGTGATCTTTGATCACTTGGTTTTTGGTCTTAGAGGCTGTGGGGGGTAGATGCAGCATTGGATTAATTCTGCACCCACCTAGGTGAGTATGTCGTTTTTTTTTTTTCAAACCACATACCGCACTTCTCTTAATCAAATAGTTTACCAGTGAATGTTTATTTTATTGTTCTCAATGTGAGGGTTCAATACTAATTTAATACAAAATGGCATCACAGGTATAAATGCTCACATGCAAGGTAAAAATTCACATTTATATATTTAAAACACTGTACTATCATTCTGTGACTGCTCGGGGGTCCAATAGTTTAATAAACAATGGCTCTTTGGTTCCCCAGCTCCACGTGTCAGATAATGGCGGCAGTGATGTCATTTTATGACGCATAGCGGTCTCTCCTGGGCACAATGGACTGACAGCAGATATCAAAAGCAACTAGGCCCCTGCTGTAATCTTTTGGAGGCACCCTAGCCCCAGACATCCTGCTTTTCCAAGCTTGCGAGGTAAGACTGAGGGAAGTGGATAAGCAAGAGATAATATTGATCCGTGCCGTCACTGTACCAGTGACAGTGACATACCCAGTGACATATAACTGAATGAGGGATTAACCATTGAACAACTCTAAAACATAATACAAACCAAAGGAGTGAGATGACTAATGAAAAAAGCAAACACAACAAAGTGCACTTTCACAAAGCTGGGAGGATAATTTTCTATGACTAAGCGCTGACATTACAGTGCGAAACGCATCAGCTCAAACCCCACTACCTGCTGTGATTTGTAGTGCTGTTTCTTTTTACTATTAAAGGCAAACTTGTTAAGGATTTTTGGAAGTGCAGCTGTCCAACCTTTTCTTTTCAAGGATCATTTTCACATGGCCCTTCTGGGATGCTTCTCTGAGGCGGCGTACACACGACCGAGGTTCTCGCTAGAAACCAGCGAGAACCTCACTGGGAGCTGCATTCCAGCGAGAACCTTGGCCGTGTGTACGCTACTGGCTCGCCCCGCCCGTCGGGAATCCCGTCGAGCGAATAGAGAGCAGGCTCTCTATTTGCTCGACGGCCCGTCGGGATGAATGGCTGGTTGCCATTCCCGACGGGCGGGTCGCCGATTTCGAAGGCCGGGCGAGAACCTCGACAGGCGGAACGATGTGTTCCGCCCGTCGAGGTTCTCGTACGTGTGTACGCCGCCTGAGATGTTTGTAGGTGCCACAGTGTACTGGGAATAATGTTTTGAAGAGCAATAATAGTTATTTTACAGTACTTCTATTAATACAGATTCCCTAGCCAAAGTTCTAGTCAAAATGATTTCTTTGGCTATAGTTGGTAAATTTTTTATTTTATATCAGGTTTTTATTTTTTTTGTCTAACCCCACTAGAGAAATTTCCCCTCATTTCCAAGAAATAGAGGTGCAGCCATCACCTGGACAGAAAACCCCACGCGGTAATGAATACATTGTCAATAATTCCAACCCTTCCTTACGCTATAAAATAATGTTTTTGTCCCCACTGGAGAGATTTCCAGATCATCTTGATAGGAAAAGGGCAGGGGGACTCATATGGCAATTAACACCTGAAAGGAGACTCTACCCTTTCCACAGTCTTTCCAAAATGAAATAAAATGTTTTGGCTGGAGTTGGTGTATAACATGGGTCTTCAAACTACGGCCCTCCAGGTGTTCAGGAACTACAATTCCCATCATGCCTAGTCATGTCTGTGAATGTTAGGCCTCGTACACACGATCGGACATATCCGATGAAAACGGTCCGCGGACCATTTCCATCGGATATGTCCGATCTGGAGTTTGATCCGATGGAGTGTACACACCATCGGATCAAATTCCCCGCCGCCGGACGGCGCGGTGACGCGGCGGTGACGTTGACGCCGCCACGTCACCGCCACGTCACCGCACCAGGAAGTTAAACACTTCCGCGCATGCGCCAAATCCATTCGGCGGCGGCGCGGCGGCGGTGGGGGACGACATGTCTGCTGGTAAGTGTACTAACCAGCAGACATGTCGGGCGGACAGATTCCACCGGATGGATTTCAAAGCATGCTTTGAAATCTGTCGGGTGGAGAAATCTGTCCGCTAGCCCATACACACGAGCGGAGATGTCTGCTGAAACGGTCCATCGGACCGTTTTCAGCGGACATATCCCCTCGTGTGTACGAGGCCTCAGAGTTTTACAATGCCTCATGGGAAGTGTAGTTCCGCCACAGCTGGAGGGCTGTAGTTTGAGGATCCCTGGTCTATAACCACAGCTCAGGTATTCATGAAGCTCATAATTAAAAACCTGATTTAGGTAAACACAACCTGATGTTTATAAAGGTACGGTCGCAGGTACAAAATGGCTTCTCTTGCGTTATCTTGACAGAAATGTAACAATGTATCTATCCATTTCTGAGCTTTGTCTTCTGAGTGCATTAGGCAAAGAGATTGTGTCTTAGTCACGGTTTAATGTTAGAACATCTACCACTCAATTTCAGATTTTTTTTTTCTCAGTTGCCTTTGAAAATGGGCCTTTTAATTAAACAGTATATTTGAGCTGACAAGTCTGCAATTTGCATATCTGATTAGGAGTCGGCATTTCGCTCTGGTCCATCCTTTGAAGCGTGTCAAATTAACCCATGCAGATCAAGAGCTGGAGCCTAGATCTAGGATATGACTACACAGAAAGTTTACTTGGCAAGGCTACAGGCCAGGAATTGATCTTCAACATTGAGCAGGAGCGCTTATCCTAAAAGTGACCAGAAGTGCTTAAAGGGTATGAGCACATGGACCACTTTTAGAAGCTGAGTCATCTCACTAAAATCACTAGTAGATAAAGTATATGCAAGCTTAATCACTAAAATCTCATATAATCTTTAACATGTTAATGTAAACCTAAAATTTTTTTATTTTTAAAACCCTTGGGTTCCTCCTGCAATGTAAGGGTTATATGCTTGTTATGTCAAGGGGGTAAAGAAACAGGCTGGATTATTTACCTTTGCAGGGTGCTCTCTTCTTCCCGAAGCTCCAGTCTGAGGGTAGTCCCTCAGGGTCATCATGTATCTAGAAGTACCCACTTAGGGGCTGCTGAAAGTTGTGGCCCACCTGTCACCTTGCCCAGCCCTGCATTAACTTGCCAGTCACTTTTGAGGCAATGAACAGTCCAGTTTTATACTTTTACCGAGGGATTCGAACTTGAATAGGAATATGTGGGATGTCCAATAGAACAAGCAATTGGTTGATTATCAGTTGGGACAACTTTATTTACTTGGCTTACTCAAGTCTCCTCCAGCACATCACTTACTTACAGACTGTTACCCTCTCTCTCTCTCTCTCTCTCTCTCTCTCTCTCTCTCTCTCCAGCACATCACTTAACTCCAGGCACAGGTAGCACGTGGTTAGGCCCAACTTTAACTTAATCAGGCCTCAGCAGCTGCCTTTTGCAGGCAGGGACCCTTTAATGTAGCAAAAATAGGAATAGAAAGTATTTTAGTGCTAGCTGTCCAATGATGGGCGTCTTCTCCCAGTAAGACCTCTTCAGGCCCTGCCAGCCCTCCTGGCTGCAGCTGTCTGACTTCACTGCTCATGACATTGCAATCCTCACTTGCTCCACACCCAGCTATGACTGTTTTGAAGACCTGCCCGGCAGTACTAGCTCCTGCTGTCCTGTCTGTGCCTCCTGTTCAGACCATCCATGCGTTCTTCAAAGGATCCGTCCTGCACCCGAGTCCCAGGATCAAATTCACCCCCCCCCCCAGACTGGGGAGCTACCTCCAAGGCCCGACAATCTAGTACTCCAACCTCAGTTCTTCCACTCGACAACTACTCCACAGCTGGGCTGACTCTAGGTATTTAAGAAGGCCCCCTGCCAATCCTAGTTGGGGATTGGTCAGGGCTCCCTGAAACACCCCAGACTGCTCCTTTCCACTGCCCTCCACTTCTTCTAAAATCCACGAGGAAGGTAACCGTAGAGTGATGCTGTCTTAGTCACAGCTGCTGCTCTGAGCCACTTTTAGCCCACACAGATCAAAACAAGCAGGCCTAGCTTCCAGCTATAGATGGGGGCGATGGAAACGTTTATGCTTCACCTGTGGTGTTTATATTGGTCCAGCAGTGCACCAACACCTTTGCAGCCATTGTGCTACATGCTGGGTGTTTGGTGTGCTCCTGTACCTTTAAGGAGGGGTGGTTCCCCTTCAGTTCACCTGCCCCTATCTATCCATTAAAATGCATGTGTCTCCACTGTGAGGACGCTCATTGTTTAGTGTTAGGACCACAGATTGAGGGGTGCCTTGGCGCGGCTCTGTGGCTCACGCATGCGTTTGCAAATGCGTGCGGACAAAACCCCTGTTTTTAACGCATACTGTTAGACAGGTTAATTGGTTGTTCTGCAAGCTGGTCGGTAAGTAGGCTTGGTTTTTTCCCTGGGCATTCCCCAGGTTTTTGTTGTTACTAGCTTCCAGCTAGGTCTGCTTAAATTTACCTATTCTCAAAAAAAAATCTTAACTCTAGCACCTACCTAAGTAAAGGGTGCTACATGTACAATGCAGGGCTGTTAGTGTGTGACCATGAGCAACTTAGAGAGGAGGTTGTTGGGGACCAGTCACATCACCGAAGGGACCCTGTTAGAGTGAAGAATAAAGTTATTCTGATAACCTATACATAATGAGCATTTAACCCATGCTATGCAAAGGTGCATTTTTTCTAATTTCTGGATTTGGGCTTTAAATGTACAGATTTCATCAAAATATTACCTGGTTAGGAAGGTCCCTGTTCAGCGCCCCCTAGTGTTAGCCCCTTCCCTGCCAGTCACATTTACACAGTAATCAGTGCAGTTTTATAGCACTAATCGCTGTGTGAATGGTCCCAAAAACGTGTCAAAAGTGTCCGATATGTCCGCCGCAATGTCACGGTCACAAAAAAAACGCAGATCGCCGCCATTACTAGTAAAAAAAAAAAAAAATGCCATAAATCTATCACCTATTTTGTAGACGCTATAACTTTTGCGCAAACCAATCAATATACGATTATTGCGTTTTTTTACCACTACTATTTTTGGAATTTACAAATGCAGCAATATAGAAATTGGATGAAATGTTTAGCACTGGGAAACACTTTTTGAAAGATACATTTTTCATTTTATATACAACTATATAGATCAAGACAATTTCTCTTCTTCCAATATGCCCCAGGAAGGTCAAAAGTTTGGACAACCCTGGGCTAGGGATGATGAATTATGTGATATACTTACTTAGCTCTTGCAATCTTCTACCTCTTTTAATGACCGGTCCTCTGAAGCCTTTTTCCTTCACTGCTAGGCTGGTCTAAGCTCTCTGACGTCAGTCCTGCATTGTATTGGAGGATGCCGATGGCTCTTCCACAACCCAAGACCTTGAACTGAGGAGGAGAGCGCCGGCTGCTGGGAAAGTGAGAAATAAGGTAAGTATATCATTAATTAATTGTATATTTATTCATCATCTCCAAGCCAGATGAGCAGGCAGACCTTGCCATGGAAAGGAGGGGGGGGGGGGTGCAATAGGGAACCTCCTGCAAAGATAAATCCTTTTCTCCAGGAGTTAAGCTTTAAAACTCTTCAGGACCACATTGGTGAGATATTGTCACCAGGATCTTCAGTTCTGAATAACTGCTCCCAACATTGCAGACTCAAATGACAGTGTCCCTCTCTACAAGTGACAACGTCATAATGATCTTGTGAAAGCAAACAGAGATAAAAACTCCCACAGGACAATCTCACTATTTAAAGAGCTGTAAGAAGCTTGTAGGTAACCACTTCCCACCCCTTAACCAAGATCTCTGTTTTTGGATGGGGTTAGGTTTGTAAATCAGGCGTATTCTTTAGTATTCTTGAAAAAAAAATGCGTCTGCGCAAAAGATCCAAGGCCTGAGTTCTCATTACTAATTCCGTTCCAAAAATACAACGCAGCTAATTCATTTACAGTTTTAATTAGTTCTTGTCTGAGGGATGGGAGGGGGCACTTTAGCACAGAGGGGCTCGCAGCGAAGGAAGGGAGGGGTAGATTTAGAAATGTTGCCGGTGAAAGCGCGCTTTTTAATTACTACGCTGGGGCCCAGGCCCGGATCTGCTGATGTCTGGGGATCGAGTTAATTAAAATCCGCATTATTTTACTTTTAATTAGTTTCCCTCTTTTGTTTCCTCCTCGCCATATGGCCGTGTCCCGTAGTCAAATTAACTTAATTAAGCTAATTACGCTGATCAGTTTAATTATTCACGAGACTCTGATTGGGTGAGAGGGGAGTTTTTTTTTTCATACCCTGAAGCTTTTTGATTTAAGCTGTCTTCTCCCTCCTCTCTTGCAGACACGCAGCGGCCATTAACCCCCAAGATGCTGAGGGAAGGGTGATTTGGGGGGACAAGGTGGGTAATTGCATGAAGAGTATTTCACTGTGCTGACTATGCATTCAGGGATTTATAGGTATATATATATATACACATACTGGCTTGCACTGCAGTCTTTGTGAGGGTGGAACAGTGCAGAACATCCTCATTAGAGTACTTCAAATCCCATGCACAATTGCTTGAAGTCTATGGGGGATATGACAGACAATATAAATGAGCGTCTGGAGGTTTTGGGGTCTTAAATTTGGCATAGACTTTAAGAACGTGGGAACCTCCAAGCTTTTTCTTTTTTTAGGGATTGTCCTGTTTCACAGAAGGGTAGAAATAAAAATAAATTACAGAAACAACATTACAGGGGTAACTGGATTGGTCAAGTCTGAAATAATTAAAGAGGGACTGTAGTTTGCTTACATAATGTGTAAAACATCTTTGCCATTCTGAAGCTTCCCACCAACCACTTTGCATATTATTTTATATATACTGTGTTTCTGTACTTGCCAAATGTGCTGCAGAAATCTTCCTCCACTAAGTCTGGCTGCAATCATTTTAACTGTGGGCAGCTGAAGCTGCTGTCTGTTCACTTCCTGGATTTACACAGACACACAGAGGGACACCTCCAACTCTTCAGCTTTCTTTGGCCCTCTTATAACTCATCTTTGTCATGTACCAGGTATGACCAGAACTGTGTGGCTAGCAACAGAGGAACACCAAACACATATAAGTGAAAATATAATTATTTATTTAGATAAGTGAATAAAATAAATACAACCACCTCCAATATGACTCAAGTGCAACAAACCAACCAACAGACAAAGACCCACAAATAACAACAGACAGATATGTGTAATAAATGGGAAATGCCAGAATCATAAACAATAGCCAGGCCAGGGTCATACACAGCAGATCGGCAAATGAACAAAGGGATCTTCCGGAAACATAAACGTAAGCCAGGCCAAGGTCATAGACAGGGAGATCAGCAGACGGGGTAAGGAGGAACACAGGACAGGGAGAGGATGGATGGTCAGGACTGGGAGACAGGATCAGGAACTCAGGTAGCAGATTTCACAGGTTCAGATAATCAGGCACAGATCAGGGCACAAGGACGATACCAGGGCAGTGTGAGGCCACGTACACACAATCAGACCGGTCTGATGAAACTGGTCCGACGGACCGTTTTCATCGGACCAGGCTGAAGTGGTCTGATGGTCTGATGTGTGTACACACCATCAGACCAAAAATCCCATCAGACCAGAACGCAGTGACGTAGAACACAACGATGTGCTGAAAAAACAAAGTTCAATGCTTCCAAGCATGCGTCGACTTGATTCTGAGCATGCGCGGGTTTTTGGTCCAATGCTTTTGCATACTAACCATCGAACCTGTCCAACAGACAGGTGTCCGTCAGACAGATTTTAAAGCAGGTTTTAAAACTTTGGTCCGAAGGACAACGGTCCGATGGGCCGTACACACCATCAAACTGGTCCGATGAAACTGGTCTGCAGAGCAGTTTCATTGGACCGGTCTGATCGTGTGTACGCGGCCTGAGAGTGCGCTTGCCGGGTATTTGTACACATCTCTTGCAATCAGTCTCAGGTAATGCCTGATTGCAGGATATGTCGACCCCAGACTGCCAGGAACCCCCCGCTGGTGGACGCCAGTTCTGCGGGCCAAAGATCACATAATACCACCACCAGGGGAGCGCTCTCCTGGCAGTTCCAGACTGCCAGGAGACACCTGGAGGTGGACCACAGTACTTCACGCCAAATATCAGGCAGTGTCACCAGCGGAAGGAACCTTTTCTGACATCCCCCTCGCCTCCTGGCAAACTCTCATGAGAGTCAGAGAAAGAGCTGTGCATGATGTCATAAGCCTAGGCTATTTTTCAGACAAGAAACAGGAAGTTGCCTGTATAAGGTATTTACTGGCAGAAGATTTAATAGATAGAAAGAGAAAAAAGCTGCAACTACTTTTAGTAGCTTTCCTGCGGCGTGGATAAGGTAAGAAGAGGATCATTTATTTTGTTATTATCTTCTGTGAGTAGGATGTCTTTTCCTGGTTTTCACCACTGGAAGGAATGTGCATACCTGGTGTATTCTTACATAGCCATCCAGGAACAAGCTCAATGAAGTCGGTCAATAAAAAACACCACTCACCTCCTTTCGCTGCAGGCTCTGCCAAAAACGCATACAGGGGTCCCCTAATGATGCCCTAGTAATCTCTCCACTTCTCTTCATCGTCTTGGGTGCCGCCATGACAGTGGCACGGGCACGCGCACATGCGTGTGTCGGGAGCCTGTTTTATGCTGTATAATGGCTAGATGGAGAGGGGGGCTGTGGTTGCGCGCACCTGTTTGCAGGCGCCAAGATGCTGATTTAAAGCCCAGCAAGCCAGAAGCCTTCTGTTAGTGGCATGGACACAGAGCAATAGATCTGTATCTAGTGCATTGTTGGTTCACTTACCTTTTCCTTCGATTTCCCTTCTAAATATTTTTTTTCTTTGTTTTCTTTGTCTGACTTTCTCACTTCCTGTTCCTCCTCAGTAAGCTGTTCAGTAAGCTGTTCTGGCTGACTAACCACCGCTCGGATGATGGTGGCAAGTTTACTGAGGAGAAATAGGAAATGAGAAATTCAGACATTCAGAAATTCAAAAACATTTTAGAAGGGAAATCGAAGGGAAAGGTAAGTGAACCAACAATGCACTAGCTTAACCACTTAACCCCCGGACCATATTGCTGTCCAATGACCAGAGCACTTTTTGTGATTCGGCACTGCGTTGCTTTAACTGACAATTGGCCGGTCGTGCGACGTGGCTCCCAAACAAAATTGGCGTCCTTTTTTTCCCACAAATAGAGCTTTATTTTGGTGGTATTTGATCATCTCTGCGGTTTTTATTTTTTGCCCTATAAACAAAAATAGAGCGGCTATTTTAAAAAAAATGCAATATTTTTTACATTTTGCTATAATAAATATCCCCAAAAAATATATAATTTATTTTTTTCCTCAGTTTAGGCTGATACGTATTCTTCTACATATTTTTCGTAGAAAAAACACAAGTAGCGTTTATTGATTGGTTTGCGCAAAAGTTATAGCGTTTACAGAATAGGGGGTAGTTTTATGGCATTTTAATTAATATTTTTTTTTTCTAGTAATGGCAATGATCAGGGTTTTTTCTGTACTGCTACATTATGGCGGACACTTCGGACACTTTTGACACATTTTTGGGACCATTGGCATTTTTATAGCAATCAGTGCTATAAAAATGCATTGGATTACTATAAAAATGCCATTGGCAGTGAAGGGGTTAACACTGGGGGGGGGGGTCGTTAAGTATGTTCCTGGGTGTGTTCTAACTGTAAGGGGGGTGGACTCACTAGGGGAAATCACTGATCTTCAGTTCATACATTGTATGAACAGAAGATCAGCATTTCTCTCCCTGACAGGACCGGGAGCTTTGTGTTTACACACAAAGCTCCCGGTCCTCGCTCTGTACCGAACAATCGCGGGTGCCCGGCGGCAATCGTGCCCGCGGGACTCGGGGGCGAGCAGGGGCGCAGGCCGGCGGCGGCACGCACGCGCCCCCTAGTGGCCTCAAAAAACAGCCGACGTAGAGCTACGGGCTCTCGCCCAGGAGAGCCGACCTGCCGCAGTAAAATAACGGCGTCAGGTCGGCAAGCAGTTAAAGGAACCTATTTAGAAAATAAAAAACAAACCTTTACAACCCTTTTAAGTAATTAAGGCTCTGTGTCCCGTGATGTATTCCCAAGAAAAGGATTTTACAGGTCAGCTGTATTAAAAAATCCTATAATTTCCTGCAGGTGCTCTTTTTGGCATGGCAGGGCCTTTGTATGAATCAGATCAGCAATGATAGCCTACAAGATACTCTCAAAGCACATTTACTTTTTTTTTTTTTTTTTAAAGCCAACTTTATTTGGATAAAAGTCATTTTACAAAATAGTTGCTTATGTAGAATAATAAGTACATTATAACAGTCATTTTGTGTGAGATTCTTTGTACATACATGTTAAGGCACAGGTTTATAAGGGTATAGACTACCAGTATATAAGAAACTTCATGTCATTCAGCTACCAATACAGTTCTGATTAAAATTGTATGGTTAACACCTTCATATGACTGTCACTTTCTATGTTCATCTAAGTATGCCTGTCTGCTGGGCTTGGATTATTTTAGGCACATGTTTCTCCATCCTCTAACCATCTATCCCACACCTTTGAGTACTAATGCGCGCACTTTCTATGGGCATAGACTAATTTTTTAAATGGTAGTGCACTATTAACGTCCCTCTTCCATTGGCGTATGGAGGGAGGCTGAGCCTGCATCCATACCTTGGCTATGCCCTTGCGGGCCATAAACAGAGTTTCGTTTAGAAATGTAGCTTGGTATTTGTCAATTTCTACGTCTGGCAGAAGTCCCAGAAAACATAGTTTGGGGTCTTATACCACTGGGGAACCCATATTGTCATGTAAAAACTGGACAATCTGCATCCAGTATGTCTGAATGTTTGGGCAGCTCCATATGAGATGGAAGAATGTTCCAGGTGCTGTGTGGCACAAAAGGCATGTCAGGTCATAAGTATAGAGGAATTTTGCCTTTTTTAGGGGAGTCAGATAGTCTTTGTGTACAATGTATATCTGTGTCAGTCTGTCAGATAACTTGGGGATGTCAGTCTGGTCCCTTCCAATATTTCATCCCAGTCTTCCTCCTCCATAGGGCCTATGTCTTTTTCCGATTCCATTTTTGCCTTTTGTGCAATGGCATTTGAACTACGGTTTCTGATCTTTAGATACAGGGTCGATATGAGTTTAGAGGGTTCCTCTCCCATTATTACATCAAGAACTGGGGGAGAATCTGACACTACTTCCATGTTTGGTAATTGTATTTTCAATGCATGGCGCAGTTGTAGATACTTAAAGGTGATCTGGTTAGGGAGTTTATATTCTTCCTTACGTACTTGAAACTGCTTGATTCTGGAGTTAGATAACACCTGATGGAGGTGTATTATGCCATGTGTAGCCCATACTGTAAAGCACATTTACTTCAACCACCCTGGCGGTATGATTATGTCAGATTTTTGGGTTTATATTTTAGGCCTGTAATTCTTAGGAATAACACACTTAAATCTGTCCAAACAAGAGTCTAGTAGACATCCCGGGTATGATACACAAAATTATAAATTATAATATAATAACTATAAATAATTATAAAAAATAATAATATAATAATTATAATAAAATGAATTTCCCCTCTATTCACTATTGCTTAATTCTTCAAGTGTTCTTATTTTCTATCACTGTTTTTTAGCTGGTCTCAAACCACTTTTGACATAAAGGGACACTTTTTGGTTGCTATGAACAATCTCAAGTTTTCAGGGAGAAAGAACAATATATATGCATTGGGTGTCAGACAAAAAAGGAAGTGAATACAAATATCCTCTATGGGGACACAGACATTATTTGATGAAATATACTAACCCCATTACCCCCCCCCCCCCCCCCCCCCCCACCACACACACACACACACACACACTAACCCCCCACTAACCCCAAAGGTTTAAATGTTTTGTCTGAAGTTTTACACCAAAACAGAAACACTGCTTCAATTTAATAGCAGTGCTCCCAGTCCCCAGCATGTCCTGCAGTCCAGGCTGTAGTTTAGGTTTCCAGAGATTTGTATATTTATGTGGAGCCTCCACGCAGGCGGAAGTAGGCAGTGCAGAGGTCGAGGCGAACGCTGGCAGATTGATAACTTACACAAGGATTAGGCTCTCCACAGGTGTCTGCAGACAAGCAATTGTTAATTTAGAGCTTGGGTTTCCATGTACCCACCTGATGTAACCATCATGGGTGGTCTGAGAGGACATTGCAGGCTCACAAGACCTCACGTACTGAAATGTCTAAAAGGAACAATGACTGGGTTGTCAATAGCAACCAGATTCTCACCTTTGTGTTACAAGTGTATAAACAGGTGAATTTGACTTATTGTTCCAGTAAAAACTGTGCTTCTATTATGGCAAAAATAAGCTTGGCTGGAGTAGTACTTTATTATTGAGTCTGAACTCCAAATAGAGCATGAAAATAAATGTATAACCGCTCTGCAATCTGGCGCTTAATCTGACACTTTCGGTATGTGTTTACTGCACCACACATAAATGCACTGCCCTACAAGACGCGCATGGGTGCCAGTCATGGGCGTCCGCTGAAAAATTCGGCAGCGGCAATACACAGTCACATTTAACCCTTTCTTCGGCCGCTAGCGGGGGGGGGGGGTTAAAAACACGCCCCCCCCCATGTTAAAATGTAAAAACACCCGACTGTGCCCCCTGCATCTTTCAATATCTCTTTGTCACTACTGTGTACCCCTCTCCACAACTGCACCTCTGGACTCCCTTACATTACACAGCACCCCACAGCACTGGACCCCTTTACATTACACAACCCCCTGCACCTCTGGACTCCTTTACATTACACAACACCATGCACCTCTGACTCCTTTACATTACACAGCCCCCTGCACCTCTGGACTCCTTTACATTACACAACCCCCTGCACCTCTGGACGCCTTTACTTTACACAACCCCCTGCACCTCTGGACTCCTTTACTTTACACAACCCCCTGCACCTCTGGACTCCTTTACATTACACAACCCCCTGCACCTCTGGACTCCTTTACATTACACAACCCCCTGCACCTCTGGACTCCTTTACATTACACAACCCCCTGCACCTCTGAACGCCTTTACATTTCACAGCATCCTGAAGCCTTTGGGTTCACACTGGTGTCCTGGAGTTTGTCGCAGTGTATATGCAGTTTTTCTGCATTTAATCCCCACTTATGTAATTTTACTGTGTTTTCTAAAAGCACACCAAAGATTCAGTATAGAGAACATTTGGTGCGCTTTCAGAAAATGTTGCAAAAATGTGTAATCTAAGGCCTCGTACACACGAGGCAATTCATTTGTTCAAATCGGTCGGACCGACCGATTTGAACAAATCTGTCTCTTTGGATTTTGGTTTGCTCGCGTGTACACACGAGCAAACCAAAATCCCCGCCAGCAGACGGCGCACTGACGTGTCGGTGACGTGGCGGTGACGTTGACGCCGCCACGTCACCGCACCAGGAAGTAAAACACTTCCGCGCATGCGCCGAATCCATTCGGCGCCGGTGCGAGACGACATGTCTGCTGGTAAGTGTACTAACCAGCAGACATGTCGGGCGGACGGGTTCCCACCCGATAGATTTCAAAGCATGCTTTGAAATCTGTCGGGTGGCCAAATCCGTCGGCTCACCTGTACACACGATCGAATTTGTCTGCTGGGACGGCCTTATAGAAGTCTGTGGGACTGTAGTGAAAATGGAGATAAATGCAGGAAATCTGTGTATACACCGGCACTGCAACTAAACCACAGTACATCGGTGTAAACCCACTTGAGTCCTAGTTCACATATATGCGATGCAGGAATCGGCGCGATTCCAGTGCGATTCCTGCATTGCATGTTGCTTGTCGGCCGTTCACGCTGCCCTTTGCAAACTGATAGGCCACGTACACACGATCGGTCCAACCCGATGAGAATGGTCCGACAGACAGTTTTCATCAGTTCACAGACTGATGGTCTGATGTGCGTACACACCATCAGTTCAAAAACAGATCGTGTCAGTACGCGGTGACGTAAAACACAACGACGTGCTGAAAAAAATTAAGTTCAATGCTTCCAAGCATGCGTCGACTTGATTCTGAGCATAGCATACTAGCTCATTATAAAGTACTTCTTGAGATTAAAGCTCCTGCAGCGGTGCTCGGTCACCTGCTCTGTCAGCGCCATCTCTCCATGAGTCACTTCCTCATATCGCGGCTCCGGCCAGTCACAGTGCACGCAGGTGCCGCCACTAACGGTATGATCGCCGTTAGTAACGGCACGCTCAGTGCGCCTGCGCGTCGTTGTCTACGGCACATGCAACGTAGACAGCGTAGGGAGGTGCTCGCAGAGCAGAGCGATAGTGAGTCATGGGGCGATTTGTCATCTGGCTCTGACAGCGACACTGATCCAGAAAGTGACAACGCCGATGATCCCGCACCTGACCTAAGTGATTGGCGCACTTGGTGCCCTATAGACACCGATGTGGACCAGGCAGCGCCCCCGAGGTTCCGATTCCCTGGATCTCCTGGGATGAAGGTAGACGTGGAGAGTGACAACCCTCTGGCGTACCTGAAATTATTTCTTACTGAGGAGTTCATTTTAAAAATCGTCACAGAAACCAACCGCTACCATGATCAGCAATCTGCTACGCTGCGTGCCAGGTTTTCCAGATCCAGAAAATGGGAACCGGTCACTAAAGAGGACATCTGGAAGTTTCTGGGACTCATCATCCTTCAGGGGGTGGTGGGCAAACTGCTCCAGAAATGGTACTGGACCACCAATAAGCTACTGGCCACTCCATTTTTTTGGCACCGTGATGTCCGAATATCGCTTTTCGCTAATATTGAACAATTCACACTTCGCCAACAACGAAGAGTTTGATGAGGCCACGCATCCTGCGCCCAAACTGAAAAAAATCTGGGAGGTATACCAACTGATTATCACCAACTTCCAGCGGACCTACGTGACAGAAAGGGACGTCAGTGTGGACGAAAGTCTGATGGCCTACAAGGGACGCCTGAGCTGGTTACAGTTCATTGCTTCCAAAAGAGCGCGGTTTGGCATCAAGTTTTACATGCTGTGCGAATCATCCACCGGATATATCTGGAATGCGGTCATTTACACCGGTAAGGGTACCAAGTTCAATCCCAGGTACAGCCGCTATGGGATGGCCACATCATCAGTCCTTTCACTGCTGGACCCATTGCTGAACCAGGGATATTGCGTGACAATGGATAATTTTTATACATCTCCGGAACTTTATGAAGTTTTGCTCCTGATGGGTATGGTACCGTTAGGCCAAACCGGCGTGACATGCCATCAACGTTTGGCAATAAAAAAATAAAAAAAGGAGAGATGGTTGCCTTTCAAAAGGGAAAGATGATGGCAATGCGATGGCGAGACAAAAAGGACGTGTGTCTCATGAGCACCGTGCACATGGTCCGCACAAAACACGGAAAAGATGTGCTAAAGCCGCAAGTCGTGATCGACTATAATCACACCATGGGAGGTGTCGACCGAGCCGATCAGGCAATGACATTTATATGCGGAAACAACAGAAGAAGTATTATAAAACGATTTTCAGGCATCTCCTTGAACAATGCCTTTGGAACGCCTATATCCTTTATAAAGCAAATACAAACATACCTCTTGTTCATTCTTACTTTATCTGGAAGGTGGCTGAGCAGATTTTTATCAACCACCAGACGCCAGCAGTAGCTGCGAACAGACCCGGACAACGCGCTGTTGACGTTGTCAATCCAGAACGCCTGACAGGTCGTCATTTTGTGGACTACGTACCGCCAACCGCAAGAAAGTTAGCGCCTACCAGGATGTGCGTCGTTTGCTGTTCCAAGAGAGATGACAAAGGAAAAAAAGTCAGAAAAGAAACCAGGTACTATTGTCCTGATTGCGACGTCGGACTTTGTCTAGTTCCATGCTTCAAACTGTTTCACACTCAGGATGTGTATTGAATTTCTTTGTTTGACAAATTTCATTATTTTTCATTACATTATTGAATAAAATTATATTATTGATTAGATTATAATTCATGTGTTTGTGTTTCAAATTTATCACATCTGGAATGTCTACTAGAGTCTTGTTTTGGTCAGGTTTAAGTAAGTAATTACTAAGAATTGCAGGCCTATAATACATATCACCAAATTTCCATGCAAAAAAATGTACCGCTTTTGGTACGTAATTCCAGACAGAATCATACCGCCAGGGAGGTTAAGTGGTTATACAACTATTATATATATATAATCGGACCAAAATGAGGGACAAATGAGGAGGAAAGAGGAACAGAGGGACTTTGTTCCAAATCAGGGACAATCCCTTGGAATCAGGGTCAGTTGGGAGCTATGTGTATAGTAGGAGCTAGCAGACTGGCAAGGCATTCTGTGTGGCGTGCTGCATTAAAAAAAAAGTTCAGGTGCCCTTTTTCCATTGGCAGTTTATTGTAAATACTGTAAATGTGCTTCCTTAATGCAGCACACATTTACGCTCAAAATACTACACTTCAATCTAATTGATAAGTGTGAAGGGACTTCTTTTTTTTTGTTTGTTTTTACAATTTGGAAGAAATAAAAATGCAGTCAGATTTTTGTGCCTGTGATACAAGAATTGGGGGTCTGTCATCACCTGGACTGGAAGGAACATGTGAATGATGTGATGCCTGTACAAGAAACAGGAAGGGGGGGTATCATAACTAGGACCAGAAGGCACAGACAGCAATAAATACATTGTCAGAAGCTCTAACGCCTCTCCACTACTGAAAATGTGTTTTTATTCTTGTCTGGAGAGGGGAAACTCGACAGGGACACAGACTTGCTCTATCAAAATGAAAAACACTTTGGTTGGAGTTGGACTTTACCGGAGCATTATTACAGCTTTTTTTCTTCTTAATAAGGTAAATTGTACATTGCCAAAGCATTGGTCACATAACATTTGCGATAGGATCTTTGGCAGATCCAGCCAATCAGAAACTGCAAAATGCCAATCAGAAAATGGACTGCTTGAAAAATCTCTTGATATGCGTCCATCAAAATCCCCCATGTTAGCAGAGATCATATGACCAGTGCTGCAACATTGCTCATGTGCATAATTGCCACGTGTCCATTTTTGACACCTCCTCCAATTGTTTTGCTAGCTGTCTTGTGCGTCAGAGTGAATCAGAATTCAGGTTAGCTTTTCTCATCTGCCACCTACGTTTAACCACTTCAGCCCCGGAAGATTTGGCTGCCCAATGACCGGACATTTTTTGCGATATGGCACTGCAACGTTGTACCCAAACAAAACTGACGTCCTTTTTTCCCCACAAATATACTAGTAATGATGGTGATCTGCGATTTTGATTCGGGACTGCAACATTATGGCGGACAGATCGGACACTTTTGACACATTTGTGGAACCATTGACAATTATACAGCGATCAGTGCTATAAAAATGCACTGATTACTGTGTAAATGTCTCTGGCAGGGAAGGAGTTAACACTAACTGGCGATCAAGGTATTAACTGTGTTCCCTAGTGTGTGTTCTAACTGTGGGGGGAGGGGACTGACTATAGGAGATGACAGACCATGGTTCCTAGCTCGTAGGAACTCACAATCTCTCTCTCATCTCCCCACAGAACTGTGATGTGTGTGTTTACACACATACGTCCCTGTTGTGCCTCTCGTGATCGCGATCGCACAATGCAACCTCTGGCCACAAGCATTGGCACCCCCGCCTGCTATCCAACTTTAAGGGGTTGTAAAGGTTAAAGCTAGTGCATTGTTGGTTCACGAAACTTTTCCTTCAATTTCCCTTCTAAATGTTGTTCTTCTTTGTTTTCTTTGTCTGAATTTCTCAATTCCTATTCCTCCTCAGGAAGCTGTTCTGGCTGACTAACCCCCAGCTATAACAGCTTGGATGATGGGGACAAGCTTACTGAGGAGGAACAGGAAGTGAGAAATTCAGACAAAGAAAAAATACATTTAGAAGGGAAATGGAAGGAAAAGGTAAGTGAACCAACAATGCACTAGCTTAAAGGAACCTATTTAGAAAATAAAAAACAAACCTTTACAACCCCTTTAAAGGAGCTAACGTACAGCTATGACAGCTCGGGGGATCATGCCAACCTGCGGCAGTATAATCATGGCGGCTGGTCGGCAAGCAGTTAATTACTGCAGGATTGTTCTATATTCACATTTACACAAATCTAGATTAGGTGCACTTTAAGGAAATACCAGCAGTAGACTGGTACTTATAGTTTCCAACAAGGAGATGCATCACTTTGCCAGTGCATGTTGGAATGTGCAGTTCCTGAACAGCAAAGGCGTCTCATTGACTTGGCATGCTGGGCTTTGTAGTTTTTTCACAGATAGCAGGAATCACATATATGTGTGGTTAGTGAAATCCTGGAGGTCCTCTCACTGCTTAAGCCTGCTGTAACCTCAGTATCAGGCATTGAAAGGGTCCCCACACTAACATCTGCAGCGCAGACAGACAGGCTGGGAGCCGGGCGAGGGTGGTGAGGCTCATTAGTTTCAACAATCTGAGCTGCAAAAAAGATGAATGCCTCATTAATCCGTGCTAATGAACACCTCTCCATTAACGAGCGCAGACACAGTGTAGGGCCGGGGGCCTGGCATTCATACCTAGCTGTGTTTAGCCTTAAAGGACTGACTTACTGCACACAAGCAATTAAGTTGGGTTTCACTGCAACTAAATGTTGTCTCCTTCCATGGGCTCCGAAAAAGGCAAGGGGCCAAATTTCCCCAAGACCCCCCAGCCAGGTCGTGGGAAATCTGTAGAGACAGTTTTATTCATCATAATACATACATTTTATTAAAACATGCATAAGCAGAGGTTACCTTAACTGAAAAACGCAAATCAAAATGATCAGAAGGACCAGTGATATACAGCTGAAATTCTCTGCAAATCCTGAATTTTCGTGTAAAGGTAAATCCTGGCCTGGCCTGTCCTTTTTAGTCAATGAGATACTGTAAGTAATGGGGGTTAGAGATGGGGTAGGGGCTTTGACTTTTATAGAAAATCAGGACTTGCATATATTTTTTACAGATAAAATTGACATATGCTCATAACTTCAGCTGCTTGCACCTCTATATTTACTGATCACTTTGACATGCTGGGATACATTCACAAAGCAGTATGTACCGCTTTAAGAAATGCAGTAAAATACTGCATAGCATTTTTCAAAAAATGTTTTCGCATCCCCTAAAAAAAAAAAAAAAACACTTCTAAAATACCTCATGTTGTATTTTTCTGAAATATGTGGTATTTATCTAATGAAACCATGCAGTATTCTATCTCATGCGATATCTAGTGGAATGGATACAGTGGAGAAGAATTAGAAACACTGTCAGTAAAGAAGCCAAATGATGGCTACAGTGTGGTCACACATTTCCAGGAGGGCATCCTGTGACATCCTACCAGGAACCTGCCTCCCCACACACCCTGGGGGTGCCCATTGGGAGCACTCTGTGATCACTAGGGATGAGCTTTATGTTCGATTCGAACATGAGTTTGACTCGAACATTGGCCATCGCCCGTTCGCCGAATAGCAAATAATTTGGGGTGTTGGCGGCAAATTCGAAAGCCGCAGAACACCCTTTAAAAGTATATGGGAGAAATCAAAAGTGCTAATTTTAAAGGATAATATGCAAGTTATTGTCATAAAAAGTGTTTGGGGACCCGGGTCCTGCCCAGGGGGACATGTATCAATGCAAAAAAAAGTTTTAAATACAGAAGTTTTTTCAGGAGCAGTGATTTTAATAATGCTTAAAGTGAAACAATAAAAGTGAAATATTCCTTTAAATTTCGTACCTGGGGGTGTCTTTAGTATGCCTGTAAAATTGCGCATATTTCCCGTGTTTATAACAGTCTCTGCACAAAATTAAATTTTTAAAGGAAAAAAAGTAATTTAAAACTACTCGTGGCTATAATGAATTGTCGGGTCCTGGCAATACAGATAAAAGTAATTGAGAAAAAGAGGCATGGGTTCCCCCCTTAGTCCATTACCAGGCCCTTTGGGTCTGGTATGAATATTAAGGGAAACCCCGAACCAAAAAAAAAATGTGTGGGGTCCCCTCCACATTCCATATCAGACTCTTCAGGTCTGGTATGGATATTGAGGCGAACCCTGTGCCATTTTTTTTTACATATGGGATGTCCCCATGTTGATGGGGACAAGGGCCCCATCCCCACAACCCTTGCCCGGTGGTTGTTTTGGGGTCTGCGGGAGGGGGGCTTATTGTAATCTGGAAGCCCCCTTTAACAAAGGGGGCCTCCAGATCCCGGGTCCCCCCCATGTGAATTGGTAAGGGGTACAATACCCCTACCATTTCACAAAAAAAGTGAGAAAAAGTGTATCATTCGTAGCGGCGGGTCGGACTCGAAGGATTACGGCGCTGGATTTTTCTTAATTTTTTTTATCAATGTCCTTTAATAAAAAATCCAGCGCCGTAATCCTTCTACGAGTCCGACCCGCCTCTACAAATGATACAGCCTCCTCCAAAGGAGGCACCCGGCCGAATGATATGTGACCTGTCTGACAGTTCTTTTATAATCGAGGGCAGGGCCACCCCGCCCCCCTCTGATGCAATGGCGAAATGCTGGGATTACCCAGTGACGTGTACGGGTGACCCCGCACCCTCTGATGCAACACGGGTGTCAGGGATTCTAGATGGACCAGGACTGTGTGCCTACACTGAGGAGACCAACACTGTATATAGTGGAAAAAAGGTGTTTATTTACAAAGGTGAGAAAACAAGTGAAAACAGTGCACGAATAACACAAGGCTATATACAGGTTTAGGGGAAATGCAATAATCATAAGCCAGAGCCAAGCCGGGGTCAAATACCAGAAATCATCAAAAGAGGCTGCAGACAGGGATGGGGCAGGAAGGAAATGTCCAGGAGAGGGATCGGGATCGGGATCAGGTCAGGACAGGTCAGGTCAGAGGTCCAGAGCAGGTTCAGGGTCCGGTTAGTAAACAGATACCAGGGCGAGTTCTATTTGAACTCGCCGGGTATTTATAGTGGGTGTACTGATTGGGTTCAGGTCACACCTGAACGGAGCAAAGGCCAGGTGTTCCACACTGCCAGGGTCCATCCGCTGGTGGAGGTCAGTACTGCAAGACAGAATATCAATAGTACCAGCGGATGGACCTTTTCCTGACAGTACCCCCCCCTCAAAGGAGCGGCCTCTGGACGCTCCAACTATCAGTTGCCGGGGAAAGTCCAGAGTGACCAACTGGGCAATGGGAGGCTTGAGCCGAGAGGTGGGTACATCCGGGTCATCGAGCTGGGCAGCAGGCTCCGGGTCATCGAGCTGGGCAGCAGGCTCCGGGTCATCGAGCTGGGCAGCAGGCTCCGGGTCATCGAGCTGGGCAGCAGGCTCCGGGTCATCGAGCTGGGCAGGAGGCTGGCAGACTGGCACAGGAACAGCAGGCTGGGCAGCAGACTGGAAGTCATCAACCGGGGGGAGCAGACTGGAAGTCATCAACCGGGGCAGCAGACTGGAAGTCATCAACCGGGGCAGCAGACTGGAAGTCATCAACCGGGGCAGCAGACTGGAAGTCATCAACCGGGGCAGCAGACTGGAAGTCATCAACCGGGGCAGCAGACTGGAAGTCATCAACCGGGGCAGCAGACTGGAAGTCATCAACCGGGGCAGCAGACTGGAAGTCATCAACCGGGGCAGCAGACTGGAAGTCATCAACCGGGGCAGCAGACTGGAAGTCATCAACCGGGGCAGCAGACTGGAAGTCATCAACCGGGGCAGCAGACTGGAAGTCATCAAGCTGGGCAGCAGACTGGAAGTCATCAAGCTGGGCAGCGGACTGGAAGTCATCAAGCTGGGCAGCGGACTGGAAGTCATCAAGCTGGGCAGCGGACTGGAAGTCATCAAGCTGGGCAGCGGACTGGAAGTCATCAAGCTGGGCAGCGGACTGGAAGTCATCAAGCTGGGCAGCGGACTGAAAGTCATCAAGCTGGGCAGCGGACTGGAGGTCATCAAGCTGGGCAGCGGACTGGAGGTCATCAAGCTGGGCAGCGGACTGGAGGTCATCAAGCAGGGCAGCGGACTGGAAGTCATCAGGCTGGGCAGCGGACTGGAAGTCATCGGACTGGCAAGCTGGCACAGCAACATCAGGTTGGCAGGCTGGCACAGGAACATCGGGTTGGCAGGCTGGCACAGGAACGTCAGGTTGGCAGGCTGGCACAGGAACGTCAGGTTGGCAGGCTGGCACAGGAACGTCAGGTTGGCAGGCTGGCACAGGAACGTCAGGTTGGCAGGCTGGCACAGGAACGTCGGGTTGGCAGGCTGGCACAGGAACGTCAGGTTGGCAGGCTGGCACAGGAACGTCAGGGTGGCAGGCTGGCACAGGAACACCAGGGTTGCAGGCTGGCACAGGAACACCAGGTTGGCAGGCTGGCACCGGAGCAGGCTGGTCGGATGTCACAAGCTGGGCGGCTGGCACTGGAACTGGTAGAGCAGCTGGCACAGGGACAGATGGCACCGGGACAGGTTGAACAGAGGGCACTGGGACAGGCTGGGTAACTGGCACGATGGTATGAGTTGGGAAATACTTCCGTTTCTTTTTAGACTTAGTCACTACAGGTTTGTTAACAGAAGTGATGTATGAAGAGGATGGAGATAAGTAAGAGGAAGGATTGGAGTATGGCAGAGACAAAGGGATGGTGACTGGAGGAGGTTTTTGTGGAGTAGTTACAGGTGGATTAAAGGCAGGGTAGGTACAATTAGTAGAGGCTGGGTAGTAATATTTGGTGGGATGTGGAATTATCTGGGCTGGAGTTGCCATTGGTGATGGACAGATGGATCCTTGGGAAGGCAGGTGGTTACTAGTAGGACTGGAACGGACAGGTGGATTAAAGGCAGGGTAGGTACAATTAGTAGAGATTGGGTAGTAATACTTGGTGGGAAGCGGAATTAACTGGGCTATAGCTGAGGTTGTCATTGGCAATGGACGGCTAGAACCTTGGGAAGGTAAGTGGTTAATGGTAGGGCTGGAATGCAGTGGCTTGGCTGGAAGCAGGAGATCTGACCATGCCTGCAGCACAGGTTGAACAAAGGCTGGTTCACACACACCTTGTTTAATCAGAGCCTGCACAAAATCAATACACTCAGATAACTTTTGCTGGGGACAGGAGGAATAATGCTCATCAAAATAAGCCGGATCATCCTCCATCAACCATACCAGGGATTCAACTTGGTCAGGACTGAAGGGGGGAGAGAAGTCATCACCTCCAGCTGGAATAACTGACAGGGCTGGTTTAACACATAACTTGATCAATGGCTGAACATCATTGTAAGACATATAACCCAGATCCACCATGGAATGGGCCGATCGGATGGCTTCCATCAGCTCATCCCTTGTCCATCCCTCCAACACCTGACGACAATACTCCTCATCCTCCTCTGCTAGCAGAGAAAAGTAAGTAATTTCATTGAAATCCATGTTTCAACAAAAACGCACTACAACAGGATGGTTCCCTATGCAGGCACGTCTGGTCAAAATGGCCCTGGTATACTGTCAGGGATTCTAGATGGACCAGGACTGTGTGCCTACACTGAGGAGACCAACACTGTATATAGTGGAAAAAAGGTGTTTATTTACAAAGGTGAGAAAACAAGTGAAAACAGTGCACGAATAACACAAGGCTATATACAGGTTTAGGGGAAATGCAATAATCATAAGCCAGAGCCAAGCCGGGGTCAAATACCAGAAATCATCAAAAGAGGCTGCAGACAGGGATGGGGCAGGAAGGAAATGTCCAGGAGAGGGATCGGGATCGGGATCAGGTCAGGACAGGTCAGGTCAGAGGTCCAGAGCAGGTTCAGGGTCCGGTTAGTAAACAGATACCAGGGAGAGTTCTATTTGAACTCGCCGGGTATTTATAGTGGGTGTACTGATTGGGTTCAGGTCACACCTGAACGGAGCAAAGGCCAGGTGTTCCACACTGCCAGGGTCCATCCGCTGGTGGAGGTCAGTACTGCAAGACAGAATATCAATAGTACCAGCGGATGGACCTTTTCCTGACAACGGGTTTCCCATTGCATCACAGGGGGGAGGGGTCACATCACTGTTAAACCCCGGCAATTCCCATTGCATCAGAGGGGGCGGGGTCAACGTCACTTGGACTATAATGAAACCTGCGTTGTGTCAGATGCCTTCAGATCATGATGGGGTCACCCGTACACGTCACTGGATAACCCCAGCATTTCCCTGTTGCATCAGAGGGGGCGGCTCTCGGTTTTAAAAGGACTGTCAAACGGGTCGCACGTCATTCGGCCAGGTGCCTTCGATTGGAGGCTGTATCTTTTGTAGTGGCGGGTCGGTCTTGTGGAAGGATTATGGCACTGGATTTTTGGACTCCTAACAGATAGGTCAAAACCGATCATTAGTAGGCACAACCATCGGTTAAAAATCCACGCATGCTCAGAATCAAGTCGACGCATGCTTGGAAGCATTGAACTTAATTTTTTTCAGCACGTCCTTGTGTTTTACGTCACCACGTTCTGATTCGATCGTTTTTTTAACTGATGGTGTGTAGGCACATCAGACTATCAGTCAGCTTCATCGGTTAACCTATGACAAGGGTCCTTCAGATTGTTATCATCGGATGGACTGATCGTGTGTACAAGACTTTACAGTACAAGGCAACAAATTGATTTTACACCCACTTTTTCCCCCACCGCACTGGAACATTACAGCAATGGGGATGAGGGGCATTGAAGGATGATTTCAGCTAAAGGATGACACAGCAGCATAAGGGACACATCACATGTCCCTTGTGGTGATTTTTTTGGGTTTAAGTAAACTTTGGGTTTAAAGTGTTACAGACAGTAAAATTGGTCTGTATATGCAGTAAAGCATGCTTGTTATACTAAGAACTATACTGTGGAACCTAAGGTGTAACCTTCTGCATTGTGTAAAAACGCTGATCCTGTCTTTTCTGATCCTGCCCTTCTTCCACTGTTCCCAATCCATTTGCTGATAGTACAGAGTTCTAGGAGCCACTCAGTTTGGTGTGTATTGCTAGAGAGTTTTTTTTTTTTTTTTTGGGAGGGTACATGTGATTTACACAGAGCCAATCAGCACTGTCCAGACAGAGGGTCAGGGCTCCTGCAGCCTAATAGGATAGTCAGAAGAGAATGAAAACTCCTCCTACAAGCTTTAACCAGACACTGATAGAAGTCACAAGATTGATATATGATTGCAAATGCGTGCGGACAAAACCCCTGTTTTTAACGCACATTGTTAGACAGGTTAATTGGTTGTTCTGCTAGCTGGTCGGTAAGTAGGCTTGGTTATTCCCTGGGCATTCCCCAGGTTTTTGTTGTTACAAGATTGATATATACTGCTGATCAGAAAAGGTATTTAGCGGTTTATATTCTCTAAAATAATTGAATTTCCATGTTCTGTGTACAGTGGGAGACCAGATATAGTGAATGCAGGGTCCTGGGTTTAGTAACACTTTAACTTGTGATATTCTTGCGTATTCTTTGACTTTCATTATTTAGAAAGGAGCAGTTAACGGTTTCCAGGAAAATTGATCCTATAAATTTGCACTTCAAGCATTTTTTACATATTTCCGATCTCCTTCATTTACTTCCTGATATCTTTGTTGGATTGAACTAAAAAAATGTTTCAACTATCGAATTAGCTGGCAGCACAAAGATGTGAAATGTCAGCGACAGAAAATGCTTTTCTTTATTATGTAATAAGATCAAAATCTTTGTTAGCAATCTGTTTTTTAGCCCCAGGCCTAAAAATGACACACAATAGGGATCTCAACAATAAACAGCACAATACTTTGTCTCTTCCATTATTTACATGTCAGGCCTTGTTGTTCTGCATATACATTAGGCCCCAGGGGCAGAGGCAGAAACAAATGTATGGCAGGAATATGCAGCGAAAATGTCACAATTACAGGAAAGAACTTTCTGAAACTTTTTTTTTTATCTCCTCTTTCCTGTCAAGTGACTGAAGTTCAGCCTGAAATAGGTTTCCGATAACAAAAAAAAAATATCAAATAATATTTTGAGTTTGGTTACTGCAGGGGACATTAAAAAATTCTTAGTGAAAATATGGCATGCAGTTAAAGTGACATTAACCACTTCCAGCCCAAGGACGTCATATGATGTCTTTGACTTTCAGTGGGGATATCTGAATGATGGGTGCAGCTACAGGCATCATTCTAATATCATCTTTTTACAACTGGCGATTCTGAGCACTGCAAGAACAATCATAGCGGCAGTATAGCCGCTTGATCGTTTTTACAGAAGGGGACATCCTTCCCCCCTCCCGCCGCCCTTCGGTGCTTCTACCGGATTAGCAAGAAGAAATCCACCACCACTGGACATTGATCATAGAGATTTCCAGAGACCAGATGGTCCCCAGTCATCTCTATGACCTTCGGATGCCCAGGTGCGACGTTATGACGTCACACACGGCTGGCAGAAGTAAACGATGCAGAGGAATCGGCTGGAAAGAAAGAGATCGTTCATTTTTTTTTTATCTTGGTCTTTCCAGCCTAGAGGAGAGATCTGGGGTCTTTTAGAAGCCAGATCTTTACATAAAGAGGACCTGTCACGCACCATTCCTATTACAAGTCCTTGTAATAGGTATAAAAGTTATCAAAACAAAAACATTTAAAGAGAAAGTTAAAAAATGTAAGCAAAATGAACAAAACTTTTTTTATTTTAATTTAAAGCGCCCCGTCCCCGCGTGCCTGCGCACGGAAGCGAACGTATACGTGAGTCGTACCCACATATGTAAACAGCATTCAAATCACATATGTGAGGTATTGCCATGTGCATTAGAGCGAGAACAACAATTCTGGCTCAAGACCTCCTCTTTAACTTTAAACTGGTAAGCTAGGGTCTCTGCTAAAAAAAAAACATATAATGTTTGGGGTTCTGAGTAATTTTCTAACAAAGAATCCTAATTTAAACAAAAAGTCCAGAAAAGGCCTGTTATGGAAGTGGTTAAATAATATCCTTATTTTCCAAAAAAATCCATACACATCCACTACTTAATGTTATTCTGCCTCCTTGTAACATCATCTCTGAGCTCCCAAACCTCTCTTTTTCCTCTTAGTACCCTTTTTTTTGCAACAAGCAGTGTATGACAGTTACGGTCATGTGTACTGCTCGGTGCACACTCCAAATCCCAAAGCCCTTAGTCCTTCTCTGGAGTTACACCGTTGCCCAATGATGATGTCCTTTAGGACAAAATGCGTCGGACAGAGCTACAGCGATGACGTCATCACGTCCGCTGAGTCAAAGATTGTATTTCTATCTGCCTATGTTTGTAAGTAGTTTTAACTTTAATAAACATTGTATTTTGTGATCTACTACCCTATGAGATACTTTCTTCCTCTTGCCAAATATTGAGCTTTATATACCATGTGGAATGTTCTGGCTGGTAGAATGAGTTCCATCTGACACCTGGTCCTCCTTCTTCGATGTCTTATTATCTGGTAAGCAGCTTGTGAGTGGCGGTGCACACCTGGATGAAGAGTGTCATTTACTTTTGTTGGATCACTGGAATTGAATGGCACATTATTTTTTTATGGACTTTACTCTGAGCACTTTTTTGATGATGTGGAACTTATTTGGATGATATTTTTGAGCACTTATATGGAATCTTTATTGATTTGCTTTTTGGGCACTTATTTGTTTTCTTTTATATATGTTGCAATTTTCACTTAATACAAACTTCTATAAATATATATTTTTAAAAAATGTTATGCATTTTCACTTTAATTGTTGGCTAGCGCTACACGTTTTGGTTTACCATCTCAGGAGTGAGCATTTTTCATTGCAAGAACATTTGCTCATTTTTCTAATCATTAGTGGGGTCAAATTGGCGAACATTTTTTAATGAGAAAATTGTAAATAGTAGGTTGGAAATTTATCTCTTCAATGTGCAAATTTATAACAGTGTATGTGGGTTGTTGTTTGGTAAACTCCATTCATTCCAAAATCTAATGTTAAAAGCAAATTAAATCTTGAACTACTTTCAAGCAACATTCAAATATACTGAGAATTTTCATACAAATTTTCCTAAGAATTTTTGTACGAATCTTCATTCTGCTAGTGTGTACCCAGCTTTAGCTTAAATGATTTGCTCTAACCCTCAATACTTAAAACTGAACATCAGGCAAACTGTTAAATACATAGTTGAAACATACAGTATAAAAACATATATATATATATATACAGTATACACACATACTTGTATATAGGAAGAAAACTGTTCAGTCTCAGGTTGCTCAGGAGAACACATGGTCACTCAATGAAGTTGGAGAAGCGATTAGACCTTAAACTGTGTAAGTGGTTCTTTACTGTTATAACAGTAAAGATGTGCAAATCCCTTCCACAGTTGGTGGTGTCAGCGGGAAGTGTTAACAATTAAAAAAAAAAACGTAGACATCTTAGCCTAACCAATATGCAGGGATTATGGTGTCTGGTGTCACATTTGGCACCTTTCAGGGGAAAGGGGGGGTGCAGATATCTGTATAATACCGGTATTTGCACCCACTTCCAGAAATAGACTCCTGCAGGAGTCACGCCCCTTCCTGACCCCCCCGCTGTCTTCTGGGAAACACACTGGTCCCAGGAGACAGCGGGGACCAATGAGGACGTGCCGCGCCAATCGCACATGCGCAGTAAGGAACTAGGCAGTGAAGCCGCAATGCTTCACTTCCCGATTCCCTCACCGAGGATGGCGGTGGGGGCAGACAAGAGATGAGCGATTGCTCAGCTTTGGCTGCCGACATCGCGGGCACCCTGGACAGGTAAGTGTCCATTTATTAAAAGTCAGCATCTGCAGTATTTGTAGCTGCTGGCTTTTAATTAAAAAAAACCTCTGACTCTTGGTCTTACCCTAGACCTTCTAACAATTAAAACGTTAAAAATCTGCTTTTGGCCCAAAAATCCAACAATCCTGCTTTGACAGCTGTCAATTTCAAAAGTCGATAGTACAGGCAGCCTACATATTTATCTAAATACAATAAACTGAGAAAAAGGAAATACCTTGCCTAAAATAGCAAGCAACACTTCCAGGTTGCAGCATCATTTGTCTGGGTCTCCTAGAGGGCAGTAATGATTTTACTTAGTCACACTTTTCTTAGTCAGAGGACTTCCAGTTCATAGAATTTGCCACTTTTGTGTAGCTGTTTCCATTAGAGAAAGTTGAGGAAAGCCCTTTCTCTCTCCAAATGAGTAGACAGCTTCCCACTGTTTGTTCTCAAAAAGTCCACCTTGGCCAGCCTTAGTGTACTCAGGTATGTAATGCAAATGTAGATGGAAATGTAAAAACTCAAGGTGATGCTTTTCTCTTAGTAGCCCACACAACAGGTTACTCTAACCTTTCCATTGCTCCCTTTGAGAAGAAACCCCATGTAAGCTTTCAGGCCCTGTACACACGATCAGTCCAAACTGATGAAAACGGACTGAAGTTCAGTTTCATTAGTTCACAGACTGATGGTCTGATGTGTGTACACACCATCAGTTCAAACACCGATTTTGTCAGAACGCGGTGACGTAAAACACAACGACGTGCTAAAAAAACAAAGTTCAATGCTTCCAAGCATGCGTCGACTTGATTCTGAGCATGTGCGTTTTTTTTTGAACCAATGCTTTTGCGTACTAACGATCGGTTTGGACCGATGGTCAGGCATCCATCAGTCCGATTTTAAAGCAAGTTTTAAAACTTTGAACTGAAGGACAAAGGACTGATGGGCCGTACACACGGTCGGTTTGGACTGATGAAACTGGACTTCAGTTTTTTGCTTCCTTTGGCCATGCAAAGGGAAGGAGAGTATGTTATGTTACAGTGGTGACCTCTAAAGTGAACTTGCATGGTCAAACCCCAGGTTAACCTAAAGGTTGAGATGAAACACGTACACAAATATTATGTACACATGAAGCATATATCACATGGTACTTCCAATAATGATGGGATTGGGAACTCGAAAACCAAATTGAGGACCTCTTGTCTTGAAAAAGTATAAAGTAAGGCATACATGATAATTATAAAAGCATTACTGTTCCTTTAAATAAATCCTTTTTCAAGTCTTGTGACATTGATTATAAAATGTAGAACAAGAAAAACAAATTCCGCTTTTTAATTCTATCTATTCACTTTTATTGTAACAACCAGATAAAACGTTCTCACTGCAGCTTCCCAGCATGCAACTTTTAGACAAGTCTTTCATAAACATAAATTAAACCATTCTTCAAGGATACAAAAATATTTATAGAGTGCTAACGGTGTACGCAGTGCTGTATAGGGTTTGAAAGAAAGGGTAGTGAGCATGGCGCTGACGGTATAGAAAAGGACTGGGTTGTATACATCCATCAAGCTGCTGGTGGGCTACAACTTTCAGTATGTCTTTTCAGCATCTGGAGGGTCTTGGTTTAGATGGAACATCCAGCAGAAGGGCACAGTTTCCAAGCAGTCACCAAAAAAACGTTTTACACAGCTTAGCCAAGGTCGATTTTTTGCAACTCCCTAAAAAGGAGCATAGGGGCATCGAATTTAAAGGTAATATTTTCAGAGCATTCCATTTTTAAGGTATTTGAATGTAATTGGATTTCATCTTGGAAATTGAATGTTCATTTTCGCTATAGGTTTTGACATTCAGGGAGCCATATTTGCATATTAAATATGCGTGTTGTGCTTCCGGTTTTGCAATGCAGCAGTGATAGTTCAATATATCTATTCTCATCTCAGTGCACATTAATGGACTGAGCTGTCAATGAAGTTTCATTGGAAGCCATGAACTTTGTAGAAGCCTGTCCTGTATTTTTTTCACAGCAAGATAATTATTACTGACACAAAGAAGGTACAAGCAGCTACAAGTCTGTGTAAAGATAAAAATATGGAACATCAGTAGAATGTGAAAAAAAAAAAAACGATTTACTTGAAAACTACTTTCAAAGTAAGGTTTAAAATATAAACTCCAAATGGCTACCGACTAAAAACATATGTTTCTCTTTGATGCAGACAAACTGAAGTTGGGTTGGCTTTGATCACATGAGTAAGTAGGGGGGCAAAAAAAAATTTGATTCGAATTTCTGTCTCAGGTTTTATGACTTGAAGTCAGTACATCAGATCACATGACCACTAACAGCTGTGGGCAGCGACTTTAGAGTCTTTCCATTTATAATGAAGACTTTGTTGCTGTCAGCACTCCAGTGCACTTATGCCATGGCTTCAGTTCACATGATCCTGGTTAAAAAAAGGCCGCTTAATAACCCTGCTGCTCCCTAACTCTTGCCTGTGTGATTAAAATGGATGCAACATTATGGTTACAATGCCCTTTAGATTAACCCAAACTTTCTTAATCATTTGATATTGTAAGGCAGGACATCGGCTTTGTTATCATGTTTTCTTGCGTGAGCTGTAGCCATAGCCAGAGTAAGGTCAGAATCTCATGCATAATCTGATAGTTTTCAGATTTATTTTTTGCCAGTTTCTGCCCAAACAGGAATGCTGTATTTGCATGAGCGTTCCTGTTCAAGACGATGGAGAATGGAAGAGAAGCTGTACACAGGAAGAACTCGAGTGAACCTTAAGGGCAGAGTAATGGGCTCAGAGCCTGTGCTGGTGAGCTTTTGTTAAAGGAATGTTTTTCATTCTCACAAGTCTATGGGAATGCACCTTCCTGATGCAGGTAAAAGGCAGGTCAGAAGGAGGTCAATTGCAAGACAATTCACCCATGAATGAATTCTAAATAATCTCAAAAAAGTATCAAACTGATGCCATCAACACAAGCCCAAAGCCTATCCACAGAGGCTCTATTTAACTTCTATCTTCCCCAGCTGCACACTTACCTTCCCTCTGCAGTGATTGGCCAACAAAAGCCCTGTGTAAACTCTAGGTCATGACTTGGAGCTTACACAGGGCTGATGACTTTTTCCCCATCCCCATGTGACAGGGCAGGGTTCCTCGTCAGCCAATTACCAAGCATTAGTGCAGCCACTTTGGGGAGTGAGTCACATACATCTCCTTCTCAGCAACCAAATAGAGTGGCAGGGGAGCAAAGGAAAGGTGATTATATTTAGCTGAGGGGGGTGACATTAGTCAACTTGTTGTTTTGCCCTTAATGGGCTAAACACTGCTGAATTTAAGAGTATGACTAAAGGCAACATTTTCATTATATTTGGTTATTAGGGGATTGGTTTAGAACTACTGTGCAGTTGCTCTTATGCCTCGTGCACACGGCCAGACTTTCCGAGAAAAAAGTCAAAGCTCTATCTTTCCGTCGACTTCCGATGGACTCACTGCAGACTCAAAAGTCTGACAGTGTGTACAAGGCATTACTGTCCTGATCACCTGTGTCACTGGAAATAAATTTCTGAGCTGTCACAAGAACAAGAATGAGAGGAAATCCTCCAATGTTTTCATCACGTCTGTCTAAGAGGGGATTTCCCTCAACTTAGAAAGCTATCCTCTCAAATCCTGTTGGTTCTAGAGGACAAGAAGCAAACAGAAATCTCTCTAATAAGCCCCAGTTGGCAAAACACTCCAGAGCGGCATTAATCCTTCCCTACGCTATCTAAAGCTAAATAAAAAGTTTAGGCTTTAGTTATACGTAGAGTCATGCAATTTTTTGAAAAGTTAAGCGGGGAAAGTTGTTGAAGCTACCGTATACCATCCAAGGCCTGGATCATCTTATTAAGAACAATCGTTGAGACCTCCGCCTATATTTAGTGGCATTGCTGCACCACTTGGATTCTTTACAACTACCACAATTCCACTGGTGCATACAGCACACACATGCTGATATATCTTTATTAGAAGAATTATCAATCCAAATATGCTTAGACCTTTTTACAGTAGAGGAGCACAATACTGGGTGTTGCCGGCAGTTGGATGTTCTGGTTATTGCCTTTATGTTACATGAGTTCTTCACAAGTGATGTTTGCATCCAACACACAACTTGTAACAATCAAGCCATGCATGGTGACCTTTAGTTTTCAAATTTGTTCAGCTCACAAGCAAAATTTGAACTTTCCCTTTGGCCCCAGTGGATTTTTTAGAGCATGTACAGGCCTAATAGAAAAACATGGGTAATAAATACAATATACAAAGTTCCAACTTCACTATCCTGCCTTACAATATCAATTTCGTTTTCAGAAGGCTGCAATCATGCTTTAACCCCACCAGCTGTGATCAACATAGTGCAAGTTGTACTAATAAAACACATCCTTCAAATCTTCCGAGATGCCTCAGGTTTGGACATTTTTGACATATGTCCTTGAAGGCCAGCGCCAGGGTTTCCATCAAGTGTCCACTGAACCATACAGAATCCATTTTGCCTCATCCGTGGAACAGATAACATCGGCCGCTTCTCACTGGCTGGTCTGTGCTATAATTTCACCAGCGATGTCCAGCGTTGGACAGTTTACAAGTCCTGTATAGAAATTAATATCAACTTTTCAGCTTTTTTGTCCAAAAAGTTTTAGGCTGGCTGTACTTTGCAAAATAGTTTTATTTTACAGTTTATTTACAAGTTTTTATCCTCCTCCAGTTTTTAAATAGTCCGTGTCAGGAAGAAAGGACGTGTGCCAACACTGTACGTTGATTAAACTTAAAAGGAGGAAAATATATATTTATGTATATAATATTTAAAGGTTTTTTATATATGCCAACATTGTGTCTCTGATGAGTTATGAACAGAAGGCACAGAGGATGGACAGCTTGCACTTCCTTAGCAAACCTGAAAGAATAAAATAAATAGGATTTAGGAATAGACTTGTTTCCTGTGAACAAACAATTACATTTATGATTTTAAAATGAATTTATACCAAAAACAATGTATTTTTAATTTTACATACAATGGGGAAGGGTTAGAACTCTGGTTGGGTTTTACTGCCATCCAGGGCTCTATCAGAGATATTTCCCCTCACTGTCTGTTCTGGGTGGGCATGTTTTACCAGGCAGTAAGTGAGGGGGAAATCTGCACCAGGGAAACAGACAGTAAAATAAAACTAAAAAATATTCTGTCCGTGTTCATGTTATTGAGACGCCATGCATGCTTTGATAAACAATTGATTTATTTTCCGATCGGTCAAATTGACAACTTGTTCGATCAATATGCCACATACAGGGAAATAAGTGATCAATAGTTGGAGTGGAAGAACAGCCCAAGTGTAGCTATTCCAAACATTTTTATTTTTTATATATGTTTTTAAAGTAGAGAAGGCATGTGGTGTCACCTCTGTCAGAATTTATTTTTGTCTGTGATCTTTTTTCTTCTTGTTTGGGCTGTGGGACCAACGGTGAGGTGGCATGTCTCCAACAATAACACATACAGTGGTCGTACCCATTCCATACTCTATCCAAAACTAAAAATATGCTTGGGCTTTAAGTCCTATGAATAGTTTCAGTGTGCTCAGAAGTACGGTACACTCCAAATTAAACCCTGTCCCCTGATGGAGACAAGACCTTCCCTGCCATTTAGGACTCCAACACCAGAACCTCTAGTACTTATTAGTTGAATGGTAAAGATAGGGCTTCTTCTTAAAGCGGAACTTTAGTCATTTTTCATCTTTACATCTATTAAATTCCCATGCCCTTGTTGTTTTAAAGTGGATGTAAACCCAAATTATTATTTTTTTAATTAAGGCATACACCTTGTACAGTATAGGATTTCATGTCATCTGTGCCCAGTTTTGCCACAAAGAGTTAATCCAGCTCTGAGCAGTCCTCTTATGTTTTTTCGGTGAGATAAAAACTGACACACACCTGCCCTCAGAAAGTACAATTTTTCTGGTCTCATAACAGAGAGGGGTGAGACATTTGAGAGGTAAGGATGCATGCAAGATATGTATATCTTTATAGATAACCACTGGTTGGAGGGAAGCTTCAGAATGGCAAATATGTTTTTATTACAAATTATGTGAGCAGACTGCAGTTCCTCTAAAGTTGAACTTTAGTCAGAAAATTGTGATCAAATTAAAATGAATTGCTAGATCACTTCAGACTGGCCCATTTGGCAGGTATAGCTATGTAAAACATTAAAAATAAGTGCCTATATTGTTTAGAATCTAGTAATACACTGTCTCACCCTGCTGTACACATGCTCAGTTGCCCTCTATTTTCAGGCATCGTGACAAATTTTTAGAGGCCGATCTGCTAACAGCCAAAACATTTACTGCTGTTCAAGGGCTCTGGGCTTCAGCAAAATGGCAGCCTCCAGCAAGACGGAACAGGAGCATTGCTGAAGGCAATTTTCAGCACACATTCATTTTAGTAGCATAATTATTAATGTAGAATGTATGTTCATTGGTAAAGAACATTTTTTATCAAGTAGTTTGGGGTAAAGTTCCACTTTAAAGAAGATTAGTGCAGGGTCACAGAAGTTGGGGGCTACTACATAAGGACAGTGCAACAATGATTTGGGTTGCCCAGATGCACCAAGGCTATCTGGAGATGAAACAGTTCTTGCAGCTAAAGACAATGAGAGCAAAGTGACAGATTATCTTGAAAGAAGACCCTCAACTCCTACAATCACAGTTAGTGCAAAATGCCAAAGTCTTTTTAAAAGGTTTCTTCACCTTTACCAAAAAACTATCTATGCAGATAAGGGGCGTCTGTAGATAAAATAAATTGTGCAGTTCTGACTAAAGTTCAATAATGGCTTTGCTATAGGTGTAGGCCATTTATGCACCTTATGAAGCCTGACTGGAATACTCCCAGTACTTTGTTACTGCTAATCTCCATTATCACAGCTGTGAGCTGTGGAATGCTGAGCTCGGAGCTACTGCATCAGGGGAGAGAAAGAGCATTTGAGGGGTTTGAATCTGAAAAGCAGCACATTCCTGTGGTGGTGGAGGTGAGCAGTGACGACTAGGCCTCATTTAGTAATGTCCTAGCAATGTCCTGGGAGTATTCCAGTCAGGTTTCATGGTGTATATATATGGTCTACATCGATAGCAATGGCAATATTTAACTTTAGTCAGAGCTGAAGAGTTTGTTTTTATCTACAGGCACGACTCATCTGCAAAGGACGTTTTTTGGAAAAGGTGAACTAACCCTTTAATAAAGGTGAAATAGGTTTACTTTAAATGTAGAATAGTCAGCTACAAACTAAGGAGTCACACCACATGATTCTCTATTATTTTTTTTTTATTACATACAATGTAATGGTAGTAGTTGAATCACACTAAGGTGGACAAGAACATCCAAAACTTCCAAGTGGATAATTAAAGCAGAGAATTCTCTCTGTTTGGCGTTACGAAGACATATAAGAAGTTAGGGGATGACTCAGCCCACCTTTATTATACCTATAATTTACGATGGACTGACCCTTTAGTGAAAAAGCTAACTATAACAAGGGAAGCTACAAAGCATGTATAAAAGTTGGTATAACAACATAATTGATCTTAATCCCATCACAAAGTGTGAACTCACTTTCTGGTCAGGTAGCATGGGGCTACTCTGAAGCGGGTTGCTCTGAAGACTGTTTAAGTGTCCATTCAGTAAACCAGAAGGCCGGTCATGTTCGCAAAAGATTGTGCCATTGACGTAGTGAAATCGGTCTCCTGGAACTAGTCTGTTCCTGCATGTGGCACATGTGAAACACTGAGGAGGGAAAATAATAAGAAAAAAAAAATGACTAAATGTATACAGATATACAAATGTGGACATCACTGAGCAATTAATCGGGAATTGGAAAGCTACAGTCAGAAAGTCCAGCCTATCTGTCTGAACTAAGGAACCCAAACTGATGATAGCAAGGGCTCAATATATTACAATTAACTTGAGAGAGGGGGCCCTTTCACACGTACGGATCCCGTGAGGATCTGTACTTTTCTCATCCGCTTGCTCAGCGGGGAGCCGGCAGATGACAGGACGGTCCCTGAACACTGTGCAGGGACCTCCCTGTCAGATTTCTGCTCTCCTCTACGGGGGGATCGGATGAACATGGATCGTCTGTTGCTGTTCACCCGATCCGATGCGCAGACGGATGGAGAAATAGGATTTTCCTCCGTCTGCAGAATCGGACCATAGCTGGGACCGATGAGATCCGCTGACACCCGCTATCCCATAGGGATACATGTGTGTCCGTATTTCATCCGAAAACGGATGGATGAAATACGGACATACTGTCCGCATGTGTAAAAGGGGCCTAAACCTATCTTGCCCCATTCAAACATACAGTATATTCTTCTGGTTGACTTTAACAAAGTGTTTATCACCTTCATTCTTCCAGTTTGGAAAAATAACCTGATTAGCTGCTAAAAGCAACCTTTCTTCACTTACTCTTACAAATGCATCTTACTGTACTAAACTTACAGAACCACCCCCCACTGATCAGAGCCTTACCTTCAGGTGGTATACGCTGCCTTGTGCCCTCATCACCATTTCGCTGGCTGGTATGGACTGTCCACACGCACTGCATGCCCCACTGCTCCCAAATAACCTAGAAGAGAAAACAGGTAAGTTAAAACCCATAAAAGTATAAAATTCACTTAAAATAATGTAGCCAGTTTGTTTTTCCAGCAGTTTTCACAAAATCGCTTCTATGAGATCTTTAAAGATTTCTCAACAATGTCATATTCTATATCACTTAATAGCAAGTCTTTTCAAGTACTTCCAGTTATTTAATGTACAACTGTAGTCCCCTAAATGTGTAGGCATTTTCCAAATAAAAGTTTTATGCTTGGAAAATAATGACTATATAGAAGATTCAGATGGTAAATTATAACTATAAAAAAGGGGCATACAGAAGTTCATTGGGAACCTCTGCACCCCATGGACACAAAGGGGTTGATTTACTAAAACTGGAGTGCAAAATCTGATGCAGCTGTGCATGGTAGCCAATCAACTTCCAGTTTTTAGTTTTTTTGTCCAAGCTCAATTGAACAAACTGAAACTAGAAGCCGATTGGCTATCATGCAAAGCTGCACCAGATTTTGCACTCAACAGTCTTAGTAAATCAACCCCAAAGTAACCGTTTTGCTAAATGGCCTATGTCAATGTGCTCCGTTAAGGTTACATGCAACAAAAAACTTTTTTCTTAGCAAATTTTATTATTGATAACCATTGACAACCGAAAAAAGGCCTTCTTTATCCTCACACATATCCCTGGCTCTTCACTTCTATAGGAGAGGCTGACAATTAGGCCTTCCATAGGAAAAGCAATTTTTGAGGCATAAATAGGCACGGTTTTCATGTTTCAACCAGAATTCTATACGTATGTAGTAAACAGATATTGCTGCAACACAAGGTAATGGTATTCAGATTTATGGACCCCCTACAAGAAGGTAGAGCAGCCTCACTTCTTCATGGGGGTAACACACACAGGGATATAGTTATGTTATCTAGAGATCTAGCTAAAAATGATCAGATAAGTATGCATAGCTACAGACCCCCTGGCAGTCTGATCTTCGAGTGGGAGGTTTCATAAGCAATTTTTTTCAAAACAATCACCATCATCTCCAAGCCCAGTACCAAGGGCATCTACTTGCAGTATAAACATGTGTTGTCTAAACGATCATCCATAATAAAAAAAATCTTTATGTCAGGGATCTTCTGAGCACATCTCACATCTATGGCTAGCTTTATTGTAACTGGAAAGCCCTGGAAGGCCCTGTGGGGATTTCTTAGTCCCTCAACATCTTAAGACCGTTGAAGTACTGGGGATCAAGTGTGCAGTGTAATCAAGCAGCATCAATCAATCAGACTGCATCACCCAAGTGCCAACTGGACTAAATGCCTTCATTGCTGCTGTTCTGCATGAGAAGGTTGCCATGGGGCAGAAGATCAAAAGCCAGTCCACTTACACACATTTTTTGAATCTTCCTGTGAGGAGGAAATATATGATTTCCAGATGCAGCTGGTCATTACTTTGCACTCTCAAGAGGTATTTTTAGTCCATGGAGCTTATGGGGTCTGTTTATTGAAGAATGATTGGTTCAGAAACCATTAGTTGATGAATGCTTATTGTACCATTTGCCATAGTTATGAAGTGCATTTGTTGCCTTTAAGTTTGCCTGAATGCTCTTCATTCACTAAATGTGTAGTGTTTCCATTCATCAGGAACTCAAGGTCTTAATAACAGTCTCTGTATTCTTAGCACTAAGGCCTCATGCACACTGGGCATTAAAAAATGCTGCTTAGATATGGGGGTTTGGCAGGGGTTTTTTTTCAGCCTGTAAAAGCAATACTATGTTAGCCTATGTGTCTATGCACATTTGGGCGTTTACAGGGATATTTGTAGAGGTGTGTTTAAAGGCAGAAGAAAAATCACCACAAGTGCAATTTTGAGAGGAGCTTTTGGACAGAAAACATTTTGACATGCCCAAGCCCGGCATTTAAGCACGTCAAGCATTTTTAAATGCACATTTTTTCCAGAGTTTTGGGGAAAAACACTTAAGCCCTGTACACAAGGCTGGTTTTCCCAACGGGAAAACTGCAAAGAGAGCTTTTGGCCGGGAATCTTACAGTTTTTCAGACGGGAAAACTGGCCAAAAACCGCCGGACAAAAAAAAGAGAACCAGCTTGCTTTTTTCTCTGACGGGAAAACCGGCGGATTTTTGCCCGGAGGTTTTTGACAGTTTTCCTATACACAGGGCCAGGATTCCTGACCAAAGCTCCATCTCAGTTTTCTTGTCGGGAAAACCGGCCGCGTGTAGGGGGAAAGACTGACCGAGCAGGTTCTCGGCTTTCCTCTCGGGATTTCCGACGGGAACTTTTCCTGTCGGAAATCCCGCGCGTGTGTACAGGGCATTACAGATGCAAATGCTCATAAACACGTGTTCAATATGCACGTTTTTATGCTACTTTTTTTCTGCCAGCAGTTCTAGCATTTATTCTACTGCCTAGTGTGCATGGACTCTATTAATGTTTTACCTGCCAGACTTAATCTTATTGTAACATTTCTCATTTAGACATGTTAAGTTATTGATTTTTATCAATGAATTACCAATTGACTCCCTGCTTGGGGATCACAGACATCCTGACAGCTAAGGCTTTACACTGACCACACATGTATGTAGTTTTGATTTTCTTATCTCATCTTATTCTCAATCTACACTAAACCACCATTTTAGACATCCAACCAATTAAAATGTATAGAAAGGTCAATCACATGGAAAATAATAATTGGCCCTAGAATCCATGTTTGTCTTCCCATGTTTGCAATTTTTGTAACATGCCCTATTTGTACAGGGTGAATGTGCCCAGATTTACCTTTTGTTATTAAAGATCCCTATACTATCCTCAGTGGTTTCTAGTTTGTCTTCAAACACTTGCACCATTTCTTTTTAATAATCTGTTTGCAAGTCATCATGTAGGTGATGAGACTTTAGAAGTAGATGAATATTGATTGATGCTGCTTGATTACACTGCACACTTAATCCCCAGCCCTTGCTACCCTGTAGCACTAACTCTAATTAATTGGAAAGACCTGCACACTATGAAGAGTTTGTCCCAGGAGGATCGTAAATACCAAATTCCGAGGGAAAGATGAGTAACAAAATCAGTTCCAGTGTAATTATAGGAGAAGCTGACTTTTGGCCTGTTATGGGTTAATCCTGGCAAAGCAGATCAATCCTGAAACTCTGGGAGAATGACAAGTGATCATTAATCCTTTCTTGACCACTAACAGAACAACGTTGCAATAAGCTGGCTCTTCCAGTGTCAGGGTGGACTTCTACATAACTGCTGAGTGTCCTCCTGGGTATGATTCCACACACCCACTTTCTATGGATCCAGAATATCTCTTCTCTCAGCATGTGGACAATCATTCAGCTGCAGTAATTTTTTTAAAGAAATGCTGGATTGACATGGTTGCTACATCAACAGTGGGCCATAAGCCACCAGTAAGAGGGTGGCCTGAATAAATGTGAGATTTCAAGTCTGTTCTTCTAAAAATAAAGGGCCAGATTCAGAGAGCCATTACGCCTGTCTAACTGGTGTTAGACTGGAGTAATTTCAAATTACGCGCGTTTTCTAGCTAGTCGAAAACCTCAAACCATGAATAGACGGCTGCGGGCTTCAATTCGACTGGATTACGTGTTTGTACGCCTTCGGATCTACGCTGCAATAAAATTGCGGCCACTGGGTGGACTTCCCGTCGTTTTCCGCGTCGGGGTATGCAAATGAGCTTTTGCCGGCGATCCCCGAAATTACGATCTTCAATCGCAATCTCTTACGGCACCTTTAGTCATCTTTTATTTGCGTAACACTATACCAGCTTTTTGCTGCTCTAATATTAGACAGCCCATGTTAAGTATGGCCGTCGTTCCCGCGTCAAATTTCTACGTTTTCCGACGTCTTTTATTATTTTTTACGTAAGTCGTCCGGGAATAGGAATGTTCGTAAACGCCGCTACTCAAACAACGAATGACGTAACGACGTGATTTCACGCAATGCACGGCGGGAAATTTCTGAACGGAGCATGCGCAGTTCGATCGCCGCGGGGACGTGCTTAATTTAAATGTTTCACGCCTCCCAATCGCGTATTACGATTACGCGGCGAGAAATAGACTACGCCGCCGTAGCGTACGGGCAAAAATCTACCAGGATTCAGTGTAGAGCCTGGTAAAATACGGCAGCGTACAGTATTTCGATTACGCAGCGCAATATTAAGTGTATGTGAATCTACCCCAAAGACTGTTGAAAGATCTATCAGCATCAGAAAGGTGGCTCCATGGAACAGGACTTCTTTTTCCCATTTTCGTATTGATCTATCTTGAGTATACAACACGTCGCCTGTACATTATTATTTTCGGAGACAGATTGACAAATACATTTATTATGGTTTCCTTGAACAATTCTAGAAAACATTATTACAAGTTGAGTGAGCACAACCATTTATCTATGAGCAACCACAAAATGTTCACTGGCCTGATTTTTAAAGAAAGAGGTATCAGACAGGTCAGAAAACCTGATCCAATCACTATTGCCCATCTTACACCAGGTTATACAGCCCTGCATCTGTCTGCCCAAACTGCTTTTCTCCTCCCTAATAAGGAAAACATGGAGGCTGTTTTTGCTGACTTGTTTGTGAAAATACGTGTTGCTTAGCTATCATACTGCTCCTCTGCCTTTAATATGTATATGTATGTATATATATATTTGAGTCTATGGGAATGTTTGACCATTCTTCTTTGTGAGGTCAGGCACTGATGTTGGGCGAGAAGGCCTGGCTCGCAGTCTCCACTCTAATTCATCCCAAAGGTGTTCTATTGGGTTGAGGTCAGGACTTACGTAGACATAGTCCTTAACCTTGTGGAAAGCTTTCCCAGAAGAAATGAAGCTCTTATAGCTGCAAAGGGTGGGCCAACTCAATATTGAACCCTACGGACTGAGACTGGGATGCCATTAAAGTTCATTTGCATTTAAAGGCAGGTGTCCCAATAGTTTTGACAATATAGTGTGTGTGTGTGTATATATATACAGTGCCTTGAAAAAGTATATACCCCTTAAATTTTTCACATTTTGTCATGTTACAACCAAAAACATAAATGTATTTTATTAGGATTGGATGTGATAGACCAACACAAAGTGGCACATGATTGTGAAGTGAAAGGAAAATAATAAATGGTTTTCCAAATTTGTTACAAATAAATATGTGAAAAGTGTAGCGTGCATTTGTATTCAGCCCCCCTAAGTCAATACTTTGTCTTTGGGGATGTCTCTACCAGCTTTGCACATCTAGAGAGTGAACTTTTTGCCCATTTGTCTTTACAAAATAGCTCAAACTCTGTCAGATTTGATGGAGAGCATCTATGAACAGCAATTTTTAAGTCTTGCTACAAATTCTCAATTGGATTTAGGTCTGGACTTTGACGGGTCCATTCTCACACATGAATATGCTTTGATCTAAACTGTTCCATTGTAGCTCTTGCTGTATGTTTAGGGTCATTGTCCTGCTGGAAGGTGAACCTCCGCCCCACTCTCAAGTCTTTTGAAGACTCTAACAGGTTTTCTTCTAAGATTGCCCTGTATTTGGCTCAATCTTCCCATCAACTCTGACCAGCTTCCCTGTCCCTGCGGAAAAAAAATATCCCCACAAGATGATGCTGCTACCACCATGTTTCACGGTGGGGATGGTGTGTTCAGAGTGATGTACAGTGTTAGTTTTCCATCACACATAGCGTTTTGTTTTTAGGCCAAAATTTTTTATTTTGGTCTCATCTGACCAGAGCACCTTATTCCATTTGTTTGCTGTGTCCCCCACATGGCAGATTTAAATACACCAACAAATTTAAGCCAAATGACAGGTCGCACTTTATAAACATTTTTTTTTCCTTTTGGGATAAACGTTTTACATAAAAACTGATCATTGTAAGCTCCCTTTTAGTGGTAAATGGTTTGTCTCATCCCTGTAACTGATCCATTTGCAAGAGAACTTGTTCTTTATAAAAACAGATTTACTGGCTGAATCACCAAATGAACATAGAAAAAAAGCCCAAAAAAAGAAAACCAATGCAGCCATCATATCTAAGAATTGGTAAGTTGCAATACAGGTACTACTCACCTAACGACTAGGTTCCATTCCAACAACGAGGTTGTTAAACCAAGAGCCACAAGTAATCAATATTTTAAGCATTCTTAACTACTGTACTGTACTGTATTGTGAAAAAAACTCCAACTCAGTAACGTTGTTTTAATTCGCAGAAGTACAGAACACAAACGAAAATTCTGTACTGTAAAATACAATGATGATAGCGTGTAGTTTCAGGTGGGGAGAGCTGGTCCTAAGTCCGAGTGGTCGTTATACAGGTAAGTTATTAAACGAGGAGAATTTGTATAATAAAATGTTTGCTTTTGGGTTTAATACTGGGTTAAGAGACAGGTGGTCACATAAGGCAGAGCTTACTGCCTATCTCCTGGAAGCTGCCCTGCAATGTTACCCTCAACTCTGCTAATGAACTACCAAAGTCTTAAGCTTCGTACACACGGAACGATTGTTGGCCAACCGAGTGTCTGATTTTCGTCAAAAGGGCATGTGCCAGGATCTTGTCTTGCATACTAACGGTACACAATTGTTGTGCCACAAACACAAACGTAGTGACGTACTACGAGGAATTTTAGCTCTTGAGCGCCACCCTTTGGGCCCCTTCTGTTAATTTTGTGTTTGGTGAGCTTTGATTCCAAACATGCATATTTGTACATTCGACTTTTGTGTGACAGATTTGTGTACTGACCATACAAAAATCTGACGTGCAACCATTGTCTGCCGAAAATTTACTAGCCTGTCATCCAACATTTGTTGGCCAAAACAATTGTCAAAAGGAGCGTACTAAAGGTCAGATTTTAGGACAACAGTCTGTCAACAGACAATCCCCTGCCAACAATCGAACCGTGTGTATGAGGCTTTAGTCTCCACACCTAGGCATTTGGAATCCCGGGCGGAATTGCGGGCAGAATCTCCTTGGAACGCATTTGCGATGCGATTTTTAACTTTTCTCCATGAAGAAGGGAAAGATGGAGGTGGGCTACAGGATTTTACAATGGTGAAAAGATCCTGCCTTATAGTGTTCAGTAAGCTTTTTCCTGTTTTTTGAAAGATCTGTCTCTGTTGAACTCCTAATCAGCCCAATAGCCACAAACTGCGTACATTTTTTATAAAATTTAGATTAGAAGTGAATTGAGTGCACTCACGCTGTAATCCCACCATTAGCAGCACACAGACTGCCATCTTCTTCTCTGGAATTTCTATTATCCTTGTACGCCTACATTTGCCCACTAAAAAATATTACTTTGTGAGATATATATATAGATCTATGTAGATATATGTCTCTCTCTATAGATATCTATCTATCTATCTATAGATAGATATAGATATATATATCTATAGATATATGTACTATCCCCACCAAGACACCCTTTAGCAAACACTAGCAAGAGAAAGTGTCTTAAAAATTACACAGCTTTCTCCATTTCCCTTCGTATCACTTTAAGGAAAGAGGAAAAAAAAACGTCCTCTATTAAATGAGCTTCTGCCTTTATTAAATGTTTTCCCTCCGTCTCCTTGAAAATCTCGTCTGAATCGGGCGTGTAATTGATGTGAGTTTGCCTTTAATATCCTGTTCTCTGGCTCTTTGACACAATCCTAGCGCAGCCGCCAAACTGCCGTCCAATCTAATAAAGAGGCCCCCGTAATGAATTTTCGATCTTAATTTAAACAGTAATTTAAGCGGGGAAGGAGGGGGGGGGGGGTGGAAAAGAAAGCCCTGTTATTTCTTCCAATTGAAATGTGTCTTTCAGAGAGATGAAGAAGTGAGAAGGGAGGAGGGGGAAGGATGAGAATAGGACAACGCTGGTCTATGGAACTCAATCTGTAGACCACTCACACCAGTGCCTCGTCACGGGAGTAGAAGTGAGTTAATTAGCTTGATCAACGTTTGTCGCTTACGCTGTTATGGAACAACAGTGTCAGTCTCTCACAAGTGGCAACCGTTGTCTATACACAAAGCGGCCAGTTGATGATATCACATTTCAGGTTGTGGCTTGATAAGACAAATTAACATAGAATTCTAGACCTCTGCTCTCCAAGTGACAGTTTTAACCAAGTGATCGTTGCATGCGTACGCACTCTTGCGCTACTGAAATGTGCATGTTTGCATTAAAAGGGAAGAGAGGCAGACATGTCCAGGGCCTTCCTTATCTTAGGGAAAACACCTGTTATCTGCTTAAAGAAATTACAGTTAAGCTGATTGACTCGTATACATGAGCGCTTGGCAAAGTATTTTATTGTCTGCGCCATGCTAAAGGACCACGGACAGCAGCGTCTGTCAAGGCTGGCACTTTAGGGCTTGTTTAGTTAATTGATTCTAGGGGTCGTCTGATGGAGCAAAAGATAAACCTGGGTATGGTTGTTCTGATTGATGGCTGTTTTTAGTTGCAATAAGGGTGATATTTTTGAACACGTGAACATGGCACCTTAAAATTTCCCACCCAAGAATTGATGTGAAAAGACATGAAAAATTAAATGATCACACTTGAAAATCGAATTATTGCATCTGAAAATGTAAAGTGAAAGTTGGCCGTAGTTGGATCGAAATTTGACTAGTTCAGCAAGGAACGGATGGATTTAGATCTATCTATGGCTTCCTGCGTGAGAAATTGATCTAATTCTCGACTTCTGTTGAATGGAAAAGTTGGAGAATTTTCATTCAATCAGTGGCTGCATTTGGAACTTTACCCACCCCCCCCCCCCCCCGCCCACATTCCTCTGGGAAACCTCACATGTCCCAGGAGACTGCAGGACCATTCAGAAAGCACAACGAGTCTCACGCATGCACAATAAGGAGCTTGCTGTGAAACACCAGGAAGTCACAGTGGGGTTTAGACCCCATACACACTATACAACTTTTGTTTCTGATTTCCATTAGATTTACAAAAACCATGTAGTGCAAGGGCCTGCCTGATTGCATACAAATTGAAACTAAGGCTTTACCTTATGTTATATGGTTTTGGTAAATCTGAAGGAAAAAATCTGCAGAAAATTGTATAGTGTGTGTATAGGGCCTCATTTACTAAATCTGGTGCATCTCTGCACAGAAACCAATCAGCTTCCAGGTTTTATTGCCAAAGCTTAAATGAAAAAACTAACGTTAGAAGCTGACTGGCTACAATGCACATCTGCACCAATTCTGAGTGTTTTAGTAAATCTCCCTTAGTCTGCTTCCCACATACAAGATGGCGTTGCCTGAAGACTGGAACATTGTTTTCCTCGACAAGTTCCTTGTTAGGCTTGTCGAGAATCTTGACAAGCTTTCTTTGCGTACACACTGTCAAGACAAAATCTTGACGTTCTCAAACGCGGTGACGTTAGACGGCACTATAAAGGGGAAGTTTGATTCCACTGGCGCCACCCTTCTGAGCATGTGTGGGTTTCTAAGCATACACACGAACGTGTTTCTCATCGAAAACCAGCGCGACGAGGAAATTAAGACTCCCGACGAGGAGTTCTCTTTTTTTCTCATCGAGTTCCACGACAGTTTTCTCGATGAAATACATACACACGGCCGTTTTCCTTGGCAAAAAAGCTCTCCCACCAAGTTTCTTGATGGATTCTGTCAAGGAAAATGGTCATGTGTACGAGGCCTGAGTGAGGACAGCTTAGGATTCCAGGGCTGGTAAGTGGCTGTTTATTTAAAGCTACAGCTGCTGATTTTCGATTTTTCGGAAAAGGCCAGGGTTCCTCTTTAAAGTGGGTGTAAAGGCTCAAGGTTTTTTACCTTCTGCATTCTTTGCATAAAGGTACGAAAAAAAGCCCCCCTAATACTTACCTGAGCCTCGCCTCGATGCAGCGATGTGCATGAGAGCAGTAGCTCTCATGGGTCTCTTACTCTTCATTGGCTAAGACAGAAATTAATCTGTGAGCCAATGAGGACAGAGCGGTGGCGGGTCCATGTCGCACTCCCATGTGTGAATGGACACAGTGCAGCGGCTTGGGACCAAGCCTGTTTTGGTGCCCCCATAGCAAGTTTCTTGCTATGGGGATACTCAGTAGGAGGGAGGGGCAAGGAGCACAGATGTGGGACTTGAGAATAGGAGGATCAGGGCTGCTCTGTGCAAAACTGCTGCACAAAGCAGGTAAGTATAACATGTTTGTTATTTAACTACTTGTCCACCGGACTCCATTATTCTGACATCACGTCATATGACGTGATGTCTTTTTAAAGCCGCGGGCGCTCGCCGGCGGCGCGCGCGCGCACCCGCCGCTCTGCTGGGATCCCGGCGCGAGTGCCCGGCGGCAACGATCGCCGCTGGGCACGCGCGATTGCCCAGTAACTGAGCGGGGACGTGGAGCTCTGTATGTAAACACAGAGCTCCACGTCCTGTCAGGGAGAGGAGACCGTTGCTGTGTCCCTTGTACATAGGGACACAATCGGTCACCTCCCCCAGTCACCCCCCCCCCTCCCCCTACAGTTAGAACACTCATAGGACACACATTTAACCCCCCCCCCCCCCTAGTGGTTAACCCCTTCACTGCCAGTCACATTTATACAGTAATCAATGCATATTTATAGCATTGTTCACTGTATAAATGTAAATGGTCCCAAAAATGTCAGAAAAGTGTCCGAAGTGTCCGCCATAACGTCGCAGTCCCAATAAAAAAATCGCAGATCGCCGCCATTAATAGTAAAAAATAAAAATAAAAAAAATGCCATAAACTATCCCCTATTTTGTAAACACTATAAATTTTGCACAAACCAATCGATAAACGCTTATTGCATTTTTTTTTTACCAAAAATATGTAGAAGAATACGTATCGGCCTAAACTGAGGAAAAAAATATTTTTTTTATATATTTTTTGGGGATATTTATTATAGCAAAAAGTAAAAAATATTGCATTTTTTTTTAAATTGACGCTCTATATTTGTTTATAGCGCAAAAAATAAAAACCGCAGAGGTGATCAAATACCACCAAAAGAAAGCTCTATTTGTGGGGAAAAAAAAGGACGCCAATTTTGTTTGGGAGCCACGTCGCACGACCGCGCAATTGTCAGTTAAAGCGACGCAGTGCCGGAAGCTTACATTTTGTCTGGGCAGGAAGGGGGTGTAGGTGCACAGTAGGCAAGTGGTTAAATAAAAAAAAATCTGCCTTTAATATCACTTCACTTTACCTGTCCCTGCTCTCACACATAAGTGCTTCAAGAGGGTGAGTTTTTTTTTTTACCTTAACCACTTAAGACCCGGACCAAAATGCTGCTAAAGGACCTTGCCCCTTTTTGCGATTCGGCACTGCGTCGTTTTAACTGACAATTGCACTTTTTTCCCCACAAATAGAGCTTTCTTTTGGTGGTATTTGATCACCTCTGCGGTTTTTATCTTTTGCGCTATAAACAAAAATAGAGCGACAATTTTGAAAAAAATGCAATATTTTTTACTTTTTGCTATAATAAATATCCCCCCAAAAAATATATAATTTTTTTTTCTCAGTTTAGGCCGGTACGTATTCTTCTACCTATTTTTGGTAAAAAAAATCGCAATAAGCGTTTATCGGTTGGTTTTCGCAAAATTTATAGCGTTTACAAAATAAGGGATAGTTTTATTGCATTTTTATAAATATTTTTTTTTTACTACTAAAAGCGGCGATCAGCGATTTTTTTCGTGACTGCGACATTATGGCGGACACTTCGGACAATTTTGACACATTTTTGGGACAATTGTCATTTTCACAGCAAAAAATGCATTTAAATTGCATTGTTTACTGTGAAAATGACAGTTGCAGTTTGGGAGTTAACCACAAGGGGGCGCTGTAGGATTTGTGTGTTCCCTGTGTGTGTTTACAACTGTAGGGGGGTGTGACATCATCGATCACGTCCCCCTATAACAGGGATGACGTGATCGTTTACACACGACTCTCCCCGTTCTTCAGCTTTGGGGACCGATTGCCGCACTCCAGCGGCGATCGTGTCCGCGAGTCCCGCGGACTTGGTCCCGGAGTATCAGACCGGGTCACGGGAGCGCGCCGCGGGCGCACGCCCGTGACCCACAGCTGGGTACTAGAAACCAACGTATATATACGTTGATGTGCCCAGCCGTGCCATTCTGCTGACGTAAATGTACAGTAGGCGGTCCTTAAGTAGTTAATCTGTTCTCTGCATTGAGGTGAAAAAACCTTGTGAGTGCAGCTCCCGCTCTGCCCCACTTATATGTACCTGGGCCCAATCTCAATCCAGCACTGTGCACTCCCTTTCTTCTCATAGGCTCAGAGACTGTAGCAGGAGCCAATGTCAATCACAGCCAGTGAACTAGAGGTGGGGCTGAGGTGCAATCTATATGTCAATGGACATACAGAGCACTGCTCAGGAGCAAGCTCACAAATATGCCTCCATAGCAAGCGGCTTGTCAAATGTTCGTCCAAAAAACATATAGGTTTATAATATAATTAATTTAATCTGTATACCCACTGGATGGATTTTCAGTGACACTGTTATGAGGAAAGTTCCAGACACCAACTTTTAACAGCTTGGCTACTCAGTGCCTTCACTTTACACATAGGACAGGTGAAGAAGCAGGAGGGAATGCAGTTGGTAATGAGACAAAGATGGAACCCAAAACTAGTTCCAGAAATACATTTCAGGGATTAGGGGGGTTCAGAACAGGGACAGGCCTGTGGACCAGTGGACCTTAGGTGGTTGTCTGACTTTAAGTCTACTTTAAGGTTAAAGAGCAGGGTTGATGGCTCCTACACAAATGAAGTGCATCTACAAGCTGTGGACCAGAGTATTAATGTCCTTGTAGAAAATCTTCTCCTTCACCTTCTTATAAAGGCCTGCAAAAACTGCTGACCAGTAGCAACCTCCACGCTCACACTTCTGCCAACTGGCTATCTAAGTCATGAAACATCTGCAAGGCCACTTTTTCCTAAAATTGGATTGATCTGTTCTTGGAAATCATGCAGGAAAAGAATGGTTTCAATAAATAATGGGTTAGGCAATGCTGGAAAATTATAGAGATGCTCCAAGAGGAAGTATTCTCACAGCCACTTCAGAGAGCTGATCCACAAGGGTGTAAAAGAAGTATCCATTGACATCAGAAAGTCTGAAAAAGCACAGGGACCAAAAGCCTTTAAGGTAGAACTGCCCTTTAGGTTTTCTGCAGCTTGTTTGCAGAGTTCTACGATGTGGAGTCAGAACTCGACAGGAAGGGAAGATTCGATGCCCAGCTATGCACACAAAGGGTTAATACAGCTAGCTTCAGGGAGAGGAGGAGATGGTAATTTTGGAGGTTTTTCGAGCCCTCCTGGTGAGGAACGGAATTGAACTTAATAGAAAATAACAGCGGCTTAATTGATGCCATATGTTTCAATAACGCCAACAAGTAACTTCACCTGCCAAAGGACTGGGGGGGAGGGGGGGTTCGGTTGTTTCAGAATTAATATCCAAAGACCCTTTTGTGTTGATGTGACTAAGCTAGGAGTGCAGGGTTCCGAATGAACTCTGCAGGGTTTAATACAGCTGGGGGGGGGGGGGGGGCTGTGCGAGTTTATTACAGCAGTACAGTACACATTCTATTACACAAGCATGGATGCCCCACTATGAGCAGCGGTGCTGTGACGGTATCACAGGACAAGTCTTCCAATAGCAATTTTCTGCCACTGAAAAACAAACCCTAGATCCTTACCATATCGGGGGCCTTAAACAGCACCTTACATGTTTGTATGTAATATAAAAAAGGAATGAACTCACAAAGAAGGTGCCACATCATATACAGCAGAGTGAATCCTAGCACCATTAAAGGAATCATCCACCTCGCATGTGTTAAAAAATGTATATATTGTTTTAGGAAAACAGGCATTAAACTTAACATGTTTACGCACATTTTGTATACTTTGCGCACCAAGGTGTTTAAAGTAATTTGTCCGTTTTCTACCTATGACATTTTAAACTAATTTTTACCACATTTTTCTCACCATGACCTTTCACAGGCCAGTTCCAATGAAAGAAACATTTTTATTTATTTTTTATGTTAGTCTGTGCCTTGTGAAATGCAGGAACATGCATGAAAGGAGGCCGCAGGAATGAACCAAACACAAATATGTGATGGAGCTAAAAATTGGAGGCCTGGACTGTAATAGATCATAAACAAGGGACAACAATGAATGTAGAATGATAACCAGACAAAATGGTCCATAGTAATAAAGTCTCCCTGTCAACTGGTGTTACTGGCGGTGATTTCCTAAAACGAAACTGGGGAGTGCAAAACCTGGTGCAGCCAATCAGCTTCTAACGTCAGCCTGTTCAATTAAGCCTTGACAATAAAAATGTATACAGACAAAGGAACGGCAGATTGCTGGATATATACCCCTAAGGGGAAGGCACCATTGCACCCGATGGTGGGTCTTTGGATGTGAGCGCATATGGTGGCTGGTGGAGGGCACTGTAGTGTGCACAGCCTTAATTATTATTTGGATTGTCACTATTGGATACTTAGGCACTCGCACTATGAGGCTGGGTTCACACTACACTACACGACTTTCATCCTACTTTGCTCTGCAACATTTGTCCTACATTGATCCTACATTGATCCTACATTGGTCCTACATCCATCCTACTTTCATGAACAGGATACTACTTTGGTCCTACTTTGTGATAGACTGACTTGTTCTTTGACCAATCAAAACAATCCCAGAGTGAGATAAATTCCTTTTATTGGTGCTGTAATCACATGTCAGATGGCAAAAGTCGGATGGTTAGGACAAGGCTCCTACTTTGGTCCTACTTCAATGATATTCAATGGGCTGAAGTAGGATCAATGTAGGACCAAAGTAGTACAGGGAGTAGTTTCAAAGTCGGACCGACTTGTGTAGGACCAGTTAAGACAGCTCTCATAGGGAAACATTGATTTTCACACGTCATGCTACATGAGCTCCCAATGTAGGAGCGTTGTCGGAACAAGTGTGAACCCAGCCTGAGGCTGGGTTCACACTACACTACACGACTTTCATCCTACTTTGCTCTGTGACATTTGTCCTACATTGATCCTACATTCATCCTACATTGGTCCTACATCCATCCTACTTTCATGAACAGGATACTACTTTGGTCCTACTTTGTGATAGACTGACTTGTTCTTTGACCAATCAAAACAATCCCAGAGTGAGATAAATTCCTTTTACTGGTGCTGTAATCACATGTCAGGTGGCAAAAGTCGGATGGTTAGGACAAGGCTCCTACTTTGGTCCTACTTCAATGATATTCAATGGGCTGAAGTAGGATCAATGTAGGACCAAAGTAGTACAGGGAGTAGTTTCAAAGTCGGACCGACTTGTGTAGGACCAGTTAAGACAGCTCTCATAGGGAAACATTGATTTTCACACGTCATGCTACATGAGCTCCCAATGTAGGAGCGTTGTCGGAAGAAGTGTGAACCCAGCCTCAAAGAGAGCACCTATTTATTTGAATTGATGAATCACCATATCAAGCTCATCACCTGTATCAACTGCTATTAATTCACAGACTTATGTTTTTTCATTTTGTATAGCAAACCGTGATCTTTATGGGATAGTGTAGATTTGTTATTGGTTTACATTGATCTGATACATTTATTCACCATTTGGAACGCAACAGGGAGTAGTTGGGTGAGGCGGTATAGACGACAAAACACATTTAACTGAAATACTGTTACAGGAGTCAGGTGTCTCCACTTGTGAGCGACTTTCATTCTTATCAATCAACATCTTCATCATTGTTTACTTCACTTTGGACTGGTTTTTTCATATGTGGACTGGCTCTTCAAGTTGTTCCTTTTGTTTACTACAATCCACACCAAGGAAATGGTGGGTGGCTTAGTATAACAATCATAATCACATCTATTGACATATTTTCCCGTTGTATACTTGGGAACTTTGATATAATACAGTGGAACCTCAGTTTAAGAGTAACTTGGTTTGAGAGTGTTTTAATTTGCGAGCAACTTTTTTTTTATTTTTTATTCTGACTCGGTTTGCGAGTGTTGACTCGCAAGTCGAGCAGAATTCAAGCTAAATTGGCCTGCAGTACCTCATTTGGCCTGAGGTACGGGGGCGCAGAAGCTGAGCAGAGACGAAAATAGGCCTGCTGTACCTCATTTGGACTGAGGTACGGGAGCGCAGGAGCCAAGAAAAGCCGAACATTGGCCTGCTGTACCTCATTTGGCCTGAGGTACGAGGGCGCAGGAAACAAGCCGAAGTGTCCTTGGGCCTTTTCGGACGTTTCCGTCGCTCTCTGGCGCCCCCATATCTGGACGCATTCAGTACTCCTTTCTATTGAAGTCAATGTGGAACAAATTATTTTCATTTCCATTGACTTCAATGAGAAAACTTGCTTTGATATGCAAGCACTTTGGATTACGAGCATACTCCTGGAACAAACTATGCTCGTAATCCGAGGTTCAACTGTATATGATATATTGGTCACCACTGTTTCATGTGTGGCGCAATCAAGCGGTTATCAGACTATTCTCAGTAAGTTTGTGGTTCCCACCGAAGCTAAGTGCGCTGAAGGTTTTGTATATGGAAAAAAAAACCAAAGCAGCACATTTCTCGGGCCGGGGATGTCCACAGAAAATTTAAAAGGTTTGGACCTGTTGGCTAGATGATAAAACCACTGCAACTGCTGCAGTAAGTAACTCCTAGATTGACTATTTATCTCTAGTCTGTTAGTACGTTGACCCAACTATTCTCATGTTGCACTATCCTGTCGGTACCAATTTGAACACGGATCCTCCTGAACTGAACCTCTCCCCACATTGGGGTTATAGTATAAGTCAGGTTATTTATGTTGTATGTTATGCCCTGTTGCGGTATGTTGCCACAACGGAGGGCGAATGTTTGGTCCCTGCATGGGCTAGTTTTGTGTACTAATAAAAACTTCAATCAAAAAGATTTTGCAAAAAAAAAAAAGCAGCACATTTCCCTATCAAATAGTCTCTTGAGGTTTTAGGTGTGACGTATACGGTGAGAATAATCAGTAAAACCAGAAAGTGAAGTTCTCCTCACCTCTAAAGCTAACTCTTGACTTTCACTTATAAGTTTAACGCTCAATTTGAAACGTTACCCCATGTCTAACCATTATCATACCAAAACTCATTATAACATTATTTAGTAATTATAATAGAGAGGAGCAAGAGGAGACTATGCAAATACAGACTTTAACAAAGTCAGTGTTTGAATAGAAATACTGGGTGCTCAAACCCCCAAATGATGTAAGTGGCGTTATGGTGTCTGCTATATAATTACACCCTTATATTATATTCACCCTCTACGCGCTTTCTCATGTGACGCAAGATCAGTGTATTCTAAGAAAGTGGTAAGGTAGAAATGAAGGGACTACACCCAACTTTCTGTCCAATATTCCCACCATTGGACAACACAAGCAGTTCCTCATAAGCGTTCTTCAGCTTACAATGGTTGATCCAGAAAGCTTTCCTTCTTATCATTAGATATTCAAACAAATATTTCTAGTTATCTATGCATATGAGAAAAGTTACATCAATATTTGCATAAATAGTATGCACTGTTCTGGATGTTCTAACACAAGAGTAAATATTATTGGTTGTCACACCCAAAGTTTGCTTGAGGGCTGAAGGCAGGAAAAGTAATAGACAGGGAAAGTCTTATGGGTAATAGTGCCAGGATCAGCATGTGCCGTGTTTTCAGTACAGAGCTCCTAGTACCATAGACAATATAGATGTCCAAGGCTTCTATAACCCTCTATCTATAGCTATATCCCAGCTGGCTGAAGAATACAGTCACAACTGGTACTTTCGAGCTTGGAGTAAATTATGTGGTTGCTCATTAGTTCCACATGAAATCCTCAGATTGATCTGAAAATAGATTTGTAATTATATTCTGCCCGGGGTTTAAAGGGCCATATAAAAGTTGAGCAACACCGCAGCTGCTGTAGAATAAGTTCCAGCTTGCCTGCGGGATGAAAATCTGAAACTTAAAGGAGAACTCCAGGCCAATAAAACTTTAGTCTACATTGAAATAGCTTTCTGTAATCTCACGCACACCAGAATGGGCGTGCCTGAACTGTAAGCCAATCAGGTTTTAATGTACAGCAAACCTATATTGCTCAAGCTATCAGGCAGTGGGAGCCTAAGGCGTTGAGGCAAATTAAAGGGCTTGTTCTAGTTTGGTGATACTCATGTATAGTCCTATTGGTTGGCCAAAGGAGTAAGAAGGGTACGGGACACTGCAGGCTGAATTATGCTGTCATGCCAGCTACATAGTGCAGAATGGGTGTGGGTAAATTACAAGAGTGGCAGAACTCAATTAAAAATTCTACATTAATTATCCTAAATAACAGGCAAACAAGTTCATAGACTGCATTTCTACTGTGCAGTCAGTAGTTTGGCTGAAGTTCCACTTGATATATCCAGACTGGAGCTACGTGGCATTATAGCTGTTCTCACAATTAGATAAATTGGGCCATCAAAAAATGGGGAAACCTGCAGACCAATTGTGGTAAATCGATTAAGATGGCAAGGCAAGACCCCCCACCCCACATGTCTACTCTGCAGAAGCTGGTTGAATCGTGCAATGGTCCTATGTAATGCTCCCTGTTCTTGCCAACCACATACTATAGGCTTACGGGTCTGAGATTAAATCGCACGTTTTTCCACCATCACCGGGGAATCACACCATGCAGAACAGTCCAAACTTTTTTTAAGACCAACAGATTGATTTTTGCATCTGTCCCAACTGGGGAGAGTTTCCCTTGCGGTGGGAAATCTCTCCAGTGGGGACACAAATAGCAACAAAAGATTATGGGGAAGGGTTAGAAGCTCTATCAGATTATTATTACTGTGCCGATAACAACTAATCTCCTTATTTCTTGTCCTGCTGTCAAACAGAATCTGTGGTGACATCACCTTTGAAGAGTAATAGACTGGGGAAAAAAACACCATTAAGCCCCATACACACTATCAGTTTTCCTGATGGTTTTCTCTTCAGGTTTACCAAAACCATCTAATATGAGGTCAAACCTCAGGAGTTTCAATTTGTATGCAATCAGGCAGGCCCTTGTACTACATGGTTTTGGTAAACCTGATGAGAAAACCGTCAAGGAAAACTGATAGTGTGTATGGGGCTTTAGACAAAGGTATTTATTGTCCACGAGTCTGTCCAAAACAAATGAAAAATGTTCAGGCTGCAGTTGGGCTTTACCTAATCATTTTGTTACAGTTATACCAAAGTGCTCAAAATAACACCTGTAGTGAGAAAAATGTGAAGGTAACGATTGTCGACCTCTTTCTAAAATACTAGTTGCCCGGCTGTCCTGCCAATTCATCAGATTCAATGCATTCTAGTAATTTTAGAAAGTGATAAATAAGTATGAGAAATGTCATTATTTCCTTATAGCTGATAACATCAGATTACACACTATTATGCAAATAAAATGGAAAATCGCTCCCAAATAATAAATGAAAAACGTTATGGGATTTCTTATAACTTTAATTTCAGTGGGTAGGTAATATATTTACAATGTACTTACTTAAGGAGATGTACGGTAAAAAGCGTGACGCAAACTAGCAGCTTTATCAGACAGTTATGTATCCAGAGCTCCCCTACAGCACCTATGCAAATACCAACATACTATTTTGTAAAGCTTGTCGCCCACCCTTGTGGCAATGTTTAAGTTGGCAGACTGGCAACGTAGGCACCAAACATTGCTAGATGTAGGTGGGGCAGATGTGCTCAATCTACGCTGCCAGTAAGTGGAAGTCCTTCAGCCAAAGTGAACACTGCCAATGCACAGGTTGATTTTAGTGACTTAATTCTCAGTAAAGCCAGAATTGCAACTTGAGTGTTGTAGAGGGAAATAAAAATGTTACAATCTATCCTTTGTATGTCTCTAATATATTTGGATAATTTAGTCCCATTAGTAAAGGTTTGGCCTAACATTTCAGTAATTGATGCCATGCTGCTTAAAATGAAAGCATATTTAAATTTTTGCAGTCAAATTTCAGAAACCCCCTGCAATGTTCCTATTTACACAACATGCCTAAAAATTGTTTCTAAAAAATAAATAAAAAAAAAACTCCTACCTCTCTAGTTGTTTCTTGGAGCAGGCTTATACATAGGAATTTATAGGCAGCTTAAAATTGTTCAAAATTGTTTGCAATGTGTAACTAGAGGACAGTTGTAGATTCAGATTTTTAAAAATGCATTGACATACAATATACCACTGAAGCCTTGAGATTTGTAAATCTGTTAGGAGAGACTGTGTGCACACCTAGTTTACAACTGATAATGAGATCTACTATTACAGGTATGGTTAATCAAAGTACAGTAAAACCCTTGGATTGCGAGTAACGCAGGTTAAGAGTGTTTCGCAATACAAGCTGTTTTTTTTTTTTAAATCCTCACATTGATTCGCGAGCATTGTCTTGCAAGACGAGCAGGATTCAAGCCTCTGGGGTGTGCAGTACCGCATGTGGAACAGAGGTCCGGGGGAGCTCGGAGACACTCGGAGATGTTCCGTTCCCGAGTGTCTCAGTGCATCTCCAAATGTTTCCGATTGCCCTCCCCCCCCCCCCTTTGGCCACATGCGGTACTGCATACACTGGAGTGAATTATCTGAGTTTCGATTGATTCCTGTGGGGAAACTCGCTTTGATATATGAGTGCTTTGGATTACAAGCCCGCTTCTGGAATGGATACAAGGTACAACTGTATCTAAACATAACTCCCTAGCCCTGTTTAAGGAACAAGGAGGTGAGTTCAGGGAGGATTTTAAACAAGCAAAAGTAAATATAAAAGGTAAGCAAGAATTTTTAAATATTGGTTTATTAAGGATAAGTTCCCCTTTTGTAAAATGTGACACCCATATTCAGGGTATAACATGTTACATAAGCTCCAGCCCCTGTTCTGTCAATGAACTACAACGGCTCTGTTGAGCACTGTGGTAGTTCATCGGGCTTCCTGTCATGTTGCAGTTATAATTCTGACTATCTCCGCCTTTTTAGACTGATAACCAGGAGGGGGGCAGATTACAAATGCAGGAGGATCAATATTTTGCCCCCCAAAAAATAACAGAAAACAAAAGACTACATAAGGGAAATCAAGACTACTTAAGCTGGCATAAAAAGCGTGTTCCTTTTTTTTTTTCTTTTACAACAAAGCAAAGAGAGAAACCTATTCAAACTCATGATTTATTAAGATCCGTTATCTCTGAAACTGTTCCATGTTCACTCACCGGATATAGTCGTTTCGGCACAGGATCATACCGCTTTTTGTGTAACACGAAGTGCCAATTTCCCCCAGCTGAGCCTGGCAGCAGGAACACTTCAGGCACCGAGTGTGCCAATACCGATCCATGGAATACAGAAGGAACCTGTCGGCAATTTTCCCCCCACAGCCGGCGCAGGCTTTGGGAGGGGAAGTGTTACTGGTGACCGCCGTGGTGCTTTCTGATGTCCGGTTATTCACCATTCCTGATTCTGTAAAAGAACATAAAAAAAGAAAAGAAAGGTGAGCATGATTAAATTCGGTTCCCCCAAGCCTGCGCGGCCGAGCAGCGCTGCTGTTGTAATTCTCCTGTTACAGTTTACACGGAAGCATAAGTGATTGAAAGAAGCACTTTGCTCAAGCACCAGAAAATAGCTTATTATACAGACATCCCCTGAGAGCACAGCTAATCACCCTTGTATCGGCTCCCACAACCCATTTTAAAGCAACTCATACTGCCTGGAGCAGTAAAGCTCTAGCATGTAACCCATTACTATGTACTGTCAAGGAGCTGCAATGTGGTTGTATAAAGGCGTTCTTGGGTGTACAAGGGACATCAAGGGTGCTACATGGTAAACAATAACTAAATGAAAAAACAGGATACTGTTTTAATACAAGTGACTGTGAAAAATCCCTAAATGACCAGCTAACATTACTTGTAATAAGAGAATCATGCAGTCCAGACGCCCTGAAACATTTGGTGCTCACCCCCTCTGTTTGATCATACATAAAGGACAGTTTGTGCTAGGGCAATTTTTATATACATTTCCTAGAGAACAATGGACATAAAGATATCTGCCTGACTTTGGATGGGAGAAGGGATGGATCCTCTGCCAGGATATTATTCCTGTATTCCTGTGTCCTCATTGGTAAGATGCATCATTTCTTTTCCCGGTGACAGTGTTTGCAGTGGGGGGCTGTGATGGTGAATCGTCTATAGCAGTGGTCATCAACTCCTGTCCTCAAGGCCGACTAACAGGCCAGATTTTATGTATTACCTTGGGGGGATGCAGACTAGAATACTGCAATCACTGAGCAGCAAATTATATCACCTGTGATGTATTTCAGTTATTAGGGTTGTCCCGATGCCTCTTTTTTAGGACCGAGTACAAGTACCGATACTTTTTTTCATGTACTCGCCGATACCGAATACCGATACTTTTTTTACATGTGTCCTCAAATGCAGCCATGTCCCCCACATATTCAGCCATGTCCCTCCAGCCATGTCCCTCATATGCAGCCATGTCTCTTCAGCCATGTCCCTCCAGCCATGTCCCTCTAGCCATGTCCCTCACATATGCAGCCATGTCCCTTCAGCCATGTCCCTCACATATGCAGCCATGTCCCTCACATATGCAGCCATGTCCCTTCAGCCATGTCCCTCACATATGCAGCAATGTCCCATGTCCCTCTAGCCATGTCCCTCACATATGCAGCCAGCCATGTCCCTCTAGCCATGTTTCTCACATATGCAGCCAGCCATGTCCCATGTCCCTCTAGCCACGTCCCTCACATATGCAGCCAGCCATGTCCCATGTCCCTCTAGCCACGTCCCTCACATATGCAGCCAGCCATGTCCCATGTCCCTCTAGCCATGTTTCTCACATATGCAGCCAGCCATGTCCCATGTCCCTCTAGCCATGTCACTCACATATGCAGCCAGCCATGTCCCATGTCCCTCTAGCCATGTCACTCACATATGCAGCCAGCCATGTCCCATGTCCCTCTAGCCATGTCACTCACATATGCAGGCATAATGCAGCAATGTCGGTTCAGCCATTTCCCTTACCTTTGCCGCCGAAAGCCGCACGGAGAAAACCACAGGATTCATTTGAATAGCCCGCCCGTATAGACACTCCCCCTTGCTCGCGATTGGACAGATCTCGATCATCCATCCAATCACGAGCAAGGGGGAGTGTCTATATGGGCGGGAACATTACAGCTATTAAAATGAATGCTGTGATGTTCCCGCACGGCGTTTAACCCCTTGCAGCGGCGGCGCAATGCGACGGCTTTCGATTCGGCGGCGGCCGCGGCGGGGGGGGGGAAGCGGCGCGGGGGGGGAAGTATTCTATTAAGGCATCGGGAGTATTTGCGCGAGTACAAGTACTAGCGCAAATACTCGGCATCGGTCCCGATACCGATACTAGTATCGGTATCGGGACAACCCTATCAGTTATCTTGCAAACCTGGCCTGTTGGTGGGCCCTGTGGACCGTGTTGATGACCACTGGTCTACAGGGACACAAAGAGAAAACCTGACAGAGGCTCTAACCCCCCCCCCCCCTCTCTATCCCAAACAAAAATATGCTTTTGATTGGAGCTCCAGTTTAAAGTGTCTATATTGGAAATTATGTGCTTCCTGGTTTTAAAAAACAAGCATTATATTTGAATATGAAAAAAGATAATGTAACTTTACGTAATGTAAACTGAGGCATTGGTCACTTGTTCCCTCGGGGGGGGGGGGGGGGTCGCTGTTCAGGCAAGTCCCTGTGGCAGATCAAATGACCAATGCCGTCTTACTGGTCCTGTAACAGGGCACAGAGGGAGCCTGATTTACTGCACGTTTCTACTAAGAAGCTGTGTATAGAGTATAGGTTTCTTGTGGGATATGGCTCTCCCATATTTATAAAGATGGGTCTACCAATATTCTTCTTGTGCCAGGGTAGTATGAAACTTGATCTACCAATATTCTTCTTGTACCAAGGCAGTATAAAAATTGGTCTACCAATATTCTTCTAATGCCAAGGTAGCATGAGAATGGGTCTAATAATATTCTTCTTGTGCCAATGTTGCATGAGAATGGGTCTACCAATATTCTTCTTGTGCCAAGGTAATATGAAAATTGATCTACCAATATTCTTATCATGCCAAGGTAGCATGAAAATGAGTCTACCAATATTGTTCATGTGCAAATGTAGTATGAAAATTGGTTTACCAATATTCTTCTTGTGCCAATGTAGTATGAAAATTGGTCTCAAGAAGCACAAGAATGAGTCTACCAATATTTTTGTCAGAATGGGGCAAGACGTATTGGCGCACTAGTGTCGCAGATAAAGAAGTCCTAAATGCCATCAACAAATTAAATGAAAAGCCTTTAAGTATATCTGAAACCAAAACATTTTTATAGCTCTGTATAGCAGGAAATGGTTAAAAGCCATTTTAAGTTTTCTTTTTAATGTATCCCTCTGGAATGATTTCCCTCCACTTTCTGTCCTATGGACACAACAGGACAGAAGAGGAAATCCTAAGGCCGCGTGCACACAACCAAATAAATCTGTTCAAATCGGTCTGACAAACCGATTTGATCAGATTTGTCTGCTGGGCTGTTTTGGTTTAATCGCTGTACACACGATCACCGCACCAGGAAGTAAAACACTTCCGCGCATGCGTCGAATCCATTCGACGCATGTGCAGGCAGGTATGTCTGCTGGTTAGCGTACTAACCAGCAGACATATCGGACGGACGGATTCCCAGCAGACAGTATTTAAAGCATGCTTTAAAATCTGTCTGCTGGAAAAATCTGTCTGTCCGCCCGTACACACGATCGAATCTGTCTGCTGAAACGGTCTGTCAGACCGTTTCCAGCAGATAGATTTGATCGTGTGTACGCGGCCTAAGATTGCAAAGTGTTTCCTCATATAGTCACCATAGGTAGCACTGCCAATAACATTCTTCACCTGTATAAATGCTGAGGGTGATGTCATAATGGATTTCAATTATATCTTTCCAATTAAAAAAGGTTCACTTGAACTGCACAATCCACAGCAATCTGCCCCCACTATTTCAATCATTTCCGGTTTTAGGTGACCAAACAATAAAAGCTAGGGTACACATTAATCAAATGTTCCAGTTGAAAGGAGTTTCAATCTCCACCCCGAATTTTCATTATTTGGTCACTTGAAACTAGAAATGAGCGCATCTGCAAAGGGCCATTGTGTTTTCCATCAATAGCTGGGGAAAGCTTTAGAGATTGCTCACTGTATGCCCAGCAATCTGGAAATGTCCCAACTATAAGGTGTCATGTAGCCCCCAATTAATACAGCGTTGGTACTCAGCTATACAATCTTCAGGCCATGCATTGGACAACATAAGTGGAATCAGAACAATCACATTCAATTTAGCGCTGCATGGACAAAAAGCAGCAAATACCGCACTAGGTCTAACGAAGATATAACGATTGTTTCTTTCAGCAGTAGGAGCTGAAAATAATGATTATTACTGCAAATAAGACATGTGCTCTTAGTGGAGTGGGCCTTTAAGTATGTAGATTGTAAAGGGGCACAGTAATAACATGAACAGCTGGCAATTATCCATCCTTTTATTGCTGCTGACCAAATAATTGCCATATGATGCTGTCCTCCAATTAGTTAGGAATCCTTTACATGAGTGATACATTTCTGTGCCACAATTGCGCTATTCTTCAGGGCGCTAAAAGAATTGCGCAGTACTAGTAAAGGAAGCCTGTTATGACAAAGATAACATAGTCTGCCTTCACTAACATTCTTTTGTAAAATGCCTTTCTGGTTTCACACTGAACACAAATGGTGGGGAAAAGTTTTTACTTCACTTGCATGTTCCAGGTTGGTGAAAGTGTTGGAGTAAGGCAGCTGGGCAATAACCATGTTTAGTATTAGGTCAACAATGGTAGCTGTATCTCTTTATGACAGGTTCACTTTAAAAGAAAGAATAATGCTTCTATAATTTGTTTGCCACCTCTGTACATGGATTTAGTCTGCATTTTTGACCTGACTGTTTTTTGGAAAACGCTTGTAAACAGATGCACATACTAAAACTAAAAACCCAGCTAAATAGAAAACTAATTACAATTAATCACATTTTCCTTATTACAAAGTGCTCAAGAATATCATGACACTTCCCAGGGCAGCCACACAGTGGCGCCAAATTTGTTCTCCCCTAAGTAGCATGTACAGTACACATGAATTCAAAGATTTTTCTCCAGGCCTTCAGCAGTTCATCCAGGGCTAATTATCACCTAATTCCTAGTGGCTGATACCCATGTTACAGAATCACCCCCTAAAACAGCCAAGCTTAAGGTAGATTTGCAGCATCAGGAAATGCATTCGGATTTCAGATTGTCTCCTTTACGCCAATTAAACAGATTTGTTGGTATACTGCATGGTAATCCTGGGCCAGATGTGATAACTTGCTAATTTAGCCATGGCGTACGGCCTGTTACCCAAGGTATTTGCTCCTGTGCAATGTCAACAAACCTTAGCTGTAAATTTTATATTTTCCACAATCTAATAGTAAGCTTTAATATTTTCATAGTGGGCTCCAGAAGGGCAAAGTGTGTTGGCTGATGGTCATCATGATACAGTAGGCAAGGGTTTAAGAGCAACATACAAGAAAATGTTTTAAAAAGTTTGTTCCAATCTTCCAAAATGGAAGCTCAATATAGAATTACATTTAAAAGTTTGTCGGAGTTAAGGATCTAGACCAGGCATGTCCAAAGTCCGGCCTGCGGGCCAATCATGGCCCGTGTTCTGGTTTTGAAGGCCCGTCTGGTTATCTGGACATATATATCTTTTGTGGCCCACGACGATCTCCCAGTGCCGGGGCCACAAAAGATATATATATGGTGGCTGCCTTGGAGGGGACAGGGAAGAGGCGGGATGAGTGCCGTACAGACAGGAGGAGAATTGCCTGCTTACAGGCGGCCTCTGTACTGTACTACCATGCACAATATATGGTGGTGACCCCCATAAATGTTTGCCTTATCTACCGGAGAAAAGTGACTGGTCAGGAGTCCGGTCACTTTTCTCCATAAGATTCCATCCTGAGCTTTTACTGGCACAAGCCAGGGTAGTTTAAAGATGTAAATTAATCTCCAATTGGACACTTATCTCTGACAAATGAAGAGTTATCCAACTTCAATTAGCTACAACTACAATTATCTTGCTTTTCTCACATTGCTGTCAATTCTTATTTTATTGTGTTGCCTATAAAGTACTAAAAACGTTTACAACATTTGACATAGACATTCACATCATACATGCCCCCTTAAAAATTGAAAAACGTTTCCTGTAGTACGTTTTTATTTTAGGATGTGGGAGAAAATAGGAATATCTGGAAGAAAGACACGCACATAAAGAGAATTATCAGACAATTCCAAAGTTTTAATTACTGTATTTATTGGCGTATAACACTCACTTTTTTACTCTGAAAATAGAGGGTAAACTGTGCCAGCGTGTTATACACAGGGGGCTGTGGAAAGTTTTTTTTCTTGAAACTTCCCTTTTAAAGTTAGGGTGCGTGTTATACGCCGAAAAATACGGTAAACAAACAAAGCCTCAAAGCAAGCAGCTCCGCTACTGAAAACTCATAGTGCTCTGAGTATCCTCTTTCAACTATTAAATGTTTAATTTTGGACATAGTTAGACCTGTCCATACATTGTTCTAACAACCTATCTAGCCAAACAAAACTTTTGAAATTAGTTTGTTTATTAGTTAGCATTACACTCATCTAATCTTGTGTTCCTACATAATCATCTCACCATCGTCTAAACATTTGTGCCTTTAAACCTTTGGTAGGAAGTGGATTTTCCCAATCCTGCACTGTAAAAAACCGAACAGTGAGCGTACCATAACTCAACCACAATAGTATATTAAGTGCTGCACCTGACAGTTTATTATCCCTATTCTAGGTTTAGAATTTATAGTTTACTATTAGATTATCGACACAGTATAAATAAACATAGAAATGTAGTTATAATATATAAAGAATATGTAAAAAAAAAAATATAGCACAATTTTCTTTTAAAGAACGTGTTCTGTAATGTTCTTTTTTTACCGTTAACATTTCCCAATATCAAGAAACAAAAACATACTAAATGTGGCCAGTGTTTAGCCCCGGGATGTTGGCACACCCACACACATTAAAAATATTAGCGGCCTGGACATATTCTACAGTATTGGGGACAACCAAGCACAGCACGCTTGGAATATCTGCCATTAGAAGACTGATTGGTCTGGCTGAAATTTTTGGCCAGTACCCTATTCTCCTTTCTCTGCTTCACAACACACGCTGTACAAATTAGCTGTATGTTTGCGTCTGCCCAGAAAACCTGACCAACCTCCAATTTTGATTAAAAATAAATAAATACAAAGGATAGTAAGTCCTCGTAAAAATGACAGAGCATTGGTACGCTCCATAAATATCCTGATTTGGGTGACCGTCTTATGACACGTATGCAAATAAAAAAAAAATATATAACTTTTTTATGTACAAACTGGAGTGATACATTTTAGGCAAATGATTTTAACATGCTAGAGGATATTATACTTATTTTTTTGCTGTAATATTTGACTGGCCAAGCTATGCTTGAATTGTTGCACTGCGGAGGAAATCCTTGCAGTGTAGGATCTGTTGAAATGGTCACACATGTGACAATCAGATTGTACAATCTTCTTTAGATTAATCAACAGCTGACATTGGTAAGAGGCTACGAGTTATAAACCAAATGTTACGTAGTTGTTGATAAAGCTATCATACAAGATCATACAGTTAAATTTTAACACATGCGCCCAACTTTAGGCTGCTCAACAATCAACTGATCATCAGTCCAATGGTTGTAGGTACTTAAAATGGAGAAATAGCCATTCTGTAAGGGCTCAGTGCACCTGACAGCTGTTGTAGGCTATGATATTTCATACATACAGTATAGGGCTTATTATACAAGTCCTGACATTTCCAGAAGCCATTGTATATGCCTTTATTGGCTTAAATCAACCATAATAAATCTACATGTGTTATATAGGGTTAACCTGGGGCATTCTGCTAGAACAGAAAATAGTTTTGCCTTGTGCGTCCAACAGCTGGAGACACGCACAGGTTGCCTCAGTGTCCTCATTAAATAGCCAGAACCCATTAAATACAATGGGGCATGGTGGTCAGCTCTATGGCATATGTTGAAAAAGTTTGGTGCAAGATTCTGCCTACATCTAGTACCTAAAGAATATACTGGGGGGGGGGGGGGGGGGAGTTACTAAAATTGGTGCACAGAGAAGCTTGTGCAGCACTGCGAAATAACCAATCCGCTTTCAGGTTTTATTATCAAACAAGCCGATTGGTTACTATGCACAGCTGTACCAGATTCTGAGTGCTCCAGTTTTAGTAAATCACCCTCAAAGCTTTGTATTTTAGAAAGACCATTAGGACCTTCTATGCATATCTACAGATCTATAATTATTTCTGCAATGAGAATTGTTTTATATTAGATCCATAATGGTTAATGCATGCTTATTGCTTGTTAGCTAGGTAGGGATGCAAATTTACAAACTCACATCAGCAAAAGGCATATTTACTAAGGTATGTGAGGTAAGTGAGGTACAAAAGGCAAGAACATAGAGCAACCAGACTGGATTTTTGGTTGTCAGTGCTGATTGGCTGCCAAGGGGTTCTAGTAAGAAACTGTGCCTTATACTGGGCACTAAACAGTATACTTTATAGGGATCTATCCAGCGTCCGTATTTTTGGACAAAAAAGCACAGAAAGGATAAGACTTTTTATTTTTATAAAGATTATTTTTAATCTCATCAAGCGCAGACTGGATGGCTATGTTGCTTTTATATTAAAGGGTCCCCCAGCTTCATGGAGTAACGGGTTACACTCACCATTCAAACTCCAAATTCCTTGCAGTTACCCCAAGGGGCCTGTGACAAACTCCCCTCTTTGCCCCTATTGAGGCACCCAGGTCTTGTACAGATATAGATCCCCTGTTAACATAATCATCCTTTGTAACCCTGGCTCCTATAAAAACTGTATTCTGTATCCAGTACTGGGCATCTCTCACTGGCCAACTCAAGGCTAGCATGCCAAGAGTTAAACACTTAGGGATTTCGGTACAATTGCCCCATTATCTCCTTGTTTCTCAGCCTGCATGAAACAGTTGCAGCTGCTTGTGAAACACAAGAAGGGATGTATAGATTCCCTTTTCTGGCAAGAGAAGCCAGGCTCTTCTCCCAGTTCTCTCAATCTCTCGAAATAATTACAAGCTTTAAGCACAGCAGTGAGCATGTTTACAGCGTCGGTGCTGCGGTGCTGCGGTCACTTTACCGCTCAAGTTGGTTAAAAAAGGGTCCGGATGACCAGAAAACGTGTCAGCTTTTCTACAAACCCCATGCTTTTAATTTCCCATTAATTCCCCCATTAAAATTCTTGCAATCAAAATTAATTCTATTTGCTTCATGTGCACGCTCATAGTTGAGTAACTGTATGCGCGACTGCAGGATTATTGCTAGCTATGACTATTTCTAGATAGACGGGGGCAAGTGTCTAGCAATTTCACCACTTTCAAGCAAATTTTCATAGCTATAACCGTAGAATGGATCAAGTCAACGCACCCACAACGGTTTAAATATTGGTAGGTTGCCTAGATCTGTTCACTAATTTTTGTAACTGAAAACTGATTGAAATTCCTAACAATGTGCAGTGGCCAGTGGAAGAGATTCACACTCCAATGGCAGCAATCAGACAACCGCTGGACTGCGCATGGCGATAAATTTTGTTTTCAGACGTTTTGGAGCATCTTTTTGGAAGTGAGCGCCAAACATTTTCTATAGAAAAAAAAAAGGCAAAGGGCACCATGGGTCAGGCACATGTTTTACTACCCCATCACTTCCAATGGAAACATATGCCCAACGCCAGCCAACTCAAAAAAACGCATTTAATCGGGTAGTGTCACGAGCCAAGATGAGCGCTAACCAAATTTAACCAAATTTAAATTTTTATTAGACAAGACAATATAGAAAAAAAAAAACGGTCACTATATTTTTACACCTTGCTCCTTTTCTTTACACTGATCTAGTAGTTACTGTTTTACGCATTCTTTGATACAAAGCAGAATGGAATTTACTAACAATACAACATGCATCATTACACTGACCTAAGTGTTTACTACTGATCCTTTGATCGAAAGCAGAGTGCAATTTACTAACAATACAACATGCATCTCCATATCTATTGGAACCATCAGCCTGTATTCACACCCTGCTCCGTCTAGGCTTTGTGGAGAGGGGCACTATGACAAAGTTAGGACAAAACCCTTAAATTAATTTTGTGAGTGCAAAGACAAGGGGAAGCCCTCAACCGGCACCACGATTTCCATTTACATGTCTATTTCATTTTCACTTGCGTTTGCAACGCCATAAAATATATATATATATATATATATATATATATATATATATATATAAAACAATATTAATAGATATATACTATATATATATATATATATATAACAATATTAATAAATAATATATATATATATAACACAATAATAATACATATTAATAATAATATATATATATATATATATATATATATATATATATATATATATATATATATATATATACATACATACACACACACTTTTTTTTAAGCCAAACATTTTATATATATATATATATATATATATATATATATATATACACACACACTATATATACATATATATATATATATATATATATATATATATACACACACATACACATACCATCTAGGTCTAAATATAGAGCAAACATGACCTGACAACTTTGTGTATTTTATGTTGTCACCCAACAATTTCCATTAGCAGTGTACACAACCATACACACAATAAACACAAGCACATTGTAATGCAGTCCCTACAAAGATCTAGTGTGTAAGCATATAGTCAGGTCAGCAGAACAACTCCTGAATATTTCATTTAGAAAAAGTGAAAAGTGTCTTGGCAGAATGCACACAGCTATTGCAGTGAAGCTGGATGATCTTTACCTGGGAGCTGATCCTGATCTTTCACAAAGTGTCAGTAAGATCCACTAGATCCACAGGCTTTTTGCACTGACAAGAGTCCAAGCACACACGGACAGGCTCCTAATCTCCAGCAGCACAAGATCTTTCTCCTACAAGGGAACATCCACTGAGTGCAGCTGCCTGCTGCTATCCTCTGTCTATATAACCAGCCTGTGACATCAGCAGCAGCCCCAGCGAGCTGCCAATCCAGCTGCAGAGGGGCGTGGCCAGTGTCAGAAAGATAGATGGACATTTAAATAGTTAAAGGGCCTCTTTCCTGCCCTCATCAGGCTTTTTGTGTAATATTTCTAGAGCAATCACCCTGTGCTTCTTCTTTTTCTTCATCTTCCTCTTCATCATTTCTATTATCATAATAATAATTATATTGTCACACGAAATGAATGAGCACCATCACTGCCAGCTGACTATAACACTCCCTATTACACAATCATTACTTGTAATATTATATGATATTATTATATATTTTTTTTACTATGTGCACATTAGTATTCATAGAATCCTGGGTGTCTGTTATGAATGCATTATTAGTATTATGAGTATAGGAGCTAAAAAGGATTGCGCCTTAAATATTGTTAATGAGAATTTTCTGGTATTATCATTAACACATGCTAAGAACAATTTACAACACTATCAGCCCTGTGGTGCTATATCATTTTTATACAAATTATATTTATTTGTAAGGATTTTCTAATAATCCATTCATTTGTTAATCAGTACAGGAATACTTAAGATAATATTGTTTTAAGGACGGCTAAGGGTAGTAAATGGCTTTGTGATACCATATAACATTTTATTGGTGTTTTTTTGTTTTGTTTTTTAATTACAATTTTTGCAGATTATTGTATTATTTATTTTTCTTATGGTTTACAATACAATGCATTCACTGGAAATAAAATAATACAGTAAATATAAATGTAAAACATAATTTATGGCAGTATAAACAACAGACACAATCTTATTTGCAATTTTTGTATTTCTTTTTGAGTTTTTACAACTTTTTATATTTTGGTTTTTAGGATATTTAGGTGTTTTTTTTTATTATTGCCTTTATATTTGTTGATTTTATAATTTTCTTTTTTATTCGAAATTATTATTATTATTATTATTATTTTGGAGTCTTTTGCAGTATAGCAAGTCTTTTACAATTTCTTGTACATTTTTGGATATGTTAGTGCAAGTACATGTATTACCTTATAGGGTTTAAAGCTTGTTTAACTGCCAGCCAAAACTGTTTTTTCTTTTTTTAGCTAAAGGTGTTTTTTGTTTTTCCTTTTTTACTTTCCATGCACTATTTGTGGAAATTTGCCTTCATTTCCTGTCCCAGCAGAAGTGGTTTCCCTACTCTGTCCACAGATAAGAACTACAATTTGGCAAGTTGAGCTTTGATTTATCCAGTTTAACCACTTGCTTACTGGGCACATATACCCCCATCCTGCCCAGGCGAAATTTCAGCTTCTGGCACTGCGTCACTTTAACTGACAATTGCGCGGTCGTGCGACGTGGCTCTCAAACAAAATTTACGTCCTTTTTTTCCCACAAATAGAGCTTTCTTTTCGTGTTGTTTGATCACCTCTGCGGTTTTAATTTTTTGCGGTATAAACAAAAAAAGAGACAATTTTGAAAAGAAAAAAACAATATTTTTTGCTATAATAAATATCCAATTTTGTTTAAAAAAAAATAAATAAAAATTCTCAGTTTAGGCCGATACGTATTCTACATATTTTTGGTAAAAAAAAAAAAATATTACAATAATCGTATATTGATTGGCTTGCGCAAAAGTTATAGGCCCAGATTCACGTACATCTGCGCATTATTGGACCGGCGTAGCGCACCGCCTTTACGTTAGATGTGCGCAATTTTGCCGCGTAATCACCATATTCTCGTAGCTTTTGCGCAGGAAATTGTGCATACGTAACGTTTTTCCAGAGGCGTAAGGAGGAGTAATACAAATTGGGAGGGACGTGGGCGTGTTACATTGAAATGAGCCGTGACCCCATGCAAATGAAGGGCCGGCCGGCTCGCGCATGCGCGCTTGAACGAGACCATGTCAGCTCCGATGCTCACAACTCGGGAGCGGCGCAATCAGTGAAATTGGAAATGGACTAGGGCAACGTTGTGAACTACGCGAACAGTATAAATAGACACACACAAACGCACTTCCTTTGCAAGAGTACATCCCTTTGTCCCTTCCCATTTAACAAAGTGCTTTTGTTCTTGTTGTTCGTTGCGGTGTGTTTTGTAGTTGTCAGATTAGTGTTCTGTGTGATCAAGTGGTTGTTGTTAGATTTTTGAAAGTGGTTTTTGATAAGTGTTTGAGAGACTGTTTGTTTGATTGATATATTTCTTTTTGTTTCATTTCCTGCTGTATTTTTTTTTTTTTTTTTTTGGGGACTGTTTCTTGGTGAGTAGTTTTCTCTCTGTGTGTGTGTTTTTTTGTGATTGGTTGTGCTTGTTTGTGTGCGTGAATTTTGTTGACTGGGACAGTTTTTTTTTGGAAGGATGACTGAGAGAAAACGAAAGCTTAATTTTACAGTTGTGGAAAAACAGATTCTTGCCCAGGCTATTAGCGAGTATGGGCGTTACCTCCACGGCCCAGAGAGTGCCAACACCACCCCGGCCAGGAGGAGGGAGATATTGGATAGGATCACTGACCAGGTGAATTCTGCGGGGCAGGGGGAGACACGGACCAGGTCTGGGATTGACAAAAAAATCAATGACCTTCGGCGTCTGGTCAAAAAGAAGTTGGCCAGAATGCATGCCCATGCCAGGGGCACAGGAGGGGGCCCACCATGCCGTATTAGCCTGACAAGGGGAGGAGCGTGCGGTGGCCCTGACCTTTCATCGGCATGAAGTTGAGGGCCTGCCCGGCTTTGACTCCAGTCCCCAGCCCGTGGTGCCAGGTAAGTTGTTTTCTTTTTTAATATCAGGTGTGTAGCATGTGTGGGGGAGGGGGTGAAAGGGAATATGTGGCAAGTGTGTGGATCCTCCAACCTGTGAATGTTTTGTGTCATCCACAGATGTGCAGGAGGGTGCAGGGCCATCTGGCCTGACCGCACCAACCCCAGGACAGCAGCCTAATGAGGCCCCCCCAACAAGGCCGGAGTCCGCGGAGGAGGTTCAACAGGAGCAGGACAATCATGAGGAGCAGGACAATCATGAGGAGGAGGAGAATCATGAGGAGGAGGAGTCCATGTCAGGCACTGGACGTTTGGGTTTTGAGGACTCCTCCCCTCTGGCTGCCAGCAGGCAGGCCTCCCTAAGGGGGAGCCCCCCCCCCTCCTCCCCCAACATGGCTCCCCTCACAAGGGCCTCCCCTTCTCCCCGGCCACAAGCATCAGCTGGAGGCAGGATGTCATCCCAGACCACCAGGGGGTTGGCCGACCTCCTGCCCGCCACCCTGAGAAGGGACCAGTTCCTCCAGACCCGCCATCTGGGACAGGTCAGCCAGACATTGGTGCGGATGGAGGAGAGCCTGTCCTCCATCAAGGATACGCTGGGGAACCTGGACTCCCACTCCCGGGCTTTCACAACCTGCCTAAATGAACTGCAGACGACATCAGCAGGCGTTGGGCAGGATGTGAGGGCCCTTACCCCCAAATTTTTTTTTTTTTTCAATTTTTTTTTTTTTTTTGTGTTTTTTTTTTTTTTTTTTTGCTGGAAATTTTTTGATTTTGCAGGTCATTTTTTTTTTTTGTTTTTTTTTTGGGTTGTGAATGCTGTGTGAATGTGGGGGTGACATTCCTGCCGGAAAAGGGGTGTCACCCTCAATTTTGGTGGAGAAGGGTTCCCCAGGACCAGGGAGAAGTGATCCCCAGGTCCGTGTGAATGGTGTATGAATGTACAGTGACATAATTGGAGCCTTGGCGTGGCGTTGCTGCTCACAAGTCCAGCATGGTGGACTGGTGCCAATCCGATTTGATGTGGATGTGGGGTGTGTGTGCTAGGGACCACAGTGGTGTGCATGCATGCATTCTCATTGTGCCATGATTAATGTGTATGTTTAACGTGCAAAGATGCCCAATGTGAGCTGTCTCCTGGCTGCTCTTCCCTCAGAAGACGGGTTAACCTCGGTTAGGGGGGGATTGTCTGGTTCAGGGGTCAGGTCATCACGTAGGTCAATCTGCAGGCCCTTTCTTTCTGCAAAGTTGTGCAGCATGCAACATGCACCGATGATCTGGCACACAAAGTTTGGGGAGTACAAGAGGGTACCCCCAGACTTATCCAGGCATCAGAAACGTGACTTTAGGATGCCAAAGGTGCGCTCCACCACTGCTCGTGTTTGAGCATGTGCTTGATTGTATCTTTCCTCTCCTGGAGTTTGGGGGTTCCGGATAGGAGTCATGAGATGGGGTCCCAGTGGATATGCAGAGTCACCTGGAAGGGAAAAGACAGGAGGATGTTAGTCATGCATGTGCCCCTTGTGATGTGCATCATGGGAGGGGATAGTCATGCCTGCCACCCATGTCACTCACCAACCAGCCAGGTGTCCCCATACACGTTCTGATCGAATTCCATTCGGATGTGGCATTGATTGTATATGTAGCTGTCATGGCTGGACCCTGGGTGTTTGGCACGGACGTGCTATATGAGGCCTTGGGCATCGACTATCACCTGTACATTGATGGAATGCCAATGCTTCCGATTGCGGTACATGTGCTCTGTCTCCTGGGGGGGCTGGAGTGCCACATGTGTGCAATCAATGGCCCCCACAGTGCGTGGGAATCTGGCAATTCTGTAGAAATCTGTCATTGCCTTCAGCCGCAGGTCCTCAGTGGTGGGTTTGATGATTTGGTTAGCCATGCCTCTGAGGATTGCAGGGACAACCTGGTGCACACATCTGCTCATGGAGGACTGTGACATCCCAGCCACCACTCCACTTGTACGCTGAAAAGAGCCACTGGCAAGGAAATGGAGTGTTGCCAGTACCTTGACCAGTGGCTGCACTGCATGTGAGCGGTGTGTTGGGCTGGTGATGTCATCCTGCAGGGTTGTGGTTAATTCCAGGATGGCATGAGGGGTGAATCTGAAGATGCGATACACCTCAGAATCACTCATGCCAAACAGGTCTATGCGGGTACGGTATATCCTCTCCCGTGCCATCCTCCGTGCCATCCTCCGTGCCCTCCTCCTTCTTTGTTCATCTAAAGTCAGTAGTATAGCTATGCGCGACGATGCCCCTGGCATGTTGGCATACAGATTGTTGAGCAACACGTGTGACTGCTGAGCTGCTCACTAACAGTGTTGCTTTATCTAACAAGTAGACTTTTTTTCTTTTTTTAGACCAGCTTTTATCAGCTCTAATTTTAGACAGGACATTTTGCTGTTGCGCTCACTGCGTCGCCTGCGCTGCCCCAACGTTGTTTTGTGGATCCCCGTAAGTCCCTCATTAGCATATTTGACTAGCAAATCAATGGTGTGTCTATCGCACTTTTGCGCGGACGGATGCGCCAATCTAACGAAATTACGCGTATCTCGTTCTGGGGATGCCGCGCAACGAAACGCACGCGCACATTTAGACTTACGCACGCGCATCTCCTGTTGCGCAGGCGTAATCGCTCTGTGAATCTGGGCCATAGTGTCTACAAAATAGTGGATCGATTTATGGCTTTTTTTTTTACTAGTAATAACGGCGATCTGCAATTTTTAGCGGAACTGCGTCATTGCAGCAGACAGATCGGACACTTTAGACCCAGTGGCCGGAGGAGAGAAAGGAGTCACCGCTCCAGGTGGGATCACTAAATGGTTACAGGTGGTGCAGGATACCAAGGGTGCTGGCGGTGCACTAAGCAAAATGAAGACAAAGAAAAATGGATAGCCACACTCCAAAACCTGATGGGTGGTCTTTTATTCAACAGACAGCATGTACAAAAATAGGGTCACAGCAGTAGAAACAAGGAACAGCCGACGCGTTTCGCACTGGATCAGTGCTTATTCATGGCTAGTGGCCGGAGGAGGCGAGGACGTCTATAGACGTCCTCCCGACAATTGAGAGCCACCTTGTGGCCGTCTTTTAACTATAGTTGGGATACCAAGTGGTTAAAGTCATAACAATAAAATTAGAGTAGAATAGTAAATAGTTACATAAACATTGTTTGCTAAACAAAATGTGAATAAACAATTGCAACATTTCAATAGAAAGAGAGGACTCAAAGGTGCATGATGAGTGTTTCAAATAGTTTCCAGCAGTTTTAGGACTTTTTGTAGCCATCAATATACTAGTGCACTGACCTCCTTAAGACCTCTTTCAGACAGAAGTGTTTTTACAGCGTTTTAGCGTTAAAAATAGCGCTATTAAAACGCTTATAAAACGCTCTCCATGCGTCTCAATGGACCCTTTCACACTGAGTCCTGCAAGCACCATCTTTAGAGCAGCCTTTGGACACTGAAAAAAACGCTCCAAAAACTCCCCTCTCCATTGAAATGAATTGAAAGCGCTGTAAAAACGCCTTGCCCTTTCACACTGAGGCACTGCAAAAACACCCTAAAACGTTAGGGTCTTAGCGGTGCTTTACCAGCACATTGCAGATGAGGCTTCACTCGAATAACGCTCGAAAAAAGCTCAAATGACGCTCTAATTACACTCGAAAAACGCTTGAATAACGATCAAATAAAGCTCGAAAAACGCTCGAATGACGCTCGAAAAATGCCCTAGTGTGAAAGGGGCCTTAAAGATAAGTCTATCTAAAATATTGCAAGGGGATGTGACCACTAGAACACTAGAATTCCCAGCTACAACCATTATGGCCAGTGTAAAGCCAACTGATGGTATCACTTTCGTCCACTGCATTCTTCAGAATGTAATGTAGATCAAATATACAGTGTATATATTATATATATATAGATATATATATATATATATATATATCTATATATATATATATATATATATTAGGGCTGTTACTGATCAAAATATTTGTGTTCGATTAATCGTTTTTTTTTTTTTAATCGATTAATCGACTAATTTCGATTAATTATAACGCACATACAGATCCCCGATTCCCAATGCAGCTACCAACCACTGGTAAAATGGATAGCAGGATACAAAAAACACACAAAGGCAGCGCTCGATGGGAATAGCATTAAAACTTGTATAGTCTTCAAATAGGTAACCAAATAAAAATTGCACTGGAGATAAAATCGATGTAGCTACATAAACTGTAAAAATGGTGCGAGTAATACCAAACGGTAGCATTCAGTCATAAAAACATGTAGCTAAGTATGATACTGGTATAAAAATGTGTACAACAATACCACTGCTGAATACAGATGAGGAGGGGTTAACATCAGTCCGTCGGCATGTAGATGTCCCATGAAGGGAACTATCACAACTCCCAGTGGATGGCTGTAGAATCCCAGGGTGATAGAGGGAAGTGATAGAGGGAAGTGTAACATCCCTTGTGTGTGACAGATAGTGAGGTCCCTCCGGCATACAGATATGAAGGCACAGCAAAGGAGCCCTTCAGATGGACATGGCAAGCCTTGCCGCTGTCCGTGACGTTACCGGATCTCCGACGGAACTCCCTGAAGGCCCAGAAGCCGGCGGGGAGGTGAGTACCAATCAAAAGAATTTTAATCGATCAAAGAGATTTTGATTGATCAAAAAAATTAAAGATTAGTCGATGAATTAAAAGTTAATTTGCACAGCCCTAATATATATATATATATATATATATATATATATATATATATATATATATATATATATATATTACCAAAAGTATTGGGACGCTTGCCTTTACATACACATAAACTTTTGGCATCCCAGCCTTTAGCCCTGTAGACACGGCCCAGAATCTCGTTAGGAAAATTAGATTTTTGGCAAGAATCTCTTGCCGCCCGAGTGCACAGACACTCCATCTGCCGTTCTTTTGAATGGCACGAACGCAGTGACGTCATCGACTATGATGAGCATGCGCTAGTCACATTCGATGCCATCGCCCGCCATCTTGCTACACCCTACCTATGCCAAGAAAGCTACCGCACATGCATCAAAGTCATTTCGAGCATGCACGGGTTTCCACGGCGACAGGTAAGTATACACACTTTCGGGTTTCTTGGCAGGAAACCACTGCTGAGAATCACAATGAGAAAATAGAGAGCAGGTTCACTATTTTTCTCATCAAGATTTTGGGCAGTTTTCTTGATGAGAAACCTGAAAGCCTCGTACATACGCTCGGTATACTCGGCAAGAAAGCTCTGCCAGTAGTTTTCTTGCTGGTTCTTGCCGAGAAAACTAAGCATGTGTACGAAGCTTTAGTCTGTAGGGTTCAATATTGTGCTGGCCCACCCTTTGCAGCTATAACAGCTTTAACTCTTCTGGGAAGACTGTCCACAAGGTTTAGGAGTGTGTCTATGGGAATGTTTGACCATTCTTCTTGACCATTCTTTCAGAAATACATGGATGAGGAGTTTAGGGTGGAGAAACTTGACTGGCCTGCACAGAGTCCTGACCTTAATAGAACACCTTTGGGATGAATTAGAGTGCTGCGAGCCATACCGTCTCATCCACATCAGTGCCTGACCTCACAAACGTGCTTCTGGAAGAATTTTGTCAAACATTCCCATAGACACACTCCTAAACGTTGTGGACAGCCTTCCCAGAAGAGTTGAAACTGTAATGCCTTGTACGCATGAGCGGAATTTCCGACGGAAAAAGTCAGACGGAAGCTTTTCATCGGATATTCCGTCCATGTGTATGCCCCATCGGACTTTTTCCGTGGAATTAGATAGAGAACATGTTCTCAATTTTTCAGATGAAAAAAACCTCTACCGGAATTTCCGTTCGTCTGAATGCAATTCCGACGGACTAAAAACCACGCATGCTCAGAATCAAGTCGAAGCATGCTTGGAAGCATTGAACTTCATTTTTCTCGGCTTGTCGTAGTGTTGTACGTCACCATGTGGTGTGTACAGGGAATTATAGCTGCATAGGGTGGACCAACTCAATATTGAACCCTGCGGACTAAGGCCGCGTACACACGTTAACCAGAGGACAACGGTCTGATGGACCGTTTTCATCGGTCAAAACCGAACGTGTGTAGGCCACATAGGTTATTGAACCTTAGGTTAAAAAAAAGCCAACTTGCTTTAAAATTTAACCGATGGACGCCTAACCGATAGGTCAAAACCGATCGTTAGTAGGCACGACCATCAGTTAAAAATCCACGCATGCTCAATCAAGTCGACGCATGCTTGGAAGCATTGAACTTCATTTTGTTCAGCACGTCGTTGTGTTTTACGTCACTGCGTTCTGACACAATCGTTTTTTAAACCGATGGTGTGTAGGCACATCAGACCATCAGTCAGTTTCATCGGTTAACTGTGTGTACGAGGCTTTAGACTGGGATGCCATTAAAATTCATGTGCGTGTAAAGGCAGGTGTCTCAGTACTTTTGACAATATTGTGTGTGTGTATATATATATATATATATATATATATATATATATATATACAGTATCTCACAAAAGTGAGTACACCCCTTACATTTTTGTAAATATTTTACTATATCTTTTTATGTGACAACACTGAAAAAATTACACTTTGCTACAATGTAAAGAAGTGAGTGTACAGCTTGTATAACAGTGTATATTTGCTGTCCCCTCAAAATAATTCAACACACAGCCAACCGCTGGCAACAAAAGTGAGTACACCCCTAAGTGAAAATGTCCAAATTGGGCCCAAAGTGTCAATATTTTGTGTGGCCACTCTTGTTTTCCAGCACTGCCTTAACCCTCTTGGGTGTGAAGTTCACCAGAGCTTCACAGGTTGTCAATTAAGCCCTCTTCCACTCCTCCATGATGACATCACGGAGCTGGTGGATGTTAGAGACCTTGCACGCCTCCACCTTTCGTTTGAGGATGTCCAACATATACTCAATAGGGTTTAGGTCTGGAGACATGCTTGGTCAGTCCGTCACCTTTACCCTTAGCTTCTTTAGTAGTGGTCATCTTGGAGGTGTGTTTGGGGTCGTTATGTTGGAATACTGCCCTGCAGCCCAGTCTCTGAAGGGAGGGGATCATGCTCTGCTTCAGTATGACACAGTACATATTGGCATTCATGCTTCCCTCAATGAACTGTAGCTCCCCAGTGCCGGCAGCGCTCATATAGCCCCAGACCATGACACTCCCACCACCATGCTTGACTGTAAGCAAGACACACTTGTCTTTGTACTCTTCATCTGGTTGCCGCCACACACACGCTTGTCACCATCTGAACCAAATAAGTTTCTCTTGGTCTCATCAGACCACATAACACGGTTCCTGCAATCCATGTCCTTAGTCTGCTTGTCTTCAGCAAACTGTTTGTGGGATTTCTTGTGCATCATCTTTAGAAGAGGCTTTCTTCTGGGACAGCCATGCAGACCAATTTGATGCAGTGTGCCACTTATGGTCTGAGCACTGACAGGCTGACGCCCCCCCCCCCACCACCACCACTTCAAACTCTGCAGCAATGCTGGCTTGCACTCATACGTCTATTTCCCAAACACAACCTCTGGATATGACGCTGAACACATGCAATCAACTCCTTTGGTCAACCATGGCGAGGCCTGTTCTGAGTGGAACCTGTACTGTTAAACCACTGTATGGTCTTGGCCACCATGCTGCGGCTCAGTTTCAGGGTCTTGGCAATCTTCTTAAAGCCTATGCCATCTTTATGTAGAGTTTTTTTCAGATCCTCAGAGAGTTCTTTGCCATGAGGTGCCATGTTGAACTTCCACTGACCAGTATGAGAGAGTGAGAGCGATAACACTTAGCATAGATGGACCATACAGTAGCTGGATCAGAATTTGACTGATTCAGTAGGGGCTGGCTGAATTTTGATTCATCTATGTCCATCCCTGTTCTAGAGGAGTTGATCTAATGATCAAATGACCCCCCTTAATGGGACTATTGGTATATTCTTGTTCAGTGCATTCTGACAGCAGAAGAGTTGTGCTGTCAGAATACAAATGCACAGCCGGGAGGAGTTCTCTATTCACCTTGCTTGTGTGGATGACTAATAAAAAAAAACGGAGTCATTTATGGTCAGCTTTATGCCGGGTACACACTACAGTTTTTCTTCATGCAAACCATGCAAGGTTAGACCACCAATCTACCCTGCAGAGCTGTTGAGTACTGAGAGGGGGACGCCCCCCCTGCCAGTTATAGTGTCTACAAAATAGGGGATCGATTTATGGCTTTTTTTTTTACTAGTAATGGCGGCGATCTGCAATTTTTAGAGGGACTGCATCATTGCAGCAGACAGATCGGACACTTTAGACACTTTTTGGGACCAGTGACAATTATACAGCGATCAGTGCTATAAAAAAGCATGGATTACTGTATAAATGTCACTGGCAGGGAAGGGGTTAAAACCAGGGGCAAACAAAGGGTGAAATGTGTTCCCTGGGAGATGTTTCTAATAGTATGGGGACTGGGCTGACTGAAAGAGGAGAGAGATCGCTGTTCTTAATCACTAGGAACAGACGATCACTCTTATCTCCCCTGTCAGAATGGGGATCCACCGTCTTTACACTGGCAGATCCCTGTTCTGCCTCTGTGTGGAGCAATTGAGGGTGGCCGGCGGACATCGCATCCACTGGCTAGGTGCACGGGCTCCAGGGCCGCGGGCGCACACGCATGCCTGCTATATCTATTACACATAGCGACGTACAATGAGGGCGATTCACATAATGGAGCCAAAGTGGTTAAATATATGTTCATGTTGCGTACATATCGTAAATCTGTAATTTGGGCCCCTGAATAATGTCACTCTGACATTAAGGGCCCCGGTTGAATATGTTTCTGTCTCGCTGATTTGTCAAGTTCTTTTTTGAAATCTTCGATGTCTTTGCAACCTCAATAATGCCGCCAACCACACTCCATCCCTCCAGAAATAATTGCTTCTATTGTGTCGACAAATAATGATACTTAGCATTGTTTAATATTTGCTGGTATGGCCTTCTTGTCAATATTTTCAGTGCATTGTTTCAAGGGCAGCCTGTTTATGTGCACAATTGAAGTGTCACATTAGGGCAAATTTATTAGAATAGATATGAGCTCAGCTCCAATATACAGTACAAAACAGAGGCAAATGTTCTGATTGTTTCTTTGTTCTACATAAAAGATAATAATTCTTATTGTATTAACGTCACGCGCGCCTTCGCGTTTGACGAATATGGCAGATTTACGAGTTTGGTCCACGGGGCTTTTTGTGTCGTTTTCTTCATTTTCCACCCTATTAAAGACATCAATTTCTTTCCAATAAAATCGGAACAGATCAGCAATTTGAATATTGACCACGAGCAACAAAATATACTTCTTTTTTAAAGGCACCTCCTGCCTTTTAATGACTTGTCATTCCTCCACTCATATGGTAATGAGCTAAAAAAATAAATTCTCAAGATAAAATGTTTGCAGAACAGAGAAATAGGTTTATTTAATGCAAGCTGTAGAGTATTTTCAGTGATATAAGATTCTTTAGCGAAGTTCCAGGCTCCTTCAGAAAAAAATCAGCAGCTACAAGCGTCCTTGTAACATATTTTGTGAGCTCCTGAACCTCTCCAGCCCCCCCCCCCCTCTGTTTATTTGGAATGAGCAGCGCATGTTAGTTGAGATCATATAAAATACACTGCTCAATGCTTAATACACAGTGCATAGTCCATATTATTAGCGAGTAAGAGAGGATGACTACGTTCCCACATACAGTGGACCATGGAGAATGAACGTAGCCACCCTGTAACAGGAAGTTACATCACAGCAACAAAAAAGAATGAAGGAATTGTGAGATTTAGAGGAGACTGAGAGCAATATAAGGGACTTATTTTTTTCTTCTTCTAAAACAGAGTCACTGGCCATATACTAGTAGAACTGTAATAGAAAACCTTTATTTTTAGGAACAAAATGTTCATACATTTTCTAATCAATAATGGAGTTAAATGGATGTTCGTTTTTGACAGCAGAGAATATTTGAAGGAACAAGGACATTTTTTCTTGAATTATCAATTTTTTTAAAGTGAATTTGGATTTAATTTGTTAAAGTCCATTCACTCCAAAATCAAATGTTTTTCAAGTACTTTTGCATGACATTCGTCATGTCATGTCCACTCAAAAATCTGCTGGTGTATGGCCAATTACAATGAATGAGCCTAATGCACACTATCGGACATTCCGACAACAAAACCGTGGATTTTTTTCCAGCTGAATGTTGGCTCAAACTTGTGTTGCATACACACAATTGTCGGAAATTCTGACAGCAAATGTCCGATGGAGCATACACACGGTCGGAATTTCTGAAAAAAAGCTCACATCGAACGTTTGTTGTCGGAAATTCCAATCGTGTGTACGTGGCATTACAGTAATGGTTCATACAGACACTGGACAGCAGTTGGCAACAGCATAGGTTACCATATAAACTCTAAGGGTTCCACAAGTAGCGCACTTTCCATTTAAACAGTAAAAGTGTTTTTGCCGTCCTTTCAGTCTACTCTAGAGAACTTGGATCTGGTTTTGCAGATGACACTCTCCCTTATAGCACAGTCTGCACCTTGTACCATGCTCTTCTATACCAGCACTTCCCTACATTGTGTGGAGTTTACACAGCAGTGGATGACCCCTAGCCTGTCATTGTATCTGCAGCCTACAAGTTCCCCCACAGCTGTGCAAACATGGAATACCAGCATCATACTGTACATAGAACATCCTGCATACCTGCCTCTAACTCATGTGTGCAGACAATTCCTAGATGATTACACTTTACATCTGTGGATGAACCTGTGGCTGACACTTATGGGAAGGGGGGGTCGGGTCAGCCACTTAACCTGTGCAGAGGATCGAAGCGGGGGCTAGGTTCCCATTTTGCCATAGATAATACCGCTACAATACCATGATTTGGATATGAAAAATATTTCCTGTTTTTATTTAAAGTGTGTCTCTAGCCAAAAATAAATAAAAAATTAGCCATGCGTTATACTAATAGATTTACCAAAAGAATGTCATGTAATGACAAACCTAAAGAATCCATTTAAATATCAAATTAGGTGGGTTACTGCACTACAAAGTTAATAGTAGATTGCAAAATCTGATTGTATAGTGAATGATTAGCCTATAACCTAGTATACACTATTCGTTTTTGTTTCCTTGAACGCAGCGGGCTGAATGAACAAAAAAACTGAAGAGCTCAGGAGAAGATCCTGTACTAAAAGTCTGATGTTAGTATAGCGATCTACCCACTGAGCTATTGTGTTCTGATGGAGATGAGCACCCCCCACCAGAACACACCGCTGCCAATCAGCAGACTTTTTTCGGTCATGCCCTGTCGGCAGAAGCTGGACGTTCGGCCGGCTTCTGTCGGACCGGCTGTCATACATACTGGTTGAATATTGGGTGGTATCCCCAAGTTCAATAGAAACCAGACGATACCGCCCAATATTTGGCCTGCGTGTACGGGGCTTAAAGGTCACTACACATACTACAACCTGGCTATACCATCTCTGTACAATTCCCTTTAGATTTACCAAAACTTTGTAATAAGAGGACCTAATCGGATTGATTTCCTAAAGGTAAAAAGACTGTGCACTTCTTTACAATTACAATTTTCCTGTGGTGAAGCGTCACTTTGTAAAGAATACCCAATCAGGTGCAAGGAAAAAGCATTTAGCTTGCACATGATTGTAAGACGGAAATCAAAAGAGCTTTACCACATTGGGGAATATGAGTGGAAAGTGCACAGCCTATTTGCCTTTAGTAAATCCACTCCACTGTGTCCAATCCATTTTTATTCAATCAGATAAGCTCTTGCACTACACAATTGTTGGTAGATCTAGAAGAGATTGTAAGGTTTATAATGAGCTTTAGGTGGCACACGGGGCGAATGTCAGCTGGCATCGGTTGACAGAAAGTCTTCTGGCATGTTATGCAATGTTAATATTGATCATTTAAACGTCAAAATAGGAACATTTTTGGGCATAAGCAAGGAAATGTATTAAAGAAGGGAGTAATCAGAGGGAAGGTGTGGTAACCCATAACAACCAAAGGAGGATGCTGTTTGGTTACTGTGAGTTACCTTCACAGTTCTTTTCTCTACCTCCCCAGATGAGACAGAAAATATCTCATAGCAGATCTAATGTGAATTCCTCACCGTCTATATTATACACAGAATTTGGCCTGTGGCACTGCGGGCTGGAACCTGCTCTCTAGCTAAGCTGGTTAGGAGTTGATTACTGGTTGTTATATTTCCTCCTCTGCTCGATGATTACCATCTTCCAGAGCAGAGGCTGACAGTCCAACTCTCCAGCTGTGGGGGAACTCTAAATCCTTCTGGGAAATGTAGTACCGCCAGCTAGAGATACTCACGTTTCTTTGTCCTATAGGTGTCAAAATGGTGTTCCTTGGGTTGGATTTGTGGTCCACTAGGTTTAAACTGTATGAGACCCCTTGTCCTAGAGAACATATAATGCTGAAACTTGCAGTAGTTGTTATTACTACAGTATGTTCAAAGAACTGTTGCTTGAAAGAAACTTGGAGGCTGCCATTTTTTAACTATACTCCTGAAAATTACAGTTGCCTGGCTCTCATGCTGAAATCATCAGTGACATTAAGTCACTGACCCAGTATACAAGTATGCAAGTATACAAGTAAGCAAGTATACAAGTAATGATGGTTTTCCTCTGACAGAGAACCAACATGACAGCTGGCAACCTGTATTTTCAGAAGGCCAGCAATGGGGGCCCCCATATTCTGTCATGACAGGTGCACTTTACGTGCAAACGTGATGTAACAGTTTTTTCAATATGGATTGAAACCCCTTTTATGAAACCGGCTTTAACCTTATCTCTATAAAAAAAGATGGCCACATACAGTACATTACATTTGGATTCTTCTGGCCCTTTCACTGCAATCATTGTTGCTTGTAAATCGAAACAAGATCTTACAGAAATTGCACAGATTATGACATATGTGGCTATTTTTGGATTTAACAAGAACTATGTTGTACAGGGGTCTATCCAAAACATAACATTAGTCGATCAGATAGGCCCTCACACTACAAAACCAATTCCAAAAAAGTTATAAAATCTGCTCAAAAGCATACAATGATTTGAAAATCTCTTATGCCTCATACACAAGATTGGAATTTCAGATGAAAAAAGTCCAACAGACTTTATCCATTGGAAATTCCGACCATGTGTATGCCCCATCGGATTATTTCCATTGGAAATTCCAAGGAATTCCGTCGGATTCTAGAGAGAGAATGTGTTCTCTTTTACTCCGATTGAATTCCGTCGGAATTCCGATTTGATTTTGGACACACAAAGGTCCGATCATGTGTACGGGGCTTTAAAAACATATTTTGTTCAACATTCCTCTCCCAAAACTCCAGCAACTGGTCTCCTTAGTTCCCAGACATTTACAGAGTGTTGGTAAAAGAGGGGATGCTACACCGTGGTAAACATGGCCCTGTCCCAAATTCATGGAGAAGTGTTGCCGCCATAAAATTCAAAACTACCTTTTTTTCTCTTAACATTGTACATTTTTTCAGTTTTAACATTTGATATATTTTCTTTTATGAGATTTGCAAATCATTTCATTTTGTTTTTAAGTAGATTTTACAGTGTCCCAAATTCTTTGGAATTGGGGTTGTACATGGTTCATGCTAAACCTAGAGAAGATTGTAGGATCAGATTGCATTGGTCAGTTGGTAATAATGTCCTTGCTGCTGCAGTTGGCAAATTGGCTGAACATGAAAGGTGTTGTGGTCAAGGAACCCAACATCATAGGTGATAGGGGAATAAACACAGAGGTTTTGACCCAAGAAAAGTAAATAGTAATGGTAAGCAGAAGGCATCAAGGACTTACCACCAAAGAGGCAATGGTGGGAGCTTCAGTGCCTGAGATTGACAGGCATCATATGCCAGTCGCATTCTCAAAGTTTGATATCAGTTCACATATCATCTTCTTACTGCAGAAAACCTACGACAAGCACCTGTTTCCTTTTTCTTTTGGTGAGTGCTAAATTCAAATGGGTCACCCTGATTCTCCTGTACTTGTTCTGCTGCATGTTGGAACCTTTAATGGCCCTAATGTGTGGACTACATTAAAAGCTATGATGTACTTCTGAATTGTTTAATAAAACATTTCTGAAGTTCCACTACAGAAGGAGCCTGGGTAAAGTCTCATCCACTAGCACTAGCCATCACATTATTATACTACACCTTACATGGTGTCACATAGTCATACCTCCCAACTTTCTGAGATGGGAATGAGAGACACCCATTAGCAAAAGTATGTAGGCATAGGACGTACCCCCTGTCACACCCCCTTAAAGGAGAATTATACAAAAAAAAGATTGGTCAAACTTTTTTACCACTACTATTATTTTAAACTGGCTTATAAAATTTACAAATGTGGCAATTTAGAAATTGGATAAGTGCTGGTTCACACAGGGGCAACCCAACTTACAGTGCGACTTTGCAAGGTGATTTGGAGGTGACTTCAGCGTGACTTTGAGCAACTTACAACGTGACTTAAAGTTGCGTCCGGGACAGGCGACTTTGGCTGTGGCCAATAACCGAATAATTAGCGCTGTGGGAGGGAGGGGTTTGCCTGGGTAAACTATTTCCTTTTCCTGTAAAGTAGCTTCAATTAAGATGGAATTCCGACTTGAAGGCAACTTCCATTGAAATCTATGGGTACAAGTTGCCTAGAAGTTGCCTTGAAGTACTACAGGAACCTTTTCTGAAGTTGGAGCAACTTCAGTAGTGTACATTAAGACGGCTCTCATTCACTTCAATGGAATTTCTTATGTGCAGCGACTTGGGGCAACTTGAGGTCTGACAAGTCGGATCCCAAGTTGCTGTAGTGTGAACCGGCACTAAAGCGTTTAGCACTGGGAAACGCCTTTTGAAAGATAAATAGGGCATGTAGTGCATACAGCTATATAGATCAGACCAAAATGAGGGACAAATGAGGAGGAAATAGGGGTTTTGTTCCAAATGAGGAACAGTCCCTCAAAATCAGAGACAGCTGGGAGCTATGCATAGTGAGAATCAACTCAGCACCAGGGAGAAAGATTAGTTATTCAAACTTAGCCTGATAGTTGTAAGCAGCACTATGGATTTTAGCATCAGGCCATGCAGGGGTTAATGAAACAGAATCTTTTAAATTTTTGAAGAAATCTTCCTCTCCTACTTCCTTCCCGGTCTCATCAGGTCCATAGGATTCCCATCTTGCAGGGATATTGGGATTCTCATCTTGCAAAAGGAAAGAGGTTTCTAGTCTGGCACAAATTTCCTCCAGCTCCCTCTTTGATTCCTTCATATTTTAATGGAGTCTTGAGGAGAATGAATGGGCCTTGCCAGAGAACAAACAGGGATAGAGAGGGATTCCAGCTGCCAAAAGGGCTGTAACTCTTTGATGCACTTAATAGATAATATTCAGGCCTTTAAGTAGCACTGTGAATGGATGTTTTGGTATTACATTCGAATCCAGGGGACCCAACACATTGTCAATGATTTCCACTGAGTCATTGTTTTACAAACAACTTCAAACCCTTCTGTGGAATCTAGGAACAATGGCAATCTTTTCAGGCCAAGCTCAGTAAGGACCAGTGGCCGAAGTACTCCTCCCAAGATGCACTTCTCTCACAGTGATTGACCAGCAACACTTCATTTATAAACCAAGGGTAGGGCTGGATTAACTATTAGGAAAATAAGCACATGCTAAGGGCACCAAGAGAAGAGGGCCTTGCAAAGTTTTCACCCTAGCCTGTCCTTAAAGAATAAGTACACTTTAAAACAAACTGCAGATATCTTTTTTTGCCCCTTCCCCCGACACAAGGGGTATACTTATTGAAATCCAACTGCCACAGCCTCAGTTTTTCTTTTATATCTTGGGGGGTAAGTAGAGTTGCCACCTCATCCCTTTAAACCCGAACACATATGAATTCCACAGGTTCTGAGGCTAATTTAATGCAGATAAGGAACCAAGTGAATTTAATTATCACCTTAATCAGCCACAGAACCTGTGTAATTAAAATGTATTCAGTTTTAAAGGGAAGGAATATCCCAGCAGAGCATGCTCCAATTTGCTACAGCAGGGAAAAATATTCCTTCCTGATCCCCCGAGAGGCAATTGGATTTTCCTTGGATCAACTTTACCTATAGATGCTAGTATCCAGTTATATTATGTACCGGATTTATTGGCGTACACCGCGCACTTTTTTCCCCTTAAAATAAGGGGAAAATCGTGGGTGTGCGATATACGCCCATACCCACTTCCCGCGCTCAGTTTGAAGTGAGCCGCCGACATATACCGAGTGCAGTACACTCGGGTACATTCGGCTAGTCTCGGCTTCGCTCGTGCTCACGCATAAACGTCACAGAGCGTGAGCACGAGCAAAGCCAAACCTTGCCCAATGTACCCGAGTGTACTGCACTTGGTATATGTCGGCGGAGGCGTTAAAACTGAGCACGGGAAGCGGGGATTCGACTCGAGACAGCGCTGGAGAAGCCGGGAGGACACCACCGAAGCCGCAGCCGGACGCCGGACGATGGACGCTGGGCAAGACACCAAAACTGTAAGTAATAAAATGTTATAACATTATTTTCTACAGGAATTTCGGGGCAACTTTAGGGGTGCGCGCTATACGCGGGAGTGCGCAATACCCTGATAAATACGGTACATTTAGGAAAGAATCCAGGCCTTTTTTAAAGCAATCTGCTTAGCTTGCCAGAACCACCTCTGATTCTATTCCACATTTTCACAGCTCTTATGCCGCGTACACACAATCGGAGTTTCCAACAAGAAAAGTTATATGTGAGCTTTTGGTCAGAAATTCCGACCGTGTGTAGGCCCCATCGGACATTTTCTGTCGGAAGCTGGTTCTCAAATTTTCTGACGGGAAAAGTTCTTGTCGTAAATCCCGATCGTCTATATGGAATTCCGACACACAAAAATCCTATGCATGCTCGGAATCATTGAACTTAATTTTTCTTGGCTCGTCGTACGTCACGTTTACGTTTTGGAATTTCCGACAATATTTGTGTGACCGTGTGTATGCAACACAAGTTTGAGCCAACATTCCGTCGGAAAAAAACCCACGGTTTTCTTGTTGGAAATTCCGATCGTGTGTACGGGGGATTACAGTGAAGAAACATTTCTGTATTTGGAGATGAAATCTTTTTTCTTCTAGACATAAAGAGTGCCCCCTTGTTCTCTTTGATGATCTTCAAGTGAATAATTCAACACCAAGTTCACTATATGGACCCCTTATATCAGGGCTCAAAATTTCAAGTCCTGAGCTACTAGCCAGGCCTCAAGGGTTACTCGCCACCAGTTGCCCCACCCAGCCCGCCCCACCCCGCCCCTAATTTCGCCCCTAAACATGCCCTTATAAATTATCTTATGAAATTACACTTAAATGTTTTATGCAGAATAAAGTTATAAAAATAAATACAGAGAGTGCAGAATTATTAGGCAAGTTGTATTTTTGAGTATTAATTTTATTATTGAACAACAACCATGTTCTCAATGAACCCAAAAAACTCATTAATATCAAAGCTGAATATTGGAATGGAATGGAAGTAGTTTTTAGTTTGTTTTTAGTTTTGGCTATTTTAGGGGGATATCTGTGTGTGCAGGTGACTATTACTGTGCATAATTATTAGGCAACTTAACAAAAAACAAATATATACCCATTTCAATTATTCATTTTTACCAGTGAAACCAATATAACATCTCAACATTCACAAATATACATTTCTGACATTCAAAAACAAAACAAAAACAAATCAGTGACCAATATAGCCACCTTTCTTTGCAAGGACACTCATGCAGCCTGCCATCCATGGATTCTGTCAGTGTTTTGATCTGTTCACCATCAACATTGCGTGCAGCAGCAACCACAGCCTCCCAGACACTGTTCAGAGAGGTGTACTGTTTTCCCTCCTTGTAAATCTCACATTTGATGATGGACCACAGGTTCTCAATGGAGTTCAGATCAGGTGAACAAGGAGGCCATGTCATTAGTTTTTCTTCTTTTATACCCTTGCTTGCCAGCCACGCTGTGGAGTACTTGGACGCGTGTGATGGAGCATTGTCCTGCATGAAAATCATGTTTTTCTTGAAGGATGCAGACTTCTTCCTGTACCACTGCTTGAAGAAGGTGTCTTCCAGAAACTGGCAGTAGGACTGGGAGTTGAGCTTGACTCCATCCTTAACCCGAAAAGGCCCCACAAGCTCATCTTTGATGATACCAGCCCAAATCAGTACTCCACCTCCACCTTGCTGGCGTCTGAGTCGGACTCAAGCTCTCTGCCCTTTACCAATCCAGCCACGGGCCCATCCATCTGGCCCATGAAGACTCACTCTCATTTCATCAGTCCATAAAACCTTAGAAAAATCATTCTTGAGATATTTCTTGGCGCAGTCTTGACGTTTCAGCTTGTGTGTCTTGTTCAGTGGTGGTCATCTTTCAGCCTTTCTTATCTTGGCCATGTCTCTGAGTATTGCACACCTTGTGCTTTTGGGCACTCCAGTGATGTTGCAGCTCTGAAATATGGCCAAACTGGTGGCAAGTGGCGTCTTGGCAGCTGCACGCTTGACTTTTCTCAGTTCATGGGCAGTTATTTTGCGCCTTGGTTTTTCCACACGCTTCTTGCGACCCTGTTGAATATTTTGAATGAAACGCTTGATTGTTCGATGATCACGCTTCAGAAGCTTTGCAATTCTAATAGTGCTGCATCCCTCTGCAAGATATCTCACTATTTTTGACTTTTCTGAGCCTGTCAAGTCCTTCTTTTGAACCATTTTGCCAAAGGAAAGGAAGTTGACTAATAATTATGCACACCTGATATAGGGTGTTGATGTCATTAGACCACACCCCTTCTCATTACAGAGATGCACATCACCTAATATGCTTAATTGGTAGTAGGCTTTCGAGCCTATACAGCTTGGAGTAAGACAAGATGCATAAAGAGGATGATGTGGTCAAAATACTAATTTGCCTAATAATTCTGCACTCCCTGTATTAACAACAACTGTATCCATGCGGTAATGCAGGCTGCCTGTGCCCACCAATGCAGCCTGTGTCCACCAAATGCAGTCTGTGTTCACCAAATGCAGCCTGTGTCAACTACATGCAGCCTGTGTTTACCATGCAGCCTGTGTTCACAAAATGCAGCCTGTGTTCACCATGCAGCCTGTGTCCACCATTCAGCCTGTGTCCACCATTCAGCCTGTGTCCACCATTCAGCCTGTGTCCACTATGCAGCTTACCTGTGCAGTACTGGGAACACAGGATAACAGTTTTCATTTTAATTGCCGTGTTCCCTCCGCTCAACGTCATATTCAGCCCCGCCCCCTCACTGGGGAACTTCAATTGACAGATCAATCGTCACCAGGATTGGACGGGTGATCTGTCTATCAAAGTCCTGGGACCAGGAGGCGGGGCTGGATGTGACAGCGAGCGGGGGGAACACGGCAGTTAAAAAAGGAAACTCTTATCGCTGTGTTCCCCGTGCTGCGCTCTAAATATCCAGTGTCTCTCTCTCTTCCCCCTCCGCTGTCACTGGGAGGAGGACTCCCATTCTACACAGGCTGCCGGCGGTGCTCGCCCCCCCCCAGCTCCCAGGCAGCCCTTCCTCGTCAGCCCTCAAAATCCACTCGCAAAATGCGAGCAGGCGAGTGGATTTTTGGAGGGTTGCCTTATATATTTGTACTTGTTGATCATATTCCCCCTTAATCACCTCTTCTCAAGAGGGAAAAGATTCAGTTCCTCTAATCCTTCCTCATAGATGAGCGCCTCCATGCCTCTTATCAGTTTGGTTTCTCTTCTCTGCACTTTCTCCAGTTCCCCGATATCCTTTTTAAAAACTGGTGCCACTTTGCCAGTTAGTTGCCCAATTAGACAGATTGGAGACATCCTGTAAGGACGTTATTCCACTGCATAGCTTAGTGTCACCTGCAAAGACAGAAATGTTACTTTTAATCCAAGATCCTATATCATTTATAAAGATATAAAAAAAAGCAAGAGTCCCAACACTGATCCTTGGGGTACGGTACATCACTGATAACCTTAGACCATTCAGAGTAAGAATCATTAACCACGACTCTCTGAATTATGTCTTTTAGACAGTTTTCTATTCATTTACAAACTGATTATTTCCAAGCCTGTAGACTTTACCTTACAAATGAGCCATGTGTGGAGAACAGTTGAAACTAGATATTGTGAGAGGGTAGGAGTGTAGGCTGTAGTGTGTGCACTGACGAGTAGGGCAAAATATCTCTTTCAGTAGCTGGTAGGTTGAGTCCAGGGCACCATGTTTTGTTATATGGGTTCAGGACCTGCCACTGAGTCCACCCACAGCTTATATTGAGATGCCAGAAAGATAACATATCACGCCGCCTCCCCGCTGCCCTTTAAAGCAGAACTAAACCCTCCTATATTTTCCTGCCTAAGAAACTGCCATGGCACATTTGTGATCAGTTATGACACCAGCCATTTGATAGTTTGACAGGTTGGTTGAGAGCACAACCAATGTGATAGTTACATTATAGTCGGGAATGTAACTGTTTTTTGAAACTGTTAAATCTATGGGTTTAGTTCCATTCTAAGTGAGCTTTTATGTAGGGAGGCTGCACAGCGATTTGCTCTCACAGTGGTCAAGTTTTTTTGGGAGTCAGTTCCGTTGGCCATGACCAAGAGCCATCTGAGACAGCTCGATCATTGTACACAACCTCAGTGGACACATATGTGTGGCGGTTGGGCATTGCAGCTCACTTTTGCTGCCACTGCATATATACCTCGAGTGGTTGGATAGAGATTAAACCACCTGACATGTTCTGTGAGATCCCTGTGCATGGTTCCCAGGTTTACACACCTATTGTGCCCAATATGAGGGGCTCCCACCATCTCTGCTGTATTACTTATTCATTTTATAAGATGGGAAATGTAACAGGAGGAGCTAGAACAAACCCAAAACTTCCACGTGGATAAGAACAGAACCGGGAATTATACCAGGGAGATCTCATTGTTGGAGAGTATTTAAGGGCACATAAGAAGCCAGGGGCTGACTCAGCCACTGGACTCCACTTATAACAAAATAGAGCTTTCATGTGAAGTAATTCATTAAAACTCTTATATTACATTCAATTATGTTTGCAATAGCAGCCTTTTGCTACCAAGCAAAAGATGTGTTGCCAACAACATTTAGGCTACGTTAAGACTTGCGTCTAAACTGCTGTGTCTCTGAAAAGTGATCCTCGTTCGGGTTGCTTTTCTGAGGGATTTGACAGGTGTTTTTTTGCCTCATAAAATGCCACACCAATGTGCTGTGTCTACATGAACTTGAATGGATCATGTTCGTTGGTGGTACTGCCTGCTGATTGCAACAGGGGTGATAGTTTTTGCCGCAGGCATGAAGCAATGACCACGTTATGTGAACACCCCCCCCCCCATCTAATGCAGTTTTGGGAATGGGGGGGGGGACTGGGTGCCTCTAGAAACATGACTAAACAGCATGTTTTTAGCGTTCCCAACCACAAGTATAAATGAGCCTTTAGAAGCATTTTCTGTGGTCCCATCTCTAGATATTTTTTTTAATGTTCCACATATTCTGTGGTGCATTGTGCATTGACTCTTACCATGGAAAATCAAAGGCACATTGCTATAAGAGCATACCAGAAAATGCTCTAAGGCCCCTGGGATAGGGGAGGAGAATGGCAGATCTCTTTAATAGTGGTTGTGTCAGCATCAAATAACACTGCAGGCATCTCACCTGCATGGCACACCTGCCTGTTTTCTGTATTCATATCCTGGCCATGCCACCGACTAACCTGGCATGTTCAGCTGCCCTCAAGCATTCAATTCCACGATGAGGTGCCCGCTTCCACTCATTTCATTCTAGGTTTGCAATAAAAACACTCACAGCTCTCGATTAATTATTGGTACATACTGACGTCGCCATAAAACAGCCACGCTAATCTCCTTCCACTCCATTGATTGTTTATTAAATTACTTATTGATCGTTAGCCAGCGGTAATGGGCCGACACGCTTCTTAATAGGTGTATTAAATAGGTAAATTAACCCCTGATGGAGAGGGAAAAACAGATGGAACTGGTTTATAAACATCCGTGCAAAAATTGACTTGTCCAATAATACAACAAGCAATGTGATCAGTCTTTAGGGTTCTCTGATTTCTGTACTTCAAGGAGTTACAGGTAAAGTAGATATCAACAACAACCTATTTGATAATTTTTTTGTTTTACGACAAAGTAAATCTAAATTTGATAACTAAAATGTAATTTATCCCTGGTTTACATTAGAATATGGTACAGGAAACCCACGATCTGTGCACATTTCCTGCACCATGTACAAATCACACTGCCCTTGTGATCTGCAAATGGTGTCAGTGCAATGTTAACAACACCCCAAAACACAGGTCACAAACGCAGTGCATTTGCCTGCACTGGATTGCATGGTACAGAACGACCATGCAATCTGGTTGCAGTGTGTTTCTAAAATTAGTGCATACATGACTTTGGCGCCATAAGGTGCAAAGGGGCTCAAATTGCACTCCACTGAATCGTATGTGAATGGCACAGGAATGCGGTACGTTTCATAGGTGATTCATAGTATGAACATGGCATACTCCTTACCATGTTAATGTAATTTAAAAAAAATCAAACTTTTTAATCTGCTGCTTTGTTAAAATGATATCCTGTCATGAAGGCCCTTGTTCAGGCCCTTTCTGTTATTAATGTCCACCCCCTGCACATATGTGTCCATGGTGGTCTGAGGTTGTGTGCTAAAACCATATTCATTGCTGCCTCACAGCAAACTGATGAGCTGTCACAAAAAGTACTCAGATACAGCTTCAGACAGGCATGTACTGGCCATGGGGACTACAGGAATTTTCCCGGTGGGCCGATGGCTTAGTGGACCAGTTTTGGTGACAGACTGTCAAAGTAATGGCTGCACGGCCCATTAATTTGAGCACCGCTGTACTGCCTATAAGAGAAATAAAGTAGAACGGCTAATGGCCAGTGAATGGGGGGGCTTGGGTGGCCATTGAGGTTGGCTGGCCAGGGGGAGAGGGTTTTCCGGCCGGCCGATATAGGAGAGACCTGTCATCTGCACTGCCCATCACCTCACTTCTTAGTGCCTAACCCAGGTAAACCTCAGCACCGCTGCATTGCTGAAAGGCAGCTAATGGCTGTGCAGCAATGCCGGTTTCTGAAATTCCAGCCAATGAGGCTGTAGGAATGTTCCTGAATGTCGTTAGCCCTCCAGCTTCACTTGTTTTTGTGCATATTTGCTAAATAAAGTGGGCTGATCTGGATGAAGTCCAGGACCAAATTTTTGTTCCAGTCCAGCCCTGGCTTCAGATAGGGCTTCTGATCATGTGACCACTATGAGAGCCGATCAACATTTAAAGGGCAATTGAGAGGTGGCTTGAAGAGGTTAAGATGTGCTTTACCTAGTTAGGACTAAATAAAAAAAAAAAAAAAAAAAGGTAAAATTAAAGGGTGGACAAGAGGGTGAGGTGTAGTTAGCAGTTTTGTGGGAAGGGGGGTTGTTTGTATACCCCTAAAATTCAACTGATTGTTCTAGAATTACTCTTTACAAGGCTTCATTACTAAATATACTGCTGAGGCTGAATAATAAGTTTGTCCCGCTGTTGTGTAATTTTATATTTTCCTGCAGATTTGTGAATGGGATGCTAAATGTTATTATGTATTTAAACCAGTGATGGCAAACCTTGGCACCCCAGATGTTTTGGAAATACTTTTGCCATGATGCTCAGCTATACCGAAGAGTGCATGACCATCGTGGGAAATGTAGTTCCAAAACATCTGGGGTGCCAAGGTTCGTCATCACTGATTTAAACCCTATGGAATAAGATCCCTGGCCTTGTTTTATCCTGGAGAAACATACAGTCAATATTGCTTGCAGACCTGTAAAAGAATGGTGCCAATACAAGTGATAATGTAGCTGTTTGATGCATTCATAAACATGCACCTTGGTCAAAGCTCAGGGTTCATGTTTAGCCCTGCACCTGGGGCCATGGTCTTCTCCCAATGAATGAATGGTGCCTCTACCTTGCAGTGTTAAGAGTACTGACACCCTTACATAACCGCCATCTCACCTCCAATAATAACACAAGTAATAATGACATCGTCCTTGGTCTGTTGCGATGTTTACACTGATTACTATCATTTCTGCCCTACTGCTCCTATCAGCAGCATCTAAAGTCAAATATTTTGTGCTGGCAGACTGTTTGATGGATTATGAGGTGTGTGGAGCCATGGGTGAGGTTGGCTCATTTACATACTATAGAGGCCTCTACTGAACACAGACAATACCCAAGGTAATTAGCAGGGCAGCCAAGAGAACCTGTTTATCTGTGTTGACTCTTGCTTTCGCTATCTACTGGTAGACTGTTTGATCTCCGTCTGTCCTTTTATATCAGAAAAGAATATAGAACAACACTGCTATATAGCCAGGGCTTTTGGTATTCACTGTGGTGTCTCTATAGGGCCGGTAGTTTTATTTCAATTTGCAGGACGTTGTTTTTTTCCGATGACCTTTTTGCCGGCCATGCTCAGTCAGAAATGTTATTGATAGCAATGAAATTGCCTGCATAAAGTATTATTTCACAGACTTTGTAGGGGGGGAAACAGTTGGATCTGGGTAAGGTTCTTAGCTCTAATCTACACGTACTTGAGCACATTTATATTATTGTTGTGAATAATTTTTACAGTGCTACAGAAGATACTAGCACTATAATATAAATTGTTAAAATAGTGAGAGCTCACCATTGAAAACACTAGACATACCTCCCATCAATGATAAGAACAAGGGATACCACACAGCAGGGGTTTCATTGCGGGCCACATCAGCATTATGGTTGCCCTCAAAGGTCCGGCTGTATCTGTAAAACTATATAAATGTATTTTTTTTTTCTCAGAGAATAGGTGCAGGAACTCAACCACGCACCCTTGACTAACTGCATCGAATGGTGGGTGTGGCCAAATTGCACAGTGGGAGGATCTTAAAGGGCCAATAAATACCAGGAGTTATGTGCGGAGTTCAGGGATGTGCCATACTTACAGAGTGCGGCTTACCTTGTGATACCCCCATCCCACACTGCACTTGCTTCTTCCTTGTCGCCAACATGAGTGCATGGCAGGCAGGGATCTGTAAGAACTGCTGAGATGAAAGCTGTCATTCTAAAAAGAGAAGGCTTCTGTATTTACAAAAGACAGTAGAAAAAATGTCTTGGGTGAGAGGGCCACATTAAATGGCATGGTGGGCCAGGTACGGCCTGTGGGCTTTGTGTTTTACACATGTGCCATACAGCATGAAGTATGTAGGCAAAGGACAGGGCACTACCTGTCCCCAATTACAAGGACCATGAAGAATCTAAAATGTCAGATACTTTTTTCACCACGACATTTCCCTTACACTGGCTTGTTTATATTAAATGCAATAATTTAGAGGTTGGTTGTTTAGTACATTAGGGGTCATTGAGATGGCCTTCCACTGGCAAAAATCTGTAAGAAACGACTCTCATGCACATGCCATGTGTGCAAACAGCCGCTACCACCTGGACTGTCTTATTACCATCATGGGCCCCTGGGCAAAGTGATTCAATGGTGCCCCTACCAGCCTACCCAAATGTACACACCCAAAAATTAAAGTATAAATAGTTGATAGAATTAAACATATACTTATTAGTATGTTCAATAAAAATCAATTTTAAACAATAAGAAAACATGCCATAATTCAAAGGCTAATCAACACAAAGGGCACACTACGGGGGGGGGGGGGGGGGCGGGTTGGGGGTCAGGCAGAAAGACACAGTACAGGTCAGGAGAGCACAGTGCAGGTTCCAGGACACTGTGTGGGACAATGTCATCCTGGGACAGCTTGGTAAAAAGCGTGACTATCCCAGCAAATAGGGGACAGTTGGCAAGTATAATGTAATGCAAGATTATCATGAGGCCCCCATGCACCTTGGACAGTGCCCATGCATTAAGACAGCCCTGGCTACCCCATTTGTACCCTGTACAAATCAATGGCCAGTGCTGTTCACATGTACCACACCATAGATATCAAATGACCAGCCCTAGATACAGACAGTTTATGTCCAGGGTCTGCAGTTCTGGCCACACACAAACTGGATGCAGCTAATAGTCCAGTTTGTATACGCCAATAGCTCAAAATGCTGCTGCGTCCATATGCAGAGTTTAGCCACAACTGAACTCTGCAGTTTAGTCATCTCTAGCCTCCTGTCTGAATGAGCCTTGATACTTTTGATAAGTAGTACATAATTCATACAGGTCTACACGTCAGAACAAAAAAAGGATGAATACTAAAGGGAAAAGAGCGACCAAGGGGCTTGGTCTTAAAAGAGTGACAGTCCTACTAAATGAGGAACAATCAGGAGATATGTCAAATTGCAAAAAAAATATCAATTGATCAGCAAAATCCATCTCTGAGAAGGCTCGGACAGGAGATGCCTTTGACGATCAGGGGGGGCTACAGACATAAATGTTACCCAACCGTAAACACCCAGCACAGCCTAATGTCTGTAGCCATATTCCCGTATTCATGTGCTATAAAGCCATATCTCTGTTGTAAGGAAATATGCGCTGTTAGAACATCATTGCTGCTACCAGAAGCTTAAAGCGACTCTTTCACTAAAATCAACTTGTCTGTAAAAAGAGAGAGTAAATAGCTACCTCTTCTGCCACTGTCATTGCCAAACCTCTGCTCAACTGATAGGATACACCTAGCTGAAATTTGATTTTTTTTCAGAAACCTACACTTCCAGAAGTGTCCATCTCCAGGTCCACTACGGGTCCACTACAGTGGTTCCAGGAGATCAACATTTGATTTATGAAGAGATGTCAGCTGGGGATTTCTTATAAATGGAACGAGTTCAGGGACATGGACAGAATGAGATGTAGAATTTAATTTTTATTTTTTAAAGGGAACACTTTAACACTTTAAAGCTGATTTTGAGTTTGCTGACAGTTGCCTTAGCTAAAAAAATAAGGTCCCATTTCAAACTTAATTGGACCCATAGTAAATCTTTTCAAGATAGCATAACAAGTTACATAAGGCTGAAAAAATGTTCACCAAGTTCAACTGCTCACCTCCTGCAGCTGCCAGCTATGGTCCAGCAGAAGGCAACTGTTGCCAATTTTGCCATAGTTGATGGGGAAAAAAACATTTTTGTGACTCCCTAGGGTCAGTCGGCTCAAGTACTTGGATCCAAATATTTTTCTTGTAATGTTTAGTAATTATAACTCTGTATAATCACTTCCAAGTATATAATGTTAACTCCATTATTGATTCTGCTATTAGTAACTAATATAGTAAGGCATTCCAGAGCATAACTACTGTTATTTTAAAGAGCCCCTTCCTATACTAACGGAAACATCTTTTTTCTTCATGCATCTCTTTCTACAGTGTTTTTTTTTTTTTTGGAAAGAGCAAGGAACTGTTATAACCCCTGTCAGATTCATTTTCACCATCTGTGTCCCATTTCTGAGATTTCCCCTCACTGGCCACAGGCAACTAAAACTTCCAATGGTTGGGTTCCACCCATAAGAAACTCCCAGGTCACACCGCCCAGATACTCCCACTTTGATCACACCTCCGCAGATTCCCCAACCCTTACTATACCCCAATATACCCCCCACCATGATCACCCCTCCCCAGATACCCCTATCCTGATTACAACCCCAGATACCCCCCACTCTTATCACACACACCCAGATACCCTACCCTGATAACATCCCTAGATACCCCCCACAGATAACCTACCCCACCCTGATAACACCTTCCCAGATACCACTACCCTGATTACACCCCTAGATACTCCTCTACACACTGCAGAGTAATCTCTACTAGAGAGAGAGGGGGTTGACAGAGAGAGCAGTCTCAGAGAGAGAGTTGGGGCTGAGAGAGATGGAGGTGGACAGAGGGGGGGGGGCTGAGAGAGAAGTCAGGCTGAGAGAGAGGGGTGGGTCTGAGAGAGAGAGGTGAGTCTGAGAGAGGCGGGGCTGAGAGAGAGAGGGGGGTGAGGCTCAGAGAGAGAGAGGTGAGGCTGAGAGAGAGAGAGAGGGATGAGGCTGAGAGAGAGGTGAGGCTGAGAGAGAAGCAAGGCTGAGAGAGAGAGAGGTGAGGCTGAGAAAGAGGTGGGGTTGAGAGAGAGAGAGGTGAAGCCGAGAGAGATGTAGGGCTGAGAAAAAGAGAGAGAGGTGAGGCTAAGAGAGAGAGGGTGAGTCTGAGAGAGGTGAGGCTGAGAGAGAGAGAGGTGGGGCTGAGAGAGAGGTGAGGCTGAGAGAGAGAGAGGTGAGGCTGAGAGAGTGTGAGGTGAGGTTGAGGTTGAGGCACGCCTGAGAGGACTGGGATGGAGCAGTCTGGAATGGGTGCAGAGCCAGTAAGGAAGACTGTGGTGGCATGGGCAGTGTAAAAAGGCAGCTGCAGCCAAGGGGGCTGGCAGGGCCTGAAGAGGAGGTACTGGGAGCAGTAGCCACATGTTAGACAGCTAGCACTAAGAACCACAACCATTTTTCTACACCATAAGGGCCCGTGGTCCCTGCCTGTAAAGGGCATTTGCTTTGGGCCTGGCTAAGCCAGTGTCAGGCCCCAACCACAGTGCTAATTGCTCTCAGGAGTAATAGTCTGCAAGTAAGTGTATATCCTGGAGGAGAAGAGAAGAGGTTGTATATCCCAATGTGTATGTAGTTCAGTCCCTAAATGTCCTATCTTCAATCAAGTGGGAATCCCATATGCACCCTATCCCCATCCAAGTTCTTTTCCCCTAATAAAACAAAGTACAAGGACTGTTTCTTGACTGAAGTGTGTCTGGAAATTAATGTGTCTGGCTGTGCAGGGTGGGAGACAGACCACAATAACCAGTGGCTACATGTGTATGGTCCTACCTGTTTGACAGTACCAGCTTCTGACGAATGGTCCTGCATTCAAACAGTTGCTGTAGCCCAGTGGTTCTCAATCCTGTCCTCAAGTACCACCAACCACCACCACCACTGTATAGCTTTCTCTTTGCAAACTAACAGAGCATTTAAGATAAAAAAAGGTTGTGCTTGCTTTTCAATGGTTATGCTGGTTTAACCACTTCTTGTCCAGCCTATAGCAAAATGCCAGGGCGGTGGTTCAGTTATCCTAGACTGGACGTCATATGACGTCCAGCAGGATAAGAGCTGACTACTGCTGCTCTCCTGACAGGGGGGGTCTGTGGTGAATGTTTATCAGCGCAGCCCCCCCTCGGATGCCTGCCCAGGGCCACCAGGATGCCACCCAGGAACACCAGGATGACCACCACACCAGGGAAATGCCAATCTGTGCCCAGGCAGCATAATTTTGTGATCATACATATGAATAACAGTTATGGTTGGGCCCCTTGACCACATTGAACCACCTACCTCACTCTGTAGTTACAGCTTGGCTGCCACCTCTGCATTATTTGTTTTATAATTTCCCCAGCACGGCTCTATGGACCATACATTGACCAAAATAATTCACCCATCACCCTGTACATATTAGTACAAATACCCGACTGAACAAGGTGTTACCCTACTGAACCTGCTGTTCTCATCCTAAAAATGTAGATAGTCTGCCCTGCAGTGTCATCTGCATTACTGACGTAAAATCCATTCGCACCTATTAACAGTAGCCGTATAACCGCGCTTGTCAGGTGTAACTTAAGCTCTACACTACCTGTCATTTTTTCATTAATGTAGACTACCTTAAAACCATATTTCACTGTCACTTCCTGACTTACTGTATAATTGCGCTAATTATCTCTTCTTTATCCACTAAAGATTGGCAGCTGTAACTGGCTTTTAGAAAACCGACAAAGCTGACATTAATTTGATTTACTAGTGACCAGACTACCCGTGATGCCTAATGCATTGCTTTAGGATTAAAAAGATATATATTATATATATATATCTACAATAAAATAAGAGTAGGTTTTTTGGACTATGGTGGTTTTTATGACTGATCACATACAATGACAGAACTGAGCATTTCAATAAATGATTGTCTCAGATCGGCTAATGGACTCATGCAGTGCGTACATTTAGGCTTTAAACTTGACATATCAAAAAAAAATTGTGTGTATTTTTAATACAAAAGTCTTTGAATTATTTTCTTTTCTTACACTGCACACAAGCAGAACTTTATAATGATTTAAAGCATATCTAAACTTATAAGCAAAAAAGTTAGAAATTGCAGCCTACTATTCCTTAACCACTTCCATACCTGGCACTTACGCACCTTCCTGCCCAAGCCAATTTTCAGCTTTCAGCGATGTCGCACTTTGAATGACAATTGCGCAGTTATGCTACACTGTACCCAAACAATTTTTTTATCATTTTGTTCCCACAAATAGAGATTTCTTTTGTTGGTATTTAAACGGAACCAACCGGTCGCATCGTGGACATTTACTGTACCGCAAAATTGTGATTTTAATTTGTTTGCGCAACAACTAAAAAAAGACCGAAAATTAAAAAAAAAAAAAAGTATTTTTTTTCTTTATTTTTTTTTGTAAATAAGTAAGTTTTCTTCTTCAATTATGGGCACTGATGAGGTGACACTGATGGTCACCGATGAGCACTGATGAGGTGGCACTGATGGCCACAGATGAGGCGGCACTGATGGGCACTGATAGGCGGCCCTAGTATGCTGCACTGATGGGCACTCATAGGCGGCACTGATGGGTACTCAAAGGCGGCACTGATGGGCACTCAAAGGCGGCACTGATGGGCACTCATGGGCGGCACTGATGGGCACTCATGAGCGGCACTGATGGGTACTTATGGGTGGCACAGATGGGCACTGATAGGTGTGCACTGGGCATGGATGGGCACTGGGAGGTGGCACTGATGGACACTGAGGGGTGGCACTAAGATGGCATTGCTGGGCATCACTTTTCCCATATTGTGCCAGTCAGTGCCCATGTTGCCAGTCAGTGCCCCACTCTTTTATCAGCCTAAAAACTCCTGACATATTTTTGTTACTTTTTAGACAATAGCAGCCTGAATCTTCTGTCAAAATAGATTAGCAGAGAGCTCCTATTACAAAACAGCTCTGAGAGTCTCTGCCTATGATGCAAGGGGGTGTGTGCCTTTCCTCCAATCAGCAATTTTAGCTACCTTGGCTGTATGCCCAGATCTGTTAGCCAGGAAGAGAAAATCTCCTAACAAAATCTGAACTTTCTAAACAGTATATAAATGTGAAGACAGCAGATATACATATAAAACTTATGTGGGGAGATTTGGTTAATCTCTGTGTATTATCTGAGGCTGTTCACTTCACTGGGTGTATGGAGGGTTTACATCCACTTTAATCTTTTCTTTTTCTTTTATTTTCATGTGAAGATCCTGCCAGTAACACACTCCCTGTACTAGGTTGACAATGCTTAAAGCAAAGCTCCACCTAAAAGGGGAAGCTTGTCTGCCTCGCCCCCTCCACTGCCACTTTTGGCACCTTTTGGTAGGGAGGTGGGGATGGGTACCTGGTTTTGACAGGTACCCGCTCCCAATTCTGACTCAGTTTGACCCAGCAAACTGAGACGGTAGTCCGGCCACCCCCCTCCTTCCCCCGCAGCTGGCCCATTCACAAAGCGCAGTGCATGCACAGTAGGAAACCAGATATGAAGCCGCTAGGCTTTACTGACAGTCAAGATGACAGCGCCAGCACTCGATAGCTGATTGAAAAATTGGCTCGGGTGAGAACATCCCTGGATTGCTAGGCATGTGGGGGGGGGGGGGCATGGAGCTCCTCTATAAGCCTGCCATAGACTGTTTGAACCTAGGCTGGTTCATCAGGGACCGGCCAAGATTCAACCCATGTATGGGCAGGCTGAATGTACCCAAGTTGATCGATGAATCAACTTGGGTACAACCAGTCTGTCGGATTTTACACATGATTGTTGCTAGATTGTTCTCCTGGTCGGGCTTCCCCTCACCCCCCGCCAAGGAGGAGAGAATGGGGGTTATTTATGAAAGGCAAATCCATTTTGCACTACAAGTGCAAAGTGCACTTAAAGTTGCACTGAAAGTGCAGTCGCTGTAAATCTGAGGGGTAGATCTGAAATGAGGGAAAGCTCCGCTGATTTTATTATCCAATCATGTGCAACTAAAATGCTGTTTTTTTTATTTTCCTTGCATGTCCCCCTCGGTTCTACAGCGACTGCACTTCCATCACAGGCATCACAGGCAGAGAATGCAGAAAGTTACTAGCTGACAATGTTTCTGGCAGGATCAACAGATATGGCAGCTTTCAATTGCATATTTAAATACAAATTGCAGGAATGGGTATTTTAGACACAGCTACATTGGTCGAACTTGGACCAATATAATTATTTATATACCATACCTGGCCGATGCCTCTGGAAGCTGGAAACAAATGATCTCCGACGGCTTCTAGGTCCTGCGCTGAGCTGCTGCCCTGCTGCATTCTGAATACAGGGGGTTGGCCTCTTGACAATGGGCGCCTTTCAGAGAATTTACACTAAAGAAAGTAAGATCTTGTGATAACCGCACTCATCATACCAGCCATCTGTGAAAGCTGCCCAACCATGTCATAAGATGGACTGTAAAATATAACACGGTAAATGTGATAGGTAGTCACCCGGGTATATGGGTGCAAAACCATTGCACAGAGCAGGTAAGTATAAGATGTTTGTTATTTTTTTTAATTAAAACCTTTGTTTGAGAGTAACTTGGTTTGAGAGCATTTTGCAAGACAAGCAAAATGTTTTAATCCATTTTACCTTGCTATACATGCGATGTCTTGATATAAGAGTAGCGTCATGTCACAAATGAGTATAAAATAGAAGAGAGGAGCCTCTGAGGCCGCGTACACACGACCGGTTTCCTTGACAGAATCCATCAAGAAACTTGGTGGGAGAGCTTTTTTGCCGAGGAAAACGGTCGTGTGTATGCTTTTCATCGACAAAACTGACGTGGAACTCGACAAGGAAAAAAGAGAGCAAATTCTCTTTTTCCTCGACGGGAGTCTCAATTTCCTCGTCGTGTTCCTCGTCGGGCTAGTTTTCGACGAGAAACACGTTGGTGTGTATGCTTAGAAACCCACGCACCTTCGGTAAATGTAGCGTTTGTAATGGAGATAGCACATTTGTCACGCTGTAACAGACTGAAAAGTGCAAATGTCTCTTACCAAACTTTTACCTAACACGCAGTAACATGAGATTAGCAAAAGCAGCCCCAAGGGTTGTGCCAGTGGAATCGAACTTCCCCTGTTGTTGTATTGAAGTCACCACGTTTGAGAACGACGAGATTTGGTCTTGACAGTGTGTACGCAAAGACAGCTTGTCAAGTTTCTCGACAAGCCTAACAAGGAACTCGTCGAGGAAAACGATGTGTCTTTCCCGACGAGTTCCTCGGTCGTGTGTACGAGGCCTCAGTGTAGCAATATGGGTACACCTAATGAAGGTACAACATTTAGAAACTCACATGGTTGATGATTAAAAGCGGCATATCTAAGTATGCAGGCATTTGGGGTAAAGCTGTCCACATAGACCGCCCTCTGCACCACCATTGATGTCGTCCCTTCCACAAGCGCTTCAAGCCTCGCTTTCAGATTGCTCTACTGTTGGTCACAACTGTAAACTGACAGGGGTGAGAGTAGGCAGTGAGGAGGACCGTCTATGTGGACAGCTTTACCCCGAATCCTTGCATACTTAGATGTGCCTCTTTTAATCATCAAAATGAGAGTTGCTAAATGTTGTACCTTCATTAAATGTAACCATATTGCTACACTTAGAGGCTCCTCTCTTCTTTTTTATACTCTGTAGCTCCTGCTGGATTTTGCTTCTTATTCCCTTGGGGAGACTTCCATTTGTAGAAGGACATTTTATGGTTATACAACTTATCACATTGCTATAATCTTTTTATATAGACTACAGACTGAAGGACTGAATAAATGGTTGTGGAACGAATCATTTGAGTTTCCACTATTTCCCATGGGAAAATTTGCTTTGATAAACAAGTGCTTTGTATTACAAGCATGCTTCCGGAACGAATTATGCTCGCAATCCAAGGTTTTACCGTACTTTATTCCTTATAAGGGTTTATGTGCACACAGACTAAGTTCACTGCAGGTTGCGGGAAAATGCTAAATCGTGGCAAAGTTGTGCAGCGATTTTGCAGAATTTTGGGGCCATCAGTCAAAACGTTCTTATCCTGAACGCGATTCTTCTGCGTTAAGAAGAGGGTGGTTTAACCTCCTCTACCAGCAGCAGCTTCTAAACTCTGGTAAAAACCTATGGGTGTTATTTACGAAGGGCAAGTCCACTTTTCACTACAAGTGAAAACTACAAGTGCAAAGTGCACTTGAAATTGAAAGTGCACTTGGAAGTGTAGTCACTGTAAATCTGAGGGGTATATCTGAAATAAGGGGAAGCTCTGCTGGTTTTATCATCCAATCATGTGCAAGCTAAAATGCTGTTTTTTTTATTTTCCTTGCATGTCCCCCTCGGATCTACAGTGACTGCACTTCCAAGTGCACTTTCAGTGCAATTTCAAATGCACTTTGCACTTGTAGTTTGCACTTGTAGTGCAAAGTGGATTTGCCTTTTGTAAATAACCCCCATAGAACACCAAACATTGGAGGTGATTTATTCTTCCAAAGAAAACACACCTTTGCACACTGGTACAGACTAGTATTCCAATGTTTCTCTTCTCCCTCACTTTCAATCCCTCACTCAGCTAATGTGACCCCAGTGCTTATGGAGAGGAGCAGGGCAGGGGCAAACAAGGATGCTTTTGCAGGCGTCCAACGTCCTCCTTATCAACGAATGTCGACATTGTTTGTCAGAATGCTAGCGGCTAAAAGGTAGTAATGGTGCAAAATAAAAACCTGTGGCTGTAACTAAAAGGCAGGCTTGATCTACGCACTGGCTTGTATACAATTTTTAAAGCAATTTTATTCATTTTGGCAGGGCACCCCTAGAAAAAACCTCAAGGCACCGTGGTTGAAAAAGACCCTTGTGAGTTAATTTCTTAAAGTGATTGTGCTGGTTGCACCCGCACGCATGCGCAGGAGTGACGTCATCGTGGCTGCAGCCAATCACAGCACCGGAGCCCGATCAGATAAGCGTACGGGGACCTCTGCAATAGCTTTGATCTAAGGTAAGTATTACTAGCTCATTATGCCTTTGTCTTTTTGTTGTTGTTGTTGTTGTTGTTTTTTTAATATGAGTTTACAACCACTTTAAAGTTTTTAACAAATTTTCTGAATTTGTCATTTAGAGAATGTTTTGCATTTACTGAATGAATGCAAAGCATTCTCTGATTGGACAGAGGTGGTAATTCCACACTCTGACCACTAATTTTCGAGGACACTACAGTTTTTACTGTCTGCATTTACTTTCATTATACCATTTTTTTTTATTTTTATTTTATGTACACGCCCAATTTTTCAGTTTGTTATTTGTTAAAAAAGTTTGAAATATCCAATAAATTTCATTCCACTTCATGATTGTGTCCCACTTGTTGTTGATTCTTCACAAAAAATTACAGTTTTATATCTTTATGTTTGAAGCCTTAAATGTGGCAAAAGGTCTCAAAGTTCAAGAGGGGCGAATACTTTTGCAAGGCACTGTATAAGCATTTTTAGCTGGGGCTTCCTGAGACCTGAACATTATTTCAAGGGTTCCTCCTTGAGAAAAGGGTTTAGAAAGTCCGATGTATATTGCATGTAGGGAGGTTGGCATTATGACTTGGATATGGTAATAGTAATAAAAACTGTACATTGGAGGACATCTAGTGGTTGATATAGAATATGACCATACAAGATAAGTACACTTCTCTCCATACACTTTCTGTACAGAGCTAAGCTTCATAAGAATCAGGTACTATATACAGTATGTACTGTATACACAAGTAATACATTAGGTTTCTATACACAAATGGCTTTATTCTTTATATAAATGGATCTGCAGCAAAATCATCTTTAGTTTAAAGTTGTTTGGCACACTAAGCAATTACTTGTCAACTCTTACTGCTTCTATTCTGCAAATATTAGAATAGCCCATTCCAGCGTTTCAGAGTCAGTACTTAGTGGTTGGTAGAGGGTTATCTATTAGAACCTAAGGAACAGAGGGAGCACCAGCCTAGCGCATTACCTTTGTGATAATTTATTATTTAAATAATATATACTCACAACTGGAATTAATGTGTCAAGCAAAATATATAAGGTCCACCAGATGCTCCACGCAGCATGATCTGCTGACCACTATCAGTCCAAACAAACTGACACGTTTCGTGGGGTGTCCCCTCTACTTCAAAGCTCTTCTCAAGTGCAGGAGTATTTCATTTTCTTTTATATTGTCAATAATAACCACCTGATCAGTCCCAGTAATATAATTTAAAAAAAAACACCAAAGCCCACCAGCATCCCTTTAGATGTGTAGCACTCTCTGCAGGTATCTCAGCCCCACTGAAGTAAACCAAAGAGAGATGCTGCTGAAGCTGACATAGATATTACCTTAAAGTTAATTTAAACTCACCTCCCTCCCCTGCTGGAACTGACATCTTTATTTAAATAATGTATACTCACAAATGGAATTAGTACGGCAAACCAGCGGACATATCTGCCCGCACATGCGTCGTATCCTGTGAATGGATCCGACGCATGCGCGCGGAAGTGTTTACTTCCTGGTGCGGTGACGTGGCGGCGTCAACGTCACCGCCGCATCACCGCGCTGTCCGCCGGCGGGGAATTTGATCCGATGGTGTGTACAGCCATCGGATCAAAACATCCCGGCGTAAATATGCGCTGTAAACGGTCCGGGGACCGTTTACAGCGGATAAATCCCATCGTGTGTACAAGGCCTTAAAGTTAAATTAAACTCACCTCCCTCCCCTGCTGAAACTGACATCTTTGTTTTTTCTTGGTACAGGGTCTTTGGTCATCTTGTATGGCTAAGCTGAAACACACAACTAAGCATGTGCACAGAAGTTCACTCCTTCCAGCATGAGCAGCTACAGTAGGTTTACTTTCTAAAGAAAACAGGCAAGTTCATTCATACACATGGTGAATTAAAGGGGTCGCTCATTGGGCTCAGCCTCCATTCACAGAACACCTTGTCATTTTTTTTTCAATAAATATAAAACGTTCTCTGACAAGGTGAAGTGACGAGGCGGTGATGCTATGATCTCTACTTTATCCAATCAGAGGATACCTTGTGCTTAAAAAAAGATGACCCACTATGTGAACTATGCAGGGGGGCAGCCTCTCAGCACAGGACTTGGAAGAAGGCAGCAATAGCTATATTATTAGCAAATTCTACAGCCATTCTTTGCTTCCACTGTGGTCTAGTTGGTATGAGAGCTAGACCAACTTTTCAAAAATGGATCTGGAGTTCATCTTAAACTCTTTCCTCAGTTTATCCAATTGCTTTTAAAGTTGTATATACAATTCTGCTTCAAAGCAGAATATGTAGTTTCTGACCTGTTATTGTATCCAAGTTTATTACCCAGTTAGCCAACCCTGTCCAATTCTATGCCACACTGCATGGCACAGCAAAACACACAATGGGCCAGATTCAGGTAGAATTAGATTCCCGCAGAGTATCAGAGATACCCTACGCCGCCGTAATTTACCTGGCTCTACGAGGAATTCAGAGAGATTTTGGCCCGTAAGGTACGGCGGCGTAGTGTATTTCTCCCAGCGGAATCAAAGTACGCGATTAGGGGGCGTGAGGCATTTAAATTAGGCGCGTTCCCACGGCGATCGAACTGCGCATGCTCTGTTCAGAAATTTCCCGCCGTGCATTGCGCGAAATCACGTCGTTACGTCATTTTTTTTTGAGCAGCGTCGTTTACGGACATTCCTATTCCCGGACGACTTACGCAAAAAAAAAAAAAAAAATTGAAAGTCGACGCGGGAACGACGGCCATACTTAACATGGGCCGCGTAACGTTAGACCAGCTAATAGCTGGTTTAACTTTACGTAGTGAAAAAATGACGTACGCGATTGAGAACGACGCTCGTATATTCGTGGATCGCCGGAAAAAGCTCATTTGCATACCCCGACGCTGAAAACGACGCAAACTCCACCCAGCGGCCGCAAAAAGAATGCAGCATAGACCTGAAGGCGTACGAAGACGTAAGCCTGTCAGATCGAAGCCCAACGCCGCCGTATCATGGTTTGAGGATTCAAACTAGTGATACAGCGCCCGTAATTTGAAAGTACTCCTGTCTAACACCAGTTAGACAGGCGTAATGGCTCTCTGAATCTGGCCCAATGACTGGGTAATAAATGATACGTGATGCATAAATAATTATTTCAACCTAGGACATGTTTATACAGAAGAATGCCAGGTGAAGAACACAATATTTGTTTGAAGTGGAATGCCCCCCTCAGAAAGCGGTTTTCTGGTTAGGACCCTCTGCATTAACTGACTTCACTTTCTCACCACTGAAAAATCCATTGTATGTAATTCATTGTACACCAGTTCATTTTTCTGCTTACCAGTTCTGTGTTCTCCTCCGCCATATTGTATGCTAAAGAAACAAAAACAAAAAGACTTTTCATAGTGGACGAGATCTGACACTGGTGACAAGACCATTAGCACAGAAGGACGTATATAAAGAGATCATATATCTTTTCTGCAGCCCCCTATTATTCCCATGACAGCCCCTTTCTAGAGTATTATAGAAGGAAAGTAGGTGGAGACGAGGTTATCTAGTTAAAAGAAAGACGCAGAGCTTTTGTGCTTATTGTCTGCATGTGATAGATGACCGCCGATGACACCTTGTCTTTATCTGTGTCATTTCATTAAACGACCATTTGCTTGTTCAATTCCCACACAAGTTAAAAGATATTACAATTTTTTTTCTGAGGCTGAATTCAGTTGCATAGAGATCTGATCATTTTACAAGGGTCTGCTAATCTTGGTGTTGAAAGGAATTTTTCAGATAAGGAGATGAAGCTCTTTGTTAGCAAACTATCCCTATTTTAGTAGGACAGTCCCTCTTTAATGCCCAAATCACTTTGCCTTGCTCTCAGCAACAGTTTCCTTCTTGGGTCTTATCTGTATATGACAGAGACATGCAGTCAGGGGAGGCAGGTGAAGCAGGTGAGGCAGAGAAAAAAAAATGTAGCACTACCCCGAAGGAGCTGCTGGTTTGTTTTGGGCGGCATGTTATCTTGTGTTTCTCTGATGTCTAGGGGTGTTTGGTGAAAGTTGTAGTAAGGGAATGTCCACGACATGTGTCTTTTTCTGTGCTCTTTATTACCCAGCCGGGTAAAAACAATAAACTTGGTGAAGAGTAGAGATTTAGAAGAAATGAAGATAGCAGATCCAGATGTCAGAAATAGGGAAACAGTCCTGCTCCCACATGTAATGTCTCTTTCACCACTCCAGCCTGAGACAGGCCTTTCTCACCAGCCTGGCAGCCAGAGTGTCACTTGAACCTTAGGAAAAGGTCTCTGCCACAGACCTCCAGGCAAATGAACAGCGGAGATAATCCTCCTTAGCAGACTTGGCACCTGGATCTCCTTCAGGTAGTTTTGAATTAGGGTACCGACTGAGAGGCGGCCAACATCCAGCCTTTCAGTGTCCAGTTCCCCTGGTCCCCAATGGATAGTCAGGCCCCTATCGGAACACCAGCCTCTCTTGGTACTCCTCAGAATCTCCACAGTACTGCCTCCTCCAACTGGACGGACGACCCAGGACCTTCTGGACCCAGTCGATTACCGAGTCCCCAAGCGGCAGATCAATTGTTGAGATCAGCACCCCAGAAACAACAGAATGGACCCACAGCACAGCCAAAGCTGAGGCAGAGACCCAAATTTGAACAAATCAAACTGGTCAGAGTTAACTAACCTCTAAATTTAACATAGCACCAGTACTGGAAAGTAACCAGGCGCTACACACTCCCCCCCCCCCACTTGAATAGACACTGCCCTCAGTGTCTGAACAACAAAATGGTGTTCACTCCTGAACACCTTACCTGGATCTGCTTTAAATAGTAAAGTAAAGGGAGGAAAGATAGAAGAGAATATGAAAATATAAAACATATTAACGATTCACACAATGGTCCATTTTGACATAGCCATGCCTGTCTATCTAGTCTGCCTCATTCTCCGACAGTCTTGATAGATGATCAGCAACCTGCAAAACAAAAATAGAAAAATATACACATACTATACATTATTTACAGTTGCTAAGAGTGACTGAGGCTGCACCTTTGCCAGTTCAAGGCGAAGCCTCCTTCCTCCCGAAGAGACGTTTTCTAAAGATAAACTAAAACTTTCTCAAACTGCAAGGGCCTAGGAGAAAATACTGAAAATGTTCTTTTCTGCAAGAGTAAAGCTGAAGAACACTGCCCCTAGCCATCAGTGCGCTGGTATTACCACTATAGTGCAGTCATTACTCAAAAATAGAGCAATCAGGAGAAAAGAAAAACATAAACTTCCACTTCTTCTTTTCCTTGTTGTGATGAAATCGGCAGGACCCTAATCTAACTATCTAACATATTATATTCCACCCCCCCCACCCCCCCGAAGTTCTTCACACCGCAACCAAATGTGGATCAGGAGAAATAAAAAAATAAAAAATAAAAAAAAACCTGAAAAGGGGTGATCGGTCCTGTCCTTGATTTCTTCAACAGCAGCAAAAACAAACAAACTGGTATTGGACTTACCTGGGATCTGGCAGAGTGATGACGTCCCCTTTGGCATTCACTGTGGTAACTGAATACAACCGATCCACTCTTCCGGGACTCTTAATGACCACTCTGTCATGGTAGATGTACCGACCGGGGCTCCAGTTGGTTAGCCAACCTTAAAACTGGTGGCCAATGGTAAAAAAGACAGTCCATGCCACGAGCAGCTTCTGGGACATTCAAGTACTCCCATATGTCATCCTTGCACCAATCCTCTCTCTTTTCTTCAATCAGTGCAATGAGAGCTGGGGGCACATAGGGAAATTCCCACTCGTAGTTCAGAGCCACCTTCTTCATTACAATGCGCTGAAGGCGAGCTAGCTTTGGCAGATTACGGGGGTGATCTAGTCCCGGCATAACGATTGCATCCAGAGCTCTCCTTACGAAAGGCGGCACAACTGGTATTAGAGCAGTCTCCCTGGTGTCACTAACTTTTGGCACTGTGACTCCCCAGGTTAACTGCGGGATATCCGCCCTTGGCGCGGTATCGTGGAAATGTCTCTTAGACTTGCGGGGTTTGGAAACATGCTAGCTTCTGCCCCATTGTGACTCAGGTTGCTCCGGTTAAAACCAGAGGAGGAGAAATCAATTTCAGAAGTGTTGTATTTTTCTGCAGGCAGGCAGACACGTCCAGTAACAGGTGCACTGAACTTGTCCTTGGTTCTGGGCTCAGCAGGGGCGACACTTCCCCTGGAGTCCTTCTCATGTCGGCTCATGGGTAGGCCTCAACCACAGCCGTGGGAGACCATCGCGGGGTCCATTTTTCCAGAGGTGAGCCAAGCAGGGACCACCGCCTTCACCTTCACAGCAGGCTGATATCAGAGTCACCTACTTCAGGTGACACAGTTGGTGGCCAATGACATGGAGATCACAGTTGTAGACGAAATGGTAATGACATCAGCCGCAGTAGTAGTGGTGGTAGCAGTAGGCCAGGGAACATCTTCCACCGCGGTCACCGTTATGGTGATCAAATCGACCCGGTACTTGCGAGGAGACTCCGTTGGTTGTTCCACTCGGAACAAATACTCTCTGCACTTTTGCACCGAGCAAAGGGCATGATCCGGACAGCTAGCTCCACACATTGGGGGCAGGACAGTCCAAGGGCCTCCACGCTGCCACTGGTAAACAGCAGGAACCACCCCTGCGTCCCCATTTGGATCCCAGCATCAGTCAGGGAGGCTCCGGTGACAGCAGACATCGTTGACTCCCACCATAGACATCAGAGGCCTCAATCTTTCAAACAGCGTTGGGGGCACAGACATGTTGCACGATCCTCTCTCGTGGGCGGGCAATCACTCTGTCCTTTGGTGCCAAACTCGCCCTACGTCCCACTTTGAGTTATTTTCTGGGCACGTTGCTGGCACACGTCACTCCACTGCACGTGCGCCCAGACTTTAACTACCTGAAGTTAACTCTTTCCTCACCAGCACAGTCCAACCCAATGACAATTCCTGGCTCTTAATGGCAAAATAAATTTCCAAAGTAGTTGCCCGAGGTAACAGCCAATCCCCGACCAGCCCCCGTATGTAGCACTGCCCCTGAAGGAGCTGCTGGTTTGTTTTGGGACTACGCTCTGGCTACCAACCCCTGAAATTGTCTCAAACCCTCCCTTGGCACAACTGGTATAATAAGAATTGTAAACCCCAATGACTTCTTGGAGGACACAATGGCCCGGATTCACAGAGCTGGGCGCATATTTACGCCGGCGCAGCGCGGAGAGGCATGCACTGAATTTCAGCAAGCTATTGCTCCCAACTCTGCGCCGGTGTAGCGTACATTTCAAAGGCGCAGGCTGGCGTAAGTGGAAGTATGTGAAAGTGGGCTGGAAGTGGGCGTGATTAATGCTAATGAAGCCTGACCCCATGTAAATGACTGGCCGGGCGCCAGACAAGTACTTAAAACGAACTGCGCATGCGTCGAGACGTGAACGTATCCCCGTGTGCATCCTCACAACCACGTCGGAACAACTGCCTTAGATATCACTGTGTACGCTGTTAACGTAACCTACGCCCAGCCAGACCCACGTCCTACGTAAAATACGTAGGCTTGAGATCCCTGGTGCAGACCTTTGCATGTCTGGTGCTGACTTACACCTCCTTTATGACGGAAAAATGATGCACGTTGCTTAGAGCCTGCGCCGGACGCACGTACGTTCGTGAATCGGCGTATTTCCCTCATTTACATATTTGAATGGCTAATCAATGGGAGCAGCAACATGCGTTCAGAAGAAAAATGCGCCCACGTTACGCGGGGGTAAGTAAGATACGTCGGCGTAGGGTGGCCAGTTTTTAGGCGTATATTGGTTTGTGACTCAGGCGCACAGATACGCCGGCGCACATTTTCACTTACGTTGGCGTAACTTGATTTACGCCGGCGCAAGTGCTTTGTGAATACGGGCCTATATCTTGTCACACCACCGTAAATTATGTAAATTAAAGAAGTTGTAAAGGGAAAAAAAATTTTTTGCTGAAATTACTGTTTACATAATAGTTAACTGATTCCTTTTAAAGACGAACAATGAGGACATGAAACCAGGACTGCAGTAATGTAAAGGAAGCTATTTAGCTGAATTTTTTTTTCCTTTAGTGACCCTTTAATGCAGGGGTGCACAACTTTTTGAAGAGCAAGGGCTACTTAAGCAACTTAGTAACCGGCCGCGGGCCACAATGAGTGGAGCGGACGGATGACAGGTCCTTGTCCACTCTGCACTTTGCCATAGACGTCCATTATATCCTGCAAGTGTGGTGCACTTTCTGAAAGCACACCAAATCCGCAGGTAATAACAGAAGTCTGATTCATTGAAGGTAACCACTTCTCTGCACTCGCGTATAAATTTGAAAGCAAAATAGTAATAGTAATACAGAACAGATATGCTTATATATACACTGTGATTTTAGTAATAAACTTCTCTTTAATTCCAGTCTTCAATTCAGGTATCACCGGCTGTTGCTGTCCCAGGCAGTGTGCATTTGGTATCACTCTGGCTATGACAGGAGCCGGCTCTATACAGGAAGCATTGGCTTAAGCAGCTCTGCACTGGAGCCGCTTGCTTCCTATACCACTGGATTTATTCACATGACCGGCGGAGGACTGATCCTGGCAACCTTTATGTAACCCTGCCCCCCACCCCCCAAAAACCCCACTTAACCCCACAACTATCAAAAATAACGCGGACTAAGTTGTGGAGAAAATTGGCCTTAAGGCCTACTTTATTTAACAAATAGAATTTAATATAAAATTTAATATAAATAACATTATAAATAACTTTTTACATAACCGTGTAAACTATAACTCTTGGTGGTCAAAAAACCACACCTCAAACCTGGTCACTGGAACAAAATTCTTCCCTAGGCCTCAGTCGCACAGCACCGACTCGGAGGCAGTATGACGGTCCACAGTGACCTACAAACTTTAACCCCTTCCTGGTTAACCTGCGTCAACCGGAAGGTACGTAATACTCCCATACCACGTATGGGTACAGCCTTTTCTACCCAAACTTTACTCCTGTACTTTTCATTCCGAGCCCGAAAAGAACCGCCCCCCAAGGAACCTAACCCCAGGGAGGGTGGGTGGGCAGCTTCTTCCTAGTGAAATGGAGGAGTGACGAATCGTCACTTCCTCCAGCTAAACTAGGACCCTCCCCCCGCCCAGGCCAGCCCTGCCTTCCCCTACAAGTAAACTGGCCAATAGCTGGGCCAGTCCCGCCCTGTCATGCCGCCCCTCCCCTATGCTGTGCTCTGTCCAGGGCTCTCTTGACCGGCGGAGGACTGATCCTGGCAACCTTTATGTAACCCTGCCCCCCACCCCCCAAAAACCCCACTTAACCCCACAACTATCAAAAATAACGCGGACTAAGTTGTGGAGAAAATTGGCCTTAAGGCCTACTTTATTTAACAAATAGAATTTAATATAAAATTTAATATAAATAACATTATAAATAACTTTTTAAATAACCGTGTAAACTATAAGGCGGCGTACACACGATCGGACATATCCGATGAAAACGGTCCGAGGACCATTTCCATCGGATATGTCCGATCGGGAGTTTGATCCGATGGCGTGTACACACCATCGGATCAAATTCCCCGCCGCCGGACGGCGCGGTGACGCGGCGGTGACATTGACGCCGCCGCGTCACCGCCACGTCACCGCACCAGGAAGTAAAACACTTCCGCGCATGCGCCGAATCCATTCGGCAGCGGCGCGGCGGCGGTGGGGGCCGTCATGTCTGCTGGTAAGTGTACTAACCAGCAGACATGTCGGGCGGACAGATTCCCACCGGATAGATTTCAAAGCTTGCTTTGAAATCTGTCGGGTGGAGAAATCTGTCCGCTAGCCCATACACACGAGCGGAGATGTCTGCTGAAACGGTCCATCGGACCGTTTTCAGCGGACATATCCCCTCGTGTGTACGCCGCCTAACTCTTGGTGGTCAAAAAACCACACCTCAAACCTGGTCACTGGAACAAAATTCTTCCCTAGGCCTCAGTCGCACAGCACCGACTCGGAGGCAGTATGACGGTCCACAGTGACCTACAAACTTTAACCCCTTCCTGGTTAACCTGCGTCAACCGGAAGGTACGTAATACTCCCATACCACGTATGGGTACAGCCTTTTCTACCCAAACTTTACTCCTGTACTATTCTTTCCGAGCCCGAAAAGAACCGCCACAGCTCCCAAGAATAAAGCCTTATTCTTGAGAGCACCGCCACACCCTCAACGCCCTCTCTATGCCCTCCTGCAGTCCTAGGACCCATAAGGCGATGCCAACATCATTGAGATGAACCCCATCTCTGCGCAGATAACGCCATGTATCTATCTCTAGTTCCCTGTGGCGAACTACCAACCCGCCGTTCCTGACAAAGAACCTTCCCACTTCTTTATTGACTTTAACACGGGCCTTGTTAACCTTTTCAACAGACCGCGCCCACCGCCAAGCCGTACGACCCATTATTTCTGACCACACTAAGATAATGTCAGGGAATAAGGAGCGCAACCTGAGGAAATCATATTTCACGTCCCTAATCAGTTGGTGCATCGATCGGGCCCCCATATCGTTGCCCCCCGCGTGGATCACCAGCACGTCTGGCGCTCTATCCAGGCGCGAAAACCGCAAGACTTCTGGCATGACCCCGCTCCACACCATTCCCGGGACCCCAATCCATCTGACCTGAGCTTCGCTGGATGGTATGCCTAATTGTCTCCCCTCGGGCCGAACATCAGCCCGTCTGGCCCCCCAACACACGTATGAGTGGCCCAGGATCCATACTAGGCCGCACGCACCACCTGAAAAACATCAATGTAAACAAACATAAACCCCCTTCTTTTTTTTTGTGTCCCAAAACACTAACGTACCTCCTGATGTCCCAATTACACATGCAATAAGTGTGGGCGAATATACAACCGAAACCTATTAGAGTCCCACCGCCCAATCCTCTTCACTAACTCGGCATTCAGACCCGCCGGGGCGGCCTCGGTGGCAGCCCCGATCCGGAACGAATGCGAGGCATACTCTCGTGGATCAAACCCCGCCCCCCCTCAAGCATTGTCGGAAAACCGCGACAAATTAAAATCTAGACAACGCAGAGCCATCTTGATGCATCAAAAATGACCCCGCCAGTCCTGGACGCATGGAACGAAATGCTTCCACCGCCCGCACGGGACAAATTTCAGATCCAGGGATGTCAAACAACTGAAGGCGCACTCCCTTACCTCTCTGGTCAGTTTTAGACCTACGCACCCAAACACCCAACTCCCCGTCCAAGCATTCCACATCCTGAACCAACAGACCCCCTTGCACCCCCCTGGAGGAACTCACCAGTTCTCCCACCCTCAGCGCCCCGAAAAAGGCCAATGCAAAAGCGGCCCTGAAAAGCGCGCACTCGTAGCCTGACGAGCACACTGAATGTAATTGCAAGAAAAGAGCCTGCAGCATCCCAAATGAGACCGGCCGCCTATGATCCGGTGCCCTACGACCTTTTCTATACCCCTTAACTGCCTGCCGAACCCAAAATTCCTTTGTGTAGTCCACCATGCCGTGCCACTTAAAGAAAAACGCCAAGCCGGCCAACTGCCTATCAATCGTTGAAACTGCAACCCCCTGCTCCATTTTCACCGTAATAAAACAAAGCACAGCGATGCCTGCTTCCCGCCCCGTTGGGGCGATCCCCAATCCCAGGGCCAAATCCCCCCATTCCTCCCATACCTTGGAGTAGGCCCTCCAGGTGGCCGTGCTCACCGACCGCTGGATCCACGATGCTGCGCTGTCAAAACAATGTCCCACATCCAGTCGGGACAGGGGACCCCGTGTTGCTCCACTGTTGGTGCCAACTCCTGGAACCTGTCCCACTGAAAACGAGACAAAGCGTCAGCCAAAGTGTTCTCGACCCCCGGAAGGTGCACAGCATACATGAACACATTTAAGTGCAAACATCTCAGCACCAAATGCCGCAGCAAGCTCACAACAGGCGGAGACGCCGCCGACAAGCGATTCACTACCTGTACCACCCCCAAGTTGTCGCGGTTGAAGCGTACCTTCAAATTCCTCAAAGAATCGCCCCAAAGCTCGATTGCCAAAACTATCGGGAATAGCTCGAGGAGTACCAGGTTCTTCAAGAACCCGGCCTCTCGCCACCTATGGGGCCAAGCCTCTGCACTCCACTTACCCTGGCAAAATGCTCCATACCCTGTAGAACCCGCGGCGTCCGTAAACAGCTCCAAGTCAAAATTGCTCACGGGTCCCGACATCCACAGTGCGTGGCCATTGAAGGCTCCCAGGAAGTCATGCCAGACCCTCAAATCGGCCCTATGCTCTCCTGTGAGAGTTACAAAATGTTTGGGGTGTCGCACGCCCGCCGTCGCTCCCGACAACCGCCTGCAAAACACCCTGCCCATTGGGATGATCCTACAGGCAAAGTTTAACTTACCCAAGAGTGACTGCAGCGCACGCAGCTGGATCTTCCGGAGCCCGATGGCGCCCCTAACCTCTTCCCTCAAAGCTGACAGCTTGTCCTCAGGAAGCCGGCACTCCATCCTTATTGAGTCTAACACGATCCCCAGGAACACGATGGATGTAGCTGGGCCCACCGTCTTGTCAGGTGCCAACGGAACGCCAAAACGTTCCGCCACGTATTGCAGCGTGCCCAGCAGCACGGAGCATCTATTCGACCCGTGCGGGCCTACGCACAGAAAATCATCCAGGTAGTGGATGATGGAACTGAGCCCCGACGCATCGCGAACGACCCACTCCAAGAACGAGCTAAACGTCTCAAACAACGCGCAAGAGACGGAGCAACCCATGGGCAAACAACAATCCACATAGTATGCCCCGTCCCAAGTGCAGCCCAACAACCGAAAGCTGTCCGGGTGGACCGGCAACAACCGAAATGCCGATTCCACATCAGCCTTAGCCATGAGGGCGCCGTGGCCGCACCTGCGAACCCATGACACGGCCGCGTCGAAAGACGTGTATGAGACCGTACACTCCTCAGGTGCAATGGCGTCATTGACCGAGCCGCCCCTTGGGAACGACAAGTGGTGGATCAACCGGAATTTTCCCGGTTCCTTCTTGGGGACAACCCCCAGAGGGGAAACCACCAAGTCCCGAATCGGAGCCGCAGGAAACGGCCCAGCCATCCGTCCCATACTCACCTCCTTGGCCAGCTTCTCCGCAACCACCGACGGATGTAACAAAGCAGACCTCAAATTTTTTGCTTCCGGGGGAACAACCGAAATAGAACAGGGGATCCTAAAGCCGTTAGCAAAGCCCTCCTCTAACAACTTAGCCGCCTGCCTGTCCGGATACCTATTGAGGAAGGGGAGCATCCTTTCCACTCGGACCGGAGTCGCTCCCCTTACCCCCAGCCTCTCCAAAACGGGTCCTGTTTCGCTTGAAGCACTTGGACAGGGGGTGGTTGCCACCACATCCCGAGCAAGTGTGCTTGAAGCGGCACGATGTGCCGTATTTACACGTGCCCTCATTAAATTGCCAGCAATAGCCCCAACGCTTGTCGGTCGACTGTCCTGAGGCAGAAGTACCTCCGACCCCCCCCTGAAAAAGCTGCTGCGGAGCCCGCGCCGCCGTCATCAACGTCATCCACAGGCTGATGTCCTTCTGGTTCCAGCGAAGGGTCGGCCTAAATGCCATCCGTTGACGGAATTGTTCATCGTACTCCAACCACGCCGTCCCATCATACGTTTGGTAAGCTGACCTAATCGCCTCTAAATAAATGAATAAACCCGAACAGTGTTCTGGAGCTTTCTCCCCCACCACACAGGCCAGAATCGCAAACGCCTGCAACCAATTGGTGAACGTGCGGGGGATAAGGCGGTACCTCCGCCTCTCCTCGTCTTCCTTTTTATTCAACTCCGGCTTGCCCTTAGTAAACTTAAATTTATCCAGAGGGAGCAGAGTGAAAATTTCCACGTACTCTCCTTTCCAGATCTTTTCCCTAACCTCTGCTTTCAAATGAGCCCCGAGGGTGGCCTCAAAGCAGACATACAGTTCACTTTGGGCAGCGTCGGCCAGCCTGACTGCCTCCCTGTCGCTCACAGCCTCGGAAACACCCCCGGTCGCAGATGCCGCTGCGACTATCGTGGCCGCTACCCCAGCCGTCACTACTGGCGCCGCACATGAGGCGCCCTGCCCCACCGTAGTCCCCAAAGACCCTCCAGCCGCTTGCTCGGACCCCCCCCCCTGTGGGGACCACGCCACCACCGGGGAGGACGTACTGCCAGCGCCTGGGGCGAACCTCCTGACCAGATCCCTCAACCCAGCCCACAAATCCTGTGACCACTCAACCTCCGATACACCCCCCATGGCTGCACCCCCCCTATCGCTCCTGGGTGCCCCACCCGCACTACCCTGTACCAACAAATCTTCTAACAAACCACAAACTGAAGATGTATGATTGGACTTACCGGGCTGCCTTGGACTGGGTCCACGCGCCGCCGTGATTGAATCCCCCGCTGGCCGATGTCCCAGATCGTCACCGCTCTCCGATCCAGACAGTTCTCCTTCCGACCGTCCCGCACTCGCTGCCGGGGAAACCCCCCTAGGTTGCACCCCAGTTTGGCGTGAACTGGTTGCCGAAGGTCCGTGTTGCGCTGCACTCCGACCCCTCTGTGCCGAAACACCAGACCCGCTAGCGACATCCACCGACGGACTCCGGGCCCTCCCCATGGCCTGGGAACCCGCTGCGCGACCACTTCCATCACGCCTCGTTGCCCCCTCACTCCGTGACGAACTCCCGTCTAAAGCTGCCGGACCCCTGGCCGTCCTGGATGATTGGCCACCGGTCCGCTGGCTGGACCCATCTCGCCGGGCCGCAGGGCTGCTGCGACCATCCCCCGAAGCCCCGGCCGCGCTGTAGGTGCACCTCCGTCGGGCGGGAGGAGAGGGGCCTAGTGACCCAGTGACCCCCCCCCCACCGCCGCACTCCTGCCACGGCGCGGATTCCTCCTGGCCCCCCCCGAAGGCCCAGGCTGTGGGTTCTGCGGTGGAGGAGCCTGAGGGCCCCTGACGGGTCTCCCACGTGGCTGTGCTGTTCCCGAGGGTGGGTCAGGGCTGTACCGCTCCGGAGGCCTGGACCGCCGAGCGCGTGGATGATTTACCCCCCCCGCGACCGGGGCGTCTAGCGCCGCTGACACCTGGTCCCGGACCCAATCCTCCCCCTGGGCCGCCGCCGCAGCGCGCAATTGCGCGATTAAATCTGCTACCGCCGCCATTTTGTCCCCAGAGCTGACGTGCACAGCTACCAGCTTCTTCCTAGTGAAATGGAGGAGTGACGAATCGTCACTTCCTCCAGCTAAACTAGGACCCTCCCCCCGCCCAGGCCAGCCCTGCCTTCCCCTACAAGTAAACTGGCCAATAGCTGGGCCAGTCCCGCCCTGTCATGCCGCCCCTCCCCTATGCTGTGCTCTGTCCAGGGCTCTCTAAACTGATGCTCTGGGATAGGGGGTCAGCGACCGGCCATCTGGGCTGGGATCTGTCATTCCCAGAGCAGGAGGCTGCGGGCCTCATCAGAGGGCTCTGCGGGCCACATCAGAGGGCTCCGCGGGCCACTGGTTGGGCACCCCTGCTTTAATGATTACCTTGAGATGTATTGGTCCACAGGATGACAGATAGACTGGACACAAATTTCAGCTTAACCAATGTAACTCTTTACTTGATAGGATAAAGAAAAATGAACAAAGGTAAAACAGTAAAAGACTTCTTGCAGAGCTCTGCAAGAGTCAGAAACAGTGATAACAAATAAATACAAGTTGAATTATAACGACTATGCAGATCTGTGTAAGCACGCAGCAAGGGGATTCCCTCAATAAGGCGACCCGAATAGTCAAATCGCAATGGCTAATGTGGGCGATCCACCTTCCAACAACACAGTCAATAGGTCTTGGGCAGGTGCCCATCTCATCCAACCAGTTCAGGCCTTGTCCTTCCAAAACACTCCATCCACTCTCTCCGGTCACAATCTTTCAGAATGAACATCTCCGGTTCTCGAACAGTTCACTACTGCACTGGAACACCGTCTGATCACTCCGTCAGAGGTTCTGTCTCTCTCTCTCAATGGTGCTCCGCCCGGGCGTATGTAGGCCTCAACTCTGGTCTAGACTTCTGTGGAGACACCACGCACAGGTGTCCTCCTGGGTTAAAGAGGCTGTCCGGAGAGAGCGCGCCAAGAACGCCCTCCTCCTTAAATTAGCTCCCCCAGCAGGCTGCGCGGGAAGCAAAGCATTCCAGGGTTGTACAGTTGCACTCTGGGTGTTGTAGTTTATAAATAACCCAGGGCAATGGAGTCTCTTTTCTCCCTGTACTCAATTTCCCAACATACTCTGCGGCAAGGACAAGAAGTAAACGGCAGGTGAATATATCACAACTGCTCCATAACATTGAATGGGGGAAGCAATGTCACTTCCACCCAATGGTCTTAAAGGGGAATTTTTATTTATTTATTTTTTTGCATTTAAGTGTAAATGTAAAATCTGTCATCATTTTGATCCAAGATCTCACATTAAGGGCTCATTTCCACTGGCGTTTTTATAGGTAAAAACACCTGTCCATGTTAGTCTATGGCCTCATGCCCATCATGACGTTTTTGAGCTGTAGATGGCTGAGACGTTTTTAAGCTGCAAAAAAAACGCGGGACCAGTGCGTTCTGAAGCTCCAGCAATAGAGCTGTAAAAACGCCAGATTTATTTCTAAAATAAACATGGACAGGCGTTTTTAAGCTGTAAAAAATGCTCAGAAAAGTGACTGTAAAAACGCCAGTGGAAGGAAATGAAAAATGAAGCCTAATAGGTCCTGTCAACATTTTTTTTTCCCTATTACAAGGAATGTTTACATGTATGCATATGTAAGTCACGCCCACATATGAAAGTCTTCAAATCACACATGTGATGTATCACCGTGATTGTTAGAGTAAGAGCAATAATTCTAGCTCTAGTCCTCCTTTGTAACTCAAAACAGGTAACATGTAAAAAATATTTAAGTGTCGCTTATGGAGATTTTTAAGGGTCAAAGTTTGTTGTCATTCCACGAGGCGCAATTTTGGGTATCAATTTACTCGGTGTAACATTATCTTTCACGATATAAAAAAACATTGGGCTAACTTTACTGGTGTCTTATCTTTTCAACAAAGTGTTTTTTACAGGTTACATGTTCAGAGTTACAGAAGAGGGCTAGGGCTAGAATTATTGCTCTTGCTCTAATGATCACAGGGTATGTAACCTATGTGTAGCTTGCTCTGATACTAGCCAGTGCCTCACCAGCCACTCACCTCACCGCACGTCCCTCGTATATGAATGTACTATTTGTCTGTCAAATGTTTTTATAATAAAGAATAATAGCAGGTATGGATATTTATACTTGTTATACTGCTCCAGCTTGGACCAATGGGCTCAATTTATAAAGCGGTATCTTACCGCATCTGAGTATAGAAAAAAATAAACACTATTAGTAAATCGTGAGTACTGTCACTTTAAGTAAATGTTAATGTGTAATCCTCAACTTCACAAAACCCAGCCGACGTAAGTGCAAATGTGCGCCGGTAAGTGCAAATGTGTGCCAGGGTATCTGTGCGCCAGACCCACAAACCAACATACGCATAAAAACTGGCCACCCTACGGCGACGTAGCTTACATATGCCAGCGTAGCGTGGGCGCACTTTTCGTCTGGACGCATGTTGCTGCTCCCATTGATTAGGCATTCAAATGAGGGAAATACGGCGATTCACGAACGTGCGTGCGCCCGACGCATGCTACGCGAGGTGCGCGTAAGTTGTACGTCCGGCGTAAATTTATTCCCCATAGATGAGGTGCAACCCGGCAACAGACATGCAAAGGTCTGCACCAGAGAACACAAGCCGGTGTATTGCGTTGGACGCGTGTCAGGGTGGGCATACTTTAAGTTTGCGGCGTACGTGGTGATCCGGCGTTGCTTAGGCAGTTGTGCCGGCGTGGTTGTGAGCATGCGCATAAGGGTGCTGTTTCATGCGTCCACTTCACGGCAACGTCACGTCGCATGCGCAGTTCGTGATACGCCGGGCGTAAAACACTGCACCGTGCTCGGACCATCATTTGCATGGGATCACGCCCACTTCCACCTACGCTGGCCTGTGCCTTGGAAAAATATGTCACGCTGACGCAGCGTTGGGAGCAATAGCTTACTGAATGCAATGCTTGCCTCTCCACGCTACATTGGCGTAGTGTACGGCGTTTGCGCTATGGCGGCGTAATGTGCGCCCACTCTCTGTGAATCTGGGCCAGTGAGTGTAAAATTGTCAAAAAGCAATGGGTGGCATACAATATCATACCAAAAGTATTGGGACACCTGTCTTTACACGCACTTGAATGTTAATGGCATCCCAGTCTTAGCCCATAGGGTTCAATATTGAGTTGGCCCACCTTTTACAGCTATAACATGCTCAACTCGTCTGGGAAGGCTGTCCACAAGGTTTAGAAGTGTGTCTATGGGAATGTTTAACTATTCTTCCAGAAGTGCATTTGTGAGGTCAGGCACTGATGTGGACAAGAAGGCCTGGCTCACAGTCTCTGCTCTAATCCATCCCAAAGGTGTTGTATCGGGTTAGGGTGCAGGCCAGTCAAATTCCTCTACCCCAAACTCGCTCATCCATGTCTTTATGCACTGGTGCTCAGTCATTTTGGAACAGGAAGGGGCCATCACCAAACTGTTTCCACAAAGTTGGGTGCATGAAATTGTTCAAAATGTCTTGGTATGCTGATGCCTTAAGAGTTCTCCTCACTGGAACTAAGGGTGCAAAACCCAACTCCTGAAATACAACCCCAGACCATAATTCCCCCTCCACCAAATAGTTTGGACCAGTGCACAAAGCAAGGTCCATAAAGACATGAATGAGCGAGTTTGGGGTGTAGGAAATTGACTGGCCTGCACATGTCTGATGATTGGCCAAAGCATGCACCTGACCTGCATGCTTTGGCCAATCACAGCGCACTCTGCTGTAAGAGCCATGATTGGCCAAAGGCAGGGTGCCTTTAGCCAATCATGACTCAGGGGACTAAGTCCACGCTCCACACTATATAATAAGGCTATGGTATTGTTCGCTCACTCCCCCCCATCCTGTCCTCCAGGCTGCATGCTCAGATAAGGGTCTGGTATGGATTTAGAGGGGGACCCCACTGCATTTTTTTTCTAAACTTTGGCGTGGTGTTCCCCTTAAAATCCATACCAGACCCGAAGGACCTGGTATGGATTTTGGGGGGACTGGGCACGCCAATTATTTCCTTGATTTTTATCTATATTGCCAGGAGCCGCCAATACATTACAGCCAAGTAATTTTTAATTACATTTTTTCCTTTAAAAAGTCATTTTGCTGTGGCAACACATCGCACAGAAGTGCCACTTTACAGGCATACTAAGGAGACCCCCCAGGCATGATATTTAAAGGAATATTTCATTTTTATTGTTTCACCTTAAGCATTATTAAAATCACTGCTCCTGAAAAAAAACGATTGTTTTAAAAACTTATGTAGAGGAGAGGAGTGCGGAGCATATGGAGGTGGCACTGATGAGCACTGATAGTCAGCACTGATGGGCACTGATAAGCTGAACTGATAACCAGAACACTGATTATCAGTGTAAACTGTGTGCTGACAGCCTTGCCAACTATAATTGCTTCTATAATTCCTCACACATACACAGTGCATGAGGAAAGCACTGTCAATAACTGGCAAGTATGTTTACACTGATTGGACACAGCTGATCACATAGTAAAGGTTTGCTGTGACTGACCCTTTACCCCAATCTGTGATCATCTGTGTCTGAAGGACACAGCAGTCACAGAGTGCATTTGATGAGCTCCCAGAGCTATAGTACTGCACTGTAGCCATCTCTTGGCTATAGCATGATACTAAAGTGGTTAAAATAAGCCTCTAAAAGTCCTAATGTACATGGACACATAGGATAATATTGAACTGCTTCTACAAGAAAAACTCCAGTAGAAGCAGTGCTTTTTAAGACCCGTGTGCATTGACCCTTAAAGAGGAAGTAAACCCTGATGGGTTTTACTTCCTTTCTTTTTCCCTGCAAAGTAAAAGCATAATGTGCTACTATACATTGCATACTAGCACATTATGTGACACTTACCCGCAAATAAAGCCCATGCCGTCTCCGCTGCCGGCCGCATCCATGTTCGCCCCTCTTTCTTACCGGGGCCGCGGGCTCTGTGTCTGGCTGGAGCCGCGTGATGTCATTCCCGCGCATGCGCGCAGGAGCTGCCAGTCATGGCATTTGCTACTGAAGAAACAGCTCAGGGGAAGTTTCTTCACAGCGTATGTGCCGATTACATCATCGGTGCAGTACAATGTAATATCTCCTAAACAGCTCATATTTAGAAGATATTTACAGTACCTATAGGTGTAGCGCCTGGTTACTTCTAAGTACCGGTGCTATTGAAATTTAGAGGGTGATCAGAGTATTAGTAAACTCTGATCCAAATTGTTGTGTTCAAAACAGGGTCTCTGTCTCAGCTTGGCTGTGCTGTGTGCTCATTCTGTTGTACTGGGGTGTTCTTCCCACCCCAGTGCAGTAGATGGCCGCAGTGGAGTCAAGGTTTGGGTGCTTTTCCCCAGCAGCCAATCAGGAGGGTTGAGCCTCGCTGTGCATGCTGGGGGATGGTATTTATGGGGCAGATGCCATTAGTTCGGGGTCTTCTTCCAGTGTGGCACCCACCTTTAGGGTGACGACAAACCACCGGGGATCAAGGTAGCCATGGACACTGTAGGATTGATCCAGTACACAAGGAGAGAAATGCGCAAGATCTGAGTACAATGATTCCTTAATATTGCGAACTTGTGCAATCATGAAAGTGATGATGGTTAAAAATAAATAAATACATATATATTAAAAATATATATAAGTAGATATAAATAGATAGATAATGTGCACAAGATTTGCAAATCACAGGAGGAGTCCAATGTTCCGGGGGGGGGGGGGGGGGGGGGGGGGAGTCCAGGGATGGACGGATAAAAGTTTTTGCAGGGGTCACAACTATAACCTCAGGGCTGCCATCATTGTAGAACAGAAACCATGTTCCGAGACTGTAACAAAAAGCAAGGGAAAGAGGCGTAGTGTAGATGTTTTAAGTAATTTAATATATAAAAGAGTACAGGCAACTCACATTTTTGAGGTTAAAAATAGGCATTTGTACATGTTTCTTTAGAGGTGGTCATCAGTTCTGTCACGCGTTTCCTGAGCGTACGAGCTGCGGTGATGCGGCAGTCGCGCTCCTTTATCAAGCTTTATCGAGCTTGATAAAGGAGCGCGACTGCCGTATCACCGCAGCTCGTACGCTCAGGAAACGCGTCGCATATTCCAGTGACTTCACCAGTGCCATCCTGCTGCTGCAACATCTCCACCCTACTAGCCTGGCTTACAAGATCTCTTCGCCACCGCCGCCGGCTTCAACACCTCACAGCGGTGAAGGACAGCTTCCCACAGCACAGTGCCCAGCAGAAGAAGGACCACAAGTGACAGAACTGATGACCACCTCTAAAGAAACATGTACAAATGCCTATTTTTAACCTCAAAAATTTGAGTTGCCTGTACTCTTTTATATATTAAATTACTTAAAACATCTACACTTAGAGGCGCCTCTTTCCCTTGCTTACTGTAGGATTGATCACCTGTCAGTCAGTACCTGGGCGACTATAAGGCTTCATTTCCACTGGCGTTTTTACAGCCACTTTTCTGAGCGTTTTTTACGGCTTAAAAACGCCTGTCCATGTTTATTTTAGAAAAAAAAATAAAACATTTTTTTTTTTTTTTGAGCTGGAGCTTTAAAAACGACGCGGCCCCGTTTTTGCGCGTTTTTGAGCGTTTTTTAATGTCTGGCGTTTTTACAGCTCTATTGCTGGAGCTTCAGAACGCACTGGTCCCGGGTTTTTTTTGCAGCTTAGCCATCTACAGCTCAAAAACGTCATGGTGGGCATGAGGCCATAGACTAACATGGATAGGTGTTTTTAAGCTGCAAAAAACGCTCAGAAAAGTGGCTGTAAAAACGCCAGTGGAAATGAGCCCTTAGAAGGAGATTCTTCAATACTTCAAGGAGGGTTGTCTCCGTAATTGTAATCAGTGAGGGCCTGTGGCAGAGGTTTCTCCCTGAGTCCATTCCAGAGGGGTCTGTGGCAGAGAATGTTCCTCAAGTTCAAGTCCATTCCAGGGGGGTCTGTGGCAGAGACTTTTCCTCAAGTTCAAGTCCATTCCAGGAGGGTCTGTGGCAGAGACTTTTCCTAGAAAAGGGTTCGAGTGATACTCCAGCTGCCAGGTCAGTGAGAGAGGCCTGTCTGGGTATGCTTACCCTGCAGGAGTGGTGCGGAAAGTGTTACATATGGGAGCAGGACTGTTTCCAAATACTACGCCTAGATCTGCTGTTCTCCTTCTTCCTTCAACTCTATCCTTTCACCACCAGTTTATTGTTTTTACCCGGCTGGGTAATAAAGAGCACTGCAAAAGACACCTGTTGTGGACATTCCTTTACTACTGCTAGATGCACCATTCACCCCTAGGAATTCGGAGAGCCACAAGGTAAATGTGCTACCCAAAACAAACCAGCAGCTCCTTCGGGGTAGTGCTACATAGGTAAGCCTTATTATAGGCCTACCTATAGGTACAATTTGAAAATGGGGATTTACAACCTTTCCATGTTCAGCTCTCCTCCACCCCTTGAGCTCAATCTTGATCCAGCACTGTGAATGTCTGCAGCAGCTCTGACTTTTCTAACCTCTCTCACAGGAGGCTTGACAGCAGCGGGAGCCATTGGCTCCCGCTGCTGTCAACAAAATCTAGTGAGGAGGGAGCAGGGGATGGGGCTGAGCCAGACACACACAGAGCAGGTAGATATAATATTTTCGTTATTAAAGACTATTCAGACCTAGATCAGAGGGGGACCTGAAAGCCTTATATACCTGCTCCTGTTTTAGAACTGCTATCTAGCAGAGGAAACTCTCTCAGCACCATATTCCTTCGTGGGTATGAGATTTAATGTGAATGAATGTTGAGAGTTAGCTGATGCTGGAGGATGTGAAAAAGTAGATTCACAATACACCATTCCTGATAAGAACAACCACGGTTCATCATGTCCACCAATCTGCTCGATACAATGGCACACAGTGTGGTAGACTTTCTTTGACCCACAGGCAACTGTCTTTTCTCTGAAAGGGCCAGTTAGCTGTGTTTGGCCCCAACGTTAAAATTTCCCAGTCCTATTCCATGGATGAGCTTGCTGCCAAGTCACAGTGCTCAGACCTGATGGTTGGCCCAAGTGGACACCAAAGTTGTATGCATGGAATGAACGTTCAACGAATTCTGGTGAGATCTTTTCAAAAATACATGGTCTATAAACCACCCAACGCTTTTATGTTTACTAGGTCTTTTCATTTGGAACTTTTCACGTGTCTTTTCCTAGAAGTAGTAACAGTGTGTGATAGAAGAGAGAATAGGACCATCATTTAGAGACTTCTGCCCCGAGTGCACTTGTCCATTCTTATCTCTGGCCATTCCGCCCAGAGCCTTTTGTTGTTTTGGTGTGCCTGCTGAGTGGGACACTATAGAAAATGGCCTCGTTATCAGAGGCCTGGACTCCTGCTAGCCTGTTTATGAAAGTCAGCTTCCCGGTTAATTTAATTTGAGAGGAGAAGATAACTGTCCATACTGCACCTGTTCCTTCTCTTTAACCCTCTCATCACCACAGGGCATCAACGAGCAACACCAGGGAGCTGTTCAGTGTGTGTGTATGGGGGGAGGGGCAGTTCTAAACAGTGCTCCCTGCAGAGGATATAAGGTCAGTTTAGTTATTCGGCAAGAATGTTGTGCCTCTGAAAAGCAGCCTGTGTTTAGATTGCATTTCAGAAGTGTTTGAACATCAGTGAGGAGGTGATATGCTGTCTCTTTGCTGCCTGTTTTAAAACCATAAATGCCGCACCACCTTGCACCACCTTGCTAGAATGGGTCCAGTTTGGTAGTACTACTGGATAGAACACTATTATTGCAGCAGCACAGCATGGAAATACCCCCATTTATTGCTTTTGCAGTTTAGGGGGCATTACAAATTTTACTCAGTCATGTGTTTTTACCAAAGGCAAGTCTAAATGGGACCTAAGAGTAATTGTTTTTTCATTTTGTCTGCATATAAGTGTAGCAAACCCCCGAGCTGCTTATGTGTGTTCCCGTTACTCTGCCTTTCAACCCCAATGAACTCTCCCAGCCCCTCTGGCACACCTAGCAATGTGATTAATGGAATAACTCAGCAGGAATACTATCAGGGAATCGAGTACTCACCAAGGCCGAGATGCTGAGGACAGCTCACCTTTACGACCAAGCATGCCCGCCCCCTGGATTTGAGACAGGAGGCAGAGTCACAAGGAGGTACCGGTACCAGCGGAGTAGTAGAGTGGGGTGCTGATGCTGGAGAGTAGTAGCTGAGCTGGAGTGCAGTTGCAGGATGGCCACCAAGGTAGATGCAAGTAAAGCAGCTTCCGGTACACAGCTCAGAGCACAGCAAACTGACAGAAGCAGATCCGGGGTACAGGCTAAAGTCGAGGTTCAGGATATGGGCTGAGACAAGTCCAGGGGTGCAAGCCAAGGTTCAAGGTCAGGAGATGGGAGCAGATCCAGGTCACGGTCCAAAGGTCAGGGGTTAGAGAAGACAGCAAATCCAGAGACAAAGCCGAGGTCAGGTTTCAGGGCGAGAGCTGAGTCGGGAAGAAATCCGGGTCAAAGAGCACAAGGTAAAGCAACAAAACTTTAGGCAGAGCTGACGATACACCAGCAACCCGTCCAGAGACAGGGGCTTGTTCAAATAGGCCCGTCATGCCTCTGATTGGTCCCGAGAGGGTGCGTGCGCTCGTGCACGTGCCGCCGCAGCACACACGCGCATGCGCCTCAGACGCACAGGCACGCGCTGAGATGCAAATTTACCGTGCCTGCGCGCTGGATGGGAGCTAACAGCGCTGGGACCCTGACAAATACACAACACAGTTCTTCTTGTAGTTTACTTGAAGAAAAGTAAAATTCAGGTTAACATTAGTCAACCAGGACCTGTTTAAGTACCCAGGACTTGGTTGAAACAGTTTAAACAAAACAGTCAGAAACACTATGCATACAACGAAAGCAATAGGTAACAATGTGTACCAATTAAATAGACTCCTCAATCATTTTTTTGTGTGTGTGGGATGCTGTGGCTAAAAGGGAACCCCAGGCCAGCCTATGATGCATCTAGTACACACCCAGAGAAATTGTCTCAATACCCGTGGTGTGTCCCCTTTAAGAGCAACCGCGGTAATGTCCTGGAGTCAAAAGTTTGCATTTTATTATCTTGTAGGAGCTCTGTGGACAATATTTGGATGTGGTATTCTAAGAAAAGCATTAAAGATTCCTGGGCAAAGCCCCCTCACCAAATCCTGTACACAGTCAGCGGTCCTCCCCCTGAGCAATCGATCGATCTTAGATGCAGGTGTGTCGCAGTGGCATTAAGTCCTTGAGCTGTTGCAGGGTGTCCTTCTTTATCATGCACAGTCTGTTCCTCTGGGATGGAGCGCCATGAACAATCTGTTCCTCTGGGCTGGAGTTGCAGGATGTGTGTCCCTTGGTAGGCTGCGATTCCACACACACATAGAGTGCAAGAGATGCTCTCTGGATGGGGTGCAGGCACAAAGAGGCTCCGGCCTAGTTTCTCTGTCTTTTTATCTCCTCCCCCACAGTCCTTTGCTGCTGCCTGATGATTGGCTCAGTCTCTTCCAATAGGGAGTTTACAGACAACTTCCAATAGGGAGTTTACAAACAAGCAGATCTGAGTGTCTGTGTGAAGAGAGAAAGGGGCCGGGGTGAAAAAGCCCACGCTACTGCAGCAGACAGCTGTCCCCTAATAGATTAGATCAGTCTGCAGATGTACCTGCTACACAAGCTAGCTTATTTAAAGTAAAAATCAGTATTTCAGTCTTGCATATCTGCTAGTGAATTCAATCATATTTGGGGAGTTATGGCAGAGAAATCCCACTGTTGGAGTATTCAAGACCTATAGAAATTCGGGGCCAGATTCAGGTACAATTACATTGGCGCAGAGTATCAGAGATACACTACGCCGCCGTATTTTACCTGTCTCTACGACAAATTAAGGTAGATTACGGCCTGTAAGGTACGGCGGCGTAGTGTATTTCTCGCGGCGGAATCAAAATACGCGATTAGGGGGCGTGAAGCATTTAAATTAGGCGCGTCCCCGCGGCGATCGAACTGCACATGCTCCGTTCAGAAATTTCCTGCCGTGCATTGCGCGAAATAACGTTGTTACGTCATTTTTTGTTTGAGTGGCGTTGTTTACGTACATTTCTATTCCCGGACGACTTACGTAAAAAAAAAAAAGACGTTGAAATTCGACGCGGGAACGATGGCCATACTTAACATGGGCTGTCTAAAACTAGACCAGATAAAAGGTGGAATAACTTTACGCGACAAAAAGATGACTACAGATGCCGTAAGAGATTGCGAACGACGCTCGTAACTTTGTGGATCGTCGGAAAATGCTCATTAGCATACCCCGACGCGGAAAACTACGGGAAGTCCACCCAGCGGCCGCAAAATTATTGCAGCGTAGATCCGAAGGCGTACGAACACGTAAGCCAGTCGGATTGAAGCCCGAAGCCGTCGTTTAATGGTTTGAGGCTTCAGACTAATGAAACGACGCGCGTAATTTGAAAGTACTCCGGTCTAACGTGAGATAGACCGGAGTAAGGGCTCTGTGAATCTGGCCCTCAGTGTCTGACTCAGCCTACTAGGTGCTATCTCAAATTAGATATCAATTTTGGAAGAACTGACCTGTTAAATATAGTATAAAGCAGGGGTTTGCATACTTTCTAAGCAAAGGGCCAGTGTATTGTACTTCAGACATTAGGGGGGCTGTAATGTGGTTCCCCCCGGGAGTAGAAAATGCCCCAGCATCAATGGGAGTAAACAATGCCTTTGACTTGGTGGTCAGTGGCGTAAAAAAAAAAAAAAAACTGTAAGTAGCACCTAGGTCAGTAGGAGAGGGAATAGTACCTTGTCATTGCTATTGGAGGAATAGTGCCCCATCATTGGTGTCATTGGGAGGAATAGTGCCCCATCATTGGTGTCATTGGGAGGAATAGTCCCCCTTCATTGGTGTCATTGGGAGGAATAGTGCCCCATCATTGGTGTCATTGGGAGGACTAGTCCCCCATCATTGGTGTCATTGGGAGGAATAGTCCCCCATCATTGGTGTCATTGGGAGGAATAGTCCCCCATCATTGGTGTCATTGGGGGGAATAGTCCCCCTTCATTGGTGTCATTGGGAGGAATAGTGCCCCATCATTGGTGTCATTGGGAGGACTAGTCCCCCATCATTGGTGTCATTGGGAGGAATAGTCCCCCATCATTGGTGTCATTGGGAGGAATAGTCCCCCATCATTGGTGTCATTGGGGGGAATAGTCCCCCATCATTGGTATCTTCGGGAGGAATAGTCCCCCATTATTGGTGTCATTGGGAGGAATAGTCCCCCATCATTGGTGTCATTGGCAGGAATAGTGCCACATTGCTAATGTTAGTGGGAGGAATTGTGCCCTGAGGGCTGGATAGACAAGCGGGCCACATGTTTAAAGACCACTGGAATAAAGGAAAATGGTAAAGAGTTTGTTTAAAACTTAAAGGATCACTAAAATAATATTTTTATAGCTAAATAGCTTCCTTTACCTTACTGCGGTCCTGGTTTCTTGTCCTCATTGTTTGTTTTTGCTTTGAAGTTGCTGTAATTCTGCTCTGATTTCCACACTTCCTGCTTTTCTGGCTTATTATGAAAAATCTCATGGCAGCTTTTCACTGTGGTCCAAGCTGTCATTACTGTGTGTCTAAAACTCCTCAGAACCAGAATCAGATTCATTTTAAAAACAAAACACTGCCCTGGATTTGTTTGTTTTTGTTCTGTGTGTCTCTCTACTTCACATAAACATGAAACCAGTTTAAAAGTGAAACTAAACTGCAGGCACATTATATAATTGATTTTTATCTATTTTTAATCATTTTTAAAAGGAATCAGTTAACTTTTATGTCTCTATACCCTGTAAACAGACATTTCAGCAAAAAAAATAAAAAAATTCCTTTAGTGACCCTTTAAAGCATGCTAGAAGTACCTTCAAAATTACAACATTTAGTCTAAAACCTATTTGATAAATGTGAAAACTTTAAGAAATGAAAACAGCTGTAAATATGTTACAAAAAAAATAGAAACAGATAATAGCAGGCTATATAACAAAATGATCATATTATAATATTCACGCAGGTGGACAAGAGTGATACTTCTGATTCAGGTATTGCTTGTAATTTTCAGGTTCTTCATTCTCTCCCTGAAGAAGATTAGGTATTCCTTTGGACATTGATAGAGCTGGCTATCATACAAAGAACACTTCCTAGCTTAATTTTGCACTGAAACCAATCCCTGGTTGATTCTTGCTGTCCTGTCTACTTAAATATTTTAAGCAGTAGAATTGTAACAAATTTTTGCCACTGAAATATGCACCTTTCTTAATGTGAACCTTGCATTAGATATATAGGTGTGCATGCTATATAATGTGAAAGTTTCACATTTCCAGGTATCTCATACCTCTCACAATACTATACTCATTACCCTTATCTGCTTTTCTCTCCAGAAGGTAGCCGTCTTTGTTCAGGCATTACCCTGCTTCCTAAACTGAAATGCCAACTCATGACACAATCATATAGACCAAAATGGTCTCCAAACTGCAGCCCTTTGATTGCTTTTATCCGGCCCTTGAGGCATTATCCCTTCCACTCTCAGCAACAGTAAAGCATAGTTCCTGTCACTGACACCGACAACAGGACACTATTCCCCCCCAGTAGTGTACAGTATTTAGGTTTTGTGCTGCCCTAGGCCTGACTAAACTCATGTACCCCCTAATTTAAATATGACCCACCCCTTCCTGTCGAGGCCACACCCCTAGTGTCCCCACTAGAAATTTTTAAGTGGGGACACTAGTTCTGAGGGCCTGGGGGGGAGGGAATGAATTCCTTTAATTTGCATAAATTTCCTCTCACTTCCTGTTTGACTATGGGGCAGGAAGTGAAGAGAAATCTCTGCAATAGGATATGGATGGTAAAAAAAAAAAAAACTGCCAGGGGGCTATAACCCTCCCTTACTCTATCCAAGATGAAAGAAGAAAAGTGTTGTCTATACTTCTAATTTAAAGCGGAGTTCCACCCAAAAATGGAACTTCCGCTTAATCCACTCCACACCCCCTTACATGCCACATTTGGCATGTAATTTTTTTGGGGGGGGGGGGAGTGGGGGCTTCAGGAGGAGTGGGACTTCCTGTCCCACTTCCTGCTTCCGCCGAGGGGCTGGTTAGGCGATTAAACTTAATCGCCGACAGCAGCCCCTCTCTGTAGGCGATCGCATGGGACACATGACAGGCCCCATGCGCAGTGCGGCTCGCGCATGCGCAGTGGGTGCCCGGCCGTGAAGCCGAAGGCTGTCACGGCTGGGTGCCCACAGTTAGAATGAAGGCGCCGGCCGGGGAGGGGGGGGGGAGAGGAGCGGAGCCCCGGTCGGCGCGTTGCTGGAACGTGGAGAAGGTAAGTGAATGTTTATTAAAAGCCAGCAGCTACACTTTTTGTAGCTGCTGACTTTTAATAAACATTATATTTAGCTGGAACAACCCTTTAAGCACAAATTTCTGATAATTTTATGAAGAAGACTAAAGCTCCATACACACAGGTTTTTCTCTTCAGGTTTACCAAAACCATGTAATGCAAGGGCCTGCCTGATTGCATACAAATTGAAACTCTAATGCCGCGTACACACGATCATTTTTTGTGATGAAAAAAAACAACGTTTTCTGTGAAGTAAAAAACGACGTTTTTGAAACGTCACTTTCAAAGACGATGTTGCATACACACCATCGTTTTTTTCACAAAAAGCGAGGTTACGTTCACCACTCTTTTCCATTGAAGCTCGCTTCATAACTAGCTTCTGGGCATGCGCGGGTTGAAAAACGTTGTTTTAAACGACGTTTTTGCTACACACGGTGACTTTTTGTGAAACAAAAAACTACGTTTTAAAAAACGACACAAAAAATTCAAGCATGTTGGAATTTTTTTTGGGTCGTTTTTTGGAAGCCAAAAAACAACGTTTTGCCCACACACGATCAATTTAAATGACGTTTTAAAAAACGACGTTTTTTTCCATCGCAAAAAACGACCGTGTGTACGCGGCATTATGCCCCGTACACACGATCACTTTTTGTGATGAAAAAAAATGACATTTTTTAAAATGTCATTTAAAATGATCGTGTGTGGCCAAAATGTCATTTTATGTCTTCTGAAAAATGACCAAAAAAAATTCGAACATGCTCGAATTTTTTATGTCATTTTTCAAAATGTCATTTTTTGTGTCATAAAAAATGATGGTGTGTGGGCAAAACTACGTAAAAAATTACGTTTTAAACCCGCACATGCCCAGAAGCAAGTTAGGAGACGGGAGGTAAAACTACCATTCATCGCGCTGTAACAGACAAAAAAGCAGGAATCGTCTTTTACTAACAAGTAACCAGCTAAAAGCAACCTCAAGGCAAATAGAACTTCCCCTTTAGAGTGCCATCACTTTGTTCATCATTTTCCAAAAATGATGGTGTGTACGCAATGTCATTTTTGAAAATGAAGTTTGAAAAATGTTGTTTTTTTTCATGAAGGAAAATGACATTTTTTTTCATCACAAAAAGTGATCGTGTGTACGGGGCATTAAGGTTTGACCTCATATTAGATGCTTTTGGTAAGCCTGCAGGAAAACTGATAGTGTGTATGGGGCTTTAGAAGATATAACAATGCCAATGGTGCAGTAGAAAACATATAGCACAATGAGGAAGGTTTTTGATCCAGGATAAAAGGACAGTCAAAATTAGAAGCGGTGCTTCCCCCACAGTTGCGTAATGCCGGCCGCCCACATACCGGAAACAGTGCGGCTGCTTTATGGGGGCGTTAGACTAATTTGCATCTCAGCCCAGTCTGCTCCATAAGACTGGTGCTACATTAACAGTGTAGCGCAACCTGACGGGGACTCGTTCCATGCTGCCCCCTGTAAAGTGCTGCTTGGGCCTTGTTGGCCTAGGCCAGGATACAGTGTTGTTCCCCCCATTGATACCAATGATGGGATGCTATTCCTCCCACTGACACCAATAATGGGGCACTATTTCCCCCACTGACAGCAATGATCGTGTGCTATTCCTCCCACTGACCCCTATGATGGGGCACTATTTCCCCCACTGACACCAACGATGGGACACTACATTACTCCCCCTAATACCAATTCTCAGCCGTTATTTACTCCCGCTAATGCCAGGACATTTTTTTCTCCCACTGGCCACAGTCTGGCCCACCTGAAGTTTGAAGGACAGTATATTGGCCCTGTGCAGTTTCTGGCTATGTTCACAAATGTCCGCCTTGTGACTTGCTGCAAAGTTACAATGTACAGTCTGAATGATCAGTGGGAGAGAGGAGGCTGATGAAAATATTCCTTCTGCCTACAGAAAACAGACAGCACGATCTCAGCCTAGACAAAGTCACTCGACTGGGACTTAAAGTGGAAGTTCACCCTCCAAAAAATTTCTAGCAGGGCATGTAGCCCACCCACCCGACCGGCAGTATGCCGGTGTTTTTTTTTTTTTCTGTAGATACCTTTTTACTGTGTTTCTTCTGATCTGGCGGCTGTGATTGACGTCTCCTCAGCCCGGCGCATACAGCGCGTCACGAGATGCCGAAGGAACACGAACGTCGGTGCGGCCCTATACGGCACCTGCACACCGACGTTCGGGTTCCTTCGGCATCTCGTGACGCGCTGTATGCGCCAGGCTGAGGGGACGTCAATCACAGCCTGTGATTGTAAACGCCCAGTACCGCGGGATCGCCGGATCGGAAGAAAGGCAGTAAAAAGGTATCTACAGGGAAAAAAAAAAAAAAAACACCGGCATACTGCCGGTTGGGTGGGCTCCATGCCCTGCTAGAAATTTTAACTTTAAGGACTGCTTTTTAATTAAAAAACATGGAGCTGTAAAATGTAGGAAATGTATTTCTGCAGATTTGTAAAGTCACTGAAGGTCCACTTTAAATTTAGCCCAACAGAGAAGAACCTTCACAGGCCACCCATGCTGTTAAGACGATATTGTGCTACATTGCAAATTTTCAGGTGGTCAGTGCTGTAGCAGGAGATTATGAAGAGTCGAATTTAAAACTGAACACAGTATGCAGCTTTGTATACCGAGGTACAAGCTCCTGGTGATGGCATGAGACCAGCCTCTGATCCTGTAATGAGATGCTGATAGGCTGATTCTGTAGCTGTTGTGATCTTAATAAGATGGTGTCCAAAGGTCAGCAAAGTCTACCTTTCCCTGCTGTTGGGTCACTTAGGGAAAAGGGCCAATGAATATGAGAACCCTAATAGGATTAGAGAGGGAGGGATGGGGGACACCAGGGGGCTGAAATTGAAACCGCTAATGATGTCTTTTTGTCAGCCTCCTTCTATTCTAGAGCTGTAGGAAGATAGAAGAGAAATCCTGAAGACTGAGGATCTGTCCTGAGACCGATCAAAGCATCTTTGATGTATTTAAAGAAAGGAAGAAGCCAGCAAGGACTGTGTTTTTGTAATTCAGTCATGTAACAGACAAATGCTTCAGCAACTTGCAGAGTACCTTGAACCATAGCCGACAGTCCCCGCCAACAGGAGTACCCGCAGTCTAGCATTCCTACCTACCAAAGGCAAACTTAAAGGGTCTGTTTAACCTAAAGAAATATTTCAGTTATAGATGGAGTCTAAAGGCTTAAAGTGGAAGTGAACCATCCTATCGTTTTCAGCCAAAGGAAGCGGCCATCTTGGCTGCCATCTTTTAATCTTCAACTGCCATGAAGCTGCACATGTGATCATTTATGACACCAGCCATTGGTTGGTTTGGCAATTTGGTTGAGGGCATAACCACTGTGACAGGTAGAAAGGAAGGACTCCCACTATGCCACATCCAATAATTGTAAAAAAGGATTGAAATGAGTTATAAAAACTCTGATCAAAAAAAGAGCAGATTTTGGAGGCATACCATGAGACAGAAAATTAATACATATAATAAAATACATTGGAACAGGCAAAAACACCCCTACTAAATTACAAGGTCAACAAATACCCAATAAAAGGACATGGAAAAAGAAGAATCTGAAATATATAATATAATATCTGTAATGGACAAAAGGTATACTGTATAAAGGTATCAGTGGATAGTATCCATGGACTTTTCCATGCCTTCTTGTCAATGCGTTTTGCAACTTTATTTGATTCCTCAGGACATACTGGGTAGGTGCTGATGAGTCTTGAGACCAGATGAAAGGAGAGACCACACCGAACAAACCAAAAACAGACTTCTTCCCGCTAGAGATTGGTAAAGGGTTCAACTGACAGGAACACCCGTGCTACAATTTTTTCTTCTAACTTTGGGAATTGGGACTTACGCCGGTGGCTTTATTAATAGGCCCTCTTTATCATAAGGACCTCTTCTGGTACATATAAATAAGGCTCTATATACATATAATTTTGTTGACTGCAACCTCATCCGGGTGAACATATTAAGGCAAATTTCATATTACATCTTGATATCAACATGCGCAATGGGATATCTGATATATAACATTTTTTTCTTCTCATTCAATATTCCACTTTGATTGAACCAACGTATTCCTGGCTAATAGAATCATCAGTGTCCTTGGGTACATGGGAGGTAATACTTTCTCCTCCTAAACGTAAACGTCGCACAATCATTGGTTCTCCCTTAATAGCCAGTTCACACTGGGGCGACTCGTCAGGCGACTCAGCCGCCTGACAAGTCGCGTCCCATGCTATTCAATAGAACCGTTCTAATCCGACTTAGAAAAAGGTTCTTGTACGACTTTGGGGGTGACTTGCATTGACTTCTATACAGAAGTCATTTTGCAAGTCGCCTCTGAAGTCGTCTTCAGGACGCCTTGCCGAGTCGCCCCCGAAGTCGTCCTGCCCCAGTGTGAACGGCTCTTACCTTCACCAGTCTTTTTAGCGAGGAGTCAGTTTTTGGTTTGTTTTGTGTGGTCTCTCCCTTCATCTGGTCTCAAGGCTCATCAGCACCTGCCCAGTATGTCCCAAGGAACCTATTAAAGTTGTGAAACGTATATCTGGGCTGCGGCCTTTCAGAGATGCTTTGATGTAGTGGCGAGTGGGAATGGGGAATATGTTGTTTGTTCTTTGGTTATTTCTTCTGCGCTAGAGGAGTGATGTACAGTAATTTTATCTTCATAGTTTGTATTGTATATCATACTTGTATTTCTTGTGTGTTGTGTGAGCAATAAAACCTTTTCTGATTAAAAAAAAAAAGTTGTGAAACGTGTTGACAAGAAGGCATGGAAAACTCCATGGATACTATCCACTGATACCTTTATACAGTATACCTTTTGTCCATTACGGATATTTTATTATATATTTCAGATTCTTCTTTTTCCATGTCCTTTTATTGGGTATCTGTTGAACTTGTCAGTTAGTAAGGGTGTTTGTGTCTGTGCCAATGTATTTTATTATATATATTAAAGATATCATGTTTTATTAATTTTCTGTCTCATGTTATGCCTACAAAATCCGCAATTATTTTGATCAGAGTTTTTATAACTCGGTTTCAATCCTTTTACACTGTGACATGTACATTTTTGGCATGTGCCGGGAATGTACCTGTGTTTTTAAATTTTTAAATCGATGGGTTTACTTTCTCTCGCAATAAGAGTGACTCAATACTTCAACTTCAATACCCAAATTGTGCTCCAGGGATGTAGGTCTTAACAGCTAGGCTTCTGTATACCTTGATAGCATAAGATCAATAGTAATGCTGGGGACCATATGCGATCCGTGATAGTCATTTATTGTTAAAATCTTCTGCACTATTGAACATCCATAGCCACAACAGGACACTAATGTGTTTCAGCTGAAGCCTTATGCCTTGTACACACGACCAGTTTTCCAGTTGGGAAAACTGCCATGACAGCTTTTGGCTGGGAAAACTGGCCGTGTGTATGCTCCATGGCAGTTTTCCCAACAGGAAAAAATGAGAGCATGTTCTCTTTTTTCCTCCCGCGATTCCTGGCAATCTTTTTCCCAGCAGTTTACCAATAGGAAAAACTGCGGTGGAGCATACACACGGCCGGGTTTCCCGGCCAAAGCTCTCATGTCAGTTTTCCTGCCAGGAAAACCGGCCGTGTGTAGGGGGAAAAAAGCTGCCAAGCAGGTTCTCGGCTTTCCCCTCGGTTTTCTCGGTGGACATTTTACTGCCGGGAAAACTGATGGTGTGTACAAGGCATTAATCATAGGCTGATTGGCTGAATCATCTGGTGGCTTTTTGTGGCTTTTAAGGACTCCAATTCAACTTCTAACCTTTGACTTAAAGTGGAACTAAAAGCATTTTTCTTATCTCCTCTCCCCTGGTCTGCTTCCATTGCCTATGCCGACATCTTCTCCCCAGATGCTGGACTTCAGCATCTCCATTGGTTGGTGTTGGTTGACGTAACTTCTGCTCATGTGCAGGAGTCAGGCCGCGTACACACAATCAAATTTATCTGCTGAAACTTTTTTTTTTTTTTTCTTTCCTTCTCTCATTATTCGAGAGAGGCCTATGGGTAGTGGGTCACGAGAGTTTCTCGTGTCCCCTTACAATGAGCACTAAGTTGGGAGGCAGGGAGGACACAGGAAAATTTATTTTCGATAATGGGGTAAACATTTTTATTTTTTATTTTTTCCCTTCTCCTCCCCGGGGGGTGGGGAGAGGAGGGGGCAGGAGGTCTGGAGGAGGTAGATCTGTCCTCTATGGTTGTGATATATGTAATTTTTATTTATTTATTTTTTTCTCTCTTGAATGTATGTATATGAAATGTTGAATGTATTTAAATGGAGAAATTTATATTGTAAATGTCTTGAAAAAATGTGGTTTTGATTTTATAAATGTGATGTTGATTCTATAAATGTTTCTTAAAAAACCCAATAAAAATAAATTAAAACATGAAACTGGTCCGACGGACCGTTTCAGCAGACATATCCGATTGTGTGTACGGGCTAGCGGACAGGTTTGTCCAGCGGACAGGTTTGTCCAGCGGACAATGGGCTCTCTCATGCTTTCGTAAACGCCGTAACTCGTGAAGCACCTACGCAATACGGGGGCGGGGGCCTTATCCGCCAGGGGGAACTTTTTCTGAAAGGGCGTTAATCATCTGGGTGACCACCCAGAGGACATTCATCCTCAGCATAGAAACGCCTATGTCAGGATCAGCGGCTAAGGTGACCAGACACGTAGCTACAAAAGGGAACTAAGACCAAACAAAGGATATATATATTAAGTGATATTTATTTACAGTGAGAATACACCAACAAACACACAGCAACCAATGAAAACATAAACCACTCCAGCAAACAAGAATAACTAATAAACCTAATAGCTAACTATATACAATATCTACAACAAGGGAAAAGGCAACAGGGATGCAAGGAAAAGGACACGGCTGGGGACAAGAGCATAGAACAAGGCAAGAAGGATCAGGACAAGGACAGGTGGGCAGGCACAAGCTGGTAGCAGACAGGAAGGGACCAGAATCTTGACGCACTGGGGGAAGGGAGGAGCAGCCTTAAATATCCAGGCAGCTGGAGTCAGGTGCGGCCGATCAGAACCTGACAGCTTCTGGGAGACACCTGCTGGTGGACACTGGAACTGCAGCAAACAACGCAGAGCAGGATAGTGCCACCAGCAGGTGAACTTATTCCTAACAGCCTACTCCCGCGGGGAGAAGTACCCAGAAGCCAGATTGAAAATATAGGTTTAACGGTATGTACAGCGTAAAAAATAAAATAAAAAATGCAGACTGTACATGTTAGAAGTATAAAGAAGTTGGTCTGATATAGATGTTATTTGGGTGAACCTCTGCTTTAAGTACAACTACCGTTAGTGAGTGTTACAAGCAGGGCTGCTGATAGGGGGGGGGGGACCAACAGTCCTCCTGTAGGGGGCCCAGGCACACAGTGGGGCCCGAACAGCAGGGGGAATTGGTGCAGTCGGGCAGAGGGGCAATTACAGAATGCCCTGTGGGGCTCTCTGCAGCAGCTGAAAGTCAGTTTCTCCAGATCCTGATGACTTTCAGCTGCTGCAGAGAATGACACAGACATAGGGCATCGTTCCTGTAATTGCTTACCTGACAACGATCTCACTCCCTGTTCTGCCTGATCTCTTCCCCGCTCCTGTGTGCCCCCTGTCACTGTGACCCTCCCCTGCAACGCTAAAAAATATAATAATAAAAAATGGAAAAAAATATTTAAAAATTCACACAGGTTATCTGTTATGTTTGAGTCCGCTAATAATGATTTTAGTGTATTTTTATATGGTCTTGATATATTTAGGGGAGGAGACCTGCCAGGAAGGCTGTACGGGGCCCTGTGATTTCTAACAGCAGCCCTGTTTATTGCCATAGCAGACAGAGGTCCTACCTATACAGAAATGGTATCTGGCTGGAGGCCTTCCCCTGTATAGCTGTCTTCCTATAGAAGTCTTGGAGTCTGCCAATTGTATTTTGCAGAATATGTCTGTAGGCTCCAGAGAATGATATAATTCAACAGCACCTGGATACTACTACTAGTAGTGCTACTACTTTCTGATTCATCTCTACTAGCCACGGAGTGCCTATGACTGTTTTTATGACATTAATAAGGGAAATAGAAAAGGTCTCCATAGAATTTTGTGGAACATGTTGAAATGACAAAAATTATTAAAATACTTATATATAAGTGATTCAGGGTGATTCTCAGATCATTGTGCTTTTGCTCTATTCAGCTGAACATCAAGAGCCATGTGTTTTGAGTCTTCTCTATCTCTCTCCACAGGTGATTAAACATCACATCGCCTGACCCAGTAACAGGAGAAACCATACAATTATAGGTGAAAAGTTTAACAAGTCTTCATTTTTACTAACGATCTTTTAAGCACTTTGGAAATGGCTCATTAGCACAGGTAGAAAAGAGCAGCTTGTCTCCGTTGAGCTCAAAGTGATGAGGTTTATTCACTATCTGTAGAAAAGACGTACAAGAGCCAGTGCATTAATGACACAGGATCAAAGGTATGAATCTAACCAATTAAAAGATTTTTTCCTCCAACCTCTGTATTTAGATCACACTGGAACTTTTTTATGCAATATGCATCAATGGACTTTATAGCTGGTTAAATATGAAGCAGGTAACGTTAGCATGTTTTTTTCATCGTCAACTGATCTCTGCATGCATGATGGCACTAAACTCTGCTAAGTACTGTTGACATCTAAAATTACCAAATAACATACCCAACTTTTTGAGATGGGAACAAGGGACACCAACTAGCAAAATAATGTAGGCATAAGACACGCGCCATGCCACGGACCCCTCCACGGAGAATTATTCCCAAAAAAAAAGATAATTAAAACCCACAAGTTTTTTTTTTCACTACTATTCCATTATTTTTGCTTTTGAAATTTACAGACGCAGCAATTTATAAAATGAATGAAAGGTTTAGCATTGGGAGACACTTTTTGAAAGATAAATCGTGCTTTTTTTATACAACTATACAGATCAGACCAAAATGAGGGACAAATGAAGAGGAAAGAGGGACATTGCTCGAAATCAGGGACAGTCCCTCAAAATCAGGGACCGTTGGGAGCTATGCATACCCCTATTGTCATTTCAGAAACGCAAGGATGCTTTATGGGTTGCAAAGCCACCAATAGTAGACCTATAGTTATGCTTCCTCCCCTGCATGTTATACCTCAGCATGTAGGTAGGGTCTACTGCGCCCGCGCACAAGGGGGGAACACTTCACCTAAAGGCGTGCTCACCAATGCCCAAAACCAGGCTGAGGCTGTGGTCATGTGAAGAATCTAACATTTAACACGATTCATGACTCAGAGATAAGCCACTTGTGTGCAGTAAATGTGTGAAATTCCTCCTTAAAGGGGTGTTACAGTAATTTTTAATGTTTATTAAAAGTCAGCAGCTACAAAAAGTGTAGCTGCTGGCTTTTAATAAACATACACTCACCTGCTCCACTTTCCAGCGACGGGCCGGTCGGGCCTCCGCTCCCCCCCCCCCTCTCCGGCTGGCATCTTCATTCTAAGTGTAGGCACCCAGCCGTGACAGCTTTCGGCTTCACGGCCAGGCACCCACTGCGCATGTGCGAGTGGCGCTGCGCCATCCGATTGGACAGGCGATCACCTGGGACCTGTCACGTGTCCCAGGCGAACGCCTACAGGGAGGGGCTGCCAAAAGGTGATATGACTATTCGCCTTAGCAGCCCCTCGGCTTCAGACGGAAGTGGGACAGGAAATCCCACTCCTCCTGAAGCCCCCACTCCCCCCCAAAAAAATTACATGCCAAATGTGGCATGTAAGGGGGGCGAGGAGTGGATTAAGCAGAAGTTCCACTTTTGGGTTGAACTCCGCTTTAAGATGTTTCATTCCGATAACTACACACTTATTGTAGTTTGCATTTGGAGGCCCATGCATGCTCTTTAACTGTTTTCTTCCTGTACCACATGATCCCTTGAATCTCCATAACGCTGGACTGTTCCCAGTAATTGGAGGAGATGGATAGCAAGGCAGAGAGTCAGGACACAGACCCCATCATTACCGGAGGACCTGTTGTCTAACCAGGTAGCACACCAATGACTGGTTGCTGTAGCTGTAGTACTTCCCTTGCGGTTATCCATTTTTTGGTGGTGTTACATATACCCCAGGCCCTTAGTGCTTTTACAAACCCAGGTTCTTAGGAACATGCCAGAACTCAACCTAACTACCCCTAATGGTGACTGTCCCAGGTTACCTGCACAGGTAAAGTAGTTTTGGTGATGGTCCATACTTGGGAAGACTCAAACAGAGAAGTCCATGTCCATGGGGTGTCCTGACGAATCAGCGTCCTATGTTGGACCACAGGTCCCAGCAAGCCCTCTCACATGTCCCATCCTCTCTTATTTCCCGAAACCCTGGGAATACAAACCTCATCCCTTTTATAATGCACAATAGACAAGCTGGACCAAAGAAAAAGCCTGCAAACACACTCAGGGAAGGCAGCAAGAAACATTAACCTCTTCCTCCTGACCTGGGCAACCGAAGCTAACTAAACATACAGTAGGCCTACAAGCGGGCCTGAATCAGAAACAAATCAGTTCTCATAAACTAATAGGATCTTTTACTTATTTATCATGAGGCAGTGGTATGGGTGGTCTGTCATAAACACAGCCTTGCTCCCATTAATTGCCAACGATCTTAAAGCTATATCCCAGGTATGTGTGGAGAGGCATGGCAGTGACCTCATGCATGATTATCATGAAAAATACAGGGCATTCTACCGAATGGCACCCATACCAAGCGGAGCGACCCCTTGAGATCACTATGTAGTAGATAAGTTGCTTGGCAAAGGAGATGATTGCTGTAGTGGCAGCAGCTACTACAGTGATTCTCCTTTTCCACAGGAATCGGCCAAGTGTGGAATATGCACACTTGCACTGGTCCATGCTGGACGTGGACCAATCTAATTATGCAAAAAAACATACCTGGAATTTAGTACAACTGAAGGATCCTATATTTAAACAAGTACCAACACTAAACAAGAACCAAACGTTATTATATGATGCACAAAGCTCACAAAGTAAACAAAAAATACATTTTCCTAACCTGCCGCTAAAGGCAAATCCTCCTACATGCAGTGCAGCATTGTTGCCAGCCCTTCACAAGAAGCTGTACTACAGGGACTTCACTGACAGGCTTAACAAGTTAAACAAGTCTTTGGCTGCTATAGACAAGCCCGGAGCAAAAAATAATTATAGCGCAGGGCTTACATGACAGGGGAAACAGGACACAGAGTGGCAAAATGAGAGAGCTCACCTGATTGGGGCAGCTGGAGGAGGAGGGGACACAGGCAGTAAAAAGGAGATGACCCCTCCCCAGCGCCCAGTGGCAAGGTAAGGGAGACTCCACTGCTGCCACGCACATTTGATCAAAGTGTTTTCCTTCCACTTTCATGTAAGTGTTTCCAACCATTATTAAAAGCTCATTCCCTACAGTATTACACTATGTAATTTTTCTGTTCTACCCTTTTCCATCATACCGGGTTTACGGTTTGACCGTCCATGGGCCATTATCTTCAAGCACTACACTTCTTTTCCTTCCGATTAGTGGATTTGCTGTTTTCTGCCCTGTGAAGATCTGGTCCTGCATTGACAAATCCATTGCGTATATTCAGCTTTGTTGACCCTTTGGGCGTAGGCTCTTCAGGGTTCAACACTTCTGGTAAGCCTCTGTATAATTGGTGGCGGTTTTCTTCACAAGTGTGCATAACGTTCAAGTGTGGAAATATCGTTGATCTAGGAATTATTCACCAAGTCGTATACATCAATCAAGCTTTTCTACATATACACTTATACAATTTTTTTCTTGATATTTATGGAATAGTCTTTGTTAACACATCATTCACTTGGTGATTTTTATTTTTGGTTTACATTTTATTTCTTTATCAGATTTATAGTGTTTAAATCATCATTATTCAGTGCTACAATTTACATGTTCTGTAATGTGGTGTCCAGCATGTCGGAGGTGGATAGACTGTTGGCCCAGCTGTAGCCGGTGGCGGCATCACAGGGTGCGGAGGGGCTGCAGGAGCAGCTGTCTACTGTGCTTGGCGATTGGGCCGCCGGAGCAATTACAAGGGGGCAGGAGTCCGCACGAGCTCGGAGGTCTCGGAGGTCTTGGCCTCCGGAGCGCTTCGCCTCGGACTCCTCTATGGGCCCCTTCAGGACTACCTGCAAAGCGTTCGGCGGTGCCCACGGTAGGTGGTCCTGGAAGGAATCCCCCTCATAGACAGAGCTCGGCGGACGGGCCCTCCGGGAGTACTGGATTCCCCCTGGGCCCACCCCACGGCAGGAGCAGGACCATGCAGGCACCACTCCTGGCGATGAATCAGCGAGGGTGGGCCCTCCACAGCAGCAGCCGACGGCTCTCCTCTGCCCAGTCGGCATCTGAGGTTGGACGTGTGGAAGGATGCAGGAAGGCAGAGAGGGAAGTGCTCCAAAGGCCAAGGGAAAGTGACCAGTAAATCGGTGGACGGATCTGGCATGAGGAGGCGGGGCCTGCAGCCACGCAGGTCCACAGCATCCAGAGACACACCCCCTTGAGGGCTGTTGGTGAGAGAGGAAGAGGTGGTGGTCGAGCGATTGTAGAGCGAGCTTAAAGGAACACTAAAGATAAAAAAAAATATTAAATAACAATGTTAATGTTATACTTACCTCCACTGTGCAGCTAGTTTTTCACAGAGTGGCCCCGATCCTGGTCTTCTGGGTTCCCTCGGCGGCTGTCTCTGCAACAATGGCTGCGCTGCTTTCTTCTTTTTTTTTTATTCTGTATTTTATTGTTTTCTTAATACATTTTATACAAACAAACATACTTCAATTGCATACGTATCACATATATAACATATCAGAAATCGATTCTACAATAAACGGAATTTACAGAGCATTTCAGTTCCAAACATTTTTCCTTTTCCAGATATACTGACGGTATAGATAACCTTCATCGTCCTTTCTGTTTATCAAGCCGGCCCAACAAAAAACAAAACAAAAACAAACAAACCAAAAACAAATCAAATCAAAACACAACCAAAAAAAATAAAAATATATGAAAAAAAAAAGAGAAATCTCTTCTATTCCGCCTCCGTCAGTGCACAGCCATATTCTCATATACGCTGACTATGTTGACCATTTTTTATTAAACTTCTCTTCTCTGCCTTGAATAGTAGCACTACCTCTTTCCATAGTATATATTTCAGCTATTATTTTTAGGCACTGCGAGACGGAGGGAGATGATTCCTGCTTCCAGAGAGCTGATACACATGACTTGGCTGCATTCAGAAGGTGAACGGTCATCGAATTACTATATTTACGCCTAGAAAGCTCTGAAAGATGGAGCAAGTATCTAGCTGGTTCAGAACCCAGGTCCTGACCTGTCAGCTGTCTTATCATATCTCGGACCTTGGCTCAGAATGCCTGCAGTTTTTGACACGATCAGAAAATATGGAGCATATTGCCCTCTGCCACATCACAACGCCAGCACATATTCGTCCTTTCCGGATACATTTTATGCAACAATGATGGGACTCTATACCAACGTGTGAGAATTTTATAACACAGCTCTTGGTACTTAGTAGCCGTTGAGGAGTGATGAGTAAAGTGTAAAATATATCTCTGCTGCTCTTCAGACAGTATAATGTCTAAATCTCTTTCCCAATCAACCAATGAATGAGCCGAGAAGCCGGCCGAGAAGCCTGCGCGTTCACGTTGCGGGACTTTCGAGGGGTCAGGTAAGTAAACGGGGGCTCGGGGGGGGCGCTAATCCACAGAGTTTTTTTCACCTTAATGCATAGAATGGTGAAAAAACATTTACCTTTACAACCCCTTTAAACTGGAGGTCCGGGGAATAATTTGGAAAGGTGAGTATGTGGAGATATTCTTGCTCCTAACGTTGGAAAAATTAAATCTGGATAGGGTCAAGCCAGAGGAACACAAGAAGGAGGATGAGGAGAAGAGACGGTACAGGCTCATCCCGCAGACTTTCCCTAATTGGCTACAGGCTTTCGCCATTATGGCTAATGTGATTGGTGAGAAGAACCCAGGACATTGTTTGGCGCTCTTCTGTTATCTGAACTCCGTCGTGGAGGCTTACAGAGTATACAGGGGGAACTGTATGGTTGAGGTACGACGAACAGTTCCGATAGCGGAGGGCGATCCGCCTGTCCTTGAGGTGGGACCACAAAGACATTAGTTTGGGGATGTGACTTATGACATCAGCGAAGACCCCAAATCAGTTTTTTCAGGTGGGGGGCGGTGGCTCATCCACCCCCGAACAATCAGCGTGCAAAGAAGAAGGGGGTCTGTTGGCAGTATAATGAGGGTTCCTGCAAGTTTGGGGATTCTTGCCGATACAAGCACGAATGCTCTGGCTGTGGAGGTGCCCATCCCTTGTCCCAATGCTTCAAACAGGGGAAGGATTGTGCGTCAGTGAAGGTGGAAAGGGTTCAGCCTTTCCTCAATAGAGGCACGGTTTTTAGGCTCGGGTTTCTCCGAGGGATTTCGTCTACCTTCTACCCTGGCCAAAGCGCCCCCAGTGTCCTGGAACTTGCGCTCGGCCTCACAACATTCGGAAGTGGTTTTTGAGAAACTGTGGAAGGAAGTTGCATTAGGCCACATGGGTGGCCCTTTCTGTTCTTTAACTTTAAGGGATTTGGTTATCTCGCCCTGAGGGGTCGTGCCATAGAAGGAGCCTAATAAATTTAGGCTAATCCACCACCTTTCCTTACCAGGGTGATGTTACTGCTCTGTTAGAAGAGCAGTCCGTTAGAAGCGAATGCGCTGCATTAAAATATTTTAAAAATATTTGCAGCGTGATAAATGTGCGATCTCCATTACGTACGCTAGTTTTACCAGACCGAGCACTTCCGTCTCATACTTTTTCAGAGAATGCATGGAATTTTGTGCGTCTAAATTGTCTACACAAGCTCGGAATTTACAATAACAGATTTTGTTGGCGGATATTCCGACAGCAAATGTCCAATGGAGCCTACACACGGTTGGAATTTCCGAAAAACAAGCTCCCATCGAACATTTGTTGTTGGAAATTCCGAGCGTGTGTACGCAGCATTAGTGTTGAGTTGTCTGCAGTTAAATGTTTTATCTATGCTGTGTACCTCCCGGGAGTTAAGAACGTCATAACTGGTGCTTTGTCTCGCCTTCAGTGGGACAGGTTCCAGGAGTTGGCATCAGTGGTGAAGCGACGCAGGGTTCCTTAGCCCGACTGGTTGTGGAAGATTGTCTTGGGGTCATCTCCAGATGGATCAGACGGTCCATAAGTGATGCGATGTGGGCTGCATATAGCAAGGTCTGGTGAGAATAGTTGTCTTTATTGCAACAGGAGGTGGAGCAGGAGGACCAGGAAGTGCGGTTGGTGGTTCTGTATTTTGTATGACGGAATCTGGTGGGGGTTTCGTTGTTGGAGAAATAAATGGCAGGATTGGCACTTTTATTCAAATTGCAGGTTTGCCAGGACTTCAATAAATATTTTTTGGTACGGCAAGCACAGAAGGGGTAACTGCGCTCTCAGAAGCGTAGGCACTCCAGGCGCCCTGTTTCGTTTGAGATTTTGGGGAAGGTTTTAGCTCAGTTGGTTTTTCTGTGTTCATCGGCCTATGAAAGTTTCCTTCTTTAAAACAGCATTATCCCTGGCGTTCTTTGGTGCTTTTTGGATTGACTAACTAGTTTGCCCTTCCAAAAGGGGACATGTGGCTTACAGAGGTCATCTGTGGGGAGGATAGGTTATCCCTGGTTTTGCGCAAGTCCAAAACGGATTAGGTGGGCAGGGACAGGAACGTTCAGGTATTTTCAGAGCAGATGTTAGGCCTGATGGGAGACAACTGGGCATTTCTTGGCAGGAAGCCTGTGTCCGGTGGTTGGGTGTACCAGGCATGCTCTGGAGCAGGACGGTCCCAGAAGTGAATCGCTTCACATGTCTAGATAGGCCGCTGGACGTTTTGGTGTTACACATCGGCGGTAATGATTTGGGCTTAAGGTCCATGTTGGACATTATGCGGGATATCAAATTTGTTTTCCTGTGGCTCCGCATGGCCTTTCCGGAGATGCTGATTGTATGGTCCGGCATCCTTGCTCGGAAGACTTGGCGATTGGCTAGATCCCAATAAGGTGCGAAAAAGGTAAACTGTCATGAATCAGATGTGATCAGAACTGTGTGGACAGCAACAGAGGGAACCCAGACGTGTTTTAAGTGAAAATATGGTTTATTAAGGATAGTGAAATAATATATTAAAATAACAACCTCCAAAAACACTCCAACCAACAGAAACCACAAATAATAACAGTAAAATACCAATATGTACAAGTAATAGGGACAAACCGGAATCACAACAGGGCCAGGCCAGAATCGTCAACGGGAGGTCAGCAGCTGGAGGAAGGGAGCACAAACGGGACAAGGAGGGGATGGATGGATCACAGGGGGAACAGGTATAGGTACAGAGTAAAGAGTACAGGATCACAGGATTCCAGGATTCCAGGTACAGGTTTCAGGTTCAGGGCGCAAGAAAGATATCAAGGCAAGTGTCAGGGATCCAGGCCTGTCTTCCGATCCTCGCACATGCGCAATAGAGCGGCGCTCCGGCGTGTACCCGTGCGGGAAAGGCGCGCACATGCGCGCATGCGCGGTCTGGCGACGCAGCGTGCACATGGGCGCGCGCACGGGCGCGCACCTTCCGGGAACCAATCAGAGGCCTGACCAGGCTATTTAAACCAGCCCCTGTCTTATGGCAGGTTGCTGGTTTGTCTTCAGCTTGTGCTTGGACTCTCTGCCGATTACCTGAACCTTTGACCCGGATTTCCATACGACTCTCCTCTCGCCAGGAAGTTGTCCTTCCGTACGACTCTCCTCTCGCCCTGAAGTTGACCTTGGCTCTTGTTCCTGGATACGCTGTCTTCTATAATCCCTGACTTCTGGCTTGACTCTGGACTTGTTGACCTCTCCAACCCCTGAACCTCGGCTAGCTCTCTGGACCTGTTCTCAGTCTGATCCACTTGCACCTGCCCGGTACCCCTCCAGTTACCTGCTCCACAGTTCTTCAGTACAGCTTCTGCTACCTGCCTTGCACCTGTCTTGTGGCTTCTCCGCTGCCTGCTCTGCTCACCACCATCAGGAGGAGCTTCAGTTCCAGTCTGCACCAGGATCCCGGCTACCAACCCGGACCTCACTGGCGCTGGTGCCTCCCGGGGCTCACCTCCCCTGTCCCAACTCCAGGGGACGGTCGGCGCCGGGTCGCAACGGTGGGCCACCCTCGGCATCTCGGCTTCGGTGAGTACACAGCCTGATAGTACAAACCAGCCAGATGTCCGAAGCCGACAGGGTGCGCTCTCCCTTCGAGACCCTGTGCCAGCAGGTCTCCGCTCTCACCGAGGCTGTCCAAAAGCTTCAGGAAGGATACGTGCAAATTGATGGTCGCATCCAACAATTAGGCAACCTGCCTGGGGCCGTACCTCCATCCGTGGCTCCATCACCTGGGGTCGCTACGTCTCAAGCCTCTCCCGCTCCGACTGTGGTTATGACTCAACCCGAACCCCGGGTCCCCATCCCGGAGCGATTTGCGGGCGACCGAAGAAGATATCGGGCCTTCAAGAACGCCTGCTCCTTGTATTTGGCTCTTCAACCTAGGACTTTTTGTTCTGAACCCGTAAAAGTAGGGTTTGTGATCTCCCTTTTGGCCGAAGAGCCGCAAGCCTGGGCGCACAGTTTGATGGAGCAAAGGAGCCCCATCCTGGACTCAATTGATTCCCTCTTTGAGCACATGGCTAAATTATACGACGACCCACAGCGCACAGCCACGGCTGAAGCCGTTCTCCATAACCTGGCTCAAGGAAGAAGACCCGTGGAGGACTACACGGCCGAGTTCCGTAAATGGTCGGCCGACACGGGCTGGAATGAAGCCGCCCTGAAGTACCAGTTCCGCCTGGGGCTCGCTGAAAGCCTCAAGGATGAGCTGGCAAGGACTGAAACCCCGGCCACGCTGGAAGATCTGATCCAAGCCGCTACCCAGTTAGACCGGCGCCTACGAGAACGGCGCTCTGAGCGCTTTCAAAATGCACGTCCCACCTGGACACCCCCAAGGCCCTCTCCAGCTCTTCCTCCTCCAGCGGCTTCTCCAGTCTCCACGTTTCCTGACCCTGAGCCGATGCAGCTTGGACTTGTCCGGGCGCCTCTCACCTCCGAGGAAAGACAGCGTAGGTGCTAAGCCAATCTATGCCTGTACTGCGGAGCGGCTGGCCACTTCCTCCGCGGTTGCCCCATAAGACCTAGTAAGTCGAAGCCGCCACCTGCCTACAATTTCCATGTTGCTAACTTCCCTCAGACTCATGTTGTGCTTTTTATTTCTCTACAGCTACCAGCAGGGGCAACCCGGCTTCCAGCCATTGTTGATTCAGGGGCATGCAGCTGCTTCCTAGATTCCACCTTGGCTCAGAAACTTCATGTGCCACTTCGCATTAAAGATCATCAGTTACAGATCCACCTGGCCGACGGCTCGCTGCCCCGATCCGGACTTATTACTCACGAGACTCAACCCATCTGTGCCACCACGGACTCAGGCCACCGAGAGTTCCTATGTCTGGATCTTATTCCGTCTCCTCTATTCCCCATCATCTTGGACCTCCCGTGGTTACAGGCGCATCAACCCTGCATTGATTGGCTAAAGAAAGAAGTCAGTTTCACATCTTCATACTGCACCCAGAGTTGCTTTCCACCTTCAGTCACCGTCTGTTCCGCTATCACAACCCCACCAGAAAACCTTCTGCACGTCCCCTCCGTCTATCTTGAATTTAGGGATGTATTTGATAAACAGCAAGCCGACTCTCTCCCACCTCATCGGCCATACGATTGCCCTATTGACTTACTACCTGGATCCGAGGTCCCTTTCGGGCGTATATTCCCATTATCCGAGACCGAATTAAAGGCCCTCAAGGCCTACATTGATGAAAATTTAAAAAAAAACTTCATCCGCCGGTCTTCCTCTCCAGCCGGGGCAGGTATCTTCTTTGTGGAGAAGAAAGACGGCTCGTTGAGGCCTTGCATTGACTACCGTGAACTCAACAAAATTACCGTCAAAAACAGGTACCCGCTGCCTCTGATTCCAGAACTTTTTCAGCGCTTCCGGTCCGCTCAAGTTTTTTCCAAGCTAGATTTGAGGGGCGCCTATAACCTCATTCGGATCAGTTCCGGAGACGAATGGAAAACGGCCTTTAGGTCTCGCTTTGGACATTTCGAGTACTTGGTGATGCCCTTTGGGCTTTGCAATGCCCCAGCCACCTTCCAACATCTTGTCAATGACATCTTTCGTGAATATCTAGATGATTTTTTGGTGGTCTACTTGGATGATATTCTCATCTTTTCAGCCTCCCTTGAATTACACCGGTGCCATGTCAAAGTGGTTCTTGCCATACTAAGAAAGCATAAACTTTACCTGAAAGCAGAAAAATGTGAATTTGAGAAGGCCTCAGTACAATTTCTAGGATTTATTATCTCCACCAGTGGGGTCGCCATGGACCCGCAAAAAGTAGAGGCCATCCAAGCGTGGCCAGCTCCAGTCGACAAGAAGGCGGTGCAGCGGTTTGTTGGTTTTGCCAATTTCTATAGACGATTTATCGTTGGATTCTCCTCCATCGTGGCACCCATTACTAAACTTACCCGACAAGGCGGTCGCTTCCACTGGTCACCAGAAGCTCAGGAAGCCTTTGAAAAGCTTAAATCCACCTTTTCCTCTGCTCCGGTCCTACGACATCCGGATCCAACTCTACCCTTTACCCTGGAGGTAGACGCTTCTGAGACGGCCACCGGGGCCATCCTATCACAGAGATAAGGGGTGAAGGCTCTGCTACATCCTGTGGCCTACGCCTCTCGGAAGCTAACTGCCCCCGAGAGAAACTACGATGTAGGGGACAGAGAGCTGCTTGCCATTAAGGTGGCCCTAGAAGAATGGAGATACCTACTGGAGGGGGCGGCTCATCCCATCATGATCTTCACAGATCACAAGAATCTCGAATACTTACGTTCAGCAAAACGCTTAAGACCCAGGCAAGCTCGGTGGGCGCTTTTCTTTTCAAGGTTCAATTTCCATATTTCTTATCGACCCGGCTCAAAGAATGGAAAAGCGGATGCCCTTTCCAGGATGTTCCTCGAAACCCCTTGCACTGCAGAACCCAGTACCATCCTGTCACCTCGGAATTTTCTTTTACTTTCCCAAGTGGACTTGTTAAACTCTCTCAAAACGGCTTCCAGACAGTGTTCCGATCCGAAAATTGAGGCACTGGATAAACACGACGACTTACTATGGTCAAGGGGGAAAATTTTTGTACCAACGGAAGCCAGACGATTGATCTTGGGTACCTTCCATGACCACAAGTTAGCAGGACATTTTGGAGCACGGAAAACGGGTGAACTGATTTCTCGGTCTTTCTGGTGGCCCAGGTGGAGACAGGACTGTAAAATCTATGTTGCTTCATGCATTCGTTGCCAACGAAACAAGGGTCCCAATACTAAATCCTGGGGATTGCTCAAGCCCTTACCTATTCCGGAACGTCCATGGGCAGAAATTTCCATGGACTTCATTGTGGACTTACCTCCATCTGGAGGCTTTACTTCAATCCTGGTCGTGGTGGACCGACTCTCTAAAATGTCCCATTTTGTGCCCATGGTAGGTACTCCCTCTGCGGCAGAAACAGCCAGGACTTTTTTCAAGGAAGTTGTTAGGCTCCATGGGGTTCCCAGAAGTATTGTCTCTGACAGGGACAGCCAATTTACATCCAGATTCTGGAAAGAACTTTGTAAGGCCTTGGAAATCAAGAGCTGCCTCTCCTCGGCCTATCACCCCCAGAGCAACGGCCAAACAGAGAGAACGAACCAAACTTTGGAGCAATACCTGCGATGCTTTTGTTCCTCCTCTCAAGACGATTGGTCGTCCCTGCTACCATCCGCAGAGTTCTCCTACAACAACTCGGTACATTCCACCACCAATCAGACCCCCTTCTGGTCCAACTTTGGGTTTCACCCATCCTTCCTCCCGGATGATCTACCAGAAATACCTGTCCCAGCTGTTCAGGAACATCTAACAGCTGTCCAATCAAATTTTCTGAAGCTTCAGGGGATGATGCGACAGGCCCAAGAGGATTATAAAACATTTTATGATAGAGGAAGAAAAGAGTGCCCAGCCTTTAAAATCGGGGAGGAAGTCTGGCTTTCCGCCACTAACCTAAAATTACCTGTGCCTTCTCGGAAACTTGGCCCGAGGTTCATTGGTCCCTTCAAGATCAGACGGAAAATCAATGCCGTGGCCTTTGAACTTGCCCTACCGGACTCTTACAGGATCCACCCTGTTTTTCACTCCTCCCTCCTTAAACCCGTTGTGCCAGACCCTTTTGGCGGAAGAGGGGAACCCCCGCCTCCACCAGTGGAGATTGAGGGTGAACTTGAATTTGAAGTGGAGGCCATCGTGAGTTGTAGGAAGAGGGGTAGGCAACTCGAGTACCTGGTCAAATGGAAGGGGTACCCACCAGAGGACAATTCCTGGGAACCTTCTAAGAATCTACATGCCCCACGCCTAATCCGTGCCTTTCACCAGGAACATCCGGAGCTGATGGACAGTTTGGGCGTCCAGAGTCCGCCCCTTGGGGGGGGGCACTGTCAGGGATCCAGGCCTGTCTTCCGATCCTCGCACATGCGCAATAGAGCGGCGCTCCGGCGTGTACCCGTGCGGGAAAGGCGCGCACATGCGCGCATGCGCGGTCTGGCGACGCAGCGTGCACATGGGCGCGCGCACGGGCGCGCACCCTCCGGGAACCAATCAGAGGCCTGACCAGGCTATTTAAACCAGCCCCTGTCTTATGGCAGGTTGCTGGTTTGTCTTCAGCTTGTGCTTGGACTCTCTGCCGATTACCTGAACCTTTGACCCGGATTTCCATACGACTCTCCTCTCGCCAGGAAGTTGTCCTTCCGTACGACTCTCCTCTCGCCCTGAAGTTGACCTTGGCTCTTGTTCCTGGATACGCTGTCTTCTATAATCCCTGACTTCTGGCTTGACTCTGGACTTGTTGACCTCTCCAACCCCTGAACCTCGGCTAGCTCTCTGGACCTGTTCTCAGTCTGATCCACTTGCACCTGCCCGGTACCCCTCCAGTTACCTGCTCCACAGTTCTTCAGTACAGCTTCTGCTACCTGCCTTGCACCTGTCTTGTGGCTTCTCCGCTGCCTGCTCTGCTCACCACCATCAGGAGGAGCTTCAGTTCCAGTCTGCACCAGGATCCCGGCTACCAACCCGGACCTCACTGGCGCTGGTGCCTCCCGGGGCTCACCTCCCCTGTCCCAACTCCAGGGGACGGTCGGCGCCGGGTCGCAACGGTGGGCCACCCTCGGCATCTCGGCTTCGGTGAGTACACAGCCTGATAGCAAGCCAGATTGTCAGAGCCGGGTATTTCTACACATCCCTGCAATCAGGCTCAGGTGACACCTGATCGCAGGAGATGTCGGCCCCACACTGCCAGGAACCCCCCGCTGGTGGATGCCAGTACTGCAGCCCAAAGATCATATAATACCACCAGGGGAGAGCTCCCCTGGCAGTTCCAGACTGCCAGGAGACACCTAATGGTGGACCATAGTACTGCACAGCACAAATTAGGCAGAACCACCAGCGGGAGGAACCTTTCCTGACATAAACAGGGTCGTTAGCAGACTTGTGGTTAGGAATGGGGGGCTGGTTATCAGTCATTTAGAGCTGGAAGTAGATACTGGGCAATACCTTCGGGGTGACAGGGTACATCTCAATGCAGTGGGGATTGATATGTGGGCACTGGGGTTGCAGGATCGTATCTAGAGAGCATTGTGAGAGTGTGTGGAGGGAAACACAAGGGTAAGGTTTCCCCTTGGGTGCTGTGGGCGGGTATTGGTCTTTGCGAGTGAATGAAGAAACCTTGGATAAGGAAGAGTGGTATAGGTCCCGCTGGTGGTATTCCAGTTAAAGGGGTTCTAAAGGTTTGTGTTTTTTCACCTTAATGCATCCTATACATTAAGATGAAAAAACACCTGGCAATGACGGCCCCCCGTTTACTTACCTGAGCCCATTCACCTGCTGTGCGCGTCCTCTGGCGTCCTCTTCTCCACAAAGTCTGGCCGTTGATTGGTTGATTGGATAGATTGATAGCAGCTCAGCCATTGGCTCGTGCTGCTGTCAATCACATCCAATGATGTGGCCGGGGGTGGGAACGAGTCATGCACTCTGTGTCTATGGACGCTGCATCCATAGACACAGTCTGACGATGCATGACAAGGAGCGTGCCCGCAAGCTAACCCCCTCGGTAGAGAGCTTTCCAGAGGGGGGTTAGCTATTGCGGGAAGGAGCCGAGACAGCCGCCAAGGGACCCGAGAACAGCAGGATCGGGGCCACTCTGTGCAAAACAAACTGCACAGTGGAGGTAAGTATAACATGATTGTTATTTAAAAAAAAAAACATACAACCCCTTTAACCAATTAATACCCGGACCAATATGCAGGTTAAGGCCCTTGCCCCTTTTGTGATTCAGCTCTGCGTCGCTTTAACTGACAATTGCGCGGTCGTGCGACCTTGCTCTCAAACAAAATTGGCGTCCTTTTTTTCCCACAAATAGAGCTTTCTTTTGGTGGTATTTGATCACCTCTGTGGTTTTTATTTTTTGCGCTATAAACAAAAATAGAGCGACAATTTTGAAAAAAAAACAATATTTTTAACATTTTGCTATAATAAATATCCCCAAAAAAGATATTAACCACTTAAGACCCGGACACATATGCTGCTAAATGACCCAAGGTGTTTTTACAATTCGGCACTGCGTCGCTTTAACAGACAATTGCACGGTCGTGCGACGTGGCTCCCAAACAAATTTTGCGTCCTTTTTGTTCCCACAAATAGAGCTTTCTTTTGGTGGTATTTGATCGCCTCTGCAATTTTTATTTTTTGCGCTATAAACTAAAATAGAGCGACAATTTTTAAAAAAATCACTATTTTTTACTTTTTGTTATAAAAAAAATCATTTAGGCCAAAATTAATTCAGCCACATGTCTTTAGTAAAAAAAAAAAATCGCAATAAAAAAAAATAGCTACCTAGCGGGAACAGCGATACTAATACAGCGATCAGAAAAATGATCGCTTAGTGACGCTGGCAATAGGGAGTGAAAGGGTTAACTAGGGCAGTAATCAGGGGGTTAAAACTTTATTAGGGGGGTGGTACGGGGGCTATCCTGAACCTAACACTAACTAACTTTCACACTCCCTGTCACACTGACACTAAATGCAGTGATTAAATCACTGCATTCAGTGACACTGTGACAGGGGGGTGGGGTGATCACAAGGGGTTAATGTGCCTATGTGTGTGTGTGTCAGTGTTGTGTTGGTGCACATTTACTGTGGATGTCTTCTCTCATCAGCAGCGGTGGGAAACACCGCTGCGATGAGAGATGACATAATTTCCTCCTCCTGTGTAAAGGAGGAGGAAGTGACACGAAGGGGGAGCACTCCCATTGGCTGGGAGCGATCGCGGGGGGAGAAAAAAACAGACATCCGCCCGCTCGTCGGCGATTGCTCCCAGAGCCAGGGGGACCGCTGCACGCCGCGGAGGGGGTCCCGATCGGACCCCCGAACCGCACAAAGGCGAGGAAGTAAATTTACGCCCTTGTGCCTGTACAAGCCATGTTGTGGACGTACATAGGCGTGCGGCGGTCCTTAAGTGGTTAAAAAAAAACATATTTTTTCCCTCAGTTTAGGCTTATATGTATTCTTCTACCCATTTTTGGTAAAAAAAAATTGCAATAAGCATTTATCGATTGGTTTGTGCAAGATTTATAGTGTTTACAAAAAAGGGCATAGTTTTATGGCATTTTTAATAATATTTTTTTTTTTACTACTAATGGCGGCGATCAGAGATTTGTTTCATGACTGCGACATTATGGCGGACACATCGGACACTTTTGACACATTTTTGGGACCATTGTCATTTTCAAAGCGAAAAGTGCTATAAAAATGCACTGATTACTGTGAAAATGACAATTGCAGTGAAGGGGTTAACCACTAGGGGGCGCTGTAGGGGTTAAGTGTGACCTCATGTGTGTTTCTAACTGACGTCAGTGATCGTCGTTCCCTATATCAGGAAACAGACGATCACTGACATTGCCACAGAGAAGATTGGGGAAGGTTTGTTTACACTCACCTCTCCCTGTTCTTCAGCTCCTGTGTCCCGTGATCGGGGTCACGGAGCTTCGGACTGGTTGCGACCCACGGCTGGGCTCTTAAAGGGGACGTATATTTACATCCTTGTGCCCAGCCGCACCAATCTGCCAACGTATATCGACGTGCATCGGTCCTTATGTGGTTAAGGTGGTTTCGCTGAAATTTGGTTAGCGCGTGCACTGCGGTCAGTGGGTTGTCTCTGAGCTAGTATGTCAGCTGGAGGCCTATTAGGATAGAAAAGGTAATGCAGTGCATTATTAATAAATCATATTTTAGTTTGGGGCTCCTGCAAATGCAACGCAAGTATTGACTGATGGGTTTTTGGTTTAACAGATGTTTTATACAGCTATGTTAATTTAAGTTGAGCTTGTTAATAAACAGGCTCCTCCGGCCAATATTTACTCCAACTTGGTGTGGTCTCCATGAATGGGGTTAATGTTAAGAGTGCTTGGAGTACGGGTTGGTCGGGCAGGTATGAGGAAGTATGGATCATCAGTTATACAATAGTCATGCATCCATTAGCTTGTTTTAACTCTTTCATTAACATGGCCTTTACTATTTGTCATTGGTTAGCTGTTCAAGAGTACATCCATGATGCATACTACATGACATTGGCAGGCAAAGGACTAAATAATAACTCCAGAGCTTTTTTTCTGTCTGTGACTGATTGGTGACACCAATTCAACCAGCAGAGGAATCTGCTGGTTGTCACTGGACAATAAGGCATGCACTGCAAGAAAAAATATTGTTAAAAGTTCTAAAGCCGCGTACACACGACTATTTTTAATGTCCTAGAAAAAACGTTTTTTTTTACGTGAATCTTGTCAAGCCTGCCTTGCATACACACGATTGTGAAAAAAAAAAATGCTGGGGCAAAGCGCAGTGGCGTACAACACGTACGACGGCACTATAAAGGGGAAGTTCCATTCAGACTCTGCCACCCTTTGGGCTGCTTTTGCTGATTTTGTGTTAGTAAAAGTTTGGTGAGAGACGATTCGCACTTTTCAGTCTTCATGCTTTTCAGTCTGTTACAGCGTGACGAATGTGCTATCTCCATTACAAAAGCTAGTTTTACCAGAACGAGTGCTCCCGTCTCATAGCTTACTGCTGAGCATGCATGTTTTTTTCACGTCGTTAAAGCCTACACACAAAGCGAAAAAATTAGAGCATGTTCTAAATTTTTAATAGCCATCTTACACGTCGAGAAAAATGCCCTGGAGTCTACACACGTTTTTAACCACTTCGGGTCCGCGCTATTGACAGAATACGTCAACAGCTCGGACCTGAGGCGCCGGGGTCACGTCTTTGGACGTGATTTACTTGTCCCGACGCATCACCGAGGATTCGATGCGTGTACCCGGCGGCCGGGATGTCCGTCAGGTACATGCGATCGTCGGTGACAGAGCAGGGACGTGGAGCTCTGTGTGTAAACACAGAGCTCCACGTCCTGTCAGGGAGAGGTGACAGATGCTGTTTCTCTTGTACATAGGGAGACAGCATTGATCACCTCCCCCAGTCACCCCCCTCCCCCCACACAGTTAGAACACACCCAGGCAATACATTAACCCCTTCCTCACCCCCTAGTGTTAACCCCTTCAATGCCAGTCACATTTATACAGTAATTAGTGCATATTTATAGCACTGGTCGCTGTATAAATGTGAATGGCGCCAAAAATGTGTCAAAAGTGTCCGATGTGTCCGCCGCAATATCGCAGTCCCAATAAAAATCGCAGATCGCCGCCATTACTAGTAAAAAAAAAATATTAAAAAAAAATCATAATTCTGTCCCCTATTTTGTAGGTGCTATAACTTTTGCGCAAAGCAGTCACTTATTGTGATTTTTTTTTTTTTTTTACAAAAATACGTAGAAGAATACGTATCGGCCTTAACTAAGAAAAAAAAAAATATTAAAAAAAAAAAAAAATTGGGATATTTATTATAGCAACAAGTAAAAAATATATATATTTTTAAATTGTCGCCCTTTTTTTGTTTATAACGCAAAAAATAAAAACCGCACGGGCGATCAAATACCACCAAAAGAAAGCTCTATGTGGGGAAAAAAAGGACGCCAATTTTGTTTGGGTGCCACGTCGCACGACCGCGCAATTGTCAGTTAAAGCGACGCAGTGCCGGAAGCTGAAATTTCGCCTGGGCACGAAGGGGGTTTATGTGCCCAGTAAGCAAGTGGTTAATGACCATTTTAAAAAATTGAATTTTTCACGTCATGAAAACGGTCGTGTGTACGCAGCATTACTCTTCTCCACTCCACCAAAATATGCTTTTGTCTGAGTCCCTGGACAGATTTCCTATCACTTCTTGCGTTGACGAGAAGTAAGGCCCCGTACACACGACCAAGCTTCTCGGCAGAATCCAGCGAGAAGCTCGCTGGGATCCATATTCTGCCGAGAAGCTCGATCGTGTGTACGTTTTCGCCGAGCAAACTGACGAGCAAGGCGTCGAGCCAAAATAGAGAGCAGGTTCTCTATTTCCTCGACGGGCCATCGGGACTAATGGCTCGACGCCTTTTTCGACAGCCTGGTCGACGAACTCGACGGCCGGCCGAGAACCTTGTCGGGCGGAACGATGAGTTTACCCCGACGAGGTTCTCGTACGTGTGTACGCGGCCTCCTTAGGAATCTTCTCACATGGAAATTAAACAGCTCTAAAAGTTTGGCAGAGACTACAACCCTTCCCCATTGCATCAAAAACAAAAAAAAACATTTTGGTCGGCGTTTGACTCTGCTGGGCAGTGCAGACAACAAATTGTGATGAGGATTTGGTTTAGAAGATCAGAAATGTTGTATTTTAGAAAGCCCTCCCTCCCAAGGGTAATAATTTGATTTTAAATAATTTTATTTATTAAATTGCTGAATCATCTGCAAGAAGCATGTGTCTGATTAGCATTATACTGTATTGTCCTTTTAGATATTATTAAAGTCTTGTTTTGTTTTTTAAATAACAAACATGTCATACTTACCCCTTTTTATGGCTACTATATTTTTACATTCCTTAAATACCTCATGCCTTGACCACTATGGGCCAGATTCAGGTAGATCAGAGCATCTTTGCTCCAGAGTAACGCTTCTCATTTACGTTACTCTGACGACCCTTTCAGCGCAAGTACTGTTATTCACATAGCAGTTGCGCGTAAACTTGCGCCAGAGTAACGATAATGCGCTGGCGTAACCCGACGCAAGGGGAAGTGGGTGTGATCATATGTAAATGATGGGCGGAGCCCAGCGCAGAGGCTTACGTTCAGCGCATCAACCACGGAGCATGCGCAGTGAGTGAGGCTCCACTCGCCCCCTTTGTGCGCATGCTCACAACTTCCGTCGGCACCACTTCACGGGAAACGTCAGCGCAATGCCTTCCATTGGGCGTTTAAATGCGCCCGTAGAAGCGCCATTCCGGCACTAAAGTATATCCTGCTCCCCCTCCCCGCAGTGATGTTACTTTTGTTCTGAGATGGCTGCTCCCGTTCCCCGCAAACACACAGGAGAAAGCTGAACTCTAAAGGCCAGGAGCTGTCAGCCGTCATCTCGGCTATGGAGACCTATGATGTCTTCCTCCATGGCTGTAAAATTTGACAGACAAGCATGGACAGAGGTGTTGTCCTGCAAGTGGGGGTGCTCAGCTAGCTCCTATCGTCGGTAACACTGCTGTAGCTGCTCTCCTGCTGACCTCTGACCGTCTGGAGTAAAGATAAAGCAGCCTTTTGTAGAAATAACTTTGCGCCGGACGGACGAGATACGCGCGGCGCATGTAGCCGGCGTATGGTGCTAATCCGTTCGTGAATTGGGAAAAATCCCTCATTTGCATATTTGCAGGGGAAATCAATAGGCGCGACTGATGCGCCCAGCGAAATTAGGCGCCGACGATACTCTGGCGTCGGAACGTTCCGCCGGTCGCAAATGACCCGTTATTGGGCGCATCTAGTTTGGTGGGTACGGGCACATAGAAACGACGGCGCATCTTCACAGTTACGCGGCGCATATCGAAATACTCCAGCGCAAGTGTTGCTGAATCTGGCCCTATGTATTTAACTCATTCATTTATATGATATCTTTAGTGGATTGACTTTAAAGAGGAGGTCCGGTGAACAAAAAAAACGTCAGCAGCTACTAACACTGTCGCTGCTGACTTTTACTAAGGAGGCTTACCTGAAAAATTAAGACGGACCGCGAAACAGGAAGTAGCAGATTAGGATGATCTGCCTAGCAACAGGCACTCAGGTATGTATAAAAAAAAAAAAAAAATGTTATTTAAAAAATATTAGGGTTGTCCCGATACCACTTTTTTAGGACAGAGTACAAGTACCGATACTTTTTTCCATGTACTCGCCGATACCGAATACCGATACTTTTTTCCATGTACTCGCCGATACCGATACTTTTTTTTTTTAAATGTCATGTGACAGTTTTCAAACCACAATACAGACTAAGGATATTTTCTTTAGAATTATGAAGAACTCTAACTCAAGACATTATAAAAGAATAAAAATGAGTAAAAATGAATAAAAATGTTTTATTTGCTTGTCACGCAGTAGTAAAAATCTCAAAGAATTTTCACAGAACATGTTGATAAATACAAAAAAAGTATTCTATTTAGGTATCGGGAGCATTTGCGCGAGTACAAGTACTCCCGCAAATACTCGGTATCTGTCCCGATACCGATACAAGTATCGGTATCTGGACAACCCTAAAAAATATATATATTTTCAGCATTTAAAAGAAAAAAGTTTTTCTTGGTGGAGCTCCGCTTTAACACCATTTTTATGAGTCATGTTTTTGGTTATTTGAGGTAAATATCTCATGAGGTGATAGTGAATTAACATTTCATTTTCAGCATCTCATTAGATAATTGTAAAAAATGTATCACGTGATTCAATTATCTCATGAGATATTCTTTAGTGAATTGAGTCCACAGTGCCTAACGTATGAAAAGTGACAAAGGGGGAAAGTTTCTTATTGCCAAGGGCAACCAAACAGCTTCCATATAGTCCTGATTTCAAAGAGAACCGAGAATGCTAAATGGTTACTGGGAAAATAAAATGTTCTATAAATAGTGCTTCAAGTAAGCATTGTCATCCTAGGACAGAAATTGTGTTACTGGCAAAATCACCAGGAAAAAATATATTTTAATTAAGCCTGTGAAAAGGAAACTAATTCATTTTAAATACACTTTTCAGACATCGCACACATAAAGATATTGTACTACACAGTCACAGAGAAGACTGCCTATGTTTCTACACCCACCATTCTTAGGCGGCGTACAGACGATCGGACATATCCGATGAAAACGGTCCGCGGACCATTTCCATCGGATATGTCCGATCGGGAGTTTGATCCGATGGCGTGTACACACCATCGGATCAAATTCCCCGCCGCCGGACGGCGCGGTGACGTTGACGCCGCCGCGTCACCGCCACGTCACCGCACCAGGAAGTAAAACACTTCCGCGCATGCGCCGAATCCATTCGGCAGCGGCGCGGCGGCGGTGGGGGCCGACATGTCTGCTGGTAAGTGTACTAACCAGCAGACATGTCGGGCGGACAGATTCCACCGGATCGATTTCAAAGCTTGCTTTGAAATCTGTCGGGTGGAGAAATCTGTCCACTAGCCCATACACACGAGCGGAGATGTCTGCTGAAACGGTCCATCGGACCGTTTTCAGCGGACATATCCCCTCGTGTGTACGCCGCCTTAGGCCTCGTGCTCACGAGCGGATATGTCCGCTGAAAACGGTCCGATGGACCGTTTCAGCAGACATCTCCGATCGTGTGTATGGGCTAGCGGACAGATTTGTCCACCCGACAGATTTCAAAGCATGCTTTGAAATCTATCGGGTGGGAATGTGTCCGCCCGACATGTCTGCTGGTTAGTACACTTACCAGCAGACATGTCGTCCCGCACCGCCGCCGCCGAATGGATTCGGCGCATGCGCGGAAGTGTTTTACTTCCTGGTGCGGTGACCTGGCGGCGTCAACGTCACCGCCACGTCACCGACACGTCAGCGCGTCGTCTGCTGGCGGGGATTTTGGTTTGCTCGTGTGTACACGCGAGCAAACCAAAATCCCAGCAGACAGATTTGTTCAAATCTGTCGGACGGACAGATTTGAACAAATCTGTCCGCTCGTGTGTATGGGGCCTTACAGAAACATCTGCCTGGGTATGGTCAACCAACTGGAGAAGGGTTGGAACGTCTCAGCTTTTATTACTGTCTCAGTCCCTATTGGGGAGCTTTACCCTCGATCCTTGTCCGGGTGATCCTCACTAAAACAGGAATTGAGGAGAAATGTACTCAATCAAAACACCAAAAAAAAAACATGAAATCCAAAACCATGAAAATAAAGCTTTGGCTGGGGTTTAGTCCTAACATAGAAAACATCCAGCCCCGAGGCTGAAGGTACTTTGGATAAACAAATCACTGGGTGGATTTGTTGAGGCAGTTGGAACAAATCACTTGTAACTCTCCCTCCTAATCTCACCATCAAACTTTTACTTTCAGCCCCCCTCCCTATCCTCCTCAGCTCCCCTCTCTCACACTTCTTCGTCCTCATAGAACTCTTAAAGAATGGGAGTTGGTGGGAGGTAAGACACTGAGGCCTGAGTTTCATTGTTCATAGTCAATTAAACCCCCATGAAAATTAATGACCTTACTGACTACCGCAGGACATCAATCACAGCGTTGGAACTTCTGAATTTGGGATGAAGGTCCCATGCTGGGGTGGTCATCATTCTCTGTGCTCTTGCACCGGCTGCATCTCTTTTACATAAAGACGTGAAGGCGGGAAAGAGGGGTTCTGTGCTTCTGAGACTTTATAATGAGATCAGCAGAGTATAGAGGAATTGGACCATGTGGCTCTCCAGATGTTGTGTGAGGATGCATCTTTTGCAGCCTTCGTTTTTTGCCAGCCAGCTCTTTTCCCATAATAGGGTGTATCACTAGAATATCACTAGTAGAAGAAAGGTCCTTAAGCCCAGGTTTACATTGATGCGATTTGGGATGCGATTTGACATGTCAGATCGCATGCCAAATCGGCAGCTATTGCCGGCAATGGCACCGTCTGAAATGTTGCAGCCCTGCACCGATTCCCAAAAGTAATTTTTGTACTACTTTTGGTGATTTCGGGTGCAATTTCAATAGACATCTGTGCCGGAACCCAGCACAGATGTCTCTGAAATCGCTCCCAAAGTCAGACTGACATGCGGGTATGAAATTGTGCGAATTCAGCTGAACTTGTAGACAGCTAATTAGACCTAATTTAAAATACTGTGTACAATTCTAGAGACTTTACTTGCAAAAATAATTTTATAAGATAGAACAAGTCCGGAGATGGGCAACAAAAATGATAACAGCCAGGTTTTAGGGCTAAAACCGATCAGGAGATACTGCAAGAATCTAATATATACAGTCCAGAAGAAAGAAGGGAAAAGGGGGACATGATTGAATTTTTTAAGTACATTAAGGGTATGAATAAGGTTCAGGAGCACAGTATTTTCCATATGAACCTATGATCAAGAACACGAAGACATGATCTCAAATTAGCAGGAGAAAAGTTCAAAGCTAATGTAACACTACCCTAAAGGAGCTGCTGGATATTTTCGGGTGGCATGTTACCTCTATTTCCTCGCCGTCCAGGGTGATGGATGAGAGTAGAGAAAGTTCAATGTCCACACTTTACACTTCCTTTTTAAAGGTTTATTTGCTGAACTTGGTAAAAGAATAAAAGAAGTTGGTTGAAGGGGTGGAAGGGTAACAGGTAAATAGGTTCAGGTGTATTAATTAGATCCGGAAATACTCCTGCTTCCAGCTACACAGCTTTCGTCGCCACTCTAGCCAGAGTGGGCATTGCGCACCCGGATAGGTTTCTCTCACTAGCCTAGCAGCCGGAATGGCGCACGGAATATGGTACACTCTCTGCCACAGACCTAACCACAAATGAGGCACTTTTTGGTCCAAAATCCTTGTAGCACAGGATTCAGCACCCGGATCTCTCCAGATTAACTTCTTGCAGAACTTAGAACTGACAGGCGATCACCATCAAGCCTTTCAGTAAACGGTGAATCCTTCGATGAAGTTTAAGGCCTCTCTTGAGACACCAGCCTCGTGCTTGGTCCTCTCTAAGATAGGTCCTTCATCTGCTTACTGGGCCTACTTAACAGATCACAACCTCGGATCCGAAGCCAGGATTACAGGAACACGCAGCCCCGGCCAGGAGGGCCACACATGGGGTGGTAGGAAGGACAGATCCAGGAACGATGACCCTGTCCAATGACGTCTGTCCCTTAAGTACCCCTACCCAGCATGCACAGCAGAATGACCAACCCCCACTGATTGGCTGCCGAGGGGGAACACCCAAACCATCTTGACCTAGCTGCTGCCACCCTTGGCCTGGAGTAGCAATGACACCCCAGACAAACAATAGTGGTCACTCACAGCACAGCCATGGCTGGAACAGAGGCCAAATTTGCTCAAAATTACACATGTCTGAGTCAACTAACTCTGATGCCCTGTACACACGATCACTTTTTGTGATGAAAAAAAATGTCATTTTTTTTCATGAAAAAAAACGACATTTTTCAAACTTCATTTTCAAAAATGATGTTGCGTACACACCATCATTTTTTGAAAATGATGAACAAAGTGATGGCACTCTAAAGGGGAAGTTCTATTTGCCTTGAGGCTGCTTTTAGCTGGTTAGTTGTTAGTAAAAGACGATTCCTGCTTTTTTGTCTGTTACAGCGTGAATGTGCTTACTCCATTATGAATGGTAGTTTTACCTCCCGTCTCCTAACTTGCTTCTGGGCATGTGCGAGTTTAAAACGTCATTTTTTACGTAGTTTTGCCCACACACGATCATTTTTTATGACACAAAAAATGACATTTTGAAAAATGACATAAAAAATTCGAGCATGTTCGAATTTTTTTTTGGTCATTTTTCAGAAGACATAAAATGACATTTTGGCCACACACCATCATTTTAAATGACATTTTAAAAAATGTCATTTTTTTTCATCACAAAAAGTGATCGTGTGTACGCAGCATGAGACTTTCCCCTAAATTTAAAGCAGTGCCAGCCCAACAGGAGCAGGCCGCTACACTAATATTATGCCTTGTACACACGACCAGTTTTCCCTTCGGGTAAACTGTCATGACAGCTTTTGGCTGGGAAAACTGGACGTGTGTATGCTCCATGGCAGTTTTCCCAACAGGAAAAACACTGGGAATCCCATCGGGAAAAATTAGAAAAATGGAAAAATGAGAACAGGTCTTTTTCCCGGCAGTTTTTCTATGGGAAACACTGCGATGGAGCATACACACTGCCGGGTTTCCCGGCCAAAGCTTCAGTGGCAGTTTTCCTGCCATGAAAACCAGCCGTTTGTAAGGGAAAAAAGCTTCCGAGCAGGTTCTCGGCTTTCCCCTCGGGTTTCCCGGTGGTAAAAAGTCAGATGGGAAACCCATACATGTGTACAAGGCATCGGAAAGTATTATTTTACCGCAAGAGTAGTTGATGCTTAGAATAGATTTCCAGCAAAAATAGTCAGACCAGATTAAGTGGATTTGAATATGCTTGGGACAAACATATATCTATATGTAGAAAATGTTGTGGGGTCGGACATGGCAAGGTTTGAAGCAGGATGGAAAATATTTCTTTAACAAAAACATTTTTAACAGTGTATATGGTTTTCATTCAGAAAAATGCAATCACTCCAAAACTGAATGTTAAAAACAAACAAGTACTTTACATTTGTCAAGTCATCAAATTTAGTGGTGAGAATTTTTTGCATGTTCAGACGAACTCTTGTTTGAAAATCTACTAGTGTAAGATCTAGTCTAGAGACACAGGCAGCGGCGGGAGCCATAGTCTCCTGCTGCTGTCAGTCAAATCTGTGAGGAGGGAGCAGGGGGCATGACTGAGCTGCACTGTGTGTGTCTAAGGATGCACACAGCCTGCCCCTTTAGCAGATGGCTTGCTATGGGGGCACCTACAGAAGGAGAGGACAGCACTGACAGGGGAATCGCTAAAAAAGAGGTAAGGGACCGCTCTGTGCTCCCTGCAGGTTTAAGTCTTAGGCTGCGTACACACGGTCGAACATGTCTGCTGAAACTGGTCCGCAGACCAGTTTCAGCGGACATGTTCGATCGTGTGTATGGCCTATCGGACCGTTTTCCAGCGGACCAAAGTTTCAAAACATGCTTGAAAACATGTCCGCTGGAAACCTGTCCGTCGGACAGGTTCGATGGTTAGTACACAAAATCATCGGACCATAAACCTGCGAATGCTCAGAATCAAGTCGACGCATGCTTGGAAGCATTGAACTTTGTTTTTTCATCACGCCGTTGTGTTCTACGTCACCGCGTTCTGGTCTGGGGGGATTTTGGTCCGATGGTGTGTACGCACATCAGACCAACAGACCACTTCAGCGTGGTCCGATGAAAACCGTCCGTCGGACAAGTCTGATCGTGTGTACGTGGCCTAAATGTACTTGTATGCACTGCAGACTTACCTGGACACAGAGCCCTCCAGTGCTGCGCTGTCACGGCTCCCCGGCGCTTCCATCCGGACTCGGGCTGTATCAATGTTTTTCATGGTATTTATGTTATATGGTAGAATCTATAAGCATGGGCGTCCGCTGAAACTTTTTCAGGGGGGGGCGCTTCGGCAGCGGCGATACACAGTCGCATTTTACCCTTTCTTTCGACCGCTAGCGACCCACCCATGTTAAAATGTAAAAAACACCCCACTGTGCCCCCTGCATCTTTTAATATCTCTTTGTCACTACCGTGTACCCCCTCTGCACCTCTGGACCCCTTTACATTACACAGCACCCTGCACCCCTTTACATTACACAGCACCCTGCATCACTGGACCCCTTTACATTACTCAGCACCCTACACCTCTGGCCCTCTTTACAATACACAGCACCGCACCTCTGGGCCCCTTTACATTACAGAGCACTCTGCATCTCTGGGCCCCTTTACATTACAGAGCACTCTGCATCTCTGGGCCCCTTTACATTACAGAGCACCCTGCATCTCTGGGACCCTTTACATTACAGAGCACCCTGCATCTCTGGGCCCCTTTACATTACAGAGCACCCTTCATCTCTGGGCCCCTTTACATTACAGAGCACCTTGCATCTCTGGGCCCCTTTACATTACAGAGCACCCTGCATCTCTGGGCCCCTTTACATTACAGAGCACCCTGCACATTTGGCCCCCTATACATTACACAGCACCCTGCCCCTCTGGACTGAAACACTACACTATATTGTATATTTATTTCAGGTCTAAAAGAGTAACCTTTTGGAATGAGGGACAAATGGATTTGATTCCAGAAGAGTGACAGGCACTCTAAATAAGGGACAACTAGAAACTATGCTGTAGGCTACAACTCTGTAGTCTACGGACACATTGGCTAAAGCTGGGTACACACTAGGGTTGCACAAATACCTGTTTTGTACCAACAATACTTGTTCTCGAGTACTCGCTGATACCAGTTGCCAATACCTTTGTGGTGCGATTTGAGCTCATACAAAATGAATGGGCTTAAATCGCACTGTAAAGAATCACATGTGATTTGAACAGGAATGTGGTGCGATTCCTGTCTGAATCACATGCTCTTACACCGCTACTGTGTGAACCTGGGCTTGTCATAATGACTTCAGCCTCGGTTCACACAGGAGTGGTGCAGGAAACCACATGTGATTCAGACAGGAAATCGCACTACATTCCTGTTTACAGTGCGATTTAAGCCTACTCATTTTGTATGAGCTCAAATTGCACCGCAAAGGTATTGGCAACTGGTATCGGCGAGTACTTGAGCAAGCAAGTATTGTTGGTACAAAACAGGTATTTGTGCAACCCTAGTGTGTACCCAGCTTTAGACAATGTGTCAGGGTGTTTAATGGACTCAAAGACAAAGTTCCTGGGCAAACAAATATGCATAGGTGAGAATAAAGATAACAGGGAAAACATTTGTCACTGTTAGTACTCATGCACAAGAACACTATAATGTAGGTATAGCATACACTATACAATCTGATTGTACAATCCCCTTTAGATTTACAAAAATGTAATATATGGACAACCTAAACAATTCATTTAAATAGTATCCAATCAGATGGGCCTTTGTACTACATAGTTGGTGGTAGAGCCAAAAGATATTGTACAATCGGATTGTATAATGTATGGTAAGCTGGAGGCTGGCCATAGATGGATCGTTATTATTTTTGTCTGAAAAATTTAATGGATCCCCCCAATCCACACAACTAAGGTGAATGAGGAAATCCCTTCCGCTGAGACATCAATGTCGGAGCTGCAAATCTAAGGGAACATTGCTGCAGGTTGGAGAGAAGTTGATCATTAAATTTATGTCTCTTTAGCAAGAATGACTACAGAAGGATTGAAACTTGTCCGATCCTTGCTAGAGCCGTTACATTTACATCCATCTTTTGCCAGGTTTAGTCACTCCTGTTTTCTAATGCCGCGTACACACGATCATTTTTTGTGATGAAAAAAAAACGACGTTTTCTGTGAAGTAAAAAACTACGTTTTTGAAACGTCACTTTCAAAGACGATATTGCATACACACCATCGTTTTTTTCACAAAAAGCGAGGTTACGTTCACCACTCTTTTCCATTGAAGCTCGCTTCATAACTAGCTTATGGGCATGCGCGGGTTGAAAAACGTCGTTTTGAAAGACGTTTTTGCTACACACGGTGACTTTTTGTGAAACAAAAAACGACGTTTTGAAAAACGACACAAAAAATTCAAGCATGTTGGAATTTTTTTTGGTCGTTTTTTTGAAGACAAAAAACGACGTTTTGCCCACACACGATCAATTTAAATGACGTTTTAAAAAACGTCGTTTTTTTTTCATCGCAAAAAACGACCGTGTGTACGCGGCATTATGCCTGGAGAGCTCACTAAGCCTTCGTGCGCATGAGTTCTTTAGGGCCCATTCACATGTGTGTCCTCTCTTATCAGCACAGGGATGTACGGGCATTGTGTGCCATCTCTGTGCCAGCGTCCCATTCACTTCTATTGGGACCCGCACCTGCATGTCATATTAGGATACAGAGGCTGTGTCCATGCAGTCTCACGTCCTAGTAGATATAAATGGGGTGCTGACATGGGGATGCGCACAACACCTATGTACCCCCCTGCTGATAAATGACAGCCCTGCATGGGAGATGCATGTTTGCACCCCTTGTGAAAGGGCCCTTACTAAAAATAGAATCTGAAATAACAGTTGTCTTGTCTTTACAATTAGCAGTGATATGAAGCCTGAAAGTGTGTTACTGTTACCTGTTGGCTGAGTAGAGTCAGGTTCAGCAGCACAGACAGGAGAGAAGATCACTTAGTTTTGCTGTGCAGGTAGAGAGAGGAGGGGGTCCCAGAGAAGGGCACAGGAGAGGAGGGAGGGTGGGGTCACTATACAGAGCGGGAATAGATTGCCTAAAGCAGGGAGAGATAACAGAAGGCTTGAGGGGGGGGGGGGGGGGGGGGCCGAGGAGGAGATCTCCCACAGACATCGGGACACTGAAAGTGAAAGCAGGAGTGATAGAGATGACTGGAGAGGGGGGAGAGAAGCTGATCTCCAGAAGAGAGAAAGTTGTGTACATGCAGTCTTAATCAGGAAAGCTGACACCTTCCCAAATCCCAACCTCATGTGCCCCACCCCCTAATTGGTTTGTGTGATAGGAGGAACACTAGACTAGAAGACTATCCGTGACATACAATACAAGCGCCGGAGGACAGAGGGAGGAGAGCACTGCAGTGCACAGCTTAAAGCAGCCCAGTCCAGCCCTGCTCCTGGCGATTCCAGGGGGGGGGCGAGCACCCTCCCTTGCCCTATGGAGCGGACGCCCATGTCTATAAGTATCCTTTTGTAGTAAAAGCTTAGAAGGAAGATGCTATAAGTAGACTAAATCTTCCTAAAAAATAGATTTTGCCAGATTGTTTTTTCTTTTGTTAAAATATGGTGGACAAAAAAAAGAAAAGGGTGCCAGGAGCAGTTTTAAAAAGGAATCTATACTATTGGAATTATTATTCCCCATAGTGGTAAATTATGCGATACAAAGTGTTTAGTAGAATCAAACAGCGTAAGGAGGGGTAATGCAGGAGGGTAAAAGTCTAACGGTCTCCTAGAAACAAAGTTACTAGTTCACAAAAAAAAAAAAGTGCGATTTTCCGACACAGCTGGACATCCATCATCAGCTCCCTCCAGATGCTGCACAGTCCTGCCTGTCACTATACCAAACAGCATGTCACTGCAACGGCAATTACTGACATTTACATTATAATTAAGGGAGGCACTTAAGTGATCGCCTCTGATAAAGGCACCTGTGGCACCAGGAATCCCTTTCAGTGACACCATTCAGCTGGAAAAGCAGCATCTATCTGCGCTATTTTAAGGTGTCTTACGAAAGGGAGCTTTTCTCTCTGGAACAAAACACAGTTTAATTAAGAGTTCCAGGCGCCAAACTGCGTGCAAAACAACACACAGGAAAAAGAAATATATATAAAAATGTACTTTGATAAATGCTAAAGTAAATACTTTTCGATGGAGAACTAAATGAATGTTGCTTTTACTTTTTGAATTCATGCACTCATTGCCAAGTAATCAGCAGTGCAAACTCAGCAGTTTAGCCTCCTGTATCAGAAACTCTGCCTGTATGGATAAAGGATTAGTAGAAGTCGCATTGAATCTGGAAATGTGACAATAACCCACATCGGTGCAGCTAAAGGACTTTGGGGGTTATTTACTAAAGGCAAATCCACTTTGCACTACATGCGCACTGAAAGTCGCTGTAGATCCGAGTGGGACATGCAAGGAAAATAAAAAACAACATTTTAGCCTGCACATGATCGGATTATAAAATCAGCAGAGCTTCCCCTCGTTTCAGATCTACCCCTCAGATTTACAGTGACTGCATTTCCAAGTGCACTTTCAGTGCAATTTCAAGTGCACTTGTAGTTTGCATTTGTAGTGCAAAGTGGATTTCCCTTTTGTAAATAACACCCATTGGGTCGGATTTACTAAAGGCATATAGACTGTGCGCTTTGCAAGTGCAGTTGCACCTATTTTCCCCAGGGCTTAGTGAATGTGATGAAGCTTTGTAATGAATAACCAATCAGGTGCAGTGAAAATATAATTAAAAAAACTGCATTTTTACTTGTGCGTGATTAGATGATGAAATCCAACAGAGCTTTACTTTGGGAGGTAAGTGGACTTGTGCTAGTAGGTGGGGGGGGGGGTCAGATATGTACCCAAGGGGGCTCTTTGGGAGGGGAGAGAGTTTGTGCTAGAAAGTGGGGGGCAGATATGTGCTGGGAGGGGTGCTTTGGGAGGAAAGAGGACCTGTGCTAGAAGGTGGGGGGATTTTAAATCCAACCCCTCCCCCAAGCACAAGTTCTCTCCCTCCCAAAGCTCCCCCCCCAAACCATATCCGCTTACCCCTGCCCCACCTCCAAGTCACAGTTGTTACTTACCCCCTCCACCCCACTTCCTGGTCATTGTTTCCCCCTCCCTTTGTAAGACTCCATCCATATTAAACTTCTTGCAGACTTTAGATCATCGGCTCAGATAGTGCGTTGTCACCTTTCCCTGGTTCCTCCTCCTCCTCCTGTCTATATACATGAGAATGTCAGAGCTGAGGAGGAGGGGGTTTCAGTCTGATCTGCAGTATATTGTATAGGCAGATGGCCATAGAGGGGCACATAGCAGCTTGTGGAACCCCAGAACAAGAGATGCAGGGCAGATATCCAAGGCACCTATGTTAGCTTGCCCTTTTCAGGCCAGTTACTGGAGCTTAGATCCAGAAACTTTTTGGGTACTGGCACTAGGCTTCTGTATTCAGCCCAGATTTGCTAGGGCGCCAGGATTTTAATCAAACCTCAGGAAGGTCCTGGTGAATCCAGGATGGTTGGGAGGTATACCCTCCTACATACAGTGGGAACATAGAAAGCAAATGTAGGAAGTTGGATCACAGCACGAAAAAAAAAAAGAAGACATTTTTGCGATCTGGAAGAGACTGAGAGCAATAAAAGGTTATTTTTCTAAGTTAAAGCGGTATTAAACCCAAAACCCAAAATGTAATATATTGCAGTATACCAATCTGTAGATGTGGTGGCTGGTAACACACTTCCTCTGTTGTAATGCCTTCACTCTGAATGAATGACACTTTTTTATTTCTACTTGGCAATGAAAGCCATGCACAAAAAAATGCTACACCAGGCAGGACTGGGTCAAGGGATAGGCAGAAGAGGTGACCACCTTGGGTACTTTCGCAGTAGAGAGTGGCCAAGAAGGGCAGAACCTGCAACGTACGCTACTGAAGTAGCTCACAGCTAATGGGGGGAGTACTGTGACCTTTTCCCCTTGGGATCTAAAGGACCTTGCCCCAACAATGCCACCGGGGTCCCAGCACCAAAAACAAATGTGTCAGAAACCATTCCCTTATGTGGCTCAATTGTCTGTGTGCAAAGTTTACAAAACAATTAATAAAGAAGAGTGATCTCACAAACTGTGTTGACTCTTTTGTCTTAGGAGGAACAGGTTGAAGATGCATATAAATTCCAGTTCTTTCTCCTCACTGTGAGGGGTGTCAGTAACCAAATCCTATCTCCTATTTAAATGAGAGAAAGATTGGCCAAGAGGTCAGAGGGCGGAGCTGCAGGAAATTAGAGGGAAAAATAATAAGAGTTTCCCGACGGTTTTCTATTGTCCCGGTGAATGGCAATAAGAAGCTTGCGTTAGTCTTGCATGGTAAAGGAAAACCTGATCTGCATCAGAAAAGGCTCAGAGCCTTCTATTCTTCACCGAGATTTTAATAAATTGGAGGAGAGTTTTTCTGCAGTGTTAGGAAGTAGAGAAAGTGAGGAGAGGCTCTTTGAAGACTTCAGAGGACTTTAAAGGGGTTTTCCACCTTTGGTCCTCTCAGAAACCCCTTAGACGTTGCTGTATGAATTCTGGGGAAAACGCCAATTCTACCTCTGTTGATCAGCCGTTTAGAACCAACAACTAAGTAATGCCAAAACTGCCACTGCTTGGAGCTGCACGGTTTACTGGCATGGTGAAGCTTGGCCTTGGAGGCCAAGTAAAGGTCTGATGATCTCTTTTAACTGAACTAAAAACCTTGCGAGCAACCTTAGATGAAATGAAAGAAATTAAAAGCTACAATGTCAGCCGCAAGCACTTCTCACATTCCCATACAATGTGTAAAGCATTAACAAACTCCAATCAATGTGCCGCGCTTCTATTACCTCTATCCCAAAGTAAACAATCAAATCAAATATAAATTACAGCTGATATATAATATCAATCACATTTTTCTCTTTGATTGATATTACTGATCTCTTTTAACCACCTGACCTCCAGAAGATTTGGGATATTTTTGCGATTTGGCACTGCGTTACTTTAACTGACAGTTGCTCGGTCATGCAATGCTGTACCCAGATAATTAAAAAAAAAAAACAATACAACCAATATTTTTTGATTTCTGCTATAAACACATCCAATTACAAATTTGAAAAATCGAATTTCTTCATCAATATAGGCCAATATGTATTCTGTAACATATTTTTGGTAAAAAAAAATCCCAATAAGCGTATATTAATTGGTTTGTGCAAAAAGTTATAGCATCTACAAACTATGGGATATTTTTTTTAAATTTTTGTTTTTTACTAGTAATGGCAGCAATCAGTGACTTATTGCGAAGGACAAATCGGACACTACCTCACACTTTTGACACGTTTTGGGGACCATTGACACTAATACAGTGACCATTTCTAAAAAAATATGCACTGTCACTGTACCAATGACACGGGTTAGGAAGGGGTTAACATCAGGGTTGATCAAAGGGTTAACTGTGTGCCTAGCTGGTGTTTTCTCACTGTGGTGGAGGTGCTTGTACTAGGGGAAGGCATGGATCGGTGCCCCTGATTTGCAGAGACACAGGATCCATGTCTTCTGTGCTGACAGAACGCATATCTGCTTTGTTTACATAGGCAGATTCTCCCTCTGTACTGAAGTATGAACCAGCTCCCGCTGTGTATTATCATTATGAAAGCGGGCCAGCTGTGGCGCACATGTGCGCCTCAGACCCAGGAGTGTCGGACTATGCACTAGGTACATGATCCGGCACAGCTGTGCAACTTTGCTGCCATATATCTAAGTTATACAGTTGGCAAGTGGCTAAAGGATTTCAGTTTACCTTTCCCCCAAAAAATGCCTATGCAGGTAAGGAGTGCATGTAGATAGAAAAACAAACTGTGCAACTTTGACCAAAGTTAAAGTAGAATTATGGGCAAAACTTTTTTTCTTAATTTTAGATAGAGTAAGGGACGGTTATTATTACTATTATACAGGATTTATATAGAGGCAACAGGTTACGCAGCGCTTTATAATATAAAAGGGAGACAGTACAGTTACAATACAATACAATAAAATACAAAAGGGTTAAGAGGGCCCTGCTGATAGGAGCTTACAATCTAATAGGTTGGGGCAAGTGGTACAGAAGATTGTAACTGTAGGGAATGAGCTGATGGAAGTGATTAAAGATAAGTTAGAGGTGTGATAGGCTTCCTTGAAGATATGAGTTTTAGGGATCGCCTAAAAGTAGCCAGAGTAGGAGATAGCCAGACAGATTGAGATAGAGAGTTTCAGAGGATGGGAGAGGCTCTGGAGAAGTCCTGGAGACGTGCATGGAAGGAGGAGACAAGGGAGCTTGAGAGTAGGTGGTCCTGAGAGGAGTGGATAGGATGGGTTGAGTGATATTTGGAGACAAAATTGGTGATGTAGCTCGAGGCAGAGTTGTTAAAGTTTTTTGTCATTTGTGTCCAATTTGGGAGATTTCCTTTCACTTGCTGTCCCATAGCCAAAACAGGAAGTAAAAGGAAATCCCTCTTAAGTAAATTAATATTTGGTTGTTACCAACGTCACCAGAACTAGTGCCCCCATTAGAAGATTACGATAAACTGTTCTGGGGACAACACAAAATTGGAGATTTTCTTTCAGTTTCACTTTTGCTAATAACAGTATGGGAATCAATGAAATAAAATAAATCATACTCACCTAGATGGATCCGAACTGCAGATGTCCCCTACCGGCTCTATCCGGAGAACTGCTGATTGCTCAGTTCTCCCCTCCACTCTGCGCAGAGTACTCACTTGAGCACTGGGCTGTAGGGGGTATGAGTGGCTGGCTCAGGCTCTCAGCAGATCACTGAGAGGCTAAGGCAGGTGCCAGTTCAGTCATCTGGGTAGATCCCGACCATATGGTTGGGATCTTTCCCAAGCCTGGATCGGCAAAGTGACATGAGACGGCAGTGGGGTTTAGTCTACTGTTGGCTGAAAACAGATCCCAGGAGTTCAAATCGAACTGTACTCCTGTATTCCATAGGAGAAGTACAGCCTGAAGGTCAGCAAACTAAAAAGTGCTTCAGAAGTGCCGCAACATGGGATTTTTTAACCCTTTTTTTGGGGTTAAAAGCGCCCTGCTAGGGGCTGAAAAGTGGTGCAAAAGCGCCGCTTAAACAGCACTAAAGCGACGCCAAACCGTGCAGCGATTTAGCACAAATGGCCGGTGCTTTCAATGTGAAAGCAGCCTTAATATTTTAAGCTTTGTGAGTACCTCTCCTTATATTATTAACAGTGTCTGGATTGTATTACACTACGGAGTCTCCTCTTTCTTTACATTATGACTCAATATTATTTGGTTGGATCTAACTGGAGACAATGTGGGGAGCATTTCATCCTTGCTGCTTGTGTATTTCTCTATTGATATTAAGTTTACTTGTCTAAGCTTCTGCTCTTGGCATTGGGTAAGCTGCTTTATGTGACTGTCAAACTGACAGTGCCTATAAAGAAGGTAGATGGTGGCCTGTCCGTCTCATGCCCAATTGGGAAGATGTCCAGGGGTGATGCAGACCCTACACTTTCCCTCTTCCTCAGGAACCTTTCCCTACCACTATCAATGTCCCTGATATTCAGGGTACCTACACTGCCCACCCATGAAATGCATGCCAAACCCAGGGGCCAGGGTCTTAAATAGGCTCTTCCTTGACCCAAGATTGCTGCCAGAACCACATGGGGTGGCAGAATCCAACTGGATAGCTTCCCCAGTGACCAGGAAACCGTGGAGGAACCCTGTTCCTCCTGACTTCCTCTCTATCTGCAAGACCACTGCGGGTGAGCACCACCTACAGTGAAGAAATTAGACTGCACCTGCCTACGTTTGTGATGTCCATAATATGGAATGCAAGCAGCTTTACTAGGCATTTGAGGTGCATTTTTACATTTAATAGCCTGCTTTTAATGCCAGTGTGAACAATGATTCACTTTTATAAATTAGATTTTTGTCTTGACACTGGGCATAGATTGTATTTTTTTTTTAAGTTTTGCCCATCATTTGTCTGCAATCAATATAGAAACTGAAAGGATACAACCAATCTTTGATCATTCAGGCCATCATTTTTTAAACCATCAATTTGATCAGATCAATCTTTCTTCTCGAAAGGAGAGAGCCAGCCAGTTTGTACTGGATCTTCTCAAGTGTACGACCACAAACTGTCCATTACCGTCGAAAGAAAAACCACAGAGAAAAAACTTTAAAATACCTGTTAGAGTCTGCAAAATACTTGAGACTTGGGGCGAAGGTTCAACTTCCAGCAGGACAACGACCCTAAACATACAGCCAGAGCTACAATGGAATGGTTTAGATCAAAGCATATTCATGTGTTGGAATGGCTCCGTCAATGTCCAGACCTAAATCTAATTGAGAATCTGTGGCAAGACTTAAAAATTGCTGTTCACAGACGATCTCCATCCAATCTGATAGAGCTTGAGCTATTTTGTAAAGAAGAATGGGCAAAAATGTCACTCACTAGATGTGCAAAGCAGGTACAGACATCCCCAAAAAGACTTGCAGCTGTAATTGCAGCAAAAGGTGGTTCTACAAAGTATTTACTCGGGGAGGTTGAATACAAATGCACGCCACACTTTTCAAATATTTATTTGTAAAAAAAAATTGAAAACCATTTATCATTTTCCTTCCACTTCACAATTATGTGCCACTTTGTGTTGGTCTATCCCCTAAAATTCCAATTAAATACATTTACGTTTTTGATTGTAACCTGACAAAACGTGGAAAATTTTAAGGGGTATGAATACTTTTTTAAGGCACTGTACATTCATGCAGCAGTAGTGCTGGCCATTATTTTGTATAGAGTACAATTCTGACAGCTGCTGGTGACATGCAGAGTTTGCCACCAACAAGAGTCTACTGATTGTTGCCAATAGCTGCCCCTGTGCAGCCATGTGAATGTAGCCTATGGGGATCAGGAAGGAATTTTTGTTTCCCTGGTGGAGCATATTGGACCCTGTTTTAAAGTTTTGTTTTTTTTTGCCTTCCTCTGCATCAACTGTGGATATGGCATTCTGTTTATAAAGTTTTTCTGTTTATTTATTTATTAAGGTTAACTTGTGTCTTTTTTTCAACCTTACTAACAATGTATGTATAGTGGACTACTTAATTTTAAATGCAGGATTTTCACTTTGAAAAAACGAAAGAGATCTGTTTTGCTTTGTAGGCCCCCTTTCCTGAATTCATTGGTGTCAGACATGAGTGTTTTTTGCTACAATAACTTTATGCTGGCATATGGCTCATGTAGATAAGACCCTCCTTATTGTTGAAATGTTGGCACAGTATAAGACAAATTTCCTTGAATTATTTTTATACGCTTGCTGGTAAAACTGTTGGTCTGATATAAAACATTCACTTGCTGTATGATGAATGGCAGGAGATACATTGGGCTAGATTCAGCAAGCATTTACGTCGGCATCCTTTGAAGCTGGGTCAAGTAGTTCACCTCTTGAGGAATATTTACCTATAATATCTATTAGTCTCCCATGGGAAGATTGCATTCTGGGCTGTGCAGAAGAACTGTTCCTGAAGTTTACAACATGGAGAAGATTGTTGTCTATTTCTATTAGTGGTTCTGGAGTATCCCATACTAGCCTACACCCCATATAAGTTACCTAACATACTGTACTCTGTGTGTGATGGCAGCCTCCACACTGGTCTCCATTATCATCTGTGATGGAAGTGTACAGTGACTGTGCTTTTGACCATCATCAGCCAGCAGCCCTTATGGAAGAAGCGCTACATATGGATCCACAACGGGACCTTATGTGAGCATGCAGCCTGGCAGGCCAAGAAAGGTGGGGGCAAATGTGCACCCCTTACTTCCTGTACCATACCAGGCCCTGAGAATAGGGGGTCCAATGTTTGTGTGTTTTTATTTGCTTTTTACTTTTATGTAAATGAGTAGCGGTAATATCTACATCTTAATTATTCCCATGGGTAACTGAGCATAGTATCTGGGAGCCCATTTTTTGTTAAAAGGGGGTTCCAGATTCTGATAAGCCCCCTGCCCCCAGAGCCCTACAATGATCAGGACAGGGTTGTAGGAAAGTGGCCCATGTCCTCATTAACATTTGGACAGGGTGTTGTGCCAGGGGCTCCCCCACCCCCACCCCATTGCAAATTACTCCCCATGCTGAGAGCATGGGTATAGAATTTGAGTGGGGACCCCATTTTTATTTATTTTTATTGTTGTTTTTGAAAGGCCTGGTATGAATTATGAAGGGAATCCTATTTAATATTTTTAACTATCCTTGGCTGCTTTGCTTACATTGCTTACAATTCCCAACAAGAAAGTGAATGGGGTCAGTTGGCATCACTGGTGGCCAGAGCTTTTTTTCTCAGAAAATAGGTGCAGGAACTCAACCACGACCCGTTCAGATTTCACAAACAGTAGAAGGGTCTTAAAGGGGCATTAAATACCAGAATTGCATTACATACAGTGTGCAGAGTTCAGGGGGTTACAAAGCAGTCACTTGTAAACACTGAAACCAGACTTCTGTGTTCACAAGTGATTGTGGTGAGCGGGCACCAAAGGGTCTGAGCCAAAGGTGGTGGAACTGAGTTCCCCCAAGTTCCCCCAGAAAAAAAGCCCTGCTGGTGGCTAAGGACAAACATTGACAGCAGAAGAAGTAAGCTGTCATATATAGTAGCGTAGCAGGAGAAAAACCTGCTACTATATAAAGTTTAGCTCATGCTGAATGTGCTAAAAGTTTTGGATGAAAGCCCCAACAAGCAAAATTTGGGACAAAAGGGAAAAAAATGCAAGGGACAGTTCCAGACTAAAAGTATTACAGCAAAATCATTATTTTGGTCTTGTTCTTATCACCTCCTGATGGACGTATATAGAAATTACTAAAGAGAAATTAATTAAAAACATATTAATTAATCTTGAGCTGATGACCCTATTTGGCCGGTCTTTAGTCCTCTATGCTTGCGCCAACACTCATCTGCATGTCTACTTATACGACGGGGTAAATATTTCCCTCACCATAGATAGATCCAATTTCTAACATGATTTCTACCCTCAGTAATCTGAACATTCTTTATATAGGCACATATCCTACATCTGCTCTTGAAAAGTGGCAGAAGTCACGAAACGCATCGAGATATTAGATGCCCTTCTGGGTTTTACACTACAAGATGTTTACTGTTTTTTACCCCTGGTGCTTATCTGGAGTGTACCAATCTATTTAGTCTGTTTATCATTCTGTGGCGATACGCAACAATGAGTTTGGTTTTTACAATGTCTACAATATGAACTATTATGTTACTATATTACAATGTTACTATGCAATTTGTATGTAATAAATTATAGTGATTTTATAATGTTGTTGTGCATTGTGCCTTTACTCAATGTTCATGGTTATAGCTTATCATGTACTTGCCAGGCACATTTCTGTTGTGTTACCTCCCCGGTTACATGCTTCATATAAAGTCCCAAATCCTTTTCCATTATCGTTTATAGAAATTAGCCTGGAGTTTGGCTTTAAAGCACCCAGTTCCTGTTTGGGGATGTTAGATGCAGACTATAATGGGTGTACAGTCATGTCTGAACAACCTTAGGCAGGTCTTCAAGAAATTTTATAAGTGGTGAAATGTTAGATGGCCATTTTCCATTACATTTTACCCATTTTGTTAAATGTCCTACATTTGTGCTATCGCTAAACATTTGTTCATTGGTGGCATTTAAAGTTTCCATCCATTAGTCAACCACTTAGATCCTATTTTTGCTCATCCATTTTCCGAAAGAAAAAAAAAAACAACCGTTTAGTGCACAAACATAAAAGCAGCATACACATTAGCCATGCATGCTTTCCCCTCTTTAAACTATTGATGGCCTTGTTCAAATTCACTAGCTTTGCTTGCAACTGTTCACAACCCTAAAAAACACTAAAGCTTTATTCTAGTTTGCCAGCCGGTAGGTCACAACTAAGCCTGAAAAATACCAGCAAAGCAAAATGAGAAGTACCTAACCACTTTTTTATAAACAGGGCCCTTGGAAGCTAAAAATTGCCTTTATATATCACCGGTGCCATCTATGGGCAAAACATTTTATTACACTTAAAGTTATGCAACCCAAAGGTTTTGAAAGCAACAGTAACTCAAAACTGTGGGGACTATTTATGTTCTATATGACCAGATTTCACCACATTGTAGATCTTTTTCACCTCTGGTTTTTAAAGTGGTGAAATGGTGAGTGACTCAATTAAAATACTGAAAAATAAACATCAAAAAGCAGTAAAAAAAGGAAAAGGCAAAAGAGAAAAAACAATGGCGCCACCTTGAGGAAATCCCTTTTAAAGATCTCCTCCTGCATGTAAGAACTGTCAATGCTGCTCTTAGAACAGGTTTGAAATGGAAAAGGGTAAACGTATTTAAAAGCAGGGAGTGTATCGACAGTATTCAGAAACTGGCATATAAATGTCTAGAAATGCTTGTAGCAGTGGACTTGAAATCCCCAGCTGTTTATGCATCCACAAGAGAGGAAGTGGAGGATAGGGCAGCTTTGATATTCAAGTATATCTATGGCCATAACTTTTTTGCTTTAGATAAGGTTTGGACAAGTTAGAACCTCTGTCAAGTTTTTATTGCTGTCTGTGTCCCTTTGAAAAGCTTGGATTTCTGATGTCGCGTACACACGACCATTTTTCACGAGGAGAAAAATAAAATAAAAATTAATGTAATTAAAAACGATTGTGTGTGGGCTCCAGAGCATTTTTTGCGACGTTAAAAATGGGCATTAAAAATTTAGACCATGCTCTAAATTTTTGCGCCGTTTTTCACGTTGTCATTTTTAACGTCGTAAAAAATTGTCGTGTGTAGGCTTTAACGCCGTGAAAAAAGCACGCATGCTCAAAATCAAGTTATGAGACGGGAGCGCTCGTTCTGGTAAAATTTGCGTTCGTAATGGAGATAGCACATTCATCAAGCACGAATCGTCTCTCACCAAACTTTTACTAACATGAAATCAGCAAAAGCAGCCCCAAGGGTGACGCCACCTGAATGGTACTTCCCCTTTATAGTGCCATCGTACGTATTGTACATCACCACACTTTGCTTGAGCATTTTTTTCTTTCACGATAGTGTGTATGCAAGGCAGGCTTAACAATAATCGGGTTGAAAAAAACTTTGTTTTTTCTAGACCATTAAAAATGGTTGTGTGTACACAGCATGAGAGCAAAATCCAAAATTGTGAGCTATTATTGGAACAGAAATACAGGAATAAAGGCATAGCTGCCGACATTCAGTTATAAATAAGAGAGACACTTTGAAGGTTTTGAGGAGAAAAATGCAACGCACCAGACTGAGTGGTCATACTATCTGAATCTTCTTTAAGGTGGAATTATATTTACATTCCCTCCAGTAATGCAGCACCCACAAACTCACTTGATGGCGTTGAAATCTTCGCCAAAATCTTCTTCTGGGTTAAGGATCTTCAGACACCTTGATTGGCCAGGATTATGTAACACCCACAAGTGCGCATGGGAGTTCATTCATCCTGGGACACAGCATGAGCAGCTTAGCGTACAATTTAAAACATTTCAAGGAAGAAAGTAAAAATCCTTTATTGCAGCAGAGATAAAGAATGTCTCTGCTGCAATACGAAAAACATTCCTTCCTGCAATTTTATTAATTTACCCTAAAGTTCTGCTTTAAATTTAATTAACATAGTTGGGCAAACAACAACCGCTGAGACCAAATTCCTTGCTCAGAAGTATGTACTGCATACCTTGCAATGTAACGCATGGTGTACACAGTGGAGGTGTCAGTAACTTAGTGGATAAAAGATAAGCCCCATCATTGATGCCAGTAGGAGTAAAAATAAGCCCATCGTTGATGCCAGTGGGATCAGAAATAAACCCCATTATTGGTATCAGTTGAAGTAATGATAAGTCCTATTATTGGTGTCAGTGGAAGTAAAATGAGCCTATTGTTGATGTCAGTCGAAGCAAAATGGAACCTCATTGATTGTGTCAGTAGAAGCAAAATTAACTCTGATGTTGGTGTCAGTGGGAGAAAAATGAACCTTGTCGTTGAGAAATATTTAAGGACCCATGTCAATAGGTTCTAGTTTCCTTCAAACAGGTTTTGTATTCCTTTACCAGTCTTCAGGAATACAAAACCCTTTGAAGGATGTTAACTGCAGGACAAATTCATCTGTCAATGAAGTTTAAAACTATTTCAGAATCCTCTCAAACTGATGTCAGACTGAAGCCAATGATACAGACCCTACCTCTACCTTTGCTACTGACCTTGTCACACGCTATGCTGTTGCCTCTCAGAACCAGTGGCAGTGCAGCCATAGAGGGCGCAGGAGCGCCGCCCCCTCTCTCCTGCACCGCTCTATCACCAATAGATAGATTCATGCATTGCAAGATGGCAGAGAGTTGATGTATGGTACCCGCACTGACTTGGTTGCCTGAAATGCAGGAGCGGATGCTGTTTGACACTGGTGTTTAGTTGGAGCATCGTGGGGGATTCGCCCTGGGGATGATCGAGGGGATAGAGCAGCTGTGCCTGCTGTGTCCAGAGTGCCTGAAGCTGACAACCGTGGTCATTGTGGCAAACCGCTCATCCGGCTTGCATCCAGCCAGCGGGAGCAACAATACTACGATGTGGACCTGCTTTCAGGACTTTGTACACTGCAGTGGGCCTGGAGTCATCCCTGAAAGGCGGTGTAGAGTCTGAGCCTGGTTTATACCTTAAAAAAAAAAAAAAAAAGAGTATCAGCCTGGTGACTGCCCTGTGAAAATAAGTGACATGGGAGAAGAGGAGTCTGCTGTGGCTTGCGGTCTAGAGCATCCACCTTTAGGCAGTGGGTGATGAGGACCCCTGATGCCTGTGTCCTGCCCATAAAAGGAAAACCTATAGAGCTGCCCAAGGTTTCCCAGTTCCAACAGGAGGGCTAAATGAGGATTGCTTTGGAGTGGGGTCTGGACTTCCCTTATGTCCCTCTCGAAACATTGTTGAGGGAGGATGACCTGGTTTGGGAGTACCTACACGCAGTAGTGCATTTAGGTTTTGTGCTGCCCTAGGCCTGACTAAATTTGTGCACCCCCTAATTTAAATACAATCCACCCCTTTCTGTCAAGGCCACACCTCTTGCTGTTTAAGACCCGCTCTGAACTTTTCAAGTGGGGACACTAGTTCTGAGGGCCTGGGGGGGCAATGAATTCCCTTAATTTCTCTCACTTCCTGTTTGTTTGGGGCAGGAAGTGAAGGGAAATCTCTGCAATGGAAAAGGGATGGTAAAAAATAAACTGACAGGGGCTATAATCCTCCCTTATTCTATCCAAAAAATAAGTTCCTATAGTTCTACTTTAATCACAAATCTCTGATAATTTTATGGAGAGGACTAAGAAGATATAACCACACCAATGGTGCAGCAGAAAACATAGACTAATTTGCCTCTCAGCCCAGTCCGCCCCATAAGACTGGCGTTACACTAACAGTGCTGCCCTAGGGCCTTGTTGGCCTAGGTCAGGATACAGCGTTGCCTAAACGTCCCTAAGCCGCTGTCCCTAAGCTCTGGCGGGTGCCAGAGTGTGAGGAGACCTCGGCCCACTTTGTGGCCTACAAAGAGTCACTCTGTCTCCATCAGGGAGGAAGGGAGTGTCAGGGAGAGGTTGCCTAACCTGCACTTTTGGGCGGACTGTTGGAAGTACAGCTGTTATAAAAGTGCCCACATAGACTGCTGAGGAGTTGCAGTGAAAATGTGTCCTTCTTTGCAGGATCAGACCGGCCTGCCACCCTGTTGTGCCCAATAGATGGACCCTTTCCTGTTGCAAGAACACTAGGGTCTGTTTCCTAAACCAATTCTTTAAGGAGCCTGTTTGCTCCTGGAATGACCCCTCCCATCAGGAACTCCAAAAATAACTATTTTTGCTGAATAATATGTTTCTTCCCCCAGTATTCTGTCAGGAGGCTCATAACCCCCTTCCTACAGAAGTACAAGAGAAAGGCTTAAAAGAGTTGTAAAGGAAAAAAAATTTTTTTTGCTGAAATTACTTTTTACAGGGTGTAGAGACATAGGGCCAGATTCACGTACCGGCCGTGTCGGCGTAGCGTATGCCATTTACACTACGCCGCCGCAACTTAAATGAGCAAGTGCCGTATTCTCAAAGTAAGTTGCGGCGGCGTAGTGTAAATGGCCCGGCGTATCCCCGCGTAAATGAAAGGGGGCGGCTTGTATTTAAATTAAGCGTGCCCCCGCCTCGATCGAACTGCGCATGCGCCGGCCGGGAAAAATGCCCAGTGTGCATGCTGCAGCTCACGTCAGAAAACGTAGTTAAAACCGACATGAAAACGACGTGATTGTCACTTACGCAATGCCCTATTCGCGAACGACTTAGTTAAACGACGTAACCGGTGGAAAAAGACGACGCTGTCCCGACGCCATACTTAACATGGCATACGACGGACCTTCGTAAACTTACCCCTCATATAGCAGGGCTAAGTTTACGCTTACGGAAACAACGTAAACGACCACGTGGCGGCGCAATAACGTTCGTGAATCGGCGTATCAGGCTCATTTGCATAGGCAAATGAGAAAACAACGTAAAAGCCACCTAGCGGCCGGCGTAACATTACACTTAAGATCCGACAGTGTAAGTGACTTACACCAGTCGGATCTTAGTGTAAAACCGGCGTATCTTGTTTTGTGAATACAAAACAATGATACGCCGGCGGGATTTTCGAATTACGCTAGTGTATCTGCAGATACACTGGCGTAATTCTTTTGTGAATCTGGCCCATAATAGTTAACTGATTCCTTTTAAAAACGATTAAAAATAGATAAGAATCAATTATATAATGCAGGGGTCATCAACCTCCGCGGCCTGTTGTCGAGTGGGCTTCCATCGGAGCAAGAGCCATCTCACGGACCTGTCCCGCCCCCTGCCTTGCTAATAGGCTGACATTATCGGCCGCTTGGGAGGAATGGTAGAATACATACAGGCTGCTAACTATACTGTGGTCCGTGAAAGGGCTCAACTCTTGCTGAAGCATGAGGAAAGACATAGGCTGCAGGGAAGGCAGCGATTAAAATTGGCACTATGCAGGGAGTACTGCGATTGGAGGGGAAAGGGGGGGTGCATAACTGCAGGGAGGACTGTGATTGGAGGGGGAAAGGGGGTGCATGACTGCAGGGAGGACAATGATTGGGGTAGGGGGGTGCATTAATGCAGGGTGGACTGTGATGGGGGTCATGACTGCATGGAGGACTATGATGGGGTGAGGGTCATAACCGCAGGGAGGACTGTGATGGTGTGAGGGTCATAACCGCAGAGAGGACTGTGATGGGGTGAGGGTCATAACCGCAGGGAGGACTGTGATGGGGGGCCATGGCTGAAGGGAGGACTGTGATGGGGGGCCATGACTGCAAAAGGGCACTGTGATATAAAGGGGAGTGTAATCTTTACAGTGCAGGCCTGTCATGTCCCGGGGTGTATTCGAACCTGGGTCTTCCTGGTCTTAAACCATAGCCTTACCTGATGTGCCACAGAAGAGATCTAGGCCTTGGGAATATCCTTATTGTGTTCAACACACACCTCGGACTCACTAGCTCCACCTGCTGCCAGCTGTGGACAATTTTCATTCTGGACAGCCTTTAAATAGGAAGTGAGGTCATCACTCAGCGCCCGTTTATTTGAATTACTTCCTGGGTGTTTTGTCTTCAGTGATCTGCATTGTATTGAACTCCCGCCTGATATCCCGACTATTCTACAGCCTGCTGATTTTGTACTTTACCGCCAGATCGTGTATGACCTTTGCATGCCTGACCCTTCTCCGGAATCCGATTGTGAACTATTTTGCCTGATCCGTTGCCAACCGTATCTGCCTGACGACGCTTTGCCTGGATCTCCAGCATACCTGTTCCACTTCGGACACTACCTTTTACAGGTACCTTACATAATAAACGGGCCACAATGGCAGTGGACCCTGCTGAGATTGTTAAGGCGATTACACGTCAGGGACAACTGATCGGAGCGCATGAACAGCATCTTTCTTCCCTGGACGCCAAGTTAGATGAACTTTGCACTATGCTTAAATCTTGTTTGCCTGGTTCCTCTGCAACGGTCCAGATGCCGGATCCTACTTCTGCTACGGTCCAACCCGCCTCTTCTGTACCACCAAAACTTCCCTTGCCTGACAAGTTTGGTGGTGATACTGAGGACTGCAGAGGCTTTTTAAATGTTTGCCGTTTGCATTTCCGCAACAACCCTGTGACTTTTAGCACTTCATCTGCCAAAGTGACTTTTGTAATTTCCTTGTTAAAGGGGAAGGCCCTGGCCTGGGTCTCTCCTTATTTGGAACGAAACGATCCTATACTTCAAGATGCTGAGAAATTTCTGGCTTCTCTCCAGACTGTATTTGACAAGCCAGATAGAGCATCTGCAGCTGAGTACTCCCTCTTGGACATACAACAAGGCACCAGATCTGTGGCACAGTATGCTATTGAGTTCCGTACCCTTGCTGCTGAGACTAATTGGGACTCAAGGGCATTACGTGCAGCCTTCCGAAAAGGTCTCACAGATCGCATCAAGGATGAATTAGTCTATAAGGATCTCCCAGAAGACCTTGAGAAATTCATAGAGCTGTGTGTTCGTCTGGATGTTCGGTACCATGAAAGGTGCCAAGAGAGACTTAGAACCCGCAAGTTTCCTAAGCCAGTTTACCGTTTGGCCCCTAACTTCCAAGCACCACCTCAGCCAGAACCTGAAACCTCTGTTGAACCCCAGGCACCTGTGGAACCCATGGATGTGAGCCGTCTCCACCTAACTGAGTCAGAGAAACAAAGGAGGCGTTCATTGGGCCTATGCCTGTACTGTGGACTTAAAGGACATTTAGTATCTGTCTGCCCTTCCCGTCCAGTAAAAGGCAGGGTCTAACCAGTGTTGGAGGAGCTGGCTTAGACCTTACAGGTAGATCCTCCAAGACCAAGATTACTGTTCCGGCTACTATCCATTTACCTTCTAAGCTTGTTTTCTGCGAGGCGTTTGTGGATTCTGGAGCTGCTGGCATATTCTTGGACTACAATTTTGCAAGAAAGAACAACATCCCGTTTGTTCCAAAGTCTAGACCCCTGAATATTACCACCCTGAATGGACAGCCCTTGGGAGATGGCATTGTGAAATTCGAGACTACGACAATCACCCTTCAGGTAGGCCTCCTCCACAAAGAGGAAGTTGTCTTGTCTCTCATTGATTCTCCGCTTCTGCCTATCATCCTTGGTTACCCATGGTTGCAACTTCACAACCCTTCTTTTGATTGGGAAAAGGGAGAACTAACCTCCTGGGGATCGTGCTGTCGCCCTAATTGTTTGTCTCAACCCAAAAGACTTTCTGCTTGCATGTTGGCTCCTGTGACTATTCCACCTACCTTGCCTCGTGAATACCATGACTTTGCAGATGTATTTTGCAAGCAAAAGGCAGAGGTGTTACCTCCACATCGTCCTTTTGACTGTACAATTAAATTGATTCCCAGAGCACCTCTTCCCAAAGGAAAGACCTACCCCTTGTCTCTGCCTGAACAAAAGTCTATGGAGGAATACGTAAGAGACAACTTGGAAAGAGGTTTTATGCGACCCTCTTCTTCTCCAGTAGGAGCAGGTTTTTTCTTTGTTGAAAAGAAAGATGGGGGCCTTCGACCATGCATAGACTATCGGGGGTTAAATCAAATCACCGTAAAGGACTCCTACCCTTTGCCTCTCATTCTTGAACTGTTTGATGTACTTAAGGGGGCTGTCATCTTCTCCAAGCTAGACCTACGAGGGGCATATAACCTGATTCGAATTAAAGAGGGGGACGAGTGGAAGACAGCATTCAACACTCGTAATGGACACTTTGAATATTTGGTCATGCCATTTGGGTTGTGTAACGCACCTGCTGTCTTTCAACGTTTCATGAATGAAATTTTCCATGATTTCAGCAACCGCTTTGTGATCATCTACTTGGACGACATTTTAATCTTTTCCAAGACTCATCTAGAGCACATCTCGCATGTGAAACAGGTATTACAACGACTTAGAGAAAACCATCTTTATGCAAAAATCGAAAAATGCAGTTTTCATCAAAGCTGTATTCCTTTCCTTGGGTACATCATAAGTGCTGACGGTTTCCAAATGGACCCTCAAAAACTTTCCGCTGTCTTGCAATGGCCCCAACCGACCACTTTAAGAGGACTCCAAAGCTTTTTAGGGTTTGCAAATTACTACAGACGCTTCATTAAAAGTTTTGCCTCCATTGCGGCACCCCTTACTGCCATGACTAAGAAGGGTACAAATTGTAAGGTGTGGTCTTCAGAAGCAAGATCGGCTTTCCAGCGATTAAAGGACACGTTCAGTAAAGCTCCAATTCTTCAGCATCCAAATCCTGATCTCCAGTACATTGTTGAGGTTGATGCCTCTGAGGTTGGAGCAGGTGCCGTACTCTCCCAGAGACAGCCAAAGTCTGGTAGAATCCATCCAGTAGCTTTTTTCTCTAGAAAGTTTTCTCCTGCAGAGATGAATTATGATGTTGGGAATCGAGAACTACTGGCCATCAAATTGGCATTGTCTGAATGGCGACACCTTCTGGAAGGGGCTCCCAAGCCTTTTACTATCCTCACTGACCATAAAAACCTACTGTATCTTCAGACTGCTAGACGTCTGAACTCACGTCAGGCTCGATGGGCTCTGTTTTTCTCCCGTTTTAATTTTGTCCTTTCTTATGTTCCAGGGCATAGAAACAAAAAAGCCGATGCTCTTTCCAGACAGTTCGCTACCTCTGAAGAAGATCAACCAGGCGAGCAGTATATAATCCCACCTCACAAAATTGTTGCGCAGATCTCCACGGCTCTTTCCCAACAGCTACAAGAATCCCAGAATCGTGTTCCCCAGGGCTTGAAGATACCACCAGGTCGCCTGTACGTAGCCCCTAGTCTCAGAAAACCTGTACTCCTCTGGGCACATAATGGCGTGTTATCCGGTCACCCTGGTGTCACCATCACTCTTAAGACCTTGCAACGTCATGTATGGTGGCCTCATATGAAAAAGGATGTTACTGACTATGTGGCTGCCTGCCCAACTTGTGCTGCTAATAAAGTACCCCGCACATTGCCTGCTGGACTGTTACATCCACTTCCGGCACCTCGCCAGCCTTGGACCCATTTGACCATGGACTTCATTGTAGACTTACCCAAGTCCGAGGGCATGACTGCTATATGGGTCACAGTGGATCGCTTTTCCAAAATGTCTCATTTTGTGCCGCTCCCGGGATTACCTACAGCGAAAGCACTGTCCACTCTTTTCCTTTCCCATATTGTAAAACATCATGGCATACCTACCAATGTCGTCTCAGACCGCGGATCCCAGTTCGTTTCCCGATTCTGGAGAGCGTTCCTCAAGAAACTGGGAGTAACGCTCTCGCTCTCTACTTCACATCACCCGCAAACTGATGGTCAAACCGAACGCATGAACCAGACCCTAGAAACCTATCTTCGACATTATGTCAATGCCTTACACTCCAACTGGTCTGAGTACTTGCCTTTAGCTGAGTTCGCCCTAAATTCCCGTTGGCACAGTGCTCTTCATACCACACCATACTACGCAGCCCTAGGCTATCACCCTCAGACTTTTCCTCTACTTCAGCCTTCTTCTGGTGTACCAGCAGCAGATCAGCGGGTAAAGAATATTCTACTACATTGGAAGAAGATTCGTTCATTACTACAAAAGTCAGCAGGCAAGTACAGACTTTTTTCCAACAGACGAAGACGCCATATACCTCCATATGTGGTGGGGGACAGAGTTTGGCTATCAACCAAGTATGTGAGACTGAAACAACCTTCTACCAAATTGGGCCCTCGATTCATTGGTCCTTACAGGATCATTGCTCGAGTTGGGCCAGTTTCCTATCGCTTAAAATTACCTTCCTCTCTCCGGATACATCCTGTGTTTCACGTTTCCCTCCTCAAAAAAGCTATTTTCAACCGCTACTCCAGATCACAACAGCTACCTCCTCCTGTTCTTGTTGATGGACAAAGTGAGTTTGAAGTCTCCAAGATTCTTGATTCCAGAAGACATGGCCGTGGCCTTCGGTATCTGGTTCATTGGAAGGGATATCCTGTCACAGACCGCTCCTGGGTTCCAGCCAAAGATCTGCATGCCCCTTCTCTTATACGAGACTTCCATGCCTCGTTCCCCACTAAACCCCGCTAGGCCCCCGGAGGGGTCCATTGGGGAGGGGGCCCTGTCATGTCCCGGGGTGTATTCGAACCTGGGTCTTCCTGGTCTTAAACCATAGCCTTACCTGATGTGCCACAGAAGAGATCTAGGCCTTGGGAATATCCTTATTGTGTTCAACACACACCTCGGACTCACTAGCTCCACCTGCTGCCAGCTGTGGACAATTTTCATTCTGGACAGCCTTTAAATAGGAAGTGAGGTCATCACTCAGCGCCCGTTTATTTGGATTACTTCCTGGGTGTTTTGTCTTCAGTGATCTGCATTGTATTGAACTCCTGCCTGATATCCCGACTATTCTACAGCCTGCTGATTTTGTACTTTACCGCCAGATCGTGTATGACCTTTGCCTGCCTGACCCTTCTCCGGAATCCGATTGTGAACTATTTTGCCTGATCCGTTGCCAACCGTATCTGCCTGACGACGCTTTGCCTGGATCTCCAGCATACCTGTTCCACTTCGGACACTACCTTTTACAGGTACCTTACAAGGCCCCTTTATATTACAGTGCTCCTTTACAGTGCAGGGTGGGTTGTAACACTGCGCAAACCACCCGCCTTCCTTATATGACTCCCCCCCACCGGCCCCTGAAAAAAGTGGCTACACCAAAAGCGGTCCCCGGTGCCACAAAAGTTGGGGACCACCGATATAATGTACCTGCAGTTTTTTCTAATCTAGTTTCGTTTTTGCATGTTATCCTGTATCTTTGCTGTACAGCAAAAAAAGGTGCGACTGACCACCTCTATATTACAATCGCACCCCTGTCCTGCACCCACCTAGCTACTTTTGTCTACAACACTTCACTTCTAGCATCACTACACGCAGAATAAGGCCACGCCCCCTTCAACCCTGGCAAACAGATGATACTAGAAGTCTGAAAAAACACAGCCGTGCTCTTGAGCGCCAGTGGCGCAAGACTAAGGCGGCGTACACACGACCGAGAAACTCAATGGGCAAAACACATAGTTTTCCCCGTCGAGTTGCTTGTTCAGCAGTCAAAAAACTTGTCGAGCCAAATTTTCCCATTGCCCATCAAGGAAATAGAGAACATGCTCTCTTTTTGGCTCGACGAGTTCCTCGACGGGTTTCTCGGCGAAAAGTGTACACACGGCCGGTTTCCTCGGCAGACTACGTCTCCCATCGAGTTTCTTGCTGAATTCTGCCAAGGAAACCGATTGTGTGTACGCCGCCTAAGTCCCAGGAAGACTTCGTCTAGTATAAATCTACCCTCCAAAAATACAATTCCAACCTCCTCACTACCAAGCAGACCTATTTCATCACCCTCATTAAAAACTTATCATCCCGTCCCCGTCAACTCTTCTCTACCTTCAACTCTCTCCTTCGTCCTCCATTGCCACCAACCACTAACTCACTCACCGCCCAGGAGATTGCCAATCACTTCAAACAGAAGATTGATACAATTCGCGAGGAGATTTCTACTGTTCAGATACCCTGTACACTTCACACCTCATGCCCACAGGCACAGTCATTACTTCCCTCTTTCAACCCCACCACCATAGACAAGGTCACTAAATTACTTGCTAACGTCCATCTTACCACCTGCGCTCTGGATCCTGTTCCCTCACAAATGCTATGTTCACCCTCTGACTCTATTCTACACTCTCTAACCCACATCTCCAATCTCTCCCTCTCTTCTGGAATCTTCCCTAACTCTTTGAAACATGCACTTGTCAGCCCCATACTTAAAAAGCCCTCACTGGACCCATCCAATCTTGAAAACCTACGCCCCATCTCCTTGCTCCCTTTTTTATCCAAACTCCTCGAACGTCTAGTCTACAACCGACTGAGTGTCCACCTTGCTAATAATAACTTTCTTGATCCCCTTCAGTCTGGATTTCGTCCTCAACATTCCACAGAAACTGCTCTCCTAAAACTAACAAATGATATACTAATGGCCAAAACTAAGGGACACTATTCTGTGCTCCTACTCTTGGACTTCTCTGCTTCCTTTGATACAGTTGACCACCTCCTCCTCCTCAAAAAACTCCACACCTTTGGTCTCCGTGACTGTACTCTTCGCTGGTTCTCTACTTACTTATCCAACCGTACCTTCAGTGTTACTTACAACTCTACTTCCTCCTCTCCTCTTCCATTCTCTGTTGGGGTCCCCCAAGGTTCTCTTCTTGGACCTCTCATATTTTCAATCTACACCTCCTGCCTGGGTCAGCTGATAGCCTCTCACGGCTTACAATATCATCTCTATGCTGATGACACTCAAATCTATTTCTCTACCCCCCAACTCACTCCTTCATTCTCTTCACGTATCACTAATTTACTATCAGATATATCACTTTGGATGTCGCACCACTTCCTCAAACTCAATCTATCCAAAACGGAACTTATCATTTTACCTCCCCCACGTGCCTCTTCCCCTGATCTCTCTGTCAAAATTGATGGCACAACTATCAGTCCATCCCCACATGCCAAGGTCCTAGGTGAAGTCCTGGACTCTGAACTGTCCTTTAAACCTCATGTTCAATCACTGTCCAAATCTTGCCATCTCAACCTTCGCAACATCTCCAAAATACGCCCCTTTCTAACCAATGACACCACAAAACTATTAATTCACTCCCTGGTCATCTCTCGCCTCAATTAATGCAACTCCCTTCTCACTGGCTTACCGCTGCATACTCTATCCCCCCCCTTCAGTCCATCATGAACGCTGCTGCCAGACTCATCCACCTTACCAACCGCTCTGTCTCTGCTGCTCCTCTCTGCCAATCCCTCCACTGGCTTCCGCTCACCCAACAAATTAAATTCAAACTAATAACAATTACCTACAAAGCCATCCACAACTCTGCCCCCAGCTACATCAATGATCTAGTCTCTAAATACCAACCTAATCGTTCTCTTCGTTCTTCTCAAGACCTCCTGCTCTCTAGATCTCTCATCACCTGCTCCCATGCTCGTCTCCAGGACTTTTCCAGAGCCTCTCCAAGCCTATGGAACTCCTTACCCCAATTTATTTGTCTATCTCTCTCTCTATTAGCTTTTAGAGGATACCTGAAAACCCTCCTCTTCAGAGAAGCCTACCCTTCCCACACCTAGCAACTGCATTTTTCATTTGAGTACATCTGATCATCCCCCACAGCTAACTACCCTTTGTTCCACTTGACCCTCCCTTCTAGATTGTAAGCTCTTACGAGCAGGGCCCTCTGATCCCTCCTGTATTGATTTGTATTGTGAATGTACTGTCATCCCTGATGGCGCTATATAAATCCTGTATAATAATAATAATAATACAGAGCCATAGAGCAGTGATGGTTTGGAAAACGAAACTTAGAAGCTCCCAGTACTGTGGTCCTAAGAAAACAGACAACCAGGAAGTGTCCAGAACAGAGGAGAATTACAGCAACATCAGAGCAAAAACAAACAATGAGGACATGAAACCAGGACTGCAGTAAGGTAAAGGAAGCTATTTAGCTAAAAAAAATTCCTTTAGTGACCCTTTAATTTGAAGGGAAATATGTGTTGGTTGTGATATTATTTCTGTCAGCAGGTTTATACAGTGGGGATCGAAAGTTTGGGCACCCCAGGTAAAAATGTGTATTAATGTGCATAACAAAGCCAAGGAAAGATGGAAAAATCTCCAAAAGGCATCAAATTACATATTAGACATTCTTATAATATGTCAAAAAAAGTTAGATTTTATTTCCATCATTTACACTTTCAAAATTACAGAAAACAAAAAAATGCCATCTGCAAAAGTTTGGGCACCCTGCAAAGTTAATATCTTGTACTGCCACCTTTGGCAAGTATCACAGCTTGTAAATGCTTTTTGTAGCCGGCCAATAGTCTTTCAATTCTTGTTTGAGCTATCTTTGCCCATTCTTCCTTACAAAAGTCTTCCAGTTCTTTGAGATTTCTGGGCTGTCTGTCACGCACTGCTCTTTTAAGGTCTATCCATAGATTTTCAATTATGTTGAGGTCAGGAGATTGTGAAGGCCATGGCAAAACCTTCAGTTTACACCTCTTGATGTAATCCCCCGTGGATTTTGAGCTGTGTTTAGGATCATTATCCATTTGTAGAAGCCATCCTCTCTTTAACTTCAGCTTTTTCACAGATGGCATCAAGTTACCATCCAAAATTTGCTGAAAATTTATTGAATCCATTTTTCCTTCTACTCGTGAAATGTTCCCTGTGCCACTGGCTGCAATACAACCCCAAAGCAGGATTGATCCACCCCCATGCTTAACAGTTGGACAGAGGTTCTTTTCATTAAATTCTGTGCCCTTTCTTCTCCAAACGTACCTTTGCTCATTCCGGCCAAAAAGTTATATTTTAACCTCATCGGTCCACAGAACTTGTTTCCAAAATGCATCAGGCTTGTCTATGTTCATTTGCAAAGTTCAAACGCAGATTTTTGTGGGGAGGACGTAGAAGAGGTTTTCTTCTGATGACTCTTCCATGAAGACCGTGGGCTAGATTCATGTAGAGATACGACCGGGTATCTACTGATACGCCGTCGTATCTCTGAGATCTGACTCTTGGATCTATGCAGCTGATTCATCGAATCAGGTTCCGCATAGATCTCCCTTAGATCCGACTGGTGTAAGTGACTTACACCGTCGGATCTTAGGCTGCAATCTCCCGCTGGCCGCTAGGTGGCGCTTCCGTTTGTATATGCGGCGAATATGCAAATGAGGAGAACCGCCGATTCAGAAACGAACGCCCGGCCGTCGCTTTTTTTTTACGTCGTTTGCGTTCGGCTTTTTCCGGCGGATAGTTACCCCTGCTATATGAGGGGTAAGTGCGGCGTATCCTATGTTAAGTATGGCCGTCGTTCCCGCATCGAGTTTTGAATTTTTTACGTCGTTTACGTAAGTCGTACGCGAATATGGCCATACGTAATTTACAATCCGCCGGCGCCACTTTAGAGGCAAGTGCTTTGTTAGTACAGCACTTGCCTCAAAAACTGGCGCTGGCGGATCGTAAAGAAGATAGATTACGCAGATCAAAAGATCCGCTGATCTATGTGAATCTACCCCCATATTTGTACAAGTATCTCTTTATAGTGGAATAGTGTACCACAACTCCAGTGTCTGCCAGATCTTTCTGGAGGGATTGTGCAGCCAAACGTGGGTTTTGAACTGCTTTTCTTACAATACTGCGAGCTGTTCTGTCTGATATTTTTCTTGGTCTTCCAGATCTTGCTTTAACTTCCACTGTTCCTGATGACTGCCATTTCTTAATCACATTCCGAACAGAGGATATTGACATCTAAAAACGCTTTGCTATCTTCTTATAGCCCTCATCAGCTTTGTGAGCGTCAACTATTTTCAGTTTCAGTTTTCTAGACAACTGCTTAGAAGAACCCATGGTGCTGATTGTTGGGGCAAGGTCGGATGAGTCTGGGCATTTAAAACCTTTGAGATTGACATCACCTGGTCTTCCCAGACGATGATTGAGAACAATCCATGACACTGGCAGGTCTCAGCTTAGCAAAGGGGGCAGTGCATGCTATAAATTCTGCAGGGTGCCCAAACTTTTGCAGATGCCATTTTTTTTGTTTTCTGTCATTTTGAAAGTGTAAATGATGGAAATAAAATCTAACTATTTTTGACATATTATAAGAATGTCTAATCTGTAATTTGATGCCTTTTTGAGATTTTTCCATCTTTTCTTGGCTTCGTTATGCACATTAATACAAATTTTTACCTGGGGTTCCCAAACTTTTATAAAATGTACAGTTAATAATGAGGCGCATGCGCAAAGCTGACTAGGCAGGACATGTCTGCTTATCGCTCCGCATCTACCGGGACCCAACAGCCTCGTAACATTGAGTCACAATCGACTACCGCATCCCCAAGGTGACCCACTTATTGCTGAGACTCCCGAGCACATATTAATGGGATATACAGTGGGAGGAAGTCTAATGCAGCGTACATACGATCGGAAATTCGGACAAGAAAACCGTGGATTTTTTTCCAACAGAATGTTGGCTCAAACTTGTGTTGCACACACGCAGTCAGACAAAAATTCCGACCGTCAAGAACGACGTATAACACTGCAACGAGCCGAGAAAAATTAAGTTCAATGATTCCGAGCATGTGTCAAATTGATTCCGAGCATGTGTGTTTTTTTGCGCATCTGAATTGCATTCAGACGATCGGAATTTCTGAAAAATAACTTTTCTTGTCGGAAAAAAATTGAGAATCAGCTCTCAAATTTTTTTCAGACGGAAATTTCGACCGAAAAAGTCAGAGCCTACACATGGTCGGAATTTCCGACCAAAGGCTCACATCGAACTTTTCTTGTCGGAATTTCCGATCGTGTGTACGCAACATAAGCTAAAATCAGTTAAGATCCAGGAAGTGCTGTCAAGAGATGCATCTAAGATGGAGGTGGCGCTATCTTCCCGCCCTGCACTGCCACATCTGCAGAAACAGACGTGGACTTCACCTTCCTCTCAGTACGGTGAGCCCGACTTTGATTTTGGGATGAACCCATCTCCCTGCAAAAGATGACCTCCTTGCCTCGATCCACGTTCTCCTCATGTCAACACCAGAAACTGCTGCTGAGGGATCCAAACGATGAGCAACATCTTGCTCCCCCAAAAAGCTACAGGACACTCCTGGACAACAAGCTCACTCCAGCATCCACAAGAGAAGCTGCTTCGCCTCACTAGCACCAGAAGAAACGATAGACTGATGTATCTGCTGTGGGTGAAATCATGCCTCAAGGGCTTGTCCTTTTGACACCACACACACACTGAGACGTGATGGGTGCTACCCCCTGAGACAGACTTTACAGTCCTGTGATTGAACAGATGAGGGAGGACTAGTACACGGATGCAATATGGGGAGCCTATCCTCATATAGGGATATTCCCACCAGTAATCCATGGCTACCTGTCTCATAAAGATTCGCTGTAGGCGGGCCAGTTTCGACAGGGTACGGAGGTGTCCAAGTCCCAACAAAACAATAGCGTACAGGCAGAAGAGCAGGCATGGGGTTAACGATACTAGTGCCTGGCACTTAAACTTACCATGTTAGCTGTGGAACATCCGCAGGTGGTTCGGCATTCCTGAAGTGTTTCTTGTGTCTAAGGAGGCTTAGTAGCCCAGGAGCCTCCACACTAGGCACACATTTGTTGTCATCCGCATCGCTTGCCTCCGGTGACACGATTGGAGTAACAGCCAATGGCAGAGTCAATGTAGATGAGACGTTCATGGTCTCCGGATCAGCGATCACAGTAGTTGAAGAGGGTACCGGCCATATGGCCTCCTCCTCCACGGCCACTGTTCCAGTAATCTAATCCACCCTCCTCTCCCGAGGAGGTTCAGTCGGTGGCTCCACTTGGAACAGATAACTCTGGCATTTCTTGCACAAGACAAAAGACGAACGGCCTGCTCTGAACAGCGGGGGCAGGACAGTCCAAGGGCCTCCACGCTACCGCTGGAAAATAGGATGAACTTCCCCTGGGTCCACATTTGAATTCTGGTATCTGTCAGGGGGACTCCAGCAGTAGCAGACATTGCGTTGACCCCTGGCACAGACATTGGGGGTCGCAGCTTTCCAAATGGCGTTGATGGCACAGACATGTTCGCACTACCTTGTCTCGTGGGCGGATAATCACTCTGTCCTTTGGTGCCAAACTCTGCGTGAGTCTGCGTCTCACGCAGGGATGGGTGACTCCTCCCACCTGAGTTTTTTTTATTTTCGTTACACATGGTAGGCGCACAGGGCCTCGCCGCACGTGCGCCAAACTTCAATGGCGACGTTAACTCCTTCCTCACCAGGCACAATTTAACACACGACAATTCCTTGAATCAATGGGCAGATTAAACTTCTGAATTCTGGTATTTTGAGGTAACAGCCTATCCCGGACGAGCCCCCACTTGTAGCACTACCCCCCGGAGGAGCAGCTGGTTGTTTTGGGTGGCACATTCACTTCATGTCACCCCCAAATTCCTAGGGGTGGATGATGCGTATTGCATTTGGTAGAAGTAAAAGAATGTCCTCAACAGGTGCTCTTTGCTGTGCTCTTTATTACCCAGCCGGGTAAAAACAAACTTGTGGTGAGGAAAGTAAAGTTGAAGAAGAAAGGAGAACAGCAGATTCAGGCATGATGATAGGGAAACAGTCCTGCTCCCAAGTGTAACACTTTTCTGCGCCACTCCTATGTGAGTGGGTTTAGCATACCCGGAGAGGCCTCTCTCACTGACCTGGCAGCCAGAGTATCACTTTAACATTTGTAGGATAAAGTCCCTGCCACAGACCCTCCTTGGTGAACTTGAACTTGAGGGAAAAGTCTCTGCCACAGACCCTCCTTGATGAACTTCAGAAAGACATCCCTGCCACAGGCCCTATCTGATTTGTAGTTACGGAGATAATCCTCCTTAGATGAATTACGCCTGGATCTCCTTTAACTTGTCGCCCAGGTACCGACTGACATGTGATCAATCCTTCTGTGTCCGGCTACCTTTATCTCCGGTGGTTTGTCGAGGCCCTTTTGGACTGCCAGCCTCTCAATGGCGCTCCTCAGGCAGACTCCCCACCGAACAGCAATACAGCTTGGGATCCTCAAAGGTGGGAACCCAGTCGCTCACTGGGTCCCCGTCGCTGTTCAGATGCTCCGGGCCAACATGGTCCCGGAACCAGGAACACCACGTGGCACGCACGCCCCGGCCAGGTAGGCCATAATGCCAGGGCGCCGTGATGTGGTCACCGTAAAGGTGGGTGTCACACTCGAAAAAGAAGACCTAGAACCAATGGCGTCTGCCCTATAATAACCACTCCCCAGCATGCACAGCGAGGCCAAACCCTCCTGATTGGCTGCTGGGAAAAAGTACCCAAACCTTGACTCCACTGCTGCCACCTGCAGCACCGGGGTTGGAATAACACCCCAGTGCAACAGAATAGCCTACAGCACAGCCAAGCTGAGACAGAGACCCTGTTTTACACATAACAATTCAGAGTTTAACTACACTCTGATCTCCCTCTAAATTTAACTAGCACCGGTACTATAAAGTACCCAGGCGCTACACGGAGATCAAAGATCCCGAGGGGTGATAACTACTACACATCGGTCTCTTGCTAGACAGTGAAGTCACTATTGTTTCATACTATGCCCCAATAAAAACCCACTGTCATTCCTCTCACACTTGTTATCCGTAGTGGAATCTCATAAACAGGGAACCCTCATGATCTGTGGTGACTCACATCAAGTACTATACCCGTTTTTAGATAAATCCCAGACCCCCATAACTGCCCATCGCATCGCCTACCAACTCCTCTCCTTGCCCAACACTCCCTCCTCGATACATGGCAAGAACAAAACCCCACAAGACAACAATATACGCATTCTCCCATCTAGGGATGAGCCCCGATGTTCCAGTCAAACGTAAGTTCGACTCGAACATCGGGTGTTCACCAAATAGCAAACAATTTGTAGTGTTCGCGGCAAATTCGAAAGCTGCGAAACACCCTTTAACCACTTGCCGACCGCCGCATGCAGATGTACGTCGACACAATGGCACGGGCAGGCAAATGGGCGTACCTGTGCGTCTGTAAGGAAAGGACAGAAACGCCGCTGGCACGCACACGCGCGCATACCTGGAACGCAAAATACATTGTTGACCAATGGCGCGCATCCACCAACCGCAACGGCGCACTTCCGCGCATGCGCGGGTGCGGCGGACGGCGAGCTCACGCAGGGGGCGTTCCTGACCCCTCTTAACCTATTTAAAGGACGCTCTGATGTCTGGGCGGTGCTGACCGGTCTTCTATGATTCCTGAATTCCTGACGCCTGTATACCTCACCACGATACCTGTTTAAACCACCCGGCTTGTGACCTTGACCTTGCTCCTGCTAAACCCTTGTATACTCTGCTGCTTGCCTGCTGACGACCCGACTTGTGACCTCGACCTTGCTCCTGCTAAACCCTTGTATACTCTGCTGCCTGCCTGCTGACGACCCGGCCTGTGACCTTTGACCTCGCCTCTGCTCGATCCCTTGTACTTCACTGCCTGCCTGCTGCCAACCGGCCATCCTAAGACTCCTGCTTCTAAGACTCCCGCCACAGGTCCTCCGGATTTGCTAGGGGCTCTAGCCCTGTGTCTGCTGCTCATCTGGGGTTCTCAGCCCTTCCTGCATCTGACGGCACTCAAGCAAATAACATCAGGCACTCGTGTTCCTCCTACCTGAACGCCATCTGTTTCACCCTCAGAGGGGTTCTGGGTTGGAGATACAAGAGAGGCCGACCTCTTCACATCAGACTCCTACCAGGTACGTGACAGCGTCCCTTTAAACTTCATGCCCAGTGGGCATGCGCGCGCTGCGTGCCCTGTGAGCGCGTGCTCATGGATCCCGGGGAACTCGATGTTCCCGGGCGGCCCGCGATTGTGGTCGGCAAAGGCAGAACAGGGGGATGTTTTTGTAAACAAGGCATTCCCCATTCTGCCTAGTGACACTGTCACTGATGGCTGCTCCCCGTGATCGGGAACGGTCATCAGTGATGTGTCGCCACGCCCCCTAACAGTAAGAATCACTCTCTAGTACTGACTTAACCCCTGCAGCCCCTCCTAGTGGTTAACCCCTTCACTGCCAGTGATTTTTACAGTAACAGTGCATTTTTATAGCACTTATCGCTGTAAAAATGACAGTGGTCCCAAAAATGCGTCAAAAGTGTCCAATGTGTCTGCCGTAAAGTCGCAGTCACAATAAAAATCGCTGATCGCCGCCATTACTAGTAAAAAAAAAATATATTAATAAAAATGTCATAAAACTACCCCCTACTTTGTAGCTCCAAAGAAGATACAGCTACACTGTGCCAAGACCTTTCAGCCAGCCGGCAGCACCGTGAGGTAAATTGGCCAGGATGCGTCCTCCAATTAAGTCCCCAATTGCTCACTTCTTCCTGCAAGCAAGACAGCACAGGACCACCCCTGGACCAGTAGGCCCCAGAAACTCCTGGGCCTACTCTCAGTAGTGGAGCCTCGGGCTAGCAGGCCCCAAGACCAAAAGACTGTTAACACCAGAGCCAGCCCCACCATGGCACCCAGTGGTACCATGGGTCCCAAGCGGCACTTTCAGGGGAGCGTCAAACTGCCGCCCATGAGCAGTGGCAGAACTGCCGCCCGTAAGCCAGCCCGTCCGCTTCGGGCGAGTGCTGTGGGCGGGTGACAGAGCGCTCCACGGGCGGGGAGAGCGAGCGGGCTGCGCTGCTGGCAGCTGGTCCTCGGGAGCGGATGGCTCGGATGACAAAGCGCTCCGCAGGCGGGGAGAACGCGCGGCTCAGCCATCGGGCAGCTAAAAGAGCAGGCGACTCCGCTGCGGCTGACGGATGTCCAGTGAGAAAGCGTGCTGGACAGCTGTTAGGCTTGGTGAGTGCTGGCCAATTAACGAGCAGGCGACCCTCCTGACCCTCCCTGGTGTATACCCTCCTGACCCTTCCTAGTACCCTTCTGACCCCTCCCTGGTGTATACCCTCCTGACCCTTCCTAGTACCCTCCTGACCCCTCCCTGGTGTATACCCTTCTGACCCCTCCCTGGTGTATACCCTTCTGACCCCTCCCTGATGTGTTCCCTCCTGACCCTCCCTGCCTCTGTCTGAACCCCCCCACCACCACCGCTGCCTCTGACTGAACCCCCCACCATCACCACAGCTGCATTGGATGGAACCCCCCAACCACCACCACTGTTGCATGTAAATCTAACTCCCTAATATATTACATTTTCGCTTTAATTGTCATGATATAAAATAATGTATGTGGGGGCCTTTTAGTGAGTGTCATTTTTTTTAGGTGGGGGCAGCATTTAATTCTTGTGCCCAGGCAGCACAGGTTCTTGAGCCGGCCCTGGTTAACACATCCCTGAGGCCAGGAGGGTCAGGATCGGAAGACCCTGCCAGAACGGTGTCTGTTCCTTAAGTACCCCCTCCCAGAATGCCCTACGGCGGAGACCACGCACACTGAGCTGCTTCTGAGAAAAAGGCACCCAATACACCCAACTCGCTGCATTTTTAACCTTGACTCCTGGTGACAGTGACACCCACAGTCAAGTGGAAAATGTGCAACGCAGCTGAACTGAAACAGAAACCCATAATATGACATAATCATTCTGAGCTAAACTACAGCTCAGATAACTAAATTTACAAATAGCACCTACTCAACAGTAGCAGGGCGCTACATATATATATATGTAGTGCCCCCTTACTTTCAGAAAGAGTGCTACGCTAAAGTTAGTAGGGTGAGAGACTTACTTGCTCTCACCTAGGTTGATTTGTTCAAATTCGGCAGCTGTCAGTCCTGAATTTTCCTGTGGGTCATTCTGTGCTCCAGAGATATGGTCCCATCTCTGGGCGGCAGGTGGCGCCAGAGGGGTTCAGGCAGAGACGTTTTTCACCAGCAGCCAATTGGAGGAGTGTTTCCCTCGCGGGGCATGCTGGGGAGGGGTATATCTGTGGCAGACGCCATATTTCGGGGTTTTTTCGCGGGTTCCTGGTTCCAGGTGTGCCACCACCTTCAGGGTGTGCGCACATCACGGGCCCCACCACTATGGCCTACATGGCCGTGACCCGTGCTACGCGAAGTTCCCGACTCTGGGCCCTCATGGCTCAGAGACACTAAAGTGACTGAGGGACCTCAGTGACTTACTGGGGTTCTGCATCTCAAGAGGACAGGATTGAGAGGATATGCTCTATTACTCTTAAGTACCGGACCTGTGGCAGAGGCCTCTACTAATCTTCTAGAGCCAAGTCAGTGGCAGTGACTTGTTCCTTCTCAGCTTTCTCAGTGACACTCTGGCTGACATCTCTGTGTGAGAGGCTGGAGTGGCGACGTGATTGACTTAATTACCGAAAGCAGGACTGCTTTCTTTATCCAAGCCTGACTCTGCGAAGGTACTCTACTTTCATCAACCTTTTCCTATCTACCTCATGTTGATGTGTTAGTCGTGTTAGACCAGGAAATTAAAGCATTCAGAAAACTTCAGCTACAGGTTGGACATTCGTTATTGTGCTGCTCACTACATCCACCCCTAGACACCACACAGAGGTAACTTAATCCGCCGATCCCAATCTAATCAGCGGCTCCTGAATGGTGTAGCGCTACATATATATATATATATATATATATATATATATATATATATATATATATATATATATATATATATATATATATATATATATATATCTATATATATTTTTTTGTATATATGTCCCTCATCCAAGTTTGTTTCCTTTTCCCCTTCCAATTTATTTTATTGGATGCACTTGCTCCTGGGCCCAGGAGTTATTTTTCTAAATTCCCCCAGCCAAGGGACTGGCTGAATTTTGGTGGGGGTGAGTGTAGCACCCTCTAGTTACGTAGGTGCTAGAGTAAGGATTTTTCTAGCAGAGTAGGAAAATGTATGCAGGCCTAGCTGGTGGCTAGGTCTGTCTGTTTTCATTCAGGGCTGGGAGTAGCTCAGGGCAGGGCTGGGTGACTCACTGTTAAGTATAGAGCAGGGGTCTCCAAACTTTCTACGCAAAGGGCCAGTTTACTGTCCTTCAGACTTTAAGATGGCCGGACTGTGGCCATTGGGAGTAGAAAATGTCCAGTGGGAGTAAACATTACCATATTTTTGGTGTCAGTGGGAGGACTAGTGCCCCGTTGATGGTGCCAATAGAAGGAATTGTACCCTTTTGATAGTGTTAGTTGGATGAATAGAGCCCCATTGGTGGTTTCAGCAACAAGAATGATTCCCCACTGTTGCTGTCAGTGGATGGAATAGTGCCCCAAGGGCCGGATAAAGGCAAGCAAAGGAACGCATCTGGCCCCAGGGCCACAGTTTGGAGACCTCTGGTATAGAGCGTACCTGGTAGTAGAGCCTGACTTGTAGGAGGAGACCTCTCTTACAGCCCTGGCTTAGGAGTCACTGGATTGGTAACAGTGAGCTTGAGAGCGCAGTGAGTTTGTAGTGCCTTGGGTAGTTGTAGTAGCCTGGCACAGTGGCAGGATGATGATCCTCCAGGGATGGCTGTAACTGTAGGCAGCAGTAGAGATGGTTGCAGGTCAGCAACCCAGGAGCTGGTAGGTACAGGAACAGCAGGAAGCTGGAGCAGGGTTAGGTGTAACACAGAGCAGCAGACAGTAGCAGGGTCAGACAGGCCGGGGCGGAGCAGGTAATCAGAAGGTTGGATACAGGAGACTAAGCATGGTCAGAGGTACAGGCATGGTCTGGCAGCAGATAGGCAAATAGAAGACTGAGCAGGGTCAAAGCAAGCCATGGTCGGGATTGGAGATATCGGATCGTCAAGCAGAGCCTGTCGGTACAGGTAACGGATAAACAGGTATGCAGATTACTGGTACAGAGCTGCAGATCAAACAGCAATGCATCATTGCAGTTGCTGGCTTTTTAACCACTTAAGACCTGGACCATACCTCCCAACCGTCCTGGATTTTGCGGGCATGCCCCGAGATTCGTGGCAAATCCCGTGGTCCCGCGAACCCATGCAACAACTCATATCCTCATATCCCGCGAAACCCCCCGCTCAACAACTCCGATCGGCGGAACCCCCCCCGCTCAACAAAAACTCCGATCCGCGAACCCCCCCCGCGTGCTCAACAACTCCGATGCGCAGAACCAACCCCCCCGTGCAACAACTCCGATGCGCAGAACCAACCCCCCCCCCCGCGCTCAACAATTCCGATCCACGGAACCCCCCCCCCCCCCCCCCGCTCAACAAGTGCACTTTATATACAGCTATATAGATCAGACCAAAATTAGGGATGAGTGAGGAGGAATGAGGGACAGAGGGACATTGCTCCAAATCAGGGACAGTTGGGAGCTATGGTTAAACCCACAAGTGTTTTTTTTTTTTTTTTACCACTACTAATCCTTTTTATTGGCTTTTGAGATCTACAAATGCATCAATTCAGAAATTGGATGAAAGGTTTTGCACTGGGAAACAATTTCTGAAGGATAAATGGTGCATTTTATATACTATATAGATCAGACCAAACTGAGGGACAAATGAGCAGTACAGAGGGACTTGGTTCCAAATTAGGGACAGCTAATATAAATTGGGAGAATTGGGAGCTATGGTTCTTCTACTAACCGTCTACAACACTTTCTAGTGATGTCCAGTTCATGAACGAATCGTTCTTTTGAATCGGTTCTTTTCAGTGAACTGAGTGAATCGATTCATGTGAGTGAGTGAACCGTTTGGAATGGTTCTCTGTGCACTCAATACAAAGCATAGGAGAGCAGGCTGGTAATATGATCCTAGAGTGAGAGAGCTCGGCCCCTCCCTTCAACCAATCAGCGTGCTCAAGGCACAGAGACACTCAGGAACTGCATACATGAGTCACCATCAGTACACAGTATACCGAGTTAAAAGAATCAAACGAGTTATTGAGTTAAAGAACTGAGTTGAAGAATCGTATGAGCTGTTATAATCCAGTACACTGTAATAACCCCGAGTCACCACCAGGAGAACAATACATTAAATCACAATGATCAGGGAGCAGAAATACACTGTACAGACTGACTGCTTTAAAGACAGAGAGGACAAAAAGAGTCAGAATAAGAAAATATACTCATTCATATTAATTCTTTAACCCTTTAGAATTTAGTTAGCTTATCCTAAAGGAGATATGTATGTCTGTTTTAAAAGCATTTTTTTTTTTTTTCATTAAACAATAAAGAAACCCCTTTGGGGCAATTTGTAATATACGGTAGATAGTGATAACGGGTAGTACAGGACATTCATTAACCATGAGTTATATTTCTAGAATTATTGCAGTCTCTCTGACGTTTGTGGTGACACCTAACGTGTGAAGCAATCATCATTTAAGTATACATGCACGCCCTACACACGTTTAATCACATGCAGATATCGGGGTCCGTGGGGATAGTTTTAATTTTGTTTATTTTTTCACTTAACAAGCCCCGCCCCCTATGTAATAGTTTTTTTTTTTAAGTGACAGGTTCTCTTTATTGCATCTGGGGTCTGTTATACAATCATATGAGTATAAGATTGTGCTCTGTAACCTGGGTAGCAGGTGTTCTGTCAGATCAAGCATCTATAGGATCAGCCAATATTGCCACTTACAGCGACACACAAACAGTGGTATAAACGAAAAGCGGGTTTTTGTGCATGTGAACTGCATTCTGAAAAATGGCTAGCCATCAGATTTGTCTGTAGTCTTTACAGTGCATAATGAGGCTCCTTTCATACTTGTGCGACTTGGGACTACAAAGTCGCATGACAAGTGCTACCCCATGATTTCCAACGAGTACCGTCCATATCTATGCGACTTCAAAAGTAGTCACTGCATTACTTTGGTTCGATTTTGATGCGACTTGAGGCAGAAACCTCAAGATTACATAGGTATTGCTTCAAGTCGCATCAAAATTGCATCAAAGTCACAGTAAAAATCGTGGAAAAAATTGCACGACTTTCAAGTTGCACAAGTGTGAAAGCAGCCTAAAGATTACATTTTACTACCGTGGGTACTTTGCCCGCCCGCACTAATAAAATCCGATCATTTTTACTGTGCATGCGCTGTGAAGACTACGGAAAAATACAATGGTTAGCAATATTAACTGAAGTTGGCCCATCAGAATTTGATTCACATGCACAAAAACCCACTTTTCATTTAAACAGCTTTTTGTGCATCACCAGCTGGCTAATCTGACAAATTGTGATCTGATACTATATGATTGTCCTCTGAGCACAGAACCAAATACAAGTAAATGTCCCCAGGACCTGCAAACCTGTGAAGAATCGTTCTATTGCTTCTAATCATTTAAGAAGGTTGAATCAGAGCTTTGGTTTACTTGCTTGTCAGTAGACTCAGCAAGTGAACTGAAGAACTGAAGAATCGATTCATTGAATCGGTTCATTTCAGTGAGTGACTCGAAATGAACCGATTCAGTTAAAAGAGTCGAACTTCCCATCACTAACACTTTCACATTCACAGATGTTGCCACACACAAGATGGCGGCTAGGAGGAGACAAAGCTTTCAAATCCCGCGATATCTCCGTGTAATCCCGCGATATCTCCATGTAATCCCGCGAGATCTCGGGCTATAATATGTCGATGTCGCCTTAACTCCTCCCTCTTTCTCATCCCGCTTCCTTTGTTGGTGGAGGTGCAACTGTTCTTCGGTCGTCCCGAATCTGGGTTCATCCGACACCGAAACCTGTCCGAGAGAAGCGGAATCCCCTTAGTCCGTCATGCCTCCTAAGTTCGACCCCCTCGAAGTTAAAATCGGTACGTGAGGCGGGACGGGGGGAATGCGAGCCGCCCAGCCGAGGGCCCCCTGTCCCGGGCAATCCGCCGCGGAGTCACATGTGTGAGGGGTAATGTGTGTTCCCAATCCCTGGGGGTGATGGCCGGTTCTCTTCATACAGCGGAGTGTGTACTAGATGTATGTGGGTTCTCCCGGGATATGGGGCAGTGGTGGGGTATGGGGCCTCCTGTGACCGGGGTGTGGGGCCTCCTGTGACCGGGGTGTGGGGCCTCCTGTGACCGGGGTGTGGGGCCTCCTGTGACCGGGGTGTGGGGCCTCCTGTGACCGGGGTATGGGGTAGTGGTGGGGTGTGGGGCCTCCTGTGACTGGGGTGTGGGGCCTCCTGTGACTGGGGTGTGGGGCCTTCCGGGGTATGGGGGCAGTCGTGGGGCCTCCTGTGACCGGGGTGTGGAGCAGCCAATCTGCTTCCTCCGTTCAGGTCATGAAGGCCTGAGCTCAGAGAAGCTGTGACAGCCAGGAAACCAGCATGTTCAGGAGGTCAGCCATGGTGGTTTTGTATCCCCAGTGCTTTTCCAGAACTGGCCAATGTCTGTGAATTTCCTGATGTGGAGTTATATCCCATTAATGGTATCAGTCAGTGGAAGGAAAGGCACCTTATTGATGTTGGTAGGAGGCATAGTGATCCAATGGGCTGTAAAAGCTGCATCTGGCCCACAGGCTACAGTTTGGAGACCACTGCCCTAGACCAAAACAAGCAGCTAACCTGAGCAGTGTGGAATTGAACAATTAAATTGTCCTGAGTTCAGGGAGAATTGCATCCCTGTACATCTGCTGAAGAGCTGCGCATTGTCTGCTCACTCAAGTGTGAATCCAGCCTATTCTGCACTGGATAAATGGTCACTCCTAGTGTGCATAGAAAACGATTGCTTTCTTTGTGTCCCATTCACACCACAATGCTAGAGTGACATGTGGACAACTGCACATGTCAGATTGTGCAACTAGAGGTTATGAGGGATAACTGTTACTTTACCCTGGATAGACAAAGCACTGCTTTAGGTTGAGGCAAGTCTTCACACGATCCATAGATCTTGGGCTTTGAGCTTTTAGAGTTTTTTTTTTTTTTACAATATTTGCATCATCCCTTAGATTGCCATAGCCACCCGCCACTATACCAGTCTGGTGTGTCTGGGTATATTCCAGTGGTGAGCTTAGAAAGACCTCCTCTTAGGAAACAGAACGTGTCTGTGTGTGACTGGTTCTGTGCCGAAAGATGGAGTACATTGCTTTATGCATATACAGGGCTTGTTTGCATGCTGATTGTGTTTTTTTTTTTTTTTTTTTTTTTAATTAACTTCCCATGTGTCTTTTATTTCTAGTTTTCCTAAGATGTACTGGTGGTGAGGTAGGGGCTACCTCAGCTCTGGCTCCCAAAATCGGACCTCTGGGTTTGGTAGGTTTTATTCGATTTTTGTACCTTGCTTGTCATATCTTGCAAAATTCTTAAAGCTTAGTGTCTATGGGAGTTTCTTTTATTTTGCACTGTGGAGAAGACTGATGTTTTTGTCAGGTTTTATTTCTATGTAAAAAGGTTGTTGTTTGAGGAACACAAAAGTGGACTTTATAGACACTAATCGTTAAAAAAAGGTTATTTTATTGATACAATCCAGCGCAGGTTATTGAATCAACAATAAAGTGGATACATTTATAAAATACATTAAAAACACAAATAGAGTTATCTAGAGCTGAAACAACTAATCGATTATGACAATCAACTACAATTTTCATAATCGGGCACTAACATAATGGGGGTTAAACTAAAATTAGCCCTTTATTGTACAAAAAAGCAAATCACTACTGTAAATATTATTCACTGTCCCACAGTAAAAAAATGAACACCTTACAGTAGCCATTATTTGCTCTTTGTACTTTTAGTTTTTTTAACCCCATTATGTTACTAAACATCTCAGGCCTGGGGTCGCACCACTGTTTTTTTTTTTTTTTTGTAGCAATACACTACAGCAGTGGTCATCAACCCTGACCTCAGGGCCCACCAACAGGCTAGGCTTTATGTATTCCCTTGGGGAGATGTAGACTAGAATACTGCAATCGCTGTGCAGCAAATATCACCTGTGATGTATTTCTGTTAGTGGGCCCTGAGGCCAGGGTTGATGACCACTGCACTACAGTTCATTTACATGGTTTTCTATGGGACACGTTCACATCCATTTTGTTTTTTTGGTTCAATATACTTCAATGGAGAAGCTGCAGAAAAGCATGTCCTGTGTTTTGTAATTCGCCCAACAAAAATGTTTTAAGACTATATCCGATTAATCGATTATGAAAATAATCGTTAGTTGCAGCCCTATAGTTATCACAAAAATTTGCAATAATTTACAAAACATTTAAACCAAAACTGGTCCAAAGGAGACATCAAGGTTAATGATGGCTAACATGTATATTGGTATTCAAAACAAGCTCTAGATGTTTCGCGGGTGTCCGCTTCACTGAGAGCTATTGGTATTTCATCCACGGTAATGGATACGGTTCAATATTGAACTCGGTAGAAGATATTGATTAGGATAAATCAGATACGTATTGTCAGGTGGTCCTGGTGGTAAAGGCAGCTAGGAATATATCCAATGATGCACTGGTCAAAGTGTTTGATTAGACAAATGTTAGAAGCAGCAAAGACAGGCGTATTCAAATAAGAGGGGTATTTATCCCATGAGTTTCAGAAATTAAATTCTGGAATGTATAAAAACCAAGGAGCACTGTAAGTGCTGAATAGTGGATAGCATCAGCAGAACCACAAAGCCGATAACACCAATCGTGTGGAAGAGCACCTCACACACTTTTGTGTTCCTCCAACAACCTTTTTTCTATAACTTTGGACGTGGCACTGTAACTACTCCAAAGTTACCCACAGTTCGGCCTGTGTACTCTTACTCATTTAAATCTTTTTGTATGTGATGACATGCAGCATATACTCTGAATGCCTAGTCTCTTAGTATTTGGAATTTTCTAAGGTGGTTGGGCTGTTTTTTAATTATACTTTTTCTTTCAGTCTCCCAAAAAAGTTGGTGATGACATTGCCAAGGCAACCGGTGACTGGAAGGGCTTGAGGATCACTGTCAAACTGACCATTCAGAACAGACAGGCCCAGGTAACTCTCTAGACCGACACTCCTTGTTGGAATTGATGTTTTGTTAAACTACTTCTGACGTTTCCACTAAAATCTTCAACTTATGTTGGTTTGCAAGACTGACCAGGTATGCAGTCTGCAGCCTTTAAATGCAGGGATTTGTAAGGATAGTATGCCCTGTAATGAGTGAGAATTCTCAAGGACATGAAAGTGACTGTAGGTTTAATGGGAAAGCTTTGACATTTTTGCAAAAGTACATGAATGCTATAGGGGAGCTGGCCTTTAGAGAAATGGGTGAAGTTTAACCTTTTAATGAAGGTACAACATTGAGCAACTTGCATGGTTGCGACGCATTCAAGTATGCAGGCAACCGGGGGGAAAGCTGTCCACATAGCCTATCCCCCACACTGCTTGCTCTAACCGCTATCAGTTTGCATTTGTGACTAAGACTACCCTGCATTAAAGGGATCTAAAAGCAAGGCTAGAACTCCTTGTGGAAGGGGTGATGTCAATGGCAGTGCAGGGGATGATCTGTGGACAGCTTTACCCCGGATGTCTGTATACTTTGATGTGCCTCTTTAATCAACCATGTGAGTTGCTTAACGTTGTACCTTCATTACCTGGATTGCTACACTTGGAGGCGCCTTTCGTCTTATACTCAGTTGTGACATGACGCTACTTGTATATCAAGGCAAAATTTTGTTGGTTTTGCAAAACTCTCAACCCAAGGTTTTGCTGTACTTGATTTTAAAGCTGCAGACCTAAGGAACATTCTGATCTAGGTCAGTAACTTCTATTTTAGGTAGTGATTAAAGGGGAGGTTCCCCTAAAAATAAACTTTTAACATTGCCTGTGTCTTCTTAATAATTAGAATCGGCTGGTATTTTTTTTTTAACCACCCGTACATACCATTTTCGGCATGTACGCTCACCGCCGCTTCCGGGTCTGGCGGCCGGGGATGGGAGGGCCTGCTTCATTGACAGGCATCCGATCGACGCATACAGCGCGTCACTGGATGCCGAAAGAAGCCGAACGTTGGTGCGCATGCGCCGTATAGAGCCGCACCAACGTTCGGCTTCTTTCGGCATCTCGTGACGCGCTGTATGCGTCGATCGGATGCCTGTCCCCGGCTGCCAGACCCGGAAGCGGCAATGAGCGTACATGCCGAAAATGGTATGTACGGGTGGTTAAAAAAAAAAATACCAGCCGATTCTAATTATTATTAAGAAGACACAGGCAATGTTAAATTTTAGGGGAACCACCCCTTTAAGGAACAAATAGAGAAAATATTTTCACACCTGAAGTGAACATCTGCATGCCTGCTCTAAAAACAGGTGTTCAGTTTTTTAAGGCAGTTCTGGAAGCCTCATCTTCACAATCAGAACTGTATTGTTTAAGTGCCTCTTTTTTTTTTTAATTTAGCACAAATAGGTCAGTCTATTTACCTTCTAAAGTAAACTTTAATCATGTTGCAAGTGTTGGCTAATTCCTTTCAGGCTTGATAACAAAGCCAGGATTTAACTCTTGAAGTGGAAAAAGTTGGTCACACCTGGGCCTTGGGACAGAGGTTGACTAACCCCATCTGGCAGGAAATGAAGTAGTCTTCAGTAGAGTAGTGGCATGGAAATCTTTATGGTTTGAAGTTCTGATCTCGGTAAGGTGAGGTTGGTTACATTTCACTGCTTTAATGAGCAGTTGGTTCAACTGTGCATTATAAATCAAACAATAAAATGTATAATCTTTAAAAGGATTGTTTAAATGGGACTAGTAGACTTGTGTATAGTGAAATAGGCTGCCATTGGTTGACATCTCCCTGAGAAATGTAGTATGCCTGGCTTTAGCTGGCTCCGGTAGTTAATCGCTGGCCCAGGACACGTGCAGTCAGTACTCCTGATGTCTGTTCCTAGTTTGTGAAATGCCACAGGCGGTTTGGAACACTTTTTGTGTGTATACAGTTTGAGGTCAGTAACCACAGCCTGTATTTACCAATTCTGGCTTTTATTTTCCTACACCCTGTAGAAGCCACCCGCCACTATGCTGGTCTGCCTGTGACCTAGTGTATTCCAGTGGTGAGCTGAGAGCAAACCCCATCTTAGGAAACGGGGTCTTTCCTCATGTGACTGATTCTGTGCCGATAGACTGGGGACAAACCTTTACTGTAGACAAGATTTGTCAACCATGTTGGGGTAAGGATACTGAATTTTTTTTTTATTTTAACAGATTGAGGTTGTACCATCTGCCTCTGCTCTGATCATCAAGGCCCTGAAGGAGCCTCCACGTGACAGGAAGAAGGTGAAGAACAGTAAGTGTCAACTGATCCTAAATATGCTCATCAATCATAGTGTGCAGATCGGGACTAAATGGTCCCGCAATCCAAACCCATGAAGAGGTTTGGTGCCAATGGTGAACGCTTACAAAACTGCTTCACTCATATGCTTCAGTCCCTTACTGGATAATTTTAATTGCTAAGCATGCCTGGCTGTCACACAGCCATAAAATCTTCCTATTGCGTTGGTCAGCAGCACTCCATGTTGGCAATGCAGTCTGGAGATCAAAAAGGCAAACCATAATGTAGTTTCCCCCAAAAAAAACTAGTATCCACTCGCATAGCTTGGAGATCAGTTATTCAGTGTGCAAACAGCACCACCACTATTTAGGAGAAATGTGTTTGGCGAAGCTTGGTCTGTGAAATTGTCGCATACCAGTGGGTTTCGTGCCGCTGCTGTTTGCCCACTGCATGGTCTATTATCTGCAAGTGGGTTTTGAGATTTTTTTTTATACTATATTGTGTGATTTGCCCTTCTCTCTCATATGGAGTGTTGCTGAGCTAAGGCAATGTGAAGATTTTTATAGCTGTGCGACAGCCAGGCACATTTGATCTTGTTTGTCAATAATAAAAATCTGGCAACTAGCATTTCCAGAAACAATTGTCTCTTCCTTGGCACATTGTTGTAAAACTGGTTATTTGTCCAATCCAGTAAGTCTGTAATATACCCATATCAAACACGTCAACCTTATCACTGGGGTTTTTTTCGTTAGCCACCCGCCACTATGCCATTCTGATGTGATTGGTAATAATCCAGTGGTGTGCTTAGATCAACATCCATCTTAGGAAACAGGCTCCCTCTACCAGTGAGTGACTCTGTGCCGAAAGTTTGGAGACAGTTGCATGTACAGTCAAGCTTGCTGCTTTTCACTAAATGTATGTATTAATGACTAGTCTATTTATTTGAACAGTTAAACACAGCGGAAGCATCACATTTGATGAAATTGTCAGCATTGCTCGTCAGATGAGGCATCGTTCCCTGGCCAGAGAACTATCTGGTGAGTATGAATACCAAAACTGTCACATAGGTGCTATGACTACCCACAGCCAAATTTGTTCCTGAGCAGCTCTGCAAATTGTCTGACTGATAATGCAGAAGATAATAATTCTACTTCCATGTTTCAGGTACCATTAAGGAGATCCTTGGCACAGCACAGTCTGTGGGCTGTAACATTGATGGCAGACCCGCACATGATGTAATTGATGATATCAACAGCGGTGACGTTGAATGCCCAACAGTAAGTTTATTTTTATATATTTTTTGCTTTATTTGAGGTTTTTTATTTTATTCAGTTTTTTAATCTTTTTTTTTTTTTCTTTACAGAGCTAAATCTCCTCGGAAGAGCTTTAATATTTAATAAAAAACAAATTCATCTGAAAGATGGTCTCTTGTATTCTTGCAGTCATAAGGGTTTGTGGGGTGACTGTCTTATAAATGTGAAGTATGAATTGTGGGATTCTGTGATTCCGCCAATGAGAAGGGTATAAATGCAAGGTATCACTTGAGGGAATTAGAAACTTTCCTGCCTGTAATGTGCATGTGTAATTTTGAGCTATGTACTGTGAATTGTAGTGTAAATATTTCTGGGTTTTTAAACCCGAGGTATGTCCTAACACTAAACAGATTGATGCATGACCTGTAGTCCAAGAACTGACACTTCCTGCAATTCCTGGGTCTCGGCTTGGTGTTTAGGATGAGAGCTAATTGGGCTCACACAGACCAAGCACTTTAAAAAAATCGGCATACAGTCTTCACTTTAAATACATTTTTGAGTCTTCGCATTAGAGTTGTAGGAAATTGTTTGGTTAGATGTGGTAATGTAAAGGTCGGGTTTTAATTAAAATTAATTGGTTGTCAACAATGTAGTGATGTAGCCACATGCTAAAAAGATGGCACATGTCCATGATGCAGTATTGGTATTTATTATCTAGGTCCAGAAATTTTAACCTAATCGGTTTCATCCAAAGTAATGGAGGGGCTATTCTAGCTTTGTCTTCACATTTGCAATGTAACAAAGTGTAAGGCATGGATTTTGACCCAAAAGGTTTACCTGTCCCTTTTTTAGTGTATATGGACAAGCTAGGTGGATTAATGCATGGAAATCAAAATACTGATCCGCCATGACACTTCAAATGTCAGCCACAGAAATTAGTTTATCATTACAAGGTGAACACAAGTAATGTAATTGCACTAATGCAGCAGTCAAGCAGTTGGCATGCTCTACAGCATGGGGTCTTGAATTCACTTCACACCAGACACCTTTCTGTTGGCTTTATTCTCCTTGGACAATCCAAAAACTGCTGCACCAGCTCGCATACGTGATCCGACACTTGTGGGGCTGAGGCATGCATGCTCTGCTCTCTGTGGGTACTGCAGACTCTGCTGTCACTCACTGATCATTGGGCAGATCACTATTCTGGCTCTCTGCCTATGTAAAGTTTTTTTTTTTTTTTTTTTTTTTTTTTTTTTTTTTTTTTTGTCCCTAGGGTAGACATGGATCCTGTGTTCCTACAAATGCACCTCCCACAGTACACAAATGCTTGGTAGGGACAGTTAATGCTGCTTGCCCCTGATGTTTAACCCCCACCTCTCTTAAGGCCTTGTCCCAAGCTATCTTTAATTTTTTTTAAGTATTCATTCTTTTTCATACCATACAAATTTTCAATTTGTTTAAAAAGTGAGAAACTGTTCCTTATAATACATAATTTAAACACTGATATACACTATCAAATACTGAATCTTAATTATCTGTACCAGAAGGTAGATAATCTTAGTTAAGGGGGGCACCCGGTCTGTTAGTTCTATCTAGTATTATCAATTTTGCTCCTTGGCCGCTCTCAGTCTAGTTATTTCCAGCCAACGTTCTTATCCCCTTGGAGGCACCCTTTTTCTCCAGCCATGGTTTCCACATTTCCTCAATCTCAAGTTTTCCTCTTATTTTTTATATAAACTGCTCTTTACAGATGGACTCATTTATTGCCACAATCAATTCACTTACTGCCGGTGGTGAAGTTGCCTGCCACCTCATAGCTATTACTTTTCTAGCTTAGAATAAACATCTTTATTTATTTTCTCCTGCCGTTCCTTCCTATAGCCTAGTACACAGTGTGGCCTTCATCTCCAGCTGGATTCCAAATATTTCTCTCAAGGTGTCAAGCACACCCTCCCAGTATCGAGCCAGCTTTGGACATCGCCACACCATGTGTATCAGGTCTCCATGCTCCTGGCATCTAGGGCACTTATCTGGTCTTTTACCAAATTTAAATAGAGGTTACTAAGTGCCTATTTACCAACATCAAGTGGGAGATTTTCTAAGGATGTGAAAGTGAGACCTTTGATCCCATCTCCAGTATTCTCTTCCACTGTTCCTGTGATATTTCCCCTATATCTTCTTCCCACCTTTCTCTTACTTTGAGCAGGTGTGCCCCTGTGTTCTTTTTGATTATCTGCATGTATGTTTCTGATATGAAGCCCTTGGTTGGGCCCCCTTTAGCTAACTTTTGAAATGGGAGCATTTTATTCCACTCTAATTTTTGTGTCCTAAACTGGGCTTCGAGAGCATGTCCTACCCTGGAGATGGGTAAAGAATGAATGTTGCGGGAAATTAAATTCCACTCTCAGATCCTGGAATTTCCTATAGGTATCTCCCTCATTCAGGTGTATCAATTATGCATTACATACTACAATTGCTATCTCTGCTCCTGTTTTTATAGACTAGCTCTTGGTAGATCTCCTCTACATCTTGGTGCCCAAGAAGATCCGGTGTAATGGTAGGGCCTTTGACCAGGGTGCCATACAGTGGAATACCCTTTGTGCTCCAGGAGGCCCGGGCTTCCATGGGTTACTGAAGACTTGGCATTTCATGCTAGCCTTTCCTGCTTGGCCTCGCCCACCCTTTCTGCTGCTTTTGGTTCCTAGGTTCTTTTCCCAGGAACTCTGCTATGCGCCTGTCGGGGAAGACTGCGCTATATTAACCCCATCCGGTATCATTTTTTTTTAGAGCAGGCGATGGGCTTTTCCGGTGATAACAACCGATGCGGCTAAAAGCTGCTTGGTGGTTATCCCGGAAGGGACATCCCTTCAATGCTCTTACTGGACCCGATTAACTATGTGCCACCTCACACAGGTTTGACTCGGTCTCCAATGTTAAAACAGAAGTGACGTCACTTCCGGGTTACCCAGCTGTTAATGGTGCTGGATTTAAAAAAAAAAAAACACAGTATTTGGAATCGCTGTTATCGGTGATCTGAATACTTTTAGACCCCCGATCCCTCCATAAAAGAGTACCTGTCACAAAGGATGTTTACATTCCTTGTGACGGTAATGTTATTTTTTTTAACACAATTTTTATATTCTAAAAAAAAATTCAAGCGCCCCTGTCCCCACGAGCTTGCGCAGCACAATAAACGCATACAGTAGTCACGCCCGCATATGTCAATGTAGTTCAAACTACACATGTGAGGTATCGCTGCGATAGTCAGAGCAAGAGCAATAATTCTAGCTGTAAACCTCCTGTGCCTAACCTGGTAACCATAAAAAATAAATTTGAAAGCCTCGCCTATAGTGATTTTTAGGTACTGTAGTTTGTTGCCAATCCACGAGTGCATGCAATTATAAAGCATGAAGTGTTTGGTATCTATTTAGACGGCGTAACATCTTTCACATTATATAAAAAAAATTGGGCTAACTTAACCACTTCAATACCAGGCCTATTCTGGCACTTCTCTCCATGTACAAATCATTCTTTTGCTAAAAAATTACGCAGAACCCCCAAACATGATATATGTATTTTTTAGCAGACACCCTAGGGAAAAAAACGACGGTCATTGCAACTTTTTTATCTTGCACAGTATTTGCTCTTAAATTAAATTCTGACAGTAGCTGATAAAGTAAAAAGTAATGTTTTGCATTATAACTAGTTTGATACCTGTTGAAATCGAGCTGTTTTATTCACCTCCATCACTCCTGAATCATTATTCTCACTGACTTCCTGGTTTGCGGTGCGCATTCATTGTTGCTACATCACGGCCTAATGGGAACTACAGTTCCCATTAGGCTTAGCCTCAATGCCTATGAGGGGTAAGAGAGCATCTTCACGCAGGGCTGTAGTCCTAGGGAGAGGGTGAACACATTCTGCTTTCCACCATGCAGGTGCTGGTGGAAAGCAAGAGGAGAGACAGGAAATGGCATTTTCAAACCTGGATTACTGTATTTTGGAAGTCAAAAGGAAAAACGAGGTAAGTGATATTTAAATGCTCTAGCTTACAGCAATCAATTGATCTAATAAAAAAACAAACCTTTAGTGTTCCTTTACACAACAAATCAGTAAAGTTAGCTTTTTTTGTGTGTAAAAATATGAGAGATTGTTAAACCGAGTAAATAGATGCCTAACATCACCCTTTAAAATTACACACATTCATGGAATGGTGCCAAACGTTGGTACTTAATCTCCAAAGGGCGACGCTTTGAAATTTTTTACAGGTTACCAGTTAAGATTTACAGAGGTCTAGTGTGAGAATTGTTGCTGGCACTATCGCACGCGGCGATACCTCGTGTGGTTTGAATGGTGTTTACATTATGCGGGCTGGACTTGTGTGTGCGTTTGCTTCTGCGCGCAAGATACCGGGGACAGGGCATATAATTTTATTTTTTTACACTTAAAAAAAAAAATGTAAACATCCCTTGGAATAGTGTGTGTGTGTGTGTGTCATGTCCTTTTTATGGAGAGATGTGGGGCTCAATAAGACCCTGCATCTCTCCTCCAGGCTAGAAAGCATGAGATTGTGAAACTTGCGGGTACTCGCGGTTATGTTTACTTCTGGGTACCCGGGCGTGATGTCATCACATCATGCCTGGGCCTCCGACAGTCATAGAGATGACTGGTGACCAATTCTTTCTCCGGGCCCCCGATTGGAGGGGGGGGGATGTCCCCTCCCGCCGCCTATAAGAACAATCAAGTGGCAGAACCGCCGCTATGATTTTGTGGTGCACAGAATCGCCGGCACTAAAGAATGATGCCTCTAGCTGCCCCCATTATTCAGATATCTCCACACAAAGCCCAGGACGTCATTTCACTATGGCTGGGTATTGAAGTGGTTAAGTTAAAAACACTGCTGCACAAATGCCTTGTGACAAAATATTGCAACAGTCGCCATTTTATTCTTTGACAAAAAAGTTTGGGTGTTCTAAGTAATCTGTAAACACCAAATGTCAGAAATGGGCTTTGTGATGTAACCTTAAGATACGATGCAACCCAGCCAGTGTCAGTATAGCAACTGTGCATATTTTTAGCACTGATCGCTATTGGTGTCTCTGGTCCCCAAAAGTGTCCATTGTCTGCAGCAATATTGCAGTCCTGCTATAAGTTGCTCATCGCTGCCATTGCTAGTAAATAAAATATCCCATAGTTTGTAGACACTTTTGTGCGTACCAATTGGTATATGCTTATTGGGGCTCTTATTTTATTTATTTTTTTGAAAATGTGTAGCGGTATATATTCTGGCCTAAATCTATGCAGAAATCGTATTTGTCATTTTTTTCATAATTTACAGTTTTTATAGCGTGAAAATAAAAATCAGAGGTGAACAAACAGCTGAAGGTTAAGTGATGTGTGGGTTCTTCTCTATCGGACCTAGATGGCCAAAACTGACAGGCTTATACCCTTCCTTACTCTACACCAAGTGTGGCCCGCAGAGCCATCTGTGGCCTGCGACCGCCTGCTCTAGAATGGCGAGTTGGCAATCCCAGATTGTGGGTTGCTGACCTGCTATCCCAGAGAATCAGTGTTGTGAGTGAAGCTGGCAGTAGATGAAGCAAACACAGCTGCAGAGCCGCATAAGCTGAGGCTTCCTATATATATCTCTGGCCCCTGTAACGGGCAGAGGGATACAGTTGGCAATATCTGAATGGAAAGCTGTTAAAGGTAATTATTAAAATCAGTGTATATATGGGTATATCTGTTCTGGAGTGGTTACTGGGCTGCTTTCAAATTGATCTCCAGGTGCAGTGCACCTGCTGGTTGCCTGCACTGAGCCAAAGACTTCTGTTATCGACAGGTTTGGTGCCCTACGCCTGCAGGATATAATGGAAGTCTATGGCAAAGTGCAGCTAACCTGCAAGAAATCACAGCTGCGCTGCAGTGTGAAAGCAGCCCCAGGACGCGATCTGTCTGACCTAATCAAACCCCTATGGAGCGGCAGACGTAAATGGACTTGGGTCGGTTTTACACCCGCCTACCTCCAATCTGCCCCAAAAAAGGGGATCCATCCCCTTCTATCAGGGTGGATTGAATAGGCCGGCCCATATAGTAGAGTGGGCAGTGTCCGTTCTGCATATGCAGAGTGGACATGGACCTGACATCGCTTTGCTCAGTGTAGCCTGCAATCAGTTACCAAGTCGCTTACGTGGCCCTCGCTCTTCAAAAGGTTAGGCACCCCTGCTCTACACAATGAAAAATGCAAGTTTTGCCTTTTAAATACACACAGGGGGGCTGATTTACCATTGTCGCTGCGCCAGTTCATGCCTTAATTAGTGCGCTGGATGAAGCCTTAATTAGGCGCATGAACCGAGTGCAGCAGCGCAATGCTATTGATAAGTAAAGCCGCGCCGAACTCCCTGTATAAGTCTATGGGGGAATCAAAAGTGTTAATTAAAAAGGCTAATAAGTTTTGTCCTAAAAAGTGTTTGGGGACCCCAGTCCTGCCCCAGGGGACATGTATCAATGTTTTTTTTATTTTTAAAAACGGCCGTTTTTTCGGGAGCAGTGATTTTAATAATGATAAAAGTGAAATATTCCTTTAAATTTCGTACGGGGGGGGGGGTTGGTCTAAAGTCAGCATGTGAAAAAGCGCACGTTTGTGGTTAGAAATGTCTGCACAAAATGACGTTCTGCAGAAAAAAAGCCTTTTAAAACTGACTCGTGACAATAATGAATTGTCGGCTCCTGGCAATTGTGAGAGATTCATTCATAAAACAAAAAAAAACGTGGGGGTACCCCCAAATTCCATTACAAGGCCCTTCAGGTCTGATATGGATATTAAGGGGAACCCCGCCATCAATTTAAAAAAATAATTACGACAGGTTTCCCCCAAAATTCACACCAGACCCCTATCCGAGCACGTTGACCTGGCCGGCCGCAGAAAAGGGGGGCAGAGTGTGGCCCCCCTCTCCTAAACCGCACCAGGCCACATGCCCTCAACATTGGGAGGGTGCTTTGGGGTCCCCCCCAAAGCATATTGTCCCCATGTTGATGGGGACAAGAGCCTCATCCCCACAACCCTTGCCCGGTGGTTGTGGGGGTCTGCGGAGGGGAGGCTTATCGAAATCTGGAAGACCCCTTTAACAAAGGGGCCCCCCCTGTGTGAAGTAATGGGGTACATAGTACCTCCTACCATTTCACCAAAAAAAAAGTGTTAAAAAAGACAAGAGCCGGTTTTTGACAAGTCTTATTAATACCTTCTTTCCACGCTTCTTCTTTCCTTCGGGTTTCTTCCTCTGCTTCTTTCTTGGGTCTTCTCGTCCCGCATCTTGACCAGCGTCTTCTTCCATCTCCTTCTCGTCCGCATCTTCTTCCCCGGCGCTCGGCTTCCAATTGAATTCCCTGCCGTGTGCCGCTCCTGGGACCACGCCCCCCTCTGACGCCACGGGTAATCTAGGAAAGTCCCTGTGTGGTGCATGTGCGTCAGAGGGGGGCGTGGTCTCAGGCACATCACACGGCGGGGAATTCAATTGGAAGCCGAGCCTCCGGGGAAGAAGAAGCCAAGCACAAGCTTCCAATTGAATTCCCCGCCGTGTGACGCTCATGAGACCATGCCCCCTCTGACGCACATGCACCATACGGGAAGTTTCTTAGATTACCCGTGGCGTCAGAGGGGTGCATGGTCCCAGGAGCGGCACACAGCGGGGAATTCAATTGGAACCGGAGCCTCCGGGTAACGAGAAGGCTGGCGGAAGGAGAAGAAGATGGAAGAAGACGCCAGTCAAGATGCGGACGAGATGATGAAAGAATATATTAACCACTGGGCACTTAAACCCCCTTAATAACCAGACCAATTTTCAGCTTTCGGTGCTCTCACAGATTGAATGACAATAACTCAGTCATACAACACTGTAACCAAATGACATTTTTGTCCTTTTTTTCCCCACAAATAGAGCTTTCTTTTGGTGGTATTTGATCACCTCTGCGGTTTTTATTTTTTCCGCTATAAATGAAAAAAAAAGAAAATTTTGTCAAAATAAAAAGAAGCATTTTTCTTCATTTCTATTATAAAATTTTGCAAAAAAGTTATTTTTCTTCATAAATTTTGGCCTAAAATGTATACTGCTACAAATCTTTGGTAACAAAACAAAAAATTTGGATATTATTTAGTCTGGGTGAAAGTTATAGGGTCTACAAGCTATGGTACCAATTACTGAAAAATTATCAATTTGATCACATCTGATGTACTGACAGCCTCCCTCATTTCCTGAGACCCATGCCAGAAAAGTACAAATACCTCCCAAATGACCCCTTTTGGGAAAGAAGACATTCCAAGGTATTTAGAAAGAGGCATTGTGAGTTTTTTTTAAGTTGTCATTTTTTCCCCACAATTCTTTGCAAAATCAAGATTTTTTTATTTAAAAAATTTTTCCACAAAATTTTCATATTAGCGGGTTATTTCTCACACACAGCATATGCATACCACAAATTACACCCCAAAACACATTCTGCTATTCCTCCCGAGTATGGCGATACCACATCTGTGAGACTTTTACACAGCGTGGCCACATACAGAGGCCCAACATGCAGGGAACGCCATCAGGCGTTCTGGAACACCCAGACCAATTCTGACATTTCTCTCCTACGTGGAAAAATCATAATTTATTTGCTAGAAAATTACATAGAACCCCAAAACATTATATATGCTTTTTTAGCAAAGACCCTAGAGAATGCAAGGTCGGTCGTTGTAACTTTTTATCGCGCATGGTATTTGCACAGCAATTTTTCGAACACGTTTTTTTTGGAAATAAAACCGTTTTGTGCTTAAAAAAAACAGTAATCTTAGCCCAATGTTTTTGCATAATATGAAAGATGAAGTTACGCCGAGTAAATAGATACCCAACATGTCACCCTTCAATATTGCACACGCTTGTGGAATGGCGCCAAACTTCGCTACTTAAAAATCCCCATAGGCGACGCTTTAAATGTTTTTCCTGGTTACATCTTTTTAGTTGGAGAGGGGGGTCTAGGGCCAAAATTATTGCTCTCGCTCTAACGTTCGCAGCGATACGTCACATGTGTGGTTTGAACACCGTTTTCATATGTGGGCGGGACTTGCGTGAGCGGTTGCGTCTGTATACGAGCACACGGGTACAGGGGCGCTGTCATTTTATTAATTTTTTATTGTTCATTTTACTTTATTTATTTTAGTTTGACATGTTTTTCCCCAAAAATAAATGTTTTGATTACTTTTATTCCTATTACAAGGAATGTAAACATCCCTTGTAATAGGAATATAGCATGACAGGTCCTCTTTACAGGGAGATATGGGGTCAATAAGACCCCACATCTCACCTCTAGGCTGAAAAATAAAAAACAATCGCAGAGTATTGCGCGGGGGTATTGCAAAGTATTGTTCAGAGTATGGTGCGGGGGTATTGCAGAGTATTGTTCAGAGTATTGGCGGGGGTATTGCAGAGTATTGCGTGGGGGTATTGCAGAGTATTGCGCGGGGGTATTGCGCAGGGGGGTTTGCAGAGTATTGCGCAGGGGGGTTTGCAGAGTATTGCGCAGATGGGTATGCAGAGTATTGCGCAGATGGGTATGCAGAGTATTGCAGGGATGAATGGATCTGTGACTGCAATCGTCACAGATCCATCCCACACTTCTGCTGCCATCCGCGCTCTCCTCTCACACTGTACTGATCGGTACAGAGAGAGGAGGGAGGAACTGGCGTCATCAAATGACGCCGGTTTGTTTACATGTGATCGCGCCGTCATTGGACGGCGCGATCACGTGGTAAGGAGCCGCTTCCATTGGCTCCTTACTGCGATCCTTGTTGCTGTGGGGGCACGCACATCTGATTATTGCCCTAGGCCTGACTACATTTCTACACCTCCTAATAGAAAAATTACCCACCCTTCCTGTCAAGGCCACACCCTGTTTTTGTATGACCTGCCCAGGAATTTTCAGGTGACACACAGGATTCCCTTAATTTGCATAGTTTTTCTCTCACTTCCTGTTTGGCTATAAGGCAGGAAGTGAAGGCAAATCTCTCCAATTGGACACAGATAATACAAAAAAAAACTTACGGGGTCTATAACCCTCCCTCACTCTATACAAAATGAAAGAAAATAAAAAGTGTTGATTATAGTTCTAGTTTAAGCACAAATTTCAGAGCGTTTTATTGAGAGGCCTAACAAAATATAACCATGCCAATAGGCCAGGATCCAGCGTTGCTAATATGTATGAATGTGTGTTAGGGACCCCCACAAACACCACCCAATGTTAAATAAACAATTTTCTTAATTTGCAAATAAGTATTATCTGCTCATTTTTGGGGGATGCCTGCACCCCTAATAGGGTGAAGACACCTCACAAATGTTGTCACTTTCTACTTCAAATTCATTCACTTCCTGTCACATAGCTAAACAGGAAGTGAGGGTAAAACCTTACTATGTCTTTTGTTGGGGACACAGATCAATCTAAATAGTTTCCCATTATGGAAATTGCATTTTGCTGTGTACACCCTAAATTATTAGGGATCTTGGACTTTGGGGGTCCATTTACTAAAGGCAAATCCACTTCGCATTACAAGTGGACAAGCAAGGAAAAAAAACAAAAAAAAAAAAACGTTGCTTCTACAGGATTGGATGTTAAAACCATCAGTGCTTCCCTTCTGATTTTCAGCGACTACGCTTCTATTGCAGAGGGGCTTTGCCTTTACTAAACCCCAACTAATCATTTGGGGTGTACACAGCAGTGCAGTTTGCTTAATGGGGACACTAGTTAGATTGACCCCAAGAAAAGACATTGGTAGGGTTTTAACCTCACTTCCTGTTCAGCTGCGTGACAGGAAGTGAAGCCAATTTTAACAAAAAGTGACACAAAGCCCAACCCAAAAAACACAAGCAGGGGTTCTAACACTCACTTGGCTTCCCTCAAACACCCACAATTAGAAGAGGATTGTCTTGTGCTAGATTTAAGCACAGCGCTGTAAATCAGCACTTCAAGCCTGTCCACCAATACACCATCCCCCCCAACAGGCCAAGTTTGCAGGTTTTCCTTCATCTTGCACATGTGCTTTAAAAGACAGTCTGGACAGCAATTCTTGATAAGAGAAATCCACAAAACATGTCCTGTCGGGGGTACTTGAGGGCTGAGGACCACTGCAGTAAAAAGAAAATACTTACCACTTTGCCATGTTTAATCACCAGGAAATTAAAAAGACAAACATTTCATGCATACACACCAGGAAAGAAGCTTAGACAAAAATCACACCTAATTTGTGAGGCCAAACCTATTTCAGCTGCAGCTGTCAAAATGTGTACATGAAAAAGTAACAAAAACAAACTTCAAAATTTGAAAGTAATTTTTATTGGTCAACAAAACAAGGAAAGCAAAAAAGACAAACAAACAAAAACACACACATAAAACAAAAATAAATCTAAATAAACATAGGTTAACCGTCTCAACATCTTCAGAAATATTTTTCAAAATAAGGCAGCAGAGACAAATACATCAAAGTGCACATCATTTAAAAATAAACAAAAACCATTGGCAAAAAAAAAAAAAAAATGCTCCAAAACACATCTCTGTTTAGCAACAACATTCCTGCCAGCCTGCCCCCTCTCAGGGCAGCTGAGGACTGCTCTATCCATGCTTTTTATAACTTGTGTGCCTATGAAGCAATTGAAATCACATGAACAAATTTCAGTCTCTAGTTTGGGTGAACTTGTAAGTGGTTACACCTGTTAAGGATGTCCTTAAAGAGGAGTTCCACCCCAAAAAAACAACTTTTGCTTAATCCCCTCCCCCTTACATGCCACATTTGGCATGTCATTTTTTTGGGCGGGGAGTGGGGGCTTCAGTAGGAGTGGGACTTCCTGTGCCACTTTCTGCTTCCGCCGAGGGGCTGGTTAGGCGATTAAGCCTTAATCGCCTACACCAGCCCCTCCCTGTAGGCGATCACATGGGACACTGACAGGTCCCATGCGATCGCCTCTCCAATCAGCGGCGAGCCGCATGCGCAGTACGGCTCGCGCATGCGCGGCTCGTGAAGCCGAAGGCTGTCACGGCTGGGTGCCCACAGTCGGGATGGAGATGCCGGCTGGGGAGAGGAGCGGAGCCCCCGGTCGGCACATCGCTGGAACGCAGGAGCAGGTAAGTGAGTGTTTATTAAAAGCCAGCAGCTACACTTTTTGTAGCTGCTGACTTTTAATAAACACAATTTTGGGCTGGAACACCCCTTTAAATTACTAACCCACCCACGCTCTATGAGCATGCTCAGAGACATCCAAGTGATTTTCACCCACAAAAAGAAAGTAAAACATTTCTAAGTGCCTGAGCATGCTCAGTTCAGCTCACATGCAGGAACAAAGCTGCAATGGCTGCTGAAAGCATGAGAGCTGTGTTTTTTTCCCCTGAACTCATGCTTTCCAGCCTGAAGGGGAGGTCTTAGTGAATTATTACGTAACAAAAATAAATAATAATAATTAAAACGCCCCTGTCCCTAGTAGCTCCCAGTCAGAAGCGAACACACACATTTTTTTTTTCAGGTTACCAGTTTATAGTTACAGAGGAGGTCTAGTGCTAAAAGTATTGCTCTCACTCTAACGCACGCGTCAATACCTCACATGTGTGGTTTGAACAATGTTTACATATGTGGGTGGGACTTGTGTAAGTCCTGCCCACATATGTAAACACAGTTCAAGCCGAAGAGCCTAATGTACCCCTAAAGGGGAACCCGCGCCGGTTTCATGTTTGAAATTTGGCACGGAGTTCCCCTTCATGATCAGCGCAGGCTTAAAACAGGTTGTGGATTCCCGTGTGCCGCGTCACGCACAGGAATTACAGCTACGCCGCATGGTATTTACCAAGATTTTCTCGGCGTACTGACAAGGCGCACATGAATCCCCAAAATTTCCCTGTGCGCATGCCCAGTATGCAAATTAACCTCCCGAGGTTCAGGCGTACTGTGCAAGCGTACGGGGATTGGTTCCCTAAATTCACTTTCAATTCGGCCCACGCCACACACTCAAACACATGTCACTACACTTCCCCTGCATCACCCCCTCCCTCCCCAAATTCCTGCTATTTACATTTCAATATGCCATGTGCCAGGTCTATAGTGGTGCTCAATGCACCCTCTCCTGGGATTTTAGTAAATAAAGAAATACGCTGCACTGCCTGTGCGTCAGAGGGGGGCGTGGTCACATGTCAGAAAGCGGGCAATTCAATTGGAAGCGGCGACTCCGGCAAAGAAGAAGCCGCGCACAAGCTTCCAATTGAATTGCCCGCCCTCTGACAGGTGACCACGCCCCCCTCTGACGCACATGCAGCACACTCCTAAGAGCTTGCCCGTGGTGTCAGAGGGGGGCGGGGTCCGGCAGACAGCGGGGATTTCAATTGGAAGCGGCGGCTCCGGCGAAGAACCAGAAGAAGATGCGGACGAGAAGGACAGCGGAAGGAGAAGAAGATGGAAGAACACGCCGGTCAAGATGCGGGAATAGAAGACCCAAGACAGAAGCAGAGGAAGAAGAAGATGGAGGAAGAAACCCGAAGAAAAGAAGAAGACAGAAGCTAATAAAGGACTTGTCAAAAACCGGCTCTTGTCGTTTTTTACACTTTTTTTCGTGAAATGGTAGGGGTACAATGTACCCCATTACCATTTCACATAGGGGGGGTCAGGATCTGGGGGGCCCCTTTGTTAAAGGGGTCGTCCAGATTTCGATAAGCCTCCTGCCTGCAGACCCCCACAACCACCCGGCAAGGGTTGTGGGGAAGAGACCCTTGTCCTCATCAACATGGGGACAAGGTGTTTTGGGGGGCACCCCAAAACACCCTCCCAATGTTGAGGGCATGTGGCCTGGTGCGGTTTAGGAGAGGGGGGCCGCGCTCTTTCCCCTCCTCTTTTCTGCGGCCGGCCAGGTCAACGTGCTCGGATAAGGGGTCTGGTGTGGATTTTAGGGGGGACTCCAAGCCATTTTTTTTTAGAAATTTGGGGTGGAGTTCCCCTTAAATTCCACACCAGACCTGAAGGGTCTGGTTATGGATATTTGGGGGGGACCCCACGTCATTTTTTTTAAATTGACGGCGGGGTTCCCCTTAATATCCATACCAGACCTAAAGGGTCTGGTTATTGAATTTGAGGGGACCCCCACGCTTTTTTTTGGTGTTTTTTATGAATGAATTCTCCTGCAATTGCCAGGAGCTGACAATTCATTATTGCCGCGAGTCTGTTTTAAATGGCTTTTTTTCCTTCAGAATGTCACTTTTCACATGCTGACATTACACCCAGGGCCGTCATCAGGGGGGTACAGGCAGTACACTTGTAAGGGGTCCGGTGGTGCCCAGATGCCTGGTGGGCCCCAGATGGTAACCCCCCCTCTTTTTTTTTTATATTTTTTTTTTTCTTTAAGGGCCAATTTTTTGTATTTATTTTTTTTAGCAGTCCAGAGGCCCCGGGTGGCAACCCCCCATATTTTTTTTATTAAAGGGCCAATGTTTTTTTAGGGGTCTGGAGGTCCCCAGTGGCCCGGAGATCCCCAGGGCTCCAGATGACAACCCCCCCCCCTTTTTTAAAAATAATTAAAAAAAATGATATATTTTTTAGTTATTTTTATAACATATATATATATATATATATAATATTATTATTATTAAAGGGCCCAGAGGGCCCCAGATGACAACCTTTTTGCTTATAAAACGTTTAAAACATTTTTATATTTTCTTTATTTTTTTGTAGATATAGATATATTTTTAGTAAAAGGTCCTCAGGTTGTTGTTTTTTTTTTTCGTTTTTTTTAAATTGTATTTTGTGCGTGAAGTCGAGAGAGAGGAGCTGGACTGCAGGAGTTGGGAGTAGGCAGACCCTCCCCCCGGAGGCAATCGGCATCCTTCTCCATGCCCCCGGTGGCAATGGCGGGTGTGGGGGGGGGGGCCTCCCACTCACCCCACCCTACCTGCTCCACTTGGGAGCCCGACGGGACAGAGTGACTCCCTCTACGAGGGAGTGAGGGGGTCTAGCCCACCCAGCCAGCCCTGTAGGTCCTTCGCCTCTCTTTATTTTAGAAGACCTCATGGCCAAAGTGCGTGTGTGTTAAACCAATTTGTGGTGGGGTTTTTTTGGGGGGTGGGCATACTAAGCACAGGCGTACCTTGCATAGCACACCCACCGGGAGTCGGGCTGAGACCACCAAACTCAATTCACATGTAGCCGAGACCGTGATCCGAACCCTTGGCTGCAGAGGTGAACGGCTTGTCAGCGCAGTGCCAATCACGTTGAGCCACCACAGCTCCCACCCAATGTTAGTTTTGTTTAGATATTTCTTTAGTTATTTTTTATTAAAGGGCCCAGAGGTCCCCAGGCAACCCCCTTGTTTTTTAATTTGTGTATTTTTTTCATTTTATATATATATATATATATATTATTTTTTTTTCATTAAAGGGCCCAGAGGTCCCCAGGGCCCCCGGATGGCTACCACCCTTTTTTTAATATATATTTTTCTATATTTCTTTTTGTGTAAAGGAACCCCCCACTTATCAAATTGCGGCAGCCCCCCCTTCTCAATTTCAGGCGGCAGCACCCCCCCTCGTTCTCTGCTCCAGGGGGCCCATGCCTGAAGCTGTGTAAGGGGCCCCATAATTCCTGATGGCGGCCCTGATTACCCCCCCCATGGTACGAAATTTAAAGGAATTTTTCACTTTTATTGTTGCACTTTAACCACTTCCATACCGCGCCTATTCTGGCACTTCTCTCCTTCATGTAACAATTATATTTTCTTCCTTGAAAATTACTCAGGACCCCCAAACATTATATATATTTTATTAACAAACACCCCAGGGAATAAAGTGGCAGGCATTTTTTCTTACAAATTTCCAACGGTATTTGCGACAAACTTTTTCTAACGCTTTGGCTTACAAAAAAAAACCTGTTTCATGAATGAAAAAATAACAAAGCAGTAAAGCTAGCCCAATTTTTAGGGATAATGTGAAAGATGATGTTACCCCGAGTAAATAGATACCTAACTTGTCACGCTTTCATATTGCGCACACTCATGGAATGGCGCTAAACTTCGTTATTCAAAATCTCCATAGGCGACAAAGCCTGTCCACCAATATACCACCCCCCCCCCCCCCCCCCCCAAACAGGCCCTTTTTGCAGGTTTTCCTTCATCTTGCACATGTGATTTAAAAAGTCAGTCTGGACATCAATTCTAGGAAACAATACTTACCGCTTTGTCCTTCCTTTTCTGGTGACTAAACATGGCAAACATTTCATGCATACACACCAGGAAAGAGCTTAGAGACCAATCACACTTGATGGTTTAGGCCCAAACTATGTCAGCTGCAGCTGTTAAAATCCGTAGCATTAAAAAAATATCACAAAACAAACTTCAAAATTTAAAAGTCATTTTATTGGTCCACAAAACAAGGAAAGCAAAACAAAATATTAAAAATAAACACACAAACAAAAAAAAAACATTAAAAAAAAATAGACCAAGGTTTATTTCACACAGTAATTGGAATATGAATCATGTTTTTGAAATAACAGGATAGACCCACAGGATTAAAACATTAGTCATTAACATCTCGAGAAACATTTTGCAAAATTATGCAGCAGACAAAACATCAAAGTGAAAATCATTATATCAAACAATTGCCCCCCCCAAAAAAACAAAACTTGCTCCAAAACATCTCTGTTTCGCTCCGCCATTCCTTCCAGCCAGCAAGTCTGCCCCCTCACAGGGCAGCTGACATGTGCTCGATCCACGCTTTTTATAACATGTGTGCTAATGATCCAATTGGAAACACATGAAGAAATGTCAGCCTCTAGTTTGTGTGTACTTGTAAGTGCTTACACCTGTTAAGGATGTCCTTAAATTACTAAGCCAAAAAACAAGCTTTCTGAGCATGCTCAGAAAGATGCATGTCATTTTCAGGCACAAACACCCTGCTTAATTTTCTAAGTTTTTCGAGCATGCCCAGTTCACTCGAGATGCATTACCAGAATCAAATCTGCAATGGCGGATGAAAGCATGAGAGCTGTCTTTTTATTTTTTTTCCCTCTGAACTGATGCTTTACAACCTGAAGGGGAGGTCTTATTGAATTTTTACGTAACAAACATAAATAATAATAATTAAAACGCCCCTGTCCCTAGTAGCTCGCAGTCAGAAGCGAACACGCACCATTTTTTTTTCAGGTTACCAGTTTAGATTTACAGATGAGGTCTAGTGCTAAAAGTATTCCTCTCGCTCTTACGCATGCTATGATAGGATGTGTGGTTTGAACGATGTTTCCATATGTGGGCGGGCCTTAAATGTGTAAGTCCCGCTCACATATTTAACCCCCGTTCATACCCCACATGTGAGGTATCATAGCGTACGTTAGAGCGAGAGCAATACTTTTAGCACTAGACCTCATCTGTAACTCTAAACTGGTAACCTGAAAAAAAAAAAAAAAGTGTTGCCTATGGGTATTTTCAAGTACTGAAGTTTGGCGCCATTCCATGAGTGTGTGCAATATTAAAGCGTGACATGTTAGGTATCTATTTACTCGGTGTAACATCATCTTTCGCATTATGGCCATAAATTGGGCTAACTTTAGTGTTTTCTTAATTTGTAACCACTTGAGCCCCAGACCATATTACTGGTCACTGACCGGGCCAGTTTTTGCATTTCAACACTGCGTCATTTTAACTGACAATTGCGTGGTTGTGCGACGTGGCTCCCAAACAAAATTGGCGTCCTCTTTTTTCCCCAACAAAATTGTATTTTTTGTTTTGGTGGTATTTGATCACCTCTGCGTTTTTTCTTATTTTTGCTCGAACCAAAAATATAGCGACAATTTTGTAAATAGAAAGACAACTTTTTTACTGTTTGCTATAATAAATCTCCCCAAAAATATATATAAAAAAACTTTTTGCCCTCAGTTTAGGCCGATACGTATTCTTCGACATATTTTTGGTTCCAAAAAATCGCAATAAGCGTTTGATTGGTTTGGGCAAAAGTTATAAATAGGGGTTAGTTTTATGTTTTTTTTAGGAATATATTTTTGTTTTACTAGTAATGGTGGCTGTAACGGAGTGACCTGTGACAGACTGAGATATTCCTATGTCTAGGGTCACCTTATGTCCACTAGGGCCATAGGGTGACAAAGAATCATAATTCATATATTACATGAGATGGGACATTATTAATACTTCATATTTCAGGACTGAGATATCACAAGGAGCTCATGATGACATGACCAGGTCAACCAGACAGTGAGTCATACCTTTGTATAATAGGCTATTGAAATATCTTAAGGTGTTGGCTATTCACTGTAAAGACATTCCGTTTGAAAAGGTATTGATTGCACCCACTCTCACAAGACTCTGCCATTGTGTGATAAAGCTGTCTAGATAACTTATTCAACTAGATGTCTGTGTTATTATTCAAGGTTAATTGAACCCTATTGATAATACGGTGCCATCATGTCTAGCTACCAATTAAAGAATTATCCTCAGTGAGTGAATAGGGGGGTGGAGATTGCATTGTCCTGTGATTAACTGCATTATGCTTGAGACTGTATAAGAAGTTGAGAAAATACCAATAAATTGTCATATCTTTGAAGCAAGTGCAGAGCTTGAGTCTCTTCTTGTTTATGGGAATGGATATGGATCGTGTATGCAGTATGGTCGCAGTGTGTCAGATAAGCTTGTCGTGGTTGGATGGAAGGTAGTAAGCGGTGGTGACCGTTACAGTGGCGATCATTGATTTTTATGGCTACTGGGACATTGTGGCGGACACATTTTTGTGAGCTTTGGCATTTTTCTAGCGACCAATGGTATACAAATGCATTGCTTACTATAAAAATGTCACTGGCAGGGAAGGGGTTGATTATATTACCTGGGTGTGTTCTAACTGTAAAGGGGGTAGGACTGACTAGGGGAAATGACAGGCATCCCCCCCCCTGACAGGACCGGGATAAAGGGGAACTCCACACCAAATTAAAAATAAAAACGGCGTGGGGGTCCCCCTCCAGGTGCACAAAAGGCTCTTAGATTGGGTCTGGAACGGCGTGGGGTTCCCCCTCAGATCCAGACCAAACCCTTATCCCAGGCACGCAGTCTGGCCGGACAGGAATGGGGGTGGGGGCGAGCTAATAAGGGGGCCCCCATATTCTGGCCCCCCACCCTATGTGAATGAGTATGGGGTACATCGTACCCCTACCCATTCACCGGGTGGAAAAGTGTAAAAATAAGACACCACACAGAATAAAATAATTTATTAGTCAGCTCCGGGGGTCTTCTGCCTGGACCCCCCACCACCACCCCATTGGGCCCCGGGCTTCGCCATTTTCTGCCGGGGGGGGGGGGGACACCCACCGATGCTCTCCGCCATGTTCGGCCGGGCCCCCACCCCAAATTAAGCTCTTTTACATCGGGGGGGGGGGCGGTCGAAAACAGCGGAAAACAACGGGGGCGGAGCCCCTCCTCGGTCTTCTAGCCGTATTCTGCCGGGGGGCTCCAGCTCCGCACCGGTCTTCGCCGCCGCCTTCCGCCGGGGGGGGGGGGAGACACCCACCGATGCTCTCCGCCATGTTCGGCCGGGCCCCCACCCCAAATTAAGCTCTTTTACATCCGGGGGGCAGCGGAAAATGGCGGAGAACAAAGGGGGGCAGAGCACCTCCTCGGTCTGGCTGTTATCCGCCGGGGGGGTACACCTACCCCCCGGTCTTCGCCGCTGTTTTCCGCCGGGGGGATACACCTACCCCCCGGTCTTCGCCGCCGCCTTCCGCCGGGGGGGAGAGACACCCACCGATGCTCTCCGCCATGTTCGGCCGGGCCCCCACCCCAAAATTAAGCTCTTTTACATCCGGGGGGGTGGCGGAAAATGGCGGAGAACAAAGGGGGGCAGAGCACCTCCTCGGTCTGGCTGTTATCCGCCGGGGGGGTACACCTACCCCCCGGTCTTCGCCGCTGTTTTCCGCCGGGGGGATACACCTACCCCCCGGTCTTCGCCGCCGCCTTCCGCCGGGGGGGAGAGACACCCACCGATGCTCTCCGCCATGTTCGGCCGGGCCCCCACCCCAAAATTAAGCTCTTTTACATCCGGTGGGGCGGCGGAAAATGGCGGAGAACACTGGGGGAGTTGCCCCTCCTCGGTCTTCTAGCCGTTTTCTGCCGGGGGGCTCCAGCCCCGCACCGGTCTTCGCCAGGGGGAGGGAAAAACCCACCGATACTCTCCACCAATGTACGGCCAGGCCCCCACCCCAAATTAAGCTTTTTGTACATCCGGGGGGGCCGGCCGAAAACGGCGGAGAACAACAGGGGTGTCGCTCCCCCTCAGGCTTCTTTCGCTTTCTTCCGCTGGAGGGCGCCACTCTCCGGGCTTCTCGTCGCTGTCTTCCGCCACGGGGCACCACCCGCGGGCTTTGTCGGCTTCTGCCTGGCTCCTCCGCGGGGGCCAGACCTTATCGTCGCTGTGTCACCGTCTTCCGCCGCCGCCCCCTTCGATGTTATCTGCCGGGATGAGGGTCGCACATCCCATCCCGGACTTCGACGTGGCGGGCTTCTCGACGCTGTGTCGCCGTCTTCCGGGCTTCGACGTTTTCGGCCGGGATGAGGGTCGCACATCCCATCCCGGACTTCTAGTCGTTTTCGCCGCCGCCCCCTTCACCACGAAGCTTCCTGCTTATGGAGGGAGGGCAGCAGGCTTCGCCGGCTTCTGCCTGGCTCCTCCTGGGGCTAGGGCTTCTTTCGCTGTCTTCCGCCGGAGGGCGCCACTCTCCGGGCTTCTCGTCGCTGTCTTCCGCCGCCGGTCACATGGTGGCATAACCACGCCCACGCCCTATGCCAATATAAGTCGGTATAGGGTGTGGGCGTGGTTATGCCACCATGTGACCTTAAGCCATGTGACATCACAGGATGTGATGTCACATGGCTTAAGGTCACATGGTGGCATAACCACGCCCTATGCCAATATAAGTCGGTGCCCACCGCTCTGTCGGCATTTCAGCGCCGGACCTCGCCGTGTCAACATCGAATGGAAGAACACAGCGGAGACAAGCCCTGGCCCCAGCGGAAGAGCCAGGCAGAATCGGAGGCCACCGAAGAAGCCCGCGAATGTCACCCCGCGGCGGAAGACAGCGACGAGAAGCCCGGAGAGTGGCGCCCCCTGGCGGAAGACGGCGAAAGAAGCCCTGGCCCCGGGAGGAGCCAGGCGAAAACGACTAGAAGTCCGGGATGGGATGTGCGACCCTCATCCCGGCAGAAAACATCGAAGGGGGGCGGCGGCGGAAGACGGCGACACAGCGACGATAAGGCCTGGCCCCCGCGGAGGAGCCAGGCAGAAGCCGACAAAGCCTGCGGGTGACAGCGACGAGAAGCCCGGAAAGTGGCGCCCTCCGGCGAAAGAAGCCCTGGAGCCAGGCAGAAGCCGGCGAAGCCCGTCGCCCTCTCTCCATAAGCAGGAAGCTTTGTGGTGAAGGGGGCGGCGGCGAAAACGACTAGAAGTCCGGGGTGGGATGTGCGACCCTCACCCCGGCAGAAAACTTCGAAAACCGCGGCCCTCCCCCATAAGCTTTGAGCTTCGTGGTGAAGGGGGCCGCGGCGGAACACAGCGGCGGCGAAGACCGGGGTGGGACCCCCGGAGCAGACAGTAGTTTCACCAGGTAAATGGGTAGGGGTACGATGTACCCCATACTCATTCACATAGGGTGGGGGGCCGGAATCTGGGGCCCGCCTTATTAAAGGGGGCTCCCAGATTCTGATTGGCTCCCGCCCGCATACCCTGACAACCAATGGCTAGGGTTGTCGGGAAGAGGCTCTTGTCCCGATCGACATGGGGACAAGAGTGCTTTGGGGTGGGGGGGCAGTGCCCCCCTCCCCCAAAGCGCACACTCCCCCATGTCGAGGGCATGCGGTCTGGTACGGCTCAGGAGGGGGGGGGACGCTCGTCCCCACCCCTATTCCTGTCCGGCCAGACTGCATGCCTGGGATGAGGGCTTGGTATGGATCTGGGGGGGAACCCCACGCCGTTTTTGGCGTGGGTTTAACCCCTCACGTTCCAGACCAAGCCGAAGAGCCTATTGTACCCTGGAGGGGGACCCGCGCTGGTTTCAAGTTTGAAATTTGGCGCAGAGTTCCCCTTCAGTGTCAGCGCAGGCAGAAAACCATTCGGAGATTCCCGCGCGCGCGCCACGCAGTGCAATTACTGCTACGCCCCTTGGGATTTACCAAGAATTTCTCGGCGTACTGATGCGGCGCACGGCATTGCCCGAAATTTCCCTCTGTGCATGCCCAGTATGCAAATGAACCTCCCGAGGTTCAGGCGCACTTTGCAAGCGCACGGGGATCGGCTTTTAAAAGTCACTTTCAATTTGGCCCGCCACACACATTCAAACACATGTCACTACACTTCCCCTGCTTCACCCCCCTCCCTCCCCTAATAAACTCCCGCCCGAATCCCCGATATTTACATTACTAAATGCCGTACGCCAGCTCTGTACTGGCGTGCCGTGCGCCCTCTCCTGGGCGCATTAGGCATTTTAGTAAATGAGGAAACACGCTGCACTGGCAGCGTGTCTCTTTTGTAAATGTCAAAAACAGTTTTACTCCTGCTTGTGCGCCGTGAGTCATGGCGCACAGGCTTGGTAAATCAGCCCCTGTGTGTCTGTATACAGTACTGTGTGGCCCCATAATCTATTGCCTGGGTACCCCACAATCTCCTATTGCCCGGGGGCCCCACAATCTCCTATTGCCCGGGGGCCCCACAATCTCCTATTGCCCGAGGGCCCCATGAGTTGCCAGTCTGCCCCTGGGTATTTCTATTGTGGGGTACCTGCATGACCTGCTGCTCCGGGTGCAATTGGCACAGGCAGTGACATCCAATGTGCAACAGATGGTACAGTGCCTGGAGAGGTTTGGTTAGGTACTGAACACAGGAAGGGGGTCTTAAGCTCTGCAGAATGTGCTGCTATTAGATAAATAATTGATGCAACTAAAGGGATTTCAGCATTGGATATTACTAAATGTAAATTCAGCAGGAGTACTTCTTTAAAGGAATAGATTTAGGGGTTTATTTACTAAAAACAAATCCAATTTGCACTACAAGTGCTCTTGGAAGTGCAGTCGCTGTAGGCCTGAGGGGGACATGTAAGAAAAATAAAAAAAAACAGCATTTTTTCTTGCACATGATTTTATGATAGAAATCAGCATTTTGATCTTCCCCTCAAATCTACAACTGAACTTCCAAGTGCACTTGCAGTGCAAAGTGTATTTGCCTTTAGTAAATAAACCCCATTGTGTTGCTAGGTCTGCTTTAAAGAAGTCTGTCCATACACTTTTTAATGCAGTCAGCAGTTTTTGTGGTTAGCGGACACAGATCTGGCTCCAGTCTCAGTGGGGCTGGGAGAATGCATATGCTTGGTCAGCAGTTGTACCAGACTGACGTGTTCTCTTGGGAACAGAGCTGCAGAAGGATATTACCGAGCACCCACATACACTGGAGCAACGTTTCCCCAAATCAGTCCTATAGATGGCCATATCTGGGTTGTCTGTTGAGGTCTGGACATTTTCCCACACCAGAGGCTAGCAATACAAAGTGTAAACTTCCAATAATAAAATACTGTGATTTAAAAATGATCATAGATTAGGCTTTACTTTTTATTATTGCAAAGCTGTCCTTAAAGTGTTTGTTACCCTAAAAAAAAAAACACCCACTGACCCTAGTTAAATGCCCATAGCGACTGCACCACCAGTATATTCTTTCTCTGTACAGGTCCCTCCATGGAGTTACAAGTTGGGCTAACTTTTGTATGAATGTAGACATTTCTTGCCTAGGTTAATTCCTTAATGGCAGTCTGCATCTCCGAACGGGGGAAAAGGTGCCAGGGCGTCCTCTTTTACGTTAAGCAGTTTGTTCCTCTTTGTCACGGTGACTGCAGCCTCTGCATCTTCTTCCTCCTGTGCCATTTCTTCTACTAATGTGTCACTGAAAGAGGGAAGGTTGAGTCTTCACTAGTTTCTATAGATCTCTCCTATGGGTACCAGCCCTCGTTCCTCCAACAAACTGGTCCCACAACAACTTTTCTGAGGTGCCTATATCAGCACAGCCGTGCGCGGCTTTCTTCTCTAGCCATTTCCTAAGATTTTGAGGACTGCCGCAAAGTGTGTGAGGCTTTTGTCCTCCTGACGCCTGCAGACGGAAAAAAATGTGCCTCAGTTCCGGAACTGTCGCGTTCTCTCCAAGCAGGCCTTCCAGCAACGCTATGATTTGTTCTAGGCTAGCCGTGAGTTTCCAGTAGCACCATCACTGCTTGGTGAGCATCATCCTCTATCAAGGTAATGGCCAGCTCCGCGATCAGCCGGGATGGGACCCGATACAGGCAGGCGGCACTCTCCAGTCTCTCTTTCCACTCTAATAGGGAGATGTTGGACTCAGTGTATTTGGGCACTAAGGCCAAGGCTGCTACTAGTGGCATGTCCTTAGTGCCTGCACTTAGCGTCTGCACCAGCTGCAAAATGGGGCATTGCCTGCCGACTACTGCCAAATGTGAGCAGGGTGCAGTGTGGTATGTCGGCGAACAGGGATCACAAAGAAGCCAGAGTAAACAACAACAGTGTATTCACAGGAAATCCCAACAAGGTAATACCAAGCCCGCTGGATAGACACAGCTGGCCGGAGCCACTTACAGAATCTGCAGAAAATATCTTTTAGTAACTAACTGGGAGGTTACTCCAAGGACAGACATAGCCCTAAGCTGCCCCTACTCCTTCGGAACCTCTCAACACTTTCCCTGACAGACAGGTAACCTGTTTCTTCACTCAGCACTCATAAAATGTGCACTGGGCAAGTCAAGGCACCAGCGTCCAATCGGATGGTTGTTACCTTGACGACAGCAGGAAGTTGTAGAGGAATAAAGTTGCTCACTCCTTTCTTCCCCCTTCTGCACTGTCGCTAAAGCCTAGCGTCACCTACAGAAGGGAGTATAGACTGCACCTGCCTACAGTTGGCCTCCAAATTCTCCAGATCTCCATCCAATTGGGAATCTGTGGAATGTGCTGGAAACACAAGTCCGATCCATGGAGGCCTCATCTGCCAACTTGCAGAACTTAAAAGATATGCTAGGCGGCTTGGTGCCAGATACCACTGCATACAATCACAGGTCTAGTGGTGTCCATACCTCGAGGGGTTTTGGCAGCAAATGGGGAACCTATCAGTGGCAGTCGTTCATATGGGGGAACCGCCCCCCCTAATTAGGGTTGCCACCTGTCCGGGATTCACCCGGACAGTCCGGATTTTACATCCTCTGCCTGGGTTTCTGACTGTCTGTCACCCGGACAACAGCTACCTAAGAACCCTCAAAAATTCTTATAACATCCCCAGAAAAATGTAATCAGAATTCAGGATCCATAACCTGTATGAGAATGTGACCTATCTGTACATATATGTAATGGTCAGGATGGAAACAGCCCTAATTACAAGGGACTTGTTTCTCTCTGTGGAGGGATACAGAACCTCCCAGCCGCATAAGCCGATGCTCTGCTTCTAGTCCCGACTGCTGGAACCCTGCCAGGACTGTTCACTGTTTACAGAGAGAGCTGTGTGTGAGTGGGCGGGAAGAGGAAGGAGCTGCACGGGGTGTGAGGGGACAGCAGGACAGAGAGGGGAGGAGAGAAGCTGGCTACACATTACCATATTATTCATGTAAGTATTCCTCTCACACTATGTTGTGTCTAATGTATTTCTGTCTGTTTGTGTGTGTGTGTCTGAGTGCATTTATGTATCTCAGTGTGTGTGTATATATGTGTGTGTAGATGTATATAATTGAGCACATGTACAGTAAATATATATGAGTGTGTGTATGCATGTACCTGAGTGTGTATATAGGTATGTATGCATGTTTCTTAGTATTTATATCTTCGTGTTTCTTTACAGCGTGTGTATATGAATGTACCCGAGTATATATATATATGTGCATGTACTGTATGTAATTGAGCATATGTATATATCTGAGTGTGTATGTATATATCTGAGTATCTGTATGTATTTGAGTGTGTATGCATGTTATTAACTGAACCTATTCCTATATCTGAGTATGTAATTTACTATACACAATATATATGGAATAGTGTGTTAATTGTTTTTAGGTTTATGTATATATGGGAAGAATTATTAATTAAAGCGGGGCAGGTATTTGCACCCACTTCCGGGAATACACACTGTTGGTAGACTGCGGGCAGTGTGTCACTTCCCGGTCTCCCCCCACCCCCTGTTGTGTTCTGGGAAACACACGGCTCCCAGAAAACAGTGGGGACCAGTGAAAGACGCTTAGCAGTGATCGCGCATGCGCAGTAGGGAATCTGGAAGTGAAGCCGGAGCGCTTCACTTTCTGGTTCCCTCACCGTGGATGGCGGGGGGGGGGGGCAGCAGAGTGACGAGCGATCGCTCATCCTCTGCTGCGGACGGCGCTGGACTCCAGGACAGGTAAGTGTCCTAATATTAAAAGTCAGCAGCTGCAGTGTTTGTAGCTGTTGGATTTTAATATTTTTTTTTTACAGTGGAGCTCATCTTTAAGGTTAAGTTCAACTTTTGGAAAAAAATATTAAAATGACAATTTTTTTGCAGGTAAAAAATGTGCAAAAAAATCTGTGAATAAAAGACACTGAGCTTTGTGGACACACACTGTCATGGGGGGGGGGGGGATTTGTCCTAAGGTTGATTTTTGGTGGATGGATGGGAAAATATTTGTGCTAAGGGGGGACTGGGAGGGGGGTTGTACTAGAAGGTAGAATGTGGGGAGCTACAGCTGCTGATTAGCATTTTCTGACAGAGTCTAGTGCTGCTGTCAGAATCTAATAGGGAGATTCCTCATCTACAGGACTTCATTTGCTTGGATCAAGTTAATTTTTTTTTTTGTTCAGCCCACTGGCTGGGTGAACAGTAACTGTGTATGGCGAGCCTAACAGACTCCTGAACTATTCACAATATTGTACATTACATACCTCTGACCAAAGTGATTATTGTCTCCACAGTTTCTGGTTGCTAATCAGTCCCTGGCTTTTTTAATGACGGCCTTCTTTAAGGTAGGCTCAGACAGCGTTTCATTTTTATTTTATAATAGTGCTGATGGGTCTGCATATCTGTGAGACTATTTATTGTGGCACAGCAATCAAAGCCTATTTTATGAATTCACAAAGGTTTGATTTATTAAATTATACTCCTTTAAGCCCATTCACTGTTCTCTGTAATTGGGCCAGCACCCAGCATTCACCGTGACGTGCTGTGCATGCCACATTACTGCTCAAGTTTGGGTGCCCAAAGGTGCCCCAGGTCTTGTATAGTTCTAGCACCACCCCTGTATTATACCCAGGCCCACCAACCCCATAAGGTAAGCAATACTCCACTCCTGGGCTGATTTAACCTAACATTTAAACAGGCTGTTTTGCAAAGTATTCATTGTTTTTTTTTTTAGAAGAATTGTCCATCTCACTACCCCCCTGTCCACTCCCACTCCAAGGTATTTAACAATCCTATAGTCTATAGTGTATACTAAAAATAAAAAAATGCAGTGCGCCAGTAAAGTGTTCGGGTTTGGCTTGACGAAAAGGTGGCAACCCTACCCCTAATCCATGCGCCCGGCCCCTAATCTCCATGAAGGGTGCCAGATGCATGGATTTCAATGTTTTTTTTTTTTTTAAAAACATGATTGGAGCCCAAGGCTCTAATTGGCTTCAGAAAGGGTGTGCTCGGGCGCAATTAATATCCACTAATGTCTTCCTGCTTATCCTCCCAGCCAATCAGGAAGTGGGTCCTGAGGCCTGATTGGCTGGGAGTCCTAAGACCCAATTGAGGAGAAGCGACCGCCGGGACCCAGGAGAAGATGCAGAGGGGAGCCACGTCCTGGATGGGCAAGCAGGTTAACGATCAGTTGATGGGGGGACGTGAGGGGACCAGGCTTGTTTGCTTCCGTCACCCCCCCAAAAAAACCTCATAGCTGACTAGTCACTAGTGTGATTTGACCACGCGGACTCCCCTGCTCTGTCCCCTTGTTGGGGGGGGGGGGGTCGCAGTGACGACAGAGGGTTATAATCACACCCAACCAACATCTTCCAAAGGAGAACAGTAGCGATAGCTCCGCCCAGCACTGTCATCATGCCCGGCCCCCTTTTATTCCTGACACTTGTCTTCACTCTATTACATCACTGCAGGATCACGGCGCTTCCCGCGAAACTAACGTCACCAGACGGCTCCGCCCGCCCCTTCGCGTCAGTGAAACCGGCCACGCCCATCATTTTCCCTGATTGGCTGACGTGTGCCGGCTGCGCGCTGAGGTCTCCATCCTGACGGCGGATTTGATTGGCTACACGAGCGGCTTGTGGCCGGGGCTCCGCCCGCTCTAGGTGTAGCCTGTCGTGCTCGGCGTGTGGGGGATAGGCGGCGCGTGGCACCCCCAGCTTCTCCCGCGTGTAGCGGCGCGAGCTCCGGCGGTAGGGCCACACGCGCCTCTTCCCGCGTCCGAAGTGGACCGACCTCTGAGGAGAGAGACACGAGCGCCGCCGGGGCAAAGAGGACAACCGCCCCTCCTTCACCGGCCATGACGGACTTCAAGCTGGGTATCGTGCGCCTCGGTCGGGTGGCTGGCAAGGTGAGCTCTGGAGCTGACAATACACCCGGACACGGTGTGTGTGTGGGGGGTGGGGGGGACATAGGCTCACCCTTCTGTGGGAGGGACCTTCTCTGCTCCTCCCTCTGTACGGCTGGAGGTAATGTGAGGGCGCCACGTGCAGAGCTCTATTCCCTGATGTATGATTACTGCACTTCACCACCAGGGGGAGCTCTGTCACCTGTGTGGGGTACATGACCATTACTGTACACTGCCACCATGGGGGGGCTCTGTCACCTGTGCGGGTTACATGACCATTACTGTACACTGCCACCATGGGGAGCTCTGTCACCTGTGTGGGGTACATGACCATTACTGTACACTGCCACCACGGGGAGCTCTGTCACCTGTGCGGGGTACATGACCATTACTGTACACTGCCACCATGGGAGCTCTGTCACCTGTGCGGGGTACATGACCATTACTGTACACTGCCACCATGGGAGCTCTGTCACCTGTGTGGGGTACATGACCATTACTGTACACTGCCACCATGGGGGGCCCTGTCACCTGTGCGGGGTACATGACCATTACTGTACACTGCCACCATGGGGAGCTCTGTCACCTGTGCGGGGTACATGACCATTACTGTACACTGCCACCATGGGGAGCTCTGTCACCTGTGCGGGGTACATGACCATTACTGTACACTGCCACCATGGGGAGCTCTGTCACCTGTGCGGGGTACATGACCATTACTGTACACTGCCACCATGGGGGGCTCTGTCACCTGTGCGGGGTACATGACCATTACTGTACACTGCCACCATGGGGAGCTCTGTCACCTGTGTGGGGTACATGACCATTACTGTACACTGCCACCATGGGGAGCTCTGTCACCTGTGTGGGGTACATGACCATTACTGTACACTGCCACCACGGGGAGCTCTGTCACCTGTGCGGGGTACATGACCATTACTGTACACTGCCACCATGGGAGCTCTGTCACCTGTGCGGGGTACATGACCATTACTGTACACTGCCACCATGGGAGCTCTGTCACCTGTGTGGGGTACATGACCATTACTGTACACTGCCACCATGGGGGGCCCTGTCACCTGTGCGGGGTACATGACCATTACTGTACACTGCCACCATGGGGAGCTCTGTCACCTGTGCGGGGTACATGACCATTACTGTACACTGCCACCATGGGGAGCTCTGTCACCTGTGCGGGGTACATGACCATTACTGTACACTGCCACCATGGGGAGCTCTGTCACCTGTGCGGGGTACATGACCATTACTGTACACTGCCACCATGGGGGGCTCTGTCACCTGTGCGGGGTACATGACCAATACTGTACACTGCCACCATGGGGGGCTCTGTCACCTGTGCGGGGTAAGTGACCATTACTGTACACTGCCACCATGGGGGGGCTCTGTCACCTGTGCGGGGTACATGACCAATACTGTACACTGCCACCATGGGGGGCTCTGTCACCTGTGCGGGATACGTGACCATTACTGTACACTGCCACCATGGGAGCTCTGTCACCTGTGCGGGGTAAGTGACCATTACTATACACTGCCACCATGGGGAGCTCTGTCACCTGTGCGGGGTACCTGACTGTTACTGTACATTTCCACCAGGGGGAGCTCTGTCACCTGTGTGGGGTACCTGACCATTACTGTACTGTCACCTGTGTGGGGTACCTGACTGTTACTGTACATTTCCACCAGGGGGAGCTCTGTCACCTGTGCAGAGTACATGACTAAGGATGAGCTCTGGCATGTTTGCATAGTACACATGCAGAGCCTGCAAGGAAGTCTGCACGGTGTTGCAATAATCGCAGCCAGGGAGACATTTCCCGATCTCTGCAGCCGAGCATCGGGGCAATGTCTCCCTGGCTGTGATTATCGCAACGCTGTGCAGACTTCCTGGCGGGCTCTGCATGTGTACTATGCAAACGCGCCAGAGCTCATCCTTATACATGACCATTACTGTACACTGCCACCAGGGGGAGCTCTGTCACCTGTGTGGGGTACCTGACCGTTACTGTACACTGCCACCAGGGGGAGCTCTCACCCCTGTGCAGAGTATAGGTATATGGCCATCTAATACTACACTAGAGGGAGCTCTCTCACCTCTGCAGGTATAACATTACTTTCTATCAAACAGAGCTTTCCTGTGCAGGGTATAGGTATGGGACCATCTAATATTACTGTCTGCTGTCACTAGAGGATGCACTGTAATGCGGGGGCATTTTACCATCTCCTGACCTGCTGCATTCAGTAGGCATGGTCATCTGCACAGAGCAAAGATCTGAAATGGTGGAACTCCTCTATTATGCACAGCCACCAAATGACTGTCTTCTGCATAGTACAGGAGATATACAGTACACAATTGCCAGAGTTTAACTTGACATCCCTCTGAAATTTTAAAGAGGTGTTCCGCTTGAGGGGGGGGGGGGGGGAAGTCAGCTGTTGCAAGTACTGTAGCTGCTGACTTTTAAGATATGGATACTTGCCTGTCCAGGGAGCTTGTAATGTCGGCATCCCAGCCAGTTTGCGGGTTGGGTGCTGCTGCCGCCATCTCCACTTTTGGCATCACAGCCGCTTTCCTACTGCACGTACGCGAAGCTAGCCACAGCACCATCTCCCGGAAGTGGGGAAGGGTACCTGTTGAAAGTGGGTATTCATTCCCATCCCTTGATACATTTTACACTTGTGTCTGTAAGATGATCTATTACCAGGCAATGCTGCTAGAGGGTACAGTACAGTGCTACTGTAGTTTATTTGTAGCATCCTACCATGGGTGGTCACACTTTCATTTGAGATCTTGTGTATTTATCCTAAAGAGTAAGTCCACCCTAACACTAAAATCTCTGCATCTACAGACATTCACGATCTAACATTAACCTATCTAGCCCTGTAAAGAAAAAAAAATCGATATAAATACTTTTTAAAGCCGTTCCAAACCGATCCCACACTGTGCTGTCAGCAGAGGCTTTGCTGTGGTGACAGGTGCAGAGGACACATTCCACAACGGAAGCGCCACAGTAAGTCTATGGCTGATGTCACTTCCCATTCATTTCACGCTAGTGTCTGCCGTGTCCTCTGCAGAGCTTCCGCCGATGGAGACCGGAGCGACTTAAAAAAAAAAAACAGTATACATTTTTTTTTTCAAGTCGGTCCGGTCTCCAGCGGCGGAAGCTCTGCAGAGGACACGGCAGACACCAGGGATAGATAGGTTAATGTTAGATCGTGGATGCAGGGATTTTAGTGTTGGGGTGGACTTGTACTTTGAGTCACTACCAGATGCTACTCTGCCCTATGTGCTGTGTGAAGAGGTCAGTTCATGCTTCCCTCCATTGGAGGATGCGCTGTCATGTTGGACTCAGGTGTGGCCTAGAATACTCTGTCAGGAAATGTCTTCTCTTTTAAGTCATTCTAGTCACTGGCACGCAAGTTTTTGGTTATTATAGTTTAAGAATTGGGAATTGTCTGACACCCTCTGACCTCCTATCCTGTCTGCTAAAAACAGATGGGTGGTAGGAAAGAGAGAAACCCTTCTGGTTCGCGTTTTTGATAAGAGATTTCTGGCAGAAAAAAACTCTAAATACTCCTCCAACGTGTATAAAATGCTCTATATTTGTTTAACCCAGTGTGCATGAAGCCTAATAAATCACCTCTGATCTGCTTTACTTTCCATTTCCTAATTCAGGTAAACCGATTGAGAGAGGCGTACCAAGTTCAACTAGTTAATCATTTTGGATGTGCTACATACATCCAAAGAGTGAAGCGTTAAAGAGCAGTATGGCCAAAGCTTTTTTGGTAATACTTCTCTTGTGGGTCACAGGAGTGCACTCATTTGTGCTCTCTTGTGACCCAGAATCAATCAAGCTAAAGCCCCATATTGTTGAGATCCACTCGGCTGTATGACAGCTGGCTCCAGCTCTCAGTGGATAGCTGAAAGCTGAAGCCAGCTGCACCTGAACCCTCTCCAGTGATTAAGGAGCAGAAAATAGTGATTTACAGTCACTGCTGTCCACTTTCCCTCAGTTCTCGGTCTTGGAACCAGCAGAGAACAGCTGCAGCATGATAAAAAAAAAAATTATTTGATCCCCTGCAGGTTTTGTACGTTTGCCCACTTACAAAGAAATATAAGGTCTATAATTTTTATCATAGGTGTGTTTTAAATGCTAGAGACCGAATATCAACCAAAAGTCCAGAGAAAACACGAGAAATGTTATATAAATTGAGTTGCAGTTCAGTGAGTAAAATAAGTATTTGATCCCTAAGCAAAACATGACTTGGTACTTGGTGGAGAAACACTTGTTGGCAAGCACAGAGGTAGGATGTTTCTTGTAGTTGGTGACCAGGTTTGCACACATTTTAGATTTTAGTCCACTCTTCTATACAGATCTCTAAATCCTTAAGGTTTCTTGGCTGTCACTTGGCAACTCGAAGTTTCAGCTCCTTCCATACATTTTCTATAGGATTAAGGTCTGTAGACTGGCTAGGCCACTCCATGACCTTAAAGCAGAGTTCCACCTATTTAAGTCAGCAGCTACAAAAAGTTAAGTTGCTGACTTTTAATATTCAGACACTCGCTTGTCCCACGGTCCAGCGATGTGGGCGTACTAGGCCTCGCTCCTCTCTGAGGGGCTGGCATTCTAACTGTGGGCGCCCGGCTCTGGCTTTAGAGGTGAGCTTCCTTGCAGAGCCAGGGGAGAAAGTGGGTGCTATAAAAAGAGTACCCACTCCTCCCCCAAAAAAATGACATGCCAAATGTGGTTTGTCAGGGAGTCATCTGAACTTAAAGCGGAAGTTACATTTTTGGTTGGAACTCCACTTTTAATGTGTTTCTTGAGCCACTCCTTTGTTGCCTTGGCGGTTTGTTTGAGTCATTGTCATGCTAGAATACCCATCCACAACCCATCATCGTTGTTCTGGCTGAGGAAAGAAGGTTCTCATTCAAGATTTTACAATACATGGCCCCATTCATTGGCCCCTCAATGTGGCAAAGTTGGCCTGTACCTTTAGCAGAGAAACGGAACAAAAGCATAATGTTTCCACCTCTGAACTTGACTGTAGGGATGGTGTTCCTGGGGTCATAGTCTGCATTTTTCATCCTCCAAACACGGCAAGTCGAGTTAATGCCAAAGAGCTCAATTTCTCCTATCCCCTTCCAGGACAGCACACCTGAGATGAGGCTCAGACCCCATTCACACCTGAGCATTTTGTAGCTTGAAGCCTGAAGCTACAAAACGCTGGAGGGGAAAAAAATCAATTATTCTCTGTGGAGATGGTTCACATCTCCACTACAAAACGCCTGAAGCCAGAAGTTCAAAAATGCCTGAAGCTAAAATAAGTTTTGAGACTTTTTGTTTAGGCAGATTTGGGCGTCTTTCTGCTTACATTGGTGACCCTAGACCTGTCAAATCGTGGTAAAAACCGCCGCAAAACGCTACGCTCAGGTGTGAATGCAGCCTCATACCCACCGGAAACGCAATCAATTGACAGCTGTTTTAAAGGGGTTGTAAACTCTTGCCATTTTTCACCTTAATGCATTAAGGTGAAAAACCTCCTTTGCAGCAGCACCCCCAAGCCCCCCCTTATACTTACCTGAGCTCCGTAATTCCCATGACTGGAACGAGCACACCAGCTTTAGCCGGTGTTTTGTGTCCTAATTGGATAGATCGATGGCAGCACAGCCATTGGCTGGAGCAGAACTTCAGATCGGCCACATGATCCAGCTAAGATGCCTTTTATCAAGCATTATGGAGTGGAGGTAAAGCTCACTGTAGAACCGAGAGTTTGCCAAAAAAATCTTACAGGCAGTGGTTCCACCCTAAGGCCCCTTTCACGTTGCGGCGGGAACCGCGCTGGCGGTATAGCACCGCTAAAAATATCGGCATTATATCGTCGGATTTGCAGCGAGTTGCGGCCGCTAGTGGTGCGGTATTAACGCTGCTAGTGGCCGTGAAAGGGTTAATACCGCCCGCAATGTGCCTCTATAGAGGCGTATTACCGTGGTTTCCCATTGTTTTCAATGGGAAGGAGCAGTATACACGCCGCTCCTCTCACCGCTCCAAAGATGCCGCTGACAGGAGATTTTTTTTTTTTTATCTCCCGCCAGCGCATCGCCTCAGTGTGAAATCCCTGCATGTGAAGGAATTTTTCAGGCGGTATAGCAACGCTATTTGTCTGTCAATTGATTGTTTCCTGTGGGGAGGAGCCTCCCCTCTCTCAGGTCTGCTGTCCTGGAAGGTTCCTAGAAACAACGTTACCGGTACATAGGTCTTTTTTGGTCTCATCTGACCACAGCACTTTCGACCAGTTCTCCTCTGAATCATTTAGCTCATGGGTCTTCAAACTACGGCCCTCCAGTTGTTCAGGAACTACAATTCCCATCATGCCTAGTCATGTCTGTGAATGTTTTACAATGCCTCATGGGATGTGTAGTTCTGCAACAGCTGGAGGGCCATAGTTTGAGGATCCCTGATTTAGATAATCATTTGCAAATGTCAGACATGTAGATGTGCCTTCTTTAGGAGGGGGACCTTGCAGACGCTGCAGGATCTCAATCCATGTATTGTTACCAATGGTGTGTTTGGCGACTGTGGTCTCAACTGCCTTGAGAACCATTCACAAGCTCCTCCTGTATATTTCAGGACTGAGCCCTAATTTTTCCTCATGATTATCGTTACCTCAAATGAGAAGTCTTACATGGAGCTAAAGACCGAGGGCGATTGATGGTTACCGTATTTGCCGGCGTATAAGACGACTCCCTAATTTTCCAGCTAAAATGTAGGTTTTGGAATGCACTCGCCGTCTAAAACTACCCCCTTCATACTAGTCTGTCTGGAAGCTGAGGGGTAGCCAGAACAACCGCTGACGGAAACAGGCCTTTTTCAGATCTCACTGTGCCATTGCCTGCCTCACTGTGCCATTAGGAACATGCCTCATTCTGCCATTTCATTCCCTGCCTCGATGATCTCCCTACCTTCTCCTGTATGCACAGTATGTCAGACGGGGTCCATCCATGATTCAAAAGCTGTGTCTCCTCCTCAGGCTGTTCCGTGATAGGCGGAAACACTTGTTTTCCCAGCAGAGCCTCTGTTCAGTGTTCCGCCTATCAAGGGATGTCCTCTCTTCCGAGGCTGAGGATGAGATCTGTGATAGGCGGAACACTGAACAGAGGCTCTGCTGGGGAAACGAGTGTTCTGCCTATCACAGAACAGCCTGAGGAGGCGGCGCAGATTTTGGATCATGGATGGCCGCTGTCTGACCACAGGTACCTGGCGTATAAGACAACCCCCGACTTTTGGGGCATTATTTTACATGCAAAAGGTCGTCTTATACGCCGGAAAATATGGTATTTTGTATTCCTTTCATTCGTGAATAATCGCTACAGTAGTTGTCTCCTCACCAAGCTTCTTGCTGATGGTCTTGTGCAGGTCTACAATCTTGTCCCTGATGTCCTTTGACAGCTCTTTGGTCTGGCCCATGATAGTGGGTTTGATGGGAAGAAAGAGATTCTGTGGACAGGTGTCTTTTATACCCATAACGAGTTGTTAGAAACGCCTTAAAATTGACAGGACTGATCTGTGTACCACATGAGCACATACTGTAGCCAGTCTGGGAGCCAGAATTATTGTTGGTTGGTAGGGGATCAAATACTTATTTTACTCAACTGCAACTCAATTTATAACACTTGTAGTGTGTGTGTGTGTGTGTGTGTGTGTGTGTGTGTTTGTTCCTCTCTCTGGATTTTTGGTTGATATTCTGTCTCTATCATTTAAAATACACCTATGACGAAAGTTAAAAACGCTTCATTTGTCTATAAGTGGGGAAACTCAAAAAATCTGCAGGAGATCTAAATAATTTTTACTGTGTATGTTGTGTAACTTTTAATATAGTAATCCCAACTTTAATCACAAGCTGATGGCTGCAGCAGTCATGAAGTATGCCCCATTTCTGTAGCTGGCTCATGGCCATGAGGTTAAAGTGATCCCCAATGCCTCCATAAAGATTACTTGTCATCTGACCAATGCTATCCCATGGGGGTTTAACTCCTTATGATGGCAGTAAAGTTAAATAAAATAGTTAAACAAAAACCCTGCCCTGCATACACCCACAAATGCAAATTCGGCACAGGGTACGCATGTGCATATAAACTGTGATGCCTCACATGTGTGATGTGATCAGAGTGAGTGTAATTTATATTTTACAAAAGAAAATTGCTATAATATTGTGCATCTGAACTAAAATATTATATATTTTCCAAAATTTAGAAAATATGAAATGGCTGTGCACACAACTAACCGTATCTTTCTACTCAACATCTACTCTTCTTTTAAAAAATATATAATTTGGTGGTTTTCAATTTTATAGCCATTTTTTTTTTTTTTTTTTACATGTGTGCCAAAAAATGAAAGATTGCCCTAATGCTGAAGTTAGTTTAGGATTACGTATTTTAACCCAAGAGCATACATTTTACAATGTATGTTGCATCTTACCAGTTGTTTGTTGTGGTAGTTCCTTTTAGTTTTCAATTTTTTTTCAGGCTCAGAACATGCCCTGCAAGTGCAGAAAAATACCCGTTGGTCTAACTTCTGTGAACTACAAATCCCCTCTCTGCCATGGAGAAGATGCAGAGGGAGGATGTGCAGCCCCCTATGGTGGTAACTCTGCTCCATAATAGAGTGAATGTTACCATAGGGCAGGAGTTGTGACTGACAGGATCTCCAGGAGAAAATAAAGGGTGGGGGGAAATTACTAAATGGGGAAACCAATGCAGCCACCACATATGAGACAAAATGAGAATATATTTTTGGTGTTGTGTTCAGATGTTTTAAAGTTTTTTAATTTAGAAGCTTGGAGTAGATGTCAGTGGCTGAATAGGACTTTGTGGTTGCATCACTGGAACAGAGGTGTGTATTCTAAGGCCTGCAAGTTCAGGCTTGACATACCCATCTTACACAGATGGAGCTAGGGGAAGCAAGTCCTCAGCCTTGGTGCAGATATGGTTGATAGTTGCTCTTATTTCTGTAGGGATTTATGATTGCCCAAGTTTTAGATTTAGAGAGTTATGGTAAGGGTTAGGGTTTTTTTTATTTATTTTTTATCCAAACTATACTTCAGAAATGACATCTGAAAAGTCTGTGTCTGTATAAAACACTTTGAGTTTTTACAGATTTGGTACTGTAGCTGCCCACATGCAGAAGTAGATTGTAGCACTTTCACAGTAGGTTTGTAGTTTTCCAGGTTTTCAGTCATGGCTGAGAACATGAGCAGAACACTTGCAGAATGCATGGCTCCCTTCTCTCTGGAAGGTGCAGTAGGAAGGCAACTTGTTATGCTGAACAGTAGCTGTGGATGTCTGGGGTCAATTGTCGGCCTCTTTTGTATGGCCAGCTTGTGCCTTTTTCTTAAGAATGTTGCGTAGTTGGTTGAGGGTAAATTTTATTTGTTCAGTAGGGGAATGCTATAAACCTTTATCCTCACATCCTGTCTGGTAAAAAGTTGTCCCTAGAACAGAAATTGTTCCCTAAATAGCAATAAACCCTAATGGGTACTCTTTAACCGCTTGCTTACTGGGCACATATACCCCCTTCTGCCCAGGTGAAATTTCAGCTTCCGGCACTGCGTCGATTTAACTGACAATTGCGCAGTCGTGCGATGTGGCTCCCAAACAAAATTGACGTCCTTTTTTTTATTTTATTTTTTTCCCCACAAGTAGAGCTTTCTTTTGGTGGTATTTGATCACCTCTGGTTTTTATTTTTTGCACTATAAACAAAAAGAGCAACACATTTTGAAAAAAGTTCAATATTTTTTACTTGTTGCCATAATAGCCCAATTTTTTTTTTTAAACCTTTTTTTCTCAGTCTAGGCCGATACGTATTCTGCATGTTTTTGGTAAAAAAAAATTGCAATAAGCGTCTGGTTTGCGCAAAAGTTATAGCGCCTACAAAATAGGGGACAGAATTTATTATTTTTTTTATTATTTTTTTTATTATTTTTTTACTAGTAATGGCGGTGATCTGCAATTTTTTTTATTTTTTTGACTGCGACTTTATAGCGGACACTTTTGACACATTTTTGGGACCATTCACATTTATACAGCGAACAGTGCTATAAATATGCACTAATTGCTGTATAAATGTGACTGGCAGGGAAGGGGTTAACACTAAGGGCGAGGAAGGGGTTAAATGTGTACACTGCATAGTGTGTCTAACTGTGGGGGAGGGGACTGACTGGGGGAGGTGACCGATCTGTGTCCCTATCTACAAGGGACACAGCACTGTTCTCCTCTCCCTGACAGGACATGGATCTGTGTTTACACACACACACAGTTCCACGTCCTTGTTTGTAACCGCCGACTGCCTGGTGGACATCGCGGCCGCCAGGCGTGTGAATCGGCATCTCAGTGATGCGGAGAACTCGTGTGCGCCGCTGGCGCTCGCTCGCCCCCCAGTGGCTGGAGGCCGTATATAGACGGTCTCCCGGCAATTGGGATCCACACTGCGGCTGTAGAAAGTCGTACGGCCGGCAGCAAGTGGTTAATAAAAGTAAGAAAAGGGGGGGGGGGGAGAGCATATAGCAAAATAGGGCAATGAGATCTATGTTGTGTCTTGTTTTGTCAAGCATGATTAGGATTGTGCAAGATATATAAAATACTTGTGAGGGCTGGGTGTGTCTCCACCCAATCTGTAGTGATCCCAACCTCTCTACTCTTAAGCTTTCAATGCTTATATATTGTTTAGATTTTCAGGGACCTTGTGAGTTCCAAGTCCATATCGTTAATTAATTTTTAAACTTGAATACTTTGGTATATGCAGTGTGTTTATCTAAACGCTGGTAAGCCTTAGAGTTGGTTCACACTGGGGCGACGTGTCAGGCGGAACAGCCGCCAGACGAGTCGCTTCCCATGCAGTGTAATGGAAGCGTCGCTCCGACTTAGAAATGTACTCCCTATACGACTTTGGGTGCGGCTCTGGGCGACTTGCATTGACTTCTATACAGAAGTCGTCTTGCAAATCGCCTCTGGAGTCGTCCACAAGACGACTTGCAGAGCTGCCCCCGGAGTCGTGCCGCCTGTGTGTGAACCGACTCTTATACAATTTTTGTATTGATGTATGTCTAGTGACACCCTCCACTATCACCTTTTTACCTTAATTGGTTTGAGGCTTCAGTTCCCATTGTTCTATTTCTGCTTAGCTGGATGACAGATTGACTGAAGGTATGTGTGGATGTTTAGATGCACTGTCCGTAGTTTTCTCCTGAGACTGCAGTTTATTATCTTGTACCTATTTGAAAACGTTATTTCAATTAATACATTTAAATGCTCAAGTTAATGGAACGCTTTTTTTTTTTTTTTGCTTTTAGATCAAGTATACACTAATTGATGAGCAAGACATCCCTCTTGTTGACAACTATTCATTTGAAGTAAGTATTTTCAAGATATTTTTAATCGGTCCACCCTTTAACAATTTTCCAGTGTTTGGTAGATGGTATGGCAGATTTTATGCAACCTAATATCCTTCAAGGAATCTGAGATCTTTGCACTTTTCCCAGATTTTTTCACCTACCTACTGAAGCTGGTTTGAGGAGCTACCACTATTGTTACTGGAATATTATCTTGAATACGATGTAGTATGTGAAATGGAACCACAAATTGTAGTAGGTGGAGCTATGCGCCAAGGTGGACAGGTAGCATTGGCAGCTATAGCATCAATATCTTGTTCCTGGAGTCTCCAATAGACCTTTTTAACCACTTGAAGACCAGCAACGTACCCACTGCAGGCATCATTTTGGTATTCTTTTCTTTAGCTGGGGATCAGCTTTTTTGTAAAGGCAATCCTAACTGCTAATTAGCTGCTGGGTTGCTTTTACAAGCAGTGTGATGGGATGCCCTCTCCATGGCTGTTTCGGGCTCCCTCATCCCACCAGCTGGCTATAGAGCTGATCGGAGACTGGATCATCTCTATGGTATTTTGTCACTTCCAGTTTCTCGGTTGCAAACAAACCCTTTGTGATTTGAGAAAAAAGCATTGGACCATACCAATCCTCTCCCAAGGGGGTTAGCTTGCAGGTGCGCTCCTGTGATGCAGTCGGTGGCCATAGCCGCCAAGTGCATCACTCTGCCATGGCATGCCGCGACATTGAGTTGATTGACAGCAGCAGGAGCCGAGAAGCCTTGGGATTTTTCGAGGGCTTGGGATGACTTGGGATTTTTCGAGGGCTCAGGTAAGTAAACGGGGAGGGGGCTTGTAAGCATCAGATGTTTTTTCACCTTAATGCATAGGATGCATTAAGGTGAAAAAACACGAAACTTTACAACCCCTTTAACCCCCCTGCCGGTATCCCCGAGCGCGACTCGGGTTGGATTTCTCATGTAAATATCGATATCCCCGAGTCGCGCTCGGGGTCAATATGCAGAGCCTGCAGCGCGCGCTGGCTTACCTTGGATCCAGGCGGGGTACTGTACTTACCTTGTCCCTGGATCCAGCAATGCATCCCCGCTGTGTGAGCGAGTGGCGTCCTCCATTCGACTCACACAGTGCCCGCACGCCGCCGATCTCCGTTCCCTGCGACGTAACGGCGCACGGGGGCGGAGACCGGCGGCAAATTCAAAAAAGTAAACAAACACATTACATACAGAATACTGTAATCTTATAGATTACAGTACTGTATGTAAAAAGTACACACCCCCCCTGTCCCTAGTGGTCTGCCCAGTGTCCTGCATGTTCTTTTATATAATAAAAACATTTTTTTTTTTGTGCCTGCAAACTGTAGATTGTCCATAGCAACTAAAAGTGTCCCTTTATGTCAAAAGTGATTTTAGAGCAGCTAGAAAACAGCGATAATAAATTATAATCACTTGCAGAATTGAGCGATAGCGATTTGTGGGGAAATTCGTCATAAAAAAATAAAAGTAATGACAGCGACAATTCTGCAACTGAGCAAATTTCAGTGATTTTGATTGATTACATTAGTGAATAATTTTTATTATAATTACATTATTATTTGTTATAATTATTTATTATATTATAATTTTATGATTTTGTGTTTCAAACTTTATCATACCCGGGATGTCTACTAGACTCTGGTTTGGACAAATTTAAGTGAGTTATTCCTAAAAATTTTAGGCCTACAGTATAAAACGCAGAATTTCCATGCAAAATAATTGTACCGCTTTTGGTACGTAATTCCAGACAGAATCATACCGCCAGGGAGGTTAAGTGCTTCTTTTGATCCAGATGGCTGTCTCACTGTTACCAACCAGTTGAGTTAGTGGCTAACGTTGACCCTTCTGTTTCAGGCTCGAATGGAAGTGGATGCTGATGGCAATGGGGCTAAAATTTATGCCTATGCATTTGACAAATACAAAGGAAGGGGTTCTGGGTGCCCGCTTCACGAGTTGCTATGGTATGTATTTAAAAAAATAATAAAAGCAGATTGTGTAATTAACTAATACCTTTTTTGCATGTGTACACTGCTTTTACTTTTGGTCATAACATTAGCTAGTTGGCAGAAAAATGCTGCCAGAAAAAAAAGGTACCCAACTTTGTTTACTGCTAGTGTCAGTTTCTGTGCAGCGACTTTGTAGAAAAGGCTGCACTGGTTGGCACAGAACACCACTCTGCTTTCAGGGAACATCGTGGGTGCACTTTGCATAGTTTGTGACAATCCTGAACGTTTCTGAAGGGAATCAAGAAAATCATTTTATATGCTGTAGCAATGTTCTGTGGACAAAATACATGCGTGATGCAAATACAAATTCACTTGATTAACCCTTCTACTGAGCTGATTGAGAATTGTAGTCTTAATGTATGCAAAGCCAAAACAAGTGTTTGCGCAGTGGATACCTACTGATAAAAGTACTCCTGTGTTTGAAGACATCTGCCTCTGGGCACAAATATTGTAATTTTTAAAATGTATTGCCTCTTAACCACATAGGATATAAATTCACTTTGTGTTTATTAACCACTATATGCAAAATTGCGTACCTGTATGCCATTTGCTTGAAGTGGTTACACCGGGGTGATGCCTGGCATCACCCCACTACCGTTTAATGAACCGCTCGGCTGTTATCACCGTGTGTGGGAGGGGACATTTTCCCTCACCAGGAGACTGGCACGACCATCCGGCATGTCTGACGGCTGTGTGGTGTCCTGAATGAAGCCGGTAACAGCTTACATCGAGTCTCCTATGTAAAAACACAGCGTCTTTCAGTATACTCGGCTGCCAATGGCGTTGATTTAAAAATAAATGTCCGTATTCCAAAATGCAGATTTTTGGCGTTTTGAATAGTGGTGATGCACTGCAATTTAGGGCACCGAAAATGATCGGCTGATAATGGAAGCCAAAAAGATAATGGGGTCAACCCGGGTGCCGCCTATTGCGGGGGTGTTATGCCCCAGTCCTCCCCAGGCTGCATCTGACTGGCACTTTTTCTTATTAAAAAAAATAAATACATTTTGTATAGCGGAAGACTGACTTTCTATGTTTGTAACCACGTTTTTCAGGCAACGGCACAAAGGCGGCATTGCTGCAGGATTCCAGGTGTTACATTTAAATGGTATTACGGTTGATAACAGACTGGACAATCTACAAGTGGTTCCTCGGGGGTGGAAACCTGCGATAGAGGAGGTATCCAGCAAGCAAAGGTAAAGAAAAGACCAACTTGTGCCTTTTCATCTAGCTATTTAGTGTTGACTTTCCTTTTCCAAAGACATTTGTCTTGCATCCCCACTTGTATGATCACCTATAGCAGTCTGAGAATTTTTATATTTTGGCAGTCTGACTGCATTAAAATCCCTATTTTTAAAGTATAATTAAAGGCAAAATTTAATTTTGTATACAGTGGAGAGAGATTAGAATATATGTCAGTTTTTGTTTGTCTGTGTCCCTGTTGGGGAGATTCATCCTCCCTATTGTCCCCAGAAAAGTAATACAGGGGTAATATTCCAATGGGGAATTCCCTTAATTTGCAGGGGTTTCCTTTCACTCCCTGTTTGGCTATGGGACAGGAAATGAAGGGAAGACTCTACAATGGGACAAAGCTGATGAAAATTGGGGGTGGGGGGTCTGTAGAGAGTTTTGCCCATAGTTCTACTTTACGGTTCTCTTGAGTTTTAGAGCATTACTATGCTGTGCTAAATAGTCTTTTTGGAGATGGAAATAGCTAGGATGTAGGGCAGGCTGGCTACTCATGTATGTTTTCTTGTATTATAGGGAACAGTCTCTCTACTGGTTGGCTATACAGCAGCTTCCCACTGACCCCATAGAAGACTTGTTTCCACTGCTGAATGTTACCCGTTGCTACAATGCTAATGGAGAAGTGGTGCGGGAAGAGGAGAACTCCTGCACATATTATGAGTGTCATTATCCTCCTTGCACTATGATGGAGAAACAGGTATGGGTCATCTGAATGATCAGTGAAATTATTTAAAAAAAAATTAAAAAAAAAATCTTCCTTTTTAATTGTACAGTGTTTTTGGTGTCTGAAAGCAAACATTTGTTTCTCACAACAAATTTGTGTTTTGTTTAATATTGTACTTGACCTTTCCTAATTCCTTCTACACCTTTTTGCTCGTAATCTAAAGTAATTGCATATCAAAGCGAGTTTCCCCATAGAAGTCAGTGGAAACAATAATAATTTTGTTCCTCATTGACTTTAATGGCATGCAATACCACATGTGGCCAGAGGTGGGGGGTTTCGGAGAGCCTCGGAAATACCTGGAAAGGCTAGAGGACAGCTAGGCTGAACTTGGAAAGGCTCCGGAACGGAGTATTGCCAAGGTTTTCTGCTCGGATCTGGTGCCCCCCACCCACCTCAGACCAAATGCGGTGCTGCATACCGCTTTGGCTTAAATCTTGCTCGGTATGTGAGACAACACTCGCAAACCTGAGTCAGGATTTTTAACCACTCAAGCTCCGGACCATTTGGCTGGCCAAAGACCAGAGCACCTTTTGCGATTCCGTACTGCGTCGCTTTAACTGGCAATTGTGCGGTCGTGCGACGTGGCTTCCAAAATTTACGTCTCTCCCACACACACTCGCTCACTCTTTTGGTGGTATTTGATCACCTCTGCGTGTTTATTTTTTCTAATTCGGTCTTTAAAAAAAAAAAAAACTGTTTCATAGTTTGTTATAAAAAAAAAAAAAATTCCTTATGGTGTCAGTGTGAGGAGAGAAAAGATTACCGAGCTTTGTTTACATCTTGCGGGGCTACACATGCGCCGCCGTTCACGGCACAGGGTTTGGAAGCAAAGGATTTGTGCATTTTATTGAAATTACAGTAGTACAAATATCGCATAACCTAAACATTTTCAACTATCCATTTTCTCTACATGTTCAGAAAAAAATATTTGTTTTGTTGGGAAGGTTTAAAAAAAGTCCAATTTTTTTTTTTTTTTTTTTTTTTTTTTTTAGTAAAAACAAATTATCAGTGCAAATGATTTTGCAGGTAAATATGCATTTATAATTTTCAATTTTAATTTTTTACACTGGAGCCTGCAAACCACTGATTGTGAGTACAATGTCAGGTTCCTGCAAGCATTCCTGACAGCTATCTGCCCCCGTACGGGCAGACGAATACCGAGCTGCAGGGAGTGTCAATGAATTACAAAGGTGCTTGTAGTTGAGCACTACAAACAGTCTGACACAGTGGCAGACGGGACTTGTTGTTCATTCACAGATCTCTGTGAATGAATGATGAGGCTGTGTGGGCAGTGCCCCGCACAGCCGTGCTGTTGATAAAATAACAGTGGCTATGGGAGTAGAACCCCTGCCTGTTACAGGGAAGGGGGAATCAAGGGATGAGGGTGCTGAACATGCTAAACCCTAAATATGGGGGTGGCTCAAAATGTGATTTTAGCCTTTTAACATGTTTTATGTGTGTGTGTGGGGGGGGGGGGGGGGATAGAAAAAATATCTAGCAGCATAAGGGTTAATTTTGGTTAATTTTTTTTTTTTCTTCAGTTGCGTGAATTTAACATATGTGGTAGATGTCAACTAGCAAGATACTGTGGTACCCAGTGTCAACAGAAGGACTGGCCTGCCCACAAAAAGCACTGTTCGGAGAAGGTGCGAATCTCTCAATGTGAGCCGGAACCAGAACGGTGACCCCAGCCATTTCATTCTGTACTGCAGCACGCTTCGTGTTTGAGGGGTGAACAGGATGTGTTCTGCACACTCACAAGTGACTGGTCAGTGGTGCCAGAGGCACTGAAGAAAATCCTGTGATGCTTGAGCGGATTTAGGGCTATGCTGGACAATGCCGCCTAGAACTGGCTCTTTTGGACTATGCCACCTGGAACTGTGACGACTAAAGGAGTGGGGTGTTCCATTCCAGTATTAGTATTTGTCTCACAGACTACTGTGAAAGCTCCAACCAGGAGCTTGTAATTTATGTTGTTCGTAAAAGTTTAATGTACAGTTTTTATTTTTTGTTTTTTGATTATTTTTTTTTATTTTTATGGTTGAGGCTACAAACAGTTGATCCCAGTTTCCAGAGCGTGAACTCTTACAGGCTAATGTTCAGCTTTCCTTTCCAGACTATTGCTCGCATTAACGTTTTCACAGCAAAAAAACGCAAAATGCTTTTGGATATATAGTCTGGTCTACTGGGAAAATATGATGTGCATGGAGATGTTTCAAAAAAATTAAAAAGAAAAAAAATGAAGTGTTGTGTTTTAACCATTTAAGCTCCAGAATGTTTTACCCCTTTCATGACCAGTGCATTTTTTTGCTATTCGTCACTGTGCTACTTTACCTGGCAATTGCACGATCTACACTATTGCACTACCCAAATTATATATAAATCAGATGCGCACATAAGGCTACTTCTCGTATACATAAAAAAAGCATATTTTTAATAACTAGATAATTACTACCCAAACATACATTTTTCTAAAACCAAAGACCCAGGATAGAAAATTTTTTTGTAGTTGAGAATATTTTGTAAAAAAAAAAAAATACACTTTTACCACTTCCAGGTTGCCTGCCGCCATTATACATCGGCTCTTTGAAGAGGGATATCGTTGTTATAGCAGCAGCTAGCTACCATAACCCCGCTATCCTCTTCAACATGCTGCAAGATCAGTGACACGGCAGAGGTGATTGTGTTCTGTTCCCTGTTTGGTATGGAGATGAGTGAGGGGAAGATGGCCCCCACCCGTCTCCATACCAGGGCAGAAGTGATGTCAAAACGTCACTTCTGTCCATAAGTCCTTAAAGGGAATTTATTTTTTATTTTTATTGCATTGAAGTCCAAATATGAGATCTGGGGTCTTTTTAAACCCCAGATCTCATATTTAAGAGTACCTGTCATGCTTTTTCTATTACAATTCTACAATTTCTATTTATATTCCTTGTAATAGGAATAAAAGTGACCCTTTTTTAAAATAAATAAATAAAAAAATAATATTTTTACTTTATCGATTTTTAAAAGTTATTTTTTTAAGTGCCCCGTCCTGACGAGCGATCACATACGTGAGCAGCACCGCATATGAAAATGGTGTTCTGACACATGTCAGGTATCACTGGAGCGAGAGCAATAATTATAGCCCTAGACCTCCTCTGTAACATAAAACATGCAACCTGTAGAATTTTTTTATGTCGCCTATGAAGATTTTTAAGAGTAAAAGTTTGACGCCATTCCACGAGCGGGCGCAATTTTGAAGCGTGACATGTTGGGTATCAATTTACTCGGCGAAACATTCTTTCACAATATAAAAAAAAAATTGGGCTAACTTTACTGTTTTATTTTTTTCAATTAAAAAAAGTGATTTATTTTTGCAAAAAAACTGCGCTTGTAAGGCCACTGCACAAATATGGTGTGACAAAGTATTGCCATGACCACCATTTTATTCTCTAGGGTGTTAGAACCCCCAAGCATTCTAATTATTTTTTCCTAAGTAATTTTCTAGCAAAAGAAATAGGGCCAGATTCAGGTACATCTGCACATTATTGGACCGGCGTAGCGCACCTCCTTTACGTTAGACTGGCGCAATGTAGCGGCGCAATGACCCTATTCTCGTCGGTTTTACGCAGAAATTTGCGCCTGCGCAACGTTATTTCAGATGCGCAAGACGGAGTAATACAAATTGGGAAGGACGTGGGCGTGTTACATTGAATTGAGCCGTGACCCCATGCAAATGAAGGGCCGGCTCGCGCATGCGCACATGAAGCAGACTATGGTCGGCACCTCTGTGGAATTGGAAGTGGACTAGGGCAAATTAGTGAACTACGCAAACAGCATAAATAGACAGACAAACGCACTTCCTTGGCAAAAGTACATCCCTTTGTATCCCTCCCTATACAGCAGTGTTTCTCCAGTCCTCAGGCCCCCCAACAGGTCAGGTTTTCAGGATTTCCCTCAGATGAAAAGGCTGTGGGAAATACTAAGGCAGTGAAACTGATCAAATCACCTGTGCAAAATAATGGAAAACCTAACCTGTTGGGGGGGGGCCTGAGGACTGGAATTGAGAAACACTGGTATACAGCAAGGTGCTTTTGTTCTGTTAGCGTTTTTGTGACGTGTCTTTTATGTGTTTTCTTTGTTGTTATTTTGTTTAAATTATATTTTTGCTGGCCATTTTTTATTTTTGCTGGTCAATTTTTTATTTTTTTTTGTTCTGTTTGTGTATGATTTGGGAATGTGGGGGTGACATTCCTGCGGGAAAAGGGGTGTCACCCTTAATTTTGGTGAAGGATTTCCCAGGACCAGGGAGAAGTGATCCCCAGGTCCGTGTGAATGGTGTATGAATGTACAGTGACATAATTGGAGCCTTGGCGTGGCGTTGCTGCTCACAAGTCCTGCATGGTGGACTGGTGCCAATCCAATGTGATGAGGATGTGATGTGTCTGTGCTAGGGACCACAGTGGTGTGCATGCATGCATTCTCATTGTGCCATGATTAATGTGTGTGTTTAACGTGCAAAGATGCATAATGTGAGCTGGCATGAGATGGGGTCCCAGTGCATATGCAGAGTCACCTTGAAGGGAAAAGACAGGAGGATGTTAGTCGTGCATGTGCCCCTTGTGATGTGTGCATCATGGGGGGGGGGACGGGGACAATAATGCATGCCACTCACCAACCAGCTAGCTGTCCCCATACATGTTATGTTCGAAATCTGTGGAGATGGGGCTCTGATTGTATATGTAGGTGTCATGGGTAGTGTCATGTGTTGGGCTGGTGATGTCCTTCTGCAGGGTTGTGGTTAATTCCATGATGGCATATGAGGGGTGAATCTGAAGATGCGAGACACCTCAGAATCACTCATGCCATAGATGTCTATGCGTGTGTGATATATCCTCTCCCGTGAAGAGTGAGGGGCTTGTATCGGATAAGAATATTGTATTAGATTACATTAAATGGTAAAGTTTATATAGGCCAAAAAAAAGTTAAAAAAAAAAAAATCCCGTGCCCTCCTTTGCTCATCTAAAGTCAGTAGTATAGCTATGAGCATGGATGCCCCTGGCATGTTGGCATACAGTTTGTTGGGCAACATGTGTGACTGCTCAGCTCCTCACTAACAGTGTTGCTTTATCTGACATGTAGACGAATTGTCTAATTTTAGAGCAGCTTTTATATGCTCTAATTTTAGACAGGACATTTAGCTGTTGCACACAGCGCGTAGCCTGCGCTGCACCAACGTTCTTTTGTGGATCCCCGTAACTCCCTCATTAGCATATTTGAATAAAAAATCAATGGTTTGTCTAGCGCAGTTTTGCGTGGACGGATGCGCCTGTCTAACGAAATTACGCTGGACAAAAAAAATAAATTTCTTGCGTATCTCGTTTTGGGAGTGCCGTGCATCGAAACGCACGCGCACAATTAGACTTACGCCGCGCATCTCCTGTTACGCCGGCGTAATCGCTCTGTGAATCAGTTTTGAATGAATGAATGAAAACTTGTATAGCGCGGCACATGCGAACTGAATCGCCTCTGGGCGCTTGTTGTTCCTGTCTCCTTTGATATCAAAAGAGAAAAGTCTTGACCTTTTTCCTGAATGCTAGGTGGTTCTCCTCCAACCGAATGCTGGTTGGTAAAGCGTTCCATAGTCTGGGACCTTGGATCGCGAATCTTCTTTCTCCTTTGGATTTGAAGTTGGCTTTCGGAACCTGGAGCAGGTTCTGATTCGTGGATCGCAAAACGCGATTGGGATTATGCGCTTTTATTATTTCGCATAAATAAATGGGGGCATTCCCATGGACACATCTATGTGTAAGACAGAGAGCTTTAAAAGCAATTCTGTCTTTAACTGGCAGCGAATGAAGGGCTCTCAGTGAAGGTGAGATGGGTTCCCAGGGTTTTTTCCCAGTCACAAGTCTAGCGGCCGTATTTTGAACGACTTGCAGACGAGCGATTTGGTACTTGGGGAGGCCGAGGTAAAGGGCATTTGCATAATCCAGCCTGGAGTTTACAATAGCTCCCACCACGACCGCTAAGTCTTCTTTGGGGATGAACGGAGTGAGTCTACGTAGTAGGCGCAGTAGATGGTGAGATCCGCTGACTACTGACCCTATTTGTGCGTCCATTGTCATAAAGGAGTCAAAAATGACCCCTAGGCTTTTGACTTTGGCGCTAGGGGTGATGAATTTGCCCAAAATAGGCGGGGGGGTCCACGCTGTTGAAAGTTGATTCCTGCGCTTGGCGTGAAACAGAAGAAGTTCTGTTTTCGCTCCGTTGAGTTTAAGATAACTCTTTGTCATCCAGTCCTCTATCAAAGAGAGACATGTCTCTAGATTGAGGTGGTGATCCTGCCTGTTGCAGATGCGGAAATAGAGTTGTGTGTCGTCTGCGTATGAGTGATAGAGCAGTTTTTGGCTGCTGATAATCTCAAAAAGAGGACGGAGATATATGTTAAACAGCACTGGTGACAGAGGCGATCCTTGAGGGACTCCGCATGTTACTGTGCGTTTTTCAGACGTAAAAGGTCCTAACTTCACTGTTTGCGATCGGTTTTCCAAAAAAGAGGAGAACCCAGATAAATCGCTTTCTGCGACTCTGGCTACTTCAGCAAGCCGAGTCAGTAACAGATTGTGGTCTACAGTGTCGAAAGCTGCACTTAGGTCCAACAGAACCAGGAGACAAGATTCTCCTTCGTCTGCGGCCTTGAGAACATCGTCCCATACTTTCAGCAATGCTGTTTCCGTCCCATGTCCGGGACGGAAGCCTGATTGCAATGGGTCAAGTAGCTTATAGGTATCTAGATGCAGTTGCAGCTGTTGTACCACTACTTTTTCCATTATCTTAGAGAGTACGTTGAGGCTTGTTATGGGACGGCGATGGAGTGGGTCCTTAGGGTCCAGGGAGGGTTTCTTCAGGATGGGTTGGATTATACCCTCTTTCAACTGTGAGGGCACTATGCCCTCCAAGAAAGACTGGTTGATAAGCTGCGTGATGGGAGGAGCCAGGATGTAGGCGCATTCCTTCAGCAGTTTTGTGGGGATAATGTCATTTGGCGCTGTGCCATTGCGCAGAGTACAAATGACATTCTTAGTTTTTAACTTGTAAACTCCAAATCTCAGAAAGAGGCTTGTTTCCTAAGTGGTTAAACAAGGCACAGCCACAGTGTTCAAACCACACATGTGAGGTATCGCCGCAATTATTTTTAGCAATAATTCTAGCCCTAGACCTCTGTAACTCTAAACATGCAACCTGTAGATTTTTTTTTAAACATTGCATATGGAGATTTTTTGGGGTAAAAGTTTGTCGCCATTCCACAAACGGGTGCAACTTTGAAGCGTGACATGTTGCATCGATTTACTCGGCGTAACATCTTTCACAATATAAAAAAAAAATAGGCTAACCTCCCTTTTTTTTATTTTTTATTCAAAAAAGTATTTTTTTCCCCCCAAAAAAGTGCGCTTATAAGACCACTATGCAAATATGGTGTGACAAAGTATTGTAACGACAGCCGTATTCTCTAGGGTGTTAGAACCCCCAAACATTTATTTATTTATATATATATAATTATACAGTTTTCTTTCTAAGTAATTTTCTAGCACAAAAAAAGATTACAACTTGTAAACAACAAGTTTAAAAAAAATAGGCCTGGTCTTAAAGTGGTTAACAAATTTTTAGTGCAGCTAAACGCAATAGAATACCCAACTTGTGTAGTTTTAGTGCACACAAATACAACAATCCTTTCCTTTTTTTTATCTTTTTGTTTTGTTATGCTGAGTAAATACCGAATGTCATGATTTCAAGTCTCACACCCATGGAATGAAGACAAACTAAGGTAGTCAAAATATCTCCATCGGTGACACGTCCTGTACTACTTTTGCCGAGTTCTGGGGGGTGATTTGAATAGACATCTGTGCATCAATCAAGGCTTTACGTTTTTTTATTTAACCACTTTCCCACCGCGCCATAAGCATTTTACTGCTACGGTGCGGCGGGGGTTATCTTGGGACGACGTCCTTCACTTTCGCGATTGCGCGTCCCCTGGGACGCGCTCGCGAAAGTATTCGTGCTCGCCGGGTCTAGAATACCCGGCGCATCACGGATTACGGTAAATTGCTGCTAATCGCGGCCGTTTACCACGTGATCGCGCCGTCAAATGACGGCGCGATCACTTGTAAACAAACCGGCGTCATTTAATGACGCCGGTTCCTCCCTCTCCTCTCTGTACGTTCGGTACAGTGTGCTAGGAGAGGGGGGGGGGAGCGGGGTGTCAGCAGCCGAGCTGTGGCTGGATCTGTGACAAATGCAGTCACAGATCCAGCCATCCCTCAAAACATCCCAGCTCTGCAATCCCCCCAGTACCCGGCAATACCCCAGTACTCGGCAATACCCTGCGCGATACTCTGCAATACCGCCTATGGGGATTTTTAAGTAGCGAAGTTTGGCGCCATTCCACGACTGTGCGCAATTTTGAAGTGTGACATGTTGGGTATCTATTTACTCGGCGTAACTTCATCTTTCACATTATGAAAAAAAATTGGGCTAACTTTATTGTTTTGTTTTAAGCACAAAACAGTTTTTTAAAAAACACGCGTTCAATAAATTTCTGCGAAAATACCGTGCGAGATAAAAAGTTGTAACGGCCGCCATTGTATTCTCTAGGGTCTTTGCTAAAAAAGCATATATAATGTTTTGGGGTTCTATGTAATTTTCTAGCAAATAAATGATGATTTTTCCATGTAGGAGAGAAATGTCAGAATTGGTCTGGGTGTTCCAGAACGCCTGGTGGCGTTCCCTGCATGTTGGGCCTCTGTATGTGACCACGCTGTGTAAAAGTCCCACACATGGGGTATCGCCATACTCTGGAGGAATAGCAGAATGTGTTTTGGGGTGTAATTTGTGGTATGCATATGCTGTGTGTGAGATATAACCTGCTAATATGACAAACAAGTTTTTTTTTTTTACAGCATTTTCAGTCGTTTTTCTTTTATAGCGCAAAAAATAAAAAACCCAGAGGTGATCAAATACCACCAAAAGAAAGCTCTATTTGTGTGAAAAAAAGGACACAAATTTCAAATGGGTACAATGTTGTATGACTGAGTAATTGTCATTCAAATTGTGAGAGCACCGAAAGCTGAAAATTGGTCTGGTTGGGAAGGGGGTTTAAGTGCCCAGTGGTCAAGTGGTTAACCACTTAAGACCGAACCAAAATGCTGCTAAAGGACTTTGCCCCTTTTTGCGATTCGGCACTGCGTCGTTTTAACTGACAATTGCGCGGTCGTGCGACGTGGCTCCCAAACAAAATTGGCGTCCTTTTTTTTCTCCACAAATAGAGCTTTCTTTTGGTGGTATTTGATCACCTCTGCGGTTTTTTATTTTTTGCGCTATTAACAAAAATAGAGCCACAATTTTGAAAAAAATGCAATATTTTTTTTCTTTTTGCTGTAATAAATATCTCCAAAAATATATATACATTTTTTTTTTCTCCTCAGTTTAGGCCGATACGTATTCTTCTACATATTTTTGGTAAAAAAAATCGCAATAAGCTTTTATCGGTTGGTTTTCGCAAAATTTATAGCGTTTACAATTAAGGGATAGTTTTTTTTCCATTTTTAATAATTTTTTTGACTACTAATAGCGGCAATCAGCGATTTTTTTTTTCCTCTCTTCCCGCCACTGCGACATTATGGCGGGCACGTTTGACACATTTTTGGGACAATTGTCATTTTCACAGCAAAAAATGCATTTAAATTGCATCGTTTACTGTGAAAATGACAGTTGCAGTTTGGGAGTTAACCACAAGGGGGCTCTGTATGATTTGAGTGTTCCCTGTGTGTTTACAACTGTAGGGGGGTGTGGCTGTAGGTGTGACGTCATCGATCACATCCCCCTATAACAGGGATGATGTGATCGATGCTGCAGCCACAGTGAAGCATGGGGAAGCCGTGTTTACACACGGCTCTCACTGTTCTTCAGCTCCGGGGTCCCGGAGCTTCGGACCGGGTCACAGGAGCGCGCCCCCGTGACCCACGGCTGGGTACTAGAAACCAACGTATATATACGTTAATGTGCCATTCTGCTGATGTAAATGTGGTTAATTACTGTAAATGTTATAATTTTTTTTTTTTTTACTTTATTGTAACTGCAAGGGCTGTGAAAAGTCCTCTTTATGGAGAGATCTAGGGTCTATTATACCATTTTTACCCCAGCTCTTTCCTTTGCCTTGAAAAGCATCCGATCAAACCAAAATCTGTCTGATAAGATGCTATTGCAAGCCAGTAAAAAGTTTGTAAATAACAAACTGAAAATGGAAGTGGCAAAATGCTTTCGGCTTCATGGACCATTGAGATGATCAGGTAGCTTCTATTCCTCCATTTCTATGGTCAGCTGGTGAAAGCACTGATCATGGAAAAATGATCCAGTGGCTGCCCTGTAGCTGCCCTGTAGCTGCTTAAATCTTTATTTATATACACACAAAACATACTGGCTGCAGCCATGACCCCAGTATAACCACTAGAATGTGTAGGTATGTCCTAGCGTCAGGAAGGGGTTGAAAGATGTCTGGGGGGGCCACCATGGCTGACTTTTCTCTAAATGCCTAGGTGATAGGGGCTTGACTGATTTGAGTCACTATCCTGGAACAAGTAGCCTAAAATTAAAGCTGCAACTTTTGATCCGTTTACATGTTCCACATCGGCATGCGCTGAAGCAAGAGACTCCGTATAACAGCCAGGCAAAAGCATGGTGGCAGGAGGATGAGCTTGATAGCCAGGCAACTACTTGGGTTTACCTAATACAGGTTTGGTTTATAGAGCACTGCATGGAATAGGTATCCTTCATCTGAAAGTCTGCCATGGTCCTGCTTTGACTTTCTTAATCCTTGCATGATTTCCTAGTTTGCACTGAACATGAGGCATTTTAACCAAGGGGGCTGATCTTTGAAGAGTGGATCAAACTAAAGAAGCCAAAATTCACACAGCCATATGGACTATTTGCAATTTTTCTCCCTTTTAGGTACTTTTTTTTTTTTAGATAACTATAGGGAATGACACATTTCTGCCTGGTTCAATATACCATGAACAAACTATGCATTAGGCAAGTGTCAGGTGTTGAGATTCTATGATCTCCCTCTTGGGCATGTACCATGGGGCCTGTTGGACAAATGCAGATTTTTCTATTTAGAGAAAATTGGTTTTGTTATGGAAGCAGCAGAGGATCTTCTCTCGGTAGGGTGCTATGGCCAAATGCTTTTTACTGAGATTACACCAATTAATGTGGTGTGCAACTGATTCCCCACAGCCAATATAGACCCCTATGGGTAAAAAAGGATGGCTAAAGCTGGCCACACATGGCCTGAAATTTGTCCGGTGCCTGCTGAGCCAATGGATTTTTGATCCATGTATGGCCACTGCCCTGTTATTAAAAAGCCACTCGGAGCTGCTGGTTATAGACTGCAGAGCTGATATGTGTATTATGATGGCAGGAAAGTCTACCTGCTTTCAGAATAAAATGACCTAGTGTGGATGAATTGGTTTTTATTGCGGTAATGTTATATCAGTATAGGGGCTGCTGAGAAATGATGGGATGGCATGTTACCTCACGGCTCTGGTGAAATGTCTAGGGTGAACGATGCATACAGCAGCAATAAAGGAATGTCCGCAAGGAGAATGGCTCTTTTATTTGTGCTCTTTATTACCCAGCTGTAAAAACATTAAACGGGTGATGGAAAGAACAGGTGAAGGTAGGAGGAAGAATAGCAGATTCAGGCGTTCTAAATGGAAACAGTCCTGCTTCCGACAACACTTAGGGCTCTTTCACACGTCCGTTCCGTTCGTCCATTTTTTGGATGTCCGGTAACGGACCTCAATGCTTCCCTATGGGAGCGGATGATGCTAAGATCCGCATCCGTTTTTCCGGACGGAAGAATGTCCTATTTTTCTTCCGTACGGCCAAACGGATCGGATGCAAACGGACAGACGGTCCGTTTCCATCCGATTCCCCATAGGGGATAGCAGAGGAGAGACAGGGCGGTCTCTGCACAGTGTGCGGGGACTGCCCTGTCCGCCTGACAGCTCAGCGGGGGGCTGAGCCGACGGACACACGGAGCGGACCGAAAAATGGAACGCACGTGTGAAAGGACCCTTAGATTTCTTTGCCACTCCAGCCTGAGCGGGTATAGCGTACCTGGACAGGCCTCTCTCACCGACCTGGCAACCAGGGTATCACTCAGAACTTAGAAGGATGTCTCTGCCACAGACTCTTCTGAATGAAGGTCAGGGAAGCGCCTCGGCCACAGGCCTTCTCTGATTGCAGATACGGAGGAGCCCCTCCTAAGTAAAGTTTTGCCTGAACCTTCTTCTCAACGTCGCCCAGGTACCCACTGAGAGAGGAGTCAATCCTTTAGTGTCCGGTAACCTCGATCCTCGGTGGTTCGTCGGAATCCTATTGGACTGCCAGCCTCTCATTAGCACTCCCCAGATGGACTCCCCACCGAACAGCCACAATTGCTTGGGATCTTCAAAAGTGAGAACCCACTGGGCTCCCGTTCTGCTTGGATGTTTCAGGCCCACATGGCCCAGAAACCAGGAACACAGCATAGCACACACGCCCGGCCAAGTAGGCCATAACGCTAGGGGCGCGGTGATGTGGTCACCCTAAAGGTGGGTGCCACACTCCAAGAGAAGAACCACCTAAGATGGCATCTTCCTTTATTAGTACCCTCTCCCAGCATGCACAGCGAGGCCCAAACCTCCTGATTGGCTGCTGGGGAAAGCAAGTCCCGACTCCACTGCTGCCACCTATCATCCTGAGGTGAAACAGCACCCCAGGCATGACAGAGTGAGCCCACAGCACAGCCAGGCTGAAACAGAGACCCTAACTGAATAATCACAATTTGAATCAGAGTCACTTATACTCTGATTATCCCTTACATTTTAATAGCACCTGTACTTGGAAGTACACAGGCGCTACAGTTACATGGTCCTCTGCCACAGGACCAGGCAACCACCCACACACTTTGCAAAGTTCAAAAAAATTACACAGCTCACGGTGCCAGGATCTTTCAGCCAAGCCAGGAGCACGGTGAGGTAAGTTGGCCATGATGCGTTCCCCAATCTTTCGGCTTCTTCCCTCAGGCAAGGCAGCACAGGGCAACCCCTGGACCAGTAGGCCCCCAGGAACTCCGCATGCCGGAGGGACCTTACTATCTATCTATTCCCTCTATGAATTCCCTCTATCAACCTGGAATTCTACAGCCATCCACTGGGAGTTGTGATAGTTTCCTTCACGGGACATCTACATGCCGACGGACTGATGTTAACCTCTCCTCATCTGGATTCAGCAGTGGTATCATTGTACACATTTTTATGCCAATATAATACTTAGCTACATGTTTTTATGACTGCTTTGCTACTGTTTGGTATTACTCGCACCATTTTTACAGTTTATGTAGCTACATCGATTTTATCTCCAGTGCAATATTTATTTTGTTACCTACTTGAAGACTATAAAAGTTTTAATGCTATTTTCCATCGAGCGTTGCCTTTGTGTGTTTTTTGTATCCCGATATCCATTTTTCCAGTGGTTGGTAGCTGCACTGGGAATCAGCCTGCAAGGAGATCAGCTAAAAGTAGTTGGATCTGTATGTGCGTTATAATTAATTGAAATTAGTCGATTAATCGATAAAAATAAAAAAACAATTAATCGAACACAAAAATTTTAGTGACAGCCCTAATATATATAAATATATATATATATATATATATATATATATATATATATATATATGAAATACACTGCAGCTGAGCTAACTGAATAACCTGCCTGGCTGCCTGCTCAATCTAAATCATACTCTCTCTCTCCATCCACGCCAACACACTACACAGGGCCAGCGTGCAGGCAGCCTTAAATAGTGTGGGGCGTGGACTTAGTCCCCCTGAGCCATGATTGCCCAAAGGCACCCTGCCTTTGGCCAATTATGGCTCTCTTAGCTGAGGGTGCTGGGATTGGGCAAAGCATGCAGGGCATGGTGTATGCTTTGGCCAATCATTATACAGCAATGCACTGCGATCACGCAGTGCATTATGGCACACAAATTTGCAACAAGCCCCCAATAATGTTTGTTTTTCCACAAACAAGCGAACACCCAATATTCAAGTCGAACTCATGTTCGACCCGAACATAAAGCTCATCCCTACAATTGTCATCCGATCCACTGGATGGATGGGGAATGTATCTCCATATGTCTGTTTTTAGTAGACGGATTGGATTGGATGCCCGGCATGTTCGCTGACAACTGCTGCCCCTTAGAGAACAATGGGTGGTTCGCTTAGGTCCACCTGAAAAAGTCGACTGGTGTGAAAAGGGGCCTTAAGTGTTCGGGTTTTGCTTGAAGAAAAGGTGGCATCCCTATGATCAGCTCACAAGATTTCTGGCTAAACAGCTATTTTATTTTTGCTCATGTCAAATAGAATAATGAAACGTTTTCAGTTTTACATTTCACCAGACCAAAAGGGAAAAAATAAGAGAAATGTATTATTATTAGAGATTATACACTTTAATAGAGCATGTAAGCTAAAAAAGCTAGACTTTTAGCTGACTGGGCAGGAGGCAAGAATCAGCCGTCACACCCTGCTCTCTTCTAAGGCATTCTCTATTGGCTGAGCCTCCTGTCAGTCACTGTGCAGGAAGGCAGATCCCAGCACTGCACAAAACCCGGAAGTAGTTATAGCTCTTGTGTTGCTGGCAGTGCTGCATGCAGGTGAGTCACGTGTACATGAAATGCATGCTGTGTTCATGTCACATACATCCCAGCTCCTGTACATGGAATGCGTGCTGTGTTCATGTCACATATATCCCATCTCCTGTACATGGAATGCGTGCTGTGTTCATGTCACATACATCCCATCTCCTGTACATGGAATGCGTGCTGTGTTCATGTCACATACATCCCATCTCCTGTACATGGAATGCGTGCTGTGTTCATGTCACATACATCCTGTCTCCTGTACATGGAATGCGTGCTGTGTTCATGTCACATACATCCCAGCTCCTGTACATGGAATGCGTGCTGTGTTCATGTCACATACATCCCATCTCCTGTACATGGAATGCGTGCTGTGTTCATGTCACATACATCACATCTCCTGTACATGGAATGCGTGCTGTGTTCATGTCACATACATCACATCTCCTGTACATGGAATGCATGCTGTGTTCATGTCACATAAATCCCATCTCCTGTACATGGAATGCGTGCTGTGTTCATGTCACATACATCACATCTCCTGTACATGGAATGCATGCTGTGTTCATGTCACATAAATCCCATCTCCTGTACATGGAATGCGTGCTGTGTTCATGTCACATACATCACATCTCCTGTACATGGAATGCATGCTGTGTTCATGTCACATAAATCCCATCTCCTGTACGTGGAATGCGTGCTGTGTTCATGTGACATACATCCCATCTCCTGTACATGGAATGCGTGCTGTGTTCATGTCACATACATCCCATCTCCTGTACATGGAATGCGTGCTGTGTTCATGTCACATACATCACATCTCCTGTACATGGAATGCGTGCTGTGTTCATGTCACATACATCACATCTCCTGTACATGGAATGCGTGCTGTGTTCATGTCACATACATCACATCTCCTGTACATGGAATGCGTGCTGTGTTCATGTCACATACATCCTGTCTCCTGTACATGGAATGCGTGCTGTGTTCATGTCACATACATCCCATCTCCTGTACATGGAATGCGTGCTGTGTTCATGTCACATATATCCCATCTCCTGTACATGGAATGCGTGCTGTGTTCATGTCGCATACATCCCATCTCCTGTACACGGAATGCGCGCTGTGTTCATGTCACATACATCACATCTCCTGTACATGGAATGCGTGCTGTGTTCATGTCACATACATCCTGTCTCCTGTACATGGAATGCGTGCTGTGTTCATGTCACATACATCTCAGCTCCTGTACATGGAATGCGTGCTGTGTTCATGTCACATAAATCCCATCTCATGTACATGGAATGCGTGCTGTGTTCATGTCACATACATCTCAGCTCCTGTACATGGAATGCGTGCTGTGTTCATGTCACATAAATCCCATCTCATGTACATGGAATGCGTGCTGTGTTCATGTCACATACATCCTGTCTCCTGTACATGGAATGCGTGCTGTGTTCATGTGACATACATCCCATCTCCTGTACATGGAATGCGTGCTGTGTTCATGTCACATACATCCCATCTCCTGTACATGGAATGCGTGCTGTGTTCATGTCACATACATCACATCTCCTGTACATGGAATGCGTGCTGTGTTCATGTCACATACATCACATCTCCTGTACATGGAATGCGTGCTGTGTTCATGTCACATACATCCCATCTCCTGTACATGGAATGCGTGCTGTGTTCATGTCACATATATCCCATCTCCTGTACATGGAATGCGTGCTGTGTTCATGTCGCATACATCCCATCTCCTGTACACGGAATGCGCGCTGTGTTCATGTCACATACATCACATCTCCTGTACATGGAATGCGTGCTGTGTTCATGTCACATACATCCTGTCTCCTGTACATGGAATGCGTGCTGTGTTCATGTCACATACATCTCAGCTCCTGTACATGGAATGCGTGCTGTGTTCATGTCACATAAATCCCATCTCATGTACATGGAATGCGTGCTGTGTTCATGTCACATACATCTCAGCTCCTGTACATGGAATGCGTGCTGTGTTCATGTCACATAAATCCCATCTCATGTACATGGAATGCGTGCTGTGTTCATGTCACATACATCCTGTCTCCTGTACATGGAATGCGTGCTGTGTTCATGTCACATAAATCCCATCTCATGTACATGGAATGCGTGCTGTGTTCATGTCACATACATCCTGTCTCCTGTACATGGAATGCGTGCTGTGTTCATGTCACATACATCACATCTCCTGTACATGGAATGCATGCTGTGTTCATGTCACATACATCCTGTCTCCTGTACATGGAATGCGTGCTGTGTTCATGTCACATACATCCCAGCTCCTGTACAGCCACACTGACACTGGAAGGTGCTGTGTACACATTAATACTTATAGCACAGTACACTGATACCAATTGCAGCATAATCCCAAATGCTCTACATTCTACATATGTGTAATGTTACCACAATTAGCAAAGTGCTGGAGCCCTTTGTAATCACAATTTGGTTTTATGACCCCCACCACCTGTGATTCTTCCTTCTATGTTGTTATTTATTCACCTTTCTCTGTTTTTGGTGATCTGTACATATGTAGAGCACCCTAGCCTGAATGCAGCAACAAGTCAAATATGGTACACTTTATTTTGCCCCCAGTAGAGTTTTTTTTTTTGTTTGTTTTAACTTTAAAGTAACTTGTAAAGCCAACATTTTTTGGTAGTAAATGGAAAAAGTACATTTTCTCTCCCATTTCTTATGTCTGTGTCCCATTGAGAAAAGTTTTGTAAGCAAGAGAAAATCTCTCCAACATGAGAGGAAGGCCCCTGTTAGACAGCTGTCATTAGGACAAGGTCCCCCAATGGGAACATTTTCTCTATTCTTTTGTTCTGGTGACAGCCAATGTTTTGGATTTTCATTGTCTTCTGTCTTGGTCAAAAGTACATATAGGATAAATCTCTATAGCGGGTGCACACAATACAATAACCCCTACCTCTGTGTAAGGACCCCACTATCTGCTCCCCTTGGCCAATGCATAATCCTGCTGTCCACTCTCATCCACTAATGCAGTGTTTTTCAACTCCAGTCCTCAAGGCACACCAACAGGTCAAGTTTTCAGGATTTCCCTCAGATGAAATGGCTGTGGTGATTACTAAGGCAGTGAAACTGATCAAATCACCTGTGCAAAATAATGGAAAGCCTGAAAACATGACCTGTTGGTGTGCCTTGAGGACTGGAGTTGAAAAACCAATGCACTAATGCATAATCCTGCTGTCCACTCTCATCCACTAACGCTGGACCCTGTGGTCCGCCCCCCCCCCCTCCGCCAGCGCTGGACCCTGCGGTCCGCCTCCGCCAGCGCTGGACCCTGCGGTCCGCCTCCGCCAGCGCTGGACCCTGCGGTCCGCCTCCGCCAGCGCTGGACCCTGCGGTCCGCCTCCGCCAGCGCTGGACCCTGCGGTCCGCCTCCGCCAGCGCTGGACCCTGCGGTCCACACCCCCCCTCCGCCAGCGCTGGACCCTGCGGTCCACACCCCCCCCCTCCGCCAGCGCTGGACCCTGCGGTCCGCCCCCCCCCCCTCCGCCAGCGCTGGACCCTGCGGTCCGCCCCCCCCCTCCGCCAGCGCTGGACCCTGCGGTCCGCCCCCCCCCTCCGCCAGCGCTGGACCCTGCGGTCCGCCCCCCCTCCGCCAGCGCTGGACCCTGCGGTCCGCCCCCCCCTCCGCCAGCGCTGGACCCTGCGGTCCGCCTCCGCCAGCGCTGGACCCTGCGGTCCGCCCCCCCCTCCGCCAGCGCTGGACCCTGCGGTCCGCCCCCCCCTCCGCCAGCGCTGGACCCTGCGGTCCGCCTCCGCCAGCGCTGGACCCTGCGGTCCGCCCCCCTCCGCGAGAGCTGGACCCTGCAGTCGGTCCGCCCCCCCCCCTCGACCAGTGCTGGACCCTGCGGTCTGCCCCCCCCCCCCCGCGGCCAGCGCTGGACCCTGCGGTCCGCCCCCCTTCGGCCAGCGCTGGACCCTGCGGTCCGCCCCCCCCTCGGCCAGCGCTGGACCCTGCTGTCCGTTCCCCTCGGCCAGCGCTGGACCCTGCTGTCCATTCCCCTCGGCCAGCGATGGACCCTGCTGTCCATTCCCCTCGACCAGCGATGGACCCTGCTGTCCGTTCCCCTCGACCAGCGCTGCACCCTGCTGTCTGGTTCCCCTCGGCCAGCGCTGGACCCTGCAGCCCGCTCCTTTCTCCCATTGCTGAAACTTGCTGTCTGACCCCAATGTCCACCAACCCACATTTCTGCTGTTCACACATCACTGAAACGCACTTCACTCTGTCACACTTCTGTATTTGACCAATTAAAGAATGGGCACACTTTTGGTAGTATACAGTAAAATATGTTTTTTCCTTATATGTTTGCAATGAACTCTCCTGTTATTATTTTTATTATATACAACTCAAACATATAGACTTTTTTTAAGATCCAATGTACATATGTTGTGATTTTTTAGTATATTTATTAAAGGTTTATATGTTTTGCTCTGGTATTAGGAGAGGTAATGTCCACAGACAGACATGTCGGTGAACAGTAAGACTCAGACATTGCAGGTCACAGACACGGAGTACAGTGCGGATGCTGTGGAATGGTGTCCTGTGGATGACTGGAACACAATCCTGGCCTGTGGCACCTATCAGCTGAAGAAGCCAGACAATGATGTGAGTACTACATACTTTTCTATTATAGGCTGGACTACATTGACTGTTATTTCCCTGCTGAAAGTGAGGGAATTAATGTTTCAAGATGTAACAAAACTGGGTTAGGGCTTGTTCACACTATCAGTTTTCCTTCAGGTTTTTCTCTTCAGGTTTACCAAATCCATCTAATATGAGGTCTAGCCTCAAGAGTCTCAATTTGTATGCAATCAGGCAGGCCCTTGCACTACATGGTTTTGGTAAACCTGAAGAGAAAAACCTGAAGGAAAACTGATAGTGTGAACAAGCCCTTATACTACTATTAGAAATAGTCATGAAAATGGTAAATACAAGCACCGCTCTAGTCTTTTCATGTATATGCTTAATCTGCAGAAGTTGGAGGATGTAGAGCAGCTAAAATCTGCTTCATCAATCGTCATCTTGTAGCAAGAAATTTGAACTGCCTGTATCTGAAAAAAGAAATAAAAATTCCTAAGGTAAAATTGAAGTTCACTGAGGAAGAGAATAAACCTGATTGTACAATCTCCCAACATCTATGTCATACAAGGACCTGCCAGATTAGATATAAATTAAATAGATTGTTCAAATAGACCCTTGCTTTACACAGCTTTGGTGAATCTACTTGAGATTGTACAACTAGATTGTAACATGTATAGGTAAAATCTGCATTTATATGGACCTCATATGTACATAAAAAAACTATTTTCCAAAGTTCTCTTCCAAGAGAGTATAGATGAAAGATGGCTCCGCTTACCAGAGCTGTATTTCAAGTCCCATTTGAAAAGGAGCCCTCTTTAGTACTGCCTCAGTTATGTGTTTATTGCACACCATAAGGCACTTCCCCTGTTATTTTCATATGGATCGTTAGCCAGATGTGCAAAGGACCCCTGTCTGATTGGCTAGATAGTGCAGATCTGTAGACCCAAGGCTTTCGGAAGAGAGGAGAATCCCTAAATATATCCCACATTTGCTTGTGTTCCAGGCCCCCAAAATGGGGTTGGACTGTATCATAAAATAGTAACATGTGGAAAATATTATATACATCTAGTTGATCTCTTTTAGGTGCACATCAAAAAATAAAAATAAGACCATTTAAGGAGAATCTGTCACGAAAAGGGAAACTGTAGGTATGAAGTGCAGGTACCTAGCAGCACACATGCCGTATTTATCGGCGTATAACATGCACTTTTTTCCCCTGAAAATCGGGGACAAAGTAGGGGTGCGTGTTATACGTCGATAGCATACCTCAGAGCTGTCATCTCCTCTCCATTCGGCTCTGCTTTCACTTTACACACACACACCCGCCTTTGCCATTGGACCAGTGTTCTGCCTATCACAGTAGCTGGTCCAATGGCGGAGGCGGGACTGTGTGTGTAACCTCCGCTCGTCCTGCACATTGAGCCGCATGCCCAGTCTCAGCCCATTCTCGATACAGGCTTTGTTTGAGCCTATCATCATCACCCGCTCCAAGTCTCGTTCTGGGTTATACTTCCTGCCCATTTGACGTCACGCCCGGGAAGCACAGGCTTACCATCGACTGGCTGTTTCAGCGGAGGACTGACGTGACACCCACCAGCACAATTGGGCTTGCTTCCTCGCATCCATCCATCTGGCTGAGTCATCCCCTCGTTTCTATCGCAGACATAAGATAGAGGTCCCACGAGGTTCCATCTACTGCAGCTCACTGCTTCTTGTCATCTGGTCCGTCCCAGGTACCATCCCATTGCCATACAAGTTGAGTTTATTTGTGCTGCAATGGTGGGCCAGATTCAGAAAGGACTTATGCCAACGTATCTACTGATACGCCACGTAAGTCCACGGATGCATCGTATCTATGCGCCTTGTTCTTGAAAGAATATATGCCTGAATTTTGGCTTCATCCGACCGACGCAAGTCTCCTACGCCATCGGATCTTTGGCGCATATTTACGCTGGCGGCAAGGGGCGCTTCCATAGATTTACGCGTCGAATATGTAAATGAGCAAGATACGTCGATTCACGAACGTACTTGCGCCTGTCGCTGTAATCTACACTGTTAACGTAAGGCGTACGTCCGGCGTAACATTACCCCTGCTATATGAGGCGCAGGTCATGCAAAGGTATAGACGTCGGAACAGCCGTCAAAATTAACGTTTAATTATTAATTATTTGTTTATGTAAGTCGTACGTGAATGGGGCTGGGTGTAGGTTAAGTTCACGTCGTAGGCATTGAACCGTCGTATCTTAGGGAGTATATGTAATGTGATTCTGAGCATGCGCCGTTCGTTTGGCCATTCATTTGCATGGGGTCACGCTTAATTTAAATAGATCACGCCCACCTCCTTCCTACTTTGAATTAGGCGGGCTTACGCTGGCCAATTTACGCCACGCCGCCGCAACTTATGGAGCAAGTGCTTTGTGAATACTGTTCTTGCCTCTCTCTATGTTACGTCGGCGTAGCGTATATGAGATGCGCTACGGCCTCACAAATATACGCCGCCCTACGTGAATCTGGCCCAAAGGGTTTGTTTGTGCTGCATTGAGGAATTTGCTTCAAAGTTGTTTTTTTCCTGAAACTTCCCACTTAAAATTGGGGTGCGTGTTTTTTTACGCGTGTTATACGCCGATAAATACGGTAATCCCAACCCTTCCAGTCATGGCTAGATGGTGGACCTTTCTTACACCTCCAAGTAGTGTCTGAGCTTTCCACTAATCCTGGGGGCCTACACAATTCATTGGCTTATCGCTACGATGGGCTGCCTTTCAGGCCAATAACATTGTGCAGGTAGGTGAGGTAGGAAGGCGTAGGCAAGCTTCACCACTATTGGGAAGTGTCAGAACTAACTGAGAATCAGCTATTGCAGAAGGTTTTGGGGAATACCATTGGTATGTGCATACTAAAGTTTGTCACCCATTGACATGTCTCTTTAAAGTTGGCTTCTTACCTACATATCTGCATTATCCAGTATTTTTATTTGCATTAGGCAGGTTTGTTGTCTTGGGTTCATGTACTCTGTTATTCCCATCAATAGACCTTTTAAGGTGTGTCGCACGACGCACACTGCACTGACGTGAACTAGCACCATTAAAAACTATGGCAAACCTATCTATGTGCACATCTGACCTTGGATGGATATGAATTGTAGATGTATATCCCTTTCTCCTTCTTGATAGAAAGTAGTAACTGGATGCTGATGTTGAATCTGAGTCCCTTTTAAAAATAGGGAGTGTATATTTCTGTAGTCATTAGGGCTTATTTAAAGTGGTTCTAAAGTCTATTTTAAATCAGTGGCAGCTGGTGCTTAACATTTTTGAGGGGGCACAATTAAACCCCATCAATTGCAGCCTCACTGTGCTTATCAAGCACAGCCACTGTGGCCCAAGTGCGCTTCCTCCTGTGCCCTTTATGGATGTACCGCCAATGTCTGTCTCTTTTTTTAGCATCTCCTGACTTGGATGGGGCTTGTCCTCTATCAGATCGCAGTCTAGCAGAATGAGCCTGTGATTGTAACACCCATCAATATTGCAATGAAATTATTTTTTTCTTTTAAATGTCCCATTTGCAGAGTTAAGGTATGCAAAAAGCGGCTGGCAGTTTTGCATTGAGAACTCAATGGATTGATTGATTGAGAACTCAGGTAGGTTCATCCAGCAATGTGCATGAGAGAAAAAGCTCTCCCAGGTCTTTTTCTCTCCTCCATTGGCCCAAGTTGTCAATCATAGCCAATAAGGAGAGTGGGGGATGGAGCCGAGCTGCGCTCTAATTGTGCTGCTGTCAATCATAGCCAGTGAGCCAATGAGGAGAGGGTGGGGCCAAGCCGCACTCAAACAGTGGCTCCAGAGTGAGCCTGTTTGATTTCTCCCATAGCAAGAGGCTTGCTATTGAAATGCATCAGTCATTATTTTAATAATAATATTATCAGAAACTTGCAGACTACAGTAAGATGGCAACCAGCCAATAGATTTATTTCAGGTACATTATCAAGCGCCGTCAATTTACGCAGCGCTTTACATACACATCAGTCCCTGCCCTCAAGGAGCTTACAATCTAAGGTCTCTAACTAACTCACATTCATACTTACACATACTAGGGCCAATTTACACAGGATCCAATTAACCTACCAGCATGCCTTTGGAGTGTGGGAGGAAACCCAGGCAGGAACAAGGAGAGTATGCAAGTATCCAGGCAGGTAGTGGCGTGGTTGGAATTTGAACCAGCGACCCTTTTGCTGCTAGATGAAAGTGCTAACCACTACACCACTGTGACCACTTACAAACTAGCTAAAGGTGAAAGATCATTGGTTGCCGTAAAATGATGGCTCTTAATCGCCCTCTCACCTTGAGCATTACTGTATTGCCTCTTGACCAAGTAACCTGTTGTTTTTCCTCATAGCATGGCGAGGAGAAAGGTGACGATCCCCACATGCGACTGGGCCGTCTTTACCTTTATAACTATGATCCCCACCAGCTTTTCTCACCTGTATCGGAACTGCAGAGGATTGAAACCGCTGCCATATTGGACATGAAATGGTAAGGATGCTCTTGCCATATAATCTTTCCTATGTTTAACCACTTGCCACCCGCCATAAAGCAAAATGACGTAGACAAAGTGGTTCTGTTATCCTGTCATATGATGTCGGGGGCACGGTGTGTCGGTCTGACACACCGCAACTCCAATCTAGGTAAAGAGTTTTCAACAGAGACTCTTTACCACGTAATCAGCGGTGTCCAATCATTGGTGATCACAATGTAACCAGGTAGAGCCGTTGATCATTTTTTCCTCACTTGCGTCTGGCAGACGCAAGGAGAGGAGAGCCGATCGACTGCTCTCCTGATAGGGGGGGGGGGGGGGGTCTGTGCTGATAGTTTATTAGCGCAGCTCCTACTCAGATGCCTGCCCAGGACGGCCATCCACAATGCCAATCAGTGCCCAGGCAGCTGCCAATCGGGGCCCACCCACAATGCCTACCACTGCCAGTACCACCAGGGATGCCTATCAGTGTCATTTACCAGGGCCGCATATAAGTGCCATCCATAAGTACCCATCAGTGCAGCCTTTCAGTGTCGCCCACCAGTGCCATCCATGAGTGCCCATCATTGCTGCATATCAGTGCCCATCGGTGTTGGCTTATCAGTGCCCATTAGTTAAAGAGAAACTTACTTATTTACAACATTTTATAACAGAAACAAACAAACATTTTCTTTCAAAATTTTCAGTATTTTAATTTTTTTTCAGCAAAAAATTAAAACCGCAGAGGTGATCAAATACCACCAAAAGAAAGCTCTATTTGTGGGAACAAAATTATAAAATGTTTGTTTGGGTACAGTGTAGCATGACCGCGCAATTGTCATTTAAACAGCGACAGCGCAGAAAGTTGAAAATTGGCTTGGGCAGGAAGGGAGGTAAGTGGCTGGTATTGAAGTGGTTAAACAACTTTACAGGATGTGATGTAAATAAGGCAAAGGCTTTTAAGTTTTTTAAGCACTTCCCACAAATGGACATACCCAGGATTCAGTGCCATGGCTGAAGCTGTAGCCATGAGATTGGCATATTATTTAGAGCTGGCGGTGCCCTATAATGTAAAAGTGATTTGAGGGACTATACAGCCGCTCGGCCTACTTTTACATGTGGATAAAGATGTTAAATTTCAGAGGGGTTCAGGGTTAATATCAACAACCACCTCTGCAATCTTTAACCATACAGCACTGGATTTGTGTTTTTTTTTTTTCCACATGTACACAGATTTTTCCATTTAAATTTCCTCCACAGCCCCCTATCCACCCCCAGGCCCGTAGCAGTGGTGTGGGCTGTAATGGCTATTGTTACACCACTGTCAGTATCAGTTCTGAAGGGAAATGAGAACTCAGCCAGTGTGTAGTGAAATATTGGAAACAGACAAATTCCAGTCAGTATGGATTTCCACGTTTATCACCCATCAAGAAATTAAAAACAAATATCTTATTTTCTGTCTAGGTGCCACATTCCCCTCTCAGACTATCCTGTGTTGGGCATTGCTAACGCTAAGGGGGCACTAGAGCTTTATAAACTACAAGGCAGCAGGGTAAGTGTGTACATCATCCTTCATCTAGTTATACTACTCTTTAGTCCCTTGGCTTGGCTTATGACAAACACAAAGTGCAGTAACTCAAAGCAGCCAATCAGAACTCCTATTTAATACATTGGCCCTATGATATATTCTATGCGTAGCTGTTCAGCAGGTCGGGTTTCTGCAGTGACTGTTTTTTTTTTTTCAGTAGGAAAGTTGTCAGGTGGAGCCTGTGCACAGCATAGATGTAGGTGATGACTGCCTGGCGTTGTCTCTTGACTGGTCCACAGGAAAAAGAGAAAGGTAAGTTATGAAGATGTTTGTAAAAAAAAAAAAAAAAAAAATCCCAGTGTCCAATTAGATTTCAGCTGCAGTTTATCTATTGACACTTATGCTGGCCATAAACTCCACGAAAAATCGTCCGAACGAACTTTCGAAAAACGAAAGTTCTTTCGTGAGTGCAAACGATAGTGCCATCATGTAATGGCCGATAAATCGTTCAGTGGAAATAAAAAAAAAATGGTTCGTTTTTTTTACATATACCTAGTGCAGAAAGTTCGGACGGGAAACACATTAACCTTCCGATTTATCGTTCCTTCGGCAGAAAATTTACAAACTTCTCCTTTGTTTTTTTTCTGCTCAAAAACGTCCAAACGATTTTCGATTTTGTGCCCATTAACTGGCTGAAAAACGAAAGCTCTTTCTTAACGAGCGATTTTCGGACGAATTTTCGTATAGTGTATGGCCAGCATTAGAAAAATAACTTCTAGGTTGATATAAAACGCATTCTCAGTTTTGTGATTTGTGTCCTGATCTCTCCTGTTCAGTAGTTCTCCTATAAAGATCATTTGCAGCGACTCAAAGGGGCGCCTCAGTTTGGTGCAGGTAGAGGGGTCCTCACCATCCCTGGACATCCAGTGTCAGTGGGGAGCCCATGGCTTCGAAGCCTGGATTGCTGCATTCAACTACTGGAATTCCACTATGGTGTTTTCAGGTGTGTGTAGAAACTGCAAGTCTGTAGTTAATAAGGAACGATGTGAATTTATAAAATAAAATGTTCATTGTAAAGTTTGCTGTCTTTTATAATGTGTGCAAACTGTGTGTCAAGCATGTCTAAACCCTGGGATAGGCGGTCTGGGGAAGAGGATAAGACTTAGGACCAAGAACGAGTGGGAAGACTTGGGCCGTGGAAGGGGGCACGGGACTGTGGGCCGTGAAAGGGGGCACGGGACTGTGGGCCTTGGAAGGGGACAGAATGAAAGTTGGTAAGGGGGCAGGGCCGAAGGCCAAGGAAGAAGACAAAACAAAGTCCTTTGGAAGGGGAGAGAACTTAGGAGCATGGAAAGGGGGGAGGGGACAGGACTGATGACCCCCCGGAAGAGCACACATCTAAGCACTGGATCCATAGCACTAAATAATACTGCATGCCATTTGGTTACAGCAAGTGAAAGTCTACACCATAACTGCTATTCCTTATTTCTCTGGTCAGGTGGAGATGATTGTTTGCTGCGAGGATGGGATACAAGATCTACACCAGACCACCCAATATTTACCAGCAAACGGTAAACACAACTATTGTGTGTCCTAGTTTATAATAAATCAATGCTTTCCTATTATTTGTAGGTAATTAATACTTGACTGTTAGGCTGCTTTCACATTGCAGCGTTACCCGCGGTGGCGGTATAGCAGTGCGATTTTTAGCGCTGCTATACAGTCGTATTTACCGCGGTATTCGGCCGCTAGCGGTGCGGTTTTAACCCCCGCTAGCGGCCGAACACACCGCTCCTATACCGCTGTAAAGATGCGGCTAGCAGGACTTTTGGAGCTGTCCTGCTAGCGCACCGCTTCAGTGTGAAAGCCTTGGGGCTTTCACATTGAAGCCTGCAGGGCAGTTTTTTTCACGCGGTATAGCAGCTCTATTTTTAGCGCTGTACCGCGTGAAAAACGCCCCAGTGTGAAAGGGCTCTTATAGTTGTCAACATATAGGATGCTCAAATTCTCAGCTATAACAGAATTTAGTGAAGAAAACCTATAAAATCTGGTTACCATTGACGATGAGATCTGTGATCAGTGAAAAAGTACTATCTTTCCAATAAGTGAATGTGACTGTGTCCCCAATAACATTTTTATGGTTTTGTACTTGCGTCTTTCATTATCAGACATTCAATGGGAGTGTGCAGCATTCAGAGTCACCCTCTTCAGGAGAACGTTCTGGCAACAGGAAGGTGAGGAATCGGGAATCTACTTTTTATATTTGCAAAACTATTACCATAATGAAGCTGTATGAATGCTTTGAATCCATTCATGGTACATGCAAGTTTTTGACGCCTGCCTGCACTACTCCTAGTTCACCAGAAGGTGGTAGTGAAGCGTTTCAGTTCATGATTGTCACCCCAGTCCAGATGAGAACTTCCGTATAGTTTACTTCTTATGCCGCATACACAGTCAGAATTTCTAAAAACAAATGTTCCATGTGAGGTTGTTGTTGGAAAATCCGACTGTGTGTAGGCTCAATCGGACATTTGTTGTCGGAATTTCCAACAAAAATTTGAGAGCTGGTAGTTGTTGGAAATTCCGACAGTGCGTACACAATTCAACGCACAAAAATTAGACGCATTCTCGGAATCATTGAACTTTTCCCAGCGTGTTGTATGTCACCGCGTTCTTGACGTTCGCAATTTCCGACAACATTTGTGTGACCGTGTGTATGCAAGACAAGTTTGAGCCAACACCCGTCAGAAAAAAAATCCACTGTTTTGATGTCGGAATGTCCGATCGTGTGTACGCGGCATAATTCATCAAAGCCTGTTTGGAAAACAGAAGTGAAGGAATCACTTAAAGGTTTTGACCACCGCAATTAATTTATTTTTATGTGTAACACTTCAGAAACAAAGAGTGTCAAGGACTAGTTGTGTTCAGCTCAGCTTGATTATTTTGGTGGCAATGTTTGTCATTTTACATTTTGATGGGTTGTGGAATTTTTTTGAATATTTTCTGCTATTACAAAATTGTATACTTTGTAATGACGCATTTGTTCTACATCTGTAAAAGGTCTTGTTACCCTTCTACAGACCACATTCGTTTTTGGTGTAATTTTGTTTAGGAGGACCGCATCCTAATGGATGAGTCAACCATCTTTAATAAGATGGTATGGTGTTCCCAACCTTCTTTTTATTAGTTAGTATTCAAACACCCTTTGCCTTGTCCGAAGGATGGCATCCCTATTTCATACTGTCACTTGCATTACTACTGAAATTTTCCAGCAGGAACCATAACACTGCCAAGGTCCTTTTTGTGCTCTTCCTGTATGCTCCTCTCTCTTGCCCCCAGAGCCTGAATCATGTTAGTGACAGCACTTTGTCAGGCAATAGAAATGTGATTTGCTTGACAGTGCAAAGAGCAAGTGATTTGTATTGTGAAAAAATAATCTAGGCATTGATAATTTTAATAGGGATTTTATATATATATATATATATATATATTTATTACACACCCACACCGTATTTATCAGAGTATAACACTCATCCTAACTTTAAGAGGGAAGTTTCAGGGAATAAAAAACTTCCACAGCCCCCCTGCGTATAACACGCCGGCACAGTTTACCCTCTATTTTCAGGGTAAATAAAAGGGTGTGAGGGAGTGTTCTATGCCAATAAATACAATGTGTGTATACATATATATATATAATATACACACACAGTATAGGGCTGAAACTAACGATTATTTTCATAATCGATTAGTTGGCCAATTTTATTGTTTCAATTAATCGTATAATAGCCTTAAAAAAAAAAAATGATTTTTTTTTGGGCCAATTTGTTGTTGGGCAGATTATAAAACACAAATTGCCACAAAAACACATTACATGCTTCTCTGCAGCTTCTCCATTGAAGTATATTGAACCAAAAAATACGAAATGGCACCATTTTGCGTTTAAAAAGTCCTTCCCCTTTCCAAATACGCAGCAGCTGAAAAGGTGAACGTGTCCCATAGGAAAACATGTAAATGAATTGTAGTGTGTTTCTGCAAAAGGCACCAAAAAACACAGAGGTGTGACCCAGGATTGAGATGTTTAGTAACATAATGGGGTTAAAAAAACAAAATTAAGTACAAAAAGAGAAAATAATCACTACTGTAAGGGGTCATTTTTTTTACAGTGAAAGTAATATTTACAGTAGCAATTTGCTTTTTTTTTTTTAATCCATTATGTTACTGGCCGACTATTCGATTATGAAAATTGTAATCGGTGAATTTCATAATGGATTAGTTATCGATTAGTTGTTTCGGCTATATATATATATATATATATATATATATATATATATATATATATATATACACACACACACACACACACACACACACACACACACACACACACACACACGACTAAAGTGGTGTAGATTTTTTACATAAGACGGTGTGATTACATTGTGTCTAAAACCCCTTAGCACCAATCACTTTCGTTTTCCAAACTATCACTGCCCTCTATTGGCTCTGTACATCAGAGAGACAGGAAACAACATGCAAAAAACAAACTAGAAACTGCAGGTACATTATATGATTGATTTTTATCTATTTGTAATCATTTTTAAAAGGAATCCGTTAACCATTATGTCTCTATACCCTGTAAACAGTAATTTCAGCAAAAAAAAATGTTTCCTTTAATTTGCTTGGAAAAGCAGAGGTCTGCAGAAATCGGAGCTCTTATCTAAAACCAGCATTTCCTAGGTGAGGTGCTGCCATAGATATTGACTCACTTGTAGAAACGATCTGGTTTCAGATAAGGGACCACAGATTCAGCTGTAAAATGTACTGTAATTTAATGGTCTGTGTAGGCTCCTAAAATTCTAAGTCGTTTCCTTGTTATTGGTGTTAGATTTTCACTCCTGTTTCTTTTTGTATCAGTTATGATGAGCATGTTCTCATCTGGGACTTACGACAGATGAAGCAGCCTGTATCTGATACCCATGTTCAGGGTGGTGTCTGGAGGCTGAAGTGGCATCCAACAGAGAGCGCCCTCCTGCTGGCCGCCTGTATGCATAGCGGCTTCCACATTCTGGACACAGCATCTGGTAAGTTGCAGGATTAAAGAGCCAAGAAATTCAGCCAGCTCAAAGCTGGCGGGTAGGTTGTTTGGTGTAACGGTCACCACCGCTTACGACCTTCCATCCATCCACGACAAGCTTATCTGACACACTCCGACAATATTGCATACACGATCCATATCCTTTCCCAGAATAAGACGAGACAGAGCTCCGTTCTTGCTTCCAAAGATATGACAATTTATTGGTATTTTCTCAGCTTCTTATACAGTCTCAAGCATAATGCAGTTAATCACAGGACAATGCAATCTCCACCCCCCTATTCACTCACTGAGGATAATTCTTTAATTGGTAGCTAGACATGACGGCACCTTATCATCAATAGGGTTCAATTAACCTTGAATAGTAACACAGACATCTAGTTGAATAAGTTCTCTAGACAGCTTTATCACACAATGGCAGAGTCTTGTGAGAGTGGGTGCAATCCACACCTTCAACGGAATGTCTTTACAGTGAATAGCCAACACCTTAAGATATTTCAATAGCATATTATACAAAGGTATGACTCACTCTGGTCTTGTAGACCTGAATTAACACCTTTCAAAAGCATGTGTGCCCAGATTGCATAGCTAACAGCTTTTGATATTTGAAGACATCCTGCAAACATGAATTATTATTAATGTCTTCTGTAATATATGAATTATGATTCTTTGTCACCCTATGGCCCTAGTGGACATAAGGTGACCCTAGACATAGGAATATCTCAGTCTGTCACGGGCCATTCCGTTACATTTGGGTTTATGGTCTCTAGGATTGGGTCCCCCCCCCCCATCCTGTTCGCATTCCCATCACTAGGACTGTGAATGCCTTTTGGACTTTTCCGAATCAGGGCCGTTCCACAGATTTGCAAGATGGCTGCCACTTGTTCTTCTGTTCACACATTCTCTAAGTTATACCAGGAGGACATCATCACTGTCCCACCAGGCTGCACAGGGTGAAAAAGATAACATGCAGCATACAAGACATTTCTTCCACTCTGAAAGTCTAAGTAGGACACAACCTCTACCATATAAACCCCCTGTGCAGCACGCTGTGGACATTGATATCTTGGAAGGTCTCAGTGTCTGCCTAACGAAATCCACCTGGGTTACCACCTGTTCAATTCAGCCTACAGAACTTTGTGGTCTTTTTTTAATTTTTTTATCCACATGGTGTGGCGGATCACATTGGTTCATGTGTGGGCACCCTACTATACCATCATATGCAGTGATTTCCTTAAAGGCATCTTGGAACTCTGAAATGCGTTGGAATTGGCCTCTGTAACCCCTGCATGTGTATTGCATAATTATAGGGCACCTTCGCTATTAGTAACCCTGTATCCGATTTCACTATGTTGACTTTTTATACTAAATTACTGTTTTATGTTCTATAAATAAAGTCATCTTTTAATACAAATATATGTTTACTCTCTGAGCCTTTAAAGTCCAATATTTTGTGAGGGTAATTCCCTATTTTCTATAGCAATTTGGGATGCGTCCATTTACTGCAGAATCATCTTCCTACCATATTTCAATATGCCATTTTCAGACTTACTGGTAATGGTTTTTTTTTTTTTTTTTTTTTTTTTAGGAAATCTTCCAGGACGGCAGGCCTACTTAGGTGTGCCATCCTGGAAGATGACTGGAGAAAACCAAATTTTTGTACCTATCATAAGGTCATTTTTCTCTGAGATAATTTACTTGCGTCATCTTTAGGGCTGCAACTAACGATTATTTTCATAATCGATTAGTTGGCCGATTATTGTTTCGATTAATCGGATAATAGCCTTAAAAAAAAAAAGTTTATTTTTTTAACCCCATTAGGTTACTGACCCGATTAATCAATTATGAAAATTGTAATCAATTAATTTCATAATCGATTAGTTGTTTCGGCTCTAGTCATCATGATCTCAGTACTGCTTTGCTTTAAAGCGGGGGTTCTTCCAAAAATAAACTCTCTAACATTAGCTATATCTATCCAGCATACTGCTAACATCTGCAGTATGCTGTTTTTCCTTTTTTCCGGTACTTATCTTTATACAAGCTCTTTTTGTCCGGCTCCGAGCAGGGGGTTTACTTCAGGGTATAGGCGTTCCTAAGCGAAGAGGATTTGAACGACGCGCTGCTAAAGCGCGCCACGCCTTCCGGAAATACCCGAAGTGACACTCGGGTGTTAGCAGTGCCTGCGCAGTCAGCTCTACACGGCAGGCGCAGGCGCCGTAAACGTCCGAGTGTCACTTTGGGTATTTCCAGAAGGCGTGACGCGCTTTAGCAGCCGTCAATCAACTCGTCTTCGCTTAGAAACGCCTACTGCCCGCACGATTGCCCGCTCACCGCCGGATAACAAGGCCTCGTATAAAGATAAGTACCGGGGGAAAAAAAAACCCAGCATACTGCAGATGTTAGCAGTATGCTGGACCCATTGTCAAAAAATGGATTTTAGGGTGAACCCCCTCTTTAATACTGAGGTTTGTTTGAATTAAACTGAGTCCTACTGTGTGCCGACTTACAGCTTTTGGTTGGCAGTGTTCAATTATCTTGTAAGTGGCAGTATAATCCAAAGATTTAAGTCTTCCTGTGTTCCTCAATGGGCTCCAAGAAAATGAATTTTTTAGTAAGTACAAAACATGTATTTTACTGTAATCACCAACTCACTAAAATGGCACAGCAGGGAGTTTATGGTAAATATAATCCATGTACAACCCAGTCTTATGTGGTTACTTTTGTCCCCCATTAGATGGCTCCCCTATTGCCTCCTCGTATGTTCTTCACAACTCCTTGGCCTATGGAGCAGATTGGTCCACACTATCTCTTTCGTACTCACCAGCCAGTCCTGAGCCGGATTCCTTGCAAGCCAGAAAGTCAGATGCCTTAGGCTCAGATGGGGCTGCACCAAACATTGACCAGCCCATGCAGAATCTGAAAATCTTCTACGAGTCTCCCACTACCAGCTTTGATGTGATTCTTGAGGACGAGCGTGGCGAATATTTACCTGAAAGTGACCCTGTAAAGGACTTAAACAATAAGGCTCTACCAGAAAAATCTAACTATGTACCAGCAAACACCAGCTTGGTGGCCACCTGCTCTTTTTATGACCATGTCCTGCATGTGTGGAGGTGGCAGAGAACACAGTCTGGGGAATGATGTTTTTTGTCTCAACTGGGTTTACCAATCAATCCTAGAATATTCTACCTCCTGTTATGCTTGTTCCAAATGCCTGAAATATTTTCTGAATGCTGGACAAACCTTGGAGTATGGCATTTAGTAGGGTTGTCCCGATAGTACTTGTACTCGGCCCTAAAAAAGTGCTGATACTTTTTTTCAAGTAGTCGCCGATACCGAAATTTTTTAAAATTTCCCCCCACATATGCAGCCATGTCCCCCATACCTAGGCACTGAAAGCCACCGCCGCACAGAGATCATCACAGCATTCATTTGAATAGCTGTAGTGTTCCCGTGCGTATAGACACTCCCCCTTGCTCGGGATTGGACAGATCACAATCACCCATCCAATCCCAAGCAAGGGGGAGTGTCTATACGCACGGGAACACTACAGCTATTCAAATGAAATCTGTGCTGTTCCTGTTTAACCCATGGGGGGGGGGGAGTATTCTATTTAAAGCGGATGGTTCACAAATAAAAAAATATTAAAAGCCAGCAGCAACAAATACTGCAGCTGCTGACTTTTAATATTAGGACACTTACCTGTCCTGGAGTCCAGCGCCGTCCGCAGCAGAGGATGAGCGATCGCTCATCACCCTGCTGCTCCCCCCTCCATCCACGGTGAGGGAACCAGGAAGTGAAGCGCTGCGGCTTCACTGCCCGGTTCCCTACGGCGCATGCGCGAGTCGCGCTGCGCCCGCGAATTGGCTCCAGCTGTGTGCTGGGAGCTGAGTGTTCCCAGCACACAACGGGCGGGAGACGGGATGTGATGCAATGCCCGTCTTTTGCCCGTGAATGCTGGGCCGGAAGTGGGTGCAGATACATGTCTATCTGCACCCCCCTCCCCCCTGAAAGGTGTCAATTGTGACACCGGAGGGGGGGGAGTGTTCGGATCAGCGGATCTTCACTTTAGGGTGGAGATCCGCTTTAAGCATCGGGGGTATTTACGGGAGTACAAGTACTCCCGCAAATACTCTGTATCGATACTGGTATCGGGACAACCCTAGCATTTAGTATAAAAATGTACCATTTTAAAATGACAAGCCATTAAACTCACTATATATATAAATCAGCACTTTTAAGGAAGAACACTTCTGGTGTCTGTGGAATTATATATTTGTGCTGATCTGCCACAACAAAAGGGGAAACTCATGGTAGCTAGGCTGTAAGATGTTAAAAATAACCGCAAAAGGGGGTCCTAGATTCCTGTTAGGTTTACAAATTCCCACACCCCTAACAGTCGAACTCCAGCCAAAACATTGTTGGTTTTGGAAAGAATAACGAAGCGTTAGCATGGAAATCCCAGACAGGGACTGACGATTACACAGGAAGTGGGGACATCTCTCCATAGTAGGTACCAAAGGTTTTGGCAAGTACTACTCCTTTTATGTGTGCTAGTGAAGCACTCGCCTTACTCTGCATTGTAGTTTTGGCATGTTCTATGCTGCTATCCCTGTATTTGCAGGGAAAGCCTCATCAGCAGATATACATTTTAGTGATTCTGCACCTTTCTAGGTATTAGCAAACAGCTTGTCGTGTCCGATTTTAGGAAAGGGGGGGGGGGGAATGCGTAAATTGGTACTGATGGAAAGAACAATATTTAGTATACAGGGAAGAGTTTTAATCTTTGCATTAAAGGGGTAGTTCCCCCAAAAACCTTTTTTTTAACATTTATTCAGGCTCGTTATGTCAAGGGGAATCAAGTTTTTTTTTTTTAGAAATGAAGCCATACTTACCGTTTTACAGATGCATCGTCTCCGACGCTTCCGGGTATGGGCTCCGACTATAGGCGTGCCTATTTGATTGACAGGCTTCCGAGGTCGCATACATCGCGTCACGATTTTCCGAAAGTAGCCGAACGACGGTGCGCAGGCGCAGTATAGAGCCGCACCGTCGCTCGGCTTCTTTCGGCTACTCGTGACGCGATGTATGCGACCGTCGGAAGCCTGTCAATCAAATAGGCACGCCCAGACCAGACAATCATACCCGGAAGCGACGGAGACGATGCATCTGTAAAAAGGTAAGTATTGCTTCGTTTCTAATAAAAAACCACCCGATTCCCCTTGACATAACGAGCCTCAATCAATGGTAAAAAAAGGTTTTTGGGGGAATTACCCCTTTAAGGAAATAGAGGGGGAAACTGTGTTAAAGGTAAAACATTTTTTTTCCTAAATAGCTTCCTTTACCTTAGTGCAGTGCCCCTTGACTCGCCTCATCCTTCCATTTTGTATTTAAATGTCCTTATTTCTTCTGAGAAATAACTCCTGTCTGTAACTCCACACAGTAATGCAAGGCTTTCTCCCTGGTGTGGAGAAATCCTCTTGAGGGGGTGAGCAGGTGTGTCAGGAGGCCCACTAACACACAACTCCTTTCTCTATCTGCAAAGTAAAGAGTGTCCCGACTCTCCTGCTCATCTCACACCAGGGAGAAAGCCTTGCATTACCGTTTGGAGTTACAGACAGAAGAACAGGAAGTGAGGATTTCTCAGAAGAAATAAGGACATTTAAAAGCAAAATTGTCCCCATACCACTTTTTTTTTTTTTTAGACAGAGTACAAGTACCAATACTGTTTTTTTTTTTTCAATTTTATTTTGACAGTGGCACTAATATGCAGTACTGACGCGTGGACTGTTAAATTTACAATGCTTTCTTTTGATGGGGCAGTGTCTGTTTTTTTTATTTAACTTTATTATTTTTACAATTTTTTTTTTTTGCTTTTATCAGCCCTGTTGGGGGGCTTTGGTGAGATATTGGGGTCTTAACAGACCCCTGATATCTCCTCTTTGAGACAGAGAAAGGGGACTAAGGACACAGATTCCCCAGTCCCTTTCTCTGCAGCCTCAACTGCACTGTAGATGGATGTAAAGGAGACAGCGGCTCCTCTCCATTCATAAACTGAAACATTGTAACACAGTTACTATGCTCAGTTATAAATGGACAGTCAGTAATCACAGACAAAAAAATAAATCACTGACCATTCGAAAAGGGCTCCTTCCTCCGCTCTCCATCTTGACAGAGGGAGGGGGAGCATGGCGGGGGACCGGAGCGGTACACAGAGGGGAGCGGAGGACAGAAGCACCACTGACAAAGTATCGGATTAGGCATCGGAGCATTTGCCAGAGTACTCAGGCAAATGCTTGGTATGAGCACCGATACTAGTATCAGGGCAACCCTAGCACTAAGGTAAAGGAAGCTATTTAGGGACATTTTTTACCTTTACAACCCCTTTAAACACAGCAGGCTGATCTTATCTGGGTATCTTCCCTGTATTTAGTCTGTAGTATAGAAGCTTTTGCCTGGAAAAGGAAATGCATTTTCTCTATGCATGGTTTATTTCACTTTGTGTGAATCTGCGCTTTGTCCATGTAGGAAAAAATAAACAGGTTCACAGGGGTTGTAAATATTCCAGTAAGCTAGTGCATTGTTGGTTCACTCTTTTTCTTCGATTTCCCTTCTAAATGTTTTTTTTTCCCTTGTCTGAATTTCTCACTTCCTGTTTCTCCTTAGTAAGCTTTCCACCATCACCCAAGCCAATCTAGCTAGGGGTTAGTCAGCCAGAACAGCTTACTGAGAAGGAACAGGAAGTGAGAAATTCAGATGAAGAAAAAAAAAAAAAAAAGGTAAGTGAACCAACAATGCACTAGTTTAACCACTTAAGACCCGGACCAATACGCTGGTAAATGACCCAAGGTGTTTTTGCGATTCGGCACTGCGTCGCTTTAACAGACAATTGCGCGGTTGTGCGACGTGGCTCCCAAACAAAATTTGCGTCCTTTTCTTCCCACAAATAGAGCTTTCTTTTGGTGGTATTTGATCACCTCTGCGATTTTTATTTTTTGCGCTATATACAAAAATAGAGCGACATTTTTGAAAAAAAAACACTATTTTTTACTTTTTGTTAAAAAAAAATCAAATAAACTAAATTTTAGTCAAATAAACTAAATTTTAGTCAAACATTTAGGCCAAAATTTATTTAGCCACATGTCTTTAGTAAAAAAAAAAAAAAAAAAAAAAAAAAAAAAATCGCAATAAAAAAAAATAGCTACCTAGCGGGAACAGCGACACTAATACAGCGATCAGAAAAATGATCGCTTAGTGACGCTGGCAATAGGGAGTGAAAGGGTTAACTAGGGCGGTGATCAGGGGGTTAAAACTTTATTAGGGGGGGTGGGGGGGCTATCCTGAACCTAACACTAACTGTTTTTTACAGTGCCTGTCACACTGACACTAAATGCAGTGATTAAATCACTGCATTCAGTAACACTGTGACAGGGGGGTGGGGGGGGCGATCACAAGGGGTTAATATGCCTATGTGAGTGTGTGTCAGTGTTGTGTTGGTGCACACTTGTGATGTCTTCTCTCATCAGCAGCGCTGGGAAACAGCGCTGCGATGAGAGAATACATCATTTCCTCCTTCCTGTGTAAACACAGGAGGAGGAAGTGACAGGCTGGGAGCGCGCTCCCATTGGCTGGGAGCGATCGCGGGGGGGGGGCGGATATCACGGACATCCGCCCGCAGATCCCGGATCGCTCCCAGAGGTAGGGAGACCCCCGCACGCCGCGGAGGGGGTCCCGATGGGACCCCCGAACCGCACTCAGGCGGGGACGTAAATTTACGCCCTTGTGCCTGTACGAGCCATGTTGAGGCCGTATATGTGCGTGCGGGGGTCTTTAAGTGGTTAAATAAACCCATTTAGAAAAATAAAAGCCTTTACAACCCCTTTAATTGCTTGCACCCCTCCCTTTTACCTTAATTTGTTTTCCCGACTACAGTCAAGAGAATTAATAAATAGTCCTGTCTAAGCTTAATTTGGATGGAGTTTGTGCAAAGGGTTACCATTATCCCCTTAGGTGACCATAATCTGGTATAGCCATCAGATGCTTATGTATCCAGCAGTGCATTATGGGAAAAAGCATTTCATTTTTTCTCATACCCAAAAATACTAGGTATTTTTCTGCATTTCATGGAACCCAGGTTCACTTTGTGTTGGTTACACATATCACAAACTCTGCTTAAGCCTAGGTTCACACTGCTGTTGGTTAGAAATCGTGCAAGTTCAGCTGAATTCGCACAATTTCAAACTGGCAATGCAGTCCAACTTCAATCTGACAGACATATGTGCGGGTTCAAGCACAAATGTCCATTTAAAATCGCCCCCGCAGATGCCAAAAAGTAGTACAGGAACTACTTTTGGGATTCAGACGGTGTCATTGCTGGAAATAGCCACTGATTTGACATGTCAAATTGGCCCAATGTGAACGTGGGCTTAAAGTATCTACTGAATGGAACCAGCTGGCTCCTGAAGTCTTTATGCATTTTTCCATCTCGAATCATATAGACAAGTGTATAACGAAAGCCTGAATTATATGACACAGTGTCCATCTCTATACTCCTAAAAGGAAAGAATAATGAAGCAATAAGCCGATACACCATATATCTGTTCGATCACACACAATTTTTTGTATATACAGAAGAGCACATTTCAATATACCAGCAAAATGTATTTATATCGTAAAAAGAGGATTCTGACCCACTGCATGTTTCACTATCTACAGCACAAGCGGATCTGTATTTTTTTTGCTACTGTGATTTTTATCAATAAAAGTGCTTGTTTGGCTAACTAATCTCTTGAATTCTTTGAGGCACTAATGGCATCTAGTATGAAACTCTCTCCCCAAAGAGAGGAACTACAAGTTCCAGCCTGCTTTGCCAGTCAAGCGTCTCTACAACTAGAAAACTGACACTTTTTATTCTTGCAAATACGTTTGGATGGGTTCAAGACTTTATTAGGCGTTTAATGTTTTGCTCTATCTTGATTTCAGCAAAGCGTTTGATACAGTTCCACATTATAACCTCATAAAAAAATAAGTTGTACAAGCTAGGACAAAGAATAAGTTTACCTTTTGTAACATTACACCCATATTTAGGGTGTAACCTTTTACAGATGTGTCGATCACCCGTTCCGACAGCAAGGAGGAATCTTTTTTTTCCCCCCGTTTAAATAAAATAAAAAGGCTGTGCGGGGCTCTGTCCGCCCAGCTTCTTTATTCATTTACAGTGTTCATTGAGAACTTGTAGTGTTCACATTCACAGAACTACCAGGGTCCTCCTGTCTAGTAGTTCATTGAGTCTTTCAGAGTGTAACTGCCTGCCCCTATCAGAGGACTCAGTCTCAGGACTGTGGCATTACACCCACAATCTGCTGATCATGGGCACAATGTTTTACAGACTCCTAAAAAATAAAAATAATGATCTGCAATTTTTTTGTTGACGCCAAAGAACAAGAGGACGTAACCTCAAACTAGCACAAAGAAAATTCAAAGCTAATCTTTGAAAATATTATTTTGCGGGAAGCGCAGTTGATGTTTGGAATATACTTCCAGGAGAGGTAGGGAGTCAGTGGATTGAAACATGCTTAGGATCATCAGATCTGTAATCTGTTAAAATAAATAAATTGGTGCAGACTTGAGGCTGTTTCTGTGTACAGTAATACCTTGGGTTGCGAATAACCAGGTTAATGAGTGTTTCGCATTAGGAGCTGTTATTTTTCTTTCTTTTTTAATCCTGACTGTTTGCAAGAGTTATCTCGCAAAACGAGCAGGCTTCAAGCCTCTGCGTTGGCCAGAGGTGCGAGTCACACTCCGAGCCGCTCGGGTACACTCCGTTCAAGCGTTTGAGCCTCTGCGAGTGCATCCATGTGGTTTCTGAGTGTCTCCGGCGCCCTCCCCCACCTCTGGCCACATGAGGTACTGCATACAATAGAAGTCACTGTGGAACAAATTATCTGAGTTTCCATTGACTTCTATGGGAAAACTCGCTTTGATATACGAGTGCATTGGATTACAAGCATTCTTCTTAAACCAATTATGCTCGTAATCCAAGGTATTACCATATAAGCTCACGGTTTTACCTGGCAAAAGATTTGCAAATCTGTAATTTTACAGATGACACAGCCTGTGTGATCTCACCACCCCTTCAAAATGTATCAGCTCCATCACCTAAAAGAGCCAAACTGGAAAGTAAGATCTTACTGATGCAGGTGTGTGAATGGCAGGGTTGGCCAAAATTACTATTTCTTTGGCAAATAAAATAGTGAACAATTATATATTTCAACTAGAGCTGCACGATTCTGGGAAAAATGAGAATCGCAATTCTTTTGCATAAAATGAAGATCACAATTCTCAAAAAAAATGTATTCAAAGTTATTTTCAACACAAAATGGAGCTTATGTGCTTAAATACAGTATAAGTAAATCTGACGGACTGTTTACATGTTACATTTTAAAAGCCGCAGCAAATCTGCTGACCTTACATGGTTGCTAATGTGAAAGAACACCTCTGATTTTCACACTTGATTAAATGTGAAAATCAGAGGTGTTCTGTCACATTAGCAAGCATGTAAGGTTTGCTGCTGCTTTTAAAATTTAACATATAAACAGGCCGTCAGATTTACATATTCTGTATTTAAGCACATAAGCTCCATTTTGTGTTGAAAATAACTGAAATTTAAAACTCTGTTGGGCGTAACAAGATTTCCATTTGCCCCCTTCTCCCTAACATTACTGTGCAGGAGTGTGTGGTGGAGCAAGTTGGCGGCGACGAAACGTCACCAAGATGGCCACCGCGCCGGAGCTAGGTTGAAGCCGGGGGACTTTACTATGGCCGCACCCAAAAATCTTGATTGCGACCTTTTCGCGATTAAAGGAATTTTTTTAATGCTAAATAGCTTGCTTTACCTTATAGCAGTCCTGCTTTCATGTCCTCCATGTCCGTTTTTGCTTAGAAGTTGCTGTAATCCCTTGCTGAACTCCACACTTCCTGCTTGTCTGGCTCCTTATGAAAAAACTCATTGTAGCTTTTCATTGTGGTCCATGATCAAGAAGATGTGATTACTACGTGTCTACAACTCCTCAGAACCAATCAGTTTCATTTTAAAAACAAACACTGCCCTGTGTTTGTTTTGTGTGTCTCTGTACATACAGAACAAACTGAAACTAGTCTAAAAACGAAACTAAACTGCAGGCACATTATATGATTGATTTTTATCTATTTTTAATCATTTTTAAAAGGAATCCGTTAACTATTATGTCTCTATACCCTGTAAACAGTCATTTCAGCAAAAAAAAAAAAAAAAAAAATCCTTTAATCGTGCAGCTCTAATTTCAACTGTGTATTAAGTTTTGTGCAGTACAACTTGTATTTTATACAAAAGAAGGAAAAAAATAAAAATGTAAAAAAAGTTACGACTTGTACTTTACAAGGTAAATTTAATTAGAAAAGAAAGTTCAATATGGGCATCAATACGCTGTGTACATGAATCCATAATGTGACCCAATCGTTCAGACTATTGGACATAATTCTTTGGATACAACTTGAATAGTTTACCCTCCTGTGTGGTCTCAAATCCATATTTTTCTAGTTTATTAGCATCAAAGGTTCCCTCTTCAAGGTCCTTCTGTATGGCTGGAGCTACAGTTTCCATAAACAGCTTTTCGGCTGTCATTGGCTCTTCCTCCCCTGGAGGAGCCTTGTAGGAGACATATGGCCTCAACTTGAACCCAGTCAGATCAGGGACTATGAACTGTGGCACCATCTCTTTCACCTTGACAAACTTGTAGTTGGAGGTCAGGTATCCTGTTTTCTTGCTTCCTCGTCCTCTGTTGAAGGAATTTGGTCCCATTTTACTGGTGATCTCAGCCAGTCTGTCTGAACCACGAACCAGGCCTCGGACAACATTCTGAAGCACCCCCATTGTGGTTTGCTGAGAGAGAAATGCAAAGTATAGTTGAGGTAATAAAAGTTTCAGAACGTAACAAAAAAATTAAGCCTGCCTATGCTAGAATGCCGATTCTGGGTAGTCAGTAACCCATCCAAAGCAAATATATACTATACAGATTTTTTTTTGCCGCCAATGATGCGTCCTACTTGTCATAACATTGCAGCATTGAGTTTGTTGGAAAATTTTACAGACACTTTCTGGCTACAATAAAGAAGTGCAGATAATACTGGGGTGCCATGAAGTGGCTCTGCAGCTTGCAAATGTGTGCAAACTAAACCCATGTTTTTAACACAAACTGTTAGACGTTGAGCTGGGTGTCAAAAAATACACATTTGAGCTGCATTTTTGTCACCTGCTAACCACCCCTCCTTAAGCTGCAGCAGGTAGCAGAGGGGGAGGCTTACATGCTATTGACCCAACATGTATGGGGAAGTGCCACAAACGTGTGCAATGCACACGGTTGTGGTGCAATTGTGAGCAAAAGTAGGGTGAAAACAGGCAGTAAGGGAGGGCTTCACATCGCTTCCTCGCAGTCTGCCAGTAGACTCTGGAACATGACCTGGAAGCACATTGGGATTCAGATGCAAGGATAATCTAGACACGTGTCAGTGAAGTGCACCCACCCAACACCCCCATGCCAAAGCTCTCCTTTAGCTCCTGGGTGGCCATGCCTGTCACAAGTGGTGTAGAAGAGCTGGTGAAAATCTATTTCCCAATCCCCCAAACCACATGGATAGACTCCAGTGGCGCTCTGCTCTGAGCACTTCCAGGTTCAGACCTGGTAAACTCCCATGGCTCTAGCCAAGGAAAGAAGCAGATCAAGCAGTTTTTGCTATGGGGAGACATCAGGGGTTCAATATACCCAGATTTTTTAATTAAGAATAATCTTTCGCGATCCTGATTAGGAAGTCGGAGGAGATCCATGGGCTCAAGTTTGGCCCCCTGGAGGAGAGGATCTCCCTCTATGCGGACGATGCTCTGCTTTACCTGCAGGATGCGAACGCCTCCCTGCGGGCGGCCTTGCAGATCTTTGATCTTTTTGGACGCTTCGCAGGAGTTAGGATTAATTGGGGGAAATCTGTCCTGTTCCCCCTAGATCCAGGGGCCAGAGCGGGGGGGACTTCGTCCCCGCTGCTGTGGGTTGAAGAGTTTAAGTATCTGGGGATAGTGGTGTCACGCAACCTCAGGGACTTCCGCCGTCTCAATCTATTACCAGTGGTTAAACGACTTAAGGAGCATTGCTCCAGATGGAGGGACCTGCCTCTTAACCTATTGGGACGTATAAACATTCTGAAAATGCTTTACCTACCTAGATTTACTTATATATTTAGGCATTGCCCGGTTGCGCTGACACTCTCCTTCTTCAGGGAAATTGATGCCTGCATTGGCTCATTTCTGTGGAGGGGCTCCTCCCCTAGGCTGGCCCGGTCCACCTTGCAGCTGCCGGTCCACTGTGGAGGGCTTGCGCTTCCCAATCTCCTGGTATACTATCAGGCAGCGGTCTTGGTGACTGTGAGGTGGTGGTTCGAGCAGTCCAACTCAAATGCGGCTACCTGTTTGGAGGCGGCGATACTGGGCTCGCTTAGAGAATTGGGGAATTTGGTCTACAGGGGGATTGCTGCATATCCCTCCCTGCCAGAGCCCACTAAGACAACCTTACGAGTGTGGTGGGCGGCCCGTAGGCGACTAGTGCGTCCTGATTACTATTCCCCCTTCTGCCCACTTTGGGGGAACCCCTTTCTCCCCCACTTCAGGACTATCCCAGACCCGCGGCTGTGGGCGGGCTACGGGATCAGGACTCTACGAGACATTATGCGCTCGGGGTCGCTGATGTCCTTTCAAGAGTTAACTGTCAAGTATGGTCTTCCGGGGCACATGCTATTTAGATTTTATCAGCTGAGGCACGCAGCTAGGGCACAGTTCCCGCAGACTATCACGCTTGAGGCTGAGCCCATTGAGGAGCTATTGGCTCAGGAATCTCTTACGAAAACGATGTCCGCGCTTTATATGGCCCTGTTGGATGTGGATTCCCCTAAGATGAGTGCCCTTTGGGACAGATGGCTCACCAATATCCCTGGTCTTGATAGAGAGGATTGGGAGGGGTGCTTTGAGGATGGAGCCAAGATACTGATTTTGTCTAGAGATAGGTTGGTACACACCAAGTTTATGCATCGTGTCTACTATACGCCCCAGAGGCTGCATCTAATTTATCCTGATAGGTCCCGGGTTGTCCTCGCTGTCAATCCCCAGAGGGAACGTTTCTACATATGTTCTGGACCTGCCCACGGATAGGGACATTCTGGGGGCAGGTGTTTGAGAGTGTCAATATCCGCCTCTCGCTGTCCATTCCAGTATCCCCTGAGCTGGCCCTACTAGGGATTCATGAAGATGACCAGCGTCCCCGCTACACAAAGATACTTGTCTCCATGCTCATGTTCTATGCTAAAAAGGAGATTCTTAAGAAGTGGTCCTCCCCCCGGCCTCCAACTGTAGAGGCCTGGGACTCTTCTGTGAATGCGCAAGTTACCAATGTATAAACTTACTTACATCAATAGGGGCTGCCCCCAAAAATTTGACAGAGTCTGGCTCCCATGGACACAACAGTTCTGATGTGAACTTTATCTGATATGTGTTAGTTGATGGAGGGTGGGTTGTTGTTTTTGGCCTATTACTGGACTGTGGTGAACTCTGAATCTCTGTTTGTTTTAGTGACGATTCAAGTGCTATTCTGTATGAGCTATGTACACATGTTATTTGTATATTGGATGTCTTCTCAATAAAGACCAACCTGTTTGTTAAAAAAAAAAAAAAGAATAATCTGTGACCTTCAACATGCTATCAAATAAGAGGATTTTCAGCCCCCTTGTGATAGCAATAAAGTTTAGTTAAATATTTCAAAAACATTTTATTTTTTAACTCTAAAAAAAAAAATAGAATTTTTGTACTCGCCTTAAAATACTTTTCTCTGAAGTTCATGGACAGACAAAGCAGCATAATCTTGACATTAGGGTATTAGCCTTCTATCAGGAGAGGACTAGGCAGAAACATGTTAAAGTGTTTAAACAACATCAAAACTTGGCAGGATTCTTCCTGCGTCCAGCGACCTTGTGTCAACTGAACACCCTAAACCCCCCCCCCAAACGTCCAGATTGGCGTCTGTCATGATCACTGTCCAGTGAAAAGGAAGGAACGACTTCCCGGACTAAAGGCCTGGAGATTTCAGCCACCAGACCAGGGAAGCCCTGACCAGTTGGCTCACCCGGATCTGACAATCCAGGGACAACAGTGACAACAGTGATTTGTCCCATTTGAACAGGATCTTCTTCTGCAAGACTTGAGTGTGGAATTGGGCATACGGTACTGCCTCGAAAGACTACGATGAGCCCCAGGACTCTGATGCAAAAGCGCAGCGATGACCATCTGCGGGATGCCAGCAGCTTCACTGCCGCCTGAAGAGTCTGCAATTTTTCCAAAGGGAGAAAAACTCTCGCCTCTAAGGAGTCTAGAATCAAGCCCAGATATTCCAGGCACTGAGTCCTCGCTGTCTCAGCAGAGCCAGAATCGGGGCAAACACCTTGGTGCCGAGGCCAGGCCAAAAGGGAGAGCCACAAATTGGTAGTGGTCATCCCCGACCGCAAAGCGCAGAAACCTCTGATGTCTGACAAATATGGGGACATGCAAGTATGTGTCCTTGATGTCCAAGGACACCAGAAAATCCCCCGGATGGAGTGCCGCAACTACAGCGCGCAGATTCCATCCTAAACCTTTACAAAGCAGTTGAGGGCATTGAGATCCAGGATTGGTCGGACCCCGTTCTTTGGGACTACAAACAGATTTGAATAAAAGCCCTGAAACCGTTCCTGCAATGGCACGGGTATGATCACCCCACGCACCAGCAGGTCCTGTTCTGCCCCAAACAGGGCATCCCAACGAATCAGAGGGAACTGAAGGTTGGAAGGAAAAAAAAATCTGTTCGGTGGGCAAGAGAGAAACTATCTTGTACCCTGAGGAAACTATTTCGCAAACCCATCGGTTGGAGAGCAGTGAAGTCCACCGAGCTGCGAATTCGCAAAGACGACCCCCCCCATCTAAGTGTCGGGTGGGGGCAGACCTTCATGCGGTCGCAGATTTGTTTGCAGGCTTGCGAATTCAGGGACGCTTTTGTCCCTCAGCAGGCGCCTTATCGGCCTGGGAGCGCTTACCTGCAGCTCCGGGTGGACGAAAAAAAAAAAAAACACGCGTATGAGTGGAGGAGGGCCCTTGCCTAAGGCATGGCTCCTTACCCTTTTTGGATTGCAGGAGCAGAGTGCTCATACCTCCCGTGGCATTTTTTATAATGTCATAAAGCCTCTCACCCTTAAAAGGGTAAATCCATCAAGGCCTTCCTAGAATTTTGGCCAGATCAGGCGGTGCAGCACCACCGCAAAGACTGAGGCCCTGGACAGCAAGGGAATCGTATCCAAGGCCGACTTGCAGACAAACTTAAGGCCCTACATCAACTGGTTGGCCAGTTCCACACAGGCTGGGGGAGCCTGTTGCTCTTTCAACTCGTGGTGCAACATTTTTGCCCATTCAGTAAGTGTATGTGACAGCAAGGCCCTGGCCACAGCAGGACGCACTGCCGACTCCACTACCGTGAACAGGGAGCAGGCCACTGCCTCAGCCCTCCTGTCCGCAGGGTCCTTGAAAGCAGGAGCTCTCTCCACCGCAATCGTGGTCACCTTGTTTAACCTGGACACAGGAGGGTCCACTAATGGGGGAGAAGTCCATTTCTTCTGGAAACTCTCCTTAAAGCGGTAACAGACTGCTATATATTTGGGGACCGAACAGACCCTCTGCAGTCGTTCCCACTCCTTGTAAAAAAGTTTATCAAGATGAGGTACACAAGGAAACACCTTAGCAGTGTGGGTAGGCTTACGGAACCCAAAAGGGACTGCCATCTCTGTAGATGCCCCTGCCTTATCCTCCAATTTTAGAGTATCCCGCACCTCGGTGATAAGTGCTCCAACAAGTGCCCTATCATGCGCTGACCCGGACACAGAGTCATCCTCACTGTCCGAATGGTCGTGGTCCACATCCTCTGACACGTCAGAACCAGGGCCGGGAGCCGTAGCTGGGCCCGAATCTGAGTCAGAGTTGTCCCCAGAAGATGGTGGTGACAGCGGGCGTTTCTTTTCCCCCCTTTGGCCCGCACACTGCCTCCACCCTGGCAACAAAAGCCTCCTGAACTGCCGACGAGCACCAGTTGCTAACGCAGGTATGTCTGGGGAAGAAGCGTCGGTTTCCGACACTATGCTGACCCTGTCGCCTGACACCCTTAAGACGTAAGGCAAGGTACACAGTCCACCCTGCTAGCTGCTACAAATGCCGAGGGGCCCCCCCAGAGGACTCACCACCACAGCCAGGCACTGCTGCCGTCCGCACTATCCCACCAGAACTTTCTCTCCCGCACAACCGCCTGTGTCACTCTCTCCCTCTGAGGTGTTTCTAGGCTGTTTGCGCCGTTCAGAGACAGATACCCCCGCTAGAAGCCAAAGCCCCCAAGCAAATGTCCGCCAGTCGACCGCCCTGTGTAAAAACAAAAAAGTGTGCAGGCTACAAGAAAATGGCTGCCGCTAAGTGAACGGGAAAAATATCGCCGGACACCACCAAAATGGCCACCGGTCGCACGAAAGGAAGGGAAAGGCCCACAACGAAGGCAGCGAACACCTAGGGCCCCCCCCCCCACACACACGGCAGCCGGATAACAGCCCCAGGAGAGCGGACCCACAGCACAGTCCCCCCCCCCACCCCCCCCCAGGTGGACCTCCGGTCATACACAGCCAGCCTAGCTCCACAGAGCATAGGTAGGAAGGAAGGAAGGGAGAGAGGAAAGGAAGGGTGGAAACCCCCTAATCGACCTCCCCGGGAAGCAGGGGGAACTGCTACTTACCCGCCCTGCTGGAAGCATTCTTGACAGACCCATCACCCAAGCGGTACAGTGTGGCTGTCGGCCCTGGCACACTGACACGGACAGTAACAGCCCGGTCATATGTGTGCCCCGGAGCATGTAGCTCACCGGCCACCCCTGGGAGCAACGGGACATGTCGTGGCCGACCCAGCACGTAGCTAAAAGTTCTGCACACGCTCGATGGCCGAACTGGGGAGCCGACAAAATCTAGGATATCCAGGCTGTCACCCAGTTGGCAGTTGATAGTAGATCTCAGGATCAAAATAGAAAAAAAAATCTCCAGGACTAATAGAAAGAAAAAAAAAAAAAAACCCCTGAGCTGCTGGATGCAGGGAGAGGGGTTGTACCCAGAGGGACCGCCCCCTGGGCAGTACTGTACAGTTTTGATGCTGTTTAAACACCAACATGTTTCTGCCTAGTCCTCTCTGATAGAAGGCCAATAACTTAATGTCAAGATTATTCTGCAGTGTCTGTCCATGTACAAAAGAGAAAATGAAAAGACCCCATCCCACACACACCTAGGGTGTATGTTTGTACATAAATGAGGACATGACGCGCACACACGAGAATCAGAGGAATAATTCTAGAGTCATTTGTTTGAACAACATCTAAACTTATGCGCTGGCATTTTTTTTGTAGAGCTTCGACTATGGAGAATTTTGAGTAACACAGTTTTGCAGAGACAAAGCTGCAAAAGGGGTTAAAACTATTAAATCCACAGATAGACATTATACCAACAACCTTCACTCCATAGCAGTTGTGTAGGGAGTTTAAATATGATTGCTCAGTCCAGTAGGCTTCTGCATCAATAGTGGGCTGTAGCGACATTGCAGCCAGTGGACAGAACCTCCGCACTTAGTGGGGTACCAGGCATTGGACACAACACAATCCATTGGATGCTGAGACTCTTTTAGCAAATGTCCGTGGCACTGGGTGCCAGGAGTATTACTAATTAACTTTTGTAGGATTTTTTTTTTTAACATTTGTTTTAGATAGCAACATAGTGATTTTAAAATGTTAAACAATTAGGCTGCCAAAATAAATGATTTAGTTTGGAATAGTGAAATGAAGAGAGAAACACTGATCAGTTTATTTTTTGCTGTCTTGTGTACCATTGAAGAAATTTCCCTTCACTTCCTGTCCCAGAGATGCAGCAGGAGATCTCCCATCAAAAGACGTCCCCCAACCTTTTGCACTGGTGTTGGATTTCCCCTCAATTTGTTTCAATGGCAATAGTCCCAGGTACAGCGAGAGGGGTGAACCTCCACAGTGAGCACACAGATGGCAATAAAGATTTGACAGAGTCCAACCTTTCCCCACATGGCTAGTTTTTTTTCAGTCTGTGGTCTGAACAGAAGAAAAAAAAAAGTAAAAGATTTCTCCATCCACACAAATGAGGTGTATGGTGGAATTCCCCAGGTCAGGACTCTGCATCATGCAGTGTTTTCAGAGTACACTGATCAGTGGCTGCAGCTGCTGATTGGCTGAGAATTTTCCGACACATTCCTTTGAAAGAAGTAATTTAACCACTTTCTCACCGCGCCATAGGCATTTTACTGCTACGGCGCGGTGGAGTTATTTCGGGACGACGTCCCTGGGACGTCGTCCTTCACTTCTGCGATTGCGCGTCCCCTGGGACGCGCTCGCGAAAGTGTCCGTGCTCCCCGGGTCTAGAAGACCCGGTGGATCACGGTAAATTGCCGCTGATAGCGGCCGTTTACCACGTGATCGCGCCGTCGAATGACGGCGAGATCACTTGTAAACAAACCGGCGTCATTTGATGACGCCGGTTCCTCCCTCTCCTGGGTCTCCTCTCTGTACCGTTCGGTACAGTGTGCGAGGAGGGGGGGGGGCAGCGGGGTGTCAGCAGCAGTGCTGTGGCTGGATCTGTGACAAATGCAGTCACAGATCCAGCCATTCCTCCATCCATCCCAGCTCTGCAGTCCCCCAATACTCTGCAGTCCCCCAATACTCTGCAGTCCCCCAATACTCTGCAGTCCCCCAATACTCTGCAATACCAATTTTTTTTAAAGCACCCCTGTCCCCGTGTGCTCACATGCAGAAGCGAACGCATACGTAAGTCCCGCCCACATATGAAAACGGTGTTCAAGCTACACATGTGAGGTATCTCTGCGAACGTTAGAGCGAGAGCAATCATCTTGGGCCTAGACCTCCTCCGTAACTAAAAACATGTAACCAATAAAAGTAATTAAAGCGTCGCCTATGGGGATTTTTAAGTAGCGAAGTTTGGCGCCATTCCATGAGTGTGCGCAATTTTGAAGTGTGACATGTTGGGTATCTATTTACTCGGCGTAACTTCATCTTTCACATTATGAAAAAAATTGGGCTAACTTTACTGTTTTGTTTTTTTTTAGCACAAAACTGTTTTTTTTTTAAAAACACGCGTTCAAAAAAATTCTACAAAAATACCGTGCGAGATAAAAAGTTGTAACGGCCGCCATTGTATTCTCTAGGGTCTTTGCTAAAAAAAGCATGTATAATGTTTTGGGGTTCTATGTAATTTTCTAGCAAATAAATGATGATTTTTACATGTAGGAGAGAAATGTCAGAATTGGTCTGGGTGTTCCAGAACGCCTGCATGTTGGGCCTCTGTATGTGGCCACGCTGTGTAAAAGTCTCACATGGGGTATCGCCATACTCGGGAGGAATAGCAGAATGTAATTTGTGGTGTGCATATGCTGTGTGTGAGAAATAACCCGCTAATATGACAGAAACAAGATTTTTTATTTTTTTACAGAATTTTCAGTAGTTTTTCTTTTATAGCGCAAAAAATAAAAAACCCAGAGGTGATCAAATACCACCAAAAGAAAGCTCTATTTGTGTGAAAAAAAGGACAAAAAATTCAAATGGGTACAATGTTGTATGACTGAGTAATTGTCATTCAAATTGTGAGAGCACCGAAAGCTGAAAATTGGTCTGGTTAGGAAGGGGGTTTAAGTGCCCAGTGGTCAAGTGGTTAAATCAACTTCTGGCGAGTGGAGGAGGCCACACTGATCGAAATTCAGTGGGTCTCTGCTGAATGTCAATCAGTGTATGAGAGATACAAGTTCAGTTCCCAGCCTCATAGGGAGTCTTCCATAACTCACCGACAGGCATGGGAGTTCCGCTGAGTGTCTATCCATCTGCACAAACTTCTATTCACGCTATAAGGCTGGTTTCACATGGGCGTTCTCCATAGTCTGCATCCACCCGCTTAGCAAGGGATCTCCCCAATGAGAAGTCAGGTGACAGGTCCGTTTCAGCTCCTATACGCAGAGAGAACACAGACAAAGCCCCACTGCTCTCTATGGGATGGTCAAATGGAAATGGACCACTTATCTGTTTCCATCCAACTGTCACCCGATCCAATGTTTTTGGCCGACCGAATCGGATGCCGGTGGGTGTCCGTGGATCTTCCACTCTATAGAGCGCTATGGGTGGACCTGATCAGACAGGCTGTGTGAAACCAGCCAACATCTAGCCTGGCTCTTTGGGAATTTATTAATATCCCAGGAATTGACTCACTAGATGGGAGAGTGCTCCTTCACACCGAGTGTTTCCTCAGGACTACAGCAGAGGCTACCAGACAGAAGAATTCATTGCTCCAGGCCGCTCAGCACTTTTTATACTCTCATTCATATGAGTGAATTGATGTTTTGACTTATGGTTGTAAAGGCAGAAGTTTTATCCTAATGCATTCTATGCATCAAGATAAAAAGGCTTTTTTTCAAGATAAAACTGTTTTTTTTCAGCATACGGGGTTCCCCTTGAAATCTATACCAGACCCAAGGGCCTGGTATGCTCTTGGAGGGGGAACCCATGCCAGTTTATTTAAAATTTGGCGTGGAGTTCCCCCTCAAAATTCATACCATTCACAGTGCCTGGTAATGGCAGGGATCCAAGTCAGATCCCTGTTCAATATCGTGCAGCGGCTAAATGCAACCGCAGATAATCGCACTGTACAAATGCAGCTGATCACTGTGCCTGGAGTCTTGAATTTCAACAGAAAATAAACATGCCTTTAACTGCGGCAGAACAGCCGTCCATTTGAAAGGGGCCTTAGACGTTCAATTTCTATGCAATCATGCAGGCTCTTACACTACATGTTTTTGGTAAATCTAAGGGCCAGTGCACACCACATCAGTCCAGTGCGTTTTTTTGTTCTGCATCAAAAATGCATGGAAAGTAGGTTATATGGTTTCCAATGGCATAGTTCATTACAGCAGGGCTCGACAAAATCTGTGCGCCCCCAGCGCAATTGCAACAAGAACTTATGACCTGGTGCCCGGGGAAGCTTAGGCCTGCAGAAGGCTGCAAAGCTGCGGCCTCAATTATCCTGTGTCTCCATGCGCCCCACCACACGATCGCCCGCCGGTAATTGAAGCTGCAGCTTTGCGGCTTTCTGCAGGCCTAAGCTTCCTTCTGTGATCTGGCGCCATCTTGTGGTGGCCGTTGGCTTTACAAGTAAAACAGCAGTTCTAATGTGTTTTTTACTGCCATCTCCCTCCCTCTAATTAGAACCCCCAAACATTATATGTATTTTTTATTCTAACACCCTAGAGAATAAAATGGCGGTCGTTGCAATACTTTGTCACACCATATTTGCGCAGCGGTCTTACAAGCGCTCTTCCTTGGGGAAATAATGCACTTTACAGTTTTATTTTCTAATAAAATAAAAAAAAAAGTTAACCCAATATTTTTTTTTTTATATTGTGAAAGATAATGTTACACAGAGTAAATTGATAACCAAAATGTCACTCTTCAAAATTGCGTCCGCTCGTGGAATGGCGACAAACCTTTACCCTTCAAAATCTCCATAGGCAACGTTTAAAAAAAAATCTACAGGTTGCATGTTTTCAGTTACAGAGGAGGTCTAGGGCTAGAATTATTGCTCTCACACTACCAATCGCAGCGATACCTCACATGTGTGGTTTGAATACCATTTACATATGCGGGCGCTACTCACGTATGCGTTCGCTTCTGCGCGCGAGCTTTGCGGGACGGTGTGCGTTTTCTGGCGCCTAACTTTTTTAGCAGGCTCCTAGATTCCAAGTAAATTTGTCAAACCCTGCACTACAATGTGGTCAGTGTGGTCCAGTGCTTCCCAGTTTTTTTTTTTTTTTTTTTTTTAAAGTAGAACATGCTGCATTGGAACGCAGTAAAACGCATCTGGAACGCACTGGATCCTAGTATAGTGGGAGGGGGGAAAAACAGCATACAGCATCTTAAAACACATCAAAAACAGACGTGCAGAAACACATCCGAAGTGCATTTTTGTGGTGTGAATCGGCCCTAAAGGAAATCAGACAACAAAAGTTGTATAGTGTGTATAGGGCTATGGCTCATGCACAGGGGTGTTAAAGGGCCATACATTGTAAAATATGACTTTATTTTGGCATCTGGAAGCCACAGGTGTTGTGTAGAGCCGCCTGTACAACATGGATTATAGGGAACAGCTGTATGCAGCTCCAAGTGCAGTCATGTGTACAGACGTATGCCCCTGGACATAGAGGGGTTAATGTACTAAAGCTGTAGGGTGCAAAATCTGGTGCAGCTGTGCTAAGTAGCCAATCAGCTTCTAACTTCAGCTTGTTAAATTAAGCTTTGACAATAGAAGCGGATTGGTTTCTATAAAGAACTGCACCAGATTTTGCACTCTCCAGCTTTAGTAAATAACCCTCATAGTGTCACCATATTACTGCCTCCTATCGTGTACTGGGATCTGTGTATACCCCGTACAGCCGTATCCTGTTATCCATGAATACATCTGTGCCTTTGAAGTGCTGAATAATGATGAGCATGTTACGTGTACCCCTCATGTGTCCTTAATGTGTTCCGGGTCACTGATCCCAAACACGCCTGTGATGTCACATCTCTGTGTAGTTCTGAATCAATGACTTGGAAGGTACTGAAGCCTGAGGATCAGCATCACAGCCAGGTACACAGAGAAAGAGATCAGCAATGACATCACCCCATGTGGTCTCTCTATACAAAAGCTGCCAATATACAATACGAGGAAACCTCCAGAACATTCCATTCCAGGAGACAGGACTGAGGACATGGGACACCTGCTTCCAGCAGACGCGTGGAGACGCCTTCTAAGTACCAGTCTGGTGGGAGGACATCTAAATCCCCACAACACAGTCCCTCATACACAGAACTCACCTTCACCCACCGCCTCCAAAGCCGACCGGAAGGTCAAAGTCACAACCGGAATCAGACCCCTCATGCGTGCCAAGCCTCGTTCTCACCGTCCAATCACGGCGAAATATCAAACGGCGCATGCCTGATTTGCATTCTGGTTTCTGATTAGAGGAACTCGTTGGCACCGCCCTTCTTCCTGATTGTGGAGGATGTAACGTTCTGGGGATTGGTCGGGGGCGTGACTCATAAATGCTACACTCAATGAGAGATCACGCTGGAGAATCCTTAAAGTGATAGTGTACTCTTGAGAATTTTTTTGGGAGAGGGGGAAATGGTGCCCCTACAGGTGAATGTTAACCACTTGCCTACTGGGCACTTTTATCCCCTTCCTGCCCAGGCCAATTTTCAGAGATGTAACACTTTGAATGACAATTACACGGCAGTCAGTGTTGCCAACCGTCTGTATTTTTTCCCCCGTTCGTAAATGTCCGTGGTTGCAGGAATGTGCCAGTAAAAATAGCCGCAAATAGGTTCGGCTTGGAAATGCACATGGTGATTGGAGGCAGGAGGTGATGGTGGCTGTGGTGGCACCGCAGAGGGGGATGGAGACAGGGGGAGATTGGGGGCAGGGGGTGTTAGTGGCAGGGGTGATTGGAGGCAGGGGGTGTTGGTGGCACCACAGAGAGGGATGGTGGCACCACAGAGGGTGGGGGATGGAGACAGGGGTTGTTGGTGGCACCGCAGAGGGGGATGGAGGCAGGGGGAGATTGGAGGCAGGGAGTGTTAGTGGCAGGGGTGATTGGAGGCAGGGGGTGTTGGTGGCACGACAGAGAGGGATGGTGGCACCACAGAGGGTGGGGGATGGAGACAGGGGTTGTTGGTGGCACCGCAGAGGGGGATGGAGGCAGGGGGAGATTGGAGGCAGGGAGTGTTAGTGGCAGGGGTGATTGGAGGCAGGGGGTGTTGGTGGCACGACAGAGAGGGATGGTGGCACCACAGAGGGTGGGGGATTAAGACAGGGGTTGTTGGTGGCACCGCAGAGGGGGATGGAGGCAGGGGGAGATTGGAGGCAGGGAGTGTTAGTGGCAGGGGTGATTGTGGGCAGGGGGTATTGGTGGCACCACAGAGAGGGATGGTGGCACCGCAGAGGGTGGTGGATGGAGACAGGGGTTGTTGGTGGCACCGCAGAGGGGGATGGAGGCAGCGGGTGTTAGTGGCAGGGGTGATTGGAGGCAGGGGGTGTTGGTGGCACGACAGAGAGGGATGGTGGCACCGCAGAGGGTGGGGGATGGAGACAGGGGTTGCTGGTGGCACCGCAGAGGGGGATGGAGGCAGGGGGAGATTGGAGGCAGGGAGTGTTAGTGGCAGGGGTGATCGTGGGCAGGGGGTATTGGTGGCACCACAGAGAGGGATGGTGGCACCGCAGAGGGTGGTGGATGGAGACAGGGGTTGTTGGTGGCACCGCAGAGGGGGATGGAGGCAGCGGGTGTTAGTGGCAGGGGTGATTGGAGGCAGGGGGTGTTGGTGGCACGACAGAGAGGGATGGTGGCACCGCAGAGGGTGGGGGATGGAGACAGGGGTTGCTGGTGGCACCGCAGAGGGGGATAGAGGCAGGGGGCCTGGGGGAGATTGGAGGCAGGGGGAGATTGTGGCACCGCAGAGGGGGGTGAAGGCAGGGGGTGTTGGTGGCAGAGGGTGACGTGACTAAATAATTTGCCCTTATTATATCAAAAATATGTTTTTTTACCTTAACCACTTTAAACCCGCACGCCGTCAAATGACGTCCACAAAGGGGATCTGTTATCCCGGGTGGACGTCATATGACGTCCTGCACTTTGCTGGGGGGAAATCAGAAAGCCTTAAAGCGGTGTTCCGATCATGAAAAATAAATAAAAGCCAGCAGCTACACATACTGCAGCTGCTGGCTTTTAATAAATTGACACTTACCTATCCTGGAGTACAACGGTGTTGGCACCCGCAGCTGATGTTTCCATCATCTGTCGGGTGCTCCACCGCCTTTGTGGGTACGGGTACCCGGCAGTGTAGCCTTTCGGCTTCACACTGGGAAACCTACTGCGCATGCGCAAGGCCCCGCTCCTCTCTCCTATTGGCGGCCGGAGGAGGAGAAGGAAGCCCATTGGTGATGTCACAGCTCCATGGGACTCCCAGAAGCGGGAAAGGATACCTGTGAAAGACCGGTATCCTGTCCCAGTCCCCCCCAAAAGGTGCCAATTGTGGCTCCGGAGGAAAAAGATTAGTGGAAGTTCCACTTTTGGGTGGAACTTTGCTTTGAGCTGGATGGGCCAGATTCACGTACATCTGCGCATTATTGGACCGGCGTAGCGCACCGCCTTTACGTTAGACTGGCGCAATGTAGCGGCGCAATCACACTATTCTCGTAGGTTTTGCGCAGAAATTTGCGCCTGTGCAACGTTATTTCAGAGGCGCAAGGCGGAGTAATTCAAATTGGGAAGGACATGGGTGTGTTTCATTGAAATGAGCCGTGACCCCATGCAAATGAAGGGCCAGCCGACTCGCGCATGCACGCTTGAAGCAGACCATGGTCAGCACCTCTGTGCGCATGCTCCCAACTCGGGAACGGCGCAATCAGTGAAATTGGAAGTGGACCCGGGCAACTTAGTGAACTACGCAGACAGCTTAAATAGACAGACACAAAAGCCCTTCCTTTGTAAACGTACATCCCTTTGTATCCCTTCCTATACAGCAAAGTGCTTTTGTTCTGTTTTTTTTTTTTTATTATTATTTTATTTATATTGAGGGAATTAGTCCACAAGGATTACAAACAAAGAAAATATAACAATACCTACATGGATAACATAAACTTAACAGTTGTATTTATTTTCCATTTTCTTAGGGAAGTGAAAAAAAAAAAAATATATATATATATATATATATATACATATACATACATACATACATACACATATATATATATATATATATATATATATATATATATATATACAGGGCTTTTTTTCTGGGGGAACTTGGGGGAACTCAGTTCCACCACCTTTGGCTCAGACCCTTTGGTGCCTGCTCACCACAATCACTTGTAAACATAGAAGTCTGGTTTCTGTGTTTACAAGTGACGGCTTTGTAACCCCCTGAACTCTGCACTCTGTATGTAATGCAATTCTGGTATTTAATGCCCCTTTAAGACCCTTCTACTGTTTGTGAAATCTGAACGGGTCGTGGTTGAGTTCCTGTACCTATTTTCTGAGAAAAAAAGCTCTGTATATATATATATACACACATACATACATACATACACACACATTTGTTCTGTTGTTTGTTGCGTTGTGACTTGTCTTTGTGATCTTTGTTGACTGTTTGATCTAGTGTTTTGGATAATATATTTGATAGTGTTTTTTGGTGACTGGTTGTGAGACTTTTTGGTTGATAGATTTTGGTTTGTTTGTTTTGTTGCTTGATTTTTCCAGCTTGTTTTTGTGTGTGTTTTTTGGTGATTGTTTGGGAGAGAGTTTTTGTATGAGTATGACTGAGAGGAAGCGAAAGATGAATTTTTCTTTGGGGGAGAAACAAATAATTGCCCAGGCCATTACCCAATATGGGCGTTTCCTCCACGGCCCGGAGAGTGCCAACACCACCCGGCCAGGAGGAGGGAGATTCTGCAGATGATTACCGACCAGGTAAATTCTGTTGGGGGGGGGGGGAGACCCGGACACGCGAGGGGATCGAGAAGAAAATCAATGATCTCCGGCGTGTGGTCCGAAAGAAGCTGGGGCAGATGGCAGCCTATGCCAGGGGCACTGGAGGGGGCCCACCATGCCCTGTTAGGCTGACAGCGGAGGAGCGTGCAGTGGCCCAGACCTTTCATAGGCAACAAGTGGAGGGCCTGCCTGGCTATGACTCCAGTCAGGAGCCCGTGAGGACAGGTACGTTTTTTTTGCCCTATCAGGTGTGTAGCGTGGGGGGGGGGGGGGAGGGAATATGTGGCAAGTGTGTGGATCCTCCAACCTGTGAATGTTTTGTGTCATCCACAGATGTGCAGGAGGGTGCTGAGCCATCTGGCCTGACCGCACCATCCCCAGGACAGCAGCCTGATGAGGACCCCCAGACAATGCCGGAGTCCTCGGAGGAGGAGGTTGAGTAGGAGGAGTTTGAGGAGGAGGAGGAGTTCATGTCAGGCAGTGGCCTCTTGTTTTTGGAGGACTCTTCCCCTCTGGCTGGCAGCAGCCAGCCCTCCATAATGGGTAGCCCCTCCCACTCCTCCCCCAACAGGGCTCCCCTGCCAAGGGGCTCCCCTTCTCCCCGGCCACAAGCATCAGCTGGAGGCAGGAAGTCGTCCCAGAAGACCAGGGGGGTGGCCGAGGTTCTGCCCGCCAATCTGAGAAGGGACCAGGCCCTTCAGACCCGCCATCTTGGACAGGTCATCGAGACTTTGGTGCGGATGGAGGAGAGCCTGTCCTCCATAAAGGATATGCTTGGGAACCTGAACTGCCACTCCTGGGCTCTTACAAACTGCCTAAACGAACTGCAGACTACAACAGCAGACGTTGGGCAGGATGTGAGGGACCTTACCCAGGCTATCCAGGCCAATACGGCATCACTAAGTGCTGGCCTGGACAGAATTGCCGTGGCCTTGGAAGGCAGGCCGCCAGCTGGGCAGAGACCAGGGGCTGCTCCTCCTTCCCCGGATTACCCCCCCATGAGTCTCCCCTGAGGAGCCGGGGCCATGGCCGTGGGCGCCGCAGGCGTAGCTCACGCTAGCGGCATTAATTTGTTTTCCCTTTTTTTTTTTCTTTTTTTTTGGGGCTTTTTTTTTTTTTGCTGGAAATTTTTTCTGCACGTGTTTGGGCGTGGGCTTCATTGTATCTTTCCTCTCCTGGGGTTTTGGGGTTCCGGATAGGAGTCATGAGATGGGGTCCCAGTGGATATGCAGAGTCACCTATAAGGGAAAAGACAGGAGGATGTTAGTCATGCATGTGCCCCTTGTGATGTGTGCATCATGGGGGGGTACAGTCATGCCTGCCACCCATGTCACTCACCAACCAGCCAGGTGTCCCCATACATGTTCTGTTTGAATTCCATTGGGATGGGGCTTTGATTGTAGATGTAGCTGTCATGGCTGGATCCGGAGTGTTTGGCACGGACGTGCCATATGAGGCCTTGGGCATCGACTATCACCTGTACGTTGATGGAATGCCAATGCTTCCGATTGCGGTATATGTGCTCTGTCTTATGGGGGAGCTGGAGTGCCACATGTGTGCAATCAATGGCCCCCAGGGTGTGTGGGAATCTGGCAATTCTGTAGAAATCTGTCATTGCCTTCAGCCGCAGCTCCTCAGTGGTGGGTTTGATGATTTGGTTGGCCATGCATCTGAGGATTGCTGGGATAACCTGGTGCACACATCTGCTCATGGAGGATTGTGACATCCCAGCCACCACTCCACTTGTTCTTTGAAAAGAGCCACTGGCAAGGAAATGGAGTGTTGCCAGGACCTTGACCAGTGGCTGCACTGCATGTGAGCGGTGTGTTGGGCTGGTGATGTCCTCCTGCAGGGTTATGGTTAATTCCAGGATGGCATGAGGGGTGAATCTGAAGACGCGATACACCTCAGAATCACTCATGCCAAACAGGTCTATGCGTGTGCGGTATATCCTCTCCCGTGCCCTCCTCCGTGCCCTCCTCCTTCTTTGCTCCTCTAAAGTCAGTAGTATAGCTATGAGCAAGGATGTCCCTGGCATGTTGGCATACAGATTGTTGGGCAGCAAGTGTGACTGCTCAGCTCCTCACTAACAGTGTTGCTTTATCTGACATGTAGACGAATTGTCTAATTTTATACCACCTTTTATATGGTCTAATTTTAGACAGAACATGCAGCTGTTGCGCACAGCACGTAGCCTGCGCTGCCCCAACGTTCTTTTGTGGATCCCCGTAACTCCCTCACTTGCATATTTGACTAGCAAATCAATGTTGTGTCTAGCACAGTTTTGCGCGGACGGATGCGCCAGTCTATCGAAAGTACGCTGGGTCAAAAAAAGTACATTTCTTGCGTATATCGTTTTGGGGGTGCGGCACATCGAAACGCACGCGAAAATTTAGACTTACGCCGCGCATCTCCTGAAACGCAGGCGTAATGGCTCTGTGAATCTGGCCCTATACATCTTTTGTTGTTCAATTTCCTTTAGATTTACCTTCAACTATGTAGTGCAAGGGCCTGCCTGATTGCATACAAATTGAAAGTGTTTAGGTTTAACCTCATATTCTATGGTTTTGGTAAATCTAAAGAAAATTGTATAGTGTGTATCCAGCCTTACTGTTGGTTTAAAAAATACATGCATATGTGTCAATAATTAAATGTTTATTTGTGAAACATATTGTAACGGCTACCCAAGTAGGGAGAGGGTATCAGCCGTTGGAGACGTCCTTTTCCCTGGCAAGTTGCTAAATAAGTAAGTCCGGTATAAGCTCATCCACAAGATCCAGAGGGAGAGTCAGGTCCAGTTGTAAAACAAACAGAATAAATATCCCATCGCATGCCCTTTCAAAAACGAGACAGGCTACGTTTTGAAGGGTCAAGTAGACTAACTTTAATGGTACATGTCTTGGTTTATATCTAGTTACAAACTTGTGAGTACTCAAGGAACAATGGAACTCTCCGCCCCCTCCCTCCACAGGGGGGCCCCAAGGTAGACACTCTGGCCTCAGGCCAAAGAAGTCACATTCCTTTCTAGAGTTCAATCAACCCCCAGAACAATACTCAACCACTTAAGGATAAACACAGGTCTTTCACACACACAATAGATCAATTAACCTTTGGGATAGACAGGTGCATTAGCATACCTAATCCACATCTAGACAGACAGAGGAGATTTACACCTCAGAATATCCCACTGCATGATTATTATAGATGTACAAGCAAAATACATAGTTCCGTTACACATATGTATATACAGAAAAAGAGGTTTAAAAAAGATGTAAAGAATACGTTTAAAAATATAGCCTTAAAAAATATTGCCCAAGAAAGAGAGTTGAAACAAATTTTCATCAAACAGATAAGATAGTTCAATTACCTCTCACATATTTTAACCCAGGCAGTGACTAGTCCCCCTCAGTACAGACCTCCCTCTCCACTAAGAATAGACACCCCTTCCTCAGTAAAGACCCCACACTAAGTACAGGCTCCCCTCTTACAAAAGACTCTCGTCTCTACTAAGTATAGACCCCTCTTCCACAGAGCTAGTAGGGAGTTGGGCAGTCCATTTTGTGCTGGGGGGCACTTTGGAAGGGCAGAGGACTTGTGCTAGTAGGGAGCTGGGGGGTCAGATATGTACTTGGGGGTGCTTTGGGAAGCAAGAGGGCTTGTGCTTTTGTGGGGGGGTCAGATTTCAAATCCAACCCCCACTTCTAGCATAAGTCATCTCCCCTCCCAAATTGTCCCCTAGTACATATCCTTCTAACTCCCCCAGAATCACTCCTCCATCTTTTTTAACTCCCCCCACCTTCCCAGTCACTCTGTCTGCCTCCTCTGTCCATCTACAAAATAATACAGTACAGTACAGACCTTAGCTCAGCGGTGTCAATTATGTGCCATTATTACCCATTTTGATTCATAATTCTATCATATATTGCCTAAACATATTTTTTTGAGACAATGCACAAAACAGATAATGTGATAGCTGGTTGTAAAAAAAATAATAATAATACTATTGTGTAGAGTTTGGACACAAAGCAAACAAGAGAAAGTGTGATTTTTTTGCGGTTACCCGCTACTGTGTAGAGTTTGAACACATGACTGCTTTCAATGTTTAGTAAATATATTATAATTTTGAATAGTTTCTCATTATCTCACATAGTAGACATCCATAAGCATGTGTGACAATGGAACAGAAGTTACAGAGCTTTTCATGATTGGTTTTAAGAATATCTCAGACCTGAAGATCCTGCTTTTCATTCTGTTTCTGATCACTTACATCCTGATATTAATTGGTAATTTCTCTGTCATTGTATTGGTGTCAACATGCCATCATCTCAATGTGCCAATGTACATTTTTCTGAGAAACCTATCCTTGGCAGATGTCCTTTTCACCACCAATATAATGCCAAATATGTTGTATGTTATACTGAGAGAAGGAGCTGGTATGTCCACTGCAGGTTGCTTTATTCAATATTATGTTTTCTTCGCTTCCACATACACCCAATCATTGATTCTTACAGTGATGGCTTTTGACCGCTATTTGGCCATTTGCCATCCATTGCGTTATTCTTCCATCATGAACCAAAAACTCTGCCTTCACCTTCTTTGCTGGCCTTGGGCAATCTGTTGTTTCTTCTTTCCAGTTGAAATAGCTTCTCTTTTCCAGGTAAAATTTTGCGCTTCCTACATTATTGAACATTTCTTCTGTGATTTTGCACCAATTCTAGCCATTGCTTCTTCTGACACATCAACCGTAGAGAGAGAATACTTCATGTTTTCTATTCCCCTTATGTTTATGCCATTTTTGTTTGTTAACACCTCCGACTTCTGTATCTTTATATCAATTCTTAAAATAATATCTATTGCAGGTCGATGGAAAGCTTTCTCTACATGTAGTGCCCACCTTGTCACCATTTTTGTCTTTTATGGCACTCAGATCACCATATATATTTTCCCAGTTGGAGACAACTCATATTATGGCAAAACTGTGAAATCTATTCTATATACTGTCCTGACACCATTTGTGCACCCACTTCTCTATAGCATAAGAAACCATGAGATGAAGAGAGCATTACTGCAACTATTGCATAGGAACAACCAAAAAACATACCCCAAGTACAAATAGATATGTGCAAAATGGATATTTCCTTTAGATTAAAGTATAACACCAGCTTTTGATAGAGTGGGGAAGGAAAAGAGCCTCTTGTGCGTTTTTATTGCTGTGCAAAATAAAGGTTAAAAAGAGTGTCAGACCAATCATAAGGGCCAAGTAAAAAGTTCTATAACCATACCAGCTACTAGAGGGATCCTACCGTCTCCTAACCACTTAAGGCCTGGGGTCTGAGGCAAACACTATGGCCCAGATTCACAGAGCAATTACGCCTGTCTAACTGGTGTTAGACAGGAGTAATTTCAAATTTCGCGCGCCGTATCACTAGTTTGAATCCTCAAACCATGATACGGCGGCTTCGGGCTTCGATCCGAGAGGCTTACGTCTTCGTAAGCCTTCGGATCTACGCTGCGATATTTTTGCGGCCGCTGGGAGGAGTTCGCGTCGTTTTCAAGCGTCGGGATATGCAAATGAGTTTTTACGGCGATCCACGAAGATACGAGCGGTCTTCGCAATCGCTTACGTCTATTTTTTTTTACGTACTGTTAGACCAGCTTTTTGCTGGTCTAACGGTGCGTAGCCCATGTTAAGTAAGGCCGTCGTTCCCACGTCAAATTTAATTTTTTTTTTTTTTTTTTTTTACGTAAGTCGTTCGAGAATAGAAATGTCCGTAAACGACGCTACGCAAACAACGAATGATGTAACGACGTGATTTTGCGCAATGCACGGCGGGAAATTTCTGAACGGAGCATGCGCAGTTCGATTGCCGCGGGAACGCGCCTATTTTAAATGCTTCACGCCCCCCTACTCGCGTAGATGGCTTGTGCCGGGAGAAATACTCTACGCCGCCGTCGTTTACTGGACAAAATCTACCGGGATTCCACGTAGAGCCAGGTAAAAAACGGCGGCGTAGAGTATTTCTGTTACTCTACGCTAATCTAATTCTCTCTGAATCTGGCCCTATATCTTTTAGGTATTGTAGTCTACCATATTGCATTATACATAATTTCCCTTTGGACAGTTAATTTGGTAGCAAATTTAGATGCTTATATTTTTATTTCCTTGGTTTTTATTGGGAATAATTAATATGTTAGAAAAAATGTATTTCTTGTTATTTTTCCATACATTTAAGCAATATATGCACCCCTATATATTTTGCAAAAAATAAAATATATTATTGCGCAGGTAAAATATATGACAAATGTGAATAGAACCAATTGTGTACAAACCTACAAAACTAAAATTGCTGTGCTAAATAAACAATACAATAGTCCAGATGGTGTTTTACAAATATGTGAATAGTGACGAGCCAATATGAAGAATCCTTCAAACATTGTCCAAAGAAAGTGGATGATTGGATGATATTCCACCAAGTACACCTCCACCATGATAATAAGTATGGTGTATGCTTACCACATCCCTAGATTCCACATTATAAGAGTCTAGACATGCATTAGGTTTTGACTCAGCACTCAGCTCACATCCGTCAATGGTTGGATCAGAAAAGATGGTGTCATATCTGACAAATCTCTAGTAATCCTCAAGCGTGACCAATAAAAGAGATAAAGTGATCCACATAGTGGTAAACCATAAGAAGCTTTATTTTGAAAACAAGCTGCTGAAAACTTACATCAATCCAGTTAAAAGCCAGCATTTAAAACAATGGTTTCCAGGATAATGTCCACTTGTATACAGTTTTGGATATCGTGATTACTTCAGACATAGGGTTATTTTCGAAAGGCAAATTCACTTTGCACTACAAGTGAAAAGTGCACTTGAAATTGTACTGCAAATGCACTTGGATGTGCAGTCGCTTTAAATCTGAGGGGTTAATCTGAAATGAGTGGAAGCTCTGCTAATTTTATCATCCAATCATGTGCAAGCTAAAATACTGTTTTTTATATTTCTTTGCATGTCTCCCTCGGATCTACAGTGACTGCACTTCCAAGTGCACTTTCAGTGCAATTTCAGTGCCGTAACGCAAGTGGCCATGTTGCCTTGTGCTAGCGCCCGCCCTGTACGACAGGCAAATCCACTTTGCACTACAAGTGCACTTGAAAGTGCAGTCGCTGTAGATCTGAGGGGGACATGCAAGGGAAATAAAAAACAGCATTTTTGCTTGTACATGATTGGATGGTAAAATCAGCAGAGCTTCCCCTAATTTCAGAGCTTCCCCTCAGATCTACAGTGACTGCACTTACAAGTGCACTTGTAGTGCAAAGTGAATTTGCCTTTCTTAAATAACCCTCAATGTCTACAACAGAAGTAATAATCCATAGTCAAGAAATACTGCAGTGGATAGCTTACTGATGGATTTCTACAAAATGTAAGAAGTCAATAGGAGTTTTAGTTCCAGTCCTTTAAAGTGGATGTAAACCCCCCAAAAAATATATTTTTTTTGATGTCACAATGTAGAGTATAAGATTTCCTATCATCTGTGCTCAGTCTTGCCACACAGAGTTAATCCAGCGCTGAGTAATCCTCTTTTAAAGTTCAGTGCAAATTAACAGAATTCCAGAGAAAAACTTGCCAAATTATAAAGTCCGGATCTCTGTTATTGCTTTCAGTAACAGGTTATTTACATATCGAGCTTGGACATGTTTATCATAACAAGAGGTGATCCAAAGTTCATTGTATATTACTAGGATGTGTTATGATGTTATATCACCTCATGTTATGATAAACAAAACATAACATATGATAAACATGTCCTAGCTAGATATGTAAATAACCTTTCACTCAAAGCAAGAAGAGAGATTCCGCACTTTTTGCTTTAGGCAGGGTTTTATCTGGAAGGCTGTTCGTTTTCACTGAACATAAAAGAGGATTACTCAGTGCTGGATTAACTCTGTGTGGCAAGACTGGGCACAAATGATATGAAATATTATACTCTACATTGTGACATCAAAAAAAAAAAAAAATTTTGGGGGTTTACATCCACTTTAAATAAAATATTATTTTTGGCCACACCAGTCCTTTTTATTGATACGAAGCAAATATTAATAGGGAGTGCTAACAAATTTACCAACCAATTAGAAAGCAGATTTTAAGCATAAAGAGTAGTCACTCAAGATTAGTGGATGTGGGTATTTCTCTTTGGGTCTGGCTATGAAATCTTCAGGGTATTATGCCGTGCTGGGTCTGATCTTCATTTCCATATACTTGTAGGAGTATTTCAATCCTTTACCTGTCTTCCACACGATTCCATGGGAGGACTGGAATTCCCCCAGAAGATAGAGCCCATTTAGGTTTGCATTATAACAACTATTAAACCACCAGCCGCCTTTGCAGGTCTGTGCACAGTTTCCCGAATTCTGGTCACTGTCCTGATCCACTGTGGAAAAATTTTGACTGTTGTGGTACATTAAGGAGTCTCCTGTGAAAATTTATTTAAAAAAAGGGGTTAAGCGTTTCTTCTCCAAACTGTGACTTTTCATGTTGTAATTGCCATCATGTTAATTTTTAAATTATGATATAAAAGGCAGTTCTGAGTTAAGGGAAAACGGCCATAAAAGGATACGCAATCCGCCATTGTTGACCTCCCTGTAAAAATGTTAGTTGCCTGTCTGCCATTCTGTTACTGCAGCTTGAATGAATTGAGTATTTTCTTATAACATTTATTGCATGAAAGTAAGAATCATTTGGGCAAGCTAAATTAAAAAACTCTGGGCCAGATTCAGGTACACGTACATTTGCGCAGAGTATCCGAGATACGCTACGCTGCCGTATTTTACCAGGCTCTACGACGAATTCTTGTAGATTTTTGCCCATACGATACGGCGGCGTAGTGTATTTCTCGCTGCAGAATCGAAATACGCGATTAGGAGGCGTTAAGCATTTAAATTCATGCTCCGCTGCGGGTCGGGTTGGCTGCCGGGCCGCTGGGGGAACGGGTTTGGCGCTTGTCAAGATTCTGGATTGAGAACCCTGATATTCAGGACAGTGTGCAGGAGGGAGTTTGTCACTATTGGCTTAACAATGGGGTATCTACTGCACCTGGGACTACTTGGGACGCCTTTAAGGCCTGGACTCGGGGTGCTTATATCTCCCGCATAGCGGCTGCACGTAAGGCCTTGGCGCAATCTCTGACTGAACTGGAGAGGGAGGTTGCTCAGAAGGAATCGGCCTATGTGGCCAATCCTAACCCTGCTGCATATGGGGCCTGGCAGGCTGCATTGCAGCAGTTGTCCCTTTTGCGCATCGATACGACCCACAAATCCCGTTTGCACCAGGCACAGAAAATCTTTGAATTTGGGAATAAAAATGGCAAGCTACTGGCATGGCTGGCTAAGGGGCAGTTTGCGGGGACAACTATTAGTGGTATTGGGGGTCAATCTGGTGTGGTGCTGCGTACTCCCTCTGAAATTAATGACTGCTTTCTCCTTTACTATAAACAGTTATATTCTACCAAGGTTTCTTATCCTGCTGTGGACCTGCAGACATATCTGGATAGGGTTGACTTTCCTAGACTCGAGGATGTGACCCGCTTGGACTTAGAGAGGGATATAGGTTTGGAGGAGGTTCAGAGGGCCATTGCCCAACTCCGACCGGGTAAAACGCCTGGGTTGGATGGACTGCCCGTGGAGTTCTACTCGCAACATGTGGAGCTCCTTGCCCCTAGGCTCACCTCTCTTTTCGGAGAATTTCAGAAGGTAGGGGCGCTGCCGGATTCTATGTATGAGGCGGTGGTGGTGTTGGTGCCTAAGCCCGGCCGGAATCCTGAGGATTGTGCCTCCTATAGGCCGATCTCTCTACTTAATGTTGATGCCAAGATACTGGCCAAGGTACTGGCGAACCGACTTTCAACGGTGCTAGAGAGCATTATCCATGCTGACCAGACTGGATTCATCCCGGGCAAGGGCACTGACATTAACCTCCGCCGCCTCTTTCTGAACCTTTCAGTTGCCCACTCTAACAGCGGCACCAGAGTCATAGCCTCTCTCGACGCCGAGAAGGCTTTTGACTCGGTTGAGTGGGGGTTTTTGTGGGAGGTTCTTGGTAGATTTGGGTTTGGGCCCCGTTTCATCCGTTGGATCCAGTTGTTATATGCCTCCCCCAGGGCCAGGATCCGTACGAATGGACACTTGTCTGCCGCCTTTCCCTTGCAGCGGGGTACTAGGCAGGGTTGCCCGCTCTCCCCTTCCCTATTTGCTCTTGCCCTTGAGCCTTTGGCGATCCTCATCAGAGACTCGGCTCAGGTCAAGGGTCTTAGGATAGGCCAGTTGGAGGAGAAGATCTCCTTGTATGCGGACGACGCACTGCTCTATCTCCAGGATGCGGGCGGCTCGCTTGAGGCAGCCCTTCATCTCTTTAATGAATTTGGGGGCTACTCCGGGTGCGCATAAATTGGGAGAAGTCTCTGCTGTTCCCCCTTGATCCGGCTGCGCGAACCTCTGCCCCGGGAAGTCAGCTGCTGTGGGTGGAGCAATTTAAATACTTGGGCATCCGGGTCGATGGGAATCTAGTGGGATACTCAAATCTCAATGTGTTACCCATCCTTGCTCAGCTAAAAGAAAGGTGCCAATCTTGGGCTTCGTTGCCTTTGAATTTGATGGGTAGGATTAGCCTTCTCAAGATGGTTTTCCTCCCCAAGTTTCTTTATGCTTTCCGCAACTGCCCGACCTGGCTGCCCAACTCTTTTTTTAAAGAGGTTGAACAGTGTATGAGTAGATTTATCTGGGGGGGTGCATTACCTAGGATAGCCAACTCTACTTTGGTTCTCCCGGTGCGGTGTGGGGGTTTGGCACTTCCGGACCTACGGGTCTACTTCTGGGCTGCGATCCTGGTAACTGTCCGCTGGTGGCTCATGCGCTCGAAGTCCAACGCTGCGGTGTGTCTCGAAGCTGCTATCATTGGGTCCCTACAGGAACTGGGGAATCTGATCTACCGAGGCCCCCGGGCGTATGATGCACTGCCCCTCTCCACTAGGACCACACTTCGAGTTTGGGGGGTGGCGAGGAAGCGGTTTTCCTGTCCTGATAGATGGTCACCTGTTACCCCGCTTTGGGGTAACCCGAACCTCCCACACCTCCGGACCGTCCCTGATCCTCAGGTGTGGGCTAGGTATGGGATTAAGACTTTGGGGGATGTCCTTACAGCTGGCAGATTCCTTTCCCTGATGGAACTTAGGGCCCGCTTCCACCTGCCTGGATGGATGACGTTTCGGTACCTCCAGTTGCGCCACGCTGTGCGAGCTCAGTTCCCTTCTCCACCGACTTTGAAAATGGATCCAGTTGAGGGTGAGCTGGCGGTTGAGCAGCTGGCGCAACCCCTGTCTACCTTATATTTTGTCCTGCAATCCTGCCATTCCCCCCGGATGGAGCGCCTCTGGGTGAAATGGAGTGAGGATGTGCCGGGATTGGACAGGGAGGATTGGGATGACTGTCTTGGTGAGAGCGCACAGGTGCTGATCTCTTCCAGGGATAGGTTGATTCAGGTCAAGTATTTACATAGAATCTACTTTACACCGCAGAGGCTACATCAGGCATGGACTGGCCATAGGGACTACAGGGAGTTTCCCGGTGGGCCGATGGCTCAGTGGGCCTTTTTCAGTGACAGCCTGTCAAAGTAATGGCTGCACAGCTCGCCCTCCACTTCATGTAGTGATGTGAGAATAATGAGGAAAATACAGAGGAGAATAAGTGAAATCATAAAAGAGGTGAGTGAGGACTCTTTATGTTATGCTACCTATGTTTTTTTGCACAATTGCGTATAGTTTATATACTGTTTTTGTTATTGTTTGCAAACATAAAGTGGGCCGGTCTGGATAAAGTCCAGGGCCAAATTTTGGTCTCAGTCCATCCCTGGGCTACATGCTATTTATCCTGATAGATCGCCACTTTGCACCAGGTGCGGTGGGGCGGTGGGCACATTCCTGCACATGTTCTGGAGCTGCCCTAGGGTGGCTCAGTTCTGGACTGAAGTGGTTGAGCTCATTAACTATCGGCTTCATCTAGACTTGCCATTCTCCCCTACTCTTCTGCTTCTCAGCATTCATGATGATGACCAGAGGCCCAGGTATACCAAAATACTTTTATGCTTCCTTTTCTTTTATGCTAGGAGGGAAATTATTCTGAAATGGAAGTCCCGGTCCCCCCCCTCTGTGGGTTCGTGGGAAAGGGCTATTAGCTCAGCTTTACCTATGTATAAAATGACTTATATAAATCGGAAATGCCCTGAGAAATATGATAGGGTCTGGCAGCCCTGGACTGCCTGAGAACATGTTTGTGTCCTTTTGGTTCTCCCCCTTTTTCTTTTGTTTTGTTTTCTCTCTCCCTTTTGATGCACTTCCATATTGCTATGTATGTCTTTGATGCTGTTGCCAGACTCCCTACATGTGACTGTTTCTCTTCCATGATTTAAACATTATTCTGTACTGCCTGTTTTTCTTTGTAACCTTTATATTTTTCTTCAATAAAAGAACATTCTGTTCACGTTAAAAAAAAAAAAAAAAGCATTTAAATTAGGCGCGTCCCTGCGGCGATCGAACTGCGCATGCTCCGTTCAGAAATTTCCCGCCGTGCATTGCACGAAATAACGTCGTTACGTCATTTTTTGTTTGAGTAGCGTCGTTTACGGACATTCCTATTCCCGGACGACTTACGTAAAAAATAAAAAAAGACGTCGGAAACGTTGAAATTTGACACGGGAATGACGGCCATACTTAACATGGGCTGTCTAATATTAGACAAGCTAAAAGCTGGTATAACATTACGCAGCGAAAAGATGACTAAAGATGCCGTAAGAGATTGCGATTGAAGATCGTAATTTCGTGGATCGTCAGCAAAAGCTCATTTGTATACCCCGACGCGGAAAACGACGGGAACTCCACCCAGCGGCCGCAATTTTATTGCAGCGTAGATCCGAAGGCGTACGGACACGTAAGCCAGTCGGATTGAAGCCCGAAGCCGTCGTTTCATGGTTTGAAGATTCAAACTAGTGAAACGACCCGCGTAATTTGAAAGTACTCCAGTCTAACGCGAGTTAGACAGGAGTAAGGGCTCTGTGAATCTGGCCCTCTGTATTTTCTGTGTCATTCGCACCATCTAGTGGCCACAATGTAGTATATTTTCTCATTGATATATTTCTGAAAACTATACTTTATTTTATCCATTAGGGGATGCTGACAATACAGGAATTCATCTACTGTGTTTCCCCGAAAATAAGCCCGGTCTTATATTAATTTTGGCAACAAAAGACACAGTAGGGCTTATTTTTGGGGTAGGTCTTACCATGTAATATGCGGTCTTCTGTCCCCCTCTCCCTCCCTGCCTGTCAGGAATCCCCATTGTGAACAGAGTTAAAAATGCTTGTAAAATCCTTTAATCCACTCTATTACAGTATTATATAATGTACAATGTGTGTGTTTATGTAATATAATTGCGCCAAATACATTTGTTATAGCGCCGCTCTGCGCTACTGTTACCCGCCGGAGCTCTCTTCCCCGCATTTGTATTACAGAAACACACACATTGTACATTATATACTACTGTAATAGAGTGAATTATAGGATTTTACAAGCATTTTTAACTAGGGCTTATTTTCAGGGTAGGGCTTATATTGCAGCACTCCTTGAAAATAACGCTAGGTCTTATTTTCAGGGTAGGTCTTATTTATGGGGAAACAGGATACTAGAAAGAATTCAGACTATCGTGGGACTACCTCTTTTTTATACTACACCGCTATGGCTTTGGGCCAAATTTTTTGAGGACGCTTCGTTCAATTTACGATACCCCTATTGCGAATCTCCTGATTAAAGGTTATCGTTCTCCAACTATATCTATTGGTAGAGGTACCCGTCAGGGTTGCCCTTTATCCCCCTTGCTGTTCATTATGGCCTTAGAACCCCTGGCTATCAAGATTAGGACACATCGGACATTCTGGGAGTACACTGTGGGGGCCGCGAGCACAAATGCGCGATGTTCGCGGACGACATTTTATTGCTCCCGGGTCACCTCTTTACCTCACCTGAATCTAGTATTGGATAGATTTGCGTCCTTCACGGGCCTATCTGTGAATCACTCTAAGACCCAGGCCCTTAATATTTCCCTGCCATCCCACATAATTCGAGCACTTAAGCAGTCTTTCTCTTTCAATTGGCAAGACGACACCCTGCCTTACCTGGGCATCTTCTTGACACCTACCCTAACCACGCTATATAAAAATAATTACCCCCCCTTATTTCGAAAATTGTCAGATGATTTGCGTAGGTGGTCAAAAACTCCCCCGTCGTGGTTTGGTAGGCTGTATTCTATTAAAATGACAATTTTACCTAAGGTTTTGTATTTCTTTAGAACCCTTCCAATTGCAATTGTGAGCGTGGACTTAAAAAAAATTCAGGCTAATCTGTTGAAGTTCATTTGGGCTAATAAGAGGCCTAGGGTGAACAGGCGGACGCTGTACGCACCTAAATTGGGAGGGGAGTTGGGTGTCCCTAATCTCCTTAGGTACTATCATGCAGCCCAATTGGCTCATTTGACCCGCTTCCACTCAGCCCGGCCTAGGCCGCTTTGGATGGAGTTGGAGTCCTCTCTATGTCCTGACAGGGAGATTTCCCACTTGATGTGGCTAAGGGGGAAGGACAGACCGCCCATACTGTGTCCATCTCTGTCGTTCTCCCTCAGCTTGTGGGACCGCCTAGCGGCTAAACACGAATTTAAATCTCCACATGCGCCTTTGGCGCCACTATTTTATAACCCTCTGTTCACCCCGGTCCTCCGTCCCTAGGAATTTTCTTGGTGGATCAACAAAGGGCTGTTGAGGATAGCAGACTTATGTGATCATAGAGGAGCCTTCACAAAACCGGCTCTGCAAGAGAAATATAATATCCCAAACTCTAAACTTTTCCATTATACCCAAATAGCTAATTTTCTAGCCTCGCTGAACCGGGTTTCTCCCATCACAGCTCGTACTGCCATGGAAACCTTTTGTAGGACTTTTGACAAACAAGCGAGCCATATATCACAGATTTACGGTCTCCTGTCCTCCAGCTCTCAGAAGTTAGATTATATGTTGAAGTGGGAACAGGACACAGGAGAGTCTATGGATCTAGCTGACTGGAATGCACTCTCACATAATGCCTCTAAATCCTATGTCAACACCTCTTTGATAGAGGCGAATTATAAGGTGTTGTTGAGGTGGTACATGGTTCCTGTCCGAGTGGCAACCTTCGTGCCCGGGGCGTCCCCGCGGTGCTTCAGGGGTTGTACTGCGGATGGTACTATGTACCATGTCTGGTGGTCGTGTCCGAGGGTGAGGCGATTCTGGATACGCACGTACAATCTTATATATTCCCTCACCCACGTCAACCGCCGTAAGTCGCCGCTGAGTGCATTGCTGGGACGTCCGGTCGAGGGAGCTTTGAAATCCACGAAAAAGCTGATAGCCTATATATTTGTGGCGGCCAGGATCTCCATTGCGGGGTCCTGGAGGTCCCCCACTGTCCCATTTCATTTGTTGAAGAACAAACTGTCCTGGATAATGGTGAATGAGAGGTTGTCTGCTATTTTAGCAGATAAGATTGAGGGGTTTCATAGGGTTTGGGACCCATGGATCAATTACCTTACGACCACATGGCCAATTAGTTTGTTGCGGGAGGGAATTTCTCCCCCCCCCCCCCCAATTGGAGTGCTCCCTTCTCTCTTCCCTCTCCCTTCTTTTCTTGCTCTTTTTGCTTCTTTTCTCCTTTCTTACTCTATCTTTCAGGGTACTACTAGATTTAAGACATTTTGACCTGGTCTCCTCTTCTAATATATGGTCACTCTCTTTCCTTTTTTACTATTATGTACCTTTTGCCATTCAGTGAGGATACGCTTCCTGAGACCAGGGGACCTTTCAGCCGAGAGCCCCTCTGGTGGTCCTGATCTAGCCCCCTTTTTGCTGGCGGGTGGGGGCCCTCGGACGGGGACCTAGGTGGATGTTTTCTATTGATTTTATTATTGTGCCCTTAATAGATATTACTGCTATCTGTTATTTGGTATTTAAGTGTGTAGACGGGACGTTCCTGTCTTATTGTTTCATTTCCCTTTTTTGAAAACTCAATAAAAATATTGGAAAAGAAAAGAAAGAATTCAGACACATTTTGATCATCTTGCAAATATGCTTCTGACATTTGTGCAACAATTGGTTTATAAATAGACCCTTTATGCTGCGTACACACGATCGGATTTCTGATGGAATACATCCGATGGATTTTTTCGTCAGAAATCCAATGAAGCTGACTTTCATCAGTCTTGCATACACACCATCAGACTAAATTCAGACCATGCCAAAACGCGGTGACGTAAAACCATAAGGCCTCGTACACACGATCGGACATATCCGATGAAAACGGTCCGCGGACCATTTCCATCGGATATGTCCGATCGGGAGTTTGATCCGATGGCGTGTACACACCATCGGATCAAATTCCCCGCCGCCGGACGGCGCGGTGACGTGGCGGTGACGCGGCGGTGATGTTGACGCCGCCACGTCACCGCCACGTCACCGCACCAGGAAGTTAAACACTTCCACGCATGCGCCGAATCCATTCGGCGGCGGCGAGGCGGCGGTGGGGGACGACATGTCTGCTGGTAAGTGTACTAACCAGCAGACATGTCGGGCGGACAGATTCCACCGGATAGATTTCAAAGCATGCTTTGAAATCTGTCGGGTGGAGAAATCTGTCCGCTAGCCCATACACACGAGCGGAGATGTCTGCTGAAACGGTCCATCGGACCGTTTTCAGCGGACATATCCCCTCGTGTGTACGAGGCCTTAGACAAGCCGAAAAAAATGAAGTTCAATGCTTCCGAGCATGCGTCGACTTGATTCTGAGAATGCATTGATTTTTCTCCGATGGAGTTCCACACAGACGATTGGAATTTCCTATTGGTTTTTTATCCATAGGAAAAATGTAAAACATGTTGTATTTTTTTACACCGATGGAAAAAAGACCGAAGGGGCCCGCACACTTTTTTCATTGGACAAACCGATCGTGTGTACACGGCTTTAGTGTTTCCAACATGACAAACATCAAATGAACAGAAACATGTCATAGGACCTCTGCTGACCCCTCCTTTAAAAAATGCTTGTTGCATGGCTGTCATGCTTTACTCTTTACGCATTTTCAGTCACTTTGAACAAGCATCAGGAAAATATTTCTTCCTTTTCTGAGACTTCCTGATTTGCATATATGTTTCAGGTTAGCGACTCAAAGTATTGAAACTTTAGGATCAGTATGATAATCATATGGCTAGAGTTTTCAAAAAGAGGCCAGCAGTGACACTTATGTCTGATAAGAAAGAAAGCACAACTGCTGCGTTCTCAAGTAGGCAGTGGATGGGGAACTTGTTGCAATTTTTTTTTTTTATGGTCCTTTGCCAAGTTAATGGGTCTGTGATGAAAGTGTAGCATATAGGTAATCACAATTAGGTTAGTCAGTCTGTCAAGTTGGTGATGTGTCTTTTACCTGCATCTCCTTCTATAAAGCTTCCCAGAGATAATCTGAATTTTTCAGACTCTCCAAGAACGCTGAAGTAGGCGTACTTAGCAAAATACCACTTGCTGTCAAAGTCTTGAAAATCAAGGCGAAGTTCCCAGGTACCTGTTAAAAAAAAGTCATAGGTTTTGCTAAAGCCATTATAGGGAAGCATCTCTATTTACATATTGTATTGTTTTACCAGGTTATCTTTATTTACTGGAATGAAGTGTATAAAATGTTAGCTTGGTAATATTCACCCTTAAAACTGACCTCAGAGAGAAACATAGTACTGCACAAGAAATGGAGGAGGAATTTGGCAGGAGAAATTAGGTTATCCTGTCTTGGGTTGAATCTGAAAAGACCACTAAACCTAACTCTAAGGCCTCGTACACACGAGCGGATATGTCCGCTGAAAACGGTCCGATGGACCGTTTCAGCAGACATCTCCGATCGTGTGTATGGGCTAGCGGACAGATTTGTCCACCCGACAGATTTCAAAGCATGCTTTGAAATCTATCGGGTGGGAATGTGTCCGCCCGACATGTCTGCTGGTTAGTACACTTACCAGCAGACATGTCTTCCCGCACCGCCGCCGCGCCACCGCCGAATGGATTCGGCGCATGCACGGAAGTGTTTTACTTCCTGGTGCGGTGACGTGGCGGCGTCAACGTCACCGACACGTCAGCGCGCCGTCTGCTGGCGGGGATTTTGGTTTGCTCGTGTGTACACGCGAGCAAACCAAAATCCCAGCAGACAGATTTGTTCATTTGTTCATTTGTTTGAACAAATCTGTCCGCTCGTGTGTATGGGGCCTTAGGCCGCATACACACGAGGAGATATATCCGATGAAAAAGGTCCGACGGACCGTTTTCATTGGACATGTCTCCTGGGAGATTTTGGTCTGATGTGTGTACACACAATCTAACCAAAATCCCCGCGGACAGACAGCGCGGTGACATGGCGGTGACGTTGATGCCGCCAGGTCACCAAACCAGGAAGTAAAATACTTCCATGCATGCGTCGAATCTGTCGGACCGAAATCTCCCGCATGCGTCGAATGGATTCGATGCATGCGTGGAAGTATTTTACTTCCTGGTTCGGTGACGTGGCGGCGTCAACGTCACCGCCATGTCACCGTGCTGTCTGTCCGCGGGGATTTTGGTTTGATCGTGTGTACACAGATCAAACCAAAATCTCCCAGGAGACATGTCCGATGAAAACGATCCGTCAGACCGTTTTCATCGGATATATCTCCTCGTGTGTAGGCAGCCTTAGAGTTAGGTTTAGTGATCTTTTCAGATTCAACCCAAGACAGGATAACCTAATTTCTCCTGCCAAATTCCTCCTTAAGGCCAGTTTCATCGGACGAAATTGATCGTGTGTACGGCCCATCGGACCGTTGTCCATTGGACTAAAGTTTTAAAACTTGCTTGCCTGACCATCGGACCAAAACGATGGTTAGTACGCAAAAGCATCGGACCAAAAACCAGCGCATGCTCAGAATCAAGTCGACGCATGCTTGGAAGCATTGAACTTCATTTTTTCAGCACATTGTTGTGTTCTACGTCACCGCGTTCTGACCCGATCGGATTTTGGACTGATGGTGTGTACGCACATCAGACCATCAGGCCACTTCAACAATGACCCAATAAAAACTGTCCGTCGGACCATTCTCATCAGACTGGTCTGATCGTGTGTACAGGGCCTCACTCTAACCCTAACTATAATGTTAACCCTAACGCTAACTTTAACCCTGGCATTTTACCCTAGCCCTTAAATCCTAACACTCATGCCACGTACACATGACCATGTAGCACTACCCCCGAAGGAGCTGCTGGTGTATTTTGGGTGGCATGTTACCTCGTGTTCCTCCGCCGTCTAGGGGTATTTACAGTTAAAGACAGAAGAACAGGAAGTGAGGATTTCTCAGAAGAAATAAGGACATTTAAAAGCAAAATCGAGGGATGAGGTAAGTGAAGGAGGACTGCAATAAGGTAAAGGAAGCTATTTAGGAAAAACATTTTTTACCTTTACAACCCCTTTGAGGACTGAGGTTGAGAAAACCACTGCTATACCCCACTGCCCTCCCAAGTTACCGCTCTATATTTATTATTAAATCATTAAATGTATATATGTTAAACAACCTGGTATCAAAGCTTGCAGTACATGTACAGCAGCCTGGAAGAGGGAGAAGGAGAAGCAGCATAACAAATCTATCAAATTTACTGCAGTGCTCATGTGCTAAAAAAGAAACATGCTTATAGTAAAAGAAAACAAAATAACAGAGAGATGAGCTCAGCACTGTGAGTTTTCTACTTTTACTATCCAGTCATGTAATTGTCCAGGATAACCTGGGCTCAGGGGAAGTGAGTTAACTGAAGACAGAAAAAAAGTAATGCAGAGAAATAACTATACTGAAAGTGAATATTGCAGCAAAGCTGACTTGTCTAATGTATCTTTTAAGCTTCATGTACAGGGCTTACACAAGCATTTTGGATGCTGCTAGCTTTGGTGTGGCACTGTGCCTCAGCTGAAAATCCACTGGTGGCCCAATTACCTGTTGATGTCAATGCATTAAGATTGTCATTGCCCAACCAGAATTCACTCAGACGGCTTCCAAACCCAGCCTTGTAGGAATTCCACTTGCGGTTAAAATCCACTGAGCCATCCTTCCGTTTCTGAAAGACCTGAATTAGAAAATGAATTCTTAGTTACCTTTCTTGTCAAGACTGAAAAGCCACCAAACAATACAATTTAGCTCACCAGCCTTTCCCGACTTAGGTCCTGAGGAAGCCTGGGCTTCCTGTAAAGGTCGCTAAGGGTTCATTGGGTAATGAACAATAGCAGACTGCTTTCCACCTGAGAATGCCTGCACCATATTACTTAGCAAGGCCAGTGGTGTCAGATCAATGTTCCTCTCTTTTTGTCTCTCATGTAGTAACCACTGGCACCAATGATTTTTTAAGCTTTTTATAAGAGTGGCCTTTGGCCTATACTTTGTTTCATTTGACAATTTTTAAGGATGTTGGTGTTCCACCCTTTAATGTGCTACTAGTGTTAGCGTAGGTACATTTAAGCTTATTACTCATGGTAAGTTATGTGGGTCTGAAATTTGGACGAGCTATTGAAGGTCAGGCTGGATGACTTTACAGATACAGGTCTCTGGTACCTCCCCCTGGATGTAGAAGCTTCTGGGAGTTAGTGGGCGGAGGCCAGGAGGTCCTGATCTGCATACTCGAGGGAACTTGGCCAATGTCCTGGCAGGATTGGCTAGGTCAGCCCTTAAATATGGCGGAACCAAGCCAGCAGGGGAGTCGGGTGGAAGATGAAGTTCTAAGGATGCTGTCGGTGGCCTAGGTGGGGTACCTTTAAGAAGTGAAGCTGAAAGCAGTTCTACAGAGGAGATATACTCCTGCATGCAGTTTTGCCACTGATCCTTAAAGACTACATAGGAAGCAAGTTGTTCCCATCTGTTGTTTTAGTAAAGTTTGGCATCCCATAATCCCTTTACCCCATCCAAGTTGTTATCTCTAATAAAAACAACAAAAACAAGCACAGGGATTGATTTATTGTGTCTGGATGCAGGTGGAAAATGGTTGTGCAGCCATAGGGGAGACAGTTACCAGCAGCCCTTGTGGGAGTAGTGCTACACTAAATTAGCTTTACTCAGGGCTTTTTTTCTGGGGGAACTTGGTGGAACTCAGTTCCACCACCTTTGGCTCAGACCCTTTGGTGCCCGCTCACCACAATCACTTGTGAACACAGAAGTCTGGTTTCTGTGTTTACAAGTGACTGCTTTGTAACCCCCTGAACTCTGCACACTGTATGTAATGCAATCCTGGTATTTAATGCCCCTTTAAGACCCTTCTACTGTTTGTGAAATCTGAACGGGTCGTGGTTGAGTTCCTGCACCTATTTTCTGAGAAAAAAAGCTCTGGCTTTACTACATTGTACATCCTGGGCCTATATGCCCACCAACAGAAATTAGCATCTTACTTGTTTCTATCAGCCAAGAGAACCATTGTCCGTCCAGGCTTGGAAGGAGTGAAAGATCACATTTCGTTGTTTTGAGTTGCACTTGTGCTGGGAAGCTTTCTTTCAGGCGTTTATTGACTTTTTGGAATGTGGGGGTGATATTCCTGCCGGAAAAGGGGTGTCACCCTCAGTTTTGGTGGAAAAGGGTTCCCCAGGACCAGGGAGAAGTGATCCCCAGGTCCGTATGAATGGTGTATGAATGTACAGTGACATATTTGGAGTCGCGGCGTGGCGTTGCTGCTCACAAGTCCAGCATGGTGGGCTTGTGCTAATCCAATTTGATGAGGATGTGATGTGTCTGTGCTAGGGACCACAGTGGTGTGCATGCATGCATTCTCATTGTGCCATGATTAATGTGTGTGTTTAACGTGCAAAGATGCCTAATGTGAGCTGTCTCCTGGCTGCTCTTCCCTCAGAAGACGGGGTAACCTCGGTTAGGGGGGTATTGTCTGGTTCAGGGGTCAGGTCATCACGTAGGTCAATCTGCAGGCCCTTTCTCACTGCGAAGTTGTGCAGCAGGCAACATGCACCGATGATCTGGCACACAAAGTTTGGGGAATACAACAGGGTCCCCCAGACTTATCCAGGCATCGGAAACGTGACTTCAGGAGGCCAAAGTTGCGCTCCACCACTGCACGTGTTTGGGCGTGGGCTTCATTGTATCTTTCCTCTCCTGGTGTTTGGGGGTTCCGGATAGGAGTCATGAGATGGGGTCCCAGTGCATATGCAGAGTCACCTGTAAGGGAAAAGACAGGAGGATGTTAGTCATGCATGTGCCCCTTGTGATGTGTGCATCATGGGGGGGGACAGTCATGCCTGCCACCCATGTTACTCACCAACCAGCCAGGTGTCCCCATACACGTTCTGTTCGAATTCCATTCGGATGGGGCTCTGATTGTAGATGTAGCTGTCATGGCTGGATCTGGGGTGTTTGGCACGGACGTGCCATATGAGGCCTTGGGCATCGACTATCACCTGTACGTTGATGGAATGCCAATGCTTCCGATTGCGGTATATGTGCTCTGTCTCATGGGGGGGCTGGAGTGCCACATGTGTGCAATCAATGGCCCCCACGGTGCGTGGGAATCTGGCAATTCTGTAGAAATCTGTCAGCCGAAGGTCCTCAGTGGTTGGTTTGATGATTTGGTTGGCCATGCGTCTGAGGATTGCAGGGACAACCTGGTGCACACATCTGCTCATGGAGGATTGTGACATCCCAGCCACCACTCCACTTGTTCTTTGAAAAGAGCCACTGGCAAGGAAATGGAGTGTTGCCATGACCTTGACCAGTGGCTGCACTGCATGTGAGTGGTGTGTTTGGCTGGTAATGTCATCATGAAGTGTTGTGGTTAATTCCAGGATGGCATGAGGGGTGAATCTGAAGATGCGATACACCTCAGAATCACTCATGCCAAAGAGGTCTATGCGGGTGCGGTATATCCTCTCCCGTGCCCTCCTCCGTGCCCTCCTCCGTGCCCTCCTCCGTGCCCTCCTCCTTCTTTGCTCCTCTAAAGTCAGTAGTATAGCTATGAGCAAGGATGTCCCTGGCATGTTGGCATACAGATTGTTGTGCAACACGTGTGACTGCTCAGCTCCTGACTAACAGTGTTGCTTTCTCTGACATGTAGACGGATTGTCTAATTTTATACCACCTTTTATATGGTCTCATTTTAGACAGGCCGTGCAGCTGTTGCGCACAGCGCGTAGCCTGCGCTGCAACAATGTTCTTTTGTGGATCCCCGTAACTCCCTCATTAGCATATTTGAATAGCAAATCAATGGTGTGTTTAGCGCAGTTTTGCGCGGACGGATGCGCCTGTCTATCGAAATTACGCCGGTCAAAAAAAAGTAGATTTCTTGCGTATCTTCTTTTGGGGATGCGGCGCATCGAAACGCATGCGCAAATTTAGACTTACGCCGCGCATCTCCTGTAATGCCGGCGTAATCGCTCTGTGAATCTGGCCCAGAGTCCCTGCAGACAAATTGGCAGCTGAGAAAGGTTTCATATCACACTTAAGGCCCATACACACGATCATAAAATCGTCCGAAAAATTGCCCTTTCGAAACAATCGTACGTTAATCTTAGTACACAGCTATTCGAGAGCCGATCACGTCAGTTAATTTGATATTATCAAGTAGCACTACCCCCGAAGGAGCTGCTGGTTTATATTTGGGCCTGCCGTTGCCTTACTGTTCACCATTCTTGTCCTAGGGGTCCTTCTTGAAAAGTTATTAATGTATGCACCAACACTTGGTGCTTGCGCCCAATTCATGTACCTTTTGTGATACTTACAAGCCAGCCTCCTCCATCGGTGTGCATGTCACACAGCACCTTCAGTCCAGTGTTGCCACCTGGGTATATGGTGTACCAGTCACTGAGGACCTGTCCTTGATATAGCAGCTCTTTGCAGTCTTTTACTACAAAAAAATATAAAGATCTGAACCCAATCTCATATAAGTTGAACAAAATATATACAGTACATTTTTTTTTTTATAAATGTGAAAGCTTACTTGCAAAAAAAAAATGTATTCATCCTTTTATTTTGCTTTACTTACTTAGTTTTTTTTTATACATACAGTACATCTGACTTACCAATGATGTTGTCCGTTCTTCCCGAATCCCCCTTTTCTCCTTTTGGAAAGAGATACATTAGGTAGTCACTGTACTTAGAAGTACACACCTAAGCTAGGTCACTTGTATAAAACCAAACAGATTTATTTCTCCACTCTTATGAAGACCTTTTTGACCAGTCCTTGTCAACTTGTTTATACCTTTACTTGCCATCTACTGCCACCACCAACTAATTTGCTGCTCACTGCCAATAATTTAAAAAACAGGATAGATACAATTCTTGATGAGATTTCCATTGACCAGATATCTTGGCCAATTTCCATACCATGTCTACCACCACATTCACTCTTCTTAATACCTTGCCACTACAGAAGAGGTTACTAAACTTTCCTTTGATGCTCAACTTACTACATGCCCCCTGGACCTTATTCCCTCAAACTACTCTGGACAACCTCCTGCTCTATTCTGTGCACTACTACTTAAATCTTCAAATGCTCCCTCTCTATTAGCTTCTGCACGCAGAATCATTGATGCTTGTCCCTGTGCTATACCCAGTTTTGCCTTCTGACTATGCCTGATCTTGACCCCTCCAGTTCCTGACCTCTGGCTTGCTTTCCTACTGTGCACCTTGCTTAACCCTTTTGGCTCATCTCCTGCCCATGTACATGCACTTTACTAAGTAAGGTAAACAACCAATGGCAGTGTGGCATTGTGCATGGCATTCCTTACAATGTACGAAAATTCACTCAGTCATATTCACATTAGATTTGCTTACACGTCTCTATAAACTATATTTTGTTTGATGATATTTTTACCCTTCTCTCCTTTGTCTCCCTTTCCTCCTTTGTCACCAGCTACACCTGCAGCAGTAGTTAAAAATGAAAAAAATTACTAGAGATGTTTTAAGTACAGTAATTATGTTAAGGAAACTTAGAATGTCCTTTAAATTCCAGAATATTGTGGGTTATTTACATTTTAAATATTTTTAAATTAAATTTTATTAAAAAAAATTGCATTACAAACATACATAGTCATACACCTGTATGTGTGAATACACATATAAGCACTGTGCTTAATCTAAACAAATGAATACCAGACAAGAGAGGACAGACCCAAAATGAAATGGACAGGGGGGATAATCTGCACAGTTGACAACCAAACCTATGTGCTGATTACTTACCAGTCTGTCCTATCCTGTTGTTCATATTGGTTTGACATAATAATCATGATATTCCTCTATTTTTGAACGTAAACCACATTTCCCCAGATAGATTAGACATTTTTCTGCATGTGTCCCCAGTACAAAATAATTTCCATAGACTGGAATATTTTTTCAACCCAGTGGGGTGAAGGTTTATTTCCCCAATGTTTGGGGATGAGGTTTTTGGCTGATATGAGTAAAAGCAGTATTATGGTACCAAATTCCAAACCTGTCACTAACCTTTCAGACCCTGGGGTCCAGCTTTTCCTGTTGCTCCTTGTGGTCCTAAAATAAACACAATGTTGTTAAACTACAGCTTGATACATCTTTTGAAGAGGTGGTCTGAGGACATTAAAAAATGCACTGCATAAAGCCTAGATACTGAATAGCTGACTTTCAGTAAATTGGTGCAGCAATGGGTGTAACATTTGCCCCCAGGCCCATTGTAGAAACCTTAGCCAACCTACTCTAATAGCAGCAACTCTCTACTCTAAATGCAGCATTACAATTCAGACCAGAAAAGTCATGAAAAGTCACAGTACTTTACATATGCTATAAATCTGAGTTCTAACCATATGTTATTCTCCCAATATATCGTGACATTTTGTTGGTTGCTGGGCAGAATCTCAAAAAGTTTTCTTAACCCCTTTATGGTAGCGTTAAGCATATATGCACCATTTTCTTGTTCTGTGGCATGCTCCATTGGCACCCTTATAACATTCAGGAGTTGTCTCTAGCATCTCACAATCACCTACTGACAATCAGGAGCTGGTAAGTGGGGCTCTCAAGCAGCCATGTGTGGCAAGACCGTGAACCCCAACTACCAGCTCTAGGTATCATGACCCATTTAAAGCATGGGTTTCAACAGGCATAAAGAGGATAAAGGCAAAAATCATTATCTCCAGTTAAAGAAAAAAAATAAGACATGTAAAAACAACATAATGAAAAATACATTCAAATTCAAGTTTCTGGTTTATACACATATCCCTGTGTATTACTCAAATGCTTTTTTTGCATATAATAGATTAAACATTCGAAATATTAAAAATAAATGACATAATATAAATGTTCAACTTACCAATCTGACCTGGGGCACCCATTTCTCCCTTCTGTCCTGGAGTTCCAGGAATACCAGGACATCCTCTAATAATAGTCAGCTTGTCTGAGTCTCCAACTCCAATGACTTTTACCTCTAGGACAAATAAAAAGAGAACAAATCTTTAATTTCATATTTAAGTAATCCCAATAGTGGCTCTTCTACTTCTGAATAACTGTTGAAATAATAGCAATTGATATCACTTTTTTTAAGGAGGATTTGGCTATAATTCTTTAGATCTCCATTTTTGCTTTGCTAACAATGACACCTTAAATGCCATGTATTGGTGATTCATCTGATTACACAGTAATCATCTGATTACACTAAGGACTTTTTTTTCACTGGTGAAGGAGCATCCTATCTTAATTTCTATTGTGGTCACAGATGTGATCCAATTTTTTATTTATTTGATTCATGGACTTTTGCTGAAGGTTATATGTAATGTTTCATACGTTTTTTTTTCTCACTAATAACACATGAAGATTGTTTTATTTCAGCTTATCATTACAGTTCATGTTTGTTTTGTATTGTTCACATCAAATTTGTTTATAAGGTTTAGTGCAACTTTTTTCTTCCCATATTCTTACCACTGTTTAATGTTACACAGCAAGTTGCAGCTTCACATTTGCTTCACTAGCAATCACTTTTATACCCATTTTGTTTATGGGTTAAGTTAAAAATAACAAACATGCTATACTCACCTGGTCTGTGCAGTGGTTTGGCACAGAGCAGCCCCAATCCTCCTTTTCTTGGGTCCACCATTGGCGGTCCTGGCTCCACCCTCCTGCCAAATGCCCTACAAGCAAATAGCTTCCTGTGGGGGCATCCGAGCAGGCTTCCTCCCGCAACAGTGCTCAGTGTGTCCATTCAGAAACAGAGCCTTGACTCAGCCCCACCCCCTCTCTTTTCTCATTGGCTCACTGGCTGTGATTGACTAGCTCCCACTGTTGTCCCCAGAGAGCTGAGACTTTCGGGCACATCACTGGATCGTGATGGGGCTCAGTTAAGTATTAAGGCGGCTAAGAGGGCAGCATGTTTTTTTACCTTCATGCATGATGGTAAAAAACCTTAAGCCTTTAATAATAATAATAATAATAATGCAAGTCTTATATAGCGCTGTCTTACCCTAACTTGCCAGGCAAGCTATGAAGCCAGGCGAGCTTCTTGCCAGGCAAGCTTCTGAAGCCACAGCCGAAGCTGTAGCTCATCGGGTCTCGAGGCGCTTATATAGTAACATAGTCACTATTACCCAAATCAATGGTACTCATTTTACCGACCTCGGAAGGATTGAAGGCTGAGTGGACCCCGCCGGGATCGAACCTGTGACCCTGAGGGCTCAGGTGATCACAGATTGCTGCAACAGAGCATTAGCCTGCTGAGCCATCTTACCAGCTTTAGAACCACTTTAGGAAATTGCACTTAAATTATATGTAAACCCTCACCATGTAAAACAACCCATTCAATTTAAAATAGAAATGTAAAGCAAAATGTTTGTGTATATATATATATAAAACGTATAAATACTTTTTTTTTGTAAGTGATCACATAACCTCTGTTTTCAGCTGCAAAATCAAAAGGGACTTATAGAGGTGTGGGTGGAGATTTCAGGGGGGAATGTCAGCAGGCGGTAGAGAAAAAGCAGTACACTAATGCCTCGTTTCCACTGAGCGGAACGGTTCGGGTCGGTGCAGTTTGGAACAGTTAGAATGGTCTGGTCTATTCTGCTGAGCATTTCCACTGCAAGTCGGACCATCTGGGGCCATACAGGGTTTAGAAAAAATGGCTAGCATGTCCACCAATCAGTGGAATGTATTGTAGCTCCGCCCTAATTGAACTGTTCCATTTTCTATGGCCCCACATCTGAAGCAGGACCCAGAATGGTGTGGTACGGTTCAGTTTTATGGCACACTTTCATAATGGAAACACCCAAAATTGCGTACCGTACTGAACTGTACCGAACCGATCCGCTCAGTGGAAACGTGGCATAATCTTCCCATTGAAGTGCTATTATGAGGGGCGTTTCAGTACAAGTTTTGGCCATTGGAGGACAGCCAGGCTGTGATCCAAGCACACTAAATAATTAATAGGCAGTACTCCACACAGCTAACTCAAATTCCATATATTTATGAAAAGGAAGCACCCTATAAAGACAAAACAGTAAATTATAGTACATCTAGGCAAACTTCCATATACATTCTTTTCCTGGCCAGTCCTCCCGTAAGCACATCATGGGTTAATCCCCTCCTCCGGTCCACCAGTACCACCTTCTTCTAGCTAATAAGTAGGGGGCCCCTCCTCCCAGTCCTTGTTCCTTTTTTTTGGTCAGACGATCAGACCACCTAAGACTCTTCCAGACAAACAAAGAAAATTTCAAGGGACAAGGAAGAAAAGAACCCCCCTGCCGAACCATCCCCACCCAGGTTCAGCCTCTCCTCGGGTTGGAAGGTCCAGAAGTAATAAAGGTATGCCCCTTTATGACACTGGACGCTCAGGTGCATGAGCTGTGGGCGTTTTAGCTTGTAGGAAGCTTACTGTGTTAACAGGGGCTGTGGTGTGTCTCCTGTCCATCTGCTAGGACATGCTGTGGCTCCTTCTCCTTGTTCAGATCTGAGCTCCGTAGGAGCGCGCCGCCCCTCCTTCCTCCACTTTCTGTTAGTCGGCGGTAATGTCACAGGGGGGGGTGGGGCCGGGGGGCGCGCCATGGGCGGGCCCAAATCGGCTATAAAGACTCTCCAGGGCAGGAGGCTCAGTGCGGTCTGCCACTGTCTGGGAGAGGAAGCTCTAGGTAAGCCTCCAGCTGAGGAGGAGTGTGTGAAAGATTGTGTCAGCGCTGCACTATTCTTAAAGGTACCTTTTTTTTTCTAAACACCTGCTGCCACCCTGGAATTTTTCCTTCTCTTTAAATGTAAAGAGGAGGTTGTAAAAAATGTACATACATACAGTGGATATTATTTTGGGGTGCATAGGTAAAAAAAAAAATATATATATATATATATATATATATATATATATATATATTATATTATTATTATTATTATTATTATTATTATTATTAATTAAATAAAATATATAGATAAATAAGAAATACAAAATTAGGTACACACTTTTTTTCTTAGTACACTGGTATCAATTGCTTCACCGCCTGATGTGCGTATTCCTGCATTCTTTACACAGCATGAGCTCACCACAGCCTCAGGATGCACCAAGGTCACCGGACAGGTAGGAGGGGTCAACGGGGGCCACAATGTAAAAGAGTGCAATACCAAGAGCTAAAGGTAGTGTTTCTTGGTTGTCTTTTTAGGAGCAGAAGCCCTAAGATAAGACATGGAACGGAGAAAAAAGTCCCACCACCGCTCAAAATCTCCGCAAGCGTCTGGCTCTCGGGCAATGCATAAGTCTCATTCTAGTCCAGCACGCAAATCCAGTCCCTCTGCGACTGTAGCAGAGCCAAATGTATCAAGACCCCGCACAGACAATGGTCTTTGTTGGGCATGATCGGCACCATCCGAACCTGGCAAACTTCTATGCACCGGCTGCATTAAGGACGTGGCTACAGACAGGGAAGCAGAGGTGAGAAGAATTAGAGACTATATTCAAGAAGCAGTGGCAGAGGGTATTCAGCCAGCCTCAGCCACCAAATCACCTAGGTCTAGATCCAATCGGCCAGTGCACGATTAATCACCTGCCCGGGAGGCGCTATCACTAGACTCATCGGACTCTGAAGAAGCCCTCAGAATATTTATTTGATTTTCAATATATTGAATCATTTGTCACAGCCGTAAGGGAGGCCATTGACTGGGATCAAGATTTTTTCCTAGCCGGAAGAGACAAGGGGTTACTTTCCCCCTCTTGCCAGAGATCCGAGAATGGTTCGAGGAAGAATGGGAAAAGCCGGAAAAGAGGGCAAACATACAGAACCGTTTCTCAAGGTTGTACCCTTTTAAAACCCCAGAAGCAGACCTTTGGGACTCCCTGTTGGGCATAGATGTGGCCTTAGGGCGCCTGGCCCGACAGGTCGCGTTGCCATTGCAAAATTCTACAACCTTCAAAGACCCAATGGACAGACATGCAGACACAGACCTAAAGAAGGTGTACTCAGCTGCGGGTGCAGCGTGCCGTCCAGCTATTGCCCTAACCTCAGTCTCCAGAGTACTCAAGGTTTGGACCACGAGAACCCAAGCAGCACTAAAAGCAGATACAGGGTCAGAATCAGTCATACAGACAATGGAGGAATTTGATCTTGCCACCGATTTCATAGCAGAAGCCTCTAAGAACCTGACAAAGTTACTCACAAGAATCATGGCTTTTGCAGTGACGGCAAAGAGGGCCCTCTGGTTGCGACATTGGGGAGCAGACAGCACCTCAAAACTGAGTCTCTGCAATATTCCGTTTAACGGCAAGGTGCTGTTCGGAAAGACCGTGGAAGAAGCTATTAGTCAAGCTACAGGGGGAAAGTCGGGTCTAATGCCACAGAGACCCAGGAAGACACAGCAGGCCACCCGGCCAGCCCAACCAGACTACAAGAGGGTGTATAACACCAGGTCATACAGGCCAGGACGGGAATATACAAGACCCTACTGGAAAAATCCACAAGATTCTTTCATGCAGAAAGTAAAGTCTAGAGCGGCACAGACTGCGAAAAAACCTGAAAAATCTTTTTGACGGGTTAACCGCCCATTCCCCCCAGGTGGGCGCCAGGTAATGTCCTTCTGGGAAGTATGGGCGGAAGAAGTCAAGGACCAGTGGGTCCGCAAGACGGTCAGATACGATAACAAAATATCCATTCAGAAGAAACCACCCAATACGGTGGTCCACACAGAATGGCCGACAGATCAGAGGAAACGGATCTGCTTACAAGAATATTTAGACGGCTTACAGCAAAAGAATGCAATTTTGCCGGTGCCCCTATCCCAACAAGGAAAAGGGGTATACTCTCCAATCTTTCTAGTTCCCAAAGCATCGAGGGATCTCAGACCACTTCTGGACCTGAGAATTCTAAACCACTTCATAGAACCCAAGACGTTCAAGATGGAATCTGTATTTACAATCATCTCTGTGTTGCAACCAGGAGACTGGCTGATATCAGTCGATCTAACGGATGCATATTTGCACGTCCCAATCAACGAGAGCCACCAAAGATACCTAAGATTCTTGGCGTCTCAACGCGAGATGGTTCTAGAAATCATATCAAAATTTGGCTGGATCATCAACAGGCAAAAGAGCCAATTGATTTCCTCACAACAGATGGAATATCTGGGACTGATTCTCAATACAAACAGAGGCCTTGTCCTCCTACCCGAACGAAAGAAGGCAGAATTGGTAGCCTGCGTCAGCAGCATGATGAAGTCAACGTCACTAACGGCAAGAGATTGTATGACCCTACTCGGGATGTTTACTGCAGCAAGCCCAACCATTCCTTGGGCAAGGTTCTACACAAGAGCCTTCCAGGCAACCTTGTTGAACCAATGGGACGGTACCTCTCTCCACCAGAGGATTCGCATACCAAACCGGATTCGACAGAACCTAGCTTGGTGGAAGTCATCAGAGAACCTGTTGCGGGGCATGCCCCTCGGCCCCGGGGACTGGATTCTGATAACTTCGGGTGCCAGTCTCCGGGGCTGGGGTGCTCACTGCCTCGGCAAGCAGATGCGGGGAGTTTGGAGCAAGATGGAATCCCGACACTCCAACCTTTTGGAGCTGCAAGCCGCATACCTGGCCCTGCGGGCCTTTGAGAAGCTAGTTCAGGGAGCTCGAGTCAAACTAATGTTAGACAACAAGACGGCAGTGGCATATATAGCCAGACAGGGCGGAACCAAGAGCTTGCCACTTCTGCAGGTGGCAACCAAAATATTTGTGTGGGCCGAAGCACATCTGGAAGCCCTAACAGCAGCCTACATTCCGGGCAGCCAGAATTCCATCGCGGATCATCTGAGTCGGGAGCTCCCCGACAAGAACGAATGGGCCTTGAACAAGAAGTTCCTAGAACCAATCTTTTCCGAGTGAGGGACACCCTCAGTGGATCTAATAGTGACCCGAGTCAATACAAAGACACCCCAATTTGTGTCCAGGTTCCATTGCAACAAAGCCTTGACCCAAGATGCCTTCTCCATTCCATGGGATTTTCCCCTAGTTTACATCTTTCCGCCGGTGCCGCTAGTAATGAGGGCTTTGGTAAAGATTGCGAGAGAAAAGGTCCATACAATAATAATGCTACCCTTCTGGCCGCAGAGGCCGTGGTTCCCTCTACTACTACACATGGCGTCGGCCCCCCCAATACGTCTGCCGATAAAGAGGGATCTCATAATGGCAGCGCCAATGGGTACACCCCAACCCGAACAGGTTGCAACTGACGGCCTGGCTGCTGAATCAACCAGACTCCAGGCACAAGGCATTTCAAAGGAAGTAATCTCAACACTGTTAAAGTCTAGAAAGGCCTCGACTAACGCCACCTACAACAGGATTTGGGCAAAGTTTACAACTTTTGCGTTACAGAAAAATTTCGCTTCAGTGTATCCGAATGTGGCACAAGTACTGGACTTTTTGCAATCTACTCGAAACAAAGGCTTAGCCTATAGTACATTGAAGGTACAAATTTCAGCCTTGTCATGTTTTACAGGATACAGGTGGGCAGACGAACCACTGGTAAAACAATTCTTAAAAGCGACCATGAAAATGAATCCTCCAAGGAAGTCTCTATTTCCGGCCCGGGACTTAGGCACAGTACTAAGAGCACTGCTTCTACATCCTTTTGTACCGCAGAATCTTGTCCATTCTGGTTTCTAACACTTAAACTGTTTTTTTCTCACCGCCGTAACATCGGCAAGAAGGGTATCCGAGCTAGCAGCCCTGTCCAGTAAGAAACCGTACTGCATCATCCTTCCAGACAAGGTCATTCTGAGGCCTTCACCAATAGCAACGCCCAAGGTAATTTCAAAATTTCACCTTAACTGGGAGGCAGTGCTACCTAGCTTTACATCACCGCCTATGCAGGAAGAACTGGACCTCAGACCTCTGGACATGGTCAACCTTTTCTCAATTTACCTGCATCGTTCTCAAGTACGCAAAACGAATTCCCTTTTCGTCTTACCATCTGGGCCTAAAAAAGGACAAGCCGCTTCAACAAGAATAATCTCGACCTGGATCACCAAAGTAATAAAACTCACGTACGAGAAACAAGGGCTGACGCCTCCTCAGGCAACTAGAGCTCACTCTACCAGAGGGGTGGCAGCCTCCTGGGCAGCATTTGCCAAAATACCAGTTGAGGAAATATGCAAGATGGCCAGTTGGAGTTCCTGCAAGACCTTCGCAAAGCATTACAATCTAGACGGGACGTCATCTAAGGCGTCTAGTTTCGGAAATGCCGTGGTATCGGCTCCTTGTCAGGCAAAATAAAGAAAGATTCACTTAAGCAGCATTTATAGTTGTCGTCCGAGTCTTATATACATTTTCCCGCCCTAGGGTGCTAAATTAAATCCCATGATGTGCTGACGGGAGGACTGGCCAGGAAAACTGAAAATTGTTATTCTTACCTACGGTAATTTTCCTTTCCTGGCCTGTCCTCACGTCAGCACAGCCTTTCCCTCCCTATAGTCTGTCGTCCGCCAAATTAGTGGAACAAGGACTGGGAGGAGGGGCCCCCTACTTATTAGCTAGAAGAAGGTGGTACTGGTGGACCGGAGGAGGGGATTAACCCATGATGTGCTGACGTGAGGACAGGCCAGGAAAGGAAAATTACCGTAGGTAAGAATAACAATTTTCCGTTATTAGAACAGAGAGGAGATCCAGGCTATACATGTGCAATATACATCGATAGATACCAGTTAAAACCTTCAATTGCCATGCAGACATCCAAGATCAGGTGGAGATAAGAATCATATAGATTCCAAGTAAAAAAACCTTTCTCAAGCGAAATCTGGATTTTACTTCAAAATGTGTTTTTTACACCGGAATGATGTGAAAATGTATATGACGCTTATAGCTGAGAGTTTGCCCCTCGTCTAGATATAGGAACTATGGGGAGATCTTGTGCATGTACTACAACAATTTTGTCTTTATATAATGCTTCTTTTCATAAATACCGGTATATGAAAATTGAAATGTTTGTTTTGTGAAGTGCTGCCTATTATTTATTTAGAGTGTATTTTTCCTGGGTTTTTCTTGAAAACCCAATCTATGGTTTCAGCACCCTTATTTATGTAAATAACTTATTACGCATCAATTGATTTGGTTGTGCAATAGCTTACTTTTGTGCACTCCCAGCACAGCCAGAAAACTGACCACACCCGGATAAATGTGCTTCTATGGCCTGACGTGATCTGTTTGAAATAGAAAAGCAGGGGAACTAGCAGGATCACCAAGTATTTTACACAGAGGAAGAAATATAAAGAGAACAGGATCATTTTTACATGTAAAAATAGTACAACAGGCACATATCAGGAATATGAAATGTTGGGGTAACATACACTTTAAAAATTGGCTCTAGTTATTGAATAAAGCTAATTATTATTATTATAGTGTAATTATTTTATCAAAATCTTTTAAAGTGTCTTACCTGGACATGTGTCTGTAGAAACGCATAGTGTTACAAAATCAACCAGGGCCAGTAGTGGAATCAACATTGTTCTAGTATAATAATATTTAAAAAATACATGAATTGGGCATCCAATGTTTTCCTTGCTCTTCTGTGAACAACGATATTTTCCCAGTAAAGTTTTATACTCTCCTCTAACAAAATGCAGAAGTTTTTTCAGTTTTTTTTCTCTATGCATTTCCTTCCCTTTCTAAGCTGTGTGAGTCATTTGAATGTTGAGTAATCTTAAATTGCTTAAGTGTTTTAAAAATAACTAATACAAATAACTACTGTGCTCTTTTCATCCATATTAGCAATATGAGATATGGCAAAACCAGTGGTGACTGGGGCTCAAAAAGTTTTGTGGGGGCGCAAACAAGCTGAAAAATTCTGAAGAAAACCCCCATCAATTTCAGCCTCACTGTGCCATCAAACGCAGCCACTGTGCCCTCGAACGCAGCCACTGTACCATCAAGCACAGCCACTGTGCACATTAAAAGCAACCACTGTGCACATCAAACGCAGCCACTGTTCCAAGCAAATGCAGACACTGTGCCCTTCAAACACAGCCACTGTGCCATTAAACACTGCCACTGCCATCAAACGCTGCCGCTGTGCCCATAAAATGCAGCCACTGTGCAACATCACATGCACCCACTGTGCCCCATCAAATGCTCACACTGTGCCCCATCAAATGCTCCCACTGTGACCATCGAATGCTGCCACTGTGCCCTCGCCAACCCGCCATCTGCCCGAAAAGGGTGCGCGCGCCAGAATAGGGGGTGACAGTGGCGGCCATAGATAGATTTATACTATGCATGAATCTATCTATTGGTGATAGAGAGGTTGTCTGGAGAGAGGGGACGGCGCCCATGCGCCCTTATGGATGCACCGCCACTATGAAAAAACCTGCCCCAAGCTGGCATCTTTTAAAAGACCTGGGTCAATGGGTTTTGGGCTTGTGACCATGCAGGGCCAGATTCAGGTAGAGTTAGGCTGGAGTATCAGTGATACTCCAGCCTAACTGTCACTTTAAGCCGGCGTTTTTGTTTTCTGTAACCAGAAAACAAGAAACGCCGGGTTGGAGTTCCGATGCGAGCGGCGTAATTGAATTTCGCCATCGCATCGCAACTTTAATTTAAAAATGGCGCCGGGGCGTTCCCGCTGATTAACGCCGAAAAAATATGTTAATCAGCGGGAATCGGCAATTCACGATCGTATTCGGGCGCGATGCAGTGACTTTCCAACGTTTCCGTAAGCGATACGCGGCGTAAAGATAAAGCAGCCCCCTAGTGGAGTATCCTATGTTAAGTATAGCCGTCGTCATCGCGTCGCTTGCGTAAAACGTCCATGAATGAGGATTTGACGTCATTGACGTTCACTGACAGAATTTGGAGCATGCGCACTGGGATGCATTGACAGTCGACGCATGCGCAGTACGTTCGCCGCGGGATCGCGCTTAGTTTAAATAATACACGCCCCATACCCGCCCAATTTGAATTCTGCCGGCTCATTTGCGATGCGCTGCCGCAACTTTAGGAGCAAGTGCTTCATGAATAACAGCACTTTCTCCTAAAATTTCGCCAGAGTAACGTAAATGAGAAACGTTACTCCAGCTTAAAGATGCTCCCATCTACCTGAATCTGGCCCGCAGTGTGATTTTGACGTTAGTCCAACAAGCTCATTCAGAATTCATTGATAGGTATAATTCTTGTCAAATATGTTTTATTCGATTTTAACAACTTATACAATCAGGTACAGATGCAACAATAAAGAAGTAACATCATATAGTACAATTGTGAAGATAGCTCCAAGACACTATTTGAGATGATATATATTCTATAGTTCAAAAATAGGCATTGTAATTAAGAGAATTTGTTCTAAAAAGTGTTTGGGAATGATCGAAATCCAATATAATAAAGAAGATAAATTTGTATTAAACAAGAGGTTATCGATCTTCCAAAATCACACATAGCATAAACATGAAAAAAGACGTTGGGAGATGTATCAATATATGAAGCATATTAGAGCTTTAAATTATAATGTTACAAATATAGAACGTATTGGTACCATTGTTTCTACCTGGACCAAAAATTTGGGAAAACATAGAGAAAGGCAAGGGATAAAAATTAAGGGCAGGGAGGGAAAGAGGGGAAAAGGAAAAATAAGAAAAATAACAACATGATGATGTCATTGTCTGGCGCCAGTGCGCTATGCTAATGACAGAACTCAGATAGGAGCCAGGTGTATATAATAGGAGCCTCTCCCATTGTTTGGCAATGTGAAATCTCTGTGGAACAGGCATCAAGGTGGGTGTTTCTTTGAGGTCGCAGGCAACCTGCGAATAATCTGCAGGTGTTGTCTGTTTGTATCTTTCTCTACCATGTATGACTCCCCATTATACTTTTACCAAACAGGGGTCCCTGGCTGTTGATCTGCTTGGCCAAATCTAACTGACCCTATCTATACCAGACTGGACTGGCTGTTCAGGGCTCTGGTGCCTAATGGATTGAGCTTCTACACAATCAGCCATACTAGTGTAGCATTACGCCCAGAGGAGCTGCTGGATTTTGGGCGACATGTTACCTCATGGCTCCTCCGAATTCCTAGGGGTGAATGATGCGTATTGCATAAGGTAGAAATAAAGGAATGTCCACGACAGGTGCTCTTTGCTGTGCTCTTTATTACCCAGCCGGGTAAAAACAATAAACTTGTGGTGAGGAAAGTAAAGTTGAAGAAGAAGTAAGAATAGCAGATTCAGGCGTAGTGATAAGGAAACAGTCCTGCTCCCAAGCTTAATACTTTTCTGTGCCACTCCTGCCGAAGTGGGTTTAGTGTACCCGGACAGGCCTCTCTCACTGACCTGGCAGCCGGAGTATCACTCGGACAATTGTAGAATAAATTCTCTGCCACAGACCCTCCTTGGTAACTTGAACTTGAGGAAAAGTCTCTGCCACAGACCCTCCTCGGTGAGCCTCAGAAAAGTACCTCTGCCACAGGCACCCTCTTGATTGGATTCTTTGAGATATACCTCCTTAGATGAGTTATGCCTGGATCTCCTTCAACTTGTCGCCCAGGTACCAACTAACAGGTGATCAATCCCTCAGTGTCCGGCTACCTGTGATCCCCGGTGGTTTTGTCTAGGACCTTTTGGATCACCAGCCTCTCAATGGTGCTCCTCAGACGTACTCCTCACTGAACAGCAGTACAGCTTGGGATCTTCAAAGGTGGGAACCCAGTCACTCACTGGGTCCCCGTTGCTTTTCAGATGCTCCGGGCCAACGTGGCTCTGGAACCAGGAACCCTAAAGGTGGGTGCCACACTCGATGAAGAAGACCCAGAACCAATGGCGTCTGTCCCATAAATACCCCTCCCCAGCTTGCATAGCGAGGCCAAACCCTCCTGATTGGCTGCTGGGAAAGAGCACCCAAACCTTGCCCTGCAGCACCGGGGGTGGAAGAACACCCCAGTACAACAGAATAGCCAGCAGCACAGCCAAGCTGAGACAGAGACCCTATTTCTATACCTAATAATCAGCATCCTTTATTTCTACCTTATGCAATACGCATCATTCACCCCTAGGAATTTCGGAGGAGCCATGAGGTAACATGTCGCCCAAAATCCAGCAGCTCCTCTGGGCGTAATGCTACACTAGTATGGCTGATTGTGTAGAAGCTCAATCCATTAGGCACCAGAGCCCTGAACAGCCAGTCCAGTCTGGTATAGATAGGGTCAGTTAGATTTGGCCAAGCAGATCAACAGCCAGGGACCCCTGTTTGGTAACTACACTCTGATCCACCTCTAAACTTGACCAGCACCAGTACCATAAAGTACACAGGCACTACACTAGCTAGGTCAGTTTCTCATCAGCTAGTTTCTTGATATACCTCAATGTATTACTTTCTGTCTATGTGCACACTTGAATGTATGGGTAATATATTTATTTATTTTTGTATATTTTATACAGCCTATTTCCTCCTGAACTCCCAAGTCTTTGAGCTCCATTTTTTGAGATTACCACTATCATGAGCCCCAGGGCTGTCTTAATGAGAGGGCACACCTGGGCACTGCCCGGGGGCCCCAGTTGCATAGGGGGGCCCCTGCCATTTCCCCAAAACAGCTGGTCCTTGAGCCCGGGCTGCCCCAAAATTGGGGCAGCCCAGGCTGCCCCTCTACATTCCAGTTATCCCCGCCCCTAGATATCCCCTACCTTCTACCTACTTGATTTCTTTTTACATGCACTGTCTCCATTGTAGGGGCCCCAGAGCATTACTTTGCCCAGGGGCCCATGATGCTATTAAGATGGCCCTGATGAGCCCCACCACTACCTACTTAATTGGTGCGTATCACCATGTATGTAAAATCTTCTTCTGGCCTTTATCTGGTCTACCTGTATATGTGGGGTGCAGGGAATCTATGCATCCTGTTTTTACGCTGCTTCAGCAATTACACTGATGAATTTCTATGCAAGTTACGGTACATATATTTATTTTCTATTTTATTTTTGACAGCTATTTTATTTTGTGTACCTTAACCTGGTTCCTGCAAACACGCCCAGGAAACTGCTTCTTGGGGCCTTGAGGCGCCTGGTTAGTCTGTGTCAGGACTGTTGGTAAGTTTCCTGTGCCCACTCCTATTTTTTGGTGATAGATTGCAAATGCAGAACATTACATACAAGTACTATAGTTATGGGTTGCACATTATATATTGGATGTTTCACCTCTATGGCAGCAGTCTGTGGGTGGCTCACTTTTCCCAAATTTTGCAATCCTAACATGTTTATTTAGTTTCACTGTATTAAGATTGTTTCTGAATATGTCTGTTTTTTATAGAGACAAAAAACTCTGAATTATACTCCTGAAGAAGCCGTCCCACCACGAAACATGTAGAGGTTGAACTGGCAAGGAACGAATATCTAATCTCTTTCGTGGATGGATACATGTATTCCTTTCCAGTTCCTTTCAGGGTTGTTCAATTGCCATTATATGTATTGTTCTCCCCCCTGAAGGGGTGTTTTTAATCTTGTTATGTCTTAATAAATTTATACTTTAAAAAAAAAAAATTGTAAGTCCTTTCCGTATCAAGTCCAACATTGCCTCAAATTTCCTGCCCATTTCTTGAACTGATAGGACGACGGTATACTACTTTATATATATATATATATATATATATATATATATATATATATATATATATATATATATATATATTTGATTAGTAGTGATAACTAACTGAGCCCAACAATGTTTACTGTGTGGTGTTTTCACTAAGCCAGGGGTGCCCAAAATTTTGAAGAGCGAGAGCCACTTAAGCAACTTGGTAACCAGTCGGGGGCTACAATGAGCGGACGGGTGACAGGTCACGGCTACTCAATAGGCCCTCTGATCCACCCAGATGGAAAGGGACAAATGTTTTTTGGATTGCAGGTGGAGGTAGGCAGGCGTAAACATCTGTCGCTCTGTTTAGGTGAAGTAAGGGTCCCTGATCGTGTGAAAAGGCCCTAAGACTGCTTTCACACTGATGTGTTGCGTGTCTATCCTGCTGGTTAGCCAAACTTTGTCATAGACACTCTCGCCTGTGGCAGAGGAAACATCGGCTTATGGGGCTCTCCTACGCAGCCGCTTTCTTCCTCTACCACCAGCTTCCTATCACAACACTGATGCTGAGTTACACCTCCTTTATGGGGAATAACTTTACGCCGAAAGTACACTTACGTATTTAACTCATTGGCATATTTGAATGCCTAATCAATGGGAGAAGCAACATGTGTCCAAACCATATTTGCGCCCACGCTACGCCGGCGTAAGCAAGATACGTCGGGGTAGGATGGCCTGTTTTTAGACGTATGTTGGTTTTGTGGGTCTGGCTAGGGTTGCCACCTGTCTGGTTTTGACCCGGACAGTCCGGGTTTGGACACTTGTACCCGGTTTTCAAGCCGCCTGAAACCCGATCACATATATCCTAGAGCGGCGCAACCCAATTCCCGCGCTCGCCATCAGTATTACACAGCAATATCACACACAGTAATGCCTGTGTGCTCCGCCTCCGAGCCAAGCTCAGCCTGTGATTGGCTCAATAGTTCACATGTGGGCAGCGGATACGCGATACGAGCGTCTGTGATTGGAGGCGGGGCTGGACTGTGGGTGCTCTGCTATGTCTCATCACTGAGGTATTTTTCTCATCTGCCGTGACCGTCCACTGTCAGTTAATACCCCCTGTCAGACACTCCCCTTCTGTTAGCCAACCCCTGTCAGCTACCTCTTCTCAGTCAGCTACCCCCCTCCTGCCAGCTACCCCCCCATCTGTCAGCTACTCCCCCCCTGTCAGCTACTCCCCCCTCTGTCAGCTCCCCCTCTCAGTCAGCTAATCCCCCTCTCAGTCAGCTACCCCCCTCTCAGTCAGCTACCCCCTCCTGTCAGCTACCCCTCTCAGTCAGCTACTCCCCCCTCTCTGTTAGCCAACCCCCTGTCAGCTACCCTCCCAAATGTCAGCTACCCCCCCCTGTCAGCTACCCCCCCCTGTCAGCTACCCCCCTGTCAGCTACCCCCCTCCTGTCAGCTACCCCTGTCCTGTCAGCTACCCCTCTCCTGACAGCTACCCTCTCCTGACAGCTACCCCTCTCAGTCAGCTACTCCCCCCCCTCTGTTAGCCAACCCCCCATCAGCTACCCCCCAAATGTCAGCTACCCCCCTCCTGCTAGCTACCCCTCTCCTGTGAGATACCCCCCTCCTGTCAGCTACCCCTCTTCTGTCAGCTACCCCTCTCCTGTCAGCTACCCCTCTCCTGTCAGCTACCCCCCTCCTGTCAGCTACTCCCCCCACCTCTGTCAGCTACCCCTCTCAGTCAGCTACTCCCCCCCTCAGTCAGCTACTCCCCCCTCAGTCAGCTACTCCCCCCCTCAGTCAGCTACTCCCCCCTTAGTCAGCTACCCCTCTCAGTCAGCTACTCCCCCCCATCTGTCAGCTACCCCCCCAGTCAGCTACCCCCCTTCAGTCAGCTACTCCCACCCCCTCAGTCAGCTACCCCCCTTCCACTGTCAGCTACCCCCTCCACTGTCAGCTACCCTCCTCCACTGTAAGCTACCCCCTCCAATATCAGCTTCAACCCCTCCACTCTCAGTCACCCCCTCTCTGTCAGACACTCCCCCCGTCAGCTACCCTTCCTCTCTGTTAGTCACCCCCTTCTCTGTCAGACACTCCCCCCGTCAGCTATCTTTCCTCTCTGTAAGTCACCCCCCTCTCTGTCAGACACTCCCCCCTGTCAGCTACCCTTTCTCTTTGCAAACCACCCCCCTCTCTCTGTTAGGCCACCCCCTTCTCTCTCCCACCCCTCCCCTCTCTCTCTCTCACCCCACTCCCCTCCCCTCTCTCTTACACCCCCACCTCTTTCTCACCCCCCTCTCTATCCTGCCTCCTCACCCCCTTACCTCCTCCTCTCACCCTTCCTCACCTCGCCCCCCCCCTTCACCTCTATCCCCCCCCCATGGTTCCTAACAGCGGCCCTGCGAGTGAGTGCACAAGTTCGGATGTGTTTTGATTCCTGTGTCACTGATGGGGGGGGGGGGGGGTTCCCTGATCTATTAGAGGTCTCTAAGGGGGGTGCTCTTATAAGAGGACCTAATGGGGTCCTTTATGGGGGACCCCAAAATTATGGAGGGGTAACACTGACCCGTATTTTATGAATGTGGGTGACAATGACCCCTGTGTTATAGGAGGTAACAGAGTCCAATAACGTGTGCTGCATTATTGCTCTCCCTAGTGCACCCAAAGGTGTATACTATAAAAAAATTGCTATGCACCGCTAAAGTGTTCGGGTTTGGCTTGAAGAAAAGGTGGCAACCCTAGGTCTGGCGCACATTTGCACTACGACGGCGTAAAGTGATTTACGTTGGCGTAAGTGCTTTGTGAATCCGGGCCTATGTTTTTAAGCGCACCAGTGTGAAAGGGCCCTTATATTAAGGTGACCAGATTTTTTTAATTAAATCTGGGGACATCTTTTTTTTTTTTACTAGTAATGGCGGCAATCAGTGACTCTCTGCCCTTCGCCACCCACCTCACAGCCTGTCAAGTCTTACTCTCGGGCCCCCGGCTACTACTGGGTGGGGAGCGGAGGAAGATCACTCTGAAGCCGAGGAGATAAGCGGGCAGGCGGCTGGCCAGGACTTGAGCCAAGGCAGAGGAACATGTGAGCGGAGCTGTATGGGCATGCACCCGAAACTGAAGAAATAATCCCTCTACTTCGTAGGAGCGGCTATCATTCAGAATTTTTTTTATTTTTTATTTTGCGCTGACTGTCTTTGAAATTGTCCCAGTCCCTGTTCAAATCCAATCTGGGGACAAAACCGGGGATAGACTTGGCCTGGGGACAGTGCCCTCAATCAGGGGACTGTCCCCTGACAATGGGGACGTCTGGTCACCCTACCTTATATGTATGGGCATGATCACTATGTAGTGCTACCACCGTAGGGGCCGCTTGTGAATGTGCTTTGTTCCCCACCCTGCACAGCCAGTCACACGGATTTCATTTCCAAACATACCGAGTCAAGAAGAAGTCCTTGCATTTTGTCTTTTTTGCTTTATTAGGGGAATTAAACTTGGATGGGGATGGGGTACATATGGGATGCACACTTGAATGAAGAAATAGACATAGGGGTTGAACTATATACAAGTAAATGAAAATACAAGTCACGTGATTACATGACATGTCCGTCTCATCTTTCCTTTCATTGATATAATTTGGAAGAAGCAAGGACACGGCTTGCACTCCAAGAAAATGGCCACCCAGGTAAACCAATAATTAATGTAGGAGACATTTCGGTGTGCATTTTCGAAAATGTGGTCGGAAAAGCGCAGCGTTAACTAGTGATTGCGTGAGAGGACATATTTCCGAAGACATTGACAGAGAACCAGAGATTGATCTCCAACAAAATGGCCGCCAGCGTTACGTTCCGCTTGGCGTTCGGTGTCATTTCTAGAAGACGTCAGGTCAGGTGGGTGTAGTAAGGGCGGGGCGCGTTTATAAGGGAGTGCGCAGGCGCCTTGACTTCCTCTTTGCTGACGGCGAGGTGAGTGAGATGGCGGCTCGGGCCTGGTTGTCGGTGTGTGGAGGGTGGTTGTGGGGGATCCCTGACAGACCTCTTACCGGTGTTGTTCTCCTTGTGTCTCCTGTGTACAGGTACCGACCGCCATCATGGGCCGCAGACCCGCTCGCTGGTAAGTAATACGAGGAGAGGAGAGGAGCCAGGAGCCATGTGCCGGCCAGGCCGCATCCATGTGGAGTCAGTGCTGCTAGCATGGGAGGAGCGGGCCTAGTCCTGTTGGTCGGGCTGACAGATGCTCCAGTCACAGTCTATGGCTCTGAACATTATTATGTTAATGGGGGAGGGGATGATTTACAATGAAGTGACCATAAAGCAGACATTGGTTCTGCTGGGGACCCTGATTATTATTGTGATGGGGTGAGAGCCCTGGGGAGGTCTCTGCTAGCCATGGCAAAAGCATCTGTAGGAATTAAAGACTCTGGTTCTCTCAGCCTACATAGCTTATTGCTCCTTTCATATAGTCAACTTTGGGTGTTAAAAGTAAAAGCCCAGCCTCATCGTAACTAGTCTTTTGTCCCCCTCATCCTAACACTAATACTGACCAACCTGTAAGAACTTTGTATATTTATATGTATGTGTCAGCTGCAGGGGCGAGGAGAGATCACTCAATGTCTGTAAGCTGTAATTGCACCCATAGGCTTCCATGTCCCAGCCATTGTCAGAGCTTCCTCCTCTCCCCTGCAGCTGATACAGGACACTGTGACCATGGCAGGACAAACATGGATAAGTATATACTAGACTTTTTAGGCAAGTTAGTGTAGGCTTGGGTGGGGGGTCAATTTAAGACTGGTTGTGTTTAGAATGGAATTATACTTTAAGCCCTTGTTCACATTGAATGCGGCTTCATCTGAAATCACACATTTTCAAAGCCAGGTTTCAGTGCGATTTGAAAGGCATCTATGCAGCTTTGTGCACAAATATCTATTGAAGTCACAACTGTAAATCTCCATGGGTGCTGGAACTACTTTTTCAAATCGGTGTGGCACTGCAAAGTTGGTCTCGCACTGATTGGAATGATGTCATTGCTGGTGATAGGCTGTGATTAGTCATGCGATTTGACCTGTCGCTCCAATTTGACCAAGGTCTAAAGCTCAACTGTGAGGATTAGACAACCCCTGCACTTTAAGGGTTACATTTTAAACTAGGGGTAAAGGCATGGGGTGATGCTTGTCTTTATGACTCACTCTGACAGGCCTCAGGCTGTGTGATCAGTCTCCCAAATCCTTTCTATAAAATGGTTGTCATCTAGTACAATGCAGGGCCAATAGTCCTGCATTGTATGACTCCAGTGAGGGACCGCCTAGTAGTGCAGAGGGTAGTGAGGCAAGTATTACAATATTTCCTCTCCTAGTTAAACAATCTCCGCCCCACTGTCATCTTCTGCCCAGCTTTGGCCATCTTCTTTGCACATTGTGGCGTGTCATCACTCTTGCACAGGAGTTGGTCACCCCGATGTGTTGGTGATGTGCTCTGCAGAAGCATTGCATACCTCTTGTCATAAATACTGTGACCAGACAGGCTTTTTAACCACAGGCTTAAGCCACCCTGGGAGGTGACGCACTCCAAGGGTAAATTAATTCATGGCAGGTGCCAGGTCCACTTTAGTGTCACCACAGAGCTCTTATAGCACCAGCACCCAGTCCTCTGCCCTGTAGCAATCTAGTTGTGGGACATTTTTGAGGATTAGATCAGCAGTGTAAAACAATCACAGCTGTCACGTGTCCCAAGTGTGGTGAGATCATACAGGGTAAATGACCGCACCAGCCAGGAAGAAAAGTTTGCTTTAAATTGGCATGCCATTATCTATTGTGTATGAATGCATTTTGTCACCTGGACAAATTTCAAGGAAATCTCCCCCTCAGCAAAACTTGTTTGACTAGGAACACTTGAAGGATAAGTTCACTTTTATATAAAATGCTAATAATTTTGCAGGTAGTGAAATCTATTTTATCATACTGGAAGCGTTGCATCCGCAATCAGCAGATTGTGTGTGCAATGCCAAGATCCTGCAGATTGTCAGTACACTGTCTGCCCCTACCTCCGATGCAGGAGGATGAATTGCTGGAAGAATCAATGAACTACTAGTGACTAGCGTACTAACTCCCTAATTGTGGTTCAAAAATTCACAGAACTCTGAATGATGCAGCAGTGTGGATGCTGTTTTTAAATTGGAACAGTGGGTGTGAGAAGATCTCTGTCCGCTGTCACAGGGAAGGGAGATGATGCTGGAACATGTTTTGTTTTCTACCCTAAATACAGGTGGAGTATGTAACCTGATCCAAAAGTAAACAAAGCATTTAGAAGCAGTCTGATTTAGGCATAAACTGATGGGGACACAAGTGTAGGGTTCACAGGCCCCTAACAGTAGAGCAGTAATCTTGTGAGGTGTATTGGGGCTCATTAACATGGATGAAAACACTTGTACAGTGTGCAAGAGCCTTTTTGGATATGCATTTGGCAGTATAAAGTGGTGTGCAGGCTGCAATGCTAGTCGATGGCACAACCCCCAGACCCACACTGTCTGCATTTAGGTTGTGCAGACTAGGCTGCCTACACAGTGCTCCAGGTGCATAAACAAATTGCCCTTCCATGCTGTACAGGCAGCTGTACCAATGTGACTGAGCCCTTAAAGTTTTGCACTGCCCCTCAATATATTTAATGTTGAATGAATGCATGTAGTCCATTGAATGTGAGTATTAAGGTATTGTAACATTGTTTCAATGTTTTTACAGCTCCTATTGCTGAGTATATGCATATACACTGCTTTTTAACCTTGCAGAATATATATGTTTTTTGTACACTGTTCTAAATAGATCTTCTTGTTTAGTTACAGATACTGCAAAAACAAGCCCTACCCAAAGTCCCGCTTCTGTAGGGGTGTCCCAGGTAAGATGAAAGATTAAAAAGATAAATAAAAAATTCTCCCTCTACTCAGACTAGATGCTTGTATATTCATCATGACAATGCAGTTTTTCATTTCCTAATGTGTCCAAGAATTCCATGCTTTATAATTTTGAGAGCTCAAGTAATGTCCTTAACCTGGTGTCAGTTTACCAGAATGTTTTAAAATTTTCCAATGGACACTAGTTCTAGTAACCTGGGGGACCAAGGGGTACTCTTTACAGAGATTTGAGTTTTGGCTAAGACAAGAAGTGAAGGTAAATCTTAATGGCACATTCCCTTACTATATCTGTTAATAAGTTCTGCTTTTAGTCAAGCCCATAAGTGTCTGGTTTCATATTTCTAAATATGAAAGCTTAGCGTAACATGTTGGGCACTCCATGGTAAGGCCCTTGTACACAGAAATTAAAAAGAGAACCTGTTGAGTGCCCACCATGATATTTTATAGACCAAAGGATCCATGCACACTTTCACAGAACTTTAATATTGAGGTTAGGCCAGTTAAAGGGCTTGTAAAAGTCTCAAGGTTTTTCACCTTAATGTTGCCCCCCCATTCTTACCTGAACCCATTTGTTCCAGCAACTCCAGCTGCTGTCTTTCCTCATTGGATAGGATGGTTAGGATGGTGGCAGCAGCTGCCATTGTGTCCCACTGCTGTCAATCAAATCCAGTGACGCGGGTGAGGGCGAGTCCCACTGTCTGTCAATGGGCGCAGCAGAGGGACTTGTGGGTGTGCTTGCATGGATGCACCCAGCAAAGCTGCTCTGTGGGGCATCTGATGAAGAGAAGCTGCTGGGACACCATAGGAGGGTCAGGACGGCTCTGTGCAAAACCCTTGCACAGAAAAAATCGATTTAAAGCTAAAAAAAGAAATCTATTTAAAGCTAAAAAAGAAATCGCTTTAAAGCTATCAATCAGAACTCGGTCAATCTACTTCTGCACCTTGTCTTGGTTTTAAAATGGGCATACACAAGTGAACTATACTTCAGTTGATTTACTCTTCGGTGTATTTGCCTTTTAGGCTCCATTCACACTTTTTAATGTACATTTCTGGCACCATATTTTTAAGGCAGGAACATGCACATAACTCTGTAGATGGGTGTTGCTGGTGAAAATGTAAGGTTGCATTGCTAACAGCTTGGCCAGAAGTATCAATATGCCAATGTTACAAGTGTAGCTTGGTCAGTATTTCAGCTTGGTGCTTTGCTTATGACAGTAAGGAAGGAGTCTGTTCACACTGGGGCGAATTGGGATCCGACTTGAAGTCGTCCCAAGTCGCGCTGTCCAGAAAAGCAATGTAAGTGAATGGCAGCGGTGTTAATACACACTACTTAAGTCGCTCCGACTTCAGAAAAGGTTCCTGTACGACTTCAATCAGACTTCTAGGCGATTTGCACCCATTGATTTCAATGGAAGTCGCTTCCAAGTCTGATCACTGTCTTAATTGAAGCTACTTGCCAGGAAGATAACATACATTTCTCAGGCAAACCCCTCCCTCCCCCCCTCTCCCAGAGCTGATTGTTGTTTTATTGGCCACTGGAATGTCTCCTGTCTAGAGACGACTTTAAGTCGTGTTTTAAAAATCTCCCCAGATCGCCCTGTGGTTCATGCTGAAGTCGTGTTGGAGTTGCTTCTGAAAGTCGTGCTGGAAGTCGTGTGAACCGACTCTTACTCTTAATTTTCTACCAGCAGCTAGTGAAATGGTCTACTTTAAGCATTTTCTATCTTGCAGCCAATTAAGCCGACCAACTTTTGCTGTAATCAGAAGCTGGTGTGCAATGGCTGCATACAGTATGATCCTTGGCTGTGTATGAACTTTGCTGCCCATGCATAGTGCTTTAAGGGGCCTTGGAGACATCTGTGCCAACTTCCTCACACTCTAACCTATTTACCTCCACAGGCTCCAGACTGGAATGCGTGGTGCTTTTGGCAAATCTCAGGCCACAGTGGCCAGAGTTAACATTGTGGACAGGTCATTATGTCCCTCTGCACCAACACCCAAAACAAGGAGCATGTGATTGAAGCTCTGCGCAGAGCCAAGCTCAAGTTCCCTGGCCGAGGTGTGAATTGGGCCTAATGTCTGACTTTAAAAGGAATGTGTTCTTTTGGAGGTCCTAATGTCCTTGAACCCCTTGGAAAAAGGCCAAACTTGAAATCCTATTAAGACACCTTTCACACTTGTACGACTTCAGTGTCGCATGATTTCGCAGCCGTGATTTTGCTGCGAGTCGCGGTCGTGATTTCAATGAATGCCTGTGTAAGTGGCATCAAAATCGGACCAAAGTAGTGCAAGGACTACTTTGAAGTAGGCACAACTTAGTCGTGCCAGTATAAATGGTGTTCATTGAAAATAATGGGGCATGACTTGTCATACGGTTTTGCAGTCCAAAATCGTGGGACAAGTCGTATAAGTGTGAAAGGGGACTGAGTCTTAATGTTTTAGAGAAATTGATGTTGTGCCAATGTCTGTATTTCTTCATCTGTAGCTAATTTTTGTTTCTCTTTTAGATGCCAAAATCAGAATTTTTGACTTGGGTCGTAAGAAGGCAAAGGTGGATGAATTCCCACTATGTGGTCACATGGTCTCCGATGAGTATGAGCAGCTTTCATCTGAAGGTAAGGCCTACCTGCTATGGAGCGTGTTATCTTAAATTGTAAAGCTAGATACACTATACAATCTATCTGTTTTTTTTTTTCTTCAGATTTACCAAAACCATGAGGTCAAACCTTAAGATTCTATCGGGCAGGCCTGACACTATGGTTTTGGTAAATCTAAAGTAAATCGGACAACAAGTTGTATAGTGTATAGGGTTTTAGTCTGGAGAACCTGCACCACTGTTATAAACTGTCAACTTTACCCTTGCAGATAGAAATGGCTTGGTGCTCGTAATTAAGACAAGTACACTGGGGGGGCCGACAGGCATGATTTGTTTATATTTTGTCTGTGTACAACCACTTAAAGCTTTGGGACAGGATCTCTTTAGATGAGGAACACCTTGTTTAAGGCTTGCTATGAGTAATATAGTAAAGTGGTTGTTGACCCACTTGTACTAAATCATGTAATCCCCTCTACCTTAATGAGTGTGTCTGTACCTAATCTGTTCCCCGTTGCCCCCCCCCCCCCCCCCTTGTCTCTCCAGCTCATAGTTCCAGTGGGTGGGGGAGGCCAGGAGCCATGCTCATGGGTACAGATTAAAATGATCTACATTATGCAGGCACACTTGTGGTACATGGATTACATGATTTAGTAAGAATTTAAGTGGAGGAGAGTGCTGGTACAAGCAGGGTGCTGTATAACATTCTCTAAGAAGGAAGTGCTCTTCCACTCCAAGCCAATTCTGAAAATTACTCAAACCCCCAAACATAATATATTTTAGCAGAGATCCTGGTGAATAAATTGTCACATTGTATTTATGCAGCAATTCTTTTGTTTTTGAAAACATTCATGATTTTATAAAACCGCCATATACCTTGATTTGAATTGCATGCACATGTGGAATGCCACAAAACTTTGGTACTTAAAAAAGCTCCATAGGCAACGCTTTAAAAAATGTTTAGAAGGGGTCTTGTGCTAAAATTATGGCTCTCTAATGGTAGTGGAAATGCCTTGTTTAAACGCTGTTTACATAGGCGGGTGCGACCTATTTATGCGTTCGTAGACAGTCTGAGGTATTTAGTAAGAGGCATGGTGTTTTTTTTTAGTTTTTAAATTAATATAAATTCAAATTTTTGTTTTACACTGTCACCAGTACAGCATCATAACTGGCGTGCCAGTGATTGAACGCTGACAGCATGGAAATTTACATTTTCTTTTTACGTTTTTTTAACACTGACCAGAGCATTATGGTAACATTTTACTGCTCTGGGAAAGTGATCAAGATTTTTATTTCACACTTTTTTTATATAGCAGTAAATTGCATTGCTATAGGGAAGCATTGTACTAAATGAAACTGATTCAGTCTGTTGGCAGTGATTGGTCAAACCTAATCGTATGGTACAGATTGGGCTGAAGTTGGTGCTGTACCATGTGATCAAATTGACCAAATGGGAGGGCACCTTTCACTAATATTGCTCACCCATTGGGTTTTAAGAAACGATATTGGTTAACAGGGTTGTCCCGATACCAGTATTGGTATTGGGACCGATACCGAGTATTTGCGGGAGTACTTGTACTCCCGCAAATACCCCTGATGCCAAATAGGTATGGGGGGACATGGCTGCATATGTGGGGGACATGGCTGCATATGTGGACACATTTAAAAAAAAAAATATCGGTATTCGGTATCGGCGACTACTTGAAAAAAAGTATCGGTACTTGTACTCGGTCCTAAAAAAGTGGTATCGGGAAGACCCTAGTTAACATAATAAAGCAATGTACAGGAATAAGATTTGCAGCTAACTAAGCCGACCAGCTTTTGCCTTTATCGGAAGCTGGTGTGCAATGGCTGCATACAGTAATTCTCTGGTTGTGTATGTGCTTTGTTTCACCCCATACAAAGTGCTCTAAGGGACCATTGAGACATGTGCTGCTGGCAGAGAAGAATGTCTTATTGGAGGTCTTTCTCTGGGTTTAACTGATTTTTTATTTTTTCTTGTATTTCTAGCTCTTGAAGCCGCCCGTATCTGTGCCAACAAGTACATGGTGAAGAGTTGTGGCAAGGATGGTTTCCACATCAGAGTGCGTCTCCACCCGTTCCACGTCATCCGCATTAACAAAATGTTATCCTGTGCTGGGGCTGATAGGTAAATATAATAAATGCTCTAAACTCTTAGCCGCAAATTTAAAGCCAATACCTTAAGAGTCGAAGCTCAACTTCTTGATCTAGAGATTCTAGTTTTGTATGGCTAGTTAGGTTAGACCTGTTCTGGCACAATATTTATAAGGCAGGAACACCTGGAGGAACCTGCACATAAAGCTGTAGATAGTGTTGCTGGTGAAAATGTAAAATTGCATTGCTAACAGCTTGGCCACCTTGGCTACAAGTTTCAATATGCCAATGTTACAAGTGTAGCTTGGTCAGTATTTGAGCTTGGTGCTTTGCTTATGACAGTAACTTCATTTTCTACCAGCAGCTAGTGAAATACATGGTCTACTTTAAGCATTTTCTATCTTGCAGCCAATTAAGCCGACCAACTTTTGCTGTAATCAGAAGCTGGTGTGCAATGGCTGCATACAGTATGATCCTTGGCTGTGTATGCACTTTGCTGCCCATGCATAGTGCTTTAAGGGGCCTTGGAGACATCTCTGTGCCAACTTCCTCAGATTCTAATCTATTTACTTCCACAGGCTCCAGACTGGAATGCGTGGTGCTTTTGGGAAACCTCAGGGCACAGTGGCCAGAGTTAACATTGGACAGGTCATTATGTCCATCCGCACCAAGACCCAAAACAAGGAGCATGTGATTGAAGCACTGCGCAGAGCCAAGTTCAAGTTCCCTGGCCGTCAAAAGGTAAAATGCAGATCTAACTGAAGTCAGGTTATCAGTTATATTATACAGTACTGTCCATTAACTTATGATTTAGGATTCTGTTCAGGTGTGTAAATCCAAAATCTTAGCATGGCTTGGTACGTCTCGTTATGCAGTTTATTTTTTAAAGGGGTTGTTGAGGTTTATTTATTTTCTAAATAGGTTCCCTTTAAGCTAGTGCATTGTTGGTTCACTTATTTTTTTTTTCCTTCGCTTTTCCCTCTAAATGTTTTTCCTTCGAATTTCTCACTTCCTGCTCCTCGGTAAGCTTGCCCCCCAGCCAAGCTGTTCTGGCTGGGGGTTAGTCAGCCTGCTTGCCCATCCCTGTGGGGAGATGCTGTGAACAGAAAATAAAAACTAAACTTTACAACCCCTTTCATTTTTGTGTAGTGCAGTTTCTTACCTGGAAATCCTGTCAGTAATTGAACTTATGTTGCTGTTTGAGCCACTGTCCCTCAATTGGTGACATTGTAAGCCTGCTGGCAGTTGCCTTTTGGGCTGCCTCTGATACAGTCTGCATTCCTTCATTTGGACATCATGAATCAGACTGCATTGATAACTGCAAGTCACTGGCCTAGAGTTGGCAGCTTGCAACAGTTGGCGACTTACTAAAACATTTTGTTTTTACATACTGAGGCTCTACACCATGGGTCTTCAAAATACGGCCCTCCAGTTGTTTAGGAACTACAATTCCCATAATGCCTAGTCATGTCTGTGAATGTCAGTGTGTTACAATGCCTCATGGGATGTGTAGTTCTACAACATCTGGAGGGCCGTAGTTTGAGCATCCCTGCTCTACACTGAGGCTCTACACGTCTCAAGAGCTGGATGGGTAGAACCGTAACCTCTTATGTTCATTCTGCTTTTGGCTAACCCTTTCCCTTCTGGAGTTTCACTTCAAAATTGTTGACCTGGCCTCTTGAGGTTGCTTGCTGGTTCTGGGTTAATTGGTTGCAGGTAGTGCTGTGGTTAAGAATACAGCTGGATTATTTCACAGCAGTAACAAATGGTAAACCTATAGAATGAGCAAGTTGCTGGCCCATTTTGCAGCTATAGCTATGTAAAACATGAAAATAGGAGCCCATGTTTTAAAATCCAGTAATACTGTCTAACCCTGTTCTGCACATGTCAGTTGATCTCTATTTTTAGGCACTGTCAAATTTGTAGAGGCCCATCTGCTGATGGCTTAAAAATTTACTGCTTTGTGGGCTTTGCTTCAGCAAAATGGCTGCCTCCAGCAACAAGAAATGGGAGCAATGCTGGAGGCAATTTACTGCACGTTTTTGATAGCATTGTTGTGTACTTGCTAAAGTTCCACTTTAAAGTATGTCCCTTAATCTCTTCCAGATTCACATTTCCAAAAAGTGGGGATTCACAAAGTTCAATTCTGAAGACTTTGAAAACATGGTGGCTGAGAAGCGTCTTGTTCCCGATGGCTGTGGTGTCAAGTACATGCCTAACCGGGGCCCTCTGGATAAGTGGAGGGCACTGCATGCTGAATGAGCTCCCCACTTTTATCTGACCTATGTACTTTTGAGATCTTGTATCAATAAAGTTTTCAAGTACAATGCGTGCTCTGAAATGGTTTCACCACACAAGGCTGTATGTGATTAAAGGAAATGTAAGGGTTGATCTTTCTAACATTATTTTAGAATAAATCGGTTGTCCCAGCCCTTCGCTGGCTGCTTGTTTTCAAGGTTAGTTAACTGGTAGGACCCAAGAATCAAGATGACGATAGATGCTTTTAAGGCCTCATGCTCACTGGAAGTACCAATACTTTTTTCAAGTAGTCGCCAATACCGATACTTTAAATGTCCCCCCCCACATATGCAGCCATGTCCCCAAAGCTGCCGCTGCACGGAGATCTTTACAGCATTCATTTGAATAGCTGTTTTGCCCGCGCGTATAGGCACTCCCCCTTGCTCAAATGAAAGCTGTGATGTTCCCGTTCAACCCATTCGATGAGGAGGGGAGTATTCTATTTAGGAATCGGGTATTAGCAGGAGTAAAAGTACTCCCACAAATACTCGGTATCTGTCCCAATACTGGTATCGGTACAACCCTACTGGAAAGATGTCTTTCTCCTGGCAGCAGCATTTTAGCTGAAAACAAAATACTTGACACTTGTAAATGTGTGTTCATTTCATTGGCCAGCATAATTCTGGCCATTGGCATTAAAGGGGTTGTAAAGACAAAAATATTTTCCTCTTAACCACTTACCTACTGTGCACCTACACCCCCTTCCTGCCCAGACAAAATATAAGCTTCCGGCACTGCGTCGCTTTAACTGACAATTGCGCGGTCGTGCGACGTGGCTCCCAAACAAAATTGGCGTCCTTTTTTTTCCCACAAATAGAGCTTTCTTTTGGTGGTATTTGATCACCTCTGCGGTTTTTATTTTTTGCGCTATAAACAAAAATAGAGCGTCATTTTTAAAAAAAATGCAATATTTTTTCCTTTTTGCTATAATAAATAACCCAAAAAATATATAAAAAAAATATTTTCTTTCTCGTACATCACGGGACACAGAGCGGCATATTCATTACTATATGGGTTATATGGAGTACCTTCAGGTGTGGACACTGGCAATCTCAAACAGGAAGTCCCCTCCCTATATAACCCCCTCCCCTAGAGGGAGTCCCTCAGTTTTTTTGCCAGTGTCTTAGGTGTTGGTCACGGAATAGCTTTGCTCCACATCCTTGGGATTTAGGGCAGGCTAACCGGATCTGTCCAAGGAGCCTCAGTGCCAAAGTGGACAGTACCCGGGCCCCAAACCGTGGGGTTTTGCCTATAATGCTCCTCTTTGGAGGGCTGGGCCCAGGACTTGGAGTTTGTAAAAACCATAAGTTCCTGTTTGCCAGGGTGCTATATAGGTCCAGGACAGTGGGTACCTTCATAGGACCCCAGGGCCTGAAGGTCTACTACGCTACCCACGGAGATGGGAGAAGATTGGATCGTTTTGCTGGACAAACATCCTGCAGCATGGAGCAGGTAAGGGGGAGCCTGCGGGACTTGGTTCGACAGCAGGCTCTCCGGGGTAACCTAAAAGGGGGGTAGCCTAAGTATGCTCTGCATTGGCAACCTTGCTCACTATGTCTGAGAAAGACAGGATGATCCCTTTTCCCCCATCACTAGGTTCCCCTGTCTAAGAATGTCGCTAGCTAACCTGCTGCTTTCTTCCTAGGACTGGTAAGGATCCCTATGGGGCCTTTTGGAGAGTCCTACCTGGCCGGGGGTTTGAATCTGCCGCCTGATACTGCAGTCCTGGGTCTCCAGCAGCGCGGCTCCTCCATGTTCCTCCTGTTCCGGCATGCGCGCGCACGTCTTATAGACGTTTTTCGCGCCGTTCAGAGAGGAGGGCGGGGGGGCGTGCCTGCAGCATCATACAGGGGCGTGCCTTGTGCTGTTATAGATCAGCAGGCATTGTCAGTGCTCAGTCTGAGGCTGATCTCAGAGGGAGAGGACGCAGAGCGGCAGAACAGTGACTCCCGGTGGCGGAAGAGGGGTAGTACATGCTGGACTTTGTTCCAATGCCTTTTTTGTTAAGCCAAGAAATTCCCCTTTTTGCAGCAGGTTGGAGGCTGGCAAACTAAGTTTGGGGTCACTGTATGTTTGAAAAAAAAAAAAAAGAAAGACTTGTATATATTTAAAAAAAAAAAAAACATACGGGGCCCCATCAGTTTTTGGGCATTAGTGATCTATTGTCCCCTAAGCTCTGGTTTTGTACTCCTGGCCACTACAGTCTGTTGTTGTTGGCGGAGTCCCTCGATTTTGTATTATGGCTTCCAAAGGTTCGGGGTCAAAGGGTACAAAAAAGACCAAAAAACAAAGGGGTTCCCCCTCTGATTCTGATGATATGCCGATACTTTCCCCGCAACTTATTCCCATAAAGGGCGCCTTGGATGAGCCATTAGGGGGATCTGGTGCGGAGGCTGGCCCAGATCAGCCCAGCCCTGTGTTTATCACAGAGGAGATGCTAGCCGTATCCCTAGGGGGGCTAGAAGAGAGAATAGCAGCATTGATCGCTAGAGCTATTCCTGGCAAGAAACTGGTTAGATCCCCATCACCAAGAGGTGTATCCTGAGATTCTCTCTCCGGAGGAATTGGAATCGCAGGAGGATCAACTAGACCTGAACCAAGAGGGTTCAGGGATTGAGGGATCTACCTCTGAGGAACCATTTTCAGACTCCCAGACAGAGAGACTGTGGGTACAGTCTTTGACGGACATGGTCCGCTCGGCATTTAGTTTACCATTGCCAGAGCCTCAGGTTCCTCCGGTATCCTCTCTGGGCTCTTTGAAAGCTCCGTTAAGCAACGCAGTTTTTCCGGTCCATCCTCTCTTGGAGGAATTGATCTTTCGGGATTGGGTACGGCCGGACAGGATTTTTCTGCCACCGAAGAGATTTGTGGTCATTTACCCCATGGAGGAAAAAATTCTCCAAGAGGTGGAGGCTCCCAGTGGTGGATGCAGCCATCTCATGTGTGAATAAATCACTAACTTGCCCGGTGGAAAACATACATATGTTTAAAGATCCGGTTGATAAACGGTTAGAGACACTTTTAAAAGCATCCTTTGCTACGGCAGGAGCAGTGGTACAGCCAGCTGTGGCTGCAATTGGAGTTTGTCAGGCGTTAAAGGACCAGACAAAAGAAATGTTAAAGGACATGCCTACCCAACAAGCAGAAGAGTTTTCTGACATTCCCAGAGCTCTGTGTTTTGCTGTAGATGCTATAAAATATTCCATCCAGCAGGCCTCTCGTTTATCACTATTTTTGGTGCACATGAGAAGGCTCTTATGGTCGAAGAACTGGGCGGCGGAGCCCCCATGCAAAAGCTTCTGGCAGGGTTTCCCTTCCATGGAGGACGACTCTTCGGAGAGGATCTGGATGAATACATTCAGACTATTTCAAGTGGCAAAAGTACCCTTTTACCGGTCAAAAAGACATTCCGGGGTCCTACATTTAAAAGGCAGCTCTTTCCTGTCTCAGGGCCCTCAAATTCCAGGCAGTATCGATGGCCGCCTGCACGATCCAACGTTAACAGTAGATCGCAGGGACAGGCCCCTGGGGGTAAGAGGCCATGGTATCGCAAGCCGACAAAGACAGCCCCTAAGTCTGCCTTATGAAGGGGCGCCCCCACTCTCGCGGGTGGGGGGAAGGCTTCGTTTCTTCTCAGAAGTTTGGGAAGCCAAGATCCCCGACAAATGGGTCCGGGCGTCTGTAACCACAGGCTACAGACTGGAGTTTCTAAAGTGTCCTCCGCCTCATTTTCAAGAGTCAAGGCTACCAAAGGATCCAGCAAGGAAGGCCTCAATGCTGGCAGCTTTGGATCACCTGCTTTGCCAGGACGTAATAATAGAGGTGCCAGCCCAAGAGCAAGGGCTAGGTTTCTATTCCAATCTCTTTGTCATACCAAAGCCCAACGGCGATGTCAGGCCAATCTTGGACCTAAAGAGGTTAAACGGTTACCTAAGGGTTCGTTCCTTCCGGATGGAATCCATCCGGTCAGCAGCCGCCGCGCTTCAGAGGGACGATTTTCTGGCCTCCATAGACATAAAGGATGCTTACCTTCATGTACCAATCTTTCAGTCGCATCAAAGATTTTTACGCTTCGCGGTGGGGCAGCGACACTTCCAATTCAGGGCGCTCCCCTTCGGGCTGGCCACGGCCCCCCGGGTATTCACGAAGATCCTAGCCCCAGTTCTGGCCAATTTAAGGATCCAAGGGGTCACAGTCCTAGCATACTTGGACGACCTTTTAATCATAGATCACTCACGGCCGTGTCTGCAACAGGCAGTAAACCTCACGGTTCGGTACCTCGAAGGATTCGGCTGGGTCCTAAACCGGGGAAAGTCAGCGTTCCAGCCTACAAAGCAGTTGGAATACCTCGGCATGAGGTTAGACACAGAACAGCAAAGGGTGTTCCTGCCCCTTGTAAAGATCAAGGCTATCAAGGGGTTGGTTCAGTTGGTTCTAAGCAAGATAAAACCAACTATTCGCCTGTGTATGCGATTACTAGGCAAGCTAGTGGCCACGTTCGAGGCAGTACCATACGCTCAGATCCACACTCACGTCCTACAGGCAGCCATTCTAGCAGCCTGGGGCAAGAGAGCACATGCCTTAGAGTCCCCTTTGACGCTATCATCAAGGGTCCGACAAAGCCTGGCCTGGTGGTTGAACCCTCAGAATCTTCTAAAGGGAAAATCCTTCAGCCCTGTTGTCTGGAAGGTAGTTACCACAGACGCCAGCCTGGCAGGCTGGGGGGCGGTCTTCGAGGGGTTCTCTCGCCAGGGAACTTGGGTGAAAACAGAGAGGCAGCTCCCCATCAATATCTTGGAGATCAGAGCTGCTCGCCTAGCCCTTCTGGCATGGACCTCCAGATTACAGGGGTTCCCGGTGAGAATCCAGTCAGACAATGCCACAGCGGTGGCATACATAAACCACCAAGGGGGAACCAGGAGTCAGGCCGCTCAGAGGGAGGTGAGCTTGATTTTTCAGTGGGCAGAGGTTCATGTACCCTGCATGTCGGCGATATTCATTCCCGGAGTGGACAACCTGCAGGCAGACTTCTTAAGTCGCCAGAGTCTGTTGCCAGGGGAGTGGTCTCTGCATCCCCAGGTCTTTCAGACAATCTGCCAGAGGTGGGGAATGCCAGACGTAGATATAATGGCATCCAAGTTCAACAAGAAACTAGACAGGTTCGTGTCTCGAGCGAGGGACCCTATGGCCTGCGGAACCGATGCGTTGGTTTGCCCTTGGCATCAATTCAAACTTCTATATGCATTCCCTCCGCTACAGTTACTTCCTCGCCTGTTGCGCAGGATCAGAGTGGAGCACAAGCCGATCATTCTAGTAGCTCCAGCTTGGCCCCGGAGGACATGGTACTCACTAGTCCTGAAGATGGCAGTGGGAGACCCTTGGACTCTTCCTCTACGACCAGACCTACTCTCACAAAGCCCGATCCTCCACCCTACATTACAACGTCTAAATTTGACGGCCTGGAGGCTGAATCCCTGATTCTCAGGGGTAGAGGTCTGTCTAGGCAGGTAATTCCTACCCTGATTAGGGCTAGAAAGCCGGCCTCCAGGGTGATTTATTACAGGGTGTGGAGGAACTACATAGGCTGGTGTGAATCCAAAAGATGGAATTTCCGCAAATATACCATTGATAGGGTGTTAAGTTTTCTCCAGCTAGGAGTGGATAAAGGCCTGGCATTAAGCACAATCAAGGGACAGATTTCAGCTCTGTCAGTGTGGTTTCAGAGGCCGCTGGCCACCCACTCGCTGGTAAAGACCTTCATACAGGGGGTCTTGCGTATTAATCCTCCTGTCAAGTCACCAACTTGTCCATGGGACTTAAATCTTGTCCTGTCCACTCTACAGAAACAACCCTTTGAGCCGTTGGCTGAGATTCCTTTAGTCTTACTGACAAGAAAGTTGGTTTTCTTGGTCGCCATAGTTTCGGCCAGGAGAGTGTCAGAATTAGCAGCCTTATCGTGTAAGGAACCATATCTCGTTCTACATAAGGACAGGGCAGTTCTCCGGCCCCATCCTTCCTTTCTACCAAAGGTTATATCCAATTTTCACTTGAACCAGGATTTGGTACTTCCATCCTTCTTTCCAAAACCCACATGTAGAAAGGAGGGGTTGCTGCATACCTTGGATATTGTCCGGGCCATGAAGGCCTATCTTAAAGCTACAGAAAAGATCCGGAAAACAGATGTGTTGTTCGTTCTACCAGAGGGCCCCAAGAAGGGGCAGGCAGCTGCAAAATCCACCATCTCGAGATGGATTAGACAATTAATCATTCAAGCCTACGGTTTGAAGAGGTTGCCTCCTCCTTTGTCGGTAAAGGCCCATTCTACCAGGGCCATGGGCGCCTCCTGGGCAGCACACCATCAGATCTCTATGGCTCAGATATGCAAGGCGGCGACGTGGTCATCAGTCCACACGTTTACGAAGTTTTATCAACTAGACGTGAGAAGGAATGCGGATTCTGCCTTTGGACAGGCAGTACTACAGGCTGCAGTTTAAGATCCTCGGGATCAGAGGCACCCTTGGTTGTAAAAAAGAAAAAAAAATTTCTTGACTAAGTTGGAATTATTATTATTATTTGAGTATACCTCTAAATTGAATCCTTCTTTGGAAGATGTCTCCCTCCCCTCATTAAAGCATTGCTTTCGGACATCCCATATAGTAATGAATATGCCGCTCTGTGTCCCGTGATGTATGAGAAAGAAAAAGGGATTTTTAAATACAGCTTACCTGTAAAATCCTTTTCTTGGAGTACATCACGGGACACAGAGCTCCCACCCCTCTTTTGGGGAAACATTTTGGGAGGCATACTGCTTGCTACAAAACTGAGGGACTCCCTCTAGGGGAGGGGGTTATATAGGGAGGGGACTTCCTGTTTGAGATTGCCAGTGTCCACACCTAAAGGTACTCCATATAACCCATATAGTAATGAATATGCCGCTCTGTGTCCCGTGATGTACTCCAAGAAAAGGATTTTTACAGGTAAGCTGTATTTAAAAATCCCTTTTTTTCCCTCAGTTTAGGCCGATACGTATTCTTCTACATATTTTTGGTAAAAAAAAAATGCAATAAGCGTTTATCGATTGGTTTGCGCAAAATTTATAGCGTTTACAAAATAGGGGATAGTTTATGGCATTTTTTTTTTTTTTTTTACTATTAATGGCGGCGATTTGCGATTTTTTTATTGGGACTGCGACGTTATGGCGGACATTTCGGACACTTTTCTGACATTTTTGGGACCATTTACATTTATACAGTGAAAAATGCTATAAATATGCATTGATTACTGTATAAATGTTACTGGCAGTGAAGGGGTTAACCACTAGGGGGCGGGGAAGGGGTTAAATGTGTCCTATGAGTGTTCTAACTGTAGGGGGAGGGGGGGGGTGACTGGGGGAGGTGACCGATTGTGTCCCTATGTACAAGGGACACAATCGATCTCCTCTCTCCCTGACAGGGACGTGCAGCTCTGTGTTTACACACAGAGCTGCACGTCCCAGCTCAGTTACTGAGCAATCGCGTGTGCCCGGCGGCGATCGTTGCCGCCGGGCACTCGCACGGGATCCCCGCAGAGCGGCGGGTGCGCGCGCCCGCCCGCGGCTTTAAAGGGACATCACGTCATATGACGTGATGTCAGAACAATGGAGTCGTCTGCCCGCCGTCATTTGACGGTGGGCAGATGACAAGTGGTTAAATTAAATTCTGACAGTAGCTGATAAAGTAAAATGTAATGTTTTGCATTATAACTAGTTTGATACCTGTTGAAATCGAGCTGTTTTATTCACCTCCGTCACTCCTTAATCGTTGTTCTCACTGACTTCCTGGTTTGCGGTGCGCCTTCATTCTTGCTACATCATGGCCTAATGGGAACTACAGTTCCCATTAGGCTTAGCCTCCATGCCTATGAGGGATAAGAGGGCATCTTCACGCAGGGCTGTAGTCATAGGGAGGGGGTGAGCACATTCTGCTTTCCACCATGCAGATGCTTGTGGAAAGCAAGAAGAGGAGAGACAGGAAATGGCATTTTCAAACCTGGATTACTGTATTTTGGAAGTCAAAAGGAAAAACGAGGTAAGTGATATTTAAATGCTCTAGCTTACAGCAATCAATTGATCTAATAAAAAAACTAACCTTTAGTGTTCCTTTAAACACACTTCGTGTGAAAGCAGTAGTAAACTGGCCAAAAAAATGACCCCCGCAGGTTTATGCCACAATTTGCCAGTATGCGCTGCATACTGGCACCTTGACAACTTTGCCTTTCAAATGAAGCCCTACAGTGGTGGTACTGCTTCCATTTTCACTCGGTCTGGGTTTGGATTCCAGCCATTTGAACAGTTTGCCCAGTGCTTTACAATCAGGGAAGATGGTACAGTTGCAATTCAATACAGGAAGGATCAGAGGGCCCTGCTCGTTGGGGCTTACAATCTAGAATGGGTCATGATCTCGCTTGTGCACGGGAGTGGCACAGCACTTCAGTTCTCTGAATGAAGAGCATCTCTGCATGTGTGGGTGCTGTCATTGGCTATTGCCAATGTGACTATCTCCTAAACTTGGATTCATTAGAATTGGTTTTGCAGATATATATTTGCATATGATGGATGCATCATTGGTCCGATGCTGAATCTGTTCCGAGAACCAAGCGATCAAAAACTGCAGATCGCTCATTTTTCAAAGCTCTGAACATAGAGCTGTAGACTGAGCCACAGTTCTCTGCTCTTCTCCCTCATTGGAGTGCTGGGCTGTGGGTGAGGCTTAAAGGGGTGCTCCAGCCTTTTTTATGTTAAAAGTCAGCAGCTACAAAAAGTTTAGCTGCTGGCTTTTAATAAACATACACTTCTCCATGGTTCCAGCAATGTGCCGGGGCTCCGCTCCTCTCCCTCCCCGGCCGGCATCTTAATTTCAAGTGTGGGCACCCAGCCATGACAGCTTTCAGCTTAACGGCTGGGCAGCCACTGCGTGAGTGGTGCTGCACCGTCCCATTGGACAGGCGATCGCCCGTGACATGTCCCAGGCGATCGGCTGCAGTAAGGCGATTAAGCTAATCGCCTTACCAGCCGCTTGGCGGAAGGAGGAAGTGGGACAGGAAGTCCCACTCCTTAAGCCCCCAAAAAAATACATGCCAAATGTGGCATGTAAAGGGGTGAGGAGTGGGTTAAGCAGAAGTTCCATTTTTGGGTTCAACTCCGCTTTAAGATATATTTTAACCTAAATTGATTAAGTAATTGGATTAAAAAAATTCTTGGAAATTAGAACAGTAAAAAAAAGTTTTTTTCTAAACTGTTGGTCATTTGTTTATAGCACAAACTGCAGAGGTGATCAAATGCCACTAAAGCGATTTGGGGAGGGACATTTTATTTGGGTACAGTGTTGCATGACCACATTGTCAGTTAAAATAATGCAGTACTGCATAGCAAAAAATAGGTTTTTATGATGCCCATGTGAGGGATGTGCATTGATTGTACACTTTCTGTTGTCTGCCTTGCCCTGTAATACTGAATTCACATGTGGTGGCTGCAGCAGCATTGCTAATGTTCCCCATGTCCATTCATGGATCCATGTACCCTGTCCCCATTTCACCATAGGCACAAGCAACTTATTTTGAGTCGTGCATGCCTTGCTGTTTCTCTGGAACATGTTTCAGCTACTGCAGCATCTCCCTCCAATCCCAGTTTCCTGCTTTCAGTTTGTAGTTCTGAATGGACCTCCAGGGTGCTGATCAGTGCTTTTGCAGTTCAATCACAAACCCTGCAGCTTGTAAATGGTCAGCCTGTATCAGACTGAAAGCTGCAGGAGTCTGATATTTTACCACTGATCATGGTGCAGCAATGCATTCCAGGTTCCTGTAGGGGGGGGGGGCATTATTATAAATGCGTTCAATTTTTTTCTGCTGAAATATATGCTTCATTTCCTTACAATTTTGCTTTCCTTTTAAAGAGAAAGTAAACACTCTTATTTCAATCCAGAAAAGAAACCCACCTGCAAGAGAAAAGTATAATGAGCTAGTATGCATAGCATACTAGCTCATTATGTGGCCCGTACCTGAAATTGGAGCCCCCGAAGTGCTTCTCGTTCCCCTCCGCCGCCATGTCCCCTTGAACTTCTTTCTGGTATTGCTGCTCCGGAGCTGTGATTGGCCAGAGCAGCAATGATGTCGATCCTGTGCATGCACTCGGGACGGCATGATCCCCTTCAGAATGCTGGGATGCTCAGTGAGTGTGCCTGCGCTGTAGACATCAGTGGAGGATTTTCTGCAAATCTCCTTAAAGATAACCTTTTTTTTTTTTGCTAAAATGACTGTTTACAGGGTATATTGACATAATAGTTAACTGATTCCTTTTAAAAATAGATAAAAATCAATCCTATAATGTGCCTGCAGTTTAGTTTCGTTTTTAGACTAGCTTGTTTGTTCTGTGTGTACAGAGACACACAGAATGAAAACAAACAAGCACAGGGCAGTGTTTGTTTTTAAAATGATTCTGAGTTTTAGACGCATTGGGCCAGATTCAGGTAGATGGGCGCATCTTTATTCTTGAGTAACGTTTCTCATTTACGTTACTCCGCTGAAACTTTAGGAGAAAGTACTGTATTCACAAAGCACTTGCTCTTAAAGTTGCGGTGGTGTAGCGGAAATGGGCTGGCGGAATTCAAATTGGGCGGGTAGGGGGCGTGTACTATTTAAACTAGGCGCGATCCCACGGCGAACGCACTGCGCATGCGCCGGCCGTCAATGTATCCCAGTGTGCATGCTCCACATTAGGACGGTGTTTTCTACATGAACGTCAATCCCCATTTACGGACGAGTTACGCAAACGACGTGAAACTTTTTCAATTCGACGCGGTCACGACGGCCATACTTAACATAGGATACGCGTGTTTTTTGTTGTTTTACCTTTACGCCCTGAAACCCCTTACGGAAACGTCGTAAAGTGACTGTGTCGGGCCCGCGTACGATCGTGAATTGGCGTATCTCGCTGATTTACATATTCTCGGCGTAAATCAGCGGGAACGCCCCTAGCGGCCATTTTAAAATTGCAGTTCCGATACGACGGCGAAATACAATTACGCCGCTCGTATCTCAACTCAATCCCGGCGTATCTTGTTTTCTGAATACAGATACGACGGCGTAGGTTACTGCAGATAAGCCGCGTAACTTCTACCTGAATCTGGCCCATAGTAAATAACATCTTCTTGATCATGGTCCACAATGAAAAGCTACCATGAGTTTTTTTTCAAAGGAGCCAGACAAGCAGGAAGTGTGGAGTTCAGCAAGGAATTACAGCTACTTCTAAGCAAAGACGGACATGAAAGCAGGACTGCTATAAGCAGGGCAGGACTTAGGGTGGTGGGGGCCCCTGGGCTTGAGTGTTGAAGGGGCCCCCTGGACGAATTGAAGTTGTTGAGCGGGGGTGCGCATTAAAGTTGTTGAGTGGGGGGGGGGGTGACTCTCATCTGTGCCCGGAATAAAAATTATGGGCCCTTTAATAAAAAAAGAAAAAAAAAACCTCTGGGCCCTTTAATAAAAAAAATAAAATAAAAAAAAAATAAACATTTATAAAAAATATAAAGAAAATGTAAATATTTTTATAAAAAAAAGGGGGGGTTGCCATCCAGGGGCCCTGGAGACCTCTGGGGCCTTTAATAATAATAATAATAAATATAAATATATATATATATATATATATTAGAGCTGCACGATTAATCGTCAAGAATTGTTATTGCGATCTTTTTCCCATTGCAATTCTTGATACAGGGTTTCACTATCTTTCACATGAAAATCATTTTCTCTCTGCACTTTGGTGTGCAAAGAATTTCCTGTCTGCTCTCAGCCAAAAGTCAGTCTGGGCAATCTGCCAAGTTTTGGAAACATTCTTTATCAGTGGAAAATTAAGTCTAAACATTGTATCTCTTCAAAGGAATAAACTTCTTCTGTATGTAAATTAGGAATTTTTAACCACTTAAACACCAAACCTTTTTCTGACAGCTCTTTTCAAGATAAAATCATTATTTTTTTTTGCTAGAAAATTACTTAGAACCCCCAAAGATTATATAATTTTTTAGTAAAGACCATGGCCTAGAGAATAAAATGGCGGTTGTTGCAATATTTTATGTTGCACTGTATTTGCGCAGCTGTCTTTTTAAATGCATTTTTTTGGAAAAAAATGTATTCAATGAATTAAAAAAAAAAATAGGCAGTAAAGTTAGCCCATTTTTATTTTTTTATATATATATATAAACATATTTTTTTAATAAAAAAAAAAAAAAAAAAAAAAAGTGGGGGTTGCTGTCCAGAGCCCTGGGGGCCCAGGGCCCCTGGGACCTCCAGACCCCTAAAAAAAAATAAACATTTAAAAAAAATACATAAAAAAGGGAGGTTGCCATCCGGGGGGTCTGGGGACCTCTGGGCCTTTTAATAAAAAAAAGAAATATATAAACAAAAATAAAAAATAAACATTTATAAAAAATAAAAAAAGGGGGGGGGGGTTGCCACATGGGGCCCTGGGGACCTCTGAGCCCTTTAATAAATATATATATATATATATATATATATATATATATATATATATATATAAAAATGTAAATTGTTTTATAAAAAAAGGGGGGGTTGCCATCCAGGGGCCCTGGAGACCTCTGGGTTATATATAAAACATATTTTTTTATAAAAATAAATAAATAAAGGAAGGGCTGCTGTCCGGGGCCCTGGGGACCTCCGGACCCCTAAAAAAAAAAATTTTTTTTTTTTTTTTTTTTTTTTAGAGGGGCCCCCTATTGGGCGGGGCCCATGGGCTTTAGCCCAGTCAAGCCCAATGGTAAGTCCGGCCCTGGCTATAAGGTAAAGCAAGCTATTTAGCATTAAAAAAAAAATCCTTTACTGATCCTTTAACTGTGTAGGTTAAAGAGATATTTCTTGCACCTACAGGTAAGCCTTAATCTAGGCTTACCTATAGGTGCAAGTTGTCAGTGGGTTTACAACTGTTTTAAAGGATCACTAAAGAGAGATAGATGGATATCCTTTTTTTTTTTAAACAACGTTATACTTCCACTGTGCAGCTTGTTTTGCACAGAGTGGCCCCAAACCTGGTCTTCTGGGGTCCCTTGGGGGCTGTCTTGGCTCTCCCCCGCAAGGACTTGCCTTCATGCGAGAGTGCTCGCGTGGTGTTAAGTTCTTGCAGGCGTGCTCCTGTGATACAGCCACCGGCCGTAACCAATGGCTACGCTGCTTTCAATCCATCCAATGTAACCAATGAACGGTAAAGAGTATATCGGGTTTGACCATGGGACTTTCGAGGGGTCAGGTAAGTATAATGGGGGTGCTGGTATTGTGGGATGTCTTTTCACCTTAATGCATTAAGGTGGAAAAACATTTACCTTTACAACCTCTTTAAGGGGAGTGGTGCTTTCCCTCCTATCTTAACTACTACTTGTGCCCTGGAAGATCATCCAGGACCAAGCAGAACAAATGTTGATGGGCGTTTTGGTCCAACAAGGAGCTGGGTCTCTGCTCTAAAGTCTTGCAATTGGTTACCTCTGAATTCTACAGTTGTCTGTATTTATCATCACAGGGACTGGTGTTCCATCTGAATTCTGCTTGGAAGCTGAGGATTCTCGGGAGAAGATGTTTGGAAAGGTGGATTACCACCCTTCTCCTTCGCTGTAAAGCGAATACCAGGAAATGATGCACTAAAGTTTGTAAGGAATTTATTCATGGCAAAAGAAAAACAAATTATATACATTTATATTTAATCCTACAGTTCTAGATTATGTCCAGGAAGGAGTTAAAAAGTGTGTGTTGCCCACCCAGCCTTTGGCCAATTATGGCTCTTCGTTTTTTGCGCGCTGTGATTGGCCAAGCATGCGGGACATACAGCATGCTTGGCCAATCATAAGCGCGCAATGCCACAGTGAATTATGGGCCGTTGCGCGTCATTCAAATTTGGTGCGAACGACCCGGTTTGTTCGAATTTCGTCGAACATACAATGTTCGAGTCGAACATACGTTCAAATCGAACGCGGAGCTCATCCCTAGTAATGATGTAGTATCGTGAATTTCCCAGCTGGAGCCACAATTAAGGTATGGGGGTCCTATCTATTTATTAGGGTCGTTCTCAGCAGTAGGTCAGTGCCCCAGATGACGGCCTAGTGATCGAAACGCGTCAGCCCTACATGCTGACCCTACTGCTTGCTTGCTATATGCCTATTTTAACCTACTGAAATGTGAGTGTAAATTTTATTATTTGCTGCCAAGTAAATTATTTTATACAGATTTACACTATGTGCATCTTCGTTTTTTTCCTCTCTCACTTCTCATATCCTCCTGAGCCTTTGGATCTTTTGCTATTGGAAAGTGCCTCCTGTCATCATTGGCTGGTTCTGGCATTTTTTTTCCATCGTTTGGTTTCATACTGCGTATGCAATGGAAATCTTCAGGATTCCACCCCTCTGTCTGTTATTCAAGTTGCCTTGCCATGCTTAATTGGGTCCCTTCTTTCTGGTAAGTCTCCCATTTAAATTTTGGTGGTGGATCTACTAGCAAATTCTCATCATTATTATCAACATCAAGTCACCCTTGGTTGGATCATTTTGATTTCAAATTTTTAGAGACTTTTTTCACATTATATGGACTTTTGAGCACTTATGGTGTCATTATCATATGTTTATAAGACTTTTTTCCGCAGTCTTTCTTATTTTTCACATATATATTTAATCAGAAAAATCGTTTATTGTGCCATCAAAAACAAGACATATCTTGTACAATCACTGAATACAAAATATCAGGAGACAGAACAAACAAAATAGCGGCACAAAGCGAGTTCACATAAGGTCTTTTGTACAGAAAGAAAAGACCCAACAAAGCAACAAGGTAGGCCAACAAACCAAAAAAAAATAAAAAATTTAAAGAAACAAAAACCTTAACACAACAGATAATAATTTTTCCCGTTTTCCTGCAAATACAGAATACTCATAACATTCTACCTGTATAAAGAAAACCTCCCTCCCACCAGTAGAAGGAAAATGCCATTCGCCCATTTAACAGTTAAAGATAAAGATTGAGAAGACCATTATTCAACCACCCAAAAATACTGTTCACATTTGCAATAACCGGTGCATAATTAATCGTGGAGGTGCCAACCCAGGGATATCCAGCCATGCCTGCCAAATAGAATAGAACTTTCGAGGTACATTTCTATGCTGATACGTTAGATGTTCTCGAATGAGAACATGATTAACTTGGTTCACCCACTGAAGTTTAGTCGGCACATGTGCAGCCAGCCAAAACCTTGCGACCAACTTACGAGCTATGTACAATTGTCTAGTTACCGCTATATTGGCAGGGTAAGGAAAGACTTCCTCATCAATCGCTCCCAAAACACAGATCAAAGGATCCAATGGGATCCTAACCTGGAATCAGGGCTGTGCAAACGAAGAAGAAATTAATATTCAAAGTGTGGGAGTGACCCACAGGAGCCAGGGGCGGACACAGGAGGCTGGAGCAGATGGCGGGGAAGGCTGCAGAAGCGTGACGTTTCGTTACCAAGATGGCGCCGGCACAAAGCAGTTTGGGGTACGAAATTCATAGCCAAGAATGACTGGCCTAACTTCCGGTTTCTGAGAAGTCGGGGATTGCGGCAGATATGATAATAAAGGTAAATTACATTGTTATATACTTTTAAAAGATGTTTCTAATTTAAAAAAAAAATATTTGCTCTGGAGTACTCCTTTAATAAGAGACTTGAGTAAATATGAGAAATCAAGCCCTTCCTCTCCTGGCCATAACAAATATCCTTGAGTAAAGAGTGACTAACAAGCCGGAGAACAGAAGTCTGGCCTTGAGCCTGAAGAGCATGCCTCAGTTGGAGATATCTATAAAATTGGGTTCTATGAAGATTAAATACATTTTGAAGGTCTAAGAAGGACTTCAAAGCATTGTTATGATATAACTGGGCAACCCTGTAAATACCAGCCTCCCTCCATTCCTGAAACCCCTCCAGGTGATAAACTTCCTTGAGATTGAGATTACCCCACAGAGGGGTCTCCTCCAAGAACCCTGATATCCCCAAATTAGACCTGAAAGCAGACCAGAGTCGCTTAAGAAGGACAACAGTAGGGGACTTTTGCGGCAAACGGGGCAACCCTGCCTCCAATTCGGACAATACTGTAGTATTGTGCGTTCCAGTCCGCAACAGATTCTCGATCGGATCAGAGTCATCCAACACCCCACAACCGCTGAGATGCTGAAGCTGAGATGCATAAAAGTAGAGTTTAGGGTTGGGGACTGCAGCTCCTCCCCGATCCTTACCATACTGCAGGGTGGAAAGGCTAATTCTGGCGACCCGTTTCCACCATATTAGAGATCTGAACAGGGTATCGATACAGGTGAACTATCTACGGGGGATCCATTGCTGGGAATTGTGCATAATATACAATAGTTGGGGGCACCAGACCAGTTTAATCAGATTTATTCTACCAATTACGGACAACGGTAGTTTGCACCAGGAATTACACTTCAATTGGAGCTTTTTAAAGAGAGGCAGAAGATTTTCCTCCAAGTAGGACAACGGGTTCGCAGAAACAAACACACCCAAGTATTTAAAGGAGGAGACTACCCTGAGGGATTCCCCAGCAGCGGGTAACAAAACCGTCAGAGCATCCAGAGGCAAAAGAACGGACTTGTCCCAATTGATGGAAAATCCCGACAGGGAGCCAAAATGCCCAATCACATCCATAGCATTGGTCAGGGACGCATCCACGTCCCCCAAATATAACAGAATGTCGTTCGCATAAAGGGAAATCTTCTCAACGCCCTCCTCTCTCATGAACCCCACAATAGAAGAGGATAAGCGTATGATAGCGGTAAGTGGTTCGAGCGCAAGGGCAAACAGCAGGGGCGACAATGGACTCACATATATATTTAGCGCTACACTTTTTTGTTTGTGTTTGTATATTTGCAGAATTGATCTAATTTTGTGGTGTTGGCTGTCATTTATATATTTATTTAGGTAGCGCGGTGATCGTATATACTTTTTTGTATATTGTTTTTGGTGTGGACAGTGTGCTATGGAAGTTGACAATGCTTGGGAGGAGATTTTGAGCTGCAGGGATTGTCTGGGCAATAAAGTACACAGCAGAAAATAGACTGGGCGTTGAGTATAGGGTAAAAAAAAAAAGCTTTGAAGTTGGATCATTTTGCAGCCAAGATCGCATTGACAATGCATAAATATGACTGCTTTGCGACTTTTGTGATTGCAGTCTGGTACTTAAGGCACATCAAAGACGCAGGAACTTTCATTTTGTCGCAGTGACTTGCGCAACAGTGCTTAAGATGGCACACGTATCGCAAGTCACAACAGTTTGAATTTGCGATTAGAGCTCACTCCTCAAGGAGTGCTTTCCAATATACAAAATTTACATATTTACTTACAAGCAAACAGAAAGTGCATGACTTGGTGTACATACAGTAAATTATCCTATTCCTTCCCACCCTCCCTCGCCCCCTCTAATCCCTCCCCCCGCTCTTTCCCTGTCCCCTCTCTCAGGTGGTTATTGTGCCATGATTTTACTTTACCGCCTATGGTGCAGATGTATTAGTAGTGCCATACAATTGAGATGGGGGGCAGCCGGAGGAGCAGAAGGGGGTAAGCCCATCCAAGCTACAAGCGCAAGATCACTTTGTGGAAAGGCTCAGAGTTTGGTCCGTCTTATGTTTAGTGTCTATTTGTTGAGAGGTTACTGTCTTCCAGGGGTGGGGGAGGCTACAGGTCATACCAGCAGTCTGTCTCTAGGCAGGGAATCCTATATCTCTCAACCATAGTCCCCACACTCTTTCGACCCTTTTATAGTTTCCTTGTTTAATAAAGGCCACTCTCTCACTCCAAATCAAGGTATTAATGGTTTCGGTCCAGTTCCTGACAGAGAGGGGGGGGGGGGGGGCCGTGCGCCTGCCATCTTTATGTGATTAGCTTGCGTGCCTGAAAAAGGCCTCGCAGTACACCCTCCAAGGTTCTCGGTGGAACTCTATGGTCCTTTATGTCCCCTAGAAGACAAGTTCTAGCGTCTGGCTCTAGAGAGGTCTTGAAGGTATTATTACGTTTGTTAATGACTTCTGTCCAATATCTGAAGAGCTTGGGGCATCTCCAGAACATGTGGACAAGATCGCCTGTAGCCTTACATCTAGGACATTTGTCCCTCCGGTTCCAACCTAGTTGAATTTTTTTTTTTAGGGGTATAGTAGACTCGGTGTATAAGATATAAGTGGGACAATCTCTGTGCTGGGGCAATGGATACCAAAGCTCCTCTGTTTAGAATCCTACTCCACTGCTCTGTCGTTATCAACCCCGGGTCCCTTTCCCACCTTTCTCTACTCCTGAGCATGCCTGATTGATTTATAGCCCTAGCCCACAGTTTGTCATATAGCTCTGAGATTAGACCTTTCGCTATATTAGCTTGGGCTATTTTGGTAAGAAGGTAAGTCTGGATCCTATCTATCAGATGGGTCTTAAACTGGCTCTGGATGGCGTGCCTAATTCGGAGATATTTGAAAAACGTTTTGTTTGGTATATTAAATTCGTACCTTAGGTCCGAGAATGATTTCATAAGGTTACCCTCATACAGATGGAGTAGTCTCGTCAGTGCTGGGACAAGGTCATTTGGTGCCCAGGGCGAAGATGGCAAACTGCGCCCCCCCCCTTTTTAAAGTCAGCAGCTACTAACAGTGTAGCTGCTGACTTTTAATAAGGACACTTACCTGTCCTACTCACCCGCGCTGATGGCCCCCCCCCCCCCGATGCCGATCCCACGATCGCTCCAGGTCCCGCACTGCCATTCACACTAAGGGAAACAGGCAGTGAAGCCTTACGTCTTCACTGCCCATTTTCCTACTGCGCATGCGCAAGTTTCGCACTGACTTGTGAATGGCCGGCTGCTCTCTGGGAACACACACAGTTCCATAAAAGCAGCGCGCCACATTCACTAGAAGAAGACGGACCGCGGCTTAGGAAGAGGCAGATTAAGGACTTCCGCATAGCAACAGGTATTTCGGGTGAGTATACATTTTTTTTCCCCCATTTTTTTTTTTTTTAATGATTTTTAGGCTACTTTCCTGAGTGGAGCTGCGCTTTAAGAGAGAATCAATGTTGTTTCAAAACAAGAATATACTTAAAGCAATACAAGTTCTATTCAAAAATATAAACAAATAGAAATCAAGGGAATAACCCCCTTCTTGGGGGTTAAAAGTTCCCTGCTAGCGTCCGAAAAGTACCGCTTAAATAGTGGTAAAGCACCGCTAAAACTGGCGGTGCTTTACCACTAATGGACCGCCACACCAGTGTGAAAGAAGCCTTATTAAAAAAAAAAAGTCAGTGGCGGCAGTGGACATACATTGCAAGGACCGCACACAGATTTTTTTTTTTCGCCCCCCCCCCCCGTATAATCAGCCACTCTGTAGATGACCGACCCTGAAACTTGCTTGTTGTGCACTGAGATTGGGCCCTTTTTTATTTTATTTTTATAATTTTTGCAGCAGCAACTTTAAGGGGCAATTTATAAAAAAAATGTTCGGAGCTACCTGGAAAACTGCACGTACATTTGTTCACATGCGAATGGAGGCAACAATGGTGATGGCATTGGTGCCTGGTGGCAGCACGGAGGTCTGAGTCTCCTCCTCTCTCCCCCAACTAGGTGCTGCTGGTGTGGTGGCGGTGCAGTGCCGAGTGTCAGTGACCGTCACCATAAAATATGATTAGATTAATAAAATATGAACCTAGCTTATCTTAAAAGTGGACACTGTTAGTCAGTGGGGCAGTGGACGGTGTCAGTGGGGCAGTGGACGGTGGCAGTGGATGGTGTCAGTGGATGGTGTCAGTGGACGGTGTCAGTAGACGGTGTCAGTAGACGGTGTCAGTAGAGGGTGTCAGTGGGGCAGTGGACGGTGTCAGTAGAGGGTGTCAGTGGGGCAATGGACGGTGTCAGTAGAGGGTGTCAGTGGGGCAGTGGACAGTGTCAGTAGAGGGTGTCAGTGGGGCAATGAATGGTGTCAGTGGACGGTGTCAGTGGGGCAGTGGACGGTGTTAGTAGAGGGTGTCAGTGGGGCAGTGGACGGTGTCAGTAGAGGGTGTCAGTGGGGCAGTGGACGGTGTCAGTAGAGGGTGTCAGTGGGGCAGTGGACGGTGTCAGTAGAGGGTGTCAGTGGGGCAGTGGACGGTGTCAGTGGACGGTGTCAGTGGGGCAGTGGACGGTGTCAGTGGGGCAGGGGACGGTGTCAGTAGAGGGTGTCAGTGGGGCAATGGACGGTGTCAGTGGACGGTGTCAGTGGGGCAGTGGACGGTGTTAGTAGAGGGTGTCAGTGGGGCAGTGGACGGTGTTAGTAGAGGGTGTCAGTGGGGCAGTGGACGGTGTCAGTAGAGGGTGTCAGTGGGGCAGTGGACGGTGTCAGTAGAGGGTGTCAGTGGGGCAGTGGACGGTGTCAGTAGACCAGAGGACTATTAATTGCCAAAAAAATAAAAATACAAGCAATCCACAGAAGAAAGAAGATATTAGATAAAGACTACTGGGTAAGCACAGGAGAATATAGTAAATATGCCAGGATGGGACTGCAGGGAGAAGTAGACTGATCTTTTAACAAAGAGGTTGGTCTTTATTGAGAAAGTATCAAAATACAAATGAAATGCGTATGCAGTTCATACAGAGGCACATAAAACAACAACAAAAACAATAGTGCAGATTGCGCGAATCAAAGTCACACATGAACCTCAGCCTCAGCCCTCCCGTCCACCCATCAAACAGGTATGATAAAGAACAAGAAAGCGTAGACTGTAAGTAAAAAACACATTAAAACTGTTGTGTCCAGGGAAGCCAGACTCTGTCAAATTTACGAGGGCATCCCCTGCTAATATAAGTCAATTTATACATTGGCAACAGAGCATTTACTGAAGAGTCCCAAGCCCCAACAGTGGGGGGCGAGGGAGAGGACCACTTCTTAAGAACTTCCTTCTTGGCATAAAAAAGCTGCATGGAGACAAGCAGTTTCGTACCCCGAGGACGTTGGTCGTCCTCGTGTATCCCAAGCAGAGCCAACTCAGGCGAGACCGGGATAGACAACGTGAGACGCATGTTGATGCACTCAAACACTCTTTCCCAGTACGGCACCAGCCGCGGGCAGGTCCAGAACATGTGAAAGAAAGAGCCCTCTGGGGAACGACACTTGGGGCAGTTGGGAGACCTGTCCGGGTATATCCGATGCAACCTCTGGGGCGTGTAATAGACTCGGTGCATGAACTTGGTGTGTATCAGCTTGTCCCTAGAGGATATCAATATCCTAGCCCCATCCTCAAAACAGTCTTCCCAATCTTCCTTATCAAGGCTAGGAATGTCAGAGTGCCACCTGTCCCAGAGGACACCCATCCTGGGAGAATCTACCTCCAGCAGGGCCATATACAGTGTAGATAGCGTCTTCCTAAGAGTCTCCTGAGCCAGTATCTCCTCAACGGGGTCAGCCCTTAGGGTGATCGCCTGCGGGAATTGCGCCCTAGCTGCGTGCCTCAGCTGGTAATATCTAAACCACATGTGTCCAGGAAGTCCATGCTTGACCGCCAAGGCCCGGAAGGGCAAAAACGATCCCGCACGCATAATGTCCTGGAGCTTCTTGACCCCATAACCGGCCCACAGTTGAGGGTCCGGCACAGTTCTAAAGTGAGGAAGGGAGGGATTACCCCAAATCGGGCAGAAGGGGGAGTAGTGGTGGGGGCGAGCTAGTCGCCTACGGGCCGCAGACCATACCTGCAGGGTAGTGACAGTAGGTGCAGGGAGAGAGGGGTGCGCAGCGGCGCCTCTGTACACCAAATTGCCCAGTTCCCTAAATGAACCCAGCAACGCCGCCTCCAAGCAAGCGGCGGCATTCGAGCTAGACTGTTCGAACCACCACCGCACAGTGACCAGGACCGCCGCCTGGTAATATACCAGGAAATTAGGAAGCGCAAGCCCCCCACAACGGACCGGCAACTGTAGGATGGACCGAGCCAGCCTAGGGACGGACCCTCTCCACAGAAAGGAGCCTATACAGGCATCCATCTCCCTGAAGAAGGACAGGGGAAGCTTAACTGGGCAATTCCGAAAGATGTAATTGAACCGTGGCAGATAAAGCATTTTTATGATATTGATGCGTCCTAATAAGTTAAGGGGCAAGTCCCTCCACCTGGAGCAGTGCTCCTTGAGCCGTCTAGTGAGTGGAGTCAAGTTGAGGCGACGAAAGTCACAGAGGTCGCGAGACACCACAATCCCCAGGTATTTAAACTCTTCAACCCACAATAGCGGGGACGAAGTCCCCCTCTCCCGGGCCCCCGGGTCGAGTGGGAACAGGACAGACTTGGTCCAATTAATCCTGATTCCCGCAAAACTCCCAAACTGCTCAAAAATTCGCAAGGCCGCCTGCAGCGAGGTGTCCGCATCCTGCAGATAGAGCAATGCGTCATCTGCATAGAGGGAGATCCTCTCCTCCAGGGGGCCCACCCTGAGCCCTCGGACCTCGTTCGACTCCCTGATCAGGATAGCCAGCGGTTCCAGTGCAAGAGCAAACAAGCTGGGCGATAGCGGACAACCCTGCCTGGTGCCCCTCTGGAGGGGGAAGAACTCCGACAAAGTACCATTGGTGCGAATCCTAGCCCTGGGGGAAGCATATAGCATACCCAACCACTGCAGAAACCTGGGACCAAAGCCAAAACGCCTCATCACCTCCCAGAGATAGCCCCACTCTACCGAGTCAAAAGCCTTCTCGGCATCAAGTGAGGCTATGACCCGGGCACCAACATTGTCATGGGAAGTATCTAAGTTGAGGAACAATCTCCTGATATTGATGTCGGTGCCCTTCCCCGGCATAAACCCGGTCTGGTCCTGGTGAACCAGGTCTTCCAGCACCGCAACCAATCTCAGGGCCAAAACCTTCGCCAGAAGCTTAGCGTCCGCATTTATCAAGGATATGGGTCTATATGACCCGCATTCCTCAGGGTCTTTACCTGGCTTAGGCACTAATACAATCACCGCTTTAGACATGGAGCTCGGAAGAGCCCCAAGTGCCGAGAACTGCGAGAAAAGGGAGGTCAACCTAGGAGCTAGCAATTCCTGGTGCTCAGAGTATAACTCAGTGGGCAACCCGTCCAGCCCAGGGGTCTTACCTGATTGCATTAAACCCAGTGCCGTCTGCACCTCTTCCAAAGTGATATCTTTATCCAGGTCTCTGCACTTGGCCGAGTCAAGTGTCGGGAACGGGATGCCATCTAAAAAAACTGAAAGATCCCCCGGGGTATAGGACACCCTAGAAGAGTATAGATCCTGATAGAAACGGAGGAACCTAGAGTTAATGTCCTCCTGGGTGGTCAGCAGACTACCATCTCCGTCCCTCACCCTACCGATATGCGTAGAAGGGTTCTGCCCCCTAGCGAGCCACGCCAGAAGCCTTCCATTCTTGTCCCCAAATTCGAACACCCGCTGGGCACTGTCAAGCATGGACTTCTTAGTAAGATCAATTCTGAGGAGGGAGAGTTCACTCAGAGTGTGCTGCCAGGGATAATATGTGCCTGCACCGGGAGATCGAACATACGACACCTCCTGCGACCGGGCCCGGTCTTCTAATAGCTCAAGAGCTCGTTCCGCCCCTCCCCTCCTTGCTGCTATACGTTTGATGTATTCCCCCCTGAGCCAGGCCTTGAAGGCGTCCCAAACTACCAGGGGGCCCGAGGACTCCCTATTCGCCAACCAAAAATTACATATCTCACCCGGCATGGCCTCCTGGATCTCTGAGTCCGCAATCCAGTACCTCGAGAGCCGCCAGACCCTCCGTCCCCCAGGAGAGGCCGCACCCACCGAAACCAGCAGGGGCGCATGATCAGATATGCCCCGGGATAGAATCTCGGTAGATACAACCTCGCCCAGAAGGCCGGAGGAGGCAAATGCCATGTCAATGCGAGACAATGTTCTAAAAGTGGTGGAGAGGCATGTGAATTGCTTGTCAGAGGGGTGAAAGTGACGCCAGAGGTCAGACATACCGAAGGTAGATGCCCACCCAGCCAGGCCAGGGGTGGGGGACTGGGGAGGACGGAGTCTATCACAGTTATCTGACATGACCAGGTTAAAATCTCCCACCAGTAGCACACGCTCCACCCCATATTGAGTAACAATCTGCATCACCCTGTGGAGAAAGTCCAGGTCCGCAGGGGGGGGCAGATAAATCCCAACAATGACATATTGAACACCAGCAATCAGTGCATGTACCATCACATACCTCCCCCCAGGATCGGTGCGGACTGCTAGGAGCTGGAAGGGCAGGGAGCGGTGCACCAAGACACTTACCCCCCTAGCATACGTGGAGTAGGATGCATGATAATGTGCAGCCACCCAGGCCCTCTTCATACCCAAAACTCTGGAGCCCACCAGGTGGGTTTCCTGCAATATGCACAGTTTAGGATTATGCCGTTGAATAAACTTGAACACCAGGGACCTCTTGATGGCAGAGTTCAGGCCCCTGACATTCCAAGATAGCACTGTAAAATTAGCCATTGGGTATGTTACAGAAATATAAGAGAGGAGAGCAGAACTCAGAGCCATCCCAGAGGGTGCGTCCGCCCACCCCGGCCCAAAAAGGACAGGAGTGAAGGACAACCCCCCCCGGGATGGGCGATTCCGCCCCCCCATACGTCCCCAACAAAACTGCATGAGCAAAGACCAAACCCCCAAAACCATTATGTACCTTAATGAAACCAAAAATGAAAAAAACAACCCGAAAACAGAAGGCAACGGCCCTCCAACCCCCACCCCATGCCCTCCCAACCGAGAAGAGCACATATTCCCCAAACAGGAACCAAACGATAAGTCACTCGTCAGTAGACTGATCTTTAATTAGCAGCCATGTCCCTGGAAAGAGCAGCATGACAAGTCCCACACTGGAGAGAGACTGTGAACTGATTTGCAGGAATGTAAAGACCCCTCAGCTCTGCACTCACCCATCTGTAGTGTCCCCTTATCTCACACAGCAGGCTTTGTGTTTGTTCTTGCCGCTGTCCAGACAGGTCACATGCTCGTCTAGCAGAGGGGAGAGGGGAAGAGTCCGAGGCTGTATCTCTGCATGGAGAAGGCAGTGGAGTGGTGTGTCTCTCCCCCTCACAGCACAGTCACTCCTGCAATGTGTCCACGAGGAATCCCGTACGGGTAGCAACCCTATGACCGGCGTGCTGGCAGTGAGGCTCACTGAGTGAGCACATGACCACATATGCCCAATCACAGGGTGGTGGCCTGGCCGTACTCGCCTCGGGAGTCGGGACATTATGACTCCCAGTCTCCCACCATATTGATTAAAAAGTGACACGCACCGTGCGCACGGCACGGTCCCGGTCCGGACGCCGGGATTTCGCCCCCCACAATTTTTCGCCCGGTGCGTGAGCCCCCCCTGCCCCCCCCTCCGCTACGCCAGTGCGTGTGGGGACACCTTGCCGACCCCTGTCCATGCTGCATTATAGCTACTCGCCTGTCACCTGTCATACAGCTATGCCAACCTGGACATCACAATACACTGCACACTTCCACTACAAGGCAGCTCTCCTCTTCCAGCCAAAATCTATGCAGAAGAGGGTGCACACACTGTACACACTTCCCCATCTGTCACAGTGGAAATTAAACAGCAGTGGTGGTCATTAACCTTGCCTCATCCTCCTCCCCTCCCCCAATCCAGCAATGTATTAATCTGTTTTTGCTTACTTTTACACAAGTTCAGTCTGGACTGTAGCACACTCTGTCACACTGCAGTGTCCAAATCTTCTAGCGTAGCTTCCATCCAGCTAGAGCCAGGCAGCAGCTCATTGGCTCCTCTAGGTCACAGGCAGCGCCGAGACAGACACAGCTCCCTGCGCTCCTCTGAGTCCTCCCACCTCGCCTCTGGCCGTGAGTGACGTCACGCCGCTGGCAGGTACTAACGAGACTCCTCCGTAGGGGGGGAAGAAACAGTAGGAGACAGTGAAGGTAAGGGAAGGGGGGGACGCAGGAGCGCACGCACTCGGCACACACAATTTGTACAGTGCCGCTGACACAGGTGACTTAAGTTGTACACACTGGCGCTCGGCGGCCGTGGCATAACTTCGCCTGCAGACTGCGCCTCCCCTCCTATAGCAAATGGTAGCGCCCCGGGCAGGTGACCCTTCGGCCCCTGCCTTGTACCGGCCCTGAGTCTCGTGATTCCCTGTCTCTCCCAGATTTTACACTTTTCTACCCCCACTACTTCTGACAAGTTTTTATTGTTCCAAAGGGGGGCAAACTCAGTTATCCCAGAATATCCCAACAGTGCCTTCGTTGTCTGCCACACTTTATTAAGTAATTTTATGGTCGGACATTTATGGGCGAGTGAGTTTGCCTCCAAGGCTTCTGCCAATATTTTATGTGGGGCCCCTGCTAGCATTAATCTAAAGCAGTAATTTCTTCGGTCTGGGATTCCACACCCTGCTATATGTTGTAACTGGGACGCCAGAAAGTATATTCTCGGGTGTGGGACCGTCATCCCTCCCTCCTTGACCGGGAGCTGCATGGTCTGCAACCCAATTCTGGCCTGCCTTCCTTTCCATATTAATTCTCGAAATAATATTTCCATTTTTTTGAACCATGTTTGGTTCACCCAGATCGGAGAATTGTGGAGTACGTATAGTAGCTGGGGAAGCCAGATCATTTTAATTAGGTTGCATCTCCCAGCTACAGAGAGAGGGAGGCGGTTCCAAGTGTTTTTTTTTTTGCTTCAGCATTATTAATAGTGGGGCTATATTTTTACTAGTATACTCCCTGACATCTCGGGTAATCCAAACCCCCAAATATTTTAGTTTTGTTGGAATTTTTAGCTGGGGCATTTCTGCTATCGTCTGATCTTGTATCATATCTATTGGGAGCAGAGTCGACTTGTCCCAGTTAATCATCAGTCCTGAAAATCCGCCAAACTCCCTAACCATTTGAACCACTGGGGCCAGCGAGTTGTTAACATCGCCTATAAAGAAGAGGATATCATCCGCAAATAGCGATATCCTATCTTCCTCTAAGCCCCTTCTGAACCCCTGAATATCTTCATTGAGCCTGGTTTTAATAGCTAAGGGTTCCATGGCCAGTGCAAACAGGAGTGGGGACAAGGGATACCCCTGTCTCGTTCCCCTCTACAGTTCGAATAGGCCTGAGACTTCGCCATTGATTTTAATTTTTGCGCATGGTTTATTGTATAGAAGTTTAACCCACCTGATAAAAGACGGGCCGAATCCAAAACTTTCTAATACCTTCCATAGGTAGGGCCACGCCAGGCTGTCGAATGCCTTGGCGGCATCCAGGGCCAGCAGTGCTCTAGGGCCCTCGTTGTTGGTGTTGGTAGGGATCTGTATGTTTAAGAAGACCCTTCTTATATTAAGGCTTGTTGACCTATTTGGGATGAATCCTGACTGGTCAGGATGGATAAGTCTCTCAATACACCCCTTTAGGCGTGTCGCCAGAACTTTTGCAAGGATTTTTACGTCTGTACAGAGCAGTGAGATTGGACGATAGGAAGATGGTTCTAATTGATTTTTTCCCTCTTTATGGATGACAATGATCATTGCCTCCATCATGGAGGCAGGGAGATGCCCCTCAGAGAAAGCTGATTTCAGAGTGTGTAGTAGTTCAGGTAGCAATATGTCGCCATATGGCTTGTAAATTTCTATTGGGAGCCCGTCGGGACCTGGTGATTTATGGTTGGACATCCCTGCCACTGCAAGCTGTAATTCTTCCAAAGTGACAGGGATTCCAGTTCCAGATTGTCCAATTCTGGACAAGGTGGCATAGGAACTAGAGAAACAAGAGTACTGTCGGGCCTGTGGATGATGGATGCGCCAGATATCTCTTAACCCTGCCTCCTCCATAAACTGGGCCAAACGGCCACCTCGTTCGATATTTGAGTCAAGTTTTGGGGGGAATCTATCGTTCGCACTATGAGGGACTTCATTGTAGTCGCCCACTGCTATCAGGGGGATGTCTGGTTTATCCAACATAAACTCGACTAATTTCTGTAGTACAGTAAAGTTGAAGGGGGGGGGGGGATATATATGTTGGCTAATACATAAGGCCTGTTCTCGATAGAACAGGACAAAAAGATATACTGCCCCTGTTCATCTATCCAGCTCTTTTCACAGGAGAATAGCAGCCCTTTCCCCACCAATATACTGACCTCCCTTGAGTATGAGGAATATACAGAATGATAGCGAAACAGGAATTTCCGTACCCCTAATTGGGCCATAGTATCCCTGGTTAAATGTGTCTACTGTAGACAAAGTATGCCTGTTCCCCTCCCATCCATTGATGCCAAAACCAATGCTCTCTTGATGGGGTCCCCCAACCCCCGTACATTCCATGATCTAATTCTCCAAGCCATGGGCGATGTATAGTAAGAAATAAACAAAAATAGACCATAGCATGAAGTTACTCTTCTCCCTCTCTTCCGGCTGATTACTCAGACCAAAACCTCTCCCTTTACTGATGGTGTTTAAAGTGCTCAAAATGCTTGGAATACCTCCCTCCCCTAAGATAACCTCCCACCGCCCCTCTCTCCAACCCCTCTCCCCTCCCCTCCCCCCCCTACTAAACCCGCCCCTGAACCTACCCCTTCCCGCCCCCCTCTACTCCCCCCCTGCCCATTGGGGCTCCCCTTGGGGGCCTCTCCTGTGACCTTACCACTCTTTCCCAATCTTATCGCATCTACCATTCAACCACTAGTACACCACACCTGTCCACCCCGCTCACCATAGAGTAATCTCTCCCCCCCTCCCCCTCCCCTTAAACAAAGTTACTAAAGCCCCACTTCCCGAGAGATACCCCAAAGTACTAGGGAATATAAGTCCCATATATCATTTTACATCAAATATAAAAATATACAATAAAGATAGTGTCTCAAAGTGTCTCAAGAAGCCTCAATCCATTAACAGTGTATAATAGGGGGAAAAAAGGGGAAAAAGCAAAAAACCCCTGATTTAACACACCGTATATCAAGTGAAGTAAGAAATAATGGCCCAAGTGGCCCAGGAATTTTCTTAAAAAGAAGCCAACTCAGCAAGTTTGCTATATATCATTGTGACTAAGTACATAGTGAAAAATAATGGCTCAAAGGCCCGAGAAACGTCTTTCCATTGACGTTATTAAAGTGAACTATAAAGATAAATACAATTTTAAACTGTGGCACCCATATAGTGAAAAAAAAGGAAAGTAGGGGGGTATCTCCGCAGAGAAAAAAAAAGGGGGGAGAGAGGGAGCATAGCTAATCTTGTGTCTTATAGATCTTATAGATCCTTGCGAGTGTCATCCAGCCATTTTGTCACTTCGTCTGGCGTATTGAAAAAAAAGGTCCTGCCCAATGCTGTAACCCGTAGGCGAGCTAGATACACTAAAGCGTATATCAAATTGTGCTGCTGTAGGGTGCGTTTAACTGGTACAAATTCAGCTCTTCGTTTTTGTAGTTCTGGGGAAAAATACGGATAGAACGAGACTCTGGCACCGTTATACATGATGTCCCCCTTCTCCCTAGCTTTGTCAGCATAATTGAAGAACTTAAAAAGCAAGAATCTAGGGTGCCCCCCTGGTTGTGGGGGTTTGGAAGGGACCCTATGGGCTCTTTCAATAGAAAAAAAAGGGTGAAAAAATAGCAGTATCAAAGATCTCTCTTAGCCATCCCTCCATAAATGTTATGGTGTCGAAACCCCCGCACCGTTCTGGGAGGCCGATCACACGAACGTTACTCCTGCGAAGTCTATTTTCCATTTCATCTCATTTTAATGCTTGGAGGTTGGTTTTTTCCTGTAGCCCCCTTAAATCATTTCTAATGGGGTGCAAAATGTCCTCAAGGGTACTTGTTCGCTCTTCCAAAATAGTGACCCTTTCAACAATTTTACCCATATCCTGGTGTATTAGGGAAAATTTTTCAAGCTCTTAAGTTGATTGTTAAAGCCAACCATAATAATTTATTTATATTATATATATTTATTTTATAATTTATTTAAATATATTGTACAGGACGCCAGGGTTGGGTCATGGATGAACACTACACAGCGCCAAATTTTGGAGTTTGGGCCATTTGAAACACAGGTTCAGGAGGTCACCTTGAAGGGGGTGAGAGGTTCCGGATAGATAAAATGGATCCAGAGAGGACGGGCTTAAAGTCCTCTCTGTCTTCTTTTAATGATATTTGGGGGTCCGGGATTTCGGAGGCTCTGAAGCGACAATTGGGAGGGAAGAGAGCCTCCCCTTCTGACCCCTGGCTTCAGGCACACAAGGGGTTAACCACTTCCAGGAAGTGAGTTAAAACGAAAGGAAGTACTGACAGAGGGTGGAGTAGTTTGGAAGTGAAGCTGTGTCTGCAGGAAAGAACTGGAGGACTTCTTACTAAAACGTATGTGCCTTTCTTTTGGTTGTTTTTCTGGTGCTGAAGAAAGCATTATTTTGTTTTGTTTTGAAGACCCTTTGCTTTACTGACACGGTTTACGCACTTGTCTCGCGGAGCTAAAGAACCCCCAAAGTTCACAATATATAATTTATATTTATTTATTTATAACCATTTATAATGTACTACAACAAAAACTCCAATTTGATACCCCCCCACACACATTGGGAAAACGATTTGTGCCGAACTTACACAAACCACCAGTGGCAACAAGCATTGCAGTCTATTTATAAGGCTACCAAATGCTCTGCACTAAGGGAACTTACGCAAAAACTGTCCCTCAGATGGTACTTGACTCCAGCGAAACTGGCCTCATTCGGTCTCAATGTCAATGACATGTGTTGGAGATGTAATTCAGCCAAAGGTGATTTATTTCACATAATGTGGAATTGCAATTCTCTCACACCTTATTGGAGGACTATCTTCCAAATTCTATCAGACATCTCGAACCAACACATTGCCCCCACACCTGACCTAGCGTTCCTCAATCTCTCTATAGATTCAATACCCCCTATTGCCTGGCATGTGACTACACGCATATTATTAGCAGCTAGACTGTCTATAACTAGACTGTGGAAGTCAGATAAAATTCCCTCCATAGAAAACACACTTGACTTGGTGAACCTTCATTATGGATATGAAATGACTATGGTGTCTAGTGGTGGATATTGCATTAGGGGGCAGGGCCGTCTTAAGAGCATCATGGGCCCCTGGACAAAGTAATGCTCTGGGGCCCCTACAATGGAGACAGTGCCGGTAAACAGAAATCGAGTAGGTAGGAGGCAGGGGATATCTGGGGTGTAGAGGGGTCAGAATGCTGGGGGGATATCTGGGATGTAGAGGGGCAGCCCAGAATCAAGGACCAGCTGCTTAGGGGAAAGGGAAGGGGCCCCCCATGCAGCTGGGGCCCCTGGCCAGTGCTCAGGTGTGCCCTCTCATTAAAACAGCCCTGTTAGGGGGGAAAAAAATGGTCACTTTGGGAAAAATGGAATGGAGCTGTGAAGTTTCTTTGACTTTGTTTGTTCTTAGTTCATAGTGTCATGATATGAAGGCAAGTTCAGCCGCGTGAGCTCTCATTATACACGTTGTTTGTCGCCTGTGACATACCTCCGGGAAGGTAAAGACATCCCAGTTGGGTTCCTGGGGGTTTGTTATTGTGAATGTATTTATTAACATATGATTTGCGATATAGATTTAGCTGTTAAATTATATTTTAGCCTGATATTTGTATTTTGAAATGTCAACGGATTTCTGTAAACAATGTACAATGTACACATTGTCTTTCAATGTTTATGATAAACTCAATAAAAACTGATTGATGGAAAAAAAAGCCAACCATAAATGCTTTACAGTCGTTAACAGCGCTTAGAACGTCTTTCAGTGTGGGTTCCTCAATTGGCTCAATACCAGCTCTAACAGAGGATCCAGGTGTAGCCAGAATGGCCAATGTAGCAGCAGCAGTGTCACATTTCTCCCCCCCAGGTTCCTTGACAATTTGGGTCTTGGGCCCAGTTGAATTAGCTGAATTAGATGGTTTAGAGGCTACTGGCCCCAAGCTTCGCCTGTCAGCCGATAAAGCTGTCGAACCCTTGGATTGCGCTGCTGTAGATGATGGCCCCCCCTTAATAGGGGAATGGTTCGTGGAATTAGTGGAATGAGCGAAGCGCTCTAATTTGGCTGCGGCAGCCTGGCTGCCTTTCTCTTTATCCTTAGCTGACCTTGTTATAGGGGCGCCCTCTGAATGGGGCGCATTTTTACTCACGATAAACATGTTAAACGTAGTAAATTCTTGCCTCTCTTGAGGGTCCAGGGAAAGGAGGGGTTAATGGGCAGCCGACCATTATTGGCTTATTGACTTGGTAAGACCCTCACACACACTCACTGGTGGTATACGGCACAGTAATAAGCTGAGCAGATCTATAGCTTTGATGTTACACTTTCCCTATTTATTTTTATTTTTTATAATGTCTCTCTTTCCTTCCTCTCTTTAGTGTTGAGGTTCAGGCCAGTGGCTGCTAGTTAAAACGGCAATGAGGAAATGGGGGGGAGCAGGATCTGTAGGATACGCTGTCCTCTTGAGCAGGTGCTATGTAGACTCCGTATGATCCTCAGCGCATACAGATCCGCAATGCGGCGGAGACATGCAGGCACACGTCTGCGATTGGACAGCGACGCTCCGGACCTCCCCAGGCTCCTCCAGACGCCGGGCAGTTCGACCAGGCACCGAACACAGACCCCCCACACAGAGCTCCAGTGTCCAAATATCCAAGTGGGGAACTCACGAATCACGGGTCGCGCTGTAACCCGGTGAGACACCAAATGCCGATAGCGATGGTAAGCAGGCAGAGCTTTGCTGGAGACAAACGCAAGCGCTCACGCACGCTATAGAGCGACAGTATGATAGCAGAGGGGAGGCGAGGTGGACATCCTCACACACTCACACCGTGACTCTCACACCCTCCTGCATCCGGTCACGCCCCCCCCTGTTTCCCCCGAGGGCAGATATTTAGATGGAAGAAATCTCCAATGGTCCTCAAGCCATGCTTTCAGGGCATACTACAATGTGGAAACGTCCAGCCCGGTCTCTTCCTTCAGAAGGAAGATGTTGCAAGTGTTTGTCCACGCCATCCCCACCCCTCTAAGTGTCGGTTCACACTGCGGCGGCACAACTTTGGGGGCGACTCTGCAAGTCGTCCTGAAGATGACTTCAGTGGCGATTAGAAAAACTACTTTTGTATAGAAGTCAATGCAGGTCACCCCGAGCCGTCCCGGAAGTCGTACAAGAACGGTTCCATTGCATTGAATGGGACGCGACTCAGAGTCTCCCCAGTGTAAACCGGCTCTAAAAGGTATATTTACTTGTTTATCCTCTCAAGTAGCTGTCCTGGGCACTTGCAGGTACTGTATTGGTATTTCTGAGAAACCAGTATATAGTGTCTATATTCCCTCCCAGATATATTTGGTTTAACCACTTGACCTCTGGAAGATTTTTTTTTTTTTAACTCATTTCATGACCATTTTTTGCTATTCAGCACTGTGCTATTTTAATTCAATCTTATTTTGTTAAGGAAAAGAGAAGCAGAAAGACAAATATCGTCTCCAACATTACATACAGCTAAATCAAATACACCAACAATAGGCATTGTGTACAACAGAACATAGATGTTACATAGAAATGAGAGTATAAACAGGAATACGAGGACCACCATAAGGCTGTTGGTGTTAGCAATCCCCATAAACTAAAAAAAGGAAGGAAGGTCTAGCTATGGTAGCTATCAACCACACTACAGGTAAGGGAGCAGTGCTGCCCCGCATATGGTGCAGCATATGGGAGTGCATACCAATCTGTATGGAAAAAAAAAAAAAATATAGCACATGGGGTCAGATAGCAAATCAGCAACATTCGGCAGAGCACTGTGCCATTTTAATTGGCAATTGCTCGGTCATACAACACTACACAAATTAAATTTATATAATTTTTTTTTCCCACACAAATCAAGCTTTCTTTTGGTGTTATTTGATCACCACTGGCTTTTTTTTATCTTTTATAAAAGAAAAAAAAGAGCAACACTTTTGAAAAAAATAATAATTTTTTACAAACTCAGCCCAAAAAATCAAATGTCTTAACACATTTAAAGCAGAGGTTCACCCAAAAATCAACTTTCTGCCATTAGATCCAGCATACTGCTGACATCTGCAGTATGCTGTTTTTTTTTTTTTTTGTACCTATTGTTTTATCAGCCGTTGTTATCTGGCTCCGAGCGGGGATTCCTGCGGGGAGTAGTCATTCCTAAGCCAAGCGGAGTTGATTGACGGGCTGCTAAAGCGCGTCACGCCTTCCGAAAATACCCGAAGTGACACTCGGGTGTTTACGCCGCTTGCGCAGTCAGCTCTACACGGCAGGCGCAGGCACCATATAGCACTGTAAACACCCGAGTGTCACTTCGGGTATTTTCGGAAAGGCGTGACGCACTTTAGCAGCCCGTCAATCAACTCCGCTTGGCTTAGAAACGCCTACTCCCCGCAGGAATCCCTGCTCGGAGCCGGATAACAACGGCTGATAAAACAATAGGTACAAAAAAAAAAACAGCATACTGCAGATGTCAGCAGTATGCTGGATCTAATGGCAGAAAGTTGATTTTTGGGTGAACCTCCGCTTTAAGTGAAAATGTATTTCGCCGCTACATGCCGGGTAAAAAAATAAAAAATAAAAAGAAATTCCCCAAATATTGCATTTTTTGGAACAGAACTATTGAGGACATTAGTATAGTTCTGACCAAGATACGGACCTGGACAGACACTAGTAATGGCTGTCATCAGCGACTTAGTGTGACTGTGATAATGTGGTGGGCAATCAGGGACTGGCGCTAAATGACTGACACTGTCTGAGGTTGCTAGTGACACTAATACAGTGATCAGGGATAAGACTGTACACTGTCGCTGTACTAATGACACTGGCTGTGTTACAGGTGATTAGGAGGGCAATCAAGGGGTGATTTCACTCACAAATTGCTTAGCTTTGCTTCCTGATCTCTGCTCCAAACTTTAAGTAAGATCAGGAAACAGAAACAGCCAGATCTGTGTTGTGTGTTTACTAATGAAAAAAAAATTCTACAATACACCTCCCTCGTAAACCAGAATACTGATAAACCAACCAAAGAGAGCAACAAAAGTGCAATTTAACTATTTCTCAAAGTGCAGAAAATTGTAAAACAAACTATTGCCCTGCTGGATTTACAGGACACCTTCCCCTTTTGTGAAAAAAATTTATGTATTCTTCATTAAGTTGCATGTGGGACAGAGTTCCTGTCTGAAACTGTGCAGTCGTGTATGTGCATGAAGATTGAAGTAAAACTCTTAAACAGGAACTGAGATTGCATCTCCAATTTTTTGTTACATATCTGGTGGAAGCAAGAGTACCACATCAGATGTGAATCTCTAAAGGAATTGAAAGATGGCGTCCAGGGGCGGACTGACAACTCATGGGGCCCCCGGGCAACAGGAGATCATGGGGCCCCCTGTGTCTCCCCCCACACTCAAGCCACACCCACACAAAGCCCCACCCCCAGCTTGCACTGCGTGGATGCCTCGATTCTGGGATGAACTTGAGATAAACAGTGCACAGAGGGCAGCAGGACAGAGCATAATGTATCCATGGCAAAGTATACAAGTTAGCAGGTCATAGCACAGGAGGGCACAATATGTGTGTGTGGAGGGCAGGAGGGCACACTACATGGAGAGCAGCAGGGCACATTATGGGGAACACCAGGGAACATTACAGGTTGGGGGGGCACAGTAGGACACATTACATAAGGGGACAGCAGGGAACATTAATATAGGGTACATTACAGGGGTAGGCAGAGGGGCGCAGCATGGAACATTACATGGGGCAGGAGGGCGCATTATGGGGTACAGCAGAGTATATTTCATGAGGGCACATTATGGGGCACAACAAAGCACATTATGGGGCATATTACATGGGGAGAAGAGGGCACATAATGGGACACAGCAGGGCATATTACATGAGGTCACATTAAGGGGCACAGCAGAGCACATTAGGAAACATAAAATCTCATATTATGGGGCACAGCAGGGCACATTATGAGGCAAAGCAAGGCATATTACATGGGGGCAAGAGGATACATTATAGAGCACAGCAAGGGATATTACATGGAGCAAGAGGGCACATATAGGGCACACTATGGGGCACTGAATGATACATCAGGGGTCACACAGCAGGGCACATCATATGGCAAACATCAGGGTACAGGGCACATCATGAGGCATACAGTAGGGCTCAGGAAACATCACAAGGCCCACAGGAGGAAATTGAGCACACAATGTGGCACATATTAGGGCATGGGGCACACAGTAGAGCACATCATTGGGTACACAGTAGGTCATGGGACACATCACAGGGCACATCATGGGGGCAGGTAGCAGGGCATGGGGCACACATCAGAGTATGGGGTAGACAGCTGGGCATAGGCCAGACAGGCCATGGGGCACAGAGCAGGGTGTGGGGCAGACATCGGGGCATGGGGGCATAGAGAAGGGCATGGGGCAGACAGCAGGGCACGGGGCACAGACCAGGGCATGGGGCACAGGGGCATGTGGCCACAGGGCATAGGGGCAGACAGCAGGGCATGGGGCAGACAACTGGGCATGGGGCAGACAGCAATCCATGGGGCACAAAGCAGGGTGTGGAGCAGACATCAGGGTACGGGGGCACACATCAGAGCATGGGGCACACATCAGGACATGGGGGCCGACAGCAGGGCATGGGGGCCGACAGCAGGGCATGGGGGTATGGAGCAGGGCATAAGTAAACAGCAGGGCATGGGGGAAAAGATCAGGGCATGGGGGCAGACAGCAGGGCATAAGGTAGACATCAGGGCATGGGGGCACAGAGCATGGCATGGGGCAGACAGGGCATGGGGGGGACATCAGGGCATAAAGTAGACAGCAGGGCATGGGGGGCACAGAGCAGTGCAAGGAGGCACCGAGCATGGTATAGGGTAGACGTCGGAGCAAGGATGCAGACATTAGGGCATGGAGGCAGACAGCAGGGCATGGGGGCACACATCAGAGCACGGGGCATAGAGAAGGGCATGGGGTATAGAGAAGGGCATGGGGCAGAAAGCAGGGCATAGGGGTACGGAGCAGGGCATAAGTAAACAGCAGGGCATGGGGGGAAAAGATCAGGGCATGGGGGCAGACAGCAGGGCATGGAGCAGGTCATAGGGTAGACAGCGGGGCATGGGGGCACACATCAGAGCACGGGGCATAGAGAAGGGCATGGGGTATAGAGAAGGGCATGGGGCAGACAGCAGGGCATAGGGGTACGGAGCAGGGCATAAGTAAACAGCAGGGCATGGGGGGAAAAGATCAGGGCATGGGGGCAGACAGCAGGGCATGGAGCAGGTCATAGGGTAGACAGCGGGGCATGGGGGCACAGAGCGGGGCATGGGGGCACAGAGCAGGGCATGGCATAGACAGGGCATGGGGGTGGACATCAGGGCATAAGATAGACAGCAGGGCATGGAGGGCACAGAGCAGAGCAAGGAGGCACCAAACATGGTATAGGGTAGACATCAGAGCATGGGGCAGACATCAGGGCATGGAGGCAGACAGCAGGGCATGGGGCAAAGAGCAGGGCATGGGGGCAGATAGCAGGGCATGAGGCACGGAGCAGGGCATAGGGTAGACAGGGTACTGGGGAGTCATCAGGTCATGGGGGCACAGAGCAGGGCATAGGGAGACATTAGGGCATGAGGCAGAAAGCAGGGCAAGGGGGCAGACTACAGGGGATGGGGCAGAGAGCAGGGCATGGGCAGACTATATGGCAAGAGACAGCATTCAGGGCTTTGGGGCACAGAGCAGCATACAATCTGCTGCACTTACTAGTGCACTTTACTTTAGTTCTAGTAGCGCGGGAAGCGGCTGTAAACATACCTCTCGTGATGCGCTCCTCCTCCCCGCCGGCCCCTCCTTCCCTCCCGTCCACTCCAGGTGCTTGCATTTGTCATCACCTCGGACAGACGAGAGAGGAGGGGCCGGCGGGGAGGAGGAGCGCATCACGAGAGGTATGTTAACAGCTGCTTCCCGCGCGGCAGTCTATTGGTACTAGGAAGCACTGATTCAGGACCCGTCTACCCGTCGGACTAGCGCTGATTGACGGGTAGCATAGATCTAATTGGAAGCTGTCATGGGGCCCCCTACTGGCCACGGGCCCTCGGTCCGTGCCCGAATTGCCCTATGGTCAGTCCGCCCCTGATGGCGTCCCACCTTTTTATACATATAGGTGGTTGATATTCATTTAGATATCATATCACCCTCATTCCTTTTTCGTTATTTGTTTACAGGTCCTACGGCAATGGAGATTTACAGCTCTACACTTTAATTGAGGCACAGTAAAGTTACTTTGACCACTTTGATTCATTGAACTTTTTCCTCCTTTCTCCCCCGAATTCAGAGTTATACTCTTGTTTCATTAAAGGTCAGTTATTTTTCATAACCAATTTGCCCTCTTCTGCCTGTTTTCTGTTTTTTTCTCTCCTTTTTCTCTTTCCTCCCTTTTTCTTCCTTTCCCCTTCCCGATCCATTCCTTCTCCTCTCCCTTCTTTCCCTCTTTCCCTCTTTCCTTCCAAAAATGATATCCGTGGGAATCCATTATATCCTGATCCTCACCAATAGAGTATATACATCCTGGTGATATACATGGATTATTATTGCATATTCCTTGGATAGCCTATGTTTTTAAGATTTTTTGTATTAATAAAAAAATGTTTTTTTAATAAAATTTCCTGTAACGAGATAGTTCTTCATCAAACTCCCCTATGGTGTGATCGAGTGGTGATCGATTCCCTCAGCCCTTTTTTGCCCTGCCTCCCAGTAATTGCCATAATGTGCAGACAGAGGCCTAGATTCACAAAGCGATTACGCCTGTGTAAATGTTGTTAGACTGGAGTAATTTCGACTTACGGGCGTTTTTACGCTAGTCGAAATCCTCAAACCATGAAAAGACACCTGCGGGCTTCATTTCGACTGTATTACGTGTTAGTACGCCTTCAGATCTACGCTGCCAGAAAATTGCGGCCACTGGGCGGACTTCCTGTTGTTTTTCGCCGTCAGGGTATGCTAATGAGCTTTTGCCTGCAATCCACAAAATTTCGCACTTTCAACGCAATCTCTTACGGCACCTTTAGTCATCTTTTTTTTCCGTTTCACTATACCTGCTTTTTGCTGGTCTAATATTAGACAGCCCATGTTAAGTATGGCCGTCGTTCCCGCGTCGAATTTCAACGTTTTCCGATGTCTTTTATTATTTTTAACGTAAGTCGTCCGGGAATAGGAATGTTCGTAAACGCCGCTACTCAAACAACGAATGACGTCACGACGTGATTTCGCGCAATGCACGGCGGGAAATTCCTGAACAGAGCATGCGCAGTTCGATCGTCGCGGGGACGCGCTTAATTTAAATGCTTCACGCCCCCTAATCACGTATTTCGATTGCGCGGCGGAAAAAAAATACGAAACAATAGCGTACGCGCAAAAAAACTACCTGAATTCGGTGTAGAGTCTGGTGAAATACGGCAGCGTACCGTATTTCGATTACGCAGCGGAATATTACGTCTTTGTGAATCTGCCCCAGAGTGTTCAAAATAAAGTTTTTATTGGAGTTTCATGCCTTCTGCTTGATTAAACCTCAGTGAAGTCAAGTCATTTGCTGAAGAATGCAAGACAGACTGAAATGTGAAAATGCCATGTAGCCTTCTTATTGATCAGAAACAAAATGTTCCGTTATAGCTCTCTGTCAATTCGTAGGTCTGTCCGGAGATTGACCTCCACTGGGAAGTGGTCACTGACCTCCAGAGCCTGTGAAGAAGAAAACACTTTAAGATTTGCATTCTTCACCAAGGGAAGCTGTGATATGCATAGCTTTCAGCTGCAGTAGATGGACTTGGTAGGAGCCTATCTACAGGTGCTTAGTCAAACTCAGGATGGATTTTATGTTGGAACAGGAAGGGGCCATCCCCCAAACTGTACCCACAAAGTTTGGAGCATGAAATTGTCCAAAATGTCTTAGTATGCTGACACTGGAACTAAGGGGCCAAGCTCAACCCCTGAACAACAACCTCACACCATAATCCCCCATCCATCAAATGATTTGGACCAGTGCACAAAGCAAGGCCCATAAAGACACGGATGAGTGAGTTTGGGGTGGAGGAACTTGACTGGCCTGCACTGAGTCCTGACCTCAACCCGATAGAACACCTTTGGGATGGATTAGAGCGGAGACTGCAAGCCAGGCCTTCTCGTCAAACATCAGTGCATGACCTCACAAATGTGCTTCTGGAAGAATAATTAAAACATTCCCATAGACACACTCCTAAAACTTGTGGACAGTCTTCCCAGAAGAGTTGAAGCTGCTACAGCTGCAATGGATGATGGCACTGTAATTATTTTAATTAGATAAAACATCTAAGTACCATTTTTCTAATCAATATACAGCTGTCACATGACCCAGATCCTTCCCAGCCTGTCTGCAATGAAGTACAAATAAATAATTGATATCAAACTGTTTTAAATTGTCATACAAATCTATATTTGAAATAAAATCTTTATTATTTTTTGGCAATAACATGGTGCGGGCAGATTTCTGCCAGTCACAGGCTGCCTCAGCCCCTCCAGCCTGTGTCTTAGAATAAGAGGGAGATGAAGTCTCCATTAATCTACATGTAAATTCCCTCCCCCTATTGTGTTTATCTGGTTAGTGGGTATAAAGAAGGGGGGGCGTGAGCTGTTATTTACCACTGTGTATACGCTCGCATTTGTGACTCTATAGTCACATGAGCTGCCCTAGCTGAATTGGGGACATGGACATGGTGGAGATACTGTAGAGAGCAGCAGGATCAACCATTTTTCTTTTTTTTACAGAATACAGAAAATGAATCCCATAGTGACTGAGTGAGTATGGACAGCATGCAATACACCATTTATTGATAGTTTTTTATGATGTGGGTTTAGTGACACTTTGAATTTAGATTCTGGATGAAATCTGCTTTGAGTTGAGAAAGAACCTGCAAAAAAAAAAGGGGGAAATCTTTTCCCTTCTCTAGTAGACCATTTCTGCATTTATATGCAGCTAACTAGGGTCCACGGGCCCTGTGCTCTGTCAATTTAATGTTTTAGGGCCGTACCTATAAGAGTTCCAGGGGGCCCAAGCAGCTCCGTGGTACGCCTGGATAGGAGGCAGCAGTGGCGGCTGGTGATAAAAAATGTTGGGGGGGGCGCAAACCCCACCAGGTCTTTACCTGCCCATCTCACAGCTTCCAATACCCAAACACACAATACTTACAGAGCACACAGAACACACAGTGCATACACAGAACATACACAGAACACACCGGGCAAATACACAGAACACACAATACATACACAGAACATATCATGCATACACAGTACATACACAGAACACACCGTGCATATACAGAACATACTGTGCATACACAGAACACACACAGTACATACACAGAACATACACAGTACATGCAAAGAACATAGCGTGCAAACACAGAACATACAGTACATACACAGAACATACACAGAACAGACCGTACATACACAGAACACACTGTACACACACCGTATATACACAGAACACACCGTACATACACAGAACACACCGTACATACAATACATACAGAGAACACACAGTACATACAATACAGAGAACACACAGTACATATAGAGACACACAGTACATACAATACAGAGAACACACAGTACATATAGAGACACACAGTACATACAGAGAACACACAGTACATACAATACATACAGAGAACACACCGTGCATACAAAACAGAGAACACACAGTACATACAATACATACAGAGCAGCACACTATATACAGAGGGGGGGGGGGATCCAGCAGCACTCACATTAGTTATATTGGTCCCTGAGTCAGTTAGGATGAATTATCCTGTAATCTGATGGAGTTGGCAATGTGCTCACCTCCCCCCACAGACCATGCTCTCTCTCCCATACAGTAATCTTTTCTAACTTCCTCCTCTGCCTGAATGCCTGTTTTTGACATATTTTAAAACAACCTGTTGCTGTGAAACACACCAATCTTCTTATCACAGAGCAGGGGCGGACTGACAACTCATGGGGCCCCCGGGCAATAGAAGATTATGGGGCCCCCGGGCTTACAGATGGCCACCAAGCCAGGTGGCAGTACAGAGGCGGGGGAGCTAAAATCTCAGGATTTTCACATCAAAAGCATGTAGGTTTTGGACATATCAGGGACAGATGTAATAAAAACACAGATTTTTACATACTGTCCCTGGTTTTAATGAGCCTGGCAACCCTGATGGGGCCCCCTAGTGGCATGGGGCCCTCGGGCAGTGCCCGAGTTCCTCAATGGTCAGTCCGCCCCTGTCACAGAGTCCCACACAGTAGCTGCCATGCCATGAGTTACTGCATGTAAGACAAGAGACACCCGAAGCAGACTGCCTAAAAGGGGGAGGGGGGAGGGAAGCAGCAGCGTGAGATACAGACTACTCTCTGACTGTCAGATATGCAATCTTCTTACTGGAGATTGTTCCTGTAACTGGGAAATAAAGCACTTACTTGGTCTGTGGAGGAAAGACACATTCCTTTCACCTTGCCTCATGGAGCCGACATCCTAGTACTTTTAACAGAAAGTTAAAGTGACGGCTGCCGGGGAAAGCACCTCCCAAGTCCTACAGAGGGTGCTAATTGGTCAGATAGCTAGACAGCCAGAAGACTGACCCAATGAGAGTGCTGCTATTCCCTGAGCGCCTCTAATCCACACAAAACTCTGCGAATGTAGCGTCTCGCCTGCAATTGCGAGATTGCAATTGCATGACGCTCCCATAGTGCACTGGGGCCGGCGCCCGACCCCATTGAATTTAAATAACTTTTTTTTTTTTAAAGGGACATTTTTTTCCCCCTCTAGCTTTGGGGGGCGGCGCCCATGTGCTCCCTATGGACGGGCCGCCACTGGGAGGCAGTGGGCAGCATATAGAGGAAGTGATCCCTCTATTTTCCTCCTGCAGCCGCTGAATGCCTGCTTCTCCACCTCTTCCATCCACAGACATTCAGCACCTGCAGGAGGAAAATGGAGAGATCAGTTACTGCCCTTGCCAACCCTCCTATCCATTTTTTTCTGCTCAACACTTCAGGGTAAGGAAGGTTTAGTTTGGACATAGAGGGATGGTGGTGTACAAAAATGAGAGTCCACAAACATTATGGGACCCACTATGACTCCTGAAGAGCCAGACCTGACAGATAAGTCAAGCATCAATGGACAGCATCTACGGCTGTCCTTAAAGTGAGAGCAAGCACCGGGAGGAACGGGGGGCAGGCACAACAAGTTTCAGAGGCTCTGCCTTTTTTTTTTAAGCTGCCCGAGGGTAGGCAAAGATGTTTGTTTAACAAGCTTGTGAGCAGGCAATTGTCTGACAGCTTTCATAGAGCTGCCAAACTTATGAAACTGCAGTGACCATCATAAAAACCAGTTGGACAAACATATAGCATGTCAGTTGGGGACTTTTTTTTTTTTTTTACAAATAAAATATATTCATCAGGGACAGGACCGATTTGACAATATAACAATTAAATAAAAAACAAATAGATAAATGACAACATATCCAATTAATAAGTACGTATATATGGAGAATAAACTTCATAAAAGCCGCCATAATAAATAGGTGTAAAAAAAAATAAAAAATAAAAATAACAAAAATGAAACTAACGCCAGTGGCCAGGGTCGCAAGGGTCAGAGACTTGGGACCAGGCCCTGATGTTCTGCCACCGGGCTTGGAGGGAAGCGTCCCAGCTGGGGGTCTCTAAAGGTCCTAGATATGCCTCTGGCTTTATACCTTATACTGAAGGTTTGCTACAAATAAGAACATTTATGACAAAACCCAGCAGGAGTCGTTCCTACCTCTTCTTCAGAGAGCCCAAATTTTTTCTGGAAGTTGAATGGTTTGGCAGATCCTGGTATAATTGCTTTGAGGAATTCTTCTCCATGTACAACAATGCTGTGTGATGAATATAAAGGAATTTGGTTATTTCAAATACTTCAGAATTGACCCTTTTCATCCATCCCTGTATTTACCGGTCATAGGCACAATGTGTTTTGGTGTTTACTGTTGTATCGTCTTTATCACTGATCAGCCAGTGGAAGGTATTACTGCTCTTTCTTTGAATATTCCTCCATTCCTCATTGGTCACGTAGCCACAAGCTGCATTTAGATCTCCAAGAAGCATAACATTCTAAGATCAGAGAAAAATGTAATACATTTTTTTCTATACAAAAGTACCTATTGCTGTAGTCCTACTATAAACATTCCTATGAATATCTGAACACTGTAATATCTTAGCTTGTACACTTTGACTGCTGCACTGGGAATGTGGGTCAAATCGAAGAAGAATGGGAAGGTTCCCCGGTGGGGCTTTGGACAGCAATGTAATATAGTAGAAAAATGTGCAAATGGATAGCAAAAAGGGGTACAAATATGGGTTAAATCTAAACCAGGGCTCCATTTGCACAGCAGCTCTGTATTTTCCCTGTTTGTGTAGGCCTCCACCTTCAAAAAATGTAATCAAGTATATAGGAAGATATACAAATATTTTTAAATAATTCATAAGCATGTCTTATTATTACCCTTTGGGAGTTCCTTACCTTACATAACATGAACCAGACTGGGAGAGACAAGGGTAGCAAACAGTTCTTCAAATTAACGATCCATAACCTAATATGGGAGTTGTAGCACCTTAACGAAGACCCACCCTGAATGTATCTCTCCTCCTCTGCTACATTTTGTTTTTTATTCTCCATTTATGGGATACTTTGTACTCAAGTTTGTAGGCTCTATTTATTTTCTTTTGATACTTAAATACCAGCACACTCCCAACTTTGAGCTGTGATCAACTGTTCTGCATTGACCACACTGGAGATTTATGTTGGTGTACCGGTTTAGTTGTTTATGTCTTTTTACTCCATCTTGTTAATGTTTTATGTATTCAATGTGCTTTAACTACAAAATGTCTGTTTTGTATACAGTGCATGTATCTTTTTATTTTTCCTTTTGTTTCTAAATTCTTTATTAAAAATTGGTTATGAAAAAAAAAAAAAAAAAAAAAAAGTATTTATTTATTCTGAAAACCAATAAATGTAAAAGTCAGCAGCTACAAAATGCTGCTGACTTTTAATAGAAGAACACCTACCTGTCCAAGGATCCAGCGCTGTCCTCACCCGAGCCGCATTTTCAGCCATCTTAAGATCCAGGCGTTGGGATGTTTACTTTAAAATGCTGGCCGTGACTGCTTGCGGCTTCACAGCTGGTTTTCCACTGTGCATACGCAGGCCGTGCTACACTTTGTGAATGTAGACTTAGCAGGAGCTCTGACCTTCCTGCTCTGCATGTTTGCTCCAAGCCAGTGATTTAGGAAGTATTGAAGTCAGAGGATCAATATGATAGCTGATCAGCTATAATTTTCAGCTACAAGTTCGCGATGGCAGCCTTACATTGCTTTAAATAACATACTGCTAGTATAAACATCTTCCGCCAAAACGGTTACTAGGGTGTGTGCCTGTATGGCTTTCGTTGTTGAGCCTAATCTGGCCCTGTGGAGGTTAGGAAAACAATGACCTATAGAACAAACAACTCCATGCCTACCTCAATTCTCCATCGACTCTTCACCTCCAACATGACCTGCAGGAGACGGTTGATCTCCTTGGCTGCTTCCCTTGGACAAGTGTGATGAGATATCAGGGCAAAGTCCTTAATAACTGTCACAAAGAACATTTGACATTTTTACATGGAGTTGATCAGCAAGACATAATACTCATTGAAAAAGCATGGAAACTAAAGCTGTCCTACCGCAGTACACAAGGGCAGTCTGTCACCCAATATGCATTAAAGCCTTACTGTACTTAAAGCGGAGTTCCACCCTAAAAAGGAACTTTCTATTAACAGCTTGCCTTTAATGTAAAAAAAAACATTTTTTTTTAATAAACATTTTTTTTAAAAAACATTTTTTTTTACTTACTTCTATCTGGCTGTTACTAGGCAGATTTTGTATTCTGCCTAGTTCCTGGCCCTAGGTGGTTCAACTTCCTGTCCTAAGACCCCATTGCCTCCTGGGAAATGATGACACTCATTTCCAAGGAGTCTCTGGGCATTACTGTGCCTAAAAATCAACCAGCATGCACCTCTCCCTGAAAACCAGGAAGAAAAAGGAACTGGGCTTCACATGCCCACACATATGATGGATACGGCAACAACATGAGCTGGAGGATATAAGGCAAGTGTTTTTAATGATTTCTGGAACGATTGGGGAGCTATTAATATGTTTTAGGGACTATTTAATGTGATTCATTTTAGAAATTTAAAATAATACCCGGAACTCCCCTTTAACACCAGCCAGGTCCATGTGAGGAATATTTTCTTCTTTTTTGTGGTCCTTAGTAATTTGTGTTTTGTTAATGTGACCTTTAGCAGACATAAACCGACCCCTAATTTCCCTAAATGCAGCCTGCTGTTATATTTGAGATTGACATGCCTTTTCTACACAGAGACAGTAAGGCCTCGTACACACGAGGCAATCTATTTGTTCAAATCGGTCGGACCGACCGATTTGAACAAATCTGTCTGATAGGATTTTGGTTTGCTCGCGTGTACACACGAGCAAACCAAAATCCCCGCCAGCAGACGGCGCGCTGATGTGTCGGTGACGTGGCGATGACGTTGACGTCGCCACGTCACCGCACCAGGAAGTAAAACACTTCCGCGCATGTGCCGAATCCATTCGGCGGCGGTGCGAGACGTCATGTCTGCTGGTAAGTGTACTAACCAGCAGACATGTCGGGCGGACGGATTCCCACCCGATAGATTTCAAAGCATGCTTTGAAATCTGTCGGGTGGCCAAATCCGTCGGCTCGGCCGTACACACGATCGAATCTGTCTGCTTGGACGGTCTAGCAGACCGTTTCCAGCAGACAGATTTGATCGTGTGTACGAGGCCTAAGAGTTAATAACTACAACCTACCTGTCCTTGGTGAGTGGAAGCGGACAACAAACGGTTCTCTTGCAAAGGCCTCAGGGTGATCTGGATGTTCTTCCACATACTGATACCAGTCAACCACCTTTACTGAGTCAGATCTGCCACGTAAAGAGAGCCATAGTTACAACGCTAGGCATAGACAATTGCAGATCTGCAGCAAGTAAATTGTTCAAGTTGTAGGAGTTATGGGCAGCCACTAAAAACGATGTTGGTCCAGGACCGAGCTCACACTTTACGACCCCATTATTTACCTAAAACAGTATTAAAATGTTTGCCAACATCAGTTTGTATTAATGTAGACCTTTCACAGATCTGGAAAATTCAAAATAGGCATTTTGTGGAAAAATACTTAAGTAAAGGTCACTTCTATTGAAGGTTGCAAATCAAAATCATCAGCAGATCCAGAGAATAGTTAACAGAGTGTTTACTTATCTCTCTTCGAATCCCTATGTCCTGTGGCTTTTTCCTGCTCCGTTCTTCTGTTATTAGCATGATGCCGCTAAGTGCAAAAGTATAAAACTTTAAATATCGGAACAGCTCATTGGTTTCTTCTTCAGCCAGTGACCTGGCTGAAGAAGGAACCAATGAGCTATTCCGAAAGCGTCCCGCCTCTATGACACTTCCTGTCCACTTCCTGTTTGTGTTCCAGGCTGTTTTTTTTTTTTGCTTTCTCTGACTTCATCCCCAGGCTCCAGCGTTATTGTGTCCTCTGAATATTCACAGCACAAGTCGGCTGTTATCTTGTGGACTTCCCTGGAAGCTTTACCATCACAGACTGGGATTTCCATTGGAACATCTCCTGGATGCACTTACCTGCTACATGCCTGTTTTATCCACTATCTTGTAAGTGTTTTTAAAGGGGTGTTCCACCCACAAAAAAAGGGATTTTTAAATACAGCTTACCTGTAAAATCCTTTTCTTGGAGTACATCACGGGACACAGAGCGGCATATTCATTACTATGTGGGTTATATGGAGTACCTTCAGGTGTGGACACTGGCAATCTTCAAACAGGAAGTCCCCTCCCTATATAACCCCCTCCCCTAGAGGGAGTCCCTCAGTTTTGTAGCAAGCAGTATGCCTCCCAAAATGGTCACCCAAAAGAGGGGTGGGAGCTCTGTGTCCCGTGATGTACTCCAAGAAAAGGATTTTACAGGTAAGCTGTATTTAAAAATCCCTTTTTCTTTCTCGTACATCACGGGACACAGAGCGGCATATTCATTACTATGTGGGATGTCCGAAAGCAATGCTTTAATGAGGGGAGGGAGACATCTTCCAAAGAAGGTTTCAATTTTAGAGCTAAACTCAAATCATAATAATATTTCCAAATTAGTCAAGAAAGAAGAACCTTTTTCTTTTTTTTTTTTTTATATAACCAAGGGTGTTTCTGATCCCGAGGATTTCAAACTGCAGCCTGTAGTACTGCCTGACCAAAGGCAGTATCCGCATTTCTTCTCACGTCTAGTTGATAAAACCTTGTAAACGTGTGGACTGATGACCACGTTGCCGCCTTGCATATCTGAGCCATAGAGATCTGATGGTGTGCTGCCCAAGAGGCGCCCATGGCCCTGGTAGAATGGGCCTTTACCGACAACGGAGGGGGCAACCTCTTCAATCCGTAGGCTTGAATGATTAATTGTCTAATCCATCTCGAGATGGTGGATTTTGCAGCTGCCTGCCCCTTCTTGGGGCCATCTGGTAGAACGAATAACACCTCTGTTTTCCGGATCTTTTCCGTAGCTTTAAGATAGGCCTTCATGGCCCGGACAATATCCAAGGTATGCAGCAACCCCTCCTTCCTAGATGTAGGTTTTGGAAAGAAGGATGGAAGTACCAAATCCTGGTTTAAGTGAAATTTGGATATAACCTTTGGTAGAAAGGAAGGATGGGGCCGGAGAACTGCCCTGTCCTTATGCAGAACAAGATATGGTTCCTTACACGATAAGGCTGCTAATTCTGACACTCTCCTGGCCGAAACTATGGCGACCAAGAAAACCAATTTTCTTGTCAGTAAGAGTAAAGGAATCTCAGCCAAAGGCTCAAAAGGCTGTTTCTGTAGAGTGGACAGGACAAGATTTAGGTCCCAAGGACAAACTGGTGACTTGACAGGAGGATTAATACGCAAGACCCCCTGTAAGAAGGTCTTTACCAGCGAGTGGGTGGCCAGCGGCCTCTGAAACCACACTGACAGAGCTGAGATCTGTCCTTTGATTGTGCTTAGTGCCAGGCCTTTATCCACTCCTAGCTGGAGAAAACTTAACACCCTATCAATAGTATATTTGCGGCAATTCCATCCTTTGGATTCACACCAGCCTATATAGTTCCTCCACACCCTGTAATAAATTACCCTGGAGACCGGCTTTCTAGCCTTAATCAGGGTAGGGATTACCTGCCTAGACAGACCCCTACCCCTGAGAATCAGGGATTCAGCCTCCAGGCCGTCAAATTTAGACGCTGTAATGTAGGGTGGAGGATCGGGCCTTGTGAGAGTAGGTCTGGTTGTAGAGGAAGAGTCCAAGGGTCTCCCACTGCCATATTCAGGACTAGTGAGTACCAAGCCCTCCGGGGCCAAGCTGGAGCTATTAGAATGACTGGCTTGTGCTCCACTCTGATCTTGCGCAACAGGCGGGGGAGTAACTGTAGTGGAGGGAATGCATATAGAAGTTTGAATTGATGCCAAGGGCAAACCAACGCATCGGTTCCGCAGGCCATAGGATCCCTCGCTCGCGACACGAACCTGTCTAGTTTCTTGTTGAACCTGGATGCCATTATATCCACGTCTGGCGTTCCCCACCTCTGGCAGATTGTCTGAAAGACCTGGGGATGCAGAGACCACTCCCCTGGCAACAGACTCTGGCGACTTAAGAAGTCTGCCTGCAGGTTGTCCACTCCGGGAATGAATATCGCTGAAATGCAGGGTACATGAACCTCTGCCCATTGAAAAATCAAGTTCACTTCCCTTTGAGCGGCCTGGCTCCTGGTTCCCCCTTGGTGGTTTATATATGCCACCGCCGTGGCATTGTCTGACTGGATTCTCACCGGGAACCCCTTTAATCTGGAGGTCCACGCCAACAGGGCTAGGCGAGCAGCTCTGATTTCCAAGATATTGATGGGGAGCTGCCTCTCTGCTTTCATCCAAGTTCCCTGGCGGGAGAACCCTTCGAAGACCGCCCCCCAGCCTGCCAGGCTGGCGTCTGTGGTAACTACCTTCCAGACAACAGGGCTGAAGGATCTTCCCTTTAGAAGATTCTGAGGGTTCAACCACCAGGCCAGGCTCTGTCGGACCCTTGATGATAGCGTCAAAGGGGACTCTAAGGCATGTGCCCTCTTGCCCCAGGCTGCTAGAATGGCTGCCTGTAGGACGCGAGTGTGGATCTGAGCGTATGGTACTGCCTCGAATGTGGCCACTAGCTTGCCTAGTGATCGCATACACAGGCGAATAGTTGGTCTTTTCTTGTTTATAACCAACTGAACCAACCCCTTGATCGCCTTGATCTTTACAAGGGGTAGGAACACCTTTTGATGTTCTGTGTCTAACCTCATGCCGAGGTATTCCAACTGCTTTGTAGGCTGGAATGCTGACTTTCCCTGGTTTAGGACCCAGCCGAATTCTTCGAGGTACCGAACCGTGAGGTTTACTGCCTTTTGCAGACCCGTCCGTGAGTGATCTATGATTAAAAGGTCGTCCAAGTATGCTAGGACTGTGACTCCTTGGATCCTTAAATTGGCCAGAACTGGGGCTAGGATCTTCGTGAATACCCGGGGGGCCGTGGCCAGCCCGAAAGGGAGCGCCCTGAATTGGAAGTGTCGCTGCCCCACCGCGAAGCGTAAAAACCTTTGATGCGACTGAAAGATTGGTACATGAAGGTAAGCATCTTTTATGTCTATGGAGGCCAGAAAATCGTCTTTCTGAAGCGCGGCGGCTGCTGACCGGATGGATTCCATCCGGAAGGACCGCACCCTTAGATAAGCGTTTAACCTCTTTAGGTCCAAGATTGGCCTGACATCGCCGTTGGGCTTTGGTATGACAAAGAGATTGGAATAGAAACCTAGGCCTTGCTCTTGGGCTGGCACTTCTATAATTACGTCCTGGCAAAGCAGGTGATCCAAAGCTGCCAGCATTGAGGCCTTCCTTGCTGGATCCCTTGGTAGCCTTGATTCTTGAAAATGAGGCGGAGGATATCTTAGAAACTCCAATCTGTAACCTGTGGTTACAGATGCCCGGGCCCAATTGTCGGGGATCTTGGCTTCCCAAACTTCTGAGAAGAGACGAAGCCTTCCCCCCACCCTTGAGAGTGGGGGCGCCCCTTCATAAGGCAGACTTAGGGGCTGCCTTTGACGGCTTGCGATACCACGGCTTCTTACCCCCAGGGGTCTGTCCCTGCGATCTACTGTTAACGTTGGATCGTGCAGGCGGCCGTCGATACTGCCTGGAATTAGAGGGCCCCGAGACAGGAAAAAGCTGCCTTTTAAATGTAGGAGCCCGGAATGTCTTTTTGACCGGTAAAAGGGTACTCTTGCCATTTGAAATAGTCTGAATATATTTATCCAGATCTTCTCCGAAGAGTCGTCCTCCATGGAAGGGAAATCCTGCCAGAAGCTTTTTGCATGGGGGTTCTGCCGCCCAGTTCTTCAACCATAAGAGCCTTCTCATGTGTACCAAACATAGTGATAAACGAGAAGCCTGCTGGATGGAATCTTTTATAGCATCTACCGCGAAACACAGAGCTCTGGGAATGTCAGCAAACTCTTCTGCTTGTTGGGTAGGCATGTCCTTTAACATCTCTTTTGTCTGGTCTTTTAATGCCTGACAAACTCCAATTGCAGCTACCGCTGGCTGCACCACTGCTCCTGCCGTAGCAAAGGATGCTTTTAAAAGTGTCTCTAATCTTTTATCAACCGGATCTTTAAACATATGTATGTTTTCCACCGGGCAAGTTAGTGATTTATTCACACATGAGATGGCTGCATCCACTAGTGGGAGCCTCCACTTCTTGGAGAATTTTTCCTCCAAGGGATAAATGACCGCAAATCTTTTCGGTGGCAGAAAAACCCTGTCCGGCCGTACCCAATCCCGAAAGATCAATTCCTCCAAGAGAGGATGGACCGGAAAAACTGCGTTGCTTAACGGGGCTTTCAAAGAGCCCAGAGAGGATACCGGAGGAACCAGAAGTTCTGGCAATGGCAAACTAAATGCCGAGCGGACCATGTCCGTCAAAGACTGTACCCACAGTCTCTCTGTCTGGGAGTCTGAAAATGGTTCCTCAGAGGTAGACCCCTCCATCCCTGAACCCTCTTGGTTCAGGTCCAGTTGATCCTCCTGTGATTCTAATTCCTCCGGAGAGAGAATCTCAGCATCTGAGGATACACCCCCTGGTGATGGGGATCTAACCCGTTTCTTACCAGGAATAGCTCTGGCGATCAATGCCGCTATTCTCTCTTCTAGCCCCCCTAGGGATACGGCTAGCATCTCCTCTGTGATAAACACAGGGCTGGGCTGATCTGGGCCAGCCTCCGCACCAGATCCCCCTAATGGCTCATCCAAGGCGCTTCTTAAATTAATAAGCTGCGGGGAAAGTATCGGCATATCAGAATCAGAAAGGGACCCCTTTTGTTTTTTGGTCTTTTTTGTCCCCTTTGACCCCGAACCCTTGGAAGCCATAATACAAAATCGAGGGACTCCGCCCACACAACAGACTGTAGTGGCCAGGAGTACAAATTTCAGAGTTTAGGGGAGAATAGATCACTAGTGTCCCCAAAAACTGATGGGCCCGTATGTTGGTCTTTTTTTTTTTTTTTTTTTTAAATAATTATATATTATATATTATATATTTGACAACATACAATGACCCTAATTTAAGTTTGCCAGCCTCCAACCTGCTGCAAAATAAGGGGGATTTCTTGGCTTAACAATAAAGGCATTGGAACAAAGTCCACATGTACTACCCCTCTTCCGCCACCGGGAGTCACTGTTCTGCCGCTCTGCGTCCTCTCCTTGAAAAAATCAGCCTCAGACTGAGCCCTGACCAGGCCTGCTGTCTATAACAGCACAAAGGCGCGCCCCTGTATGACGCCGCAGGCCCGCCCCCCCCCGCCCTCCTGTCTGGACGGCGCGAAAAACGTCAATAAGACGTGCGCGCGCACGCGCGCGCGCGCGCGTATGCCGGATACAGGAGGAACATGGAGGAGCCGCGCTGCTGGAGATCCAGGCACGCAGAAACAGGCGGCAGATTCAAACCCCCGGCCAGGTAGGACTCTCTCAAGGCCCCTAGGGATCCTTACTAGCCCTAGGAAGAAACAGCAGGTTAGCTAGCAACACATATTTAGACAGGGGGGCCTAGTGATGGGGGGAGAAAGGGTGTCATCCTGTCTCTTTTAGACATAGTGATCACGGTTGCCCATGCAGAGCATACTTAGGCTATCCCCCCTTTTAGGTTACCCCGGAGAGCCTGCTGTCGAACCAAGTCCCGCAGGCTCCCCCTTACCTGCTCCATGCTGCAGGATGTTTGACCAGCAAACTGATCCAATCTTCTCCCATCTCCGTGGGTAGCGTAGTAGACCTTCAGGCCCTGGGGTCCTATGAAGGTACCCACTGTCCTGGACCTATATAGCACCCTGGCAAAACAGGAACTTTATGGTTTTTGCAAACTCCAAGTCCTGGGCCCAGGGTCCAGCCCTCCAAAGAGGAGCATTATAGGCAAAACCCCACGGTTTGGGGCCCGGGTACTGTCCACTTTGGCACTGAGGCTCCTTGGACAGATCCGGTTAGCCCGCCCTTAATCCCAAGGATGTGGAGCAAAGCTATTCCGTGACCAACACCTAAGACACTGGCGAAAAAACTGAGGGACTCCCTCTAGGGGAGGGGGTTATATAGGGAGGGGACTTCCTGTTTGAAGATTGCCAGTGTCCACACCTGAAGGTACTCCATATAACCCACATAGTAATGAATATGCCGCTCTGTGTCCCGTGATGTACGAGAAAGAAATGACCTTTTCTTAACCCACTCCTCACCCCCATACATGCCACATTTGGCATGTAATTTTTTGGGGGGGGGAGTGGGGGCTTCAGTAGGAGTGGGACTTCCTGTCCCACTTCCTGCTTCCGCCGAGGGGCTGGTTAGGCGATTAAGCTTAATCGCCTACACCAGCCCCCTCCCTGTAGGCGATCACATGGGACACTGACAGGTCCCATGCGATCGCCTCTCCAATCAGCGGCGAGCCGCGCCGCGCACGCATGCGCAGTACGGCTCGCGCATGCGCAGTGGGTGCCCGGCCGTGAAGCCGAAGGCTGTCACGGCTGGGTGCCCGCAGTGGAGATGGAGACGCCGGCTGGGGAGGGGGGGAGAGGAGCGGAGCCCCGGTCGGCGCGTCGCTGGAACGCAGGACCAGGTAAGTGAGTGTTTATTAAAAGCCAGCAGCTACACTTTTTGTAGCTGCTGACTTTTAATAAACAAAATTTTGGCTGGAACACCCCTTTAACCCTCTAGGGGATAATTAAAGTTTTATACTTCTGCACTTAGAGGCGCCTTGTTTGTTTTTCTGTTTCCATTAAAGATTGCTTGTCTCCCTGAGTGCTGCCCAAAGTATGTGAAGATTTGCCACCCTCCCCAACACAGACTTTATATGTCAGGATTCAAATGCTTGGAGCGCCCTGGATATACACTTTTTTCTGTTATTAGCATGATGACCTCTGACAAGTTCTCTGTCAACTGAGATAAAACCAGGCTGAGATTTGTGTCAGGAATGGTGCATAGTAATATATTAGCAGAGAGCTGGTCTTTTCGCAGCACAGCTCTGCATTGGTTCTTCCTCTTTCTGCCTATGTGGAGTGGGGGTGTGTGGCTTTCCTCCAGTCAGCTGTCTCACAGTGTATGGCAAGAATCCACACCCATAGGTGAATCAGGAAGAGAAAATTCTGACATGATGTTCAATTTCTAAACAGTATATAAAAGCTGAAGACAGCAGATATACAAGTAAAACTTATGTAGGAAACTTTGTTTAATCTCTGTGTATTTTCTGAGGCTGTTCTCTTCACTGGGTATATGTGAGGGTTTACATCCACTTCAAGCCTAGGTTCACCTTGATGCGATTTGGCATGCATTTTGACATGTCAAAATGCATGGCAAATCGGCAGCTATTGCCGGCAATGGCACCGTCCGAATCGACGCCGCTCTTATTTCCAAAAGTAGTTCCTGTACTACTTTTAGCGACTTCGAGGTGCGATTTGTATAGACATCTGTGCAGCAACTCACACAGATGTCTGAAACCCCCCCCCCCGAAGTCGGACTGACATGCAGGTATGAAATCATGCAAGTTCAATCCCGCTGTCAGTGTGTACCTAGGACAAGGATACATCTACCTCTACCATACCTGTAGATGAACACAAACTGCTCTTTGTAGCTGTTCTTTCCCAATCTTTTACTCTCCACATGTTTGTATTGATGATTGGAGTCATACCTAAAGAAAAGGAAAAGGAGAATTTTGAGACCCATCAGCACAAATATGTAAGAAAGTGTTTCAAGTACAATACATCACAATCACAAAGTGTAATATAAGCTCGGTCTTCGAAAATCTAAAAGCGATGAAGAAAAATTAAAATAAAGGTAAAGAAGAAAAAATTTAAAGTAAATGGTATACAATGGACATTAATTTTGATAGAGCAATGTTAGCTTAAAGTCGAACTTCACGTTCTCAATCAACGCTGACTATTTTTAATACTTATGCTGCCTGCATTTGTAAATAGGAAAGTATATAAAAAAGAAATACCAGAATATATCCTAAGATAGAAACTGATCCTAGCGCTCAATGGACTAGTCCTCTATTTTAATAGATTAAAAGAATTTATATTCAGAAAAAGCAGCTATTATAAAAGTAAAGAATGTATGAAAAAGTATGTCTCTGTGAGGCATTAACAGTGCTATATGATATTATATCAATTGAACTCAGAAGTTCAAACTCTGCTTATATGAGGTGCAAACATCAACCAGGACAAAAAATCCTTAAAATGATAACTATCCTCAAATAATAAAAAAAACAATGTTAAAAACCGATATTACACATAAAATAAAATGACATAATATTCCACTAGTGATAACACGTGGGTGTTTTAAACAAAACACAGTCTATAACATTCCTTAGGGTGAATAGGTCTTGAAGTTTGATTGTGCAATAAACCAAAACCTGGATTTCCTTCACTTGTAGTCCCCCTCAAGGTTTTGTACTCACCAGATTGACATGGTGTTAAATGCCTTCAGGTGTTTTTAAATCTCCCTTCCATGATATTCAGATCAGCTCAGCAGCAATGTTTTTCTCCTCCCGGTGGATATGAATGGGATTAGGTGCGTGTGTGCAGCATGAGCGGTCATATGAAAATAAACAGAGGGAGAGGACATAGTGTAATTCTGTCTTTATTGTATAAAAATACCTCCGCTTAAAAGATATGCTTACAAGATAAAAAACAGTAGTGTGCTCAACGGTTTACAAAGTTACTGCTCACTCAGATAGCCTGGCGTCTCCGCTCCGTCTCTAACTGATGTGTCCCGGGTGTAACTTGCTCTGTCTGTACGATACGTTGTGTAGCCACGCTCTGACGCATTTCGTGATTGGTTTCACGTCTTCAGAGGGCGTGAAGACGTGAAACCAATCACGAAACGCGCCAGGGCGTGGCTACACAACGTATCGTACAGACGGAGCAAGTTACACCCGGGACACATCAGTTACAGACGGAGCGGAGACGCCAGGCTATCTGAGTGAGCAGTAACTTTGTAAACCGTTGAGCACACTACTGTTTTTTATCTTGTAAGCATATCTTTTAAGCGGGGGTATTTTTATACAATAAAGACAGAATTACACTATGTCCTCTCCCTCTGTTTATTTTCATATGACCGCTCATGCTGCACACACGCACCTAATCCCATTCATATCCACCGGGAGGAGAAAAACATTGCTGCTGAGCTGATCTGAATATCATGGAAGGGAGATTTAAAAACACCTGAAGGCATTTAACACCATGTCAATCTGGTGAGTACAAAACCTTGAGGGGGACTACAAGTGAAGGAAATCCAGGTTTTGGTTTATTGCACAATCAAACTTCAAGACCTATTCACCCTAAGGAATGTTATAGACTGTGTTTTGTTTAAAACACCCACGTGTTATCACTAGTGGAATATTATGTCATTTTATTTTATGTGTAATATCGGTTTTTAACATTGTTTTTTTATTATTTGAGGATAGTTATAATTTTAAGGATTTTTTGTCCTGGTTGATGTTTGCACCTCATATAAGCAGAGTTTGAACTTCTGAGTTCAATTGATATAATATCATATAGCGCTGTTAATGCCTCACAGAGACATACTTTTTCATACAGGAAAGTATATAAAATGTACTTGTTTTTAAATTTCTTCAGTTAATTCTTGGTTTCCAGTCATGGGCACTTGATGTCACCAGGGCCAGGACAAGGGAAAGGCAGTAGGGACAGCTCCCTTGGGCACTGTATCATATGAGGAGGGGGAGTGCCACATGGAGATTGGGAGGGGGGATTGGTGTTCGGAGGGGGGATTTGTGAGGTTTCAGGGGTAAGAATTGTTCTAGGAGGAGAAATTTGATGTTGGGAGGGGTGCTAGGAGTGGTAATTTTGTGCGCGATTTGTGTTGGTAGGGGGATGAGGGAAGAGGATTTGTGCTAGGAGATTTTTCTTTTGAGTGGGGGAGGGGGAGGGCTGTGCTGTGCAAGCACTTGAGAGAGAAAAATCAAGCTGGAAGGGGGGGGCAAAGATTTGTGCTGGGAGGGAAATGTCTATGCTTAGAGGGCAAGCATGCAGATTAGTGTTCACTTTCATATTTTTTTTTTTGGGGGGGGGGGGGGGATTTTTGACACATAATGCTCAAACATCTTTGGGGGGGCGGGGCACAGTTTGGTATGTTTGCCCTGGTCTCCAACACTGGATGTCATACATCCTAGAAGGCTCAGGAAGGGTTTTCTCAGCTAAGCACACCCTCCTGCTTGCATGCCTGAGCTAAGGGCAGATGAATTCCAGGAAGTAAATGCTACGTGAATCATCTGCCCTTATTCAAATTGGCCACAGACAGAAATTATAGAAGGTATTTTTTTAAGTGATTTTTTAGCAAAACAAAGCATGGAGGCATAAATGGATGGGCGAGTTTGCTTGGAATATTAAAAATTAATTAAATGTCATTTTGTTTGTGGTGTTCAGATGCAGTGTAGATTTGCTTTAAAGCAGTATTAAACCAAAAAACAAACACTTTTTACACTGCAGCTTACCAATTCTTAAATGTGTTGAAATAATCTGGCCAGCAAGTCTGTTGTTTTTCAAAAGAACAAGCTCTCTTCCAAATGTATTACTTTACAGGGATGAGATAACCCATTTAGTATGAGCAGGGGTACTTGTAATGATCAGCTTTTATTGAATTATTTAAGGTTTTACTGTAACTGATTATAAAGTGCGAGCTGGAGCTGAGCTTCAGTTTGCTAGTGTATTAAAATATGCTAGTATATTTAACACTCCCCTCCCCCAAGACTTACAATTCTGCTGTGCCTCCAGTGCTCAGTCAGAGTGCGGGCACGCTAATACAAGAGGTATGTTACAGGCCAGATCACCAGGTGAAAAGCCTAAAAATCTAAGGCAGTCATCATATCTAACCTTTGAAAAAGAACCGCGTCAAATGACTGCCACGCAAGCATGTCCGTACGAACGCTCACTCGCACGCCAGCCATCCCAGCTGCCGACACCTGGCACGGAGATCGTAGAGGATCACACCGGTGGTGTTAGAGGATAGCAATTGCAGCCCGCACGGGACAGGCGGCCAGTGTAGCAATTTTTTTACTGCTTACTAATTGTTTTTTTGTTTTTATGCTGGTGAGTTGCATCCACTTTGGAACCACCTTGGTGGGATTGTTTTGTTAAAAACACGGTTTTAAATTCTTTTGTATTTGATTCAAATAAACCATTTTTAGATCCCCTGATTTTTAAATAATACGCTATGTGGATCTCATTATTTTTTACATTTGAGTGACACACCGGATTATTGACGCCAGAGATACCCCCCTCGTGGTGTGGGGCAGCTACAATGTTCAGGACTTAACTGAGGATACGGCATAACACCAGAAAAAGGTACCATCACCAACTGCCTACTGCTCCATCCGGGGCACCTACATCTGGTGAGTGGGGACCTGAGTGGGGGAGCACCAAAGTCACCTAACGTTGGATAGCGCAAGATTGGCACCAAGTCACTTTATTTAATAGGGACTGTATCTGTGTACCCGGATCTCTGGCTGAATTAACTCACACCAGATTATATTACAGACCAGCGGGACCTTTAGTGTTTTTATGATTAATCTTTTTTCTGTCACCTTTATTGTGGACTAGAAACTCCTGCGGAATAAATCCCTCTTTTGGTCATCCTATATTGGACACAGGTCCTTTATCTATCCCACCACCCGAGGGGAGTATGTTGCAATATTGCAGTGGGAAAATCACTCTATGGTACACACCTGTGAGCTATTGTATGAATATATGGTAATCTAGGATAATTTATATAACTGTAGCTGCCTTCCTGCACAGTATCCTGACCATACACCCAATTATACAGTGCACATATCACTGTTTATCTTTCAGCAATTTATCACTTATATATTTTTTTATTTTTACTTTTGAACAAGGCACCTGACTGCCCAGAGAGGCAGGGGTCCCAGGCACAGCTACATTTAGCCAGTCACTTTGAAATACAGCTGGGAGACACTAGACACCTTTTAGTGTTCAACTTTTGATAAGTTTTTTCACACACACAGTCTTGCACAAATAAGCATATAGCTTTAATTGTTCCTTGCTGACCTGCACAGGCTCCTGACTACTTATTTTATATTTTCAAATTCCTTTTCTCATTTGCACTAAACATCTGGGCACTCCTCTCTTCTCAAATAGAGGTTTATAACCCAGACACAGCCATCTGATTGGCATTATTTCACTTATCCCACCATTAAAAAGGGGAACCCATGCACACCCTATATTGGATTTGGAGTGCGCTCAGAGAGTATCCAATCACTATTGGATCAGCTCTAATTGTGGTCACCCGACACATTCACCGTAAAAGGCACTTATCTCACGTTTATCAGCAGCGCCATATTCCCATCCTAATACAATATACCATATCTAATAATGGGTAAACTGCAATATATTACATTCTGGGTTGAGGGTTTATATATATATATTTTTTTATGTGTATGCATTTTCCCAGCATGCACTTTGAAGTTACCGGTTGAGTTCAGTCATAAGAGCTGGGACAGCTTCGCCCTTGGAATCTCTGACCTCTTGGATGGCACTGATGTCACAGCGAGACAGAATCTGTTAAAAAAAAAAAGGTGGGTCATGTTCCTTTTTCTTTAAAGTTATTACATGTTATACTTATCTGCTCTGCGCAATGGTTTTGCACAGAGCAGTCCCGCTCCTCTTCTTTTTGGCTCCCCTTTCGGTGGTCCCGGCTCCTCCCGCTTGCTGAGTGCCCTCAATAGCAAGCCTCTGACTGTACCTTTTGACTGTAAAACCACTTTAACAGCAAACAAACAGGGTACTATTTGTGCAGACATTGTTGAAAGTTTTTGTCTTTCATCCTGGTTCACACCAGTGAGATTTGTCATACAATTTGACAATTCAAAACCCCATTGCTCAGAAATGGAACCGTTCAAATTGTTGCGACTCAAGTCGCAGAGGCTTTAAAAAAGTTCCTGAACTACTTTTTTTGCGATTTCACTGTGACTTGCATGGACATCTGTTAAATGAAGTCGCAAGCTGCAAAGGAAAATCGGGGATCCAAATTGCACTGATCTGAAGTAGCTTGAGTTCAAAGCCACAATGGTGTGAACCAAGGCTAAGGCTGGGTTCACACTATACTACACGACAGCAGTACCACTTTCAACCTACTTTGCTCTGCGACATCTGTCCTACATCGGTCCTACATTGATCCTACATCCATCTGACTTGAATGAACAGGATATTACTTTGATCCGACTTTGTGATAGTCTCTGACTTGTTCTTTGACCAATCAAAACAATCCCAGAGTGACATAAATTCCTTTTACTGCTGCTGTAATCACCACGTCAGATGTCAAAAGTAGGATGGTAAGGACAAGGATCCTATTTTGGTCCGACTTCAATGATATTCAACGGGCTGAAGTAGGATCAAAGTCGGACCAAAGTAGTACAGGGAGCATTTTCAAAGTCGGACCAACTTGTGTCGGATCAGTTAAGATGACTCTCATAGGGAAAAATTGATTTTCACACGTCATGCGACATGAGCTCCCAATGTCGGAGCGTTTGTCGGACAAGTGTGAACTCGGTCTTAAAAAGAACATCTAGAGAGATAATTAACTTTAGAAAATCTTCCGCAGCTGAAGCTCATCCCACCACTTTAAGAATCAGTCCTTTTGGTACATGATAATCAGGAGAAGCAGAGCTTGCAATATGAAGGTTTTAGCTTCATCCCTGCATATCCACCAACACAGAGTATTTCCATTTCCTATGCAGTGATGGTGAACCTTGGCACCCCAGATGTTTCGGAACTACATTTCCCATGATACTCCACTACACTGCACAGTGCATGAGCATCATGGGAAATGTAGTTCCAAAACATCTGGGGTGCCAAGGTTCATCATCACTACAGTATAGCCTTGTAGTCTATTTAGGGATGTATTTAGGTTTTGTGCTGCCCTAGGCCTGACTAAACTCGTGCACCCCCTAATTGAAATATGACCCACCCCTTCCTGTCAAGGCCACACCCCTTGCGGTTTAAGACCCACCCTGACATTTTCAAGTGGGGACACTAGTTCTGATGGCCTGGGGGGGGGGGGGGCAATGGATTCTCTTAATTTGCAGAGATTTCCTCTCACTTCCTGTTTGGCTATGGGACAGAAAGTGAAGGGAAATCTCGGCAATGAGACAGGGATGGTAAAAAAATATTGAAGCCACGCCCCCCCACAGTTGCAAAACGCTCACATACTGGAAGCAGTGCGGCTGATTTATAGGGGCGCTAAACTAATTTACCTAACAGTGTAGCGCAAGCCGGCAGGAACACTATCCGTGCTGCCCCCCTGCAAAGTGCTAACCTAGGCCTGGGCCTTGTTGGCCTAGGCCAGGATACAGCATTGAGTCTATTGCAAAAAAAGGTGACTATGCACAGAGGAGTAAGGCCTCGTACACACGATCAGTCCATCTGATGAGAACGGTCCGAAGGACCATTGTCAGAGGTTAACCGATGAAGCTGACTGATGGTCTGATGTGCCTACACACCATCAGTTAAAAAAAAACGATCGTATCAGAACGCGGTGACGTAAAACACAATGACGTGCTGAAAAAAAAGTTCAATGCTTCCAAGCATGCATCAAATTGATTCTGAGCATGCGTGGATTTTTAACCGATGGTCGTGCATTCTAACGATTTTGACCTATGGGTTAGCCGTCCATGGGTTAAATTTTAAAGCAAGTTGGCTTTTTTTTAACCTAAGGTTAAGTAACCGATGGGGCCTACACACGATCGGTTTTGACCGATGAAAACGGTCCATCAGACTTACTGTTCTTAGCTAGTCCCTAATATATTTTTGCAGAGCTAGCTACATAATATTTTTCAAAAACTTTCTTACCCAGTTACAATTACCCACCTTTACCAGTGTTCCCATTATCTTCTTATTTGACGCTTTAGCTTCTCCAAAACTTTTGATGTTAAAAGCACAGATCTTGAAGGTAGCTGAAGAGATATGCAGACCCAACAGGAAAAGTAGAAGGACGGGAGTTTTCATCATGTAGCTGTAAAAACAAGAGCTTACAATCCAATACATCCAATACACCATTGCAACTTTACCTTGATAACTGAAGCTGTTTCTGATGAATTAACAGGACTTACCTCCTAGCAGGGTAAGGTCTCATTTCACTGAACTGTGTAGGCAAGAACTCCTTATTGTTGAAGAATATGTGTTTGAGGAAGTTCAAAGTAGCCAAACTACTAATCGTCCATTACAACACTATCATTGTGTTGCTAAGTAAAAAAAAATGCTGGTATTTTAGTAAATTATAGATTGATGTAATTAGCAGGGAAATAGTAAGGACTTCAAGACTAGAAGATGAGTAACCATCAATGATGCCACGAATGCCCAAGGGAACCAGAAAAACTGAATCCTTAAAACTGTTAAATACAAGATGAAACAATAACCTAGGAAATGCTTGGAATAAGTAGAAATGTCCAAATCAAAAAGAAAAAAGGGTGGTCCTTAGCAAGTTTCTAATTTAGCCATCCAGTATGTTTGGAACACCAAAAAATGTACTCGATCCAGTACAATATATATCTAAAGTGATTGGGAATTCCAAAAAAATAAAGAATGTAACTCATCAAATTTAGATCCTTGTTATTAAAGCTTAGGGTACCAGAGGATTAGACAGGACAAAAACCAGGTCAATGGATGATGAATGACCACAGTCAACGGCGATGCTGTAAATGTTCAGAAGTAACAGGTTCATATACACACAGAGCAGGTCTGTGAACAGAGGACAGGGAGGTGCCTGCTGTGTCAGTGCTGGGTCAGCAGGCTCTGGAACATAAGAGAATAGACAATACACAAGGCTGGAGCCTGCAGGAGGACCATTCTGCAATATACATAATGGTTTTTATAGTCGACCCATGTGGTGTACCTCATGACAACCTGGTGGCCACTGCCTAGAAAAGCTAAATTGTCCTTCAGGACCAATAAATTATTACATGGACTTTAGCAGTTATAAAAAATCCTGTAATGAAACCTAATTAGGTATACTATAAAGCATGGGACTTTTCTGTATCTCCTTAATGCAAAGTGTTATTTTTCCAACAGTAAGGTCCATGTGCAAAGTGCAATAATTAGCAGCTAGTCATCTTTTACAGAGCTGACAGCATTGTGCTCCCAAAAATGGAACTTCCGCTTTTCGGAACCCTCCCCCCTCCGGTATCACATTTGGCACCTTTTAGGGGGGGGGGGGGTGCAGATACCTGTCAAAGGTATTTGCACCCACTTGTGGGCATAGACTCCTGTGGGAGTCACGTCACTTCCCGTCGCATTCCCCCCTTCCACTGTCTCCTGAGAAACACTCTGGTCCCAGGAGAGAGCGGGGACCAGTGAGAGCACACCGCGCTACTCACGTATGTGCAGTAGGGAACCGGGCAGTGAAGCCGCAACGCTTTACTTCCTTATACCCTCACCAAGGATGGCGGGCGGGGCAGCTGAGAGAAAAGCGATTGCTCGTCCGCGGCTGCCGACATCGCGGGCGCGCTGGACAGGCAAGTGTCCATTTTTTAAAAGTCAGCAGCTGCAGTATTTGTAGCTGCTGGCTTTTAAAAAAAAAATGTGGGTGGACCTCCGCTTTAAAATCAGGCGATTGTTATAAGTGGCCAAGTATCATTGCTATTTTCATTGTTTGGGCTATCACTTCGGTAGCTGAAAGGCAAAGTGGTCATTTGTAATGTGCCGTCAACTGATGCTTTCCGATAGCTTTCATCAATAGGAGTCTACTTCAAGTTTAATCTCATAGAAAGATAGATATGCTATTGGTGGAAACCTTAAAGTAGTTGTTTAATCAATTTTTTTAGTTTTACCTACAGGTAAGCCTATAATGAGGCTTACCTGTAGGTAAAAAAAATATTCCCCACGCAATGAGCCGCTTGCTGCAGCGGCGCATGCGCACATGGGATTATCGGCTAAGGGCCTGGCAGACGCCAGACCTTACCAGAAAGAAGTCTCCCGCGCTGTGCATGCTAGCTCATTATGCCTTTTGCCTTACATGTGGCACATTTTTTATTTTCATTTTTTTTACTATACTACCGCTTTAATACACAGTGTACCAGACTAATCACAAAAAAAAACATTTTATTTCAAATTGTTATCAATCATATATTGTTGTGCTTGATGTACCTAGATGTTTGTACCTGGATAGAAAACTGATTACAGGAGTGTGCCCAAACTGTGGTGATAAATAGCGTATATTCTGCATCAATTTTTTTCTCCATCAAAAATAGCGTATATTCTGAATGGTCTGGAGTTGTGAGCAGGTTGCCCCAGGGCTCTGTCCTGGGACCAATTCTGTTTAACTTGTTCATAATCGATATAGAGGTTGGTATAAATAGTTTGATTTCAGGGTTTGCAGACAATACAAAGCTAAGCAGAGCATTAACTTCATAGCAGAAAATACAAACTTTATAAAAAAGACCTTGATAAAATAGAGGAGTGGGCAAATACATGAAAAACGAGGTTCAATGTACTATAGAAAAATATAAAGTACTGTACATTTGGGGGCTAAAAATGAATGTAAGCTACACACTATGGAGAGAACCACTGTGGGGATCAAGGATAAAAAAGGATGTGAGCGTTCTGGTAGATCACAGGCTGAGCAATATGCATGCAATTCCAAGCAGCAGCATGCAAGGTTAGCAGACTATTAGCATGTTTTAAAAATGGTATTTACGCAAGATAAAACTATAATTCTAACCGCTTTAAAAAAACTCTGGTTTGACTGCATCCTGAGTATGCCATCTGGTTACTTAGTAAAAGAAAGAAAAATGGAGGGTGCACCGACCTAGTGTGATACCGTACAACATGTTTTTTATTAAAATATTAAAATCAATAGTTATACTCACAAAAATGAGTTAAAAACACACCTTGAAAGACAACACAGCAAATGTACAGCAACACCAGCAGAACACGACGATTTCTTGAATCAATTGGTATCTAACCGATGGTAGGCTTGGCGCGTTTCGGGGGCGTACCACTTTCTTCAGAGTCTCGGTGGTCTGATTTCTTGAATCAATTGGTATCTAACCGATGATAGGGCTGACGCGTTTCGGGGGCGTACCCCTTTCTTCAGAGCCTTGGTGGTCTGCAGTACTGGAGTACTGCAGACCACCAAGGCTCTGAAGAAAGGGGTAGGCCCCCGAAACGCGTCAGCCCTACCGTTGGTTAGATAACCAATTGATTCAAGAAATTGTCGTCTTCTGCTGGTGTTGCTGTACATTTGCTGTATTGTCTTTCAAGGCATATTTTTACTATTTTTTGTGAGTATAACTATTGATTTTAATATTTTAATAAAAACCATGTTGTACGGTATTACACTAGGTCGGTGCGCCCTCCATTTTTCTTTTTTCTCAGCCATATAAATTCCCACGATTCTGAGGAGGGCTGCAATACTTTGGAAGATACTTTGTAATTGGATTACGCTATCCCATAGTAGGAAATACTGGAGTGCAGGAGAGTTTTTCTGTTTGCTATTGATCTGGTTACTAAGTTACATGGGGTTGTAAGGTTAAACAAAGACAACAGTCTATCCAGTTCAACCTGTGTTGGTGTGTGTTTGTGTGTAGAAAATCATTTCCCATATCCCTATATACTGTTTTCTCCAAGGTGCTCATCCAAGAGTCTTTTAAAACTATCCATACTTCCTGCCGACACCACTGATTGTGGAAGAGAGTTCCACATCCTTATCGCCCTGACAGTGAAAAAACCCCTACGCAGCCTAAGGTTAAACCACTTCTCTTCCAGTCTCATCCTGTGGCCCTGTGTCCTCTTACACTCCCTGGGACTGAGAAGTTTCATACTTCACTCATTGAGAAATGTGTACATTGCTATAATATCTCCTCTCAAGTGTCTCTTCTCCAGGGAGAATACGTTTAGTGCTTGTAGCCGTTCTTCATAATTGAGGTCTTCCAGTTCCTATTTTAATTTAGTAACCCTTCTCTGGATTCTCTCCAGCTCCATCACATCCTTCCTGAGGACTGGTGACCAGAACCAAATAGAATACTCCAGGTGCGACCGAACCAGAGTTTTATAAAGTGGTAGGATTATCATTTTATCTCTGGAGTAAATTCCCTTTTTGATGCATGCTAATATTTTGCTGGTTTTGTAGATCCAGCTTGACACTTCATGCTATTAGTCAGTCTGTCTTCTACTATGACCCCTAGATCCTTCTCCATCCTGGAATCCCCAAGAGGTTCTCCCCTAAAGTGTACCTTGCGTTTATATTTTTACCCCTCCCCCAAGTACATTACCTTACATTTACCAATGTTAAACTTCATTTGCCATCTAGTAGCCCACTCCATTCATTTATTCAGGTCCTCTTGTAAAGTTTCTATATACTGCTCTGATGTTATTGCCCTACATATTTTTGTGTCATCAGCAAACACAGAGATCAAGCAATTTATCCCACCCTCTATACCATTTATAAATCCCTCCATAGTTCATTCTGCTAAAACAATAGTAATCTTGTGACACTTGACTGTCCTTACTGTTTTTTTACATTTGATTAATTACTTTGAAATTTGGGTATGGCTAGAAATATGAAATGACACTCCCATATTTAGACTGTTCAGATAACCTAAAATGACACAAACATTTTCCTTTTTTTACAAATGCATTTTATTGTTAAAGCATACATTCCTTTGAAAAACATTATTCTTATGTAACAATGATTTTTGTCGTATAATCACTTCATGCAGAGCTTTACCAGCAACTGTTTGTTACCCATGTAAGTAACCCATTGTTGGGAGTTTAAAAAAAAATTGTTTTTTTGTTAGTAAACCTTATAAAACACTTGATCATTTTTTGGGGGGGGGGGGGGGGATTGAAAAAATGTAGGTTTCTGTTTGTAAACCCTATAAAACACTTGATAAAAATGACTTGATTCAAAAAGCGGCCTAACCCTTATGCCTTGTACACATGTCCGGTTTTTCCATTGGACTAAACTCCAAAGGTTTTCCTGATGGAGTTCCGATGGAATTCCGCTCAAGCTGCCTTGCATACACACGGTGACACTAAATTCCGATCGTCAAGAACGTGACGTAAAACACTACGACGAGCCGAGGAAATTAAGTTCTATGCTTCCAAGCATGCGTCAAATTGTTTCCGAGCATGTGTGGTGTTTGTTCCGACAGAATAGCATTCAAACTGAATTTCCGATCAAATTACATGTTCTCTAATTCCATCGGAATTTCCGACGGAAAAAGTCCGATGGGGCATACACACGGATGGAATATCCGATGAAAAGCTCCCATCTGACTGTTTCTGTCAGAAATTCTGCTTGTGTGTAACAAGAAATTAAAAAGGTGTCAGTACTGTACATCTATATACAATTCATGCACATGTGTTGCAACCTACATACATTATATATGAGCCAGTTACAACATTTTTGCCCTCCCTCCCCCAGGATGGAAACTTTAAAATAAATGTAAGTAGACTCCAAAATAACATTTGCTCGTTGTTTAGTATGAGCCAGACATTATCTTTAACACCCCCCAGGATACAAACTTTAGAAATAAAAGGTAAGCCGACCTCAAAACGCCCACTCTGCCATTTGTTCAGTTTTTATTCAGGAACTGAGCCTATTGGATCCACCAACAACAGGGTCAGGCTTTCTGCGAAGCATGATAGATGTCCCTGGACGACATCACAGTCACACCTCCTGGCTGTCACTTACAGATTTACACAATGACAACAATTTTATCAACATTGTGTACAATACTATCATAGAAAAGTATAGGATATTTGAATAACTTTTAGAGAAAACATTAATGTTACAGAGGATGTTGTAGTCCCTTTACCCCTAATACATATGCAGGTCTTTCTCAGAATCACCTGTAGAAGAGGTAGATAAGGTGGAACATATATATGTTATTTAAGATTCAAATGCCCAAAAAAACATTCCTGAGGACATCCATGTTATTGCACCGGAAGAGCTTATGAAGACTGTAGAAACAGAGAATGCGGGTATCAAAGAATCCGGACATGAACTATGGAAACAAGGCTCTAAAGCAAAGCAACTAAGGGAAAACAAGACTTTACAACTGGACCAGTCCAAAAATAAAGCCACCTAGGCAATCTTCTTTGCCCACAAATTCCAGAAAGTTCCATCAATGCTTCTTACACTAACAAAAAAAAAAGGAAAGAAGGAGGGTGCACCGACCTTGTGCATTACCAATAGTATTTTTTTATTATTATTAAAAGCATAAAAGCAGTGGTTTATACTCACAAATGTAAAAAAAGCTTGTCATTTGGTCAGACTGCATCTCTGGACACCTGCAGACTGAACCTGATGTTGAGGGGATCAGATAATATCCCAAGTGGCTGGAATTTATATCCATCATATCCTAGTTTGGAGTAAAACTATGAAGTCTGGATGGGGGCCCTTTCTATTCTTTCAGAAGGTAGGCATGTGTTTATTTCGAGCCACTGGGTGGAGTTAGGCCACGTAGATGGGTGTGACCTTTCTGGGTGGGTGATACTTGGGGGGTGGACACGTTGTTACAGGTAACTGGGAAAGAAGAGTCATTGATCGTCTAGGCTCTGAGGAAAAAGGTGCACCCTTGAAACGCGTCAGCCAGGTGTGATATTGTCTGATTCCCTCAACATCAGGTCCGGTCTGCAGGTGTCCAGAGACACAGTCTGACCAATTGACAAGCCTTTTTTACATGCTCGTTTGTGAGTATAAACATTGCTTTTAATAAAAAAAAAATACTATTGGTAATGCACAATGTCGGTGCACCCTCCTTTCCTTTTTCTTCCCAGTTTTAAGAATACCGATTGTTCTGAGGAGGGCTCCAAGACTATAGGCTTTGCCTAAATCCAAAGAGTTGGTCGCACCACACACCCCCCCTCCCCCTTTTTAGACTAAACACCCAAGCGCAGGAGATTTTTATTGTATCTTACACTAACATTCATATCAGCTATTAAAGTCTATTATTTCCAAGTCATTAGACCTCATGATCTATATTTGATGTGGACCCCATCTTTTGTTAATGCAGTCCAGAAGACTTAACCCAGGGACAGCAATATAAGCATGGATATCGAGAGCTATAAAAAAAACTACAGTAATCAGATAGAGGAGACAGCCAGTGGTTAGAAAGGTTAAGTGACTTTGCTCTTCTTGTAGGTCATAAGATAACAAAGCACCAAATTACACATATCATCATTATATTACACACAATGGGATAAGGTAAGCATTAAAAAATAGCATCAGAAGATAGAGGTCCTGAGTTTTCATCTGCAAGAAAGTGGTTTTGTTTTTCTGGACATTTCCTTTACCCTCATTGTAAAGTTTTTGTTCCTCCAGCAGCTAAGACACTCAGAATAAGGAGGATAACTGATGGAAGCAAAGTGTGAGCACTACTATATTTGAGGTTAAGTTCTGCCTCCACTGGATAATGATCACTGACTTTCAGGGCCTGCAAGATAACATAAAAAGGGATCACTGAAGAGGCAAACAAACAAACATACAGTACAATGAAAACATTTAGTATGCTATCCATTTAAAACGGATAATCAAACCCATGCAACCAAATATTATGTATACAAAATGGCATACAACTGCATCTTTTAGATTCAAGTGCATTGCTAAAATACATAAACGTGGAAAAGAAAATATCAATATTATCAAAAAACTCCATAATTAATGAATTCATATTTAATGTCCAAGTGCCTTCTAGATGCTTAGTGCTCCAAACACACACACACACACACACACACACACACACACAATACATATATATATATATATATATATATATATATATATATATATATATATATATATATATATATATATATATATATATAGGCTTACCTATAGGTAGAAACCATACAAGGGAGTTTACTCCCATTTTAATTGGTTGGTTGGGTGGTTGAGGAATAGTGTCCCATCATTGGTGTCAGTGGGAGGAATAGTGTCCCATCATTGGTGTCAGTGGGGGGAATAATGTCCCATCATTGGTATCAGTGGGGGGAATAATGTCCCATCATTGGTGTCAGTGGGGGGAATAGTGTCCCATCATTGGTGTCAGTGGGAGGAATAGTGTCCCATCATTGGTGTCAGTGGGAGGAATAGTGTCCCATCATTGGTGTCAGTGGGAGGAATAGTGTCCCATCATTGGTGTCAGTGGGAGGAATAGTGTCCCATCATTGGTGTCAGTGGGAGGAATAGTGTCCCATCATTGGTGTCAGTGGGGGGAATAGTGTCCCATCATTGGTATCAGTGGGAGGAATAGTGTCCCATCGTTGGTGTCAGTGGGAGGAATAGTGTCCCATCATTGGTGTCAGTGGGAGGAATAGTGTCCCATCATTGGTGTCAGTGGGAGGAATAGTGTCCCATCATTGGTGTCAGTGGGAGGAATAGTGTCCCATCATTGGTGTCAGTGGGGGGAATAGTGTCCCATCATTGGTGTCAGTGGGGGGAATAGTGTCTACAATTCTACAATTATATACAAAAAAAGTGTGCATATTTAAACCCTTCTGATTGGGAACAATCATAAGATCAGTGAATACCACCACAATTTAGTGAACTTGAATCTTCCTTGCCACGTCACGCAAAAACACACAGTGGCTACTGTGCACACTAAACACTCAGCAGACCGCCAATGACCACTTAATCAAAAGTGGTCAGTACTTGATTATACTCCACGTAATTCGAAGAAGGAATCAGCTTTGGCAATTTATAGGATACTCCTTCCATACACCTCACACATGTAACCAAATGGCCCAGGAGAAGAAACATTTCTCATAGCATAGTAAGTTTATTTATAAAAGCATTAAGGACATAGAAAACAGAAACATGGATGGCCTCTTACATTATCCATTGCCATCTGTAGATTCTTTTGGTTTTGTTCACATTTATTTCCTGGATCATATACTTTATTATATTATTATACATGATTTATATATTCATTAATTTATAAAAGTAAATGAGACACATATTGTATAGCTAGGCAATTTGGTTATTATTACTAGCGCCCCCTACATTTCACTTTTACTACTGCTTCACTTCCTGGTTCCCCACTGCGCATGCACGAGTCACACTGCGCGTCCTCACTGGTCCTTGCTGTCTTCTGGGACCTGTGCTAATGCATTTAGCACACCCCTTTCCTCAGACGTGATTCCACTAAGTGAAACCCCACATCTTAAAGTGTTGCTAAACCCAGTAATATGAAAATAGTTAATGCCCACAGCTTATAAATCTTATTTTTACATTAAAATACTGCCACTATATATACCTTTTTGGCTGATCTGTATACCACGGTTACATTAAAACTGCTCAGTTTCTTCAGTGCTGAGAGTTCAGGTAGGAGGAGATTTCCCCAAAAAAGTTTTGTTTAAATAAAATAATTAAAGGTTAGAATCTCTAATAGGATTTTTTGCTGTCTGTGTCCCCATTGGGAAGATTTCTATTCATTTTGAAGACAGGGTGTGAGGCTAAATTTCCCTCATCAATGAAAAACTGCCATACAATTTAACTCCTCTACACCCTATCCAAATATCCTATTCCTTTAAATTTGTCAGCACATAGATACTTTATTGATCTCAAAGTCATGACAGTCTCCTCATCTTCACTCCATACCTCAGCCTCTGTGAGTTCCAACTCCTTTGTAAAATTGTAAATTCCAGCAGAATTCACCAAATTTGCCAATTCCTCACCGTACACCACTATCCTGTAGAAGAAAAGTAACATTAAGTTAGAGACTGTAAAAATGCTTTCTCCTGCCTACAGATTACTCATGATATCATCTGAGCCTAGGCAAAAAAAATCACCTGACTGGAGTGGTAGGACTGGTTTTCAAAGTGCCCAGTATGTAAGCGGTTAATAAAAATAGGTGGAACTTTTGTGAAAAATGGAACTGACTGTATATTGTGACATAAGGATCTTATTCACACACTCTTGTATTTACTGAAAGGACTACTTTAAGATAAACTTATTATTACTTAAGCCATTCTATGATTAAATGCAGTAATATTGAGTGTGATGCCACTTTAGTATGCTTTAAGTAGGTTTTATCCACAAAGAAGAACACACTCTAGCGTGGCATCACTGTAATGCATCACCAGATTGGGTTCAACACTACAAAAAACACACAGGAGGGCGCAAACGCCTAGTGCATCACCACCAAATTGTTTATTGATCCAAAAGTCAATAGTATACTCACAAACATAATAGGAAACAAGCATGTCAGAAATCAACTCCAGCCATAAGGCAATAGGAAGGAAGGCTAATGCATTTAGCATACCCCTTTCCTCAGATGTGATTCCACTAAGTGAAACCCCACATATTAAAGTGTTGCTAAACCCAGTACAGTAATATGAAAATAGTTAATGCCCACAGCTTAAAAAATCTTATTTTTACATTAAAATACTGCCACTATATATACCTTTTTGGCTGATCTGTATACCACGGTTACATGAAAACGCAGTTTCTCCAGTGCTGAGAGTTCAGATAGGAGGAGATTTCCACTACAGCATGTATACATGCCCACATAATGTGATGTCAGCATCATGTGACCTAAGTAGCTCTGAGAACAAGTAAATGTTCTCTCCAGCATAAAATATATCTGAGCATGTGCAGGTTGGCTACCCTGCCTGTGTTAGCTGGCCTTTCCCAGATAGACAGTGCGGGAGGGAAAGATCTGTGCATACAGGATAAAACAGCCTTTTTTTACACAATGCAGAGAATTTACCCTTTAAGTTCCACAGTGAGTAGCAGGACTAGCTCTTCCCGTTCATATACCTACCCAGAATAATCGCTCTCATCAAACTTCAGAACAATTACTTCATCTGTGCGACTCGCAAATCAAGGATATACACCACAAACTAGCTCCGACTACTTAGTTTATCTACTGGACCTTCTAGACCATAGAAAACTTATCATGCTAAATTTAAACTTCACCCTTGTTTGATTTGATTATACTTTTGACCCGTATTATTATTTATCTAACTTTTTTTTTTTTTTTTTTTTCTTCTCTCCCTTGTGATCGGTGTATACAGGTAAATCACACCAAAGTATAGAAGCCTTTTCCCTCCATGACACAAGTTTGCACTCATTACATCTTGGGGCGTGTTCCATGTTCTTTGTTTTCTTATAACGCATGCACACAGATTTTTTCTTTCTTTTTTTCCCTTCCCCTCCCAGGTTACAGGAGGGGGGAAAAATAATATAGATAAAAAAATGGAGAGTTGCTTTGTCTCTCCGCCTTCGCTTGATTGACCCCACTCTCACTTTTGGAGTCTAGACATGGATCTCACAGCACATTCTCTTGTGCTTTCGGTCCTACTCTTAGTCCTATCTGTCGGGACTCCCGAAGTGAGCCATGGACATATATGTCCAAAGTTAATTGTTTTTAAGTCAAACTGTTTTTTTCAGCTTGACCCCGTGTTTTTTTATATTCACTTTTTTCTATTTTATAACAAACTAGGTAACATGTTTAGTTACCCTATACATTTTGAAATAAGATTCTTACGGTTTGCTTTATTATGTTATAATGTACTAGAGTCTCACAAAGGTGACAGATTAATAAGTTACCGGTATGGTAAAGACGACATGCTAAAGATCAACACATCACTATCATATGTTTCATCAAGTTGGGTGCTCACACACAATACTATTACAATCTGGGGTGCCCGGCTTACTGCCGAACTATCAACATTTTTCATTCTCTTTTTTATTACCCAAAAATGTTATAAATGGCATTACTATCTATCATACCTAAGCTTTCATTTATACACTCTAAATGGGACTTAAAGTAATCTCCCATAATGCCAATGGCATAAATTCCCCCCAAAAAAGAAAAAAAGCTTTCCGCCATTATAAAAGACTAGGGGCCGACATAATATTAGTGCAAGAAACACACTTCGATACCTCCAACCACCCCAAGTTTTTTGACAAAGCATATAGACAATTCTACTATACAACATTCGATTCCAAAAAAAGGGGAACAGCTATTTTTATTAAAAATTCTTTAGTGTTCGAAACCCAAAATGTCTATAAAGACCCAGAAAGTCACTTTTTGATTGTTAAAGGTTCCATAGGAGGACGTAAGGTCACAATAGCCTCTATATATGCACCTAATGAAGCTCATGCATCCTTTTTCTCACATTTCTTTGATACATTAGATAAGTACTCCTCACCCCATTTGATTGTAGGCAGAGACTTTAATTTAGCAGCACATTCAACCTTAGATAGAAGTAGAGTTGCACCCTCATCCAAAGCCTTCCCTAAAACATTAATCCGCACATTACATAATCACCAACTCATAGACACATGGAGAGCACATAACGTAGGCATTAAAAATTACACTTTTTACTCACACCCACATGATTGCTCCGCCAGATTAGATTACATCTTTTGCACCCCAATTTTAGTGGCAAACTCATCAAAAGCCGACATTCACTCTTGTCCCTGGTCTGATCATCAGATAACATCATTTACTACTTCTAAAATAGGTCTTGCTAACACACCTCATAAATGGCGCATTAACGATGCATTATTAACAGACCATCAGAATCTACATCAACTAACGACCGACATGGAAGAGTATTTTACGCTTAACTCCTCCCCAGACATTCTACCCACATCACGGTGGATGGCCCACAAGGCTGTCATGAGAGGCCATCTAATCAAGATGGCAGCTACTAAAAATAGAACGAAGCTGACTGACATAAAAACACTAACTAGAGATCTAGACAAATTATACCACAAACACAGTCATTCCCCCTCCGGAGACATACTAAAACAAATCCAAGAAAAACGTTCAGCCCTAGACACATTACTAACTTCTGATACAGAAAAAGCTTTGAGATGGTCCAAGGCTAGATTCTTATTATACAGTAACTCCTCATCCACAATGTTTGCCAGAAAATTGAATCAATCAATGAAACCTCCCCATACTTATAAATTGAGAAATGCTGCAGGAAACTTAATTTCACATCCTAAGGGAGTTATGGAGATTTTTTTGAATTTTTATAAGAAACTTCTATCTTCTCCTCAAATCATCCCAAAACTATCCTCGTCACAATGGCTTGATGAAATTCCTCTACCCACCCTCTCTTCACAACAAATTGAGGCTTTAAATGCACCTTGTTCAGAAACTGAAATAAATAGAATAGTGCGTTCTTTGAAGACCTCCACAGCCCCAGGCCCAGATGGCTTTTCAACTTCATATTACAAAAAATTTGCTTCAATTCTAATTCCCCACCTTGTTAAACTTTTTAACCATATCCTGCAAGGCAACCAATTCCCATCCGAAATGCTCCTAGCTAATATGTCCCTATTACCCAAACCAAATAAAGACCACTCCACACCCCAGAACTTCCGCCCAATCTCGGTCATAGATAATGACCTAAAAATTTTTGGCAAGATGTTAGCGGATAGATTAGCCTCAGTTATCCCACCCTTAATCCACCCAGATCAATCAGGTTTCATTCCAGACAGACAAATCACAGACAATATAAGACTAGCAACAAACATCATCCAGGACTCCAACCTACACACTAGAACTACACTACTACTCAGTCTAGACATACATAAAGCCTTCGATAGCGTCAGCTGGTCCTACTTAGACTCACTCCTCCCCAGATATGGCATTAAAAATGAGTTTCTCCATGGGTTTAAAGCCCTATACAATGATCCACACACCCGAATCAAACTCCCCGGTCACAATTCAGAGTTTTTCCCACTAAGCAAAGGCACAAGACAAGGCTGCCCGTTATCCCCTCTCCTATTTGCTCTAGCCATTGAGCCCCTTGCTTGTGCCATCCGCAACAATATTAATATCAAAGGGTACACAAAAGGTTCAACAGAATTTAAATTAAGTCTCTATGCCGACGACGTCCTATTGTTCCTCACTGAACCTTTAATTTCATTACCAAACCTTATCAAAACTTTGGATACATTTTATGACCTAACAGGGTTAAGTATAAACTTATCTAAATGTTCAGCCCTTCCAATCAACTGTCCCCCTGATTTGACTGCTATATTAAAAGAGAAATTTCCTTTTCAGTGGTGTTCAACATCTTTCAGATATTTAGGTATCCATATCACCCCATCTTACAGAACCTTATACCACGCCAATTACCCTAGAATATTCCAAACCATCAGAGACTTGCTCAAATCATGGTCATCATACCATATTTTGTTTATGGGTAGGATAGTTGCTATAAAGATGGTTATATTACCTAAACTATTATTTTTCTTTAGAGCCCTTCCTCTTCTGGTACCTAAAAACACCCTAGATTCTATACAAAGAGAGATTAACAAGTTCATATGGCAATATAAAAAATCTAGATTCGGATATGCATTGATGTTCAGACCTCGATCGAAGGGAGGGATGAGTATTCCTAACTTATGGCTATATTATCTTTCAGCCAGATATACACAACTCGCACAATGGTATGCACCATCCAACCATATACCATGGCTATTATTTGAGGAACAATCTGTCCTACCATATCACCTACAGGGCCTCCCCTGGTCCAAATCCATTAAAACTCAAAAGATTGGCCACCTTAACAAAGTAGTACACCAAAATCTCCTATTATGGCACAGACAAAAGCATAAATTTAACATCTCATCAGAAATCCCCCCCCTAGCTTCTTTCATAGGTGACCCTCTTTTTTCCCCTCCTGACCTTAGCTCAAATCAATATACTATATGGCAACTCCTCAAACTATCTACCCTAAAGTCACTCACAAAAAATAACTCATTTCGTACTTTTAGAGAATTGCAAACAGAATATGAACTTACAGAGACTGTACTCTCTGACTACAACAACATCAAGATTTTCTACCAAAAATACTTCTCACTCACACTCCAATCCCCATTCACGATATTTGAACAAATCTGTCTCACTTCACCTCGCGATAGGGGCTTAATATCCAGAATTTATAAAAACCTAAATGAACACAACTTACCAGATAAAACACGTCAAATGTCCCAGTGGGAATCAGACTTGAATGAAACCTTCTCTATAGATCAATGGGATACTATGATCAATAATTTACAAAAAAGCACCAAGACAGCCTCCATCAGGGAATCCGCCATCAAACTTCAACATAGGTGGTACCTCACCCCGGGAAAGACTCAATTCATTCTATCCAACAATCTCACCCCTATGCTTCAGAGGATGCCCAGCTCAGGGTTCTCTTATACACACATTCTGGGAATGTACACACCTTAAAACTACGTGGCAACAAGCCGAAAACAAAATAGAACAAATTATAGGCAGAAGAATTGAACTCACATCTAAAATGTGCCTCCTTTTCTATCCTATTCCTGATATCCCTATAGCACATACCAGACTTATACACACATTGTTCAGCTCAATACACTGGGCTATAGCTCTCAACTGGCGATCCCCCACAGTGCCATGGTCCCAAATTATGAATCGCATGCTTACCATCAAGCTATCAGAACATATCCATCACACATTATTCGACACTATGGACACATATAATAAAAAATGGAAACCGTGGGATATTTCTCTGTTAGGTCAATGATCTACTATGTGACACTGTCATTATGTTTTTATTAATGAACAAACCCATAAGGTCATTATGCCTCTATAAAGTTTTATGAATGATTCATTCTTACATCCCAATGTTTGTATTCATCCCTCTTATATTACTGCTACTTATACATCATACTGATATTCTCTGCACCCTTTGTCATGTATGTATCCCTAGCCAATGCACAGTTATTTTTGTATTGAGACTTATATTTCAATAAACCGTTTGTAAACAAAAAAAAAAAAGTTCCACAGTGAGTATAACAAGCATGCTATGCTACATATACAGACTGATTTTACTGTTCTGGGTTTAGTAACACTTAAAATTATGCATTAGCATAGGTGCACATGCATGTGGCAGGTACAGCAGCCCATTCCTTTGAATGGGCTGCTATACCCAGGGGGAAACACGGGGGAAGAGTCTGTGTGACAGCTAGGCACCATGCTGTGTCGTGCAGCACGTTAAAAAAAAAGAAAAAAAAAAGGGATTAGGGACTTCCCTAATCCTTTTTTTTTCAAACGTGCTGCACGAAACAGCATGGTGCCTTGGCACATGTGCCCATCCGTGGAGGCGCTATTAAAAGAGACGTATGGGAATGTGCAATGCTGCATCTGTCCCCCACTGGCTCTAAGGCTGAGAACCAAGCAAACACCACCAATCGCTCAGTTCTCAGAGCTCTGTCAGTCACTGCTGTCTGCTCTGCTTCACCCTTATTTCTTAACCCCTTAATGCCGGTGCCGCTGGCCCTTTAAGAGGTTTTCGATGCCATGAGACAAGGCAGGGTTTATGAACATATGACTGCCATGACTGGCTGTCACAGTGGTCACATGATCGGAAAGCTCCCGATTGCAAGTAGCGATTGGAAGTTTTCCGTTAGGCACCAGTAAATGTGCCGGGACTGCACAGTGATTTTGGTACGAAAATATGCAGCCTCTCTGCCAATTGCCTGGCTGTCACACGGACTCAATTACTTTAGGACTTTTAGTCACCGAGTGGAAAAAAGTATGCAGATCAGAAAAGACACAATGAAGCTTTAACTCCTACCTTACATACATGTTCTAGGTCAGGGACTCACAATGTACTAATGCTACTAATTCAGCTTGACAGCCAGGCAACCAGCATTTTAGGACAACTTAAATTCTTCTTTAGTAGAGGTTTAAGGCAGACTGTATTGTACAATATATGGTCACCATTCTGTGGAATAATGGAGGGGATAATTTGAGGGCACGAGTACAGACATATTGTCCTATTACCACCACAGTAGCAGACATTTGGCCTTAGATGCTTCATGTGCCTCATGTGCCTGGTTGGCTGGTCCTGGCTCTCATCTACCTTCTCAAAACTGTATAGATTTCCCTTTCTCACCTGTCATAAGGGCACTTTGTGCTTTCTCTCACTGTAGTGTCAATGTCATCCCCAATCAGCCAGTGAAATTTTGGATCACTATACAGGCGGAGAGCGCGCCTCTTCTTCTTAGAGAGGTAACTGCATCCAGCGTTAAAGTCACCCATAAAAACCAGGTTCTGTTATAAATATAAAGAAGGGAAAGTCATTCCTTAGTAGATTCCAAAACAGGTGAGAATCATTGAAAATGTAATGTTGCCACTTGAAGTGAAACAATAATTTTCTCATGCAGATAGAGTGTAGAATGTTGTGTTTTGCTATATGTGTCCCATTGGGGAGATTTTCCCACACTTCCTGTTTAGGAAAAATAAGTTGAAGCAGAGGTGCACCCAAATTTTTTTTTTTAACAGCCAGCAGCTACAAATACTGCAGCTGTTGACTTTAAAAAAATGGACACTTACCTGTCCAGGGCGCCCACTATGGAGCAAAGTCAAATAGAAGTCTGATCCAACATAGTGTACATGCTGAACACAGTCTGCAGTCCTTATACTTAAAAACAGGAATCGGTTCAGAGTGATTGATTATGTAGAGCAGTGGTGGCAAACACAAGGCCCATGGGCCGAATCCGGCCCGCGGGACCTTGTAATGTGGCTCGCACAGCAGCCACCTCATTTTGGCAGGTTTCAGCTAGCGAGCGGCCAGTCTGAGCAGGCATTGATTACATTGTAGAACGATTGGAGGCGGCGGAGGCGGCGGTGGAGGCCGAGACAGGGCGGAGGAAGAGGCGGGCACCAGAGCAGCATTGTAAGCCGTCTTGGCTGCAGAAAGGGAGGTGGAGACAGGGCGGCAGCCTGAGACGCAGCGTTGGAGGCGGAGCGGCACAGAGTAAGGGGAATATGTAATCATTACATATTCCCCTTACTGACTCTGTGCTGCTCCGTCTCCGCCTCCAACGCTGCGTCTCATGCTGCCACTCTGCACTCCGCCTCCCTTTCTGCAGCCAAGATGGCTTACAATGCCACTCTGGTGCCCGCCTCCCCCTCCGCCCTTGGATTGGTCAGGGCTCCCCACATGAGATTCCTGTCGCTCAATTCCCAGCCCTGCCCCCCTTCCAGAACATTCTCGCTGGAAGCAGGGGAGGTGCCCAAGAACTGAAGGACAAGTGGACACACCCACTGCTACATTAACCACTCCCTGCCCCCCAGATCAAAAACAAATAGGCCTATCATGCAGCATAGGCCTGCCTAAATTTAACTGCCTGCCAGCTACCACAAAAATCCTTACCTCTAACAGTATGGTAGAGGGCGATACATCTATATAATAGGATCCAATCTGCCTTGAAAAGTGCTGTCATCCTGGTTATTTTAATAATATAGCTTTTTATGTTATCTTTAAATTTTTCCCTTTTTTTTCTTCTACCCTCTTCAACTGGGAGACTCTAGACTCTGCATTTGTTCAAATATCTCAGATTCTATAATTGGACTTTTAGGTCTAAAGGCATGGTATGACGCCCATGGTACCTCAAAAGGCTGCTTTTGGACTCTCCCTTACATTCTTAGTTACCTAAGTCACTATGTTTGTGACCTGTGTAATGTTATTGTTTACGTTCTCTCTTTTTATTATAATTTGTCTTTGTTTTGTTTTTCATATATATTTTTTACCTCGTGTGTGATTTTTAAAAAGTTGTAACAATCCCATGGCCGTATATGTTGGATTGTCTGTTAATAAAACTTTTGTAAATGTAAAAGTAAGTGTTGTTGTCCTAACATGTTTCAGGCATCAGGAGCAAAAGGAGGAAATGTTAAGGCAGGATTACTGAAGAGTTGGATCACAGGGAGACCCTCAACAGTGAAGTGACATTTTGACATGGCCGTCCACCTAAACTGACAGGCCAGGCAAGGAGAGCATTAAATGGAGCAGGACAATGACCCTAAACATACATGTAGCGCCCCCTTTACTTTCAGTGCAGGCACTAGTCAAAATTTAGCAAGAATGGGAGAGTTACCTTGCTCCCATTCACACAATTGTTAAGATGTGACCCCTGTTATTTCAAAAGCGCCCCCCTCGGCCAGTCTGCATTCTAGGGATGTGTCGTCATCCCTGGTCAGCAGTTGACGGTAGAGGGGGTTCTGACAGGGCAAGCTTTCCCCAGCAGCCAATTGGAGGAGTTTTCCCTCACGGGGCATCCTGTGGAGGGATATATCTGTGATACGGTCAACACCGTTTACGACCTTCCATCCACCCACGACAGCTTGCGACACTCCACAATCCGGCAGACACGATCCATTCCATTCCCCAGAGTAAAGACGAGACGCAGTTACCTTCTCTCTGGTTTCAAAATCTATGAACACTTTATTGGTTTCTTCTCAGCTTTTTATGTAGTTACAGCATGTGACAGTAATCACAGGACAATGCAATCTCCACCCCCTTTTTCACACACTGAGGCCAATTATCTAATCAGTAGCTAGACATTTCGGCACCGATACTGACAGATCTGTCACATTCCAAACTACAATTACACAATGCCTTGACCTCAATCCACATTATCTAGACAGACGTACTGTCTCTGACACCTGGGCATCACTACATTCCTAAATATAATTGACATGCTAATTCAGTACATCTGAATGGAGACTTTAACACATTGTTTTAAACACAATGAATCACACAATCAAAAGGTCTTTCACACACACACTAGATCAATTAACCTTTGGGACAGACAGGTGCATTAGCATACCTAATGAGAGGTTTTAGGAGCCAGGCTGATTCAGTCCTAATCTACATCTAATTGCAACAAAGGGAATTTGGGACTTTAAATGAAACAGTGGGGTATATGGGGACAAAAATAATAAAACAAGCCATAAGCAAAATATTCATGTATTGAAAGAATAGAATATATGGTAAACAAACAAGTAGCTTGTACAGAAGTACAGAACATACATTTGATACCTAATACAATAGTTGGTATAAAAATACAAAGTGACAGTCAATGACAACATATATAACCACATAGAGGCTGAGCATAGCCACGCAGTAAATAACATATAAAATATAAATAGATCATAAAAGTACTAATTGATCAGAATGGGTCCCATAAACGCGTATAGCTACATCTTTGTAAGCCCGACGCGGCGTTTCGTGTTTATGAAAACACTCCTCAGGGGCTGATGTAGTGGGATATCTGGAATACAGATTTGATTAATGATCAAAATATTAAAATTAAATCCACCAGAAAAGATAATAAATCAATATGTTATTGACTGCGTGGCTATGCTCAGCCTCTATGTGGTTATATATGTTGTCATTGACTGTCACTTTGTATTTTTTTGCCAACTATTGTATTAGGTATCAAATGTATGTTCTGTACTTCTGTACAAGCTACTTGTTTGTTTACCATATATTCTATTCTTTCAATACATGAATATTTTGCTTATGGCTTGTTTTATTATTTTTGTCCACATATACCCCACTGTTTCATTTAAAGTCCCAAATTCCCTTTGTTGCAATTTTCCGCATATGGGATGGAGATATAGTATGGATGTAATCTCATATAAAGTCCACACACTAGGATGGAGATACATCACAGAGGTATTCTCATTTAAAGTCCCAAAACACCTTCGGGTGTCCCCCCCTTCTTCCTAATCTACATCTAGACAGACAGAGGATTTTTACACCTCATAATATCCCACTGCATGATTATTATAGATGTACAGGCAAAATACATAGTTCCGTTACAATCTGTGACAGGTGTCATGTGCTCAAGGCAGTTCTGCAGGGTCCCGGTTCCAGGTGCAGCATCCACCTTTAGGGTGCGCGCATCCATGGACCCCGCCAGCGTGGCCAACCTGGCCAAATCCACAGGCTATGCTAGACCTTAACCGGAGGTCAAAGGGGACCCCAGTACTCTACTGGGTTCCCAGTTCTTTTGAGGAGATCCCAGGCTGGGTGCCGTACGATTGGGGAGTAGGCTTGAGGAGAACCCAGAGGCAGGTTGTCCAACAGGGCCTGAACGAACCAATCGGGGATCTGGTGACCGGGATGCTGACAGGTATACTTTGCTGTCACCCGGTAACCTATGCTAAAGGAGATTTACTGGAAGGAATCACTCCGTTCACCCATCCAACTTACTAAAGAAATTGGCCGGTTACAAGGGCCTTAGAGCCACATCTGAGACAGAGAGATCTGTTCCTCCCAGCGATCCGAAGTGACACCTCGGCTGCCAGGTTAGTGTGGGGAAACTGCCCGTGGGCACTTTACACACTCCACTCAGGAGTGGAAACAAGTTCAACTATTGCTATTGTCGAGGGCAGGCCTGCCCTGTTCACATCCGTGCCTGATACCACAAGGTTCTCTTATCCTTTCTTCATCAGCTTTCCTTTCCTTAAACTGAAGATGATGTTTGCCTTGTTGGCTGCTAAATTAAATAAAGGCATTGAAGGAAACTTTATTGACTGTCTGGACATTCGCTCATTGCTCCGCCACTGGTATTTCACCCCTAGACATCACCAGGGTAACTTGGCGTGCCAATCCCGGTATTTAACCAGCGGCTCCTTTGGGAGTAGCGCTACATACACCCAGAGCTACAATAGAATAGTTTAGTTCAAAGCCTATTTATGTGTTAGAATGGCCCCCGGCAAAGTCCAGACCCAAATCCAATTGAGAATCTGTGGCAAGACTTGAAAATTGCTGTTCACAGACGCTCTCCATCCAATCTGACAGAGCTTGAGCTATTTTGCAAAGAAGAATGGGCAAAAATGTGCAAAGCTGGTAGAGACATCCCCAAAAAGCAGCGAAAGATTATTGCAGCGAAAAGTAATTGCAGAGAAAGATGGTTCTCCAAAATATTGACTTTATCAAGGCACTGTATGTAGCAAGCAGAATAGCAATTATATTATCAGTTAAAACTATTCATGTAGAAGTACAGTATGTGTTTCACTGGTGTATTTAGTGGGTTTGATTGAGTTGAATTTGCTTTTTATTAAAAAAAAATATCAGAATAATTGAATCTTACTTACATTACAGCGCCAGTGGCTCGTGACATTCAGAAATACATCATAAAGGGCTTCAATTTCCTCATCAGCTTTATCTGGGACGGTATGCTGCGGAATTACAACCAGGTCTTGCAGGTCTGAAGAGAAGGAGAGGTAATGCATGTATATATACACACACAATATATATATATATATATATATATATATATATATATTTTTTTTTCTTTATTTTCAGTTTTGGATACAGCAGAGAAGAATTCTGCTGGTTCATATTGTGGTCTATTTTGCTGCTTAGAAACCAAGATGTCACTAGGATAGGAAGTGACGGTGTATTCACACAGACCACAATGTGAACCAAAACTATTTTCATTCCTTCCACATGTAAAATAGATAAATCTTTTGAAAGACAGATAGAAAATTTGCCTTGATCAGCTGCTGCGAGAATGCAATTTTCCAGCAGGGAGAAATTAAAAACATAATCTTATACTGCCTCCAACCCTCTTTCTCTTTTACCATTGAATGTTCCTTTTTTTTTCTCTAAAGGACTTTATTTGCACTGCCCCTCAGTGTTGCCAACCGTCCGTATTTTTACGGACAGTTCGTAAAAACAGGCACTTTTTCCCCCGTTCGTAAATGTCTGTGGTTGCGGGAATGTGCCAGTAAAAATAACCGAGATCGGTTCGGCTTGGAACTAAGCATGGAGATTGGAGGCAGGGGTGATTGGAGGCAGGCGGTGATGGTGGCACTGCAGAGGGGGATGGAGGCAGGGGGTGATGGTGGCTGCAGTGGTACCACAGAGGGGGGTGGAGGCAGGGGGAGATTGGAGGCAGGGTGTGTTAGTGGCAGGGGGTGATTGGAGGCAGGGGGGGATTGAAGCAGGGGGTGTTGGAAACACTGCAGAGGGGGACGGTGGCTCCACAGAGGGTGGGGGATGGAGACAGGGGTTGTTGGTGGGATGGAGGCAGGGGGTAATTGGAGGCAGGGGGCCTGGGGGAGATTGGAGGGAGATTGTGGCACCACAGAAGGGGGTGAAGGCAGGGGGTGTTGGTGGCAGAGGGGGATGGAGGCAGGGGGTGATGTGACTAAATAATTTGCCCTTTTTATATCCAAAATAACAAAAATATGTTATTTATTTTTACCATAAAATCTACCTTAAATCACATTGCTATTTGCCTAGCGTACTTGTTTGTAGCCTAAATACTGAAATTTGCACCCAACAATGTAATTTAGTAACTTTTGTGAAATGCCAGTAAAAACGTGGCTGCGCCAGTAAATTTCGGGTGTGGTGCCAGTAAATGTCAATCTGGTAGGTTGGCAACACTGCTTCCCCTCTGTTCTGTCCACTCATCACAGCTGCCATGTTCTTGCTCTGAGGCCGCGTACACATGATCGAACATGTCCGCGGAAACTGGTCCAAACGCGTGTACGGCCTAGCGGACAGATTTCCAGCGGACAAAAGTTTCTAAGCATGCTTAGAAACTTGTCCGCTGGAAACCTGTCTGTCGGACATGTCCGCTAGTTAGTATGTCTAACCAGCGGACCCAAATCCCCCGCATGCGTCGAATGGATTCGACGCATGCGTGGAAGCATTTTACTTCCTTATTTTCGCACGTCGCGGCGTCAACGTCACTGACACGTCACTGTGTTCTCTGTCCGCGGGGATTTTGGTCTGATGGTGTGTACACACATCAGACCAAATTATCCCAGGAGACATGTCTCCTCGTTTGTACGTGGCCTGACAGGGGAACATTTAGGCTGCCAAGAAAATTTTATTTGAGTTTCACAGAATTCCAATACACAGTCGGAATGTAGTTTGATCATAAACATAGAAATATGTTAATGAAACTTATTGAAACTTAATGAAACTTATTGACGAACATCCCCAACTTACCCAGGAGAACACATGGGAATAAGAAAACCCTCAAGTAAGGAAAATCATACAGGTAATATCATCCATGTTTAGAGAATTATGCCTCATACACACAAACCTTTTCCCGTCTGAAAAACTGGCATGACAGCTTTTGGCCGGGAAAACTGGGCGAGTCTGCTCCATCGCAGTTTTCCCAACAGGAAAACCGCCAGGAATCGCGGCAGGAAAGATTAGAACATGTTCTCTTTTTTCCTACCGCGATTCCCGGCGGTCTTTTTCCCTGCAGTTTCCCTATGGGAAACACTGCAGTATGGGAAACACTGCAGTGGAGCATACACACAGCCAGGATTCCTGGCCAAAGCTTTTACCGCAGTGATGTGGAATGTGACCAAGCAGGTTCTCGGTTTCCCCCCCGGGAAGGAAAAAAAAAGGGGGGGGTGGGAAAGGGGAGAGGAATTATAAGGGATAAAGAAGGGAGGGGGACAGGTGTGTCAGATAATGGGAGATAGGGGAGGGGTGGGGAAAAATTAGTACAAAGGATACAACGTACTGTACAGTCAGTAGATATGTCCCTTGTGTTGATACCTCTTCTGTTATTTTAAATTCTCCTCTGTCCTGCCCCCCTTAACGCTACAATCTTCTGCTGCAGCAAAGATTAAAGGGTTTGTAAAGGATCTTTTTTTATCTTAATATCTTCCTTTACCTTAATGCAGTGCTGTTTTCATGTCCCTATTGTTCGTTTTTGCTCTCAAGTTGCTGTAATCCTTCTCTGATCTCCACACTTCCTGGTTGTCTGTTTCCTGATAACCACAGTACTGGGAGCTTTCTCTCTGTGGTCACTAATCAAGGAGGTGTGATTACTGTGTGTCTAAAACCCCTCAGCACCAATCAGTTTCGTTTTACAAACCATCACTGCCCTGTATTGGCTCGGTGGCTCTGTACATCACAGAAGCAGGAAACAGCATGAAAAAAAAAAAACTAAACTATAGGTACATTATATGATTGATTTTTATAAATTTGTAATAATTTTTAAAAGGAATCAGTTAACTATTATGTCTCTATACCCTGTAAACAGTCATTTCAGCAAAAAAAAAAATTTTCCTTTACAACTCCTTTAATAGAACTAAGCGTGCTGTCACAGACTCTCATCAAGAGAGCCTGTCTAAGGGCGTGGCTTGCGCGCGAGCGAGATGGCAGCCTAGACACTGAGCTCCAGCCAGCCGGAGACAAAGCGACGACCATCGGACAGTTTTCCGGCCCTACCGAGACTCCTATCCGCACGGAGGTTACCCTGGGAACGTGGAGAAGCGATGTCCCGAAAAAGAAAAGACGATCGCTTCATTCAGAAGCTTACGGCCTTCTCGTTCAGGCCGGCGCTGAGGGGAGAACCTCAAGATGGCGCCGACGGCACCTCGCGGCGCGCCGCCTATACAGATCTCCCCAGCAGCGATCCTGATGGATGCACGGAGGGTCTATCGTCCCCACCCCTGGTCGGCACCCCACCGCTATCCCCTGACACACGGAGCCCGGCGACAGCGCGGATGCGCTTGGATGTCCAGCACCACGCCGCAAATGTGAGTACCACTGCACGAGGCACTGACGCCATCTCCTCACTGCAATCTTCTATCGCAGCCTTCCCAACCACGGGCCAGCCAGTTTTAGACACCACAATGAAGGACATGTTGATGCTCCTCCAGTCCTCATTAATGTCTAACCTCTCATCTCTGATTCACAAAGTCTCTGTTGATGTGCAACATATGGGGGACAGGGTCTCTTACATGGAAGAGAAAATGGAGGAATGCACTGATGTTGTTAATAGTCTGGTTGACGCCAATGAGGTTCAAAGGGAAGACACTGACTGGATCAAATCTAAACTAGCGGACCTTGAAGATAGATCCAGACGCAATAACATAAAAATACGCGGCGTCCCAGAATCTGTACTCCCAGCTGACCTCCGCTCATATACAAATACTCTGTTTTCAAATTTACTGCCTGACCTGTCCCCCATAGAACTGACCATAGACCGCATCCACAGACTACCTAAGCCGCGCCATCTTGCTGACACAGTTCCAAGAGATGTACTGCTGCGCATTCATTTCTACCAAGCAAAAGAACAGATCCTGGCCAAATCCCGTGAACTTAGAGACCTTCCCGCTCCTTATCAGAACATACAACTGTATGCAGACCTGTCCCAATTTACACTCCAGATGAGAAGGAAGCTGAGTACCGTGACCAAAGCCTTATCAAACCACAAGATAGTCTACAAATGGCGTCACCCTGCCACTATTCTAGTGACTCACAATGGCATTCCGCATACCATATCCACTATGGAAGGGGGCACCAAATTGCTACTGTCATGGGGCATCATTCCAGATCCTCCAAATGCTTACGCTGATCCACGGGGTAAACCTCCCCTGCCCCGCAGGAACCCCCGGAACAATCCTCATACTGATGACCACCACCCAGATAATTCGCGCTGATTCCATATGCCTGTTCCTGTCTACAGTAGCCCACCGTTTAATCCGGCTGGCTGCTCGTTATGCTCCATTTGTTGCACCACTGCTCCTTGAGCCTGAACTGTACCCCAAGTTTGCTCAGCATCAGGATATCCTCCGATTTGCTGATTGTTATTGATATTGTTTTACGTTAACCCTTTTCTTTTATTCTTTTGTTATTCTGACCACCCAGTGGATGGAGCTCTAGCAGAGATACTTTTCCGCACGCCAAGACTCAGATCTACTCACCACAAACTACACGTATCCAGATCCCAAGCACTCCGCTTCCTCAACCATCCTACCAGGAGATCTACCGCTTAGTGACAATCCGTTGAGACTACTTCTCCTAACTGTGAGTTGTATCTATACACCTTGCACACCTCTCACCACACCATGTCCTTTACCGTTCTGACCCTAAATGCTAAAGGTTTAAACCATCCGGTTAAACGTTCGTCCTTATGGAAATCAGCTGTATCGCTCAAATGCGACATCCTCTGCGTTCAAGAGACTCACTTTCAGCAGGACTCTCACCCCCGTTGCCAGAACCACCAATTCCCCCATGTTTTCACATCCTCATACAAGAAAAAGCAGAGGGGTGTTATGATAGCCGTCCGGAACACGGTAACTTTCCAACTACAGACACTCGTGGCTGATCCGGAGGGTCGCTATATCATTTTGGTCTGCTTGATTAATAATGTTCCATACACACTTGTCTCCTTGTATGCTCCGAATCAACGCCAAATGCCTTTTCTTAAATGTGTTATGAAAAAAGTTAAGACCCTTCAATCAGGGTATCTTTTAATGTGTGGTGATTTCAATCTTGTACCAGACAATGACTTAGATTCCACAGCATACACTAGGAGACACACATCTCCTCTGAACAGATTTATCTCCAACAGTGACCTATATGATGTGTGGAGGTGCTGTCACGCTAGCGAGAGAGACTACACTTTTCTCTCGCCGCGCCACAATACCTACTCACGCATAGATTTGTTCCTAACAGATAGGCCATTGCTACAACGGATCTCGGCCTCGGTGATCCACCCCACCACCTGGTCGGACCATGCCCCTGTTAGCATCTCCATAGATGCAACTACCCCACAATCTAACTCGTACCTTTGGCGAGTCAACAATGCCCTGATTAGGGATCCATCCACAACAACCCTCTTACATCAACGGTTGGAGGAATACTTCTCCATAAACTCAAACTCCGTATCCGACCCGGGGGTGGTGTGGGCCGCCCACAAGGCCGTCATCAGGGGTGAGTTTATCCAATTAGGGGCTAGGATCAAAAAATCCAGAACGAAAAAAATTGACCAAATTACAGCTGAAATCGCCCTTCTTGACTCACAAAACAAATCTCGGCCCTCGCCCTTACTGCAAGCCACTATATTTAACCTAAGACACGAACTCCGTTTGCTCCTATTAGACTCCTTTGAGAGGGCGTGTACAAAGGTTAGGGCCACCACATATGCTACAGGGAACAAAGCGGGCAAGCTACTAGCCCTAAAGATAAAGGGGCGGAGGATCAAATCCAAAATCCCTTACATATATCACCCTCACACAAAAGAAAAACTAATGAAACCACAGGAGATAGCTAATGCTTTCAGTACTTACTATGCTGGATTATATAACATACGCGACGATCTCTCCACACACCAACCGACACCACAGGACATTGAGACCTTTTTAGGAAAGATTACCCTCCCTTCTTTATCTGACGACCAATTGAAATCTCTTAATTTACCCTTCTCAGAGACTGAACTGGACAGAGCTATAACCAATCTCCCCAACTCTAAATCCCCGGGACCTGATGGGTTCACTGGGGAATATTACAAGAAATTTCGACGCATTCTGATCCCTACCCTCTGCGAAGTTTTTAATTCGGCCGCATCTAACTCATCATTCCCCTCTGACATGCTAAGAGCAGTAATTGTCACTCTCCCGAAACCGGGCAAAGACCCAACCACTCCCCAAAACTTCCGCCCCATCTCTCTCCTGAATGTGGACGCTAAATTATATGCCAAGTTAATAGCGATTAGAATGAATGATATCCTTCCCACACTGATACACAGGGACCAATCGGGATTCACCAAAGGCCGGCAGGCTTCAGATGCCACAAGGCGAATGATCAATGTCATACACCAGGCGAATCTCTCAGGCACCCCCTCTGTACTCCTGTCCCTTGATGCTGAAAAAGCATTTGACAGAGTACATTGGGGGTTTCTATCCTCGGTCCTTTTGAAATTTGGCTTTACTGGACAGATTCATAGAGCAATCATGGCCCTTTATTCCAATCCCTCGGCCCAAGTATATTCAGCAGACTCGTTATCACCTCCCTTTGATATTACGAACGGAACTAGACAAGGTTGCCCCCTTTCCCCCCTAATTTTTAATTTACTGATGGAAACCCTGGCACAATCCATACGATCAAACCCGCTTATTACAGGTATCACTATGGGAAGCTGTGAACACAAGATCAGCCTATTCGCTGATGACGTCATACTAATACTATCTGAGCCATCCACATCACTCCCAGTGGTCCAACGAGAGCTAGCTTACTTTAGCAAAGTGTCCTACTATAAAATTAACGAATCTAAAAGTCATGTCTTAGACCTAGGAATCAACACCCCCACCAGATTATTGCTACAGGGCCAATTCCCGTTTACATGGGCTGATCTAAGCATCACCTATCTGGGTATCCAACTGACCAAATCACCCGAGCAGCTCTTCCACCAAAATTACGTCCCTTTCCGGAATAAACTTCAGGCCCAACTCCAACATTTGGGATCTCAAGAACTGTCTTGGACAGGCCGCTTAGCGGCGTTTAAAATGTTCCACTTGCCCCAACTCCTCTATCTTTTCAGGACTTTGCCAATCCCCATTCCCGTCCATTTTTTTAAATCACTCCAATCAATCTTATCTTCCTATATCTGGCAAGGCAAGAGGGCTAGATGTGCCCTTACCACCCTTGTTAAAACTCGTAAGGCGGGTGGCACGGGATACATAGACTTCCACCATTACTACCTAGCCTCGGTTCTCACCCAATCTAGAGAATGGTTCATGACCTCACCACGAACTACCTGGACACAGATGGAAACTGCCCTAGCACCTGGCAAGGGCCTTTCTCCATGGTTACTCTCCACCACTTCATCCACTAAGACCCCTTCATCAATATCTCCTACGATGCTAGCTACCATTAAGTCATGGCACAAATTTATCTCCTTAACCCACGACCACCCTGATAATGTTAAACTGAAAATCCCGATTGAGTCCCTGCAACACCACATAGACCTGATTTCCTACAAGCAGTGGCACGAACATGGTATACTCCATGTCAACGACATTCTGGTTGATGGAACCATTGAACCGTTCCCAATCCTGCAAAAAAAGTACAATCTCCCAGATAGCGACTTTTACCTCTATCTTAGAACCAAACACTTTTTATCTACATACCCCCACTGGGAACGCCACATAGATCGGTCCACTTGGCTCTTCCTACAAAACCCTTCCCCAAGGGTGAAGGGCATATCACTTTTCTATAATACTTTACAGCAGAAATCAATTTTCATAAAATCACCCCCCCTACTTAAATGGGAATCAGATCTTGGAAGCTCCTACTCAGATCAACAGTGGTCCAAAGCTTGCAAATCTGTTTACTCTGTTACCAGCTGCTCTACCCTTTGGGAACTATCCACAAAAATCATGTTAAGATGGTATCTGACCCCAGCAAAGCTGTCCAAATTTGGTGCATTGCAAAGTGACAGATGTTGGAGAAACTGTGGCTCCCAGGGGACCTTGCTACACACGCTCTGGAGTTGCCCCAAACTAGCACTATTCTGGTCGTCAACCTTCAAAATAATCTCAGAAACCTCCCACTTAATAGCTGACCCCCAACCTGACCTAGCCCTTCTATCGCTTGATCTAGATAAATTTCCTCATGAGTCGAGACACACTGTCCTGCATATTCTGTTATCAGCTAGACTGTCCATAACAAGAAAGTGGAAAAACCCCCTACCACCCACCATTGGGGAAGTTATACAAACTACTCACCTGCACTACACATACGAGACCACACTGGCGCTCCAGGATGCAAATAGAGATAATGCTCGTAAGAAATGGCTTAGGTGGACATCCTGGTACGATAAACATTGCCTAACTCCAATTGTCCTACCTTGAAATGACTGCCTGAACTACACTTGGAAGGGGACCATGCCGAGCCTTGGCCACAGTTTAGTCCCCACGTGGGGTGGCCGAGGCAAGAGCGGGTCCCACCCGCTAGAAGCAACCTCTGACCCCCACAAATAAGTCTCTCTACACTCTATCTATACATTCACACACTCTATCCTCTGGGTACAAATTAGTCAACCTGGTTACTGTTTTTGATATTAAGCTGTTATATATAAGACGTTGTTCTACCGCCGCAATGTTCTTTGAATATATCTAAGATCTATTAGTCCTACCTCTTCGGAGGAAATGTAATGTTTGTCACTATGTGTAATTCAAAAACTCAATAAAAATCTATTGATATTTAAGAGAGCCTGTCTATGCCCGCCCTTTACACCCATCTACTCCATTCACTAAAGCTTCTATGAATGAAACAAGATCTGAAATCAGACCATGAATGGAGAGAGAACAACTTTCAATCATCCATCTGTCCTCTATTCATAGATTATGTTTTATTCATATAAGCTGCCTGTAATAGTGGCTTCTATGAATGATAAAGCTGGGCAGAAAGGGCAGCCATAGTCCGCTCTGTCAACTATTGCACCATTGGAAAATTACAGTAGCAGAGGTGGGGGATTGGACAGAGGATGATTTTAACAAACAGGAGAGGCATTAGCACAAGGGACACATCCTACTGACTGTAAGTTATGTCCCTTGAACATAAGTTTTACTTGTATATCTGCAGTCTTCCCCTTTTTACACTTTTACACCCTTTCAAAAGTGCAGATCGTGTTAAAAATCTTTCACCACCTGTCAGCAGTAGAGAGCTAATTGCAGGAAAGGGGCCGAAGAGAGTGGATACCATCACTTAAGGATTTTTGCACGGGTGGATGAATATTGATCAAATTGATTCATGGTTTAGAGATCGTTGACTTACATTTTTTGAATCACTGTGGACGCTTATTTACTTATTTATGAACTATTTTTGTGATTCATTTTACCGATTATTTTATTACATTTAGTCCTGTATTTAGAATTTTTCACTATTTAATATTTGCCAGTTTTATTTTGTTTTACACACTGTGCATATATTTATATTCAATTATGCTCAATATAGTTTAGCCACGACTTTCTATTTTTGATCACTGGTTTGATGTTTCACAGAAAGTCACAGCTTTGTACTAGCTTTTATTAGAACTTTTTGCAATTTTGTGGACACATGTAATTGTTTGTTTAATCTTAGCGCAGTTTCTTTTTTCCTTTTTTCAATGACCCCAAACACACTGCTAAGAGCCGGTTCACACTGGGGCGACTTGTCGTGTCCCATTCTGTGCAATAGAACCGTTCTAATAGGAGTGACTGGTTCTTGTACGACTTCGGGGGCGGCTTGGGGCGATTTGCATTGACTTTTATACAGAAGTCATTTTGCTAATCGCCTCTGAAGTCGTCTTCAGGACGACTTGCAGAGTCGCCCCCAAAGTCGTGCCGCGGAAGTGTGAACCGGCTCTAAAGCAACACTTGAGTGGTTTAAGGGGAAACATGTAAATGTGTTGGAATGGCCAAATCAAAGCCCAGACCTTAATCCAATAGAAAATCTGTGGTTAGACTTAAAGATTGCTGTCCAGAAGTGCAAACCATCCAACTTGAAGGAGATGGAGCAGTTTTGCTAGGAGGAATGGGCAAAAATCCCAGTGGTAAGATGTGGTAAGCTCATAGAGACTTATCCAAAGCGACTTGGAGTTGTGATAGCCACAAAAAGGTGGCTCTACAAAGTATTGACTTTAGGGGTGTGAATAGTTATGCAGATTGACTTTTTCTGTTATTTTGTCCTATTTGTTGTTTGCTTCACAATAAATGAAAAAAAAATTAAAAACATCTTCAAAATTGTGGGCATGTTCTGTAAATGAACTGATGCAAATCCTCAAACAATCCATGTTAATTCCAGGTTGTGAGTAAACAAAACACGAAAAACGCCAAGGGGGTGAATACTTTTGCAAGGCACTGTAATTGAAGACCCAATTATTTATTTCTTCAATCATGTGGGCATCTCAATACTTACTCCTATCCTATCTAAGTTGAATTCCCTCTAATAAAAAAAAACAAAAACAAAGTACAAGGACTGCTTCTTGACTACTGAGTGTCTGAAGATTGTGTTCCTGGCTGTGCAGGGTGAGAGACGGACCACAACTACCAGCAGCCCCTATGGGGTACCGCTACGCAAACATTCTGCAAGTCAGCTGCAAGTTCTTGCAAGTTCTGGTTCAGTTATGTTGTGCAATAGTCATCCCACCATAGGGGGTCACTGTGGCTGAATTTTCATGCTGCAGACTTGCAGAGAGTCACCACTGCAACTTTGCTCTTGCTAGAGACTTGCCAGGCAAATTTGCTACAAATTGGAAAAGTGTCAACTAGAACCTCTGCTTCAAGTGCTCTGCAAGCATACAATCTACCAATGAAAATGTGCAGCATTGCAAAGTCAACAAGACTTAAAATTCAATACTGCCACAAATTTGTGGCAAATTATCCTTTCTATCTAGTGCTGAACTGGCTGAATTTCGATCCATCTATGGCCAGCTTTAGAGTTCTGTTTTAACCACTAACTACACCAGGGGTGTCCAAACTTTTTTCAAAGAGGGCCAGATTTGATGAAGTGAACATGCGTAAGGGCCGACCATTTTGCTGACATTCTTTGAACCATTAAAATTTGGTCTAAGTGTGTTTGCCCGAGCACTAATACACTGCCAAACAAGAATTATCTTGCCTTTGTGGCTGTGTGTGGTGAAGAGATGAGCTTTGGTGTGTTATTTGGATATACTGTATTTATCGGCTTCTAACACTCACCTTAACTTTAGGAAGGAAGTTTCAAGAAAAAGAAAATTAAATAAAGAACTGTGAAGCAAAACAAAAGTCATTGTCCATGAATGCAGCCTCACCATTGCCATAAATGCAGCCTGATCGATGCCCATCTGCAGCCTCGGAGGGGGGGGGGGGGGGCGGACAAGCAGCAACAGATTACATACAATACAGGAGAATCTCTTGTTTACACAGCAGCCTATTTGATACAATGTCCTGCCTCCTATGATAGACAGAGGAGTTGTCCAATGGCAGCCCAGGAGACAAGACTTCCTATTACAGATGCTGCAAGGGATAACTAGAGATTCTTCTGTATGTAATTTAACAGCACTTGTTCTCTGCCCCTCCCAGTTAAAGCGGAGGTCCACCCTAAAAATAAAAATTATATTATACTACGCCAGCTTGTTGTGGTCAATGATGTCACCGCGTTCTTGGAATTCAAGAGAACGGCGGTTCTTTTGAGTGGCTGTCTGTATACATGGCCTTGCAAGCTTGCCAGAAATCCCGTCAGGAAAACCAAATTTTTTTTTTCCTGACGGGATTCCCGGCCGTATGTACAGGGCTTAACAGTATATCTAAAATGGCACATCTGGGTGGACTAACCCTTTAAGCTGTCTGTTGGTTTATTATCAGGACAGTAAATATAGGTACATCTCTCGAATAGCGATACAGGCAACAACAATTTTTTTCTATTTAGTAGTATAGGCAGTGGTTCAAACACTAGTCAAGTTCATACTGCCGTTTCTGTTCATGTTTATTTCTTCTCACTTTCTATATTAATGACATCCCGTTACACCCTGACACACTGGGTGTCACCAAGACAGGAAGTGAGAGAAAATCTCCCCAGTGGAGACACAGACAGCAATAAGGCCTTGTTAATACAGGGCATATGAATCCATACCCCAGGGTGCATTCAGTGCTGTATCCAAGGGTGCGCTCGGGGGAATGTGACACTCAGAGAATGTCACATTGGGAGCAGCAGTTGTGTTTGTGCAGCCACTGCGTCCCAGTTGACGACAAAGGGACTGCCTGCATAGGAAAGTAGGGAACATCTGTACATCCTTGTGCAGGTGGCATGGATTCATACACCCTATGTGAACATGTCCTTAAAGCGGAGGTCCCGCGGCGATTGTTTTTTTTTGTCTATTAACTTCCACTTGACCCTCCCTTCTAGACTGTAAGTTCCAAAGAGCAGGGCCGTCTGATCCCTCCTGTATTGAGACTGTACTGTCTTCCCTGATGTAAAGTGCTAAGCAAACTGTTGGCGCTATTTAACTCCTGTATAAGAATAATAATTTACCCCATTAGAAATCAATACTCACTGTTTAGGTTTTAGAAAACGTCCGTAGTCCGTTTGCAAAGATAAGTTATAAAAATTTCAGAGGGACATTTCCATTTTGCTTGTGGGCAAGTGAAGCCCACAAGCACCTATTTCCTGGATGCAGTGAATTTCCCAGCATTCACCTTTTGATCCCGCGCATGCTCAGTGATGAGGGTTGCTATCACAACAGGCGGCGTCATATAAAGTTCCCACCCCGTTGTGATGGCACTGAATCTTGGGAAGCATGACGCCGGGGGAAGACAGGAAACACCTCTACTCCTGTGGGAGAGATAGACAGCTAAATAACAGGTTATTTACATAGCAACATTTTTTTAAAATATTGGAGTGAGAATGGAATATCTATGCAATTAACTAAATGCGATCAGACATAGTTTTAAATTTGGGTGAAACTCCGCTTTAACATGGCAGAGGTTGTCATCCTTTCCCACTCTATACAACATAAAAAAAAAAAAAGTTTTGGTGTTCCACTTGTTATATGTATGTAAGTATGAATATGATTCTATTGATTTAGCAAAGTACATCCCAGTCACTAATGTCATTTTAGAACCTGCAATGTTCCCCCATTTACTGACCTGCATATCGCAATGTGAAGCGGACCACATATGGTTCCCGAGCAAACACGTCTGGTTTCTTTGGGTCATTGTCATGGTACTTATACTGATCCCTCACAGAAATCTTGTCTGATCTAAGAAGGGAATCAGGAGGAGATTAGGAATCGGGAGAAGGTGAGGGATTAGGAGAAAGCGAGGAATCAGTTGAAGGTTATGTACTCCTTGAGTCAGCAGCTCTAAGCTTAATTTTCATACACCAAAGTTGGAAAAAAAAAAACATTGATTACAGTGCTCAATAGCTCAAGCTAAAATGTACACATACAAGTGAATTAGAGCAGTAACTTCCTCTCCGCCTTCAACTTCAATATGGTTCCATCTGTGGTTTTTATTTAGAAACAGAGCACCTGCAAAAGGGGCTAGCCCCCCTTAAAGTGATTTATCAGGACATAATTTTCTGAAAAAAGTCCCACTTTAAAGTGGTTTTAAAGGCAGACGTTTTTTCAACATTAATTCATTCTAGCCCCCAGCCCTCCTAATACATAGGCCGCGTACACACGATCGGTCAAAACCGATGAAAACGACTGAAGGACCGCTTCATCAGTCCAAACCGATCGTGTGGGGGCCCCATCAGTCAGTTATCCTTCGGTCAAAAAAAAGAGAACTTGCTTTAAAATGTAACCGATGGACGCCTAACTGATCGGTCAAAACCGATCGTTAGTATGCAAAAGCATCGGGTAAAAGGCAGCGGATGCTCGGAATCAAGTCGACGCATGCTTGGAAGCATTGAACTTCGTTTTTTTCAGCACGTCGTTGTGTTTTAAGTCACCGCGTTCTGACACAATCGTTTTTTTAACTGATGGTGTGTAGGCACATCAGACCATTAGTCAGCTTCTTCAGTTAACTCGATGAAAACGGTCCTTCGGATCGTTCTCATCGGGTGGACTGATCGTGTGTACGTGGCCTTAGTCCGATCTCGATCCAGCAATGTGTAGGACATTAGTGGCTCACTCCTCATTTGGTCAAAGACAAGCGGGAGCTGTCAATCACAGCCAGTGAGGGGGGTGGGGTTAAAGTGGTTGTAAAAGGTACCATTTTTAATTTTTTTTCCTAAATAGCTTCCTTTACCTTAGTGCAGTCCTCCTATACTTACCTCATCCTTCCATTTTGCTTTTTAATGTCCTTATTTCTTCTGAGAAAGCCTCACTTCCTGTTCTGTCTGTAACTCCACACAGTAATGCAAGGCTTTCTCTCTGGTGTGGAGTGTCGTGCTCGCCCCCTCCCTTGGACTACAGAAGAGTCAGGACGCCCACTAACACACAGCTCCTTTCTCTATCTGCAACGTCCTGACTCTCCTGTAGTCCAAGGGAGGGGGCGAGCACCACACTCCACACCAGGGAGAAAGCCTTGCATTACTGTTACAGACAGAAGAACAGGAAGGGAGGATTTCTCAGAAGAAATAAGGAGATTTAAAAGCAAAATGGAAGGATGAGTAAACGAGGACTGCACTAAGGTAAAGGAAGCTATTTAGGAAAAAAACAATTGTACCTTTACAACCCCTTCAATGGATACACAGAGCTGGCTCAAGAGTGAGCATGAGTGCATCCATAGCAAGTGGCTTGCTATAGGAGCACTCGACCACTACAGGACCAGCCACAGGGAACCCCAGAAGAGGAGGATCAGGGCTGCTCTGTGCAAATGCATTGCACAAAGCAGGTAGGTATAACATGTTTTCTTAAAAAAATAAATAAATTTTTTTTTACAATCTTTAACTCACATAGAAGGCTGTCAGTATGGTATTACGCATAAAGAGGTATATTACAGAACCTACTTATATATGAAGGCATATTTTTCCGTGTAAGAATTCCGGCCCAGAGGTGGACTAATGACAAATTGGAAAAGTTCTTGTTGCCTATGAAACAAAAGTAGCATATTAGCTAAACCCAATGAATCAAATCCCAGATAATCCTTAATGTATTCATTTCAAATGCTCTCTTCAATCATTTTAACCAATTAAGTACCGAGCCTCTTTCTGAGATTTGTTGTTTACAAGTTAAAAACATTAGAGTGGATCCACTTTGGATAAAGATGCACAGGGGGCTTCTTTGGACAGCAGTATTGTCAATCTGAGGGGTGGGGAACAGTGGCGGTTCGTCCATAGAGGGCGCTGGAGCGCCGCCCCCTCTGGCTCTCACCACCACTGAGTCTAATAACATAGATTCATGCATTGCACGAATCTATGTTATTATCGCCGCTGCCGCTGTTATTCAGATGGTCGGCGCTCATGTCCGGCCATCTGAATAATGCCAGCTGGTTGGCTGTACGGAAATATCTATCAGAGCCAACAGCTCTGATAGGCTTTCCCAATACAGACCTCGGGTGCCGGAAGCTTATTCTCGGAGCGCACAGACGGTACGCCCCTTGGATAAGATGACAGGCGTCTCAGCCAATCAGGTTGGCCGGTTCTGGCTACCGGTAACCTGATTGGCTGAGACGCCTGTCAGTCATCGAGGGCGGGAAAAGACATCGTGGGACGTGGATGCCTGACTCCAGTAAAGGAAAGTGCCGGGCAGGGGGAGAGAGCAATTTACAGGGCACAGTGGGGACAATAGGCACAGCGGTGACCATTGGCACAGCAGCGACCATTAAAGGGCACAGTGGTGACAATTGATGGCACAGTGGCTGGTTTAATTGCATTGCACCATGGTGACAATTGATGGCACAGTGGCTGGTTTAATGGCATGGAACAGTGGTGACAATTGATGGAACAGTGGCTGGTTTAATGGCATGGAACAGTGGTGACAATTGATGGCACAGTGGCTGGTTTAATGGCATGGCACCGTGGTGACAATTGATGGCACAGTGGCTGGTTTAATGGCATGGAACAGTGGTGACAATTGATGGCACAGTGGCTGGTTTAATGGCATGGCACAGTGGTGACAATTTATGGCACAGTGGCTGGTTTAATGGCATGGCACAGTGGTGACAATTTATGGCACAGTGGCTGGTTTAATGGCATGGCACCGTGGTGACAATTGATGGCACAGTGGCTGGTTTAATGGCATGGAACAGTGGTGACCATTGATGGCACAGTGGCTGGTTTAATGGCATGGCACAGTGGTGCAAATTGATGGCACAGTGGCTACGTTTGATAACATGGCACAGTGGCTGCGTTTGGGCACAGTGAGACTGCAATTTTTTTTTCTTTGCGCCCCCCAAAAATTTTGAGCACCAGCCGCCACTGGTGGGGAGTGTTAGAGGAACTAGCAGATTTAGTAAGAAATTAAAAACAAACTCCAGCTCACACTGCAGTTACACAGTGGTAAATGGTTTGTCTCAACACTCTAACTGCTACATTTGCAGGAGAGCTTGTTTGTTTGCAAAACAACAAACAGACTTACAGGCTGGATCACCAGGTGAAAATAAAGGGAAACAAGCATAAAAAATAAAACAAATGCAGCAATTTCATCTGTGACTGGAGTCACTTTGTGTGGGGGGGCCCGTGGAACCCAGCTTACCTTTTTCAGCTCCGCAGGCCCTTCTTATGTGTAAGTTACCCTGTGTCTATTAGGGGCACAGGGTGACCTCAGAGGCCCAGTCTGGACTAATCTAACCAGACTCACTACAACCACACAGGACTCAGAATTCCGTTTTACCTCTGAACCAGCCAGTTTAGATCACTGACATTGAAAATTTGAACTGTGTGCAGGCATGCATGTCCAAGTCATAGGAGACGAGAAGCTCCTTTAACAGGTCTCTCTATGAAAGAAGTGTGTACACAAGGGAATTAGCATGGCTGTAGTATAGAGGGAAACACACTGCGTGGTATTGTAAAGTAAGTAACTTTAATCGCCAGATAAACAGCAGTGGAAATAAGATTTACAAACGTGGAGTAAACGGTTCTTTTGTTAGCATATAAAGCTGGTAATGATTAAGCACAAGATGTTTGTGTAAAATGTGTCTATGTGACCTTGTGTTGGTGTCTTTGGTGTTATTACTGTAGCGTCACCCCCGAAAGGGCCGCTGGACTAATAATGGGATGGGCAGATTAAGTTACCCTTGCTTGGTCCAGGGGTGCACCAGAAGCCACTAAGTAGTAATTGAGTGTCCACACCGTCAATAAAGATTTTCTCAATGCTTTAATTCCAGGCCAACATAGCCAAACATCAACTCGTGAAAGGAGAATAGGTTGATGAGGAGATAGAGATTCTCGATGTCAGGCCTGGATATATGTGCAGCAAAATCAGCCCCTAGAAAGATACAATTTTGCACGCGTCACCACTTTAAATGCTGATTGGGAGGAACAGGTCTCTCTCACTGACCCGGCTCTAGGCCTCTGCCACAGGCCACTGTAGTATAGATAATTTGTCAATGTCCGAACAGAGCAAATCCTCCAAGCAGTTATCTCAGCATAGATCACTGGGTGACAGCAGAGCGTACCTGTCTATGCCCGGGCGCCGGATGCTCTCTATGGCATTGGGAACCCAGTGAGTCACTGGGGTCCTTTTAGTTTCATCCCAGACCGAGTCTCGGCAAGGCCTGGAAGCGTGGCCAGGTGGGCCGCGCCGGCAGGGTCCATGGATGCGCACACCCTGAAGGTGGGTGCCGCACCCAGACTCCGGGACCCTGCGCAGGAGAAGAAAAAGAACCCAGAACACATGACCTCAATCACAGATTTACCCCTCCCCAGCATGCCCAGCAGGGAAAAAAAACCTCCAATTGGCTGCTAGGTAAGACTCCATCCTCCAAACCCTCTGGCTTCCACTGCCTGCCAAAGATGATATTAACATTCCCAGAATGCAGTCCGAGCCAGTGGACCTTTCCAGAATGACACAGGTCATTAACCTAAACAAATCACGACCGGGAGCAAGGTAACTCTCCCAGTCAACTAGTTTTTAGCGTAGCGCCCATGCTAGAAGCAAGGGGGCGCTACATTATTTTGAACAATAAAAGTCAATCGGAATTCCTGCATGTGCAGCCATTTCTTTTCTTACAGATTCACAATCCATTCACCAAAGATACAGAATGCAGCTCAGAAAACTGGCACCGTTATTCTCTTCAGGCACATCAGTGGTATACAAGGCACATTTTGATTACTTGCCATAGGTTGGTGTCCGTAAGCAGGTTCCACAGATGCAGCAGAGATGATTTAAAGCGGACTTCCACCCAAAAATTGAACTTCCGCTTAATCCACTCCACACCCCCTTACATGCAACTTCCTCCCTCCGCCGAGGGGCTAGTTAGGCGATTAAGCTTAATTGCCTACAGCAGCCCCTCCCTGTAGGCGACCGCCTAGGACACTGACAGGTCCTAGACGATCGCCTGTCCAATCAGCGGCGGGCCGCGCGTGCATGCGCAGTGCCGGTCGCGCATGCGCAGTGGGTGCCCGGCTGTGAAGTAGAAGGCTGTCACGGCTGGGTGCCCACAGTTGGAATGAAGACGCCGGCCGGGGAGGGGGGGGGGAGAGGAGCGGAGCCCCGGTCGGCATGTCGCTGGAATGTGGAGAAGGTAAGTGAATGTTTATTAAAAGCCAGCAGCTACACTTTTTGTAGCTGCTGACTTTTAATAAACATTACATTTGGCTGGAACACCCCTTTAACAGAAAAATACAGTCTAATGCCCCGTACACACGGTCGGAAATTCCGACTTGAAAAGTCAGATGTGAGCTTTTGGTCGGAAATTCCAACTGTGTGTAGGCTCTATCGGACTTTTCCTATTGGAATTTCCGCCAACAAAAATTTGAGAGCTGGTTCTCAAATTTTCCGACGGAAAAAATTCCAAACGGAAATTCCGATTGTCTGTAGCATTTCCGACGCGCAAAATTCCGAAGCATGCTCGAAAGCTTTGAACTTTTCTCGGCTCGTCGTAGTGTTGTACGTCACCACGTTCTTGACGGTTGAATGTTCAGAGAACTTTTGTTTGACCGTGTTTATGCAAGCCAAGTTTAAGCGGAATTCCGTCGGAAAAAACATCCAAGGTTTTTCCGATGGAAAATCCGATCGTGTGTTACAGTCTCAACAGGATTTCACAAAGCAGCAGGAAAACACAAACACATTCTGAATATGACATTTCTGCATGAGGAAGCAAGTATGATACAATTGTAGTCCCACTTCTCCTCTCAGCCACCAGCATGACTGTCCTGTCACAGTTAACTGTATGTGAGGAGTAGGGATGAGCTCCGCGTTCGATGCGAACTGTTCGTATGTTCGACGAATTTTGAACAAAACGGGTTGTTCGCGCCAAATTCGAGTGACGCGCAATGGCCCATAATTCACTGCGGCATTGCGTGCTGATGATTGGCCAAACATGCACTATGACCCTGCATGCTTGGCCAATCACAACGCGCAAAAAACGGAGAGCCATAATTGGCCAAAGCCAGGGTGGCTTTGGCCAATTATGGCTCTGGGCTTTAGCACACATCCCACACTATATAAAGCCGCCTGCTGGGTGGCCTCGTGTAGTGTGCTGCGGTTGTTAATGAGAGCAGTCAGAGAGACAGAGAGATAGTCTTTTTATATAGCTAGATAGGGCAGGCAGGCAGGCTAGTCAGTTTAGCTTAATTTACAGTGTGTAGAGGATATATATACTGTACATCCCTAGGAGTTGTACATATATTTTTACACTGTATAGCTTAGCTAGATCAGTTCTTCCTAATTTACTGGCAGGCAGGTGATTGTGCTATTTAAAGACGTTATCACAGGTATAGACACCCAGCAGTTACAATATTTAAAAAGGATTTTTTTTTTTTTTTTATTTAAGCATCATTAAAATCACTGCTCCAGGAGCAGTGATTTTAATGATGCTTAAATAATAAAATTAAAATTAAAATTCCTTTAAATATTGTCTCCAATATATTTGTACAGTTGCACACAGGCTCCCCTTTGCAGCTGGGCATAACTCCATCTGCTCCCTCCCCGTGTGAGACAACCCTCCACGTTGGACCTCGGTACCCCAGCGGATGTGTTGCACAGAGATAAACTCTCCTGACGAAGCTACCACATCTTGACTTATACGACCCCCTATACCTCACCTCACCCTCTGACTGAGGGTCTCGTACCATCTGGGCGATGAACTGGCTGGTCGTATAAATTGTCTGATTATATTAGAATATTGTTAATGTTTTTTATTAATTATGTGTATCTCTTGTCCATTTTATGTCATTTTCAATAAATTGATTTAATTTTGTACTTCTACTAGCCTATATTTCTTTATTCTCTACATCCAGTACCGGTATAGTCCCCCTGCCCCTACATACTCGTCTTCTCCAATTCATTGGTGGATTTGCTGTCTTTTGCCCTGAGAAGATCTGGTCCTGCATTGATACACCTATTGAGCATATTCAGCCTTGTTGACCCTTTGAGCGTATACTTATTTGGGTTCAACACTTCTGGTAAGCGTTTTTTTTCACAAGTGTGCATCACGTTCAAGTGTGAAAATATTACATGTTTCTCCTGATCTAGGAACGATTAACCTAGTCGTACACATTAACCAAGTTTTTTCTGGATGACCAGATTGGACCACCTGCTCAGCAGGGATCAGCAGAGAGATCCCCCGCTGAGCACGCGGGTCCCCTTGGATGGATTCAGCCCTATATGAAAGGTGCCCAATACTGCTTTAAGAGTTACCGGTTTGCAACAGTTCTCAAGTCCCTGTCATTTTTTTGACCCACCCACCTGTTCAGTCCTTGCATGAGTTTGGACAACGCTTGGCCTTTGGGGTCCTGCACTTCCTGGAGAAGACAGATATCACACCGCTGTACTATCTATAAGAAAAAAAAAATCACAAGAAATTTTCAATAAAGCTGCTTTTTCCCGCAAATTTACTTTTTTAGTTAGTAAATGGGTTATACATGCAACAGAAATATACTGTATATTATATGCATAGTACAAAGGTCACATCACCATTTCAAAATATAAAAAAAACTGTACGTTCTGGAATGCTTATCCTCCACCCCAAACTCACTCATCCATGTCTTTATGGACCTTACTTAGTCCACTGGTGCGCAGTCATGTTGGAACATGGCCATCCTGTTCCCAAAAAGTTGGGAGCAGGAAATCGTCCAAAAAGTATTGGTATGCTTGGGCCCCTGAAAACAACCCCACACAATAATCCTCCCTCCAGCAAATGATTTTAACCAGTGCACAAAGCAAGGTCCATAAAGACATGGATGAGTGAGTTTGGGGTGGAGGAAGCTGACTGGCCTGCACAGAGTTCTGAACTCAACTCGATAGAACACCCTTGGGATGAATTAGAGTAAAGACTGTGAGCCAGGCCTTCTTATCAAACATCATTACCTGACCTCACAAATGTGCTTCTAGAACAATGCTCAAACATTCCCATAGACCCACTCCTAAAATTTGTGGAGAGCCTTCCAAGAAGCGTTGAAGCTGTTCTAGCTACAAAGGGTTAGCCAACTCAGCCAAAGACTGGGATGCCATTATATTACACGTGCCCCAATACTTTTGACAATATAGTGTAGCCAAGCTTAAAAAGAAAGATGTTTTAACTACTTGAGATCCGCGCTACAGCCGAATGACGGCTCTAGCGTAGATCTAAATTGTCAACAAGCCATCAATTGACGGCTTGTCACTAGCTGCTTCCCGGCGCGCGCTCCAGAGCGCGCTGCGGGGAAACACTGTGTTGCCCGTGTCCCTTGGACACAGCCAATCACAGATCGCCGCGAACGGCCAATCAGAGTGGCCGTTTGCGATGCGATCTGTGCGGCCAATGAGAGATGATCTCATAGATCATCTCTCATTGACGTTTTACATAGAGACAGCGTTCTGTCTCTGGAGAGCAGGAGACGGATCTGTGTCTCTTGTACATAGAGACACAGATCGGTCACCTCCCCAGTCACCCCCCTCCCCCCACAGTTAGAACACTATGCAGGGAATACATTTAACCCCTTCCTCACCCCCTAGTGTTAACCCCTTCAATGCCAGTCACATTTATACTGTAATAAGTGCATTTTTATAGCACCGATCGCAGTATAAATGTGAATGACGCCAAAAATGTGTCAAAAGTGTCCGATGTGTCCGCCATAATGTCGCAGTCCCAATAAAAATCGCAGATCGCCGCCATTTCTAGTAAAAAATAAATAAAAAATAATAATTCTGTCCCCTATTTTGTAGGCACTATAAATTTTGCGCAAACCAGACGCTTATTGCGATTTTTTTTTTTTTTTACCAAAAATATGTAGAAGAATACGCATCGCCCTAAACTGAAAAAAAAAAGTTTTTTTTTTTTTTAATTGGGATATTTATTATAGCAACAAGTAAAAAATATTGTATTTTTTTCAAAATTGTCGCACTTTTTTGTTTATAGCGCAAAAAATAAAAACCGCAGAGGTGATCAAATACCACCAAAAGAAAGCTCTACTTGTGGGAAAAAAAGGACGTCAATTTTGTTTGGGAGCCACGTCGCACGACCGCGCAATTGTCAGTTAAAGCGACGCAGTGCCGGAAGCTGAAATATCACCTGGGCAGGAGGGGGGTATAAGTGCCCAGTAAGCAAGTGGTTAAGATTGTCTGGTAGTAGCTCTGCATATCACAGTTACAGGTTTTATTTTTTATACTACCTTGATCAAAATATCCAGCACATCCTGGTTGGCAGCCTTCTTCTCCCCAAAGTGCTGGGCATTAAAGGCACAGATCTTGAAGGACCACACCTGTGGCCACAGGAGGTGAAAGAGTAAAAGGTGGAACCAACGGAACATTTTAATAATTTTTCGATTATCTCCTCATGTTCTGCAAGATACAATAGATAGGCTGTCAAAACCTGCTCTTTCAAAAGGTAGCATTATATATGTTATATTATATAGTATTATATGCATAATATAATTTTATGTACAGCTCTCTGCTGATGTCCTAAGCCTCCAACTGCTTTTCTGGCCTGCCCACAGTCTCTCACTATTTCCTACAGCATGGCTGCAGTCTCTGCATAGGCATGTGCACCGGGTGGGCTGGGGGTGCCTGGAAACACCCAAATCACCCCTGCTTTCTGGCGCCCCCTGTCTCTCTCCTCTCCCTGTCCAGTACAGCTGAGGCTGCAAAGAAATGGACTGCAGAATCTCTGTCCTCTGTCCCTTTCTCTGTCTCAAAAGTGAGACATTGGGGGTCTGTTTAGACCCTTGATATTTCACCAAAGGGGCGCCTAAAAACATTGTAAAAAAAATGTTATATTGTAAAAAATAATAACGATAAAAAAACTCCTGACCCCTTCCACTGCCCTACTGTCACTTTGTTGATATACATGCAAGTGTGTTTGTACTCTGGGGTGCACACCCTAATGCAATAGGCTGCACACACCAATGAGTCTCTGACTATTACTTGTAGCATGTTCAAAATGTATGACCATCTTCTGTAGCATGTCCAAAGTCTCTGACCATCCTGTAGCATGTATACAGTCTATCATCTGTAGTATTTTCACAGTCTCTGGACATCTCCTGTAGCATATCTGAAGTCTCTAACCATTGCCACAGTCTTTGATCATCACCTTTATAAAGTCCACAGTCTCTGACCATCTCCTGTAGCATATCCCTTCATCTTTCCAGTGATCATCCCCTTTAGACAGCGTGGAGTTGATGCTTGCTACTGGGACCTGCTCCCACTGAATGGTAGGATTTACAATTTCTTTGCTGTTGCAAGACTAAAGTTTTAAAATGAAAATAGACAAGTTGTGTTCTTAACTGCTATTTCCTTCAAGGCCAATTATAAATTACAAATAAATATCTGAAAAGTATGGCGTGCATTTGTGTTCAGCCCCCTATACTTTGATAGCCCTAACTAAAATCTAGTGGAACCAATTGCCCTCAGAAGTCACCCAATTAGTAAATGGAGTCCCCCTAATGTAAATACAGCTGTTCTGTAAAACCCTTAGAGGTTTGTTAGAGAACCTTAGTGAACAAACAGCATCATGAAGGCCAAGGAACACACCAGACAGGTCAGGGATAAAGTTGTATAGACATTTAATGCTGGGTTGGGTTTTAAACAAAATATCCCAAGCTTTGAACACAGAGCATGGAAAGAGTATGGCACAATTGCAAACCTACCAAGACATGGCTGTCCACCAAAACTGACAGGCCGGGCAAGGAGAGCATTAATCAGAGAAGCAGCCAAGAGGTGGACTGGAGGAGCTGCAGAGTTGCAGAGATCCACAGCTCAGGTAGGAGAATCTGTCCACAGAACAACTATTAGTGGTGCACTCCACAAATTTGGCCTTTAAGGAAGAGTGGCAAGAAGAAGGCCATGGTTGAAAGAAAGGCACAAGAAGTCCAATTTGCAGTTTGCGAGAAGCCATGTGGGGGACACAACAAACATGTGGAAGAAGGTGCTCTGGTTAGTTGAGACCAAAATTTTACTTTGCGGCCTAAAAGTAAAATACTGTGTGTGGTGGAAAACTAACAATGCACATCACCCTGAACACACCATCCCCACCGTGACACATGGTGGTGGCAGCATCATATTGTGGGGATGCTTTTCTTCAGCAGGGACAGAGAAACTAGTCAGAGAAACTAGTCAGATTTGATGGGAAGATGGATGGAGTCTTAGAAGAAAACCTGTAAAGGCCCATACACTCTGATCTGAGTTTTTGACAACAAACTTCAAAATCAACAGGTTTTTCAGAAAATCCAATCGTGTGTACGCTCCATCGGAAAAACTTTCAGTTTTCATCGGACAAATGTTCGCTCTGCTAACAGACAAACTTTCCAGCAACAAAAGTCTGATGGAGCAAAGTCCTATCGTGTGTGTCCATCGGACTTAAGTCCAAAGTACAAACACGCATGTTCAGAACCAATGCAAAAGATCAACCAGCAATAGCAGAAGTTGCCCAAAGGGTGGTACTAAAGAGCAGAAAAACCATGTAGTACGTCAATTACGTCACTACGTTCATGTTTGTTGGCTGAAAATGTCCTGGTGTGTGTATGCATACCATGTTCGCGGCCAACGCCCTTCGAACAAAAGTCCACAGAAAATTTTGTTTGAGGTCCAATGGTGTGTATGAGGCTTTAGGGTCTGCAACAGACTTGAGACCTGGGCAGAGGCTCACCTTCCAGCAGGACCCTAAACATACAGCCAAAGCTATAATGAAATTGTTTAGATCAAAGCATATTCATGTGTTAGAATGGCCCAGTTAAAGTTCAGACCTAAATCCAATTGAGAATCTGTGACAAGACTTGAAAATTGCTGTTCACAGACACTCTCTATTCAATCTGACAGAGCTCAAGCTAGTTTGCAAAGAGGAATGGGCAAAAATGTCACTCTCTAGATATGCAAAGCTGGTAGAGACATCCCCAAAAAGACTTGCAGCTGTAATTGCAGTGAAGAGATGGGTTTGAGATGGGTTGGTCACGCGTACCACAGTCTAGGTCCTTGGACCGCAATTTTTTTTTTTCACCTTTGGACTTGTATTTGGCTTTGGGAATCTGAAGTAGATTTTGGTTTGTGGATCGCAGAATGTGATTGGAGTTGTGAGCTTTTAGTTTTTCACATACATATTGTGGGGTGTTTCCTAGAATACACTTATGCGTAAGACAGAGTGCTTTGAAAGTGATTCTGTCTTTTACTGGCAACCAGTGAAGAGATCTCACTGGTTGTGGCCCTCTGACTGAGAGAGATGTGGATCACATAAACACGAGACAAGACTTACAACATAAATAGACCTGAAGTGTGCCTTGGTGGTCTGGTCGGTATGCCAAGAAAAGGGTGCATACCAGGGCTCAAGTCCTGTGGGAACGTGTGGGAACGGCATCCCTGCACTTTTCTCACAGCAGGAACGCAGTTCCCTTTGTAGGACTAGAGCAGCCAATCCGCCCGTGCCAATTCTTCACTAGGCGATGCCCAGCTCAAGTCACTGTCAGGGGCAGGCGAACCTTAGTAATCCTTTATGTTACTGGCCGCTTCCTGTATATGGATTCATCGGGTAGTGTGCGGGTATTCTGTCACTTCCTCAATGCCGCAATGTCTCCTGGGAGCTTATGTCATTGGTCCCAGGAGACATTGCGGAGGTCTGCCGTGAGTTATTGCGGGATTTAGAAAGAACTTGCTTACCCACACACTACCCGATGAATTGACAGGCATCCGATCACACTACTCTACTTGATTGACAGGCATCCGATCGACGCATACATCGCGTCACGAGATGCCGAAAGAAGCCGAACATTGGTGCGGAGGCGCCGTATAGAGCCGCACCAACGTTCGGCTTCTTTCGGCATCTTGTGACGCGCTGTATGCGTCGATCGGATGCCTGTCAATCAAGTAGGCACGCCCATCCCCGACCGTCATACCCGGAAGCGGCGGTGAGACTACATGAAGAAAATGGTATGTACGAATGGATTTTTTTTTTAAATACCAGCCGATTCTAGATGTGATTAAGAGGATAGATGCAATGTTAAAAGTTTATTTTTAGGGGAACCTCCCCTTTAATGCAATCAAAACCATACAAGTGGCAGCAAAATTAAATAAATAAATGTAGAAAAATGTCAATGTAAATAATAAGGTTTTGGAATACAAAAAAAAAAAAAAAAATAAGTTAGAAAGAAGCAGGTTTTGTGAGCACAAAAATAACAAGTACTAACGCAGCGGGCAAAAAAAGAGCTTTATTAAAAAAAAAAAAAAAAAACACATAAAAAGGACGAATATAAAAGAAGAATTGTCAGGGCAGCAAGCGTGTCATTCCTTAGTATGGTGCCACTGTGTGAAAGCCGTATTTGGCACAGGAATGTGATGCTTTTGCCAGACAGGTTAAAGTCTGGAGAGCAAAGCCACATGACTGATGTTACTGTATAACCTGCTGCACTTTTACACTAGCGCTCATTCATTTTTATTTTTTTATTATATATAGAATAAGTTATTTTGCATGTCCTTTTATTAAGTGCTGACACTGCAAGGGTTTCGACACTTACTATAAAGAGTGTCATTTATACAACACTAACATCACTATTGCTAAACTCTTGCACACCTATTGTATCTTACTCCTTGCACAGTACTCAGCAGTTCTGGTCCCCCCAGAGTGCCATGTTCAGCAATGACACATTAGTTGCACCATCGGCCCTACTGGCCTGTGAGCCTTGCACCCTTGTACACTCTCCACCCACAATATCCCCCCCCCCCTTATATCTCACACCCTGCACTATCACCCGGCATCACACTCCATCCCCGGCTCATCTAAGCTCACACTCATGTCTTCTGACAATGCAGTTCACCCTCTGGCTTATATGAAACATTTCATGTCCGGAGGGGTTGGGGGAGTGTGTCTCACACTAGCTGGACAGCCTCTTGACACCATCAAGGTGAGTCGTCTTTTCACTAATATTTAACATGTGTTCAAGGGATGACTTAAAAATTGCTTGTCACCACTGTGTTCATTGTTTAGGCAGACTTATTATGTAGCAGAAATCATTGGTTCTCACTATTACCATTATGCTGGAAATTTTTTGTTGCCTAACAGCTGTTACTGCATTTCTGCCGCATTGTCTCCTATAATTCCTTCAAATTGGGAATGGTGGTTGCTTGGTTGCTGGAATGGAAAAGGTGCAATTTACTTGATGGCATTTGCACTGACTTGAAGTGTCGCCATTAGCTCAAAGCAGGGGTCTCAAACTGGCGGCCCTCCAGCTGTTGCTAAACTACAAGTCCCATCATGCCTCTGCCTGTGGGAGTCATGCCGCGTACACATTTTTCAGCATGAAAAAAAAAAAATAATAATAATTTTTCAGCATGTCCAAAAAACTTGGGCCCAGATTCACAGAGCAATTACGCCTGTCTAACTGGTGTTAGACGGGAGTAAAATCAAATTTCGCGCGCCGTATCACTAGTTTGAATCCTCAAACCATGATACGGCGGCTTCGGGCTTCGATCCGAGAGGCTTACGTCTTCGTAAGCCTTCGGATCTACGCTGCGATATTTTTGCGGCCGCTGGGAGGAGTACGCGTCGTTTTGATGCGTCGGGATATGCAAATGAGTTTTTACGGCGATCCACGAAGATACGAGCGGTCTTCGCAATCGCTTACGTCTATTTTTTTTACGTACTGTTAGACCAGCTTTTTGCTGGTCTAACGGTGCGTAGCCCATGTTAAGTATGGCCGTCGTTCCCGCGTCAAATTTAATATATATATTTTTTTTTTTACGCAAGTCATTCGGGAATAGAAATGTCCGTAAACGCCGCTACTCAAACAACGAATGACGTAACGACGTGATTTCGCGCAATGCACGGCGGGAAATTTGCGAACGGAGCATGCGCAGTTCGATCGCCGCGGGAACGCGCCTATTTTAAATGATTCACGCCCCCTACTCGCGTAGATGGATTGCGACGGGAGAAATACACTACGCCGCCGTTGTTTACTGGACAAAATCTACCTGCATTCCACGTAGAGCCAGGTAAAAAACGGCGGCGTAGTGTATTTCTGATACGCTACGATAATCTAATTCTCTCTGAATCTGGGCCTAAGTTTTTCCAACTTCATCATTAAAAACGATGTTGCCCACACACACACCATTGTTTTAAAAAAATGATGAACAAAGCATGGTGACATACAACACGTACAACAGCATGCTAAAGGGGAAGTGCTATTCACCTTTGGGCTGCTTTAGCGGATTCCTTGTTAGTAAAAGACCATTTAAGCTTTTCTGTCTGTTAAAGCTTGATGAATGTGCTTACTCCATTATGAATAGTAGTTTTACCAGAACGAGCGCTCCCGTCTCATAACTTGCTTCTGAGCATGCGTGGCTTTTTTTATGTCATTATAGCCCACACACGATCATTTTTTACAACCCGAAAAAACGACATAGTTTAAAACGACGTTAAAAAATGCAGCATGTTCGATTTTTTTTTTTTTGTCGTTTTCCAGAACCTGAAAAACGATGTGAAGCCCACACACGATCATTTTAAATTAGGTTTTTAAAAACGTTGTTTTTTTTCATGCTGAAAAATGATCGTGTGTACACGGCATTATGCTTGTAACTGTCAGCCTTGCAATGCCTCAAGGCACTTGTAGTTTTGCAACAGCTGGAGGGCCACTAGTTTGAGCCCCCTGGCCTAAAGGATGAACTCACCCATAACTAATTTTTTTAGCGTTTAGTAGCTGAAAAGTTAGACCACCAGTCACTTGGGGGACTCTATTGGTGAGATTTCTGCTGTATTGCTGTGACTTATTTTGAGGAGCTGGAACATAGAGCCCAGGTTCACATTGGGCCGCGGGAGTGAAGCCGTGTGAGTTCAGCTGAACTCGCACGATTTCACTCCCGCTGACAGTCCCGATTTCGGCGGCGATTATAGAGACATCTGTGCAGGTTTCTGCACAGATGTCAATGTAAACCGCGGCCCGAAATCGCAGTAGTACAGGAACTACTTTTTGAAATTGGTGCAGCCCCGCGGATGCGGCGCCGCACCGATTAGTACGGTGGCATTGCTGACAATTGCCGGCAAATGCCGCCGATTTGAGATGCGATTTGAGATCGTACCCAGTGTGAACCAGGCCAGAAAGATGGACGAAAGCAACCAAAACTCCCAGGTGGACAAGAAGAGTTTGGAATGATGGAGAGTATCAAGACATAAGAATCAAGGGGCTGACCCACACCACCAGGTAATACAACTAAAATACCACCCAGGCATGGGAAACACATTCCCCTTTATAACAATTGTGGGTACATCTCCTAAGAAGCAAGTTGGTGATTGATTCCCTCACTTACACACAACCAACATATTAAAAAATCTGTTAGAGCCACCAACCTTTGGCAAGCTTAGATATATAGAAACTAGGAACAAGAAATCTGGCTAAAAAATTGTCCTGGTGGTTCTCTGGAACAGGAAATTATGGGAAATCTCTTTAATTTTAAAAAACTGACAATATACATTTTTACCATAATGCCTAGTAGTACATACGATCGGTTTTCCCGACGGTCAAAAGACCGCCGGGAAAACCAAGAACCGGATCGGTCCCTTTTCCCCTGTACACACGGACGGTTTTCCAGACAGGAAAACTGCCAGGAGAGCTTTGGTCGGGAAAACCGGCTGTGTGTATGCTCCGTCACAGTGTTTCCCATAGGAAAACTGCAGGAATAAAAAACCTTGGGCTTTCACATTGAGAATGCTGGGGTAGGAGTATTTCAGGCGTTATTTATGCGCTATTTTTAGCGCTAAAACGCCTGAAATACTCCTCAGTGTGAAAGGGGCCTAAAGGGGTTGTAAAGGCTTTTTTATGTTCTAAATGGGTTCTTTTAAGCTAGTGCATTGCTGATTCACTAACCTTTTCCTTCTAAATGTTTTTTTGTTCTTTATTTTCTTTGTCTGAATTTCTCACTTCCTGTTCCTAACCCCCATGGATGATGGGGGCAAGCTTACTGAGGAGAAACAGGAAGTGAGAAATTCAGACAAAAAAAAACATTTAGAAGGGAAATCGAAGGAAAAAGTAAGTGAACCAACAATGCCCTAGCTTAAAGGAACCTATTTAGAAAATGAAAAACAAACCTTTATAACCCTTTTAAGGATGAAGGCTCAAATCGTTGATAATTTACATGAATCCACTATTGCAGAAACCAACCTTGTTCTAAATTATTCCTTTTTTTAAAAAAAGCATCTAGACACTTACCATTTTTCAGCTGTTACGGAGATCCATGGAGCTGCTTTGTGGGACGATAAGGGTAGAGCCGATGCACAGTGATCTCTTGCCTTCTATCTGCAGTCACAGATCTGGGTGGGGTCTTTTTTCCTGCGGACTACAGATACCATTCTTTATCATTTATACCATTCTTGCTTAAGGCGATTGTAACCATATTAATGCACTTGCGAGAGAAACAATTGAGTAGTGTGTATATATACCATTCTCAAAACCCCTGAAGCCTCACAGTGCTGCCATCTGGGTAACTGAAACACACAGACAAACTCTCACCAGGAAGAACAATTGGTGAGAGATCTACAACACCCAGGGCCGGTGCTACCACTAGGCAAACTAGGCAGCCGCCTAGGGAGCACTGCTTCCTAGGGGCGCCAGACCGCTGGTTTTCCTCTGCATCTGCGTGCTATGCAGGCTGCAGCATGTAACTAACTCAGTCTCAGGTAGCTATTCTGTCCGACCGGTAGTGTAAGTGGAGACAAAGTGCAGCACTGAAGCCAGCGCTATAGAAAGCAGAGCCAATGCTTCCTGTATAGGAAGGAGGTGGAGCCAACGGAGGCATCAAAATTAGGTTTTGCCTAGGGTGTCAAAAATCCCTGCACCAGTCCTGACCAGACCTCAGATATTCTGGATGACACGTGGCCAATGTTCATTAGAATATGTACATAGTATAAGGCTACCGTTTGCCGGTTTCCTTGTTTTGTTTTTGCAGGGGAAGGGTTACAAATTCTGTCTGTGACCCAAATGGCATGTTTTTTTCTCACTTCCTGCTGCTTTGATGGACAAGAAATAAGGAGGTCAGTCATCACGGGGACAGCGAGTGGCTGGCCTCTTGTGTTCACAAAGCAAAAAGGCAGCCGCTTGGCATGGTACCAGCAAACTAGTGGAGATCGCAGGAGTAGCAAAGTCTAAGCTGATTTCCAGCATCTAGGGGGGGGGGGGATCCCACAGGAATTGTATATGCATAGTTATGGACCAAGCTAGCAGTGGCAGCCCCTCCATTAGGGGTGCCTGGGCACTGCCCCCTCTCTCCACTCCACCCCCTATATGGTAATGAATATATTCGTGCACATCCAGGTGATATGGCCAGTGGACAATCCACAACTTGTGGCCAGGTGACGTGGCAAGTGGACAATCCACAACTTGTGGCAGGTGACGTGGTCAGGTGACGTGGCAGGTGACGTGGCCAGGTAACGTGGCAAGTGGACAATCCACAACTTGTGGCAGGTGATATGGCCAGGTGACGTGGCCAGTGGACAATCCACAACTTGTGGCCAGGTGACATGGCAAGTGGACAATTCACAACTTGTGTCAGGTGACGTGGCAAGTTGACAATTTACAACTTGTGGCAGGTGACGTGGTCAGGTGATGTGGCAGGTGACGTGGCCAGGTGATGTGGCAAGTGGACACAACTTGTGGCAGGTGACGTGGCCAGTGGACAATCCACAACTTGTGGCCAGGTGACGTGGCAAGTGGACAATTTACAACTTGTGGCAGGTGACGTGGCAAGTGGACAATCTGAAGCTTGTGGCAGGTGATGTGGCAATTGACACGCTAAATACAAGTACACTGCTGCTCTCTCAGCTGCTACTCACTCTGGTCTCACAAAATGTCTGAAATGGTTAAATAATACTGTTTTTTGAGCTTAGGGAGGATCTTATGATGTTTCTTAATTAAACGCTGCGAAAATCATGGCAAAACGGGCGTTTATAAATGCCGGGTTTAGCCTTTAAAAACGTGTGTTCAGGAGAGTTTGCACCGGCGTCCCATGCGCATGGGGCCTTAATCAACTAAATATGACTAAAACTAAAACACTTGCAGAAGACTAAAATGGGACTAAAACTAAAATGCCATTTTAGTCCTAAGACTAAAACTAAATCGAAATTTGCTGCCAAAATGAACACTGTTTACAACTTGCATTTTCAGGTGTGACCCTCTATGTTTAACTGTAGACCTAACCATGTAACAATGTCATTGCAGGTGAATCTACAGATTCAAGGCCGGCCTGAATTAGGTGTAGCCCCTCGTTATACCAACACTGCAGACTGTTTCCGAAAGATTGTCACCCAGCAGGTATGTACCAATCTCTAACATATATCAGAGATAAAGAATCATAATTTAGTGATATATCTGTAACGCAACCTCCAAATGATTGATGATGATAATGACACCAATAATTAATATGACTGGGGTTCTTTCCCACTAGCGCAGGGGCTGCCAGCCTACCACAGATCCAATTCCAAGCACACTGACACAAGCAGAGAGCACTTTAGGGAAATATTTTTAGTGATTTATTGCTGATAACTTGAACAGTGAGAGGGTGTAGGGCAGTGGTGCCCAACCTTTTGAATAGCGAGGGCCACTTAAGCAACTTGGTAACCAGTCATGGGCCACAATGAGCGGAGCGGGCGGATGACAGGTCACGGCTACTCTATGGGCCCTCCGATCTGCCCAGATGTTTTTTGGATTGCAAATGGACAGCTGTCGCTCTGTAGAGGTGAATTGAGGGTTCCATTTGGTCGGGTTCATCGTGTGAAAAGGGCCTAAGACTGCTTTCACACTGATGTGCTGATGGTCACAGTCTTGTATACAGTCTCTGGACGGTCACAGTCTTGTATACAGTCTCTGGACGGTCACAGTCTTGTATACAGGGCCGGTACAAGGCAGGGGCGGGAGGAGCGAGTGCCCCTGGCGCTACCATTTTGTGCAGGAGGGGGGCGCAATCAGCCGCGGCCGCCACAACAGTTCATTGTGTCAGTGAGTGAGTTTCATAGACAGCGCAGTGGCAGAAACTGTGTGCCGACTGGCTGCCGACGAGTGCGCTCCTGGCTCGCGCTCCCTTTCCTCCTGTGCGTTTCCTTGCCCCCCCCATGGAGGATGCATTTGGTTGATTCCACCGGCGTGCGCCGTGTGACGTCACGCCGAAAGGCTAGGCGAGACAGGGAGGACTCGCGCAGGGAGCTGTGTCGGCGCGTTCTGAAGGAAGAACAAGTCCTGAGGAGCCTGCTGCAGTGCTGCGCCTTCCTACAGTTTCTAGTGCTGATCTGATCTGGTCTGAAGAACACAGTGACAACACTACTGTGTAAAAAGTAAGAAAATAATGAAATTACTGTATTGGGGGGGGGGGGGGGGTTATTAGACTGAGATAAAAAATTGTTTAAAAAATGCTTTTGTATCATTTTGAGCTTGCCTTCTCTGTAAAAGAAACATTAATTGCAGCCTCACTGTGCCACCAAACGCAGCCACTCTGTGCCCACCAAACGCAGCCACCGTGCCACACATGCAGCCATTCTGTGCCCACCAAACGCAGCCACTGTGCCATCACATGCAGCCACTGTGTGCCCATCAAATGCAGCCACTGTGCCATCAATTGTCACCATTGTGCCCATCACACGCAGCCACTGTGCCACCAAACGCAGCCACTGTGCCATCACATGCAGCCACTGTGCCAACACACAGAGCCACTGTGCCATACATTTTTGCCACTGTGCCATCACATGCAACCACTGTGCCCATCACATGCAACCACTGTGCCCATCACACGCAGCCACTGTGCCCATCACACGCAGCCACTGTGCCAACACACGCAGCCACTGTGCCAACACACGCAGCCACTGTGCCAACACACGCAGCCACTGTGCCAACACACGCAGCCACTGTGCCAACACACGCAGCCACTCTGTGCCCATCTAACGCAGCCACTGTGCCATAAATTGTCGCCACTGTGCCCATTAAATGCAGCCACTGTGCCATCAATTGTCGCCACTGTGCCATCACATGCAGCCACTGTGCCATCACAGGCAGCCACTGTGCCATCACAGGCAGCCACTGTGCCATCACAGGCAGCCACTGTGCCATAAATTGTCACCACTGTGCCCATTAAACGCAGCCACTGTGCCATCACATGCAGCCACTGTGCCATCACATGCAGCCACTGTGCTATCACATGCAGCCACTGTGCCAACACACACAGCCACTGTGCCAACACACACAGCCACTGTGCCAACACACACAGCCACTGTGCCACTCGTCAATTGACGCCACTGTGCCCATAAAACGCAGCCACTGTGCCCATAAATTGTTGCCACTGTGCCCAAACACAGCCACTGTGCCAATCACACGCAGCCACTGTGCCCATCAAATGCAGCCACTGTGCCCATCAAATGCAGCCACTGTAACCATCAATTGTTGCCAGTTTGCCCCACTGTGCCCATCAATTGCCGCCAGCCTGCTGCCAGTTTGCCCGATCAATTGCCACCAGTGTGTTGGTGAAGGAGGCTGACTGAGGTGAGCAGCACTTTGTTAATGAAAAATTGCAAAAAAAAAAAAAAAGTGTTTGTGTTATTTTGAGGCCATGCTTGCCTTCTCTGACTAGCAAAAAAAAAAAAAAAAGAACATCAATTGCAGCCTCACTATGCCACCAAACCCAGCCACTGTGCCATCACATGCAGCTACTGTGCCAACACACAGCCACTGTGCCATCAATTGTCGCCAATGTGCCCATCAAACACAGCCACTGTGCCCATCACACGCACCCACTCAGCTGTGCCCATCACATGCAGCCATCATGCCCATCACACGCAGCCACCGTGCCCATCACACGCAGCCACCATGCCCATCAAACGCAGCCACTGTGCCCAAACGCAGCCACTGTGCCCATCAAGGTGGCTGTGTTTGATGGCACAGTGGCTGCGTTTGATGGTCACACTGGCGCCAATTGATGGGGCAAACTGGCAGCACACTGGCGGCAATTGATGGGCACACTATCAGAACACACGGGCGGCAATTGATGGGGAAAACTGGCAACAATGGTAACCATCAATTATTGCCAGTTTGCCCCATCAATTGCCGCCAGTGTGCCCAACAATTGTCGCCATTATGCTGCCAGTGTGCCCATCATTAACCGCCAGTGTGCCCCATCAATTGCCACTGGTGTGCTGCCAGTTAGCCCTATCAAATGCCGCCAGTGTGCCCCCTCACCCGGAAATTCCCTTTCTCTGTCAAATCTGTTGCTTCAGTCAGTCAATCAGGTGACCGGTAAGGGGGGGACAGTCCTTTGTTCTATTGCTTTAAGTATATTCTTGTTTTGAAACAACATTGATTCATTCTTAAAAACAGGGGGGGGGCGCAGTTTGCCATCTTCGCCCTGGGCACCAAATGGCCTTGTCCCAGCCCTGCTTGTATACAGTCTCTGAACGGTCACAGTCTTGTATACAGTCTCTGGACGGTCACAGTCTTGTATACAGTCTCTGGACGGTCACAGTCTTGTATACAGTCTCTGGACGGTCACAGTCTTGTATACAGTCTCTGGACGGTCACAGTCTTGTATACAGTCTCTGGACGGTCACAGTCTTGTATACAGTCTCTGGACGGTCACAGTCTTGTATACAGTCTCTGGACGGTCACAGTCTTGTATACAGTCTCTGGACGGTCACAGTACTTGTATACAGTCTCTGGACGGTCACAGTCTTGTATACAGTCTCTGGACGTTCACAGTCTTGTATACAGTCTCTGGACGGTCACAGTCTTCTATACAGTCTCTGGACGGTCACAGTCTTCTATACAGTCTCTGGACGGTCACAGTCTTGTATACAGCCTCTGGATGGTCACAGTCTTGTATACAGTCTCTGGACGGTCACAGTCTTGTATACAGTCTCTGGACGGTCACAGTCTTGTATACAGTCTCTGGACGGTCACAGTACTTGTATACAGTCTCTGGACGGTCACAGTCTTGTATACAGTCTCTGGACGGTCACAGTCTTGTATACAGTCTCTGGACGTTCACAGTCTTGTATACAGTCTCTGGACGGTCACAGTCTTCTATACAGTCTCTGGACGGTCACAGTCTTGTATACAGCCTCTGGACGGTCACAGTCTTCTATACAGTCTCTGGACGGTCACAGTCTTGTATACAGTCTCTGGACGGTCACAGTCTTCTATACAGTCTCTGGACGGTCACAGTCATTACCACAGTCTTGGATCAGTTCCTGGAGGAAGTCTGCAGTTTCCGACATTTGTACATTCTTGTGTAGCATGATATACAATGAATATTATGTGTAGCACTTTGGAGATGTCAGGGGCCCCAGTAAAGGCTCCCTATATTAAATAAGTTGATCTCAGCTGTGTAAAAAGCCCCTCCGCCAAACATTAGGAACATCCCTGGTATTGCAGACAGTGACAAGAAGACAAAACACAGCTACTGATTTCCTGATTGCTGTATGTTACCTTTGTGCTGCAGGGCCTCCTCGCTCTGTACTTTATCCTCCGCCCGGACATGTATTGTGTGTGAGTCACTAACTCAGGAGTAATGCACCCCCTTCATCCTCAACTGGGGCGAGAGCCAGAGCCCAGCTGTCTGCCAGGGCGGGATCCACGACCAATCAGGAAGGAGATGGGATGTCACTCACATCTATTTAAAACAGAACATCAGTTTGTAATAATCTGCAGAAATAAAACACAGTTAGTGTATGATACAAACTATTTCCCAATTCACAGTCTAATCATTCATAACACATAATGCTGTGCAAATCAGAGCGGTTAAAACCTTGCAATCCTTCATACACTGGATGGTTATAATATACTGGGCTTTAACACCTGTTAACACTTTGCGATTTATTTTTATTGGTTGACAAATCTTTGCAGCTGGTGACTAAATTTAGGTTGTGTGCAAACAAAAAGGAATCCGTTACCAAGAGAAGAGTGCCTGGACATGTAGCAGTTCACTAATCCAATAAAATAACATCACCAGGGCTGTCGCATGTGACTTGCACCGCACTGCAGAGCAAATCACATGTGATGTCTGTGCAATGCGATTTCAGCCATGCAGATAGTATGCATACCTCTTCCAACATTTCGAGAGGGGAGCGAGGGATGCCTACTAGCAAACGTATGTAGGCATAGGACATGCCTCGCACCACACCATCTTTAAGAAGAATTAACCAAAAAAAAAAAAAGATAGCAAACATGCTGTTTTTAAGTTTAGACATTTATCCTTTCAATTGCCTATTACTTCTCATTTCTCTTTTTTCTTTGCTTTTCTTTCCTTTGCTCCTGACCTCGTGCTCTGTCCCTGCCATGATCCTATGGATTTCTGGTGTGACCTGGTCCTTCCCCTACCAGAGCTGGGGAGCTCTGCATCAATGTCAAGGTGAGTGTGCTCTGCCAAGCCGCGATGATGACTGATTATTCCACAAAATACTCCATAATAACGCACAATGTACAGGGTTTTAATTCTCCCCCTAAGCGAGCTAAGGCGTTTCACTATTACTATAAACAAAAGGCGGACATACTGCTGTTGCAGGAGACCCACTTCTTCAGAACCTCAACTCCGAGGTTTCTCAGTGCCCGATACCCTCAGTTCTACCTCTCTTCAGCTGCAGAAAAGAAACGGGGAGTAGCTATCTGCTTCTCACATAAGGTCCCCTTTACTCCCATCATGGTAGTTAAAGATAAAGAGGGTAGATACCTGATGACAGTGGGACGAATTAATGACCAACTGACCTCCATAATTTCCTACTACGCTCCCAACTCGGGACAGCTAAAAAATTTTTTTTGCGATATGCTGGCGCTACTTCTCCCAAAGGCACAGGGTCAAGTGATTATGGGTGGGGATAGCAACTTGCCTCTAGACCAAACGCTAGATAAATCATCTCCCAACAAGTCCCTATTCAAGCATACACCTAAAAATAGTAGTAAATTTGCTCGACTGTTACATAGCAATGACCTAATTGATGCCTGGCATGAGGATAATCCCTCTGTGCGCGATTACACCCACTATTCACACGTACACAAAACCTATTCCCGGATTGATCATGTTTTTATAACTTCCTCACTGATCCCTTATGTGACCTCGGCTAAAATTTTGGCTACTCCATGGTCGGACCATGCTCCGATACGGTTGTCCCTTTCGGACCTTTGGAAGAAACCATGTCCATCCCTGTGGCGACTTAATGTGTCTTTGTTAAATGACCCAACCATTTTGACAGAGATAGAGAAGGAACTGCGCACGTTTTTTCGCGAAAATTCATCATCGGCCACATCCCCTATTATCAACGCAGCGCATAAGGCCACCATCCGCGGTAAATTCATACAGGTAGCTGCAACTTTGAAGCGAAACCGCGAACACACAATCGGAGACTGATTTGGCTACCCTCCTAGCGGAGCAAAGGGCATCGCCGCAGATTGACATTAGACACAAAATTGATACGGCCAGGTTGTCATTGAATTTAAGCCTCACCACACAAGCTGAAAAACGACTACGATGGTCACGTCATAGGTATTATACGTTGGGGGACAAGCCTACCACTCTTTTAGCAAGAAAATTAACCCCTCGTCCCAGCACATCTGCCCTACCTAAACTTAGATTAAATAATGGGCGTTCGACCCAAAACCCGGAATCCATTGTTAGCGAGTTCACTAAATTTTACTCAAGATTATACGAGAGCCTTGAGCAGAGTAACAAGTCTAAAATGGACGGCTTCTTTAGCGACATACCCCTGCCCACGCTGACTAAGGACCATTCGGACCTCATGGACATGGAATTTACAGAGGTGGAGGTTGGACAGGTCATAAAAGGTTTGAATCCCTCTAAAGCTCCAGGCCCGGATGGGTTCCCTGGACAATATTACAATAAATACAGAGAGATCTTGACCCCACACCTCTGTGCGTTTTTTAATGCAATTCGGAGGAGCATTTGTCTCCCGGCTCAGGAGAACAGGGCCTATATCCATGTTATCCCGAAACCGGGGAAAGATCAGGGGCTTTGTGCAAATTATCGTCCCATATCGTTGATAAACACCGACCTCAAAATCATGACCAAAATCTTGGCAGCTAGACTTAATTAGTTTCTCGCGCAATATATTCACCCAGATCAGGCAGGGTTTGTCCCCCGGTGACAAGCTTCGGATCAGACTAGGAGAGTCATAGACGCTATTTCAGCTATACATTCGGACTGGGATAATGGAGGACCTAGGAGGGGGATGTTGCTGTCCTTGGACATGCACAAGGCTTTTGACTCTCTGTCTTGGGAATGCCTCTTCTATGTCCTGACTAACCTAGGTTTTGGGTCAAGATTTCTGTCCATATTACGGGTTCTCTATGAGTCCCCTATGGCTTCACTAATGGTAAAGGGATACTCATCTGGCCCTTTCCCTATTCGTAGAGGGACTCGTCAGGGGTGCCCCCTGTCCCCATTACTTTTTGTTTTGGCTCTAGAACCGCTCGCCATGAAAATGCGTAACTCTACTGACATACGTGGCATTACTTGCGGCAACCACGAACATAAATGTATCCTCTTTGCGGACGATATCTTGATGATGATATCGACGCCGATCACCACCCTTCCTAACCTATATGCTATACTTAAACCATTTACGGCGATTTCGGGTCTTAGCATAAACCACGATAAGTCCCAAGCTATGAACATCTCGCTATCAGATAGTACTCTCTTGACGCTTAAACGCTCCTTTAATTTTGTTTGGCACACAGAGTCTCTCCCTTATTTAGGAATAAATCTCCCCCCGACATTACGCACTCTGTACTCCAGAAATTACCCAACATTATTTCAACGTTTGACGGCTGACTTGGCCAGATGGATGCTTCGTCCCCCCTCGTGGTTTGGCAGACTACACTCCGTTTAGATGACTGTTCTTCCAAGGGTTTTGTATTTGTTTCGAACATTACCAATCTCGATTGTCCGTTCGGACTTGTTGGCCTTCCAGAATAAACTTTTGTCTTTTATCTGGGGGGATAAGAGGCCCAGAGTGAATAAGCGCACACTATTTACCCCTAAGAGGAGAGGTGGACTAGGTGCCCCAGATCTGCAAAAATATTATTACGCGGCACAACTGGCTCAGTTAGCCAGATTTCATTCTGCCAAGCCCCATCCTATATGGATGCAGATGGAGGAATTTGCATGCACAGGTAGGCCGATATCACACCTTTTATGGTTATCGCCTAGGGACCGGCCCCCAATTCTGTGCCCGGCATTGTCCTCGTCCCTGGGTATTTGGGATAGGTTGCGGAAAACACACAAGTTTTCTTCCCAACATACTCCATTAGCCCCAATTCTTGGAAATTCGGATTTCACCCCGGGCCTAACCCCCAGGACGTTTGTTTGGTGGACCAACAAAGGGCTACTACCAGGCCAGGACTGGGACAAAAAATAGGCCCAGGCATTTTAGACTGAGCAGCCCGGGGGGGGGGGGCACAGCAGGGGTTAATGATGGGATGTGGGGTGAGATAAAAGTGAGATAGATTGAAAGATTAAGATATAAAGAAAGGAAGATAGATAGATAGATAGATAGAGAGATAGATAGATAGATAGATAGATAGATAGATAGATAGATAGATAGATAGGGCCAGATTCAGGTAGATGGGCGCTTCTTTACTTTGGAGTAACGTTTCTCATTTACGTTACTCCGCCGACACTTTCGGCGCAAGTACTGTTATTCACATAGCACTTGCTCCTAAACTTGCGCCGGAGTAACGAAAATGCGCTGGCGTAACCTGACGCAAGTGGAAGTGGGTGTGATCATATGTATATGATGGGCGGAGCCCAGCGCAGAGGCTTACGTTCAGCGCATCATCCACGGAGCATGCGCAGTAGTTGAGGCTTCACTCGGCCCCCTGTGCGCATGCTCACAACTTCCGTCGCCACCACTTCACGGGAAACGCCAGCGCAATGTGTTCCGTTGCGCGTATAAAAGCGCCAGCGGAAGCGGCATTCCGGCGCAAAAGTATTTCTGTTTCCCCCCACCCCAGGGAAGTTACTTTTGCTCGGTTATGGCTGCTCCCGCTACCCCCAAAGAGAGGAGGAACCTCAATTTTAATGCCCAGGAGGTCTCTGTGGTCATCTCTGCTATGGAGACCCACAACGATGTCCTCCATGGCAGGAAAAGCCGAAAGACCACCCGGGAGAGGAAGCAGGCCATCCTGGCAAGCATTGCTGCCAGGGTTAATATTTTGGGGTACTCCACCCGGACTGCTGGCGATATTGCCAAGAAGATCAACGATCTTCGGCGCAAGGTTCGGGGCAAGGTGGCCACCATTAGGAGGCATGAGAGTGGCACGGGTGGTGGACCCCCATGTGCGGTCAGCCTGACCACAGAGGAGGAGGATCCCCCCAACGGCACCCAGTGCCCGTGCCCCTGGGTGGTGAAGACACCGAGGTGGAGGAGGAGAGTGCCCACACCACACCTGCAGAGATCGTTGAGGAGGAGCCTGTTGGGGCAGAGCAGGACATTATTTTATATTTGGACGAGTCCTCCTCTTCTGCAGGGCCCTCTCAGATCCCCTCCCCCATCATAGGAAGCCCCTCAAGGGCGACTCCTTCCCCCAGGGGACAACCATCTACTGGCCCCAGGAAGGCCACCCGTAAGACCAGGGGGGGCTCTGATCTGGTCCAGGACCAGGTGGCGAGGGATCACGCCAGGCAGACCCAGCAAATGGGGGACATAGTTGGGCACCTGGACAGAGTGGCTGACAGTCTGTGCTCCGTGGCCCAGATTTCTTCTGCAGTGCAGGATGTGAGCTGCAACTGCGCTGCAGTGGTGACCAGTCTGGGGGAGGTGCAGGGTGACATAAGGGACCTCACTGCAGCCGCCCAGGCAAACACTGCTGCCATCCGGGACCAGGGGAGGCAGAGTCGGCAGGCCCAGCATTACCAGGTCACCCGGCAGATCAGGATGCAGGCCCAGCAGCTCAGGGTGCAGGCCCAGACCAATTTGTACCTCGGCCGGATTGCCGTGGCCTTGGAGGGCATGCAGGCCACACCTGCCAGGAGTGGCCCACCCGGGGATCAGCCACCTCGAGATGCCCACCCACTCCATCCAGGCAGCTGAGGAGCCAGAGAGGGGCCGCCAGAAGAAGCCCCCAGCATCCCAGATGATTTATTTTTTGTTTTTTTGATTGATGCTCAGGACATGAGTTTTGTAAAAAAAAAAAATCTGAATGCTCAGGTTATGAGATTTTTATTTTATTCTTAATGCTCAGGTTATGAGTTATTTTATTTGTGATTATGCTCTGGATATGAGATATTTTTTTTTTTTGATACTGCACACGTTGCAGTGTGAATGTGAGGGGGTGGCACTCCTGCCAGTAAGGGGTGTCACCCTCGGCCGTGGTGGTGAAGTTAACCCCACGGCTGTATGAATGATGTGTGAAAGGTGTATGAATGGACAGCGACATCATTGGGGCCTTGACGCTGGCGTTGCTGCTCCCAAGTCCTACATGCTGGACTTGGGCTAATCCAATGTGATGTGGATGTGGTGTGTGTGATCTAGGGACATCAGTGGTGTGCATGCATGCATTGTCTGTGTGATCAATGTTTTGGTTTAGTGTCCAAAGATGCCTACGGCGAGGACCCTCCTGACTGCTCTTCCATCAGCAGACTGGTTCTCCTCTGGCAGGGGGGGATGGTCTGGTTGGGGGGTCAGGTCATGACACATGTCAATCTGCAGGCCCTTTCTCATGGCAAAGTTGTGCAGAATGCAACATGCACAGATGATCTGACACACAAAGGTAGGGGAATACAATAGGGCCCCCCCAGACTTATCCAGGCATCGGAAACGGGACTTCAGGAGCCCAAATGTTTGCTCCACCACTGCACGGGTTTTGATGTGTGCTTCATTGTATCTTCTCTCTCCTCTGGTTTGGGGGTTCCGGAAAGGAGTCATTAGATGGGGTCCCAGTGCATATGCAGAGTCACCTGGAAGGGAAATTACAGGAGGATTTAGTCATGCATGTGCCACTTGTGAGGTGTGCATCATGGGAGGGGATAGTCATGCCTGCCACCCATGTCACTCACCAACCAGCCAGCTGTCACCATACATGTTCTGCTCGAATTCTGCTGGGATGGGACTCTGACGGTATATGAAGCTGTCATGGCTGGACCCGGGGTGTTTGGCACGGATGTGCCATATGAGGCGTTGGGCATCGGCTATCACCTGTACGTTGATGGAATGCCAATGCTTCCGATTGCGGTATATGTGCTCTGTGGCACTGGGGGGCTGAAGGGCCACATGTGTGCAATTAATGGCCCCCACAGTGCGTGGGAATCTGGCAATGCTGTAGAAATCTGTCATTGCCTTCAGCCGCAGCTCCTCAGTGGTGGGTCTGATGAACTGGTTGGACATGCATCTGAGGATTGCAGGGACAACCTGGTGCACACATCTGCTCATGGAGGACTGTGACATCCCAGCCACCACTCCACTTGTACGCTGGAATGATCCACTTGCAAGGAAATGAAGTGTTGCCAGTACCTTCACCAGTGGCTGCACTGCTTGTGAGCAGTGTGTCTTGCTGGTGATGTCATCCTGCAGGGTTGTGGTTAGTTCAAGTATTGCATCTGGGCTGAATCTGAAGAGGCGATACACCTCCTCATCCCCCATGCCAAAGAGGCTCATGCGCGTGCGGTATATCCTCTCACGTGCCCGCCTCCTCCGTACCGGGGGACCCAGTACTAGTGCTAGGACCGCGACTGCCCCTGGCATGTTGGCAGACAGAGGTGTTGTCCTTGCAAGTGTGGTTGTTCAGCTTGCTAGTTTAGTCGGTAACGCTGCTGCTGTAGCTGCTCTCCTGCTGACCTGAGGCCGTCTGGAGTAAAGATAAAGCAGCTATTTGTAGAAATAACTTTGCGCCGGACGGACGAGATACGCGCGGCGTATGGTGCTAATCCGTTTGGGAAATCTCCCTCATTTGCATATTTGCAGGGGAAATCAATAGGCGCGACTGATGCGCCAAGCGAAATTATGCGCTGACGAGACTCTGGCGTCGGAAAGTTAAGCCGGTCGGGGAAAGCCCGTTTTCTGTCGCATCTAGTTTGGTGGGTACGGCCACATAGAAACGACGGCGCATATTCACAGTTACGCGGCGCATATCGAAATACTCCAGCGCAACTCTACCTGAATCTGGACCATAGATAGATAGATTGGGCCAGATTCAGGTAGAGTTAGGCTGGAGTATCAGTGATACTCCAGCCTAACTGTCACTTTAAGCCGGAAAACAAGAAACGCCGGGTTGGAGTTCCGATGCGATCGGCGCAATTGAATTTCGCCATCGCATCGCAACTTTAATTTAAAAATTGCGCCGGGGGCGTTCCCGCTGATTAACGCTGAAAAAATATGTTAATCAGCGGGAGTCGGCAATTCACGATCGTTTTCGGGCGCGACGCAGTGACTTTCCGACGTTTCCGTAAGCGATACGCGACGTAAAGATAAAGCAGCCCCCTAGTGGAGTATCCCATGTTAAGTATAGCCGTCGTCATCGCGTCGGAAAAAAAAAAAATTTGCGTCGCTTGCGTAAAACGTTCATGAATGGGGATGTGACGTCATTGACAGAATTTGGATCATGCGCACTGGGATGCATTGACACTCGACGCATGCGCAGTACGTTCGCCGCGGGATCGCGCTTAGTTTAAATAATACATGCCCCGTACCTGCCCAATTTGAATTCCGCCGGCTCATTTGCGATGCGCTGCCGCAACTTTAGGAGCAAGTGCTTCATGAATAACAGCACTTGCTCCTAAAATTTTGCCAGTGTAACGTAAATGAGAAGCGTTACTCCAGAGCAAAGATGCTCCCATCTACGATAGATAGATAGATAGGATAGATAGATAGATAGATAAAGAAAGATAGATACAGATAGAAAGAAAGAAGGGAAGGAAGGAAGATAGATAAATAGATATAGATAGATAGAAAGGAAGGAAGATGGATAAAGAAAGAATGAATAATATAGAAAGAAAGAAGGGAAGATAGATAGATAGATAGATAGATAGATAGATAGATAGATAGATAGATAGATAGATAGATAGATAGATAGATAGATAGATAGATAGATAGATAAAGAAAGATAGATAAAGATAGAAAGCAAGAAGGGAAGATAGATAAAGAAAGATAGAAAGAAAGAAAGAAGGGAAGGAAGATTGATAAATAAATAAAGATAGATAAATATAGAAAGAAGGGAAGGAAGGAAGGAATATAGATAGATAGATAGATAGATAGATGGTGGTGACAATTGATGGCACTGTGGCTGTGTTTGATGGCATGGCACAGTGGTGACAATTGGTGGCACAGTGGCTGCGTTTGATGGCATGGCACAGTGGCTGCGTTTGATGGCCCAGTGATGACAATTGATGGCCCAGTAGCAGCATTTGATGGGCCCAGTGGCTGCATTTGATGGGCACAGTGAGGCTCAATAGCCGCCGGGGGCCGTTCGTGGGCCGCGAGGGCCGTTCGCGGGCCGCAATCGGCCCGCGGGCCGCCGCGGCCCATCGTGCATTTTCCCGGTATGCCCTATGGCCAGTCCGGGCCTGGCTACTATGGATCTGTGTAACCATAAGGGTATATTGACAAGACAGGTTTTAATTGAGAAATATCAAATGCCGCCCTCTGAGTTGTTCCGATGTGCTCAGATCCTATACTTCTTGGGGACTTTGTCGCGAGTCTGACATGGCTACCAGGTCTTCGATGGAGTACCTGTGTCAGAGCTTCGATAAAATTCGAGGGCATATCTCTGAAATGTATACTATCTTGACTAACTCTGCCGTCAAATTGGCTTATATGGTAAAATGGGAGGCAGACCTTCGGGAGACAATTGAATTGGATGAATGGCATGCTATAGCACAAGGGGCCTCAAAGTCCATAATCAATACATCAATTATTGAAGCCAATTTTAAAGTGCTACTGCGGTGGTATATGGTTCCAGCCAGGCTGGCATCATATGTACCGGCAGCATCCCCTTTGTGTTTCCACGGATGCGGACAGCAAGGAACCATGTACCATGTGTGGTGGTAGTGCCCCACGGTACGACGTTATTGGATCAGAGTATACAATTTCATTTACTCTCTTACCCAGGTCAATCTTGTGAAATCCCCGAGACAGGCTCTGCTGGGTTGTGTGATAGAGACGGCATCAAAAGCTCAGAGGCGTCTTATATCATTCATATTTATTTCAGCCAAGATTATTATTGCAAAATCCTGGAAGAGGGCAGCTTTACCATTTTTTTTTTTTTACTATGTTTTCTCTTTTCCCTTTCCCTCTTTCTGTCTTTTCCTTGTTATTATAATGATGTGAGAGTCATCTAATTTTTGCTCCCTAACCTCTACATAGTGAGTATTCCTACGGAACGTATTCTGATCTCAGGGAGTGGTGGGGAAATCTTACTACACAGCCACTTACCTCGACTTGCTTATATGTATAACAGTTAGTTGATGCGTCTAAAATATATGCTTGTCTAAATAATTCTATATGGATGATTGATGTTGATCTTTGAAGGTTGGAGGATCTATTTCTAAATGTCACACAGCATTGGATCCAGCCCATGTGTACAGATTCAAACAAGCTTTAAGGTCATTGTTAGGGATGAAGACGTCTTACTTACTCCGCTTCATAATGACTCTAGTTTGCAACTTGGCTGTTATGGAGGTTTCCATTCACTGTTAAGATGACTCAGGTCTTTACCTACATTTTGTATTTTTGTTTCTCTTTTTGGACTCAAGATTGTATTTTACTTATTTTCTTTGTAAAAAACTTCAATAAAAACATAGAAACATAAAAAAAAGATTTAAAGAATTAAATCCACAAGGGCTTTTTACTACTACTTTTCCTTTATACTGACTCAATTTACAAATGCAACAATTTAGAATTTAAATGAAAGGTTTAGCACTGGGAAACTTTTTGAAAGATAAAAAAGTGCATTTTATATACAACTCATACATCAGACCAAAATGAGGGACAAATGAGGGGGGAAAGAGGGACAGAGGGACATTACTCCAAATCAGGGACAGTCCCTCGAAATCAGGGACAGTTGGGAGTTATGACTTATGGCTGATATCGCATCTGGAGCAAACTCGCACAGGACCCTTTCTTTGGTCCGCTCCAGAATCGGATCTCATGGGTGTTCACAATACATATACTAGTATCTGGAATTTTGGACAGGGTCACAACCCTCCAGAATTTGCACATGGTTGTGGCGCAGTGGGTCAGCATTTTTAAAACCATATCTCCTCCTGCCATACTCCCTCTGAAAAGTGATCTATCGCAGATCACATTTCATAAGGGGCATCAGAATAGCCAAAAACATAACTCCCAACTGTCCCTGATTTTGAGGGACTGTCCCTGATTTGGAGCAATGTCCCTCTGCTCTCATTACTCCTCATGTGTCCCTCATTTTGGTCTGATCTATAATTGTATATAAAATGCACTTTTGATCTTTCAAAAAGTGATTTCCAGTGCTAAACATTTCATCCAAATTCTAAATTGCTGCATTTGTACATTTTGAAAGCCAATTTAAATGAATAATAGTGGTAAAAAAAAGCACCTGTGTATTTCATTATCCTTTTTTTGGGGGTTAATTCTCCTTTAAGGGGCTGTGTCCTATGCCTGCATACATTTGCTAGTAGGTGTCCCTTTATACCATCTCAAAATGTTGGGAGGTATGCCAAAGGCACGCTTTACATATTTGTTTTGCAGTAAAGCGCACAGTAACTGCAACGCCTGATACCACACCGTGTACGTGTTGGTGCAATACACTCCCATTCATTTTCTATAGAATCGTTACACACAAAATCAATACTGCATTACAACACAACGCAATAAATGATAATACATTACCTTGCCAGGCATTCCTGAAAAATGGACAGATGAAGTTTATTGTGTGACGGATGGCCTATTCAAAATGAATAAGTTGCCTTAACGCAACACACATTAACAAGCAGCCTTAATGCAAAGTACGTTAATGAGCAGATAACATGCGTTAATGTGAGTGCATGACCGCCCTGCAGAGGTGTGAGGTCAGCCTAAAGTTCCAGTACTTTCTAAATCACTGAATGGCCGAGATGTATAATAGACAGACATGGCCAGGTAATAAACATTTTCAAAATGAAGTCAGCAATGACAACCTCTATTGTTTATCGTGTGATTGGTGTACTTTAAACATGCAGTGCTGGTAGGGTTTCTGGTAGGTAGGGATTCACCTGGACAGTCCAGGTTTTAGATCCTGTGTCTGGTTTTCAGTCCACCTGAAACCCTGACACATTAGTGGCAGCCCTGCAGCACCAGTCCTCCTCTCCCCTCCCAATAGGCTTCCAGTGTTTTTAATTATATTGGTGGGGGGGTTCTTTAACTGGGATACAGACTGGTCTGATGGGGATTAAACTGGGGGACAGACTGACCTGGGGGAGATCTACTGAGATACAGACTGACCTGGGGGGGGGGGGGGGTGTACTGGGGGACAGCCTGACCATGTTTGATCCAACTACATTCCTTAATGCGGAGGTCCACACAAAAAGTGAACCTCTGCTTTTCAGAACCCCCCACTCCAGTGTCACATTTGGCACCTTTCAGGGGGAGAAGGCTGCAGATACCTGTATAATACAGGTATTTGCACCCACTTCCGGGCATAGACTCGGGTTCCGGGTACGGCCTTGTGGGACATGTATCAATACAAAAAATGTTTTTAAAAATTATAGTTTTTTTTTAGGAGCAGTGATTATAATTATGCTTAAAGTGCAACAAAAAATGAACCATTCCTCTAAATATAGTGCCTGGGGGGTCCTCTTAGTCTGCCTGAAAGTGGCGCATGTGTACCACGTATAGAACATGCTGCAGCAAAAAAGACATTTCGAAAGAAAAAAGGGGCAAATCACATTTAAATTGACTCACAGTTGCAATTGCTGGCACCTGGCTATTAAAAAAAAGCAAAAAAAATGTAGTGCCCCCCACCCAGTCCATACCAGACCCCTCGGTCTCTACCCCCACCCCAAAGCACCTTGTCCCCATCTTACCCTGGCCGGGGGCAGGCGGAGCGGTTATCAAAATCTTGAAGCCCCCAAAGGACCCAAAGGGTCTGCAATGGACTAGGGGAGGAGGACTCCGTGCCATTTTTTTTATACTTTTTTTATTGGCAGCTTTTTTTTTTTTATTCAGCTGTCAGCGGGGAAGCCCATTGACAGGTAATGACTCATCAGTTAATAAGGGCACTGGCTACAGACTGACCTGGGGGGGGGGGGGATGTACTGGGGGACAGCCTGACCATGTTTGATCCAACTATATTCCTTAATGCGGAGGTCCACACAAAAAGGTCCACGCTCCTTAACAACCAGCTTTTACTGCTACCTGGCTGGGCGCAGTGCATTGCAGGGCATTTGGCAGGGCGAACACCCTGGGCTGGGAAACAGACAGTTTCCATCGTCGGCTCATTGGGTGGCTGTGTCAGTTTCATTCCGGGACACTGTATTGTGCTGGAATGAAGGTGCCCTGGACCTGGGACAGATCTGCAAAATGCAGGACTGTCCCGGGCAATCCGGGACACGTGGTCACCCTACCCCCCGCTGTCTTCTGGAAAACACACTGTTTTCAGGAGACTGCGGGGACCAGTAAGGACGCGCTGCGCTATTCGCGCATAAGCAGTAGGGAACGCTTCACTTCCTGATTCCCTCACCAAGGATGGCAGCGGGGACAGCCAAGAGTTGAGCGACTGCTCGGCTTTAGCTGCTGACATTGCGGGCACCCTGTACAGGTAAGTGTCCATTTACTAAAAGTCAGCAGCTGCTGTATTTGTAGCTGCTGGCTTTTAATATATTTTTTTTAGGTGGACCTCCGCTTTAAACTTCTGTCAATATTACCACAATTTGGCCACACCACTGTTCCTAATGGGATTCTACATAGGCTGCAATACTACTCTTCTTGGGGCACCCAAAGGTGCTCCGGGTCTTTTACAATCCTATGGTGCTAAATGCAAAAAAAGGTGCTGGACATTTTATTTTTCACTGCACAGTACACTGTAATGGCAGTTGGAATTAAAGCAGACCTTTTTTTCAACTTTTTATCTATTAAGTCTTCTGCCCTCAATGTTTTTTGTCTGGTCATTAGCCTAGGATTATGACATCATGCACAGCTCCCTCTCTCTCACACACTTTTGTGAGAGTTTGCCAGGAAGGGAGGAGGGATGTGTCATAAGAGGGCCAATGAGAGCTGCAGGGCCGGAGGTGTGCCTCTGTGTGACTGTGTAAATCCAGGAAGTGACCAGGCAGCAGCTTCAGCTGCCCACAGTTAAAATGGATGCAGCCAGACTCAGTGGAGGGAGATTTCTACAGCATATTTGGCAAGTACAGAATCACAGTATATATAAAATAATATGCAAAGTGGTTGGAGGGAAGCTTCAGAATGGCAAAGATGTTTTTATTACAAATTATGTGAGCAGACTGCAGTTCCTCTTTAAAGAAGTTGCACTATTTGGATATTTTGTTCCATGTGACAAATTCTTATCAGCGTATCCTCATTTATCAAAACGAAAGATCCTGAATAATATCAGAAGCACGGTTTGTGCCAGTCCTTTCCCCAAACACCATGTGAAAGGGCCTAGAATAAAATGCATCATCTGTACTATTGTAAAATGAATATTGGAGAATGCCTCCAGTACGGTTCACCAATACCTGGTCATTGCCATAACAAAGTATCTCATATCCTTTTCTCCCTTAGGGGTTATGGGGTCTCTACAGAGGAATGGGGGTCCCCCTGGCTGGTGTGACCCCTATAATGGCAGTCACATTTTTTGGATTTAGTTTGGGAAAGAAGCTGCAGCAGAACCATCCAAATGAGCCACTCAGGTGAGATATGGCTGCCTAACAGGTGTAGATGACAGGTCCACTTTAAATAGACCTACCTGCTTACATGTTTATCTTCTCTTTGGTTCCAGACCCCGGCAGGTATTTGCAGCAGGAATGTTGGCGGGACTGTTCGGAGCCGTTATTGTCATTCCTGCTGAGCGGATTAAATGCTTGCTACAGGTAAGAGACAAACTTGCCAAAACTGTCTGGCTGGTGTGCAGAGAGACATAACCCACAGCAACCAATCATAAATTCTGATTGGATGCATTACACATTGCATCCCCTCCAATTTTTTTTTGTTGCTTGCCTACTGTTTCCTTTCAAGTTTGTATTGTTTGCTCATTAAAGTGAACCTGTCACTAACATAACTATCTGACATCAGGGCTGTCTTAATGAGAGGGCACACCTGGGCACTGCCCAGGGGCCCTAGCTGCATGGGGTGTCCCTGCACTTTCCCCAAACAGCTGGTCCTTGAGCCCACGCTGCCCCGTAATTTGGGGCCCCACCATGGCACTGAGAGTGATAGATACACAGGGTAGGCAGTCTGCCTACTACCTACTTGATGTCCGTTTACCTGCACTGTCATTGTAGGGTCCCCAGAGCAGGGCCGGATTAACATAGGGGCTGATGGAGCTGCAGCTCCAGGCCCCTTTCTCAAGATAGGCCCATTTGCCCAAAAATAAATAAAAAAATCGACTTCGGTGGTTGTAGCTCGATGACCAGAGGTCACAGAAACCCCACATTTGGGAGGTAGGCAGTTGAAGACCTACCCCACAACCGGTCAAAATATGGGATGGCTATCATTTATGGTTCCGGAGATACAGGGCTGCTTGCACAGCCTGTCAGAAGCTACATACAGAGCGGCCATTATAAATAGAAGCTGACACACTGCAGCAGACTGAGAAATAAAATCATCATTTGTTTTTTGCTAGAAAATTACTCTATGGTATTATTTGTAACTTTTTATGTTGCACAGTGTAGAGCTGCACGATTCTGGCTAAAATGACAATTGCAATAACATCATCTTTCACATTAAAATAAAAAATGGGCTAACTTTACTGTTTTGTTTTTATGGTTTTTATTATTCATTGAAGTGGGCAAATGCAGTGTGACATAAAATATTGCAGCAATTGTCATTTTTGTCTCTGCTAAAATATATATAATGTTTGGCGGTTCCAAGTAATTTTCTAGCAAAAAATATTGCTTTTTAACTTAAACAAGTGTTGGACTTTAAGTGGTTACATTTCTTGCATTTACACACAGAAGTTTGAGCTAAAAAGGAAGTTGGTTACAATGTTTCATGTTGTTTACAAACTTGGCAGACTGCCCGGATATTTTCTAAACACAGAAGTTTATCCCTTTGACCTATGAAGAAAGCGTTAGTTACAATGTTTCCTGCTAAGAACTTAGCAGACTGCCCAGATATTTTCTTTTGACAGCTGAAAGTCTCTCCGCTTGTTATATGAAAGAATCAGCAAACTCTGCATTGATGATGTCAGGGTGGTTGAGTCGAGATCACAATTTTTTAACGATTAATTGTGCAGCTCTAGCACGGTACTGTATTTGCGCAGCAATTTTTCAAACATGTTTTTTTTGGAAATAAACGGTTTCATTCATTAAATAAAACAATAAAGTTAGTACGATTTTTTTTTTGGTATCCTAAGCGATGCTTTAAAAAATGTTTAGGTTGCATGTTTAGAGTTACAGAGGAGGTCTAGTGCTAGAATTATTGCTCTCGCTCTAACGATCGCGACGTAACTGGCTCTGATACTAGCCAGTGCCTACCCAGCCACTGACTGGTATCTCTCCCCAGCCTGTCCTTACGCACCCTCTCACCTGCTGACCTGTGGATGGGGGAATCACTTCTGCACTGTTATTGTGTTCTGCCAGTGAGTACAATGATCAGTGTTGCTATCTATAGCTGGCAGCACTGATTGTTTTGGGAAAAACAGGCTGGTTGTACTCAAGTCGATTAATAGATTGACTTGTGTAAAACCAGCTAGCCCATACATAGATCGACTATGGCTGGTCTCTGCATAATTGGTGTAATTTCAATCCATGTATGACCTGCTTAACCACTACGCAGTCCCTAAACATTCTTCCACTCCTGTACATAGTGCTCACTGTCATACCCTCCACACTCCTCTCCTGTACATAGTACCTGCTGTCATGCACTTCTCTCCTGTACATACCGCCCACTGTCATACCCTCCACACTTCTCTTCTGTACATACTGCTCACTGTAATCCCCTCCACACTCTTCTCCTGTACATACTGCTCACTGTAATCCCCTCCACACTCCTCTCCTGTACATACTGCCCACTGTCATACCCTCCACACTCCTCTCCTGTACATAGTGCCTGCTGTCATACTCTTCTCTCCTGTACATACTGCCCACTGTCGTACCCTCCGTGCTTCTCTCCTGTACATACTGCTCACTGTCATCCCCTCCACACTTCTCTTCTGTACATACTGCCCACTGTCATACCCTCCACACTCCTCTCCTGTACATTGTGCCTTTTTCCGTACCTTTTGCACTCCTCTCCTGTACATAGTGCCCAATGTTAGACCCTCCACATTCCTCTCACTCACCTGCACATACTTCCCACTTATATACCATCCATGCTCCTCCACCATGTAGCTTACCCGCAACAACAGTTCTTTAAAATGATACTGAATACCCTCAATGTTACCAGCTCTAGAATGGATACACTTTTGTTAGTTCAACTAAAGGAAATCTCAGTTCTCATATTTGTTCTGTTCCATTATTAGAACTTATTTAAATTTTGTGATTACTACTGTGATGTACAAAGGAACATCGGGGATCTCAGCTACTCTAAATATAGCACTTGTGAAAAAAAGTGTCCCTTAAAGCGGTATTTCACCCTAAATATAAGATCTCCCATGCGCTTCAGCATACTGGCGTCAGCGCCAGTATGCTGGGTTTTTTTTTTTTTTATAGCACACTTACTGTTTTATCGTAGAAATCCTTTTCTGTCCCCCGTGGTGGACGGCGCCAGTACAGCGCGTCACATCTTCCTAAGATACCCGATATGGACTCGGGTATTTCCGGCGCTATGCGGCGCCTGCGCACAGACCTAGGAGCTGACTGCGCAGGCGCCGTATTTCTCCGAAATAGGACTCGGAGAAATACGGCGCCTGCGCAGTCAGCTCCTAGGTCTGTGCGCAGGCGCCGCATAGCGCCGGAAATACCCGAGTCCATATCGGGTATCTTAGGAAGATGTGACGCGCTGTACTGGCGCCGTCCACCGCGGGGGACAGAAAAGGATTTCTACGATAAAACAGTAAGTGTGCTATAAAAAAAAAAAAAACCCAGCATACTGGCGCTGACGCCAGTATGCTGAAGCGCATGGGAGATCTTATATTTAGGGTGAAACTCCGCTTTAAAATATTTTTTAAATGTTGGCAACTATGCACTGCCCAAGGGCCACTGGGTCAGTAGGGGGCCCCATGAGAGGTTTCTGGGATCCTGTGATATTACAGCGGTAGTAAACTTTCCTGACATTACTACTTTTTAGAGGCCCTGGGGTAGGTTATGCCACAATGTACAAGTATGCACAGCATATTAGCACATTAGGGTACACTTATTGTCAGACTGGGCCCTCCATTGCTGCGCTGTGATTCTTACGCATTTATTTATTATTTATAAAAGGCCCCACCAAAATCCTCAGCACCAGGCCCATGATGTTCTTAATCTGGCCCTGCCCCAGAGCATTACTTTGCCCAGGGACCCATGATGCTATTAAGACGGCCCTGTCTTGACACTAGACACCACAAGAGACCTGCACCTACCTTTTTGTGATGTGGCGGATGGTCCTTTTCTTCTTGGGAGCCGGTGATCCCAGTCAAAGTCTATTCACAGTATAATATGGAGAAAAGTCATATCTGTGGGATCCTTCAAAGCAATGTATGCTCCCCAATGATCTACAGAAAGGTTTTTCTGCCAAAATGCCGCCCCTCTGAAAAGTGATTAATAGTAGACAGGCAGCTAGCAATCAAATTTCATTTTTATTGATCTCCTGGGACACGTGACAGGTTCCAGGAGATCACCTATCCACTCAGGGTGCGCAGCGCCGCTCGCACATGCGCAGTGCGTGCCTGGGCATGAACCCGAAAGCTGTCACGGCTGGGTGTCCACAGAGTGAATGGATGCACTGGCAAATAGGGGGGCAGAATAGCGGAGCTCCGGATGCCCGCGTCGCTGGACCGTAAGGGCAAGTAATGGTTTGTTTATTAAAAGTCAGCAGCTACACTTTGTGTAGCTGCTGACTTTTAATAAACCTAAAAAAAGCTGGAACACCGCTTTATTATATTTCTTATTCTTTTATTAAACCTGAACGTAAACGTTCTCCCTGGCAGTGGGGTTGACTCCTAACCTCATTCTAACCCTCATTCTATCCAAACGAATAAATGAAAATGCCTTTAGCTAAACTTGTGTGTTCTCTCTCTCAGGCTCAGGCAAACAGCTCATTGAAAAGATTTGCAGGGCCTATAGATTGTGCCCAACAACTGTACCAGGAGAAAGGGATCCAGAGTTTGTACAGAGGCACCGTCCTCACTCTACTAAGAGGTAAGAATTTCATTCTTTTCTTTTCTGCTTTCAAGATTTGTATCTAAAATTACCAAAAATATAATCTAAAACATAAATTTCAGAAAAAATATATTTCTCATGCCAAATAACTTACCTATTAGGGGGTGTCTATCTGGTATCATAACAATCTAAAATAATTGTAGCCAGGTGCTTGGTTAAGAAAGACATTGAGAGAAACACTGGCTGCAGCTGCTGTCTGCGGTGCTGAACTGGTTAACAGCTATTTCAGCTGTTAAGCAGGACAAATTCAGTAGACTGAGTCGGGCAGCAATGCACTGTGGAAACTAGTCCTAAGGAGAGACTCCACTGTGTAATCAAGAGCTTTTAAACTACATTTCCCAGAGAGGAGATTGCCAGGAGGAGGGGAAAGAGCTGCAGTGTCCCAGGCTGTACAGGACACAGCATCCTCTTGTCGTGAGGGAGACCTGAGAGGGCACATCACTGTCCAGTCTGTTTCATCACTGCTAAATATCAGCTGCCCGAGATGGATCCAGAGTGCTAAGTTTAGGAGTGCTGACAGCTAGAGTCACCTGGGTGCAAAGCAGAGAGTGGACTGATCGCTGTGTGTGACTGGATGGTGAGTACAATATCGGTGGAACTGGGGAGCTATTGCTGTGGGGGATTTACTATCTACTGCTAGAGAGACTGAGCCCTTCAAGAACTGACCATAGAGCCATTAAGTAGTCTTATTGCTGCCTGCAGGCTTGACTAGGATTGTTCTTATGTGTACCGACATTACAAGTGGGCCTGAACGCTAGCCGGCTGAAGAGTTAGGTCTTAAGATTGTCCCTTTGCATCTGCTACACAGAGACCTTTACCTATCCCAGCTATTCTCCGCAAGTGCACTGCAGACTTATTATAGTATTATTGTCCATATTGCTTATATACACCGTTTATTGATTACTTTGCTAATTAATGGGTTAATCTCAGTCTAATGGTACAGAATGCTAATTTAATTTATTTTGGCATAGTAATTATACTGTCTTAACCTACCTTCTGTGTCTTAATTTTTATACTCAAACCACCATTTATTACCTGTACCAATACATTGAATTTATTTACCACTAAATAGTCTTGTGTCTATTTCCTGGTGCTAATTCACAGCCAAGTTAAAGGTATACTCGTGTTCTTGCAGTAGTGTTTGCAGTAACTTTCATTCATTCAGGTTGTCAGAGGGGCTGAGGATGTTTTTGGAGTCAACGCGTAGAACACGAATTACCAAGTGCCTCCTTTTGGGTAGTGCTACAGAAGCCTACAATCTGTGTAACAAATAGCTGTCCTGATACTGAGGGATAATAATATATGAATGTAATATTACCTGATTTCTCTGATCACTCTCTATGTTCTCCATAAGATATCCCTGCCACTGGAATGTACTTCATGAGCTATGAGTGGATGAAACAGATGCTTACACCAGAAGGTCAAAGGTGACTAGTCATTCAATAATTAGTCACAATACTGAAGTAAATTGCTACATAGTGTAAAGCTACCAATTTTACAAAATGCTAGAAACAAGCATAATAAAGGAATATGCTATGTAATATTGTTTATATTTATGGCAGTAAAATGAGCACACGGTCAGCCCTAGGAGCCTGTCAGGCTAGGCTGATGTTCTAGCAGGAGGAGAGTGAAGAGTGGTGAACTCATCAGTGGGCTGCTACTCTTTCACTGCCCAATCAGCAGGCAGCAGTGTTCCATGCTGGCTGTTCTGTTTAAAGCGGAGGTCCGCTTTAAAAAAATATTAAAAGCCAGCAGCTACAAATACTGCAGCTGCTGACTTTTAATAAATTGACACTTACCTGTGTCCAGGGTGCCTGCGATGTCGGCAGCCAAAGCCAATCAATTGCTCGTCTCTGGGCTTTCCCACGCCGCCATCCTTGGTGAGGGAATCAGAAAATGAAGAGTTTCGTCTTCAGTTCCCTACTGCGCATGCTAGTTGCCCTGTGCATCCTCACTAGACCCCGCTGTCTTCTGGGACATGCGTGTTTCCCAGAAGACAGTGGGGAGGGACGGAATGTGACGTAGACCCCCACAGATTGTGCAGGGGTTTAGGCCCGAAAGTGGGTGCAAATACCTGTATTATACAAGTATCTGCATCCCCCCCTGAAAGTTGCCAAAATGTGACACCGGAGGGGGGAGGGTTCCAAAAATCAGAGGTTCACTTTTTGTGTGGACCTCCACTTTAACAGGGACACCTGATTTACAAGTTGGCTGCACATAATAAGAGTGATGGACACAGTGTTATGTTTGCACTCTTTCATTTGCATTGCATTTTTTATCATACTACATACACAGAGTGCAGATGCATACCTCCCAACTTTTTGAGATGGGAATGAGGGACACCTATCAGAAAAAGTATGCAGGCATAGGACACACCCCTTAAAGGAGAATTGTAATAGAAAACACGATTGGTTATCCCCCCACAAGTGCTTTTTTTTACCACTACTATTCCTCTATATTTGCTTTTGGAATTTACAAATGTGGCAATTTACAAATCCAATGAAATGTTTAGCTCTGGAAACAGTTAATGGATCTTCTAACATTGTACATGAATCTGTATTGTGTTCATCCTTGTGTCTTCTAAATCTCACAGCATCAACAATCTCAGCGCAGTGCGTATTTTGCTCGCAGGAGGTGTGGCTGGCATGTGTAACTGGGTAGTGGCCATTCCAATGGACGTTCTAAAGTCTCGATTTCAAGCAGGTATCTCAGTCTACTCTGCCTTTTTTACGTATACTCCATATACAATGAGAACAAATTATTTAAAAAAAAGGTGTACCAAACTCACACACCTTCCCCCTTAGCATGACAGAGCTGAGTGGCTTGTATTCCATCATCTATAAGCAACTTGCGTTACTTTGATCCATACATGCTTATCCAGCGTGATGTGAACAAGGAGACCGAGGGGGACAGACACTGGGTAATAAACTCTGCAGTTTTCCCAATGCAGGAAAATAAATAACGGGAAACATTTGTTAGATAATTTGTGATATTCTTTGTAAACAATATTAAAACCTACGTTTAGGTAATTATTTTTTATTTAAATGAGCGCAAGGAACGTTACTAACATTTAATGCAAAGTGTGCTGGTGCCAGTTGGCATAGTGGAAATCTAAAGTGTCCTCCACCCTCCTTAATTGGAAGATTATGATCGATCCCTATGTTGGACTTGTCATAGGCTATCATTAAATCCTCGTACCCATGATCAGATTATCCAACGGGAATTGTGTAATGACAGGCTGTTGTCAGAAAATCCGACCGTTTGTATGCTCCATCGGACAATTGTCAGATTTTCCACCAACAAATGTGGTATAGCATGCTTTAAAATTGTCCGCCAACAAATGTGTGTTGTCGGATTATCCGATCGCGTGTACACAAGTCTGTTAGGGGTTATAACCTTCTCTTAGGCCTCGTACACACGAGGGAATTTATCCGCTGAAAATGGTCCGACGGACCATTTCAGCTGATAAATCCGCTCGTCTGTAGGGGCCGGCGGACAGTTTTGGATGGATTTTGCCAGCGGAAAAGTTTCAAAGCATGCTTTGAAACTTTTCCGCCGGAGAGCTGCCCGTCAGATATGTTCGCTGGTTAGTACGCCTAACCTGCGGACATATCTGCCCGCACATGTGTCGTATCCTGTGAATGGATCCAACGCATGCGCGCGGAAGTGTTTTACTTCCTGGTGCGGTGACGTGGCGGCGTCAACATCACCGCCGCGTCACCGCGCTGTCCTCTGGCGGGGAATTTGATCCGATTGTGTGTACAGCCACTGGATCAAACAGCCCGGCGGACATATGCGATGGAAACGGTCTGTGGGAGACCATACTGTATTCAAAATGGAAAAAAAAAGTTTTGCCTTTAGTGACACTTTAAGCTTTGCCATCAACTGTTTGTTTTTGTTTGTTTTTTATGTCTCATTCCAGCTCATGCTGACCAATACAGAGGTGTACAGGATGTTTTAAGAGAAGTTCTGAGAAATGAGGGGCCTAGGGGGCTGTACAAGGGCTTTACAGCAGCCATGTTGCGAGCATTCCCAGCCAATGCGGTAAGTGCTGAAAAATAAATAATTGAATGCTTTCCCCTGAGAAAATCATTTAATATAAGATAGATCTTTAGCATCCAGATTGTGCACTTTTGACTAACTTCCATATAGGGGTTGATTTACTAAAACTGGAGAGTGCAAAATCTAGTGCAGTTGTGCATGGTAGTAAATCAGTTTCTAACTTTAGCTTGTTCAATTAAGCTTTGACAATAAAACTTGGAAGCTGATTGGTTTCTATGCAGAGCTGCACCAGATTTTGCACACTCCAGTTTTAGTAAGTCTACCCCATAGTGTCTGTACACACCTTAAAGCGGTTGTAAACCGCATAAAATGTTATTTTATTTTCTTACTCCTGCAAAGGAAAAGCCATAATGAGTTGATATGCACCGCATATTATCTCATTATGAAATACTTACCTCGGAACGAGGTGAGAGGAACTTACCTGGTCCACGCCGAGCGAGATGTCCACTTGTACACCTGCCTGGCGTGTCTTCTGGGTATCGCCGCTCCAGCGCTGTGATTGACTGGAGCGGCGAAGTCGTCACTCCCGCACATGCGCGTGGGAGTTTTAAAGAATTCCAGATATGGATATTTTTATATAGTTACATTGGTCTAGTTTGGATCAATGTAATTATGCATATACCATACTTGTAGGATCTTCCAGAAGCTGGAAATCACTGTAGTGGGCACTGCTTCTTCATTCATCTCCACTAGCTTCTGGGTCACATTCTGAACGGCTTTCAGGGTGCTTACAGAACACAGGAGGTCACCTGCTTGGCACTGGCACCATTCAAAGAACACTTTGCACTTTCTCAATGAAAACAAACATTCTCTGATTGGATTGTGACTTCACTGCCCAATCTCTTCACCTTGTCCAATCAGAAAACACTTTACGTTCAATCAGGTAATGCAAAGCATTCTCTGAATGGCACCCAGGCAGCTTTTTGTGTTCACAATACAGTAGGGCAGCTGATCAGCACAGGAACCAGAAGCAAGTGACAATCACTGGTGTATATCAGTGCCTACTTTAGTGATTTCCAGATTTTATGGGGTTTCCATGGGTATATTAAAGAGGAAGTGAGCCCTGATGGGTTTTACTTTCTCTTTATTTCCCTGCCAAGGTAAAGCATAATGTGCTAGTATGCATCAAATTGTAGCCCATTATGTGCACTCGTCCATCTTCACACCCTTCCTTCCGGGGCTGTGAACTCCAGCTCTGTGACTGGCTGGAGTGGCGTGATGTCACTCCTGCGCATGCAAGCGGGAGCCGCCAGTCATGGCATGACCCCTTTAGAAATGGTACGATCGCTGTTTATAAAATGCGCCTGCGCCGTAGACTTAGGCGCACTGCTCTATTGTCTAATACTTCCTAAACTGTGTGGCAAAGCAAGAGGGCCCTAATTGGCTTGGAGTTCGGCCCCACCTCTCAGTCTCTGCGCTGCTGGAGGCTTAAATCGAGAAAGATGTTGGTACTCTGGAACCCTAGTCCTATATAACGATACGTGTAATATTTTTAAATCAATATGTGATCTATTAAATAGTGCTCGAAATTAGCTGCTTTAAGTCCCCTAAAACTGATATTTCATTGTTTTAAAGATTGCTGTCAGATTGAATCGAACAAGTGGTCACACAGGTACATAGAACTTGCTGACATCATGTGCAAAACATGTAAAAAGGAAGGTGACAACTTCATGCAAGGAAAAATGCAGAAAGCCATAGCAACTAATAAATTCACATTAAAAAAAATATATTAAAGCGCTCACAATAATAGACAAACAATCTAAATAATCACAAAATAACAATTCATTAGAAAATGAATGTCCATATATTAGTGAACGATGTGCTCCAATCCATTAAGTGCAAAGTGCTCCAAAATTGGAGGTGTGCAAAACCCCCTCCTGTGTCTCCACTCACCGGCTTAAAATGTTGACCAGGAATGGCAGATTTACAAAGCAGATCTCCCATGCTCATAATAATCATCCATGAATAATAGTACCCAAATTGACATAAGGAGGGAACTATTGTGAAGTACTGTTTGGCAATATCTTTCTTGCGCAAATAATATGAACACTTACAAAATGCAGAATAAAAACAAGCATATATTAGCAAGAGATTGCAATAGGAAACGTCGCTGTTGGCGTGCGTTCCAACGCCAACTGGAAGTGATGTCTATTGGACTCGAAACCGCAAATTACGTCAACGTGTTTCACCCTCCCACAAGTGAAAAAGCACTTTGTGTACAGCAGCTGCAAGATATTTTGTTTACAATTTTTAACATCTAGCGTGAGTATATATATTTAGAATATATTCTTTCAATAAATTTACATTATTGGGGGAAACTACAACAAGGTGAATTCTGATTGGATGCTGTGGATTACTGCACTTTTCACTTACCTCCTTTCATTATATTTTTGATAAAGCCCACCAAGTAGTGAATGTCTTCAATGTGTAGTGCACATATTAAAAATATACTACTAAATACAAATAGTAAACTTTTTTTGTCTTTTTTTGTCTCAGGCCTGTTTCCTGGGATTTGAGGTTTCCATGACATTCCTAAACTGGCTGATCCCAGACGGCTCTTGAGGACCCCGGAGAGACCGAGGCTCCTTATATCTAAAATTGTAAAATGTGATCCTCAAACATGGAGCTCGTTCAACCAAGAGATGTCTACGAGGAAGTCAGCACCCCAAAAAAATGCAGCGCTTAGAGCAGTGGTTCTCAACCTTTCTAAGGCCATGACCCCTTCATAAAATTTCCCAAGTTGTGGGGACCCCTAACAGCAAAATTATTTTCGTAGCGTGGGTTGTCAGCACCCAAGTAATTTGCGCCCCTAACCCACGGACATTTAGCGCTCCCTGAGTCCCATATACTCATACAATATTATAAAATCCCTTATAGTACATTTTAGGATGTACCACGCTCTCTCTTTGTTCTCCTTTCTTTCCCTTTTATCTTTCTCTATCCTAATTTCTTGTTTTTTTTCCCCTGTTCCTCTCTATAGCTGTCTTTCTTGTTCTCTCTCATTCTTTCTCTCCCTTTTTCTTTGTTCCTCCCCCTCTTATCCTCTCCCTTTCATGTATTCTCTATTTGTATTCCTTCTTTTACTCCTTGGTGGGGGGAATGGAATGAGTGGATTAGGTGCTTTTGATCCAGGTCATCTGCTGATCTGAGAACTGTAGTGGGGACTTTTAATGGCAACTATAATCACAGGTAGCGTTAATCACTGTGTCTCCAACTTTGTGGTGTTTTGCAGCAGCGACACCTATGCCAAAATCAGGAGATAGGGTCTCCTCTTGCCCCTCCCACTTCACATTTCTCACTAGTCATCTGATCTCTAGTCTCTACCCCCCAGCCATGCTATGAACTGAATGGGCAACTGCGAAGAGGATGAGTTGGCAGCCGCAGACTCCAGAAACAGCCCTGCTCCAGGGAGAGTGGTGCTGGCTTCAAGAACAGCCCATGATCTGGTGACCCCTGGCAAATCATCATTCGACCCCCGAGGGGGTCCCGACCCCCAGGTTGAGAACCGTTTTTGCGCATTTGAGCATTTTTGAGCATTTTTTAATGTCTGGCGTTTTTACAGCTCTATTGCTGGAGCTTTAGAACGCACTGGTCCCGCGTTTTTTGCAGCTTAAAAACGTCTTAGCCATCTACCGCTCAAAAACGTCATGGTGGGCATGAGGCCATAGACTAACATGGACAGGCGTTTTTAAGCTGCAAAAAACGTTCAGAAAAGTGGCTGTAAAAACGCCAGTGGAAATGAAGCCTTAATGTGCGATTGTCATGGAACCTCAAAATGCTAGTGTATCATTGTCCTTGGACCTCAGAGTGTTAGCATGTGATTATTCTGGGACCTCCATGTGTCAGTGTGATTATTCTGGGACCTCCAAGTGTCAGTGTGTGATTATTCTAGGACCACCAAGTGTCAGTGTGTGATTATTCTGGGACCTCCAAGTGTCAGTGTGTGATTATTCTGGGACCTCCATTTGTCATTGTGTGATTATTCTGGGACCACCAAGTGTCAGTGTGTGATTATTCTGGGACCTCCAAGTGTCAGTGTGCGATTATTCTGGGACCTCCAAGTGTCAGTGTGTGATTATTCTGGGACCTCCAAGTGTCAGTGTGTGATTATTCTGGGACCTCCAAGTGTCAGTGTGTGATTATTCTGGGACCTAAAAGTGTCAGTGTGTGATTATTCTGGGACCTACAAGTGTCAGTGTGTGATTATTCTGGGACCTCCAAGTGTCAGTGTGTGATTATTCTGGGACCTCCAAGTGTCAGTGTGTGATTATTCTGGGACCACCAAATGTCAGTGTGTGATTATTCTGGGACCACCAAGTGTCAATGTGTGATTATTCTAGGACCTCCAAGTGTCAGTGTGTGATTATTCTGGGACCTCCAAGTGTCAGTGTGTGATTATTCTGGGACCACCAAGTGTCAGTGTGTTTTTGTTCTAGGGCTCCAAGTGTTAAGCCGATACAGTTTGTATGTCGGTCTGTCTGACTTCAGTCGGACGTGCATGTTGGAAAACCAGCAGCCGTTGGACTCCTGATCGGAGTGCTCTGGCAGGGGGACTGTCCGAACATAACAGCTCAGCGGATGGGGACTGTCCGAACACAACAGCTCAGCGGATGGGGACTGTCCGAACACAACAGCTCAGCGGATGGGGACTGTCCGAACACAACAGCTTAGCGGGAGAGATTGCTGTACTAATGTCAGATGGTTAGTACAGCGTCTCCGACCGAAGTTTACATTTTTTTTTTGTTTAACCTGCTGAGTTTTACAAAAATAAACTTTTGTGTGTTCCCGTCTTAATTGTGTTGCCCTAGGGCTTTAAAATGTTAGTGTATCATTGTCTTGGGATAAGAAAATGACTGCGCTAGATATTGGTTAGATTTCAAATTAAATATACTGGACAAACATAAAACAGTCAATATGTCACAAAAGTCTCATAGAAATAGAAACAAATATACAGTATAGATAATATATAAAGATTATAAAAGTCCCATTAGAATGGTAAAGTGCTCGTGCTCAATAGACGTCTCCTATAAAGTTGGGCTCAGACTGGGTGCCCAACATAGATGTACACTCACCCCTGGGTGTTGACCACCTATCGCTAGTATGGTCTCTTAGGCATATGGGGATACCCCTATAGAAATCCTTTAAGATGGCTTTTTTACGATGACATATACCTCATATGGATGGATAGTGTTAAGACCTGCAGTGGTTAGGGTACTGCGGCCTTCTTTCCGTCTCCCAAGATGATTCTTCCGAATGGTTAGAGTGTTCCCCATCCCCAAGCATTTTTTTTCTATTGAAAAGCCTGTGGCGTGCAAAACACAACCCAAAAACTTCACCCGGTGCAGGAAAAAATGTGCACACACATAAAGAGTGAAACACAAAAAACTGCGACGGGTGCCATCGTCAATGGTCCTCCGAAGAGGACCCAGCTCTGATCCCCCGGGGCGTTAGGCTCCTGGCAGGGAAAAGAGTATAGGAGTCCAAGCAGCCGAAACCACAAGGACCACACTAAGGCCCATGCAGCCGAAACCACATGGCCTAACATCCTCGGAGGGACTGCCGAAACTGAACCCTCCTCGGTGAGGCTCCCCCGAAGGGAGACCCTCTGAGAGCAGGTGAACTAAGCCAGAAGGCCATGTCCACCTACTCCCAAGACTTTCAGAGTCAGGCCCGAGGACCAGCACCCTACTCGCCACACTAAAGTGCAAGCACCAACAAAAATGTGACAAAACAAGACAGACAGGGGTAAAATAAAAAAGAAAGTGGGGGAAAAGGAAGGTGGGAATGGTGAGTGGAAAGTGGCCACCGGGCAATACGATGGCCGGCCCTCCGGCCAGGAACAAAAATTCCTCTGGTCCTAGCCAAAAGGCTCGGCCCTAGAGGCAGGTGTCAAAAAGGTGTATGTGGAGATATGTGACCTAAGGTGCCACACGTTGAGTGCCCCTCAACACTCAGTGCAATGTATGGCACCCCTGGACTGCCACTCCAGGGGCACTATCTCCACAGGCTTTTCAACGGACCCTGACCCCCGGTCCGGACCGGCAGCACCCTTACCAACCAGGAAGGTAGGAGAAGAGGTTGGGGAGAGCCAGCCGCAGCTGACTACTACCCACAACCCCCATCTCTCCCACCTAATTACATTCGGGAAGTACTACCCGCCTCTCCCCGAAAGGATTAGCAAAGGTTCCCTCGCCGAACAACTGACTGGGGCAGACACCACCGGATCCAGGCCAAAGGCCAGGGTCCCGGCCCTTCAGCTTCGACCTCATGCCTCTCTGCCCCGATCAGAAGGCTTTCGCCTCTACACCAACAGGCTTAGCGTCCACCAACTGCCATAAGCATGAGCCAAGACTTCATGAAGGGTGTCCAGATATAGAATGACTTTATTGAGAGACAGGTTACTTATATACAGCAAAAGAAATACTTGATGTAATCAGATATACAATTACATCCTCCTCCCACATCATCATACAATGGTGTTACTAACGAGACCCCTTTCAAGAGACCTATTGTAGGACACAGACGGCTGTCTCCGGTAGAATCCACATGAGTTAATTACTGGTCCTTTGCCCAGACAAGGTGTTTTAGAACTTCTCACCTGCTAAACAATAGAACTTCACACAATGAACACTTCTTGAAAGACAGACTAAAGATCATTTACATGACACATTGAGATATTGAGATCAGTTTAAGGAATAAAATAATTATCTCCAGGTAGAGAGCACCCTAATTTTCCCAATGTTAGAACACCCCTCTTCCACACAAGGTCTACCTGCCATTACATATCTCCTGACAGCCCCGATCTGGGAGACCAACATATCCAAATTTCACCCAGATCGGTCCAGGGGTTCTTAAAAGACAAACAGAGTCTGAGAAAATCCAGAATAAAGTCTATTTTCTTCACACTACTCCCCCTTAGTTCCATGGGTCGGCATACCCGCCTAGACCCTGCCGGGTTGGCTAGGGGATGTCCGGGTGAAAATTATACTTCCAAGTCGGTTTGGCGGCAAAGCCCATCCGCATTACCGTTCTGCTTGCCCGGGCGGTATTGCAGCGTAAAATTGTAAGGCTGCAAAGCAAGACTCCAGCGCAGCAACCGGGCATTGTCTCCAGAGACTCGGTTGAGCCAGATGAGGGGGTTGTGGTCAGTGAGTAGGGTAAATGCACGGCCATAAAGGTATGGTTGTAGCTTCTTTAAGGCCCAAACTAGAGCAAGGCATTCTTTTTCCACGGTGGCATAGCTGACCTCCCGAGGTAATAACTTGCGGCTGAGGTATGCCACTGGGTGCTCCATGCCGTCTTCCCCCACTTGGCCTAGTATGGCTCCCAGCCCAAACATGGAGGCATCTGTATGAACGAGAAATGTTTTGTTAGGGTCTGGGGCCGCCAATACTGGAGCTTCGCTCAAAGCCGTCTTAAGTCTCTGGAACGCTGTTGCACACTTCGGGGACCAGGCTACCTGCTTGGGTAGGGACTTTTTGGTCAGGTCAGTGAGGGGCTTTGCTAGGGTGCTATACTCCGGGACAAACTTTCTATTAAACCCTGCGGTGCCTAGGAATGCCAATACCTGCGTCTTGGTGTGGGGCTGGGGCCAATTGGCTATGGCCTCTACTTTTGCGGGTTCGGGGCGCTGTTTCCCAGACCCTACTCTATGCCCTAGGTATTGAACCTCTGCCATGCCCACATGGCATTTCTCAGGTTTCAGGGTGAGGCCGGCTTCTTGTAACCTCCCAAATACCAAAGCCAAGTGCGTCAAGTGCTCCTCCCAGGTGCTGCTATAGATGGCAATATCATCTAGGTAGGCACATGCGAAGTCCTGCATTCCCTCCAGAAGTTGGTCCGCCATCCGTTGAAATGTAGCCGGGGTATTTTTCATCCCAAAAGGCATAACCCAAAATTGGTATAGCCCGAATGGGGTGACAAATGCCGACTTAAGGATGGCGGCCGAGTCTAGCGGAATTTGCCAATACCCTTTGCACAGGTCCAGGGTAGTTAGGAAGTGACCGCTGGCCATGCGATCGAGCAATTCGTCGTTCAGTTTCCGGTAATCAATACAGAAACGAGTCGTTCTGTCTCGCTTCGGTACTAAAACTACCGGGGACGCCCAGGGACTTTGGGAAGGCTCAATAATTCCTAACTCCAACATTTCTTGGGTTTCTTTCCACATGCTGGTCCGTACTGCTGCCGGAATACGGTACGGCTGCTGACGTAATGGGGTCTCCCCCTGCGTCTCCAACCGGTGTACTGCGGCGGAGGTGTACCCGGGTCGGACCGAGAACAGCCCATCGTGTTCCTGCAGCAGTTGTTTTGCGTCCATCTGCTGTGTGAGATTTAGTTTCTCCCCTAACCCAACTTGCTCTAGGGTACCTTGGTTAGCTGCCAGCAGGTCGGGTAAGGGGAGTCCTTCAGTATCGTCAGTGGACGGGGCACAGATAGCGGCCACGTCCTCGGAGCGCTCGTAGTACGGTTTCAACATGTTCACATGAAAGGCTCGTCTGATCCTTTCATCCGAACATTTGGCCACAATATAGGTGGTGTCGCTAATCCGTTCCACCACTTTAAAAAGTCCCTGCCACGCTGCCTGTAGCTTGTAATTTTTGGATGGTCGGAGGGCTAAAACGTTTTGCCCTACTTCCAGGTTCCTATCGCGTGCTCCCCGGTCATACCATTGTTTCTGTCGTTTCTGGGCTGCCTGTAGGCTCTCCCGAACTGATTCGGTCAGTGCACGCAGGCGGTCCCGGAATTCCAGCACGTACGGCAAAACCGGGATCCCTTCCTCTCCTGTGTTGCCCTCCCAGTGCTCCCGTATGAGGTCCAGGGGTCCCCGGACTTTTCTCCCGTATAGGTAGTTCGAAGGGGGAGAACCCGGTCGACGCCTGGGGCACTTCCCGGTAGGCAAACAGGAGATGGGGTAGAAATTTCTCCCACTGACCACAGGACTCTGTGAACGCTGTGAGCATCTGCTTAAGCGTGCCGTTGAATCGTTCAGAGGCCGTTGGTCTGGGGGTGGTAGGGGGAGCTAAATAACGGTTTCACCCCGCAGCTCTGCCATAACTGTTGAGTGACAGTTGCTGTGAACTGGGTTCCCTGATCTGAGAGTATTTCCCGGGGGAATCCTACTCGAGAAAAGATCCTGACTAGAGCCTCTGCTACCGTCTCCGCTTCAGTGTTGGAGAGCGCCACAGCCTCAGGGTACCTGATGGCATAGTTTACCACCGTGAGGATGTAGCGCCTTCCAGAGGCGCTGGGTTTGTTGAGGGGCCCTATCAGGTCTACTGCCACTCTGTAGAATGGTTCCCCTATTATAGGTAGGGACCGTAACTTGGCCTTGGGGTGATCCCCCCGTTTCCCTATCCTTTGACATGTGTCGCATGTCCTGCAGTACGTCTGCAAGTCTTTTAATATGGGTAAGGCGGTCCTTAGTTTTCTTGATACCCAGATGTCTGGCTAGAGGGATATCATAGCTGAGCTTTAGAAGCTCTGCCCTGTATTTGCGGGGTACAACTAGTTGTCTTTTTATAACTTGGGCTGCCCCACTTCTCACTCCCCCTGTGACTCTATATAGCAGTCCCTTGTCCCAGTGGAAGCCCTCTTGGGCATTACCTTCCTTAGGGGTACCTACGGCCTTCCTGTAACCTGCTAAGGTGGGATCTGACTGCTGGGCTTGGCCAAAGTCTTGTGGAGTGCCCCAGAAGGGGATAGGGTCAGGGCATACTACAGGGTTTTCGGTTCCTACCTGGGGTTCCTCAGAGTGCATCTGTCCAGCTCGGCGTGCTTGCGTCCTGGTAGTCACAAGGCAGGTTCCAGCGGGATCTGGGGTAAGCAGCTGTGAAGTTAGGCACCCCAAATCGTTCCCCAACAATACTTCCACAGGTAGGCCCGACATAATGCCTACTTCCATCTGCTTGGCTCCGGTGCCCCAATTTAGCTGCACTTGGGCTGTGGGTAGTTTGTGGATGGCGCCTCCTGCCACTCTTACTGCAACAGTCCTGTTGGTGCGCGCCTTCGCAGATACGGTGTGAGGTTGCACCAGAGTGAGGGTGGCCCCAGAGTCTCTTAGTGCCTCAGCCTCCTTTCCATCTACTGTGACCCATTGTCTGTGGTGCACCCGGTTGTCCCCCTCGATTTGTGCTAGGTTCACCTCATGTAGTACGGTCCATTGCTCAGCTTCAGGGCTGTGGTCTTCCAGCGGTTCATGCTGATAGTAATGGGCGGCTGCCCTTGGTGGTGGTGGCCGCTCCCAATTGCCTCTGCTCCGCTGAGGGAAATGTATCTTGTAGTGCCCTGGCCGATTGCATTGGTGACATACCAATGGCAGTTTCTGGTTAAAATTAGGTGGTGTAGTGGGTGGTCCTGCAATCGGTCGGTGGTAGGTCACAGGACTAGGCGTTGGGGTCCTGGACCTTACCAGGGGGCGGTTTCCACTAGTCTCTCCTCTTCTTCCCTCGTGATGCTCGTCTGCCAGCTTGGCCGCTTCCTCGATTGTGGCCGGCTTCCTGTCCCTGACCCAGTCCTTGGTGTCTGCAGGTGTGTGGTCAAAAAATTGTTCTAGCAAGAAGAGTTGTAGCACCTCCTCTAGCGTCGCGGCTTGGCAGCCTTGTATCCAGTTTTGGGCCGCCCGATACATCCTAAAAGCCCATTCGGTGTAGGAGTCTCGGCCCCCTTTACGTAATGCCCGAAACTTTTTCCTGTAAGTCTCTGGGGTCACGGCATACCTGGCTAGCAGAATGTCCTTTACACTGGCGTAGTCGTGTATGGCTGTATCAGGAACTGCTCGGTATGCCTCTGCTGCTCGGCCCGTGAGTTTGCTGCTTAGAATCGCGGCCCATTGCTCTGATTCCAGACCCTCCAAAGCACATTGACGCTCAAAGTCTTGTAGGTATGCGTCAATTTCCATTTCTCCATCCGAAAAACTTTTAAACGCAGCATAGTTAATCTTTCTCCGCTGCCCTCCATTTATAGATACGGCTGAGGAAGCTGTGTCTCCTTGGTTTATGCTTGCCTGTTGTGCCCTGCGTTCTGCGCTCACCTGCTCCAGGACTTGCGTCACCATCTCTGGTGTGGGATTTGGCCCATATAGGTTTAGCCTCCACATCACCTTCTGTTGGAACTCGGCTTCCTCTTGGCTGACATTCGCCATGCTGCTGGTTTGGTCGCCCTCCATTAGTTCTGCTATGAGGGTAGCTTTCTTTTTGTTGCTTGTCACCTGGCCTCCGGCTTCCAGCAGATCCTTTAGCGTAGACCTCTTTAGTCTCTCGTAATGCTGGGCCATTCACTTGTTGTCTTTATGCGTCCCATTCAACCCCCTGCTTGCCACCAGTTGTTAAGACCTGCAGTGGTTAGGGTACTGCGGCCTTCTTTCCATCTCCCAAGATGATTCTTAAGAATCGTTAGAGTGTTCCCCATCCCCAAGCATGAGCCAAGACTTCATGAAGGGTGTCCAGATATAGAATGACTTTATTGAGAGACAGGTTACTTATATACAGCAAAAGAAATACTTGATGTAATCAGATATACAATTACATCCTCCTCCCACATCATCATACAATGGTGTTACTAACGAGACCCCTTTCAAGAGACCTATTGTAGGACACAGACGGCTGTCTCCGGTAGAATCCACATGAGTTAATTACTGGTCCTTTGCCCAGACAAGGTGTTTTAGAACTTCTCACCTGCTAAACAATAGAACTTCACACAATGAACACTTCTTGAAAGACAGACTAAAGATCATTTACATGACACATTGAGATATTGAGATCAGTTTAAGGAATAAACTAATTATCTCCAGGTAGAGAGCACCCTAATTTTCCCAACGTTAGAACACCCCTCTTCCACACAAGGTCTACCTGCCATTACATATCTCCTGATAGCCCTGATCTGGGGGACCAACATATCCAAATTTCACCCAGATTGGTCCAGGGGTTCTTAAAAGACAAACAGAGTCTGAGAAAATCCAGAATAAAGTCTATTTTCTTCACAGATAGGAAAGACAAAAAATGGAAAATCCTCATTGCACAATGCCACTTTAACCGCTTCAATACTAGGCTTTTATACCACCTCCATACCGGGCCTATTCTGACACTTCTCTCCTACATGTAATAATCATCATTCTTTTGCTAGAAAATTACACAGTACCCCCAAACATTATATATGTTTTTTTTAGCAGACACCCTAGGGAATAAAATGGCGGTCATTCCAAAGTTTTATCTTGCACGGTATTTACGCAATTATTTTTCAAACGCTTTTTTTTGTAAAAAAAATTGTTTTATGAATTAAAAAAAAAATAACAAAACACTAAAGTTAGCCCAATTTTTTTGTATTATGTGAAAGATTATGTTACACCGAGTAAATAGAGACCCAACATGTCACGCTTTAATTATGCGCACACTCATGGAATGGCGCCAAACTTCGGTACTTAAAAATCTCCATAGGCAACGCTTTATTTATTTTTTACAGGTTACAGTTTAGATTTACAGAGGATATCTAGTGCTAGATTAGTTGCTGGCACTCTAACGCACGCGGCGATACCTCACATGTGTGGTTTAAACGGCGTTTACATATGTCGGCGGGACTTGCGTGTGCGTTCGCTTCTGCACGCGAGCTATCGGGGACAGGGGCGTTTTAATTTTTTTTTTTATCTTTTATTATTTTTTTTTACTTATATTTTATTTATTTTTACACTTTTTTTTCATTTTTTTTTTTTTTTCCACTTTTTTTCCTATTACAAGGAATGTAAACATCCCTTGTAATAGGAAATGTGTGTGACAGGTCCTCTTTATGGAGAGATGTGGGGTCAATAAGACCTCACATCTCACCTCCAGGCTGGAAACCATGAGATCGGTGAAAAAAAATTCACAGATCTCATGAATGGGGGCTTACAGCCGCAATCGCGGCTTTGTTTACATACGGGGACCCGGGCGTGACGTCATCAGATCGCGCCCGGGTCCTCCGACGGTCATAGAGATGACTGGTGACCATCTGGTCACCAGTCATCTCTATGCTTCCTGCCGCCGCCGACGATTCGTTCTCCGGGCCCCCGAAGGTACAGGTAAGCCCGGAGAAGCACCGGATGGCGGCGGGAGGGGGGGGATGTCCCCTCCCGCGGCCTGTAAGAACGATCAAGCGGCGGAACCGCCGATATGATCGTTCTTACTTTGTGCAGAATCGCCGGCTGAAGAAGAGGATATCTGGATGATGCCTCTGGCTGCAGGCATCATCCAGATATTCGCCTGCAATACCCAGGCCGTCAATTGACGGCCACTTAGGATGGTAAATCCCATCCCAGGCCGTCAATTGTCTATGGCTGGGTATTGAAGTGGTTAAAAAACGTTATTTGGTCCACAATAAAAATAGTTATACTTACATTTGAAAGTGCCTGATAGTCCTGGCACCTGGCGTATATACTGTAGCAGGCGATTAATATTGGTAATCGGCCCTTCAGTAGAATGCCGCTGTGCTCGACTTCTTGGCGCAAGACATTTCCGCCCAAAAACAAACAATACACAGGAATCGAGCACCAAGACGCTGAGCACAGTGGCATTCTACTGAAGGGACAATTACCCTTATCACATGCCTAAGAGACCATACTAGCGATAGGTGGTCTACACCCAGGGGTAAGTGTACATCTATGTGGGGCACCCAGTCTGAGCCCAACTTTATAGGAGACGTCTATTGAGCATGAGCACTTTTTTAATGGGACTTTTATGAGGAGGGGGGGGGGGTCAAGGCAGTAGCAGCCACTAGTGATAATCAAGTTGACAAGTTGATCGATCGGTCAACTTGGTACATTCAGCCTGCCCATACATGGTTCAAATCGAGCCGTGTATGGCCTGTCTAATTAGTGTGTCAATATTCTGGGATCTCCAAGTGTCAGTGAGTCAGTGTCATAGTTCTAGGCCCCCAAGTGGCATTGTTCTGGACCCCAATGTGTCAGTATGTCATGGTTCTAGACAATTAGGGTTGACTTACTAAACCTGGAGAGTGCTAAATCTGGATCAGATTCCAGGCTTTTTATGTCAAAGCTTAATTGAATACGCTAAAGTTAAAAGCTAATTGGTTACAATTAGTGTTGAGCAGAATATGCCATATTCGATTTCGCGATATATCACGAATATATAGTCGAATATTCGAGATATATTCGCTAAATACGAATATTCGTGATATATTTTGGAAATGAAATCATTGCGAATTTTCGCTATCGCGAATGCGAATGCGAATTACGAATTGCGAATGCGATTGCGAATATTCGAGAAATGCGGAATGGAGCACTCTGATTGGCTCAGAATATTCGTGATATATTACAATATAAAATAATTGCGAATATTCGAGAAATGCGGAATGGAGCACTCTGATTGGCTCAGAATATTCGTGATATATTACAATATAAAATAATTGCGAAATTTCGAGAAATGCGGAATGGAGCACTCTGATTGGCTCAGAATATTCGTGATATATTACAATACACAATAATTGCGAATATTCGGCAAATGCGGAAGGAGCACTCTGATTGGCTCAGAATATTCGTGATATATTACAATACACAATAATTGCGAATATTCGGCAAATGCGGAAGGAGCACTCTGATTGGCTCAGAATATTCGTGATATATTACAATATAAAATAATTGCGAAATTTCGAGAAATGCGGAATGGAGCACTCTGATTGGCTCAGAATATTCGTGATATATTACAATATAAAATAATCGCGCGATATCGCTATTGCCGAATAATCGCATTGCGATTTTTCGGGAATATAAAATGAGCGCTGCAGCTACTCGGCCCAAGGTCTCTAATCATACCAGCAATGCTTTTAGACGTCAATGGGGATCTCTAGGATGTGATCTGTTCTAAAAAATGTTTTAAAAAATACGAATATTCGAAATAGCGAATATTCGCCGCGATATTCGCGTTATTCGCGAATACTCGAATATGCAATATTCGTAGCGAATATTCGCAATGCGAATATTCGTGAGCAACACTAGTTACAATGTACAGTTAGTTGACCCAGAATTTGCACTCTCCAGTTTTAGTAAATCAACCCCAATGTGTCAGTGTGTCATGGTTCCAGAACCCAATGTGTCAGTATGTCATGGTTCCAGACCCCAATGTGTCAGTATGTCATGGTTCCAGAACCCAATGTGTCAGTATGTCATGGTTCCAGAACCCAATGTGTCAGTATGTCATGGTTGCAGAACACAATGGGGCTGATTTACTAATGAATCTGCGCTGCGCCGGTACATGCCTTAATAAGTGCGCTGGATGAAGTCCTAATTAGGCGCATGAACCGGCCTCAGCAGCAGCGCGATGTGATTGATAAGTAAAGCCGCCGCCGAACTCCCTGTATAAGTCTATGGGGGGAAATCTTAATAGTGAATTTTAAAGGCTAATCTGCAAGTTTTGTCCTAAAAAGTGTTTGGGGACCTCAGTCCTGCCCCAGGGGACATGTACCAATGCTTTTTTTATTTTTTAAAACGGCCGTTTTTTCGGGAGCAGTGATTTTAATAATGCTAAAAGTGCAATAATAAAAGTGTAATTTTCCTTTAAATTTCGTACTATGGGGGTCTCTAATGTCAGCATGTGAAAAAGCGCATGTTTCCCGTGGTTAGAACTGTCTCTGCACAAAATGTCATTTTTCAAAGGAAAAAAGCCATTTAAAACTGACTCGCGGCTATAATGAATTGTCGGCTCCCGGCAATTGCAGGAGAATTCATTCATTAAAAAAAGGAAAAAAAAAGCGTGGGGGTCCCCCCAAATTCAATAACCAGACCCTTTAGGTCTGGTATGGATATTAAGGGGAACCCCGCCGTCAATTTTAAAAAAAAAATGACGTGGGGTTCCCCCCAAATATCCATAACCAGACCCTTCAGGTCTGGTGTGGAATTTAAGGGGAACTCCACTCCAAATTAAAAAAAAAATGGCGTGGAGTCCCCCCTAAAATCCACACCAGACCCCTTATCCGAGCACGTTGACCTGGCCGGCCGCAGAAAAGAGGGGGGGACAGAGCGCGGCCCCCCCCCTCTCCTGAACCGCACCAGGCCACATGCCCTCAACATTGGGAGGGTGTTTTGGGGTGCCCCCCAAAACACCTTGTCCCCATGTTGATGAGGACAAGGGTCTCTTCCCCACAACCCTTGCCCGGTGGTTGTGAGGGTCTGCGGGCAGGAGGCTTATCGAAATCTGGAAGACCCCTTTTACAAAGGGGCCCCCCAGATCCCGGCCCCCCCCTGTGTGAAATGGTAATGGGGTACCTTGTACCTCTACCATTTCACGAGTAAAAAAAATGTAAAGGGTTAAAAAAGACAAGAGCCGGTTTTGGACAAGTCCTTTATTATCTTCTTTCTTCTTTCCTTCGGGTTTCTTCTTCCTCCTCCTTCTTCTTCCTCTGCTTCTGTCTTGGGTCTTCTATTCCCGCATCTTGCCCGGCGTGTTCTTCCATCTTCTGTTCCTCCCGCTGTCCTTCTCGTCCGCATCTTCTCCTTCTTCTTCGCCGGAGCGGCCGCTTCCAATTGAAATCCCCGCTGTCTGCCGGACCACGCCCCCCCCTCTGACGCCTCGGGCAAGCTCTTAGGAGTGTGCTGCAAGTGCGTCCGAGGGGGGCGTGGTCACAAGTGAGAGGGCGGGCAATTCAATTTGAAGCTCGTGCGCGGCTTTTTCTTTGCCAGAGTCGCCGCTTCCAATTGAATTGCCCGCTTTCTGGAACATGTGACCACGCCCCCCTCTGACGCACAGGCACCACACGGGGACTTTCCTAAGAGCTCGCCCGTGGCGTCAGAGGGGGGGCGTGGTCCGGCAGACAGCGGGGATTTCAATTGGAAGCGGCCGCTCCGGCGAAGAAGAAGAAGGAGAAGATGCGGACGAGAAGGACAGCGGAAGAAGATGGAAGAACACGCCGGGCAAGATGCGGGAATAGAAGACCCAAGACAGAAGCAGAGGAAGAAGAAGATGGAGGAGGAAGAAACCCGAAGGAAAGAAGAAAGAAGATAATAAAGGACTTGTCAAAAACCGGCTCTTGTCTTTTTTTACACTGACACTTTTTTTTTACTCGTGAAATGGTAGAGGTACAAGGTACCCCATTACCATTTCACACAGGGGGGGGGGGCGGGATCTGGGGGGCCCGTTTGTTAAAGGGGTCTTCCAGATTTCGATAAGCCTCCTGCCCGCAGACCCCCACAACCACCGGGCAAGGGTTGTGGGGAAGAGACCCTTGTCCTCATCAACATGGGGACAAGGTGTTTTGGGGGGCACCCCAAAACACCCTCCCAATGTTAAGGGCATGTGGCCTGGTGCGGTTCAGGAGAGGGGGGGGGCCGCGCTCTGTCCCCCCCTCTTTTCTGCGGCCGGCCAGGTCAACGTGCTCGGATAAGGGGTCTGGTGTGGATTTTAGGGGGGACTCCACGCCATTTTTTTTTTAATTTGGAGTGGAGTTCCCCTTAAATTCCACACCAGACCCGAAGGGTCTGGTTATGGATATTTGGGGGGACCCCCACGTCATTTTTTTTAAAAATTGATGGCGGGGTTCCCCTTAATATCCATATCAGACCTGAAGGGCCTGTAATGGAATTTGGGGGGACCCCCACGTCATTTGAATAATTTTTTTTAAATTCGTACCATGGGGGGGGGGGGAGGTCAGCAGGTGAATAAAGCGCACTTTTCCTGCGGTTAGAAATATGTCTTTGCACAAAATGACATTCTGAAAAAAAAAAAAAAAAAAAAAAAAAAGCCATTTAAAACTGACTCGCGGCAATAATGAATTGTCGGCTCCCGGCAATTGCAGGAGAATTCATTCATAAAAAAAACGAAAAAATAAAGCGTGGGGGTCCCCCCAAATTCAATAACCAGACCCTTTAGGTCTGGTATGGATATTAAGGGGAACCCCGCCGTCAATTTAAAAAAAAAATGACGTGGGGTTCCCCCCAAATATCCATAACCAGACCCTTCAGGTCTGGTGTGGAATTTAAGGGGAACTCCACCCCAAATAAAAATAAAATGGCGTGGAGTCCCCCCTAAAATCCACACCAGACCCCTTATCCGAGCACGTTGACCTGGCCGGCCGCAGAAAAGAGGGGGGGACAGAGCACGGCCCCCCCCTCTCCTGAACCGCACCAGGCCACATGCCCTCAACATTGGGAGGGTGTTTAGGGGTGCCCCCCAAAACACCTTGTCCCCATGTTGATGAGGACAAGGGTCTCTTCCCCACAACCCTTGCCCGGTGGTTGTGGGGGTCTGCGGGCAGGAGGCTTATCGAAATCTGGAAGACCCCTTTAACAAAGGGGCCCCCCAGATCCCGACCCCCCCCCTGTGTGAAATGGTAATGGGGTACCTTGTACCTCTACCATTTCACGAGAAAAAAAAAGTGTCAGTGTAAAAAAAGACAAGAGCCGGTTTTTGACAAGTCCTTTATTATCTTCTTTCCTCTTTCCTTCGGGTTTCTTCTTCCTCCTCCTTCTTCTTCCTCTGCTTCTGTCTTGGGTCTTCTATTCCCGCATCTTGCCCGGCGTGTTCTTCCATCTTCTTCCGCTGTCCTTCTCGTCCGCATCTTCTCCTTCTTCTTCTTCGCCGGAGCGGCCGCTTCCAATTGAAATCCCCGCTGTCTGCCGGACCACGCCCCCCCTCTGACGCCACGGGCGAGCTCTTAGGAAAGTCCCCGTGTGGTGCCAGTGTGTCAGAGGGGGGCGTGGTCACATGTTCCAGAAAGCGGGCAATTCAATTGGAAGCGGCGACTCCTGCAAAGAAAAAGCCGCGCACGAGCTTCAAATTGAATTGCCCGCCCTCTCACTTGTGACCACGCCCCCCTCTGACGCACTGGCAGCACACTCCTAAGAGCTTGCCCGAGGCGTCAGATGGGGGGGCGTGGTCCGGCAGACAGCGGGGATTTCAATTGGAAGCGGCCGCTCCGGCGAAGAAGAACAAGAAGGAGAAGAAGATGCGGACGAGAAGGACAGCGGGAGGAACAGAAGATGGAAGAACACGCCGGGCAAGATGCGGGAATAGAAGACCCAAGACAGAAGCAGAGGAAGAAGAAGGAGGAGGAAGAAGAAACCCGAAGAAAAGAAGAAAGAAGATAATAAAGGACTTGTCAAAAACCGGCTCTTGTCTTTTTTAACCCTTTACATTTTTTTTACTCGTGAAATGGTAGAGGTACAAGGTACCCCATTACCATTTCACACAGGGGGGGGGCCGGGATCTGGGGGGCCCCTTTGTTAAAGGGGTCTTCCAGATTTCGATAAGCCTCCTGCCCGCAGACCCCCACAACCACCGGGCAAGGGTTGTGGGGAAGAGACCCTTGTCCTCATCAACATGGGGACAAGGTGTTTTGGGGGGCACCCCAAAACACCCTCCCAATGTTGAGGGCATGTGGCCTGGTGCGGTTCAGGAGAGGGGGGGGGCCGCGCTCTGTCCCCCCCTCTTTTCTGCGGCCGGCCAGGTCAACGTGCTCGGATAAGGGGTCTGGTGTGGATTTTAGGGGGGACTCCACGCCATTTTTTTTTTAATTTGGAGTGGAGTTCCCCTTAAATTCCACACCAGACCTGAAGGGTCTGGTTATGGATATTTGGGGGGAACCCCACGTCATTTTTTATTAAAATTGATGGCGGGGTTCCCCTTAATATCCATACCAGACCTAAAGGGTCTGGTTATTGAATTTGGGGGGACCCCCACGCTTTTTTTTTGGTGTTTTTAATGAATGAATTCTCCTGCAATTTCCAGGAGCTGACAATTCATTATAGCCGCGAGTCAGTTTTAAATGGCTTTTTTCCTTCAGAATGTCATTTTTCACATGCTGACATTACACCCAGGGCCGCCATCAGGGGGGTACAGGCAGTACACCTGCAGGGCCGCCATTAGGGGGGTACAGGCATTACACCGCCCGGGGGTCCCCAGGGGCCCCCAGGGGCCCGGATGGGAACCACCCTAAAACAAAAAAAAATATTTTTTATTTTTTATTTTTTTTAAGGGCTCCGAAGGTCCCCAGGGGCCCGGAGGCCACTAAGGGCCCCAGATGGCAAGCCCTTTTTTTTAAATAAAAGATATATATTTAAAAAAATATATATATTTTTTTAATATATTTGTTTTATTTTTTTTAAGGAAAGGGCCCAGAGGTCCCCAGGGCCCTGGAAGGCTACCCCCTTGTTTTTTTTACTTTTTTTCGATAAATGTTATATTTAAAAAATATATATATATGTATTTTCTCTCTTTTTTATTTTTATTTTATAAAGAGCACAGAGGTCCCCAGGGCCCCGGATGGCTACCCCCCTTTTTTATATATATTTTTCTTTATTTCTTATTTCTGTCAAAATTTTTGTAAAGGGCCCCCCCGCTCCTCAATTTGTGGCAACACCCCCCCCCCCGCTTCTCAATTTCATGCGGCAGCACCCCCCCCCCCCGGTTCTCTGCTCCAGGGGGCCCATGCCTGAAGCTGGTGTAAGGGGCCCCAAAATTCATGATGGCGGCCCTGTACACCTGTAAGGGGCCCGGGGGTCCGGAGGTGCCCAGATGCCTGGAGGCCCCCCAGCGCCCCAGATGGTAACCCCCCTCTTTTTTTTTTTGTATATATATTTGTTAGTTGGTTTTTGTAGGATTTTTTATTAAAGGGCCAATTTTTGGAATGTAATATTTTTTAGCAGTCTGGAGGTCCCCAGGGCCCCGGGTGGCAACCCCCCAAATTTTTTGTTATTAAAGGGCCAATGTTTTGTTTTAGGGGTCTGGAGGTCCCCAGTGGCCCGGAGATCCCCAGGGCTCCAGATGACAACCCCCCACCTTTACAAAAAAAAACAAAAAAAAAAAAATTATATATTTTTTGGTTCTTTTTTAAACATATATATATATATATATAATATAATTATGAAAGCTCCCAGAGGGCCCCAGATGACAACCTTTTTGCTTCTAAAAATGTTATAAACATTTTCCCCAGGTTTGTTACTTTTTACTTTAATTTCTTTTTTAAAGTGTATTTTGTGCGTGAAGTCGAGAGAGAGGAGCTGGACTTGCAATCGCCATCCTTCTCCATGCCCCCGGTGGCAATGGTGGGTGTGAGGGGGGCCTGTCCCCGATGGGACAGAGGGACTCCCCCTATGAAGGAGTGTAGCCCACCCAGCCAGCCCTGTAGGTCCTTCGCCTCCCTTTATTTTAGGAGACCTCATGGCCAAAGTGTGTGCAAGTGTGGTGTTTTTTTTTGGGGGGGGGGGGGGGGTGGGCATACTAAGCACAGGCGTACCTTGCATAGCACACCCCACTGGGAGCCAAACTCAATTCACATGTAGCCGAGACCGGGATCCGAACCCTTGGCTGCAGAGGTGAACGGCTTGTCAGCGCAGTTCCATTCACGTTGAGCCACCACAGCTCCCACCCAATGTTATTTTTTTTTTTAGATTTTTGGTAGTTATTTTTTAGTAAAGGGCCCAGAGCTCCCAAGGCAACCCCCTTTTTTATTATTTTATATATGTAGATATTGTAATTTATTTTTCATTAAAGAGCCCAGAAGTTTCTTTTTATTAAAGGGCCCAGTGGTCCCCAGGGCCCCCGGATGGCTACCACCCTTTTTAATATATATTTTTCTATATGTATTTTTTGGTAAAGGAACCCCCCGCTTATCAAATTGCGGCAGCCCCCCCCCTTCTTAATATCAGGTGGCACCCCCCCCCTATTCTCTGCTCCAGGGGGCCCATGCCTGAAGCTGTGTAAGGGGCCCCATAATTCCTGATGGCGCCCCTAATTGCCTCCCCCCCCCCCATGGTACGAAATTTCAAGGAATTTTTCACTTTTATTGGTGCACTTTAACCACTTCCATACCGCGCCTATTCTGGCACTTCTCTCCTTCATGTAACAATTATATTTTCTTCCTTGAAACTTACTCAGGACCCCCAAACATTATATATATTTTATTAACAAACACCCTAGGGAATAAAGTGGCGGCCATTTTTTCGGACACATTTCCAACAGTATTTGTGCCAAAAATTTGCAAACGTTTTTTTTTTTTTTTTGGCTTTCAAAAAAAATACCTGTTTCATGAATGACAAAATAAGAAAGCAGTAAAGCTAGCCCAATTTTTAGGGATAAGGTGAAAGATGATGTTCCCCGAGTAAATAGATACCTAACTTGTCACGCATTCATATTGCGCACACTCATGGAATGGCGCTAAACTTCGTTATTAAAAATCTCCATAGGCAACGCTTGACTTTTTTTCTCAGGTTACCACTTTTGAGTTACAGAGGAGGTCTAGTGCTAAAATTATTGCTCTCGCTCTAACGCACGCTATGATACCTCACATGTGGGGTTTGAAGGATGTTTACATATGTGGGTGGGACTTGCATGCGTGTTCGCTTCTGAGTGCGAGCTACTAGGGACAGGAGCATTTAAATTCCTTTGTTATTTTATTTTTTTACTTAATATTTTAATTTTTGCACTTGTTTGTCCCTTTGTTTGTATTATTTTTCACTTTTCTTCCTATTACAAGGAATGTAAACATCCCTTGTAATAGGACTAGTGTGTGACAGGTCCTCTTTATAGAGAAAGGCGGGGTCAATTAGACCCCACATCTGTCCTCCAGGCTGGAAAGCATGTAATTGGTTTAAAAAAAAAACATCTCATGCTTTCAGCTGCAATCATGTTCGTTCAGCACAGTAGCGTAGTGTGTAGCATGTTCACCTAGCAGCAAAAGGGTTGCTGGTTCGAATCCCGCCCGTGACACTATCTGCCTGGAGTTTGCATGTTCTCCCTGTGCGGGTTTCCTCCCACAATCTAAAAACATGCTGTAAATTGGATCCTGTCTAAATAAGCCCTAATATGCAGTAGGATATTTAGGTTTTGTGCTGCCCTAGGCCTGACCAAATTTTGGCACCCCCCTAATAGAAAAATGACCTACCCTTCCTGTCAAGGCCACACCCTGTTTTTTTATGACCCACCCAGGAATTTTCAGGGGACACACACAAGTTCTGTGGGGGGGGGGGGGACACAGGAGACCCTTAATTTGCCTAGTTTTTCGATCACTTCCTGTTTGGCTATGGGGCAGGAAGTGAAGGCCAATCTCCCCAAACGGACAGGGATAATACAAAATAAACTGACAGAGCTTCTAACCCCCCCCCCCCCCCAACTCTATCCAAAATGAAAGAAATCCAAAAAATAAAAGTGATGATTATTGTTCCAGTTTAACCCCAAATTTCATATCATTTTATTGAGAGGCTTAAGAAAATATAACCATGCCAATAGGCCAGGATCCAGCGTTGCTAATATGTATGAATGTGTGTTAGGGACCCCCACAAACACCACCCAATGTTAAATCAACTATTTTCTTGTTTGTTTTGGGGATGCCTGCACCCCTGATAGGGTAAAGACACCTCACAAATGTTGTCACTTTCTACTTAATTCATTCACTTCCTGCCACACAGCCAAACAGGAAGTGAGGGAAACACCTGAGTAATGTTTTGTTGGGGACACACAGATCAATATAAATAGTTTCCCATTTTGGAAATGGCATTTTGCTGTGTACACCCCAAATTAGTAGGAATCTTGGACTTTGGGGTCCATTTACTAAAGGCAAATCCACTTTGCACTACAAGTGGACAAGCAAGGAAGAAAACTCAAAACTTGGCGGGATTGGAAGTAAAAACCATCAGTGCTTCCCTTCTGATTTTCATTGCCTACGCTTCTACTGCAGAGCGGCTTTGCCTTTACTAAACCCCAAAATAACTAATCATTTGGGGTGTACACTGCAGTGCAATTTGCTTAATGGTGACACTAGTTAGATTGACCTGTGCCCCGAAGAAAAGACCATTGGTAGGGTTTTAACCTCACTTCCTGTTCAGCTGTGTGACAGGAAGTGAAGCCAATTTTAGGAAAAGGGACACAAAGCCCAGCCTAAAAACACTAGCAGGGGTTCTAACACTCAATTGGCTTCCCTCAAACAACCCACAATTAGAATAGGATTGTCTTGTGCTAGTTTCAAGCACAGCGCTGTAAATCAGCACTTCAAGCCTGTCCACCAATACACCACCCCCCCTCCAACAGGCCCTGTATGCAGCTTTTCCTACATCTTGCACATGTGCTTTAAAAAGTCAGTCTGGACATCAGTTCTAGGAAACAATACTTACCGCTTTGTCCTTCCTTTTCTGGTGACTAAACATTTCATGCATACACACCAGGAAAGAGCTTAGAGACAAATCACACTTGATGGTTTAGGCCCAAACTAGTTCAGCTGCAGCGGTTGAAATCCATAGCAGGAAAAAAATATCACAAAACAAACTTCAAAATTTGAAAGTAATTTTATTGGTCCACAAAACAAGGAAAGCAAAACAAAAAATTACAAATAAACACACCAAAAATATATAAAAACACCTAAAAACAAAAAAGACCAACGTTTATTTCACAGTCATTGGAAAATAAATCATGCTTTTGAAATAACAGGATAGACCCACAGGATTAAAACATTAGTCATTAACATCTTGAGAAACATTTAGCAAAATTATGTAGCAGAGAAAACATCAAAAAATACAAAACTTGCTCCAAAACATCTCTGTTTCACTCCGCCATTCCTTCCAGCCAGCCAGCAAATCTGCCCCCTCTGAGGGGCAGCTGACACGTGCAGTATCCACGCTTTTTATAACATGTGTGCTAATGAACCAATTGGAAACACATGAAGAAATGTCAGCCTCTAGTTTGTGTGCACTTGTAACTGCTTACACCTGTTAAGGATGTCCTTAAATTACTAAGCCAAAAAAAGAGCTTTCTGAGCATGCTCAGAAAGATGCAAGTCATTTTCAGGATGAAACTTCCAACTTCTTTTTCTAACTGTTCGAGCATGCCCAGTTCACTCGAAATGCAGTACCAGAATCAAATCTGCAATGGCGGATGAAAGCATTAGAGGTGTTAAATTTTTTTTTGGTCCCCATGAAGTGATGCTTTACAAGCTGAACGGGAGGTCTTATAGAATTTTTACGTAACAAACCTAAATAGTAATAATTTAAAAGCCCCTGTCCCTAGTAGCTCGCAGTCAGAAGCGAACAAGCAGCATTTTTATTGTTTCCGGTTACCAGTTTAGATTTACAGATGAGGTCTAGTGCTATAAATATTCCTCTTGCTGTTACGCACGCTATGATACCTCACATGTGTGGTTTGAAGAATGTTTCCATATATGGGGGCGGGCCTTAAATGTGTAAGCCCCGCCCACATATTGAACCCCCGTTCAAACCCCACATGTGAGGTATCATAGCGTACGTTAGAGCGAGAGCAATACTTTTAGCACTAGACCTCCTCTGTAAATCTAAACTGGTAACCTGAAACACATAAAAAAGCGTTGCCTATGGGTATTTTCAAGTACTGAAGTTTGGCGCCATTCCATGAGTGTGTGCAATATTAAAGTGTAACATGTTGGGTATCTATTTACTCGGTGTAACATCATCTTTCACATTATGGCCATAAATTGGGCTAACTTTAGTGTATTCTTAATTTGTAACCACTTGAGCCCCAGAGCATATTACTGGTCACTGACGGGGCCATTTTTTGCATTTCAACACTGCGTCATTTTGACTGACAATTGCGTGGTTGTGCGACGTGGCCCCCAAAAAAATTGGGCGTCCTCATCCTCCCCCCCCCCCCCCCCCCTAAAAAATTTTTATTTTTTTTTTGTTGGTGGTATTTGATCACCTCTGCGTTTTTTCTTATTTTTGCTTGACCCAAAAATATAGCGACAATTTGGTAACTAAAAAAACATCTTTTTTACTGTTTGCTATAATAAATCTCCCCCAAAATATATTCAAAAAATGTTTGCCCTCAGTTTAGGCCGATAAGTATTCTTGGACATCTTTTTGGTTGCAAAAAATCACAATAAGCGTTTGATTGGTTTGGGCAAAAGTTCTAAGTAGGGGTTGGTCTTATGGGTTTTTTTGGAATAATTTTTTGTTTTACTAGTAATGGTGGCTATCATTGTTTTTTCTGTCTAATGCGACATTGTGGCGGACACATTTTTGTGAGATTTGGCATTTTTGTAGCGAGCAATGGTATATAAATGCATTGCTTACTATAAAAATGACACTGGCAGGGAAGGGGTTAACACTAGGGGCGCGGAAGGGGTTGAATATGTTACCTGGGTGTGTTCTAACTGTAAAGGGGGTGGGACTGTGTAGGGGAAATGACAGATCGCTGTTCATACATTGTAGGGACAGACGAGCAGGCATTCCCCCCCCCCTGACAGGACCGGGATAAAGGGGAACTCCACCCCAAATTATAAAAAAAAACGGCGTGGGGGTCCCCCTTCAGGTGCACAACAGGCTCTTAGATTTGATCTGGAACATAAGGGGTTAAACCCACGCCAAAAAACGGCGTGGGGTTCCCCCTCAGATCCAGACCAAACCCTTCTCCCAGGCACGCAGTCTGGCCGGACAGGAATGGGGGTGGGGACGAGCGAGCGCCCCCCCCCCTCCTGAGCCGTACCAGACCACATGCCCTCGACATGGGGGAGTGTGTGCTGTGGGGGAGGGGGGCACTGCCCCCCCACCCCAAAGCACTCTTGTCCCCATGTCGATCGGGACAAGAGCCTCTTCCCGACAACCCTGGCCGTTGGTTGTCGGGGTATGCGGGCGGGGGGCTTATCAGAATCTGAGAGCCCCCTATATTAAGGGGGCCCCCAGATTCTGGCCACCCACCCTATGTGAATGAGTATGGGGTACATCGTACCCCTACCCATTCACCGGGTGGAAAAGTGTAAACACAAAAAAAAACACACAGAAAAAAATAATTTATTAGTCAGCTCCGGGGGTCTTCTGCCGGGACCCCCCACCACCAGCCCATTGGGCCCCGGGCTTCGCCGTCTTCTGCCGGGGGGGGACACCCACCGATGATCTCCGCCATGTCCAGCCAGGCCCCCACCCCAAAATAAGCTCTTTCACATTCGGGGGGGGCCGGCCGAAAAAAGCAGAGAACAACGGGGGCGGAGCCCCTCGGTCTTCCAGACGTTTTCTGCCGGGGGGGCTCCAGCCCCGCACCGGTCTTCGCCGCCGCCTTCCGCCGGGGGGGGACACCCACCGATGCTCTCGGCCATGTTCGGCCAGGCCCCCTACCCCAAATCAAGCTCTTTTACATCCGGGGGGGGCCGGCGGAAATGGCGGAGAACAACGGGGGCGAAACCCCTCCTCAGTCTTCGCCTTCCGCCGGGGGGGTACACCTACCCCCCCCCGGTCTTCGCCGCCGCCTTCCGCCGGGGAGAGAGACACCCACCGATGCTCTCCGCCATGTTCGGCCAGGCCCCCTACCCCAAATCAAGCTCTTTTACATCCGGGGGGGGCCGGCGGAAATGGCGGAGAACAACGGGGGCGTCGCCACTCCTCGGTCTTCTAGCCGTCTTCTGCCGGGGGGGGGAAACACCCACCCATGCTCTCCGCCATGCTCGACTGTGCCCCCACCCCAAAATGAAGGTCTTTTACATCCGGGGGGGGCCGGCCGAAAACAGCGGAGAACAACGGGGGTGTCGCCCCACCTCGGGCTCCTCCGCTTCTGCCTGGCTCCTCCCAGGGCTTCTTTCGCCGTCTTCCGCCGGAGGGCGCCACTCTCCGGGCTTCTCGACGTTGTCTTCCGCCGCGGGGGCCAGGCCTTCTTCTTTGCCGCCCCCCTCGATTTTTTCGGCCTGGACGGGGGTCGTACATCCCATCCAGGACTTGGACGTGGCGGGCTTCTCGTCGCCGTCTTCTGCCGCTGCCCCCTTCACCACGAAGCTCCGTGCTTGTTTGATGAGGGCAGCGGGCTTCCGTCATCTTCTCCGGGGCGAGGGTCGTACATCCCACCCCGGATTTCGTCGCCGTCTTCTGCCGCTGCCCCCTTCACCACGAAGCTCCGTGCTTGTTTGATGAGGGCAGCGGGCTTCCGTCGCAGTCTTCCGCCGCGGGGTGACACTCGCGGGCTTCTTCTTCCATTCGATGTTGACACGGCGAGGTCCGGCGCTGAAATGCCTTCTGAGCGGCGGGCAAGGACTTATATTGGCATTGGGCGTGGGCGTGGTTATGCCAACATGTGACCTTAACCCATGTGACAGTGATGTCACGTGACATCACTGTCACATGGGTTAAGGTCACATGTTGGCATAACCACGCCCACGCCCAATGCCAATATAAGTCCTTGCCCGCCGCTCAGAAGGCATTTCAGCGCCGGACCTCGCCGTGTCAACATCGAATGGAAGAAGAAGCCCGCGAGTGTCACCCCGCGGCGGAAGACTGCGACGGAAGCCCGCTGCCCTCATCAAACAAGCACGGAGCTTCGTGGTGAAGGGGGCAGCGGCAGAAGACGGCGACGAAATCCGGGGTGGGATGTACGACCCTCGCCCCGGAGAAGACGACGGAAGCCCGCTGCCCTCATCAAACAAGCACGGAGCTTCGTGGTGAAGGGGGCAGCGGCAGAAGACGGCGACGAGAAGCCCGCCACGTCCAAGTCCTGGATGGGATGTACGACCCCCGTCCAGGCCGAAAAAATCGAGGGGGGCGGCAAAGAAGAAGGCCTGGCCCCCGCGGCGGAAGACAACGTCGAGAAGCCCGGAGAGTGGCGCCCTCCGGCGGAAGACGGCAAAAGAAGCCCTGGCCCCTAGTAGGAGCCAGGCAGAACCCGGCGACGAAATCCGGGGTGGGATGTACGACCCTCGCCCCGGAGAAGACGACGGAAGCCCGCTGCCCTCATCAAACAAGCACGGAGCTTCGTGGTGAAGGGGGCAGCGGCAGAAGACAGCGACGAGAAGCCCGCCACGTCCAAGTCCTGGATGGGATGTACGACCCCCGTCCAGGCAGAAGAATTTGAAGGGGGCGGCGGAAGACCCTCAAAAGTGAAAACGTTCACCAGGTGAATGGGTAGGGGTACGATGTACCCCATACTCATTCACATAGGGTGGGGGCCCGAAATCTGGGGGCCACCTTATTAAACGGGGCTCCCAGATTCTGATTGGCTCCCGCCCGCATACCCCGACAACCAATGGCTAGGGTTGTCGGGAAGAGGCTCTTGTCCCGATCGACATGGGGACAAGAGTGCTTTGGGGTGGGGGGGCAGCGCCCCCCTCCCCCAAAGCACACACTCCCCCATGTCGAGGGCATGTGGTCTGGTACAGCTCAGGAGGGGGGGGGCCGCTCGCTCGTCCCCACCCCCATTCCTGTCCGGCCAGACTGCATGCCTGGGATGAGGGCTTGGTACGGATCTGGGGGGGAACCCCACGCCGATTTTGGCGTGGGTTAACCCCTCACGTTCCGGACCAAGCCGGAGAGCCTATTGTACCCCTGGGGGGGAAGCCGCGCCGGTTTCACATTTGAAATTTGGCGCGGAGTTCCCCTTCAGTGTCAGCGCAGCCCGAGAACAGCTCGGAGCTTGCCGTGCGCCGCTCCAGGCAGTGCAAACACTGCTACGCCGCCTGGTATTTACCAAGGATTTCCCGGCGTACTGAAGAGGCGCGCGGTAAGCTCCGATTGTTCCCTCTGCGCATGCCCAGTATGCAAGTGAACCTTCCGAGGTTCTAGCGTACTTTGCAAGGGCACGGGGATCGGGTCCCAAAAGTCACTTTCCCTTTCAAATCGGCCCGCCACACAAGTTTAAACACATGTCACTACACTTCCCCTGCATCACCCCCCTCCCTCCCCTCATAAACTCCCGCCCGAATCCCCGATGTTTACATTACTAAATGCCGCACGCCAGCTCTGTACTGGCGTGCTGTGCGCCCTCTTCTGGGCGCATTAGGCACTTTAGTAAATGAGGAAACACGCTGCACTGGCAGCGTGTTTCTTTGGTAAATGTCAAAAACAGGTTTACTCCTGCTTGTGCACCATGAGTCTTGGCGCACAGGCTTGGTAAATCAGCCCAAATGTGTCAGTATGTCATGGTTCCAGACCGCAATGTGTCAGTATGTCATGGTTCTAGAACACAATGGGGGTGATTTACTATTGAAGCTGTGCTGTGCCGGTACATGCCTTAATTAGTGCGCTGGATGAAGCCTTAATTAGGCGCATGAACCGGCCGCAGCAGCAGCGCGATGCAATTGATAAGTAAAGCCACCGCCAAACTCCCTGTTAAAGTCTACGGGGGAAATCTTAATTGTGAATTTTAAAGGCTAATCTGCAAGTTTTGTCCTAAAAAGTGTTTGGGGACCTCAGTCCTGCCCCAGGGGACATGTATCAATGCTTTTTTTATTTTTTAAAACGGACGTTTTTTCGGGAGCAGTGATTTTAATAATGCTAAAAGTGCAACAATAAAAGTGTAATTTTTCTTTAAATTTCGTACTATGGGGGGCTCTAATGTCAGCATGTGAAAAAGCGCATGTTTCCCGTGGTTAGAACTGTCTCTGCACAAAATGACATTCTCCAAAGCAAAAAAGCTGTTTAAAACTGACTCGCGGCAATAATGAATTGTTGGCTCCCGGCAATTGCAGGAGAATTCATTCATAAAAAAAACGAAAAAAATAAGCGTGGGGGTCCCCCCAAATTCAATAACCAGACCCTTTAGGTCTGGTATGGATATTAAGGGGAACCCCACCGTCAATTTAAAAAAAAAATGACGTGGGGTTCCCCCCAAATATCCATAACCAGACCCTTCAGGTCTGGTGTGGAATTTAAGGGGAACTCCACCCCAAATTTAAAAAAAAAAAATGGCGTGGAGTCCCCCCTAAAATCCACACCAGACCCCTTATCCGAGCACGTTGACCTGGCCGGCCGCAGAAAAGAGGGGGGGACAGATCGCGGCCCCCCCCTCTCCTGAATCGCACCAGGCCACATGCCCTCAACATTGGGAGGGTGCTTTGGGGTGCCCCCCAAAACACCTTGTCCCCATGTTGATGAGGACAAGGGTCTCTTCCCCACAACCCTTGCCCGGTGGTTGTAGGGGTCTGCGGGCAGGAGGCTTATCAAAATTTGGAAGACCCCTTTAACAAAGGGGCCCCCCAGATCCCGCCCCCCCCCTGTGTGAAATGGTAATGGGGTACATTGTACCTCTACCATTTCACAAAAAAAAAAAATGTAAAGGGTTAAAAACGACAAGAGCCGGTTTTTGACAAGTCCTTTATTATCTTCTTTCCTCTTATTTTCTTCTTTCCTTCGGGTTTCTTCCTCCATCTTCTTCTTCTTCCTCTGCTTCTGTCTTGGGTCTTCTATTCCTGCATCTTGACCGGCGTGTTCTTCCATCTTCTTCTCCTTCCGCTGTCCTTCTCGTCCGCATCTTCTTCTTGTTCTTCTTCGCCGGAGCCGCCGCTTCCAATTGAAATCCCCGCTGTCTGCCGGACCACGCCCCCCCCTCTGACGCCACGGGCAAGCTCTTAGGAGTGCTGCAAGTGCGTCAGAGGGGGGCGTGGTCACATGTCAGAGGGCGGGCAATTCAATTGGAAGCTTGTGCGCGACTTCTTCTTTGCCGGAGTCGCCGCTTCCAATTGGTCCGGCTCTTGTCGTTTTTAACCCTTTAAAACATTTTTTTGGTGAAATGGTAGAGGTACAGTGTACCCCATTACCATTTCACACAGGGGGGGGCGGGATCTGGGGGGCCCCTTTGTTAAAGGGGTCTTCCAGATTTCGATAAGCCTCCTGCCCGCAGACCCCCACAACCACCGGGCAAGGGTTGTGGGGAAGAGACCCTTGTCCTCATCAACAAGGGGACAAGGTGTTTTGGGGGGTACCCCAAAACACCCTCCAATGTTGAGGGCATGTGGCCTGGTGCGGTTCAGGAGAGGGGGGGGGCGCTTTGTCCCCCCCTCTTTTCTGCGGCCGGCCAGGTCAACGTGCTCGGATAAGGGGTCTGGTGTGGATTTTAGGGGGGACTCCACGCCATTTTTTATTCAATTTGGGGTGGAGTTCCCCTTAAATTCCACACCAGACCTGAAGGGTCTGGTTATGGATATTTGGGGGGAACCCCATGTCATTTTTTTTTAAAAATTGACGGCGGGGTTCCCCTTAATATCCATACCAGACCTAAAGGGTCTGGTTATTGAATTTGGGGGGACCCCCACGCTTTTTTTTTGGTGTTTTTTATTAATGAATTCTCCTGCAATTGCCAGGAGCTGACAATTCATTATTGCCGCGAGTCAGTTTTAAATGTTTTTTTTCCTTCAGAATGTCACATTTCACATGC